>OX336389.2:721159535-722653805 GCA_946902985.2 Meconema thalassinum
AATGTCCAAAATAACAATCCATTTCCAAAGAGAGATCTTAGTCTGGGTTGCTCAAATAAATTAATATTATATACTATAATATTCACTAGACTTCAATAAAATTCAATAACATTCAATTAAATTCAATAAAATTTAATAAAATTCCCAAAGAATTTACGATTAGAAATAAATTCGAAAAACATAATTAATTAAGAAATGAGCTTCAATCTCGAAGTGTAAAAAGTCGAAAATCCAAACGTTAATATCCAAAATCTCACTAAAATAAATTTAAAATTTAAATATCCATCGTGGAAAAATAATTCCTACATTTAAAATAAGTCACTCACAATAAAAATGAATTAATGTTGAAATGGTGCATCGATCTCTGATATTCTAATCTACTACTAACTACATAAAGAACCAACAACTACGAACGAAGATTTCGCTCCTACCTTGCGATGACATCTTGTAGAAATAGTGTGGTGGAAATTACTGATGACACCAGTAATTCCACACTCGATAATCTTCCTCTACTCCTTCCGGAAAACTGCCTCGCCACGTCTCGAACCCTGGTCCCCTATCACTAATCTCCCTGGCTGGTTACGAACGCAGACATCGTCTCCATCAGCAACGCCACACGAACCACCAAGTTTCGAAGTGCAATGTACTACTTCGTTTCGGGACCGATAGTATCTAGCCATGACGCGACAACAATGTTCCGTTTCGTAAAGTTGGAACGTTGTTCTGCAATAGTTACATCTCATCTTGAAATCTACTTTTAGTATCGGTTTCCTGATATTCTAGACTGACAGCTTAACATCACGTTCCCTGCGCATAACAGGCTTAGTTCATGATCACAAATGCGTTAAATACAAAGTCCACTATTCCCCTTAACGCTTGCATATCGATCATCTCGACAAAAAGTTTATCACTGAACGGAAATTTCCTACAGTTCTGTGCCACTGTCCTTCAAATGTACTCGAGCTAACACACAAAGGGCCTTCCCCTGCACTCGCTACCGTTGCTAGTGCACATCATTCGCAATGCCTCTTAGCACAATGAGAAACGTGCTTTTCATAACGTGAATGTTTCCAACAAAGAAAACTACAGTATCTTTAATCTTTCGAATTTCTTCCTGAAACTTTTGGAAAATGTATATATATTGTTCCTCTTTAGTTTAGTCGAACACTCAATGTTAATTTCACTCGAGAACTGATATTCTATCGACTTTATATTTCTCACACGGTCAGCGGACTTCCTATGCTATACTTTGACCGGCGGCACTAGCTTCCTCGCCGTCAAGATTCGCTCGTGTAAGACCTCTAGCTTGCACTCGCCGGTTTCGGGACGCAGGTCCATCCTCTCTTGCTGTCGCTACACAAAGACAACGATTTGAATCGCGTCACCTCGCTCGTCAACAACGAAATACGGCGCCTCATCAGGAATGGGCGGCAAACCAATCTTTACTTTATCTTTATACAGGGGTCTCAAACTTCCTGTTCTGAGTGACCAACATAATTCCTTTCAATTTCGATCCTTTCTCATTAGTTTTAAATGTGCAGATACCCTCTTCTTTAACAAATGGCATAATTAGTTATCGGTGAAGCTTCTCATTAGGCGCGCTCAACTTCTCCTTCCTCTGTGGTTTCAGAAATTGGATTAGCCAATCAGTGCATTTCTCCTCCAACTCTGCTCGCTGCTATGAGCGGCCAAGCGAAAATACGACACAGGATTGCCTAACAGCGGCTTCGGTCACCATTTTACTGTCGTCAAACACAATCTAAAGCTTCCATTCATAATAAAAATTTAAAAATATCGTAATTCCTCCAAAAATACTGCAATCATCTCCAAATTTCACCAAAACATCCAAAATAGCATCCTATTCATCCTGAATCATTTAGAATTCGAGTTCAATACCTCTATGTATATTAGGATCGTAAGCTGAACAAAGATATTTTAACGAAACCCCATTTATATACTCGGCTGCCCATTAAATAATTTAAACAATTAAATGAAAATAAACCCTAACCTTACGGTATTTTAAAAACGAGAAGCAACAACAACAAATATCCCACCCAAATTACAAGACAAATCTAGATATTCACATTCGTACCAACACAATTCACTTACACACAATTATACTTCATTCCACCAGTAGTCGCACACAATTTTGAACATTCATTAATTGTCACTTTACTACAAAACATGCACCAAACTAATGCGTCATGTAGTTCATACACAATCTTGAAAATTCAAAATTATCACCTTAAACAAAACACAGGTCACTTAAACTCAATATACTTCTTTCAACTAGTTGATCGCACACAATTTTGAAAATTCAAGAACTGTCACATGACTACAAAACACGCACAATACTTATGCCTCATGTAGGTCTTACACAATCTTGAAAATTCAAAATTATCACCTTATACAAATCACAAGTCACTTAAACACAATAAACTTCTTTCAACTAGTTGATCGAACACAATTTTGAAAATTCAAGAACGGTCACATTATTACAAAACACGCACAAAACAAATGTGTCATGTAGATCATACACAATCTTGAAAATTCAAAATTATTACCATTATGCAAAATTCAATTCCTCTCCTTACCAACAAAATGTCAAACGCAATTTAGAAAATTCCAACCTGTCTTTCATACCAACTTGACTCAAAACTAATGCGTCACTTTGGTCATATACAACCTAGAAAATTCCAAATAGTGACATTTATACACAATACACTCAAAATTCATTCATACTATATGCGTTATGCTGGTCACACAGTGTCATATTTTTACAAAATTACACTCAAAATGCATTCAATACATATACGTCTCTTTGGTCACACACAATTTTGAAAAATACAAGTTCACATAACTTACTTCGAATCATCAGCTCCTGTCTTAACGTATGAGAGGTGCACCCTGAAAATCCTCTTTTTAATAGGGTCGCTAACAAGACAAGTGTCTGGAGTAAGATAACTAATAACTTTAAATGGGCCGCAAAACCTTTCTCTTCATTTCCCCGACTCCTTAGGTCCCACTTCTTTCAAAAAGAAATACTTCACAAATACAGTATCACCAACTTTAATGGCGTTAGGTTTGCGTCCCTTATTATATTTAACCTCCAACTTCTCGTGTGCAATCTTCATATTGCCTTTAGCTTTTCTCCAAATTTCCTTTATATCGAAAAAGGAATACTGTTCAGGAAGCAACTGGTTTATCGTCCACAGGTAGGATATTGGTGAATTCGGCACGAAGGAGAACATTCACGCGAATGGGGTCGATTCATGTGACTCGTGAACAGCTGTATTGAATGAGTATGTCAGCCAAGGAATACATGTATCCCACAGACTGTGGTCCTTATGGTGATACGCGATTAGTGCCGCAGGCAGATTTATATTTACTCTTTCAGCGTAAGAACCCTTCGGATAATACGGGGATGAAGTTACGTGAGATATAGCCAATTCAAATATAAAATCTCTGAAGACACTTGAAGTGAAGCACTTGGCGTTGTCCGTAACTAAAAACTGACAAGGCCCAAAGGAAGCGAAAATACTTTAATTACCGTGTGAGTGGTCGCAGACCTGGTAGGTACAATCCAATTGAACCTCGAAAATCCGTCAGAGCAGACAAGTGCAAAACGATTTCCAGCCCTTAACCTCTGTAACGGCCCAATACAATATAGGAAAACTCTTTCCATAGGCCACATAGATATCTCTGATGATAACAACCCAACCTTCGTGTTTGATGGATGTTTAGCTAATTTACAAACCATACAGTTATCCACCAATCTTCTTATATCCCTTTCAATTCATTTCCAAATAAAGTTTTCTCTTATTCTTCTCCTGGTTTTAAAAACCCCAAGGTGAGCACCTATGGGAGACTCATGGAAGTAACGGAAAATCTCTGGTACTAAAACTGAAGGCAATACAATTTTCGACAGTTGATCATGTATTGCGGTACAACACAAAAGGTTTCCCTTTAAAGAATATGGTTTAACTACCTCACCATTTTCAATATTTCTGATAATTTCACCAAGCACAGGATCTTCCTTCTGATATGCAGATACGTCCCTGAAGAGCAACGGGCAGTTAGATAGAATGGCATTACACGAATTATTAGCCACATCAGAATTAACAGAACTGACCACACTATTGCAACCTTCTGGCACATCTCCCTACATCCGGCTTTAGCAGTCGGCGATTACATTATCGCTCCCCTTAATATGTTTAACAGTAAACTTGAAAGCTAATATTCTTGTCGCCCAGTGTGCTATGCGTCCAGTTTCCCCGGGTTTTCCCAGAACCCAACTTAGCGCCTGGTTATCTGTTTCGAGTTGAAACTCTGCATGTTCAAGATATAGCTTAAACTTTTCAAGTGCGAACATAACCGCCAATCCTTCAAGCTCATATATCAAATATTTCAGCTCTACGTCCGACAGAGTTCTAGAGGCGTATACAATGGGAAACCATTTATCATCATGTTGTTGCACCAACACTGCTCCAATGGCTTTGCTAGAAGCATCGGTTTGTACAATAAACTGTTTACCAAAATCAGAAATTGCTAAAATGGGTGCATTGATCAATGCCCTCTTCAGAACCTCGAAGGAAGATTCCTGATATGGACCCCAAACAAAATCGGTGCCTTTCTTCCTTAAACCGTTAAGTGGGGCAGCTCTCTGTGCGAAGTTAGGAATACATTTTTGAAAATAATTGAGCATGCCAATGTAGCGGGCAACTTCTTTCACATGCCTAGGGGTTGAAAAATCACGAATGGACTGTGTCCTGAATTGATCGGCTGACACTCCAGAACAAGAAACAATGTGCCCCAAAAGCGATATCTGAAGTTTTGCAAACGAAACTTTGTACAGTTTTACTGTCATACCAGCTTGCTTGAGTCGATCTAACATTTCTATCACATGCTTGAGATGCTCCTTAATAGATATACTAAATATGACCACATCATCATCATCATCATCATGAATTTTATCCCATCAAATATGTTGTCCAACAGTCGACTGACAACAGCTGCTCCCGTTGATAAAACCGAAGGGAAGGCGTTGAAATTCATATAGATTCCAATCAGTTGTAAACGCAGAGACTGGTTTCCACTTTTCCGCTAGATGAATCTGCATATAAGCTTTATTTCAATCTAGGACAGTAAATAGATTGCCTCCCCTGAACCACCCGAAGCACGATTGTATATCCGGAAGAGAGATCTGCTCTAAAATAACCTTTTTATTCAGAGCACGATAATCCACCACGGGTCTAAATCTCAGTTTGACATAGGAACGAGAAAAATCGAAGATGAATATGACGACGTTGACTTCCTAATCACCCCTTCATCAATCATTTCGTCAATGTTTCCTTTTAAAACCTTCATTTTGGGCGGAGCGAGGCGATAAGGCGAAGACCTGACTGGAATAGCATCAGATGACTCTATTTCGTTTTCCTGTATATTTGTCATACCTCAACTATTTGTTAAAACATCAGGATATTCAGAGCATAACTTGCGAATACTATTCGCCTGATCTTCAGTTAAATGCTCAAGCTCCAAATTATCAACACAAATGGGTTGGACATCGCCATGACCTGAATTTGCTCCAACACAATAAGCAGAATCATTAAATTTGATTTTTAATGAGGCCTGAACTTAAACCAGCAAGACTGATATCTTTAATCGATTAACAATCCAACATGTGCCAAGAAGGCCGCACCCAAAATTACATTGCACGGAAGATTCTTTACTACCCCTAGTTTGAACTTCCACGTGAAATTCAGAATCCGGATCCTCACCTTTTTATATCCTTCAATATTCATACAAGAAGAATTAGCTGACACTACATTATTATTTTCCTCAATTAGCTGCCCGAATTTGCATACGGATGTCATGCGATTAAACCATTATAAATTCAAAAATGAACTCACACTTCCGGAATCAACCAGAGAAGAAACAGGCTCGTTACTAATATCAAAGTTAATAAATGGAGAAATTCCATTGTATACAAATGAGAGGCGATTACACATCCTTTAACTCTGAGCTAGGCCTCGAAAATAATTACTATCACGTGAACGTTTACGTTTCTTTTTAACATTATATAAATTAGAAATATTGCCATCCGATGAAATCCCGTTAACATACCGGATACATTATTAAATTTAACATCATACCAACGACGTAGATGTTCATATGATCCACAAATATCACACCTCTTACCTCCACAGTTGTTACCCCTATTGGTTCTCTGGACGTCACGCCCCTTAAATTCATTGCACCGAACAGGATCAGGAGTAAAGTCCTGACACGCAATTCACTGAAATAAATAATTATTATTTCCAGGAACACGTTGCATTCCTCCAGGCTGAACAGCACTCGTCCACAGAAAAACAGATGGAGAAACAATTTGTCCAATGGAACCATGAATAGGGAGGCATGGTAGCGATGAATCACCCATGCGTACAGCATCTTCCTTCCTAATCTTCTCAGCAGCAATAATAATATCATAAAATTCCCTATAAGTTTCCGGATTAGCATTCATGGTCAGACACAATCTATAAATGGGGTTAATTCCTTCGACCAATGAGGCAAAGATTTGTTCTTCGGTCAACTGAACTGCAAATACCTCTGCATAATACCTAATATCCACAAAGTAATCGTTTAATGTTTAGTCCATTCTCTGACCTCTGAACAAATAGCTTCTGTGTAGATCAGACAAGGTGTGCGGGGTTATAAAATAACTTAAAACCTCCATTTGAAAATCAATTAGCGAGTTTCCAGCAGACATGCTATTAATTAAATGTTCCGTAAGCAAGGGAGACACTAAGCTGAATATTTGACGTTCAGACAGTCCAAACACCACAGCACGGTCTTTTAATTCGACAAATTGTCTTAAGAATTGCACTAATAAATCATTTTCCGTTCCATTGCAGATGTGAAAACTCTTTAAAATCATAGCTAAAAGGTTAGGTAACGTTGAAAATCTAACATTGCAATCTGACATGACATTTCCAGGTTCACTCACATGAGAAGAATCACCATTATTCAAATTATGCTTCATTAAATTATGCTCGACTACATCAGTTACATTAACCAAACTTTCACTAGCCTGTACCGACTTAACACCACGAGAGATTCCAAAAGTTAGGTTAGGTGGGTAATTCGCACTATTTTCTTTCTATATAGACGCAGGTGGCAAGGTGCATCTTTCATTAAAACTAGCCTGGTCAACAGTATTAGCCCTAATTAAACATGACATATTACTCGGAGGCTGAATAGACGACCCTTTCTGATTCTGAATAACAGCAGGACTACTAAACCGTAAATCAGTCATCGACAACACAGATCCCGCATTTTCAAAAAAATTACTATCAACATTCACTTCACGCCGAATACTATTCTCAGAATACACACTGTTTGACGACACCACATATTCACATCTATTACCACTGTTTAAAACAGAAAACATACGATCATGAACTTAAGCTAACCTGGCACGTAGACCTGACAATTCATTTGAAAATAATATATCAACTTTTGACCAGACATTAATCAAATCAGATAACCTCAATAAGCAATGAAGTGCACGCCACATTATTTTATTTATCTGGTATGCAGACGGATCGACAACACTTTCCAACGAAGCACAAACACATAATAAGTCGGAAACAGGTGTAGTGACAGTAGACTTACCAATCGTCCAATAATCGTTGTCTACAGGAGGGATATATACAGGAGCATCCTTTAATGACCTCAGCAAGGCTAAGTCAGCATCATTATTACCATGTGGAGTCCTTCCACGAATTAAGATCTCGTACCCCCAATTCAACCTTCCTTAAATGGTATATCATAGGAAGAACTCATTTTTCCATTATAAGGTAGGTTTGGATACTTGAAACACAGGAAACACAAGGATTAACAATATTTTCAGAATACTACTTTTATACTTTAATCACAGTTTAGTTTTGGTGTACCACTTATAAGTCTTAATTCCGAACAGTTCCCAAGATAAACATTAACGTGGCAAACACGTAAACCACGCTCTAGTTACAATTGAAAAATGCACTAGTGGAGAGAAGCCTAAAGGACCACGCACATGCTGCAAGTTAAAGTACGTAATCTAGAAGTCATAATAATTTTAGGTCTGACCCCTGTTAACGTACAAATTACAAGTCTTGTGGAGTGAAGCGACTGGGCCATATTGGAATCATAATCCGAGGTGTTTACCTTGAGAACTGGCAATAGAACTACGGACCAAGAAATAATACACAGAATTTATTTTAAATTACAAAACCTCTATTCACAAAAACCATTTACAATAAACACAAATTAACAAATACATGCAAGGTATGAATGAATAAGTTGTGGTTACTTGACATAGAAAACACTTACTTTGATTGGACACCACATAATCCTCCTTGCTCTATTATTTCGATCCAAATTTAATTAATATCAGTTGACTTGGTTAACTTAGGGAAGTAGGCCTAACCTACAAGACGCAACATTTGCATATCCTCCAATTCGCAGTTACAGTCGGAATATCATTTCTTCAAGAATATTTAATACCCTTCAATCAATAGGTAATGTCGTAAGACATGAAATACATTAATTCTTTGATTAATTGCTTTCCTTAACTGTCAGAATACGTATAGAAATCTCAAGACGTCTAACTTTCTATCATGGCGCTACGATTCTCCTTTGTTTATTCACAGCTGACGATCAGTCATCGTTACCCAGGAGACAACAGACATTTACAAGTTAACAGATGACGAATGCAAAGCCAGCATATACGATCCCCAACCCAATTATCTTAAAATAAGCTAAATAAATTCAACACAGGCCTCTGGTAGGCAAACTAACGTGGATAAAGAGAAAGGTTACATTTTTAAACTGAAACAATATTAGAAAGCTTTATCCACACTGATAAATGTATGTCAGCCAGCTACTTGAGGAAACCACGGTGTTGACGTTTTAGTTTCAACCATCATGCAAAAGTGTAGGCTACTCGTGTACAAATAAATAAATAATAATCAACTTACTTCTTTTTTGGAACATAATACCATTACCAATTACTTACAAATTCCTCATTTAAGCATACTTGGCTCCTGTTCATATGCACATCATACTTGCTTGCTTTTAAGTCGCTCAACAACATATTAAATAATAATACAAAGGCAAGCTTTATTTCTCGTCGACATTCACATTTTAGGTATCCATTCCACACGTAGCACAAACCATTACACATCCAATGAGTACACGAGAAACTATTACCTTTACTGCCATTTACAAGATAATTAATTAAAATAAAGGCAAACTCTTCCATTTCGAGTCATATTTTGGTAGAGCCAACTACGACGAAGTATAATGAAGTAAGTCATCCGCCTGAGTACCTTAAAGCTACCCAATCTTCGGTAATTTCAGTAGACTACATGATGTTACGTTGGTTTATGATCATGTCACAAAACATAATAATAATCGTAGCGGAAAATATAATATTTGTCACTACGGGTTACTATGTTTTTAGTTGACAAAAGCAAACTTTCATTCTACACGCGGACAAGACTACTGATTCCGCCACCAGGCGAACTCGACCAAGTTACAACTTTCATCCAGGCGATGCTGCACTCTAACGGAGACTAAGAGCATTATCTCGTCACACCTCGAGAGCAGTTGCATACAGTTGTCAAAATCATGTGTACTTACGAGCGAGGCGACTTTGTATTGTCTCAATAATTTCACAATGCCTGAAAAATTACGAGCAAGCTTATGCTAGGTATGACGCATGTCAAACGGATATCGAAACCGTCATGTTAAATCAGGATGAAGACAGGGAGGAAGTCGAACCCTTGTACTATGTGACCGTTGGTACCGCCTACGCTTTAATTAGTTAACTTAATGAAAAGCAAGGAAAGTCATCCCTGTTCTAAGCCCAAATCAAATGCAACAAACCCCGTCTCGTAACAGTGTTGCAAAGCCCAGACCGGTACTTCTTAAGGTCAAACTCCTCCATTTCTCAGGCGATGAAAATCAATGGGACTCTTTAAATGAGGTCTTTTGTTCCCTCATTCTTGATAACAAATTCCATTGTTTGCGATCGTCCCTTTATGACCGGGCGTTGCAATTGCACGAAGCTCTTCCATTGAGCACTGAATTATCCCATTGCCGTTAATCTTCTGAAACAATGATATGGTAATAAACGTCTTCGTATTCAAAGGCAGATGATATCTTCATTTAATTTGCCACTCACACGTCATAATGACTTCAACATTTTGCGAACTCCTTTAGACACCAGTCAACTTCACGTAAAAGCCATATACCAATAGGATCAACCAACGGAACACTGGGAAACTTTTTTTATACACCTGGTCACTTCTAAATTCGACGCCGCTAGTTTGAAAACATGGGAGATAGAACTTGCCCATGACGACGTTTATTCTTATGATCATTTGGTCACATTCATCAACAGCAGGTGTCAGCTGTTAAGCACTCTCGAATCTCAAAGTGTAAACACCCCCACCAAATTACGACGTGATCACACCCCAATTAGTACTCAACGACATGTGACTTTCGCTCGTAAATCTACCACTTATATAAGTGGTTATAAAACTGGGTCTTCTGAAAGCCAACAAACTAGCTCTCTCGCATTAAATAGTCTAGGTTAAACCCAGAAAATTTACGACAACCCTTCGAAATGTTTACGATGTCAAGATTTTCATGCTCTGTACCTTTGTACTTCTTTCGAAAAGCTATCAATCGATTAAAGAAGAAAACTCGTTTTAATTGTCTTTCGCCTAAACACTCCGCTTCTAATTGCGAATCTGCTACACTTTACTATCATTGCCAAAAGCCGCATCACACCTTACTGCACCATCATGAAAAACCGAAGTCATCAGCAACTTCAACTCCTACCATAAAACAAAGTGATTAGACTGGCAAGCCCAATGTTTATCTTTTATTTAAAACCCCACGTCTTGGAGTTGCGCTCAAGTATTGCTGTCCACCGTTCAGGTAGATGTACGGGATGGGTCAGGGAACTGTATTCGTACCAGAGTCTTAGAATCCGCTGCCACTCATGACTTTGTCTCGAAATCATTGATGGAAAAGCTCGGGCTTCCCGTATTACCTACCTCCATAAATGTATCAAGCATCCACAGTTCTAAAGCGAAAGCCAAACAGTTTTCTAAATTACAAATCAAAGACACTTGTCAAAGAAATAATTTCTTCGAATTAAATTGCCTCCTTCTGAACAGTATAGGTGAAGACACCCCTAGTCGCTCTGTTGTTATGACTTGTTTAAACACTCCTGCCAATTTGAAGCAAGCAGAACCTCTCTTTATTACTCAAGGCCCTATTGATATCCTGTTCAGTGCTAACGTCTTCTGGAATTGCTTACGTAAGCAAACACGTCATCCAGCTTCCAATGTTTTCGCACGAGATACATACTTTGGTTGGATTGTCACTGGCCAACTTTCCCTTTACACTGCTCAACTCACTTCGCAATATCACTTCGTTAACGCAGACCTGGCACAAATCTGAAAATTAGAGACTATCGATTCCTCTAGTCCAATTTAATTCGAGAACGAATTCTGCTCGCTGCTCTTTGTTTCCTCTACCATTCACACCTCCAAATGTAGATTCATTGTTCACATGCCTAGACCACTCAACCCTCTAAAAATTTGTAATTCTCAATCTAAAGCACACAAAGCTCTCTTCGCCATTGAGAGCAAATTTAAGAAAGAACCCTTCTTCAAAGAGCAGTATACTAAATTCATGGACGAATACGAACGCCTAGGTCACATGGAAGTAGTAAATAATACTGATGACGATTTGCACCCTCCAGTCGAAACGGTTTTCTTAAACCACAATCCCGTGTGGACAAACCAGCTTATCAAGTACAAAATCCACTTTGGTTTTAATGGTTCTTCGTCAGATGTCAATGACAATTGCAATTGCTTTGACCGGAGTGTATTATATGGGTCCTTTCTCGTATCAGCGGTATTCACCTGACTGCAAAAGGGAACTATTAGGAAAACTTTACATCTCTCTTTTTTATGGTTACCGGTGCTATTCATCTTGAATTAGTTAAGAACGCTTCCACTTCGTACTTCCTTTCTGCTGTTACTCGTTTCACTGCCCAGCGCGACGTCCCGTCTTAAATGTTTTCGGACAATTCTACCACGTTTGAAGGCGCATCTTCCTCCTAGAAGAAAGCTCTTACGTCACCTGCCGCTATGAATCAGATTTCGCATTTCTCTTATTCTAAGGGTTTCAAATGGAGATTTATTCCTCCTTATTCTCCCCATCATGGTGGAAGATAGGAATCTTGTGTCAAAAATACTAAAATACACTTGAAAAAGGTTCTTGGTAATCGCATTCTCTCCTACGAAGCATTTAAATCTCTCGCTTTAATCATTGAAGGCGTTGTAAATTCTCTCCCCTTAACTCCTCTGTCCAACGACACTGATGATTTAATGCATCTCACTCTCAGCCATTTTCTCATTGGTTGTTTTCATTCCACACCTCCTCCTCTGATCGATTCTCGTAGAGACATGTGTCTTACTATTTTTGGCGTCAAATTGAAGCCCTACGTAACTCATTTTGGAAACGTTGGAGGTTGGAATACTTAACTTCGCTCAGAGGAAGCAAAAGTGCCTTCTATCCGCCCACAGCGTGAGGGAGGAAGATCTGGTACTCATTAGAGATCCATCTCCACCCCTTGTTTGGATCTCGGGCAGAGTAACCCAGTGCTACCCTGGCCGAACGGCAAGACTCTAGCGGTGAAGATCTTGTCTACTAACTCTCATATTGTAAGACCAATTTCGTTGATTTTCTCTTTGCCACGCGATTCATGATTAATGATTCTGGTTATATTTTCTGTGTTGGTGATTTTGCCCTTTTGCTCCCCCAGTTCGGAATATTCCTTCGGAATATACGTTCCCTGTTTTAATATTTTAAACCCATCCTCTCCTTCTGTGCATTCTCTTGTGGTTTTGAAAGTGTGTTTCAGAAATTTGTGATGTCTTCTCCATGCCTAGCTATGTACAAGCATCTTTCTGCATACGCTGAAGTTACTGCTTCTCGGCCAATCATGAAGTATTCTCGTGTTCAGATCATTTGCGCCAGAGGGCAACCGTCTCGCTTCCACACCTACCTTGAAACTATGCTCTTTGTTATTTTTACTCCCTTTTTTTTCCTGCAAACCACTAACACAATATGTTCATGTTCCTCTCCTTTTGTGCATTCTCTTATGGTTTTGAAAGTGTGTTTCAGAAAGTCGAGATGTCTTCTCCTTGTCCAGCTATGTACAAGCATCTTTCTGCAGTGCTCCTCGTGGCCATACGCTGAAGTTACTGCTTCTCGGCCGTTCATGAAGAATTCTCAAGTTCAGCTTATTTGCGCCAGAGGGCAACCGCCTCGCTTGCACACCTACCTTGAAACTAGGCACTTTTTAAACTCTGCCTAAGATGTACAAATTGTTTAGGATTTTTTGGTTTCCTCATGTTTGCACTTAATACGTTATTCCCCTTTCCATACCCCTCTCTCCTTGCTCTAACGACCGTTGCATCTCGCCGTGTTATCCCAGTCAGCTACAAATTCTCGTGAGGCACGCACTTTCGCTCTTCAACCTCTATCCGAGGTGTGGTCATGTCCGACATTTTGAAGTAGTCGTACTTTAAAGTACACTCAACTGCTCTGCAAACTCATCATGTGAAAGGTAAGTATTCAAATACTATTTAATGCGGCTAGGAGCTGTTTTAAACAATTTCATCGCTATTTGATTCAGATAGCCCGTTACAATTTCAAGATGTACGAAATTTTACTTACAATGCCAATGCATTGATTTGTTATAAAAAAAATCGCCATGGGATATCAACTTCTATATTGTCATTTATATATGTTCGGGCCTACGTGGGAATCTTTTGCAACATTGTGAATTGCACTCAATTAAACGTCGTGGGACCTCTCCATAAATATCGTTAAACCCTATTGAATGGGGCACCGAGGGACTCATCTTATGCCAACTGCATTAGCCTAGTTTGTGTAATTCACCTGAAATTTCAATAAACTAGAAATTCTATCTAGTAAATTCCAATAACCTCATCTGTAATTCAAATGATGTGACGTCATCGTGAAAGCGTTTAACAGAGTACCTCCATAAAGCAAGTCTCACCAGGAACTACCAACACTTCCACTACTATAAACTGGCAACATACCCTTTTCTACAGAACTATACTAATTTACCCAACAGTGACAATAAACTTGAACAATTCATAAACTTTCAGTGCTTCAATACATAGTGCGTTCTACCGTCGATTCGGGTCGCGTTGTGTGTGCAAGAATATTGCCCAGACAATACATCCCCTGTCTTCCTTCTTTCCGCATTCAACTCCCTACTAACAAATTTAATTTAAGCAATTTACACTAAATTAGTGTCCTCCCACTTCTTGAAAACATATAATAATCACCTAGCACTTTTTAAATATTCTCGGTGGTTAAAATTCCACCTTTTAATAAATGTCACTGTATCATTCTGGAGCTATCCTGCTCCAAAATCATCCCATTACTAAGGTACCTTCCACTGTTGTATGTAACTTTTAAAAGGTTTTCTTCTAATCACATTAGATTGCTTTAATACTTTCTTACCTGCTGTGCCCATGATTTGGGAATTTAAATTTTAGAAGTGCTTCAGTTCATTTTCTCGTTCTTAAGTGAATGCACTCTAGTTATAGTATTGCTAGCTCACTTAATTTATTAGTGAGAACCAAATTATAATAATCTTGCCAACATTGAAGCAAGATAATACAATTATTCTTAAATAAGGGAATTGCAATTGCTTGCTATTTGCGCTAACTTTTATCTTTGAGCTTTGGCCATGGCCGCCTCCTGGAGGCATCTTACTTTGCTTGCTCATTCTCCTTCCTCGAAGAGCATCCTAATGAGTGGTGATGACTTACTTACCCTCTCAAGCTTCTGCATTCACTCATTGGATCAATCGAGATTACTTTACTTTCATCGCCTAAGATTTGTTGCTATCTTGTTGTGCTCAAGGCAAAACTCCATTTAATGGAATTTGTTAATATTTGCCTTGCCTTTCTCTTTAAATTGTCAAATGCCAGTACAGTTCACTCTGCCAACTTCCTACTTGAGGTAATTGTTACCCGCTCATTTCAATTTATGCTCCCTGATTATTGTATTTTGCTTACTCAAGATTTGGGTTATTCATTCTTTGCTAAATTCTAATCAGCACCATGCTGGGTGGAAGCTTAGTTTACTTTGAGCACAACATGTGTTTCCCGTTGTAATAACTCTTAATTATTACATTTTCTATAGGCCACGGGTGCCTCCTGCCCCTACGACTAGGTATTAAATTCTTACTTAGGGTTTCTAACCCATTTATTCGTAATTATACAAATTTATTTTTCTTTCTCTATCAGCAATTACCCCTTGACTGCAATTTGTTGATGCGCCACATGGATCTTGTTGTATATTATTCTTTTGCTTTTGTACTAGTGTTACAATCCCTTTTTAGCATGCTTATCGAGCAGCACACTCTCCTTTGCTGTGAAATCCATTACTTGATCGTTTGTGATCACTTATAATAATAATAAAAATAATGTATGTCTACCCCTTATTATTCCCGTTTTCCAACGGGGTCGGGGATGAGATGCGATGGAAGTCTTTGTGGCGATGGTTTTTATGGCCGGATGCCCTTCCTGACGCCAACCTCATGAGAGGAGTTAATGAGAGATGAAATGAATGATGGTTAATGAAACTGGGCAAGGATGTGGAAGGAAGCGGCCGTGGCCTGTCAGAAGGTACCGTCCCAGCATTTTCCTGGTGTTGAAAATGGGAAACCACGGAAAACCATTTCAAGGACGGCCGACGGTGGGGCTCGAACCCACACGTCTACCGAATCAGCAGAGAGCTTGGCCCCATGACCTAATGCTGCGCTTTAGCCAGCGTAGCCACTACTGTCGGTCTATAATAATAATAATAATAATAATAATAATAATAACAATTATATTTTAAATGAGCCACGAGCTCTCCCTCTACTTGGCACTATCTAGCCAAACTCGTTCGAAACGTATAGCCTTTAAACCGTCAATACGCTTTTCAATGTTTAATATTGTTACCTTGGTGAATAAAATTGTTTTATTGGGGTCAGTCCTTTGCTCCAAATCTTTTCATTCGCCCCTGACGCTTTTCCTTATTTCCTCTTATTTCCTTATGGTAATTTGGAACTGAATTCCAATTGCTCCAGAGCTCTTGTACATCGATATCTGACTCAAAGTCGTTAAAAGACTGATTCTGTTTTGCAACCTTATAGGCAGTTTGGAAAATTCTCTCTGTAACATCTTTCTCTTTTGATACTGTTTTGAAACGCACTTTTTCTGTAGATTATTTTTGGGACTGTGCAGCAATTTTTAAAGCTGCTAACTGTGCAGCACTGTGTTTGTGATCATATATTTTCTTCCTCAAAGATGTTTGCTGCTGGGCTCGAGTTTGCCCAAAACTAGTAATATCACACCCAATCCATTGTTTAGACATTTTCATCCCTGATTTTTTCTATACCTAGATATCCAACTCTCCGGAAAACCTCACACCTCTGCTTTTTGTTGTGTACAATATGCCAACTGTATTTTTTTACAAAACAGGTTCTTTTGTTCTAATGTCCAACAGTCTGGCCACTGTTTATCACCCCCTTTGATGTCGTCATTAGAAGAAGATGAAGTAACGCTGGAGGATGTAGGCTGTGTTGACTCCGGTTAATATAATTCTATTGGAAGTGTCGTGCATTTTTCAGTTTCTTCGTCTAGTTTTGGTTTCTTCGGTTTACTAAAGTAATTAGTTATCTGATTCAGTGTAAAGGCACGTACACGTACAACAACACACAATTAGCGAAATTTACGCACTTTGATTCCAAAACACTACACGATTAAACAGAACAAAACCGTAAAACAGAGACAGGGCGTCGAATGTTCTGACTGCACTGACATTGACAGCTAAATGAAAACTGAACTGTTGCGCGGCAAGGGAGGGGATGGTTCAGGCAGCTAGCACCTTGCGTACGGCTAGAAGTACAGTCCAGTCAAAGACCAAGTTGACCTTGACTTACATCCAAAGTTCCACAGTTCTAAAAATTATGTTATATATTCGACTTTTCCCCCGATCAGAGGTTACGGTGCGGCGTACTGGTGCGTACCGTTGCAAACCTAGGCCTGTATATATATTTCGTATTACTTAACCCTTTTGCTTTCAAGCTCTCAGCTGATGGATGTGTCAAAACTGACAGCCACATTTACCACACTATGCACACACTTGTTTTAAAATTACATGGAAGACACACCAATGAAGATATCAACATGAAAGATGGTAAACGTATAGAGTATATATCACTTATTATTACTGTAAGTAAGTCATGTCTCTAAACCAAAAGGGTAACTGTAAAAAAAATAAGAAAAGTGAAATCAAAATTACAAGTTTCAGATTTTGAAAGGTTGGAAGTAATTCTAGAAAACGGTATCTACAGCCCAAGTTTGTTATTCATGTCAGTAGGAAGGCTATAATATTGCTTACTAGCATAGTAAATATCAAGATTCTATGTGCATTAGATCCAAGTATAAATTAAAATGTTAAAATGATGTAACACTGAAAAATGTCAGCCATTTTTGCATAAAACACAGATTTCTTATAAATAATATGTGGCACTCACCTATGAATATATTTCTGGATCATCATTATCCGCTACACTTTCCTATTCGGACAATGTAACATCATCACTTGAATAATTATCAAGATAGTCAGTGATATCATCTTCAGCTAAATGAAGTCTTTCCGCAATGTCACACACGGCAAATAACTAGGCCTAATCTAACTGAACTATATCTAACACTTCACTATCACTATGCACCTAATTACCTAAGAAAACTATTTAAATAATGAACTAACACGTTAACTAAATATATTGCCTACGATATAACTTAATTTTACTATATAATCACGTACGAAAACACAAGAGAAATGAACGGAAGTTTGCCGGTGATCACGATGTAAACAAGATTCGGAACTCCAGGGAGCACATGTTTCAGACTCTAAGATTATCGATAAATACGGATAGCTGGAAGTTCCCGGGGAGTATAACGTGAGATACAAATATGCTCTTCTTATTCCGTGCAAAAATGCTGCTATCTGGCGCGTAAATAATGAACTAATAATAAAAAAGGCGGGTAACGATGGATCGTTACCCTTTCAGTTTTCGCAGGACCCGTGGGTACCGATAGATCGTTACCTTGAAAGCCAAAGGGTTAAAGGAAACATATAAATTATGAATAAGGTGAAGAACTTAATTGCTATTATATGCAAAATGTACACCTAAGTTCTGACAGGGAAAAATATACAAGCATTACAAATGGATGACCAACGAGTATAACCAATTCACTGCTTCATCTGTAGCCTCATGTATTTCTTGTAGCGTCCCACTGAACCTCCTTATTGGACATTCCGAGTCACTTCACTGCAGTCGCAGGCTGGACTGTCGATCATCTTCCACTTATGCCTCCAATACTGGCATCTACCAAGTCGGGTTCTTAGTCGATTCAGTGACGTCCGATTTTTCCTGGATAAGTTGAAACCAAGTTGGTTGGGTTGGATCCAGAATTAGAGGAAGTTTGTCTAGATTCGAAGAAACCCAATTGTTGCGCCATGTTTGATAGACATAAAATTGCTCTTGAAATAATTCCTTACCTAGTAATCAAGGAGGTTTATGTTAATCTGAGATGTGGTTGAAGAATGTCCTGATGAATTGGTAATGAAGGATCTTTACGGATTTTTCCCATTCTTTCGTCAATGCCATTTGTCTACGGAGGTGAGGAGGTTGAATGTTTGAGAGGGCTGGTAACCAATCCAGAGGTGTAGATCGGATGGTTCCTGATATAGTCATCTTAGTATCATTCAGCTCAGTGTCATCTTTCTGTATATGAGCGTCATAGAGCCACACAGGACAGCAAAATTGAGTCACTGGGTATACTAGGGCAAGAGCTGCTGTTCTAATATTTGATGCAGTGGCACCCCAGCATGACCCAGACAATTTGTGAAGAATAATGTTTTGCGCTTTGACTTCAGCAGATGTTCTGCTTAAATGTTCTTTGTAAGTTATAGTTCGATCTAGGACAACACCAACGTATCTTGGGTGTGGATTGTACTTCAATAGTTGACAATTAATGTGAAATTGGGGAGAATAACTTGCTATATTGTATCACAGGTGAAAGCAGCCAACTTCAGTTTTCGAGATATTTGGCATTATATGATTAGTGTTGAAGAACTTGGTCACTTCCTGGAGATCTTTCGAGAGGGTAGCTCCCGCTGTTTTTGAGCAGCAATGGCTAGATCATCGACGTGAATGAATTTTCGAGAACTGGTAGATAGTAAATCAGCTGTGTATGTATTAAACAGTGGGTGCAAGCACTGAAACCTATGGTAGTCCATCAGTAAGTCTAAAGGACCGGCTTACATTACCGTTTAAATGCACTTCAAACATTCTCTTACACAGCATATTATTCAAGAGGATTGCACGAGACTTACTTGTGATTATCTTCAAAAACAGCAGAATCATGCCTTTGCGCCAGACAGTATCATACGCTGATGTCAAACCTACAAACACAAACGATTCTCTTCTTCCGTTCATGGAAGCCTTTCTCAATATGAGTAGTTAGAGTCAACACCTGATCAGAACAGCTTCGATTTGGTCTAAAGCCAGCTTGTTCAGCAGGTATATGCTCCAAAAGTCTACTTCAGATTCTGTAGTAGATGAGTCTCTCTAGTAGCTTATAACAAACACTTAGGAGTGTAATCGGTCAGTAATCTTACGAGTTTTGTCCACTATTTCCAGGTTTCATTATGGCCACTATCTTAGTAATTTTAAGTAATTGTGGGAGTTTGCCTTCTGGTAGAATATTGCTACAAAATTTGGTTAACCATTCAATTGTGCGAGGGCCACAGTGCAGTAGAAATTCAGGATATATTCCATCTAAACCTGCTGCTTTACCTGGTTTCATTCCTCGGAGAGCAGAGGAGACTTCATCAATAGTAAATATTGCAGAGAGTTGATGTGATTTACTGGTTTGGGATAACTTGGTTTTTAATTCGCGTATAATTATTTTGGATTCTGGTTTCAAGCAGTTGCTAGGATATCTAGTCAGACCCACTAACTTTCTTGCCACATCATCAGCATTTACTTTGGACTTCTTACTACTGACATTTGGAGTACTGCTACCTAACTTCCTAAGGAGAGACCAGGATTTTCTGCTCGAGTGTTGAAAGTTCAGGTTTTCCATTATTTCAGACCATTTATCTTTTATTGCTGTATCCAAGGAATGTAACAAATAATTTGCAACATCTGGATCACTATTCAGTTTATAGTCCTGGAACAATTCGATACATATGGGGCTACATCCAGGTATGTATTATCGTCTGTATCCTCTTGGAATGTGCTTTTTATCAACGGAGCACATTAGGCCTAGGTAGGTTTTTGCTTAGAATTAACCTTACCCACAAGGGAAGATGAATAAAGAAGTAAAGGGAAGTGGGTTTCGGACAGAGGAACAAGTGTGGATAATAGGAAGAAAGTCCAACACTAAATACAAACAATTTTAAAGAAGAGTGTCACCGCAAAGCCCGTGAGATCACTAAAGTGAGTGGGGACCTGAACACAGCTAACGGGAAACGCAGCTAGAGCTTGGGCTATTTGCAGGCGAGAGTAGGAGGTACCTTCCCTTCCAAGCCAAGATTCGGCTACTATGGGGAAGGGTGGTGGTCTGGCAAAGAAAGAAATGATAAGTTTCCTATGTACCTTTTTAAAGGAGTTTGTTTTAAACAAATATTTTGAAGAATGCAAATAATTTGAATAAGCCGTGATGTTTTAGTTCTTGAAATTGTAGAATTTCTAAAAAATGACAGACTGTTTCCAAGAAGGATAGGGAGGAAGCAATTATACCCATGAGAATAATTTTGGTAAGAGCACCAATAGTTGCATTTAGGAATGACTAAGCTTTCACTCAGCAAAGAGCCGACTAAAAGATTAGACAATGAGAAAAAAAATTAAATTTTGAAAACCAACCATAAGTCGTAGAGAAAATCTTATCAAGCAGGAAGCTGGCGTAGCGAGCTATGCTTGCCTTACTGGCCAGTTAGAATTAGCTATCAAAGCTAAGAGAGGCTTTAATAAGTTTTTAACTACGAGTTCTTGCTCAAATGCAGCAAAAAGTGGATCCGTTATTAATTTTATTTATGAAGTATTTAAATTTAAGCCCATGGGAAGAGTGAGGGAAGACAGGATCTTGCTTAATCGTTATTTCAGAGAAATGATAAAGCAAAAGGAAAAATTGAAATTTATTTAACAATGCAAAAAGGTGTAATGAATTTAAGACATATAATTTGAGTTAACAAACAATTGGGGTCGCAGACCTCCGAAATCATTTAAATCTTGCGCCAGGCAATTGATAATTTTTGGTTTTAAACCTTTTATATGAACTAAAATCTTCGTAAGATTTTGAAATGGTGCTGAAATTAATAAATAGAAAATTTTAAGATAATTAAAGTAATTAAGGTTAAACAATAAATCAAGTACAAGGTGTGTACTTTAAGGATTTCTAGATAGGTATCTTAGAAATATGAACAAACAACAACTTCGAAAGTAACAACAACAAAAACAGGAAGAAATGAAATAGAAGTTTCTATAACTTCTTGTATTAATACAAAACTACGTTTAGAGATTATACAAATAGGGCAGGTCACTTATTGTGAAACTTGAAGAGAAAAATTGAAAGGAAGTTTCTAGAACTCCTATGTTTAAGTAGGGATCACGAGAAAAATAGGGCAAATTTCCCTTTCGTGAAACAAAGAGACAACTCACTTTTGAGTAGAAAGAATTGGATTCCCTCATTAGAAGGGAGAAACAATATACTTTAAGGCGTGTACTTGACACGAAGTTTTACAGACATTAATTCGTTGTACGTGGAGCAAGTAAGGGAGGGCACTTATTGAGAGTGACACCTCATTGAAAAAAGACCTGAAGTTACAATTTTATTATTTTAGTTTGTTAGTCAAGGGTTTGGGAAAGATCAAATGGGATTGTGGAAGAGTGTTCATGGCCGTATTTATTGTACTCGGACGAACGCGACGCGGATGAAAAAGTTGAACAGGCACTGTTTTCACTATAGTCTGTTGATATAGTTGAAAAGTTCACTGTAGTAGCACAAACAGTTTATGACAAAGAAAGTTATTGCGATGGTGGAAAATAACTAGTTACACTACATTTGCGAGGGTCTATTGCTTGAAAAACTTGTAGGTTATAGTTGAATGCACCAGAAAAATTCCAACGGAGGAAGAAAAATTAGATATTGATCAGCAGTTCATAAGGAAGATTCCTTAGTTTGAAAAAGTATTCCCATATGTGAGTGGAAAGTACTAGAAGGTTTAACTCGTAGATGAATTGTTCGGCATGGAAAATTCCAGAACA
Organism: Meconema thalassinum; assembly: GCA_946902985.2. Taxonomy (NCBI): domain Eukaryota; kingdom Metazoa; phylum Arthropoda; class Insecta; order Orthoptera; family Tettigoniidae; genus Meconema; species Meconema thalassinum. The sequence goes on from OX336389.2 coordinate 721,182,034, forward strand.
ATCATGACTGAAGAATAGGGCAAAAATTAGTCCAGCGGTGGAACAAGCTAAGTATTCTATAGACAGTGGGTGATTTAACGATGTCCCACGTTGTGAGAAATTATCTCAGTTAATAAGCATAAGAAATGCTGCTTCATGTTAAGATTAGCTTAGATAAACAAAAGCCCAACATAGAAAGTCCCCCGCGAAGGATGATTATTACCCCACATTTAGAAATCTCACACTACCTATAAAATGATCATTAAAAATCATGTAGCTATTTAAAATAAATTAAAATAAGTTGAAGAACGTAAAAATTGTACTTAGCTCATTTCTGATGAACGGCGATTCCTTGGTTACCGTTAGTCAGGAATTCACAACATGGCGAAGATTTGAAAGTTTGTCTCTCGAGGTGAGGAGACGAGCTTTAGTTAAGCTCCGACTGACTGGTTTGACTTCAGACGCACAAATGAGGCCAGCTCAACGAAGCGCGGAGAGACCAGGGAAGGGAAAAAGTGGGAGTAGGAGACAAAAGGAATACACACAAGAATAACCAACATAACAGCAATACATTTTCTTGATGAAATGGTCTTCAAAGAGTTGATAGCAGGCGTCACTAGCGAAGCCGGGTGGGTGAAAAAGTAGACGAAGTCCTCTTGATCACGGAGATGATAGCTGGCGATAGCGACGAGATCTTGCGGCCAGATTGGTAAGGAAGTCCTCTTGTACACGGAAAAATTGAGGAACTTCAGAGATTCGCTGCTAGATGATGCTAGGTGGGTCATGGAAGATATATATCTAGAACAGACTCACAGGTGGTGTAAGAAAATATACCAACAAAAAGAAACCAGGAGATCACTGTTGGTGTTTGCGAAAAAGGGAGGGGATGAACTGAAGCAAAGAGAAGCAAAAGTTTACTCTGTGTTACCATGTATTCCAAAGAATACACCAAGGCCTACAAAGCATTCATAGTTTTCTTTCTTGGGTGGAATCCACTCTATGTTATGATCTACTTCGCTTCTGAATTGAAACCAATTTGCTTTCCAAAAGTTCCAGCGAGGCAAAGGGATTGATCTATCAACTGGGATTTCTAGGCCAACTTGGCAAGAGCTGGTCTGTGCTGGCTTCGAGGAAATCACGTAAGACCTTCCGACTACAGTGTAAGGGTCTTCCAAGGGAATCCTTTGAAACAAAACATAGGTTAGGGTTATAATCCTTATTCCATCTGGCAGAGCGGTAGGTGCCCTTTTCCTTGGCATCATACACTACGAAGACATTCACAGCATCCGCCCAGTCTAGCACGTCTTGACCGTCACTATTTGTATCACTGTAGCCCCGGTTCGAGTTACGGCTATTAAAATCTCCGAGAATAACTGCTGGATGTTGAATGTTTTGGATGGCTGTATTCAAAGTCCAAGGTTTGCAAGGAGGTTTATAAATATTTAGAATTTCAATATTGGTTATCTTCATTCTGGAGGTAAACATATTGTCATCAGTGTTCGAGCTTATTATTTCAGCTTCCTAAATATCGTTCTTCACAATGACAGCAGTACCATAAGTCTTAAGAAACGCAGCAGAGATTAAGGTGTACCCAGGAATCTTGCATCTGATGTAAAGCTGACATTGATCTTCGCAATGAGTCTCTTGCAATAGGACGACATCCACCTGATATTCCTTTAGTGTTTTAGTCATATATTCACTCTTGGACCCGCTTACTCCTTCAATGTTAAGTTGAAAAATCCGTATAGAATGATGAAGATCTCTCCCTGCAAAGCTATATCAAGCGCTGTTTCTAGGCTGAGTCATAGTATTCATTGTATCCTCAAATTGCTGGGATATCCAAAAGTTAAACTTAAGGTCCAGCAGCCAATATAGCTGTTGCTTTCTTTGCACCACCCAGGAGGCACGTGTAGGGCACTTAAAGGTAACACCTACGGACGTGAAGCAACTCAACCTCCCTATTATAAATAGATCCATTGTATCGATAATAATCAAACTTAGCTTACTGGCAGACAGGTGTAAATTTATCCACTTGACTACACAACACGCTCATAAATGACAGCTTCATGAAGTGGTGTTAGCTTGGTGAATTGCTCAACTCACGGTACACTTTCAACACAGGGGCACGTGAACAGTTCAAAATTGAGATTTGTGAGAAATAGTGTCACTCTTGACTGCAAACCGATAATCAAGCGTTTTCCAAAATATAGCAAGTCACCCATTTTACTAATACAAGCAAAATGTGATAAGTTTTCAGACGGCATATCACACATATTATTTCATGGGATACGTGCCACCTAAGTTGAATGCATGAGGGGGTCCATAATAAGGTGACGCATAGATGGATTATTTTCCTTTGTAAATGTAATTTGTTATTTTAGTAGTATTCACGTGTATGGAAATCATATATGTAAATAACTTTAATTTATCATTTGCATTATTTATTTATTTATTTATTTATTTATTTATTTATTTCATTGGACCAAGGGTTTACAGGCAAGTGTTAAATAACAACACCATTAGCAAATGTACCAATGCAGATTCTTTTTGGGGCTTGTACATCGTGGTAATTTGACCCCCATGTACTAAGGTGTGTGTAGAATTTGATTGATTACCGATATGTATTTGTATACCGAAGATAGGCAAGGAGGTTGTCGTGGCCTCAAATTAGTAACTATCACGTAATTTACTTGGAGTAGAATTGAAAAGCCATGGAAAACCATATCTAAGATGACTGATGTAGGACTGGAACCCACCTCTCCTCAGATTTACCTCACGATGCTGAGTGTACCAGTCCTAGCTCTCTGACCAGAATGCAACTTCTTACACAAATAAAGACAATACTTAAGTTAAACCATGCCATGACAGCTCTGTTGTCATAAAGTTGCAGAAAATCAATCTGGAAGAATGAGAAAGAACGTGAAAGCAACTAAGATTGACTACTACTTGGTGTTAACCATTGGATCTATAGAGCATAAGGTATATCCGGGACTGTTGCCCCATTTTTTATAAATTGTGTTATAGCTCAGTAGAATTATTTAAAATGGTTGCAACATATAGCATAGTTTGAAAATGTTTGCAATAGATCACATATGAATAAAGGATTAGTAGTCTTATTGATAATAAATTGGCGAAAAGAAAGAACAAAGGAATTGTTGCATTAGTGGCGTCTCTCCCTGGAACCCGATATAGATGCTAACTTGGCTCGGGAAGGATACCGCAAGTAAAATAATTAAAAACAAAATCATATCTACGCTAATTCCTTCAACTCTAATACAAACGAGTATTAGAACAAACTTCAAAACAATTATATTAAAAAAAAAGAATTTATCATCTGAAAATACTCCACCTCGTCAATACAAACAATGTTTTATTTTAATTTACATTGTAAATGTACATGTTTCGGTAATTCTTTAGCCTTCTTCAGCATTGCTTAAATATTTTTTTATATTCCATCAGCTGTCGGCATAAGAATCTTCTTTTAGTGTTCTAATATCACATTATAATAGTATTTCTTCAAAACGTATCTTATATTGTAGAAGGAATATTGTATTCTTTAAAAGTTGATATATGGACCTTTGTCCTGATAGTGTATGTATAGTTAATCTAGTAGTTGAGCACATAAACTATGTCACGATGAGTATTTGGGTTGTCCAGATCACTGTTAAAGGTGAAATGTGTTGAGTTTCAGACAAGACAGCTTTCGTATATTATATGTGATTATACAGGCCTCGTTTAACGAATACATATTGACCCATTGCGCCTTTGACCAGATTTCCGGAATCCATTCTTCGTTTCAATGTTCGTTCCTGAATTCCTTTCCAACTTTCTGTCTTCCGGAAGAGTACCTCCACTGTTTTCAGCCTTTTTACAACTTCTCATAAATTTTCCTCTGCACACTGAACTCTTTTGGCTGTGACCTTACATTTGTACTGAGTAAGTAGGCCATAAATTTCCGAAAATAATAATTGTGCATAGTAACAAAGATGTTTGTCCCAAACCGGCCTCACAGAGTTCACTACGAGGACCAGAGTCGAGCAGTGCTCCGTTTTCATGAATTACAAACACTGCTACCATCATTAATTCGGGGATCTGACCGAGACTGCAGGTCTAGCCTGTTGTGTGGAGGGCTGAGCTTACGCAAAGGACGTGTTACATGCTGGCTGCAAAATAAGGCAAGTGAGGGCTGAACTTACTGCAAAGGAAACGTTACACGCTGAATGAATAAAATAAAGGTAAGGATTCCCAAATAAACAAATTATATTCAATGAAACAAGGTTACAAATGACAACAGTTAATACAAAATGGAATAAAACAATTTCCACCTATAACTGGAGGTATATATATATATTACATATATGTGTGTGCGTGTGCCTGAAGGGCAAAGCATGAACGCCCCTGGTGTCAGGGTAGCACCAACAAATAAGAGAAACAACAAAGAGACTCCAGAAAAACAACCACTAACGTGGCCGGCATTGCACAAACACAATGCAAATATAAAAGTTACATGAAATTAAAAAACAAAAAATTAAAATAGACATTTATAATTATGTATCGACCGGTCAACAACACTAAAACATTACAATTATAAAGTATGACTGCAATACGATGAGACAATAAATATCAAAAGAAATTAAATAAGCAAACAGTAGCCGCCAGAATGTGACTGGTCAGCTCAAACGACAGACCAAGAAGACGACAAGCAAAACATGGCTGCCGAGCCAATGGAAAGTTTAAGACCAAGAATACCCTCACCCCCTAAAGTATCCCAGGCCAAAATATCGAGTTTCCCATCCAAAATTAAAATGCATATGTAATAATAAATATCATCTTGGCAAGAACATGAAATAAACACTTGATTATACCTAGTATAAAAGGAATTAGGAAGGTGCCTTATAGGTTGGATATCAAGGGACCTTGTGGCTCGAGCATGGGACGACTTGCCCCTAGAAAACAGAGAAAATTATATTTAAAAGAAAACACAACCGGTGACAAGACAAACCAAATAACTATAAGAATACAAGCACCCTAGCCAGTCAGCAACTCGATACCCCTTAATGTAAGTCTCATAGGTATAACAAATGAAACAACACGCCTGGTGCAAAAAGCCAAATATAATATCACTTAAATATCCCAGTTTATAAAGATGTTTTGATGCCATTCAACACACACGATTTACGCAATTCCAGTACGTCTTCCGAGTTGCCCCCAATATATAATAGTTCGATAAATACCTAACATAGGCAAGGATGACCAAATAGATGGTTTATAAGAAGACATAGTTATAATTAGTCACTGTTGGAACTAAAAATCCCCCAATGCAAGGGTGCCATTCCCAATATTAACCTGTGCAGATAAATGGCACACCGTTGCCAATCAAATGTTCTAGAAGTTTCTTAAGTGCGTAGTAGGAGAGTTGGCCCATGAAAGGGATTCACAATCACCGCGCTTCAGGAATGACCAGAATAAGGCGTCGGATGAGGCGATGATGCAGAGGAAGTTCAGGGTTCATAATCCGGGCACAGATGACCAAGTCCGAGGTTCATAACCCGAGCACAGATGACCTGGTCCAGGGTTCATGACCCGGGGCGTAGATGACCAAGTCCAGGGCTCGAACTGGTGATTCGTTGACTGTGTAACGACATAGTCGTTACAATGTTAACAATGAAATAAATTATGTAGTTTACGTATCATGCTATATTGAAATACTCGAGGAGAATACCGGTACCCTCTGAATAGTTTAAATGATACCAGATCGCGTTTAAAATCAGAGAGGCATCTCTACCGGATTGTTGTGCGGCAAGTCTCCCTGCAGTCAGATAAAGACGCCGCACCCTTCTGTTCTTTTATCTCATGGCTAGCATGGCCGAAAATAAGCTAACCATCTATAAACAACAGTAACGATTATGACTTCTTCTGTACTAAGAACGGCTGATTTATGCATTGGAAACCAACTAAATATACAATAAATGATCATATGGAAATTTTTTGTCACGAGGAAATACGCACTCGCCTCACGTTATCGACTTTAATTAGCGTAATATGCGAGAAACTTGCACCTAACCCGCAGACAGTGGTTATTGCTTGGATTCCGAAATAGCTTACACACTACCATCTAGCTGCATTGATGGGAAACAATGGCTACAGTGTATGCGGCGTCTGTACCGCAGCGCCATCTGTACCGGATTTACCTTATGGTTCTATTATTTGTCGGCATATCGATTAGTGAACTCTAATTCAGCCCAGCTTCAGGCATTGACAGAGCCGAGGATCGAACCGACTTGTGAACCTGACGATGTAAGAAATAAAATTTGGAATTGGAACAATATTTTATCCACAAAAGTATTGAAAATGAAAATCCACAGCCTGCTTCCAGTCTCCGACCGGGTCAGGAATGGAATGAATGAAGCCCCCATCTAGCGGCGAGGATATGAACTGTGCCGGCTGCCGAGGCCTGACGCACTCCTCTGGGGCAATGATTAAATGAATGACAGATGAAATGAAATGATAGTGGAGAGTGTTGCTGGAATGAAATTTTTACAGGGAAAACCGGAGTACCCGGAGAAAAACCGGTCTGCCTCCGTTTTGTCCAGCACAGATCTCACATGGAGTGACCGGGATTTGAACCACGGATCCAGCGGTGAGAGGCCGGCGTGCTGCCGCCTAAGCCACGGAGGCTTCTCCACACAAGTATTATAGGAAGTAAATGAAACATAATGATGACTTTTTGGAAAATTTTGGAGTATTTTGAAAGAATTGAATTTGGGAATATTTCAGTGAATGATATTTTAACCAAGGGAGAGTTCAATCTTCAGACACTGGAATAAGACCAAGGATTCATGTTAGCAAGCTTAGAACCGGTTTTCGTTGGCCGAGGTGACAATAACAAAATCGTGCACACGACACGCTGTAAAGAGGCTAGAACAATGAGTTTTTCTTAATAACTCAACAGCCAATCAGAATGATCCACAACATTTTTGAGGGAATCGCTATTCTAAAAAATTTAACATATATGTATAAAGCGATATTAGCACTTCCACAGTTCAAGAAGTGAAAATGAAATTTTATTTTCAAAACAGAATTATATATTTATGGACAGAAGAGAAGATATAAGCTAAATACAGTTTATTAGGACTCTGTGCGGTGCTAGAACGCCATTCTAGTCTGGCACGCGCGCGATTGTCAAGAGCGCAGAATTCATTCCTTTTTAGCGGCGTGAAGAAAGAAAACCTGTATTACAGAGCGTCCCAGGGGAACTCATCATTGTATTTGAAGTACGGCCAGGAGATTTGGACTGGACCGATAGGAGATACCGCTATCGTCGTGGATGAATAGGAGAAGCCGGCGCATATTGAAAAGCATTAACTTGCAACTACAAGCAGCACTTTATATTTCAACGCATATTAGAAGAAGAATTTAATACTACAACTTTATACTTCTACAAAACCACTAGTAGCATAGTATACACCGGCTACTACAACGAAGTAGTATTTCTTCAGAATATTTATCACACATATACGATGATAAAGTCTACGAGTCAGGGGGGATGTTCCCACTCCACAATTATTAAGGAGATTGCCATGAAGCACTAATCAATGGAAGGAAGTTAATTTACACTGACGGAGTGGGAATTCAGAGTGATCTTTACGACCATGGATCGATGATTCTACAACAATTAGTCCATCATGAAATATTCTGAATTTGTCTACAACAATACTACCCAAATGTCCACTACCAACTTGGGAGATGTCAACCAGAGACTTTCAAACCTACAATGATGTCGAGATGCTACACGAGGCCAGCGAACAGGGGAGTTGGCTTGTTCCGGATACGGGTTGCCAGACTATATGTCGAGAAGCGAGAAGAGCCGTTAGCAGGATGCGAGCCAAAAGCCCAGGTGTTCGTAGCAGGACGCGGGAGGAAGCCGATCAGCTGATTGTCAAGCAGCCAGCAGGAACTCGTTTCGAAGCAGGCGTCGAGTGCGTGCCAATCCGGGAGAGGAACATCTTGAATATCAGACAAGGGATCATGACAGCAGCTCTTCAGAAAGGTAGAAAATTGATTGTTCTAATATCTCTGTAGTTTGATGTATTTTTGATGGTATTTCAGATGTGACCAGCTTATATGTAGATTTTCTTTACTCATAACCCATGCTCTTATGTTGTCTATTTTAGAGATTTAATTGTAAATTTTATTCTACGTCAGAGTGTGTCGTTTTTGACGTAATTTCATTTGTATTTGAATTTTTGATATTCCGTATTTGAATTTTTAAAGAAACGTTTTGATTATGCTCACTTTGAAACGAAAATGTTTTATAATTCGAATGCTTCGATCGATAAAAATGCGTAACAAGCGACAGAATGCGTCAATATTGCTATATTGCATTATTATAAAGAGAAAGCATTGTTGTAAAATGCTAAAACATTGTTTGAAATGTTTTATTGTACCAGAATATAAATGCAACATTCATAAAAATATTCATGGAGTATAACAATTCCAATTTCGGAATGTTACTGTAATATGACGTTAATGTAGTCATTGATAATTATTAAAACGGATTTATTCTTGAAATAGGATCATATTGTTGACAGTAAAGGTCAAATGATGCCTATAATTAGCATCAATTATATTGAAATAATTGGAAAAACGAAACCACAGACCAGGTGATTTGCAAATCCACCTGAGGTCTTATAGGAAATGAAACACGTTTATAAATGAATACTAGATTCGTTAAAGTATACCAGGAAGGGAGGAAATGCATTATTGTCATTAAAAGCGAAGACGAGTAGACTCTGGTCTATTAATACTAATATTTTATTCTAACGTGGATAAACACTATGTTGTGAATGTTTATTAACGAAATGCGTTATTCAAAGTTAAGTGGAATACTGTACAAAGTGAACTGAAGTGAACAAAAATTGTTATTGCTATCTAAGGAGCACGAAGGTAATTAGTTTGGAGAGGAGTTTGTTGGGAGTGCACCATGAGCAGTATTTCACATGTTCGTGTTTACTTAGTAGGGTCACAAATTCTTATACACGTTTGGAGTGTATTAAGATGGTTCTATTGAAGGAATACCGTGCATATTTATTGTTATTATTGTGCAAAGGAAAGGAATGTGTCGAGGTATAGAAGCGTAGCTAACGCTATTTTAAGAAGTTGTTCACCGTATACGAAAGCTTATAAGTGTATTGCCGATCGGAGCAAAGTATTTGACACAGTATATCAAAGAAGTAACTGACATTAGGGTTTGCATTTGTTTTGTACATGCCAGAAAGTGTTATTACGAAATCCACGAAGTTTATTGAAATAACAGAGTAGTCCCACATCGTTGTTCAAGTTTATTTTAATTTATTGATTGATATGACATTTCAGAGCTGTAATTAACTTGATCGTTCGTTACCAAAGTTCTATTTATTGTGACAGAAACCAGAAAATACCAGTAAAGACAGTGTTTGTGAACTAGTGTTAATGAATTATTTAAGAGAAACAGAAACGCAGTAAGATTGTCAGATCTCGATTTATCTTGTACATATGTTCTTTGAATACCGTGCTGGACATGGTAATTTCAACTTGTATAAATATTTTAATAATTTAAATAGTTTAATAATTTTATTCTTAATACGTTAATAATTTTTAAATCGATAAGTGTATCATTTAGGGCAGTGTTTAGCGCAAACTACTTTCTTTTTGAGAACAACTGATTTTATCAGACTGCAAAGAGTAACCGAGTCACAGGGTGACTACAAAGCGTAACTTCATAATTCGTATTCTTGAATTATGAATTTTGAGCAACTTGAACTTTCATAGAAAGTTGTTAAACAGATAGAAGGACTATCTACTGATTTAAATATTTAATTTTCATTTATTTTAATTGTGTTAGGGAGATTTTTAATGTCATGTAATCATTTTAGTTAATATTTTCACAGGCGCTATTTTCTTTGCCTGCCCGTTTTTTATAGAAACTGTTCATCTTATCATTTCACAATCGACGTGCGATAATACTGCCAGTTAGTTACTAGAACTCACTTAGTCTCAACTTCACCGTTCACGATCGAGATCCGAGTTTCTCGTCCTACCATCTTGTTATGGATATTTATTTGCTAGTAAATGTGTACTGTAACTAATTAGTAGCTTTATTACATGACAGGTATGCGCCGAGGGTTTCTTAGTCACACGCCTAGTAGGGAAGTGTTGATCATCTGGCTGTGTATCGACATCCTTACAATCCATTCCATCTCTGCGGATATAGGTGGTGGCTATGCGATATTCGGGCACATATATGTGTTAATTTATTTGGCGCCCAATGTGTTCGGCATCGATTGTTCTGGGACACTAGGGTGTTCAACGACAACTTTGCGAAGATATTTCTGGATTATAGAATTTATTTAGAAGTGCCGATCCCAAATTTTGGAAAGATGTTTAAGTGAATAAACACTGACAAATTTTAGGAGTGCGATAGGGTTAAGAGGCATATTTGTTAAACCAGCTGATGGTATTGTGGTCATGTAACAGTAAAGAGATAGTTAAATTCATGTTGTTGTAAATTAATTTAGTTAGGGATTGATGAATGAGAGGATCAATTTGCTAGATTACGATTAGGTAGGATTTTAGACTTCAGTCTATTATTTTAAATTAAGATTGTCGGAGTATTCCATTATTATAAACACTATGAGTAGGTCACTCGGAAATTTCCAAAATGTAGTGTCGATGACACCTCCTATTTCCTCAAGTGTATAAAATATGTCGTCAGGAGATTTGACTCAGTTCAAATCCATCTTGGAAGTGATGCAGGATAACCAAAGGAAGTTGACGGGGGATTTGGAAGCCCTCAACAAACTTACACACGATAATAGTAACAGATAGAAGGCAGAACTTGCAGTAGCACAATCAGTAACTAAAGCTAGCATTACGTTATTGCAGGAGGAATGTAAAAGGGTACACGACGAGGCTAGAAAAGCTCAGGAGAAAGTACAAGAAGAAAATAGAAAAGCTCAGGAGAAAGTACAAGAAGAAATGAGAAAGCCACGAGAGGAGGAGTATAACAATTCCAATTTCGGAATGTTACTGTAATATGGCGTTAATGTAGTCATTGATAATTATTATAACGGATTTATTCATGAAATAGGATCATATTGTTGACAGTAAAGGTCAAATGAAGCCTATAATTAGCAACAATTATAATGAAATAGTGGGAAATAACGAAACAACAGACCAGGTGATTTGCAGATCGACCTGAGGTCTGATAGGAAATGAAACATGTTTATCGTTTATAAATGAATACTTAATTCATTAAGGTATACCAGAAAGGGAGGACATGCACGAGCGGACTATGGTCTATTAATACTAATATTTTATTGTAACGTGGAAAAAACATAATATCGTGAAAGTTTTATTAACGAAATGCGATAATCAAAGTCAAGTGGAATATTGTACAAGGTGAACTGAAGTGAACAAAAAATACTATTGCTATTTAAGGAGCATGAAGATAATTAGTTTGGAGAGGAGTTTGTTAGGAGTGCACCATGAACATTATTTCACAGGTTCGTGTTTACTTAGCAGGGTCACAAATTCTTATACACGTTTGGAGTGTATTTAGATGGGTTTTATTGAAGGAATACCGTGCATATTTATTGTTATTATTGTGCAAAGGAAAGGAATGTGTCAAGATATGGAAGCGTAGCTAACGGTATTTTAAGAAGTTGTTTACCGTATACGAATGTTAATAAGTGTATTGCCGATTGGAGCAAATTAATTGATACAGTATGTCAAAGAAGTAACTGACATTAGGGTTTGCATTTGTGTTGTACATGTCAGAAAGTGTTATTACGAAATCCACGAAGTTTATTGAAAGAAAGAGGGTAGTAGCGCATCGTTCTTCAAGTTTATTGTAATTTATTCATTGATATGACATTTCAGAGCTGTAATTACCTTGATCGTCCGTTACCAAAGTTCTATTTATTGTGACCGAAACCAGAAAATACCAGTAAAGACATTGCTTGTGAACCATTGTTAAAGAATTGTTTAATAAAAACAGAAACGCAGTAAGATTGTCAGATCTCGAAGGATCTTGAAAATATGTTCTTTGAATACCGTGCTGGACATGGTAATTTCAACTTGTATAAATATTTTAATAATTTAAATAGTTTCATAATTTTATTCTTATTACGTTAATATTTTTAAATCGATAAGTGTACCATTTAGGGCAGTGATTATTGTAAATTACATTCTTTTTGGGAACAACTGATTTTATCAGACTGCTAAGAGTAACCGAGTCACGGGGTGACTATCACGCGTAACTCCATAATTCTTATTCTTGAATTATCCCTTTTGTGCAACTTGAACTTTCATAGAAAGTTGTTAAACAGATAGAAGGATTGTCCACTGATTTAAATATTTTATTTTCTATCTTCAATTATTTTATTTGTGTTAGGGAGATTTTTAATGTCATGTAATCATTTTAGTTAACAAATTCACAGGCACTATTTTGTTTGCCTGCCCGTATGTTATAGAAACTGATCATCTTTTCATTTCGCAATCGACGTGCGATAATACTGCCAGTTAGTTACCAGAACTCACTTAGTCTCAACTTCACCGTTCTCGCGCGAGATACGAGATTCTCATCCTACCATCTTGTTATGGATATTTATTTGCTAGTAAATGTGTAACTAATTAGTAGCTTTATTGCATGACCGGTATGCGCCAAGGGTTTCCTAGTCACACGCCTAGTAGGGAAGTGTTGATTTATCAGGCTGGGTATCGACGTCCTTACAATCCTTTCCATCTCGGCGGATATAGGTGGTGGCTATGCGAGATTCGGGCACATAGAGTTGGAATTTTATTTGGCGCCCAATGTGTTCGGCATCGATTGTGTAGGGACACTAGCGTGTTCAACGACAACTTTGCGAAGATATTTGTGGATTATAGAATTTATTTTGAAGTGCCGATCCCAAATTTTCGAAAGTATTTTAAGTAATAAACACTGACACATTTGAGGGATACGATAGGGTTAAGAGGCATATTTGTTAAAGCAGCTGATGATATTGTGGTCATGTAACAGCAAAGAGATAGTTAAATTCATGTTGTAAATTAATTTAGTTAGGGATTGCTGAATGAGAGAGGATCAGTTTGCTAGATTACGATTAGGTAGGATTTTAGACTTCAGTCGATTAACTTGAATTAAGATTGTCGGAGTATGCCATTATTATAAACACTATGAGTAGGTCACTCTGAAATGTCCACTATGTAGTGTCGATGATACCTCGTATTTTCTCAAGTGTATAACATATGTCGTCGGGAGATTTGACCCAGTTCAAATCCATCTTGGAAGTGATGCAGGATAACCAAAAGAAGTTGACGGGGGATTTGGATGGCCTCCACAAACTTACACACGATAATAGTAAAAAGATATAGGGAGAGAGATTATGCAGTCAACTGCCACCGTTAAATCAGAAATGAAGGCAGAACTTTCAGTAGCACAATCAGTAACTAAAGCTAGTATTACGTTAGTGCAGGAGGAATGTAGAAACTTCAGGAGAAAGTACAAGAAGAAATGAGAAAGGCACGAGAGGAGGACAGATTAGTCCGAGAAGAAGCTAGAAAAGCACAAGGAGAAGCCAGGAAAGTGCAAGAAGAGATTAGAAATGCACAGGAAGATGGAAAGACAGCAGAGGAGAAAGCACAAGAGGAGGCTAGACAAACTCAGGAAGACATTAAGAAAGCCGTAGAGAAAGCCCAAGAAGAAGGATAATTAGCCCAAGAACAAAGCAAATTAGCACAGGCAGAAAGTAGATTTTCGGTAGAAGAGAGTAGGAAAGCTCTGGAAGAGACCACATCAGCTTTCAATCAGGTGAAAGAGGATATGGCCTCTACCAAAACCGAAATGAGCACGCTTGGAGCAGAAGTCACAAAAAAGTAGTGGAAGCTAAGGTTCAATGTAGTGAAAACATTATACAGTTAGAAGAAAAGATACAGAAAAGCATTGGCAGAGCCACCTCAGAACAGAGAAAACACAATGATAGCGTTACAGGTTCCTAGAAGAAACTTACCGATCAGCTCAACAATTTAAATTGCATTGTTGGCAATCTGCAAGGTAAGTTGGAAGACCAACAAAAACTTATCAGTGAGGGTATAAATGTTGATATTGCATCTTGTATATCAAAATCTGTGAATGAGTTGAAAGAGGAGGTGATAAAGTCAAATAGTGATTATATGCGTGAATTACATAGTAAGATACTGAAAGATGTTAATAATGTTGAAACAAATGTTAAAACAAATAGGGATAGTCTTAAGCTGGAATTGTATAAGCGTATTAACGAAATTCCAGAATCGAGCATTACCGAAAAAAAGGGATATGTAAATAAAGCAGATTCCGAAAAAAGTGAGGAGTTAAACGTCATTAGAACCACCGTTAATGAAATCAATGTAGAGCTCGCGAAAATTAATTTAGGACAGGAGAAAGAATTACTGGATATTAGCAACAAAATCAAGTCACTTTCTATCATAGAACCATGTGATCATGAAGATCTTAAGGAGGAAGTACGTCTAGGAATGAGACGAGAATTGGCGGAGTTTTTTCAGAATCGAGACGAAAAGCTCAGAGAAGAGCTAGGGAAATTCGAAGTTAGAGAAAATAGAGCCGAAGATGACAGGGAAAGCATCTATAGTCGCATGCAGGATCGACTGCACCTAGCGCAAGACACGGAACGTATTCATAGGGAATATGGAGGCCTACGAGGATTTTATGATCAGGGAGGCCAAAGAAACAATCAGAAAGTCATAGTATTGAAAAATTTTGACGACAAGCCGTCACGTTTCAGTGGATTAGGAAACATAAGAGCAGTTGAGTTCTTAATTGATACGAGATGCTACCTGGACGACAACTGAATACCTAGGGACAGAGAGATGAGAGTGGTAGAGAAATTCCTTGAGTCTGAAGCACTTGTTTGGCCCCGCGCTTTCAGATACTCCTATGCTAATTTTGAGGAATTCGCAGATGCATTGCAAAGGAGATTCTGGAGTAAAGAACTGCAATAGGGTATCAGGGCAGAAATCTACTCGAATAAGTATGCGCACTCAATTCCTACGCGTTATGCAACCTCCTTCACATCACAGCTCGCCCGACTCCAATGTTTACAGCCCCCATTGGCCGAAACGGAATTAATACATGCAATTTCACGACAGCTGCCAAATGACGTGAGTAGGCATCTTATCTCAGCCGAAGTCAGAACGTTAGAGAGAATGGCAGAAATCCTTCGTAGACTAGACCACACAAGCTCTACGCCTAACGTAATCTCCAGCAATAATACCAGACAGAGGCAAGAACATAGAGACGTTCATACAGTATTAGTGGACCAAACCCAACAAACCGCAGTAGGGCAGGTCCAACTCGAACGAACGAGTATGGCAGGAACCGCTACGAACCGCCTTATCGACGTTTTATGGAAGGAAGACCATATCAAGACAGATACTGGAATAACGGTCAACGCAGAACAGGCTATCATAGAAATAATGAAATAAAAGGAAATGACTACGATGATAGGGACAACAGAGGTAATGGAGGAGGTTATAGCCGTTACAAGAATTGGAACGACGATAATTTCGCCCGAAGGCAACAACAGCAACAACAGAAACCTAGACAGCAACAACAACAACAGCAATCACAAAATCGAGGTTGGAGGAACAATGATAATGTGAGGAGATATTATCAAGACCGAGATAGGGAAAGTCAAGAGTATCGAAATAATCAGAGGGAAAATGAAGAAAGAAATAACCAGAGGAGTGAAGAGATCGAATCTCATCCCTCAACGTCAGTACAAGTCCAAAAACCGAACCTGAGTGGGGGACAAAAAAACTCCGTTTGGAAAAAGGAAGTAGGAGAGAGAACGCTGTTCACAAACGACAGGCATGAGATCGCCGTAAATAAGTTTTACCAGGTATCGGATGACGACTTGCTTTATGAAAAAGAGGAGCCAGAGAGAGGAAAAATAGCCAGATTGCCTATTTTACAGATTATGACGGAAGGAGAGAGTTTGAGAACACTTCTAGATACTGGTGATAATGCATCGATCTTATCAGAAAGCTGCTACAATAAATTAAAGGATGGAGAATCGATAATATCTATGCCAGTGTCATCTATAAAAGTCTGAGGAGTATTTAACGATAAGACCATTAAATGTAGGATTCAAGCATTGATGAAGTTCACGATAAATGGTCATGTTTATGAATAGATATTTATTGTTCTAAACAAGATTAGTTTTCATGCTATACTGCGTATAGACTTCATTACTAAAACAGGAGCCGTGATAGACCTAAGGAATGGCATAATTAAATTTAATGAAAGGAGCAATGAATCTGAAGGACAATAAAATGAGTTCCTCATAGAAAATGAAATTCCGGAGGAGAATTTGGAAATAATTATTTCAGAAGTGGAATTAGAAAAGCTAGGATATTATGGATTGAAAATTGAGAATTTCGAGGCTTACGAAGGAAAATTAGAAGCATTTATCCAGAAATATTCCGATGTTTTCGATGACAAACCAGGATTAATAAAAGGATATAAACACTAGATTAAATTAAAGGACAACTCACCATTTCAAAGGAAGTTATATACCATTCCTGAGAAATATCAAGCATAGGTCGCTGAACTGATAAAAGGCATGGCAAAGGATGGTATAATCCGCAAGAAAGCAACTCCTTTTTTTGAACCCAATAACAGCTGTCAAGAAAGCGGACGGAAGTCTGCGGGTTTGCCTAGATGCAGGGGTCTCAATAGTTTACTGCTGAAAGAATATGACCGGCCGCCTAAGATCAGAGAGCTACTTAGGAAGTTTAAGGGGAAGTCATGCTTCCCTCTAATAGACCTAACTTCGTCTTTTTATCAAATTGAGTTGACGGATGATAGCAAATGCTATACAGGCTTCGTATTCGATCAAACTAGCTATATTTTTAAAGGGTCCCATTAGGCCTGATAAACTCAAGCCCTGCTTTGATAAGAGCGTTGGATAGCAAGCTCACAGGCGAGGTGAAAGCCAATGTCATATGTTACGTGGATGACTTAATCATTTCATCAGAAAATCCCGAGCAACATCTAATTCATGTAAGGAACTTACTTGAGAACTTGAGAGAAGTAAACATCAAAGTAAAGTTCAACAAGTGCCACTCTTTCCAGCAAACGATTAATTTCCTAGGGCACACAATTGATCAATTTGGTTACCATCCAAACCAAGACAAAATTGATGCCATCTTAAGGTTTCCTAAACCGAAGAAAATTAGAGATGTGAAAGCCTTCGTGGGATTGTGTCAGTTTTTCAGTAGCCATTGTCCTCGCTACTCTAAAATTATGGCACCACTTCACGAGTTATTAAAAAACAACATTCGATGGAAATGGGGTATTGAAGCAGAGAACGCATTTATTTTAGCTAATGAGATGCTCAGAGATATCATCAAGTTTGAGTATCCAGACTTTGAACGTTCGTTTATTGTCGAGACGGACGCTTCTAAAGTCAGAATCAGCGCATTTCTCTACCAATAAGACCAGAATGGAAATAACCACTATATTTCCTTCAATAGTAGAAAGCTACGGTCTCAGGAGGTAAACAATTTCACCACGGAATTCGAAGCTTTAGCCGTGATTAATGCCTTACATCACTGGAAGAAGATCTTAATAGGACACCAGATCATAATCAGAACAGACCATAAAGCTTTGGAATTTATGTTAAAGTCAGACTTATCGAGTGATAGGATGACCAGGTGGACGTTGTTCCTACAACAATTCAACGTCACGATTGGGCATGTTCCTGGTAAGGAAAATTTGTTGGCAAACATATTATCCAGAAATCCTACAGCAGACACCGGTGTGAAAATTCATGTAGTGGAGATGGACGATGATGATCAGGCAACGGTGGAGCGATTGAGAAGAGTAGCTGTAAGTCAGAAGCGAGATGCAAGTTTGAGGAACTTATACAGATTCATTTCGGGAAGAATGCAGAATGATGATGAAGATTATGAGGAGACTAGGAAGAGAGCCACTCACTGTGTACTACTAGAAGGCTTAGTATTCAAGTACGCCAATGCTAACCACACGAAGGTGAGGATTGTAATTCCACCAAGGTTGAGAGTGCCAGTAGTTTGACTGGTGCACAAGAGCATTGGACACGGAGGGCTCGATAAAACGTACAACACTGCACAAGAAAAGTTATATTGGAGTAATATGAGAGAATCTATTACAGTCATAATCAGGTCAAGTGAATTATGTCAGAAAAATAAGTATAATTCGGAGCTTTTGAAGGAGAAACCAAAGGCCATTATACCCACTAAGCCTTTAGAATTGTTCAGTCAGGACACTTTTGGCCCAGTTCCAAAAGGTAGGAGGGGTAATAAACACTTACTAGTCACAATGGAAGTTTTCTCTAAGATAGTCATGATGAATCCGATGCGGAAAGCAGTTACGAAGACAGTATTGTATCATCTAGAGAAAAACATTATTCCTAAGTTAGGAAAGCCTGAAAAACTGCTGACAGACCATGGAACGCAGTATACTTCTACGGAATTCCAACAAGCTATGGAACGACTAGAGATTGGTCATATATTCAGCTCAATCCGAAGTCCACAGACGAATCCGATTGAAAGAAAAATGTTGAAGTGTTCAAAGTACATACGCCTTTATAGCTCAGAGAATCACGCTAATTGGGTAAGCGTAGTACCACTAATGGAGTTTTGCATCAATAACACGAGGCATGAAAGCACGAACGAAGTTCCAGTGACGCTCCATTATGATGAAAAACCAGTCAGACCATGAAACGGAATCTTCAATATTCCGGAAGATGACGAACCATCGATGGAACAACGCATAGAAACTGCAAGAGAGCACTTGAACAAGCAAGCCGAGAAGAGACTGAAGAGAGGGCATGGAAAGAGATACAGCAGACCATTAGAAGTAGGAGAACTAGTTCTGGTCAGAATTCCAGTAAAAGCGGGTGTTTTGAAGAGGATATACGTTAAGTTCTCTGATGTCTTGAAGGGTCCATTCAAGGTAGGAAGAGTGTATGGTAATAATTGTTATCAGATCGTGAGGATAGAAGATGATCGTCCCATTGGAAAGAACAGCCATTCAAAATTAAAAAGATTTTTTTCCCAGGAAGGGATGAATCTGGTTCCAGTTATGAACAAGACGAGTGTTAAATAAAGTCAATGTTATATTTAATTAACGAGTCAGGAGGGGATCTGAACTCGAATTCAGCCCAGCTTCAGGCATTGACAGAGCCGAGGATCGAACCGACTTGTGAACCTGATGATGTATGAAATGGAATTTGGAATTGGAACAGTATTTTATTCACACACGTACTATAGGAAGTGAATGAAACATAATGATGACTTTTTGGAAAATTTTGGATTATTTTGAAAGAATTAAATTTGGGAATATTTCAGTGAATGATATTTTAACCAAGGGAGAGTCCAATCTTCAGACACTAGAATATGACCAAGGCTTCAAGTTAGCAAGCCTAGGACCGGTTTTGGTTGGCCGAGGTGACAATAACAAAATCGTGCACACGACACGCTAATAAGAAGTTTGAGTTTTTCTTGATAACTCAACAGCCAATGAGAATGAACCACCAAATTTTTGAGGGAATCGGTATTATATAAAATTTCACACATAAAGCGATATTAGCACTTCCACAGTTCAAGAAGAGAAAATGAAATTTTATTATCAAAACAGAATTATATATTTATGGACAGAAGAGAAGATATAAGCGAAATACAGTTTATTGGGACTCTGTGCGAGGCTAGAACGCCATTCTAGTCTGGCTCGCGCGCGATTGTCAAGAGCCCAGAAATCATTTCTTCTTAGCGGCGTGTAGAGAGAAGACCTGTATTACAGAGCGTCCCAGGGGAGCTCACCATTGTATTTGAAGTACGGCCAGGAGACCTGGACTGGACCTAGAGGAGATACTGCTATCGCCGAGGAAGAATAGGAGAAGTCGGCGCATATTGAAAAGCATTAACTTGCAACTACAAGCAGCACTTTATATTTCAAAGCATATTAGAAGAAGACTTAAATACTACAACTTTATACTTCTACAAAACCACTAGTAGCATAGTATACACCGGCTACTACAACGAAGCAGTATTTCTTCAAAATATTTAACACACATTTACGATGATAAAGTCTACGAGTCAGGGGGAATGTTCCCATTCTACAATTATTAAGGATATTGTCATGGAGCGCTAAAGAATGGAAGGAGGTTAACTTACACTCACGGAGTGGGAATTCAGAGTGATCGTTACGACCATGGATCGATGATTTTACAACTGCTAGTCCATCATGCAGTATTCTGAATTTGCCTACACAATACTACTCTAATATCCACTACCAACTTGGGAGATGTCAACCAGAGACTTTCAAACCTACAATGATGTCGAGATGCTACACGAGGCCAGCGGACAGGGGAGTTAATTTGTTCCGGGCAACGGTTGCCAGACTATATGTCGAGAAGCGAGAAGAGCCGTTAGCAGGATGCGAGTCAAAAAGCCCTGGTGTTCGCAGCACGACACGGGAGGAGGCCGCTCAGCTGATTGTCCAGAAGCCAGCAGGAACTCGTTTCGAGGCAGGCGTCGAGGGCCTGCCAATCCGGGAGAGGAACATCTTGAATATCAGACCATGTATCACGACAGCAGCTCTTCAGAAAGGTAGAAAATTGATTGTTCTAATATCTCGGTAATTTGATGTATTTTTGATGGTATTTCAGATGTGACCAACTAATATGTAGATTTTCTTTACTCATAACCCATGCTCTTATGTTGTATATTTTAGAGATTTAATTGTGAATTTTATTCTACGTCAGCATGTGTCGTTTTTGACGTAATTTCATTATTATTTGGATTTTTGATATTCTGTATTTGCATTGTTAAGGAAACGATTTAATTTTGCTCACTTTGAAACGAAACTGTTTTATAATTGGAATGCTTCGATCGATAAAAATGCGTAACAAGCGACAGAATGCGTCATTATTGCTGGATTGCATTGTTATAAAGAGAAAGCATTATTGTAAAATGCTAAAACATTCTTTGAAATATTTTATTGTGTCAGAATATAAATGCAACATTTATAAAAATATTCATGGAGTATAACAATTCCAATTTCGGAATGTTAATGTAATATGACGTTAATGTAGTCATTGATAATTATTAAAACGGATTTATTCATGAAATAGGATCATATTGTTGACAGCAAAGGTCAAATGATGCCTATAATTAGTAACAATTATAGTGAAATAATTGGAAAAACGAAACCACAGATCAGGTGATTTGCAAATCTACCTGAGGTCTTATAGGAAATGAAACACGTTTATAAATGAATACTAGATTCATTAATGTATACCAGAAAGGGAGTAAATGCATTATTGTTATTAAAAGCTAAGTCGAGCGGACTATGGTCTATTAATACTAATATTTTATTGTAACGTGGAAAAACATTATGTTGTGAAAGTTTATTAACGAAATGCGTTAATCAAATTCTAGTGAAATATTGTACAAGGTGAACTGTAGTGAACACAAAATGTTATTGTTATTTAAGGAGCACGAAGATAATTAGTTTGGAGTGGAGTTTGTTAGGAGTGCACAATGGACAGTATTTCACAGTTTCGTGTTTACGTAGTAGGGTCACAAATTCTTATACACGTTTGGAGTGTATTAACATGGGTTTTACTGAAGGAATAACATGCATATTTATTGTTAGTATTGTGGAAAGGAAAGGAATGTGTCGAGATATGGAACCGTAGCTAACGCTATTTTAAGATGTTGTTCACCGTATACAAAAGTTAGTATGTGTATTGCCGATTGGAGCAAAGTATTTGATACAGTATGTCAAAGAAGTAACTGACATTAGGGTTTGCATTTGTGTTGTACATGTCAGAAAGTGTTATTACGAAATACACGAAGTTTATTGAAAGTAACAGAGTAGTCCCGCATCGTTATTAAAATTTATTGTAATTTCTTCATTGATATGAAATTTCAGAGCTATAATTAACTTGATCGTTCGTTACCAAAATTCTATTTATTATGACAGAAACCAGAACATACCAGTAAAGACATTGTTTGTGAACTAGTGTTAAAGAATTGTTTAAGAGAAACAGAAACGCATTAAGATTTTCAGATCTTGAAGGATCATGTAAAAATGTTCTTTGAATACTGTGCTGGACATGGTAATTTCAACTTGTATAAATATTTTAATAATTTAAATAGTTTAATAATTTTATTCTTATTACGTTAATATATTTAAATCGATAAGTGTATCATTTAGGGCAGTGTTTATTGTAAATTACATTCTTTTTGAGAACAACTGATTTTATCATACTGCAAAGAGTAACCGAGTCACAGAGTAACTTCATAATTCTCATTCTTGAATTATCACTTTTGTGCAACTTGAACTTTCATAGAAAGTTGTTAAACATATAGCAGGACTATCTACTGATTTAAATATTTTATTTTCAATCTTCAATCATATTATTTGTGTTAGGGAGATATTAATGTCATGTAATCATTTTAATTAATAAATTCACAGGCACTGTTTTGTTTGCCTGTCCATTTTTTTATTGAAACTGATCATCTTTTCATTTCGCAATCGACGTGCGATAGTACTGCCAGTTAGTTACTCTAACTCACTTAGTCTCAACTTCATCGTTCACGCTCGAGATCCAAGATTCTCGTCCTACCATTCTGTTATGGATATTTATTTGCTAGTAAATTTTAAACTAATTAGTAGCGTTATTGCATGACCGGTATGCGCCGAGGGTTTCTTAGTCACACGCCTAGTGGGGAAGTGTTGATTTATCTGGCTGGGTATCGACGTCCTTACAATCCTTTCCGTCTCTGCGGATATAGGTGGTGGCTATGCGAGATTCGGGCACAATATTCTAACCTATGGTCAGTGCCCAGTGCCAGCCTTAGTAAATGATACACCTCTGGCAACATCATGATCATGCCTCACTCTGGTTCGTATATAAGGCCGCAGTTCTGCGCTCCAGCAGCGTTTCTCTAGAACACTATCAGTAGCACTACCTCATCACAAGTCGCTCGCCGACCATCGTTACTTCAAAGGAGACATATTAGGTCCGACCTCACTCAGTTCAGATTTTGCGGCGAAAGGGCTTGTCACCAATGTGTTTTTATCTTCTAAACATTTTACAAGTTTCAACTCCGCCTAAGTGAGGACTTTTAGTTGGTCGGTGTATGCCTGCAAGGACTTCATTTTAACAGGCTCTTCATCATCTTCAACCAGCGACAATTTTAGTAGCCTCTCTGTTTGGAACTGTTTGGTGCCCCGCGTCATAAAGTGAGGTATTATCGCGACATTTGCCTGGGAGGAGTGTGGAAAAATCCGGGATCTTATTTGAAGACGCGAGGTACCTACCGCCAATGATGTAGACACTCTTACAGACATGCCAGGTGGAACAGCACATTCAGGTCACCGCTATTAAGGTTTTCCGAACTGCGAACCACAAAATTCTCGAACTTCTTCAAGTGGCTAAACCAAGATACGAGTGTGTGTTCAGAGAACTCGCACTTTTTCAGAGCTACAACTTAAAACCATATCTTTTTGTCTGAATCCTGCTGGGCAGGCCATGCATAATTCATAAAATTGTATATATTTCTGGGTAAAAATTTTAACCTAGGGCATGTAAACCTCAAATTGTTCCTTTGAACTATTTCCGCAGCGTAAAGTATTAGGATTTGTAACCTCTGTAGCTCGGAATCTGATTTTTATTGTGTTGAGTCCATTCTGTCTTCCATTATTTTCTTCCATCATTGCTTCCTTCCACCTTAGTCACTTATATTGCCATCTTACCGTCCATCTTTCTTTATTGCCAATATGCTACCTTCGACATAGAATTAGTGGCACTTCAGAATGCAATGGGTGCAGGAGTTGACAAACTGGCGTGCATATTGATGTGTTTTTCTTGACGAGTCCTGGTTTACCTTGGACAATAGTAGCCGGATATGCGATCGATGATATCGTAGTGACCACCTGGCTGCATTGTAGAGGGTCATAACGGTAGGTGGGCGAATATGGGCTATGTTTATCAGAAGCGATCACTCGATTGGTAGGCATAGACGCTAGATACGACAGCGACCAATACAACCGGGGTGGTTGTAGTGACCTATGTCGTACCCTTCTTCGTCAATCTCCTGCACTATGTTCCAACAAAATACAAATGTGTGAGGAGTGAGGTGGCATTGGACTGCAACTATGATTATTTCACTATGACACCATTAATTGTATGTGGAGTTTATTAACCTCCATGGTAATCTCTCTAATCGCACTCTCCCCACATGACCCCACAATTCGAGTCTGCTTACAAGAACAGCCTAATCTAACATGTTGATTTCTAAATTGAGCTTTATCTCATTGTGACTAGTATTCAAATACTAATAGAGTTGGGGACACTGCTGTGTAAGTGGAGATTGCTCATTCTGTATGAGCCATTTATGAATTGCACGGACACAAACTTTGGGAAATATTAATTATAGTAATATTAACAATAACCATAAGGTCTCAGATCCCTCGGAGTAGATCTCTTGAATAGTAATCTTTGAGGCGCGAATTGCTCTCCAGTTTCGATGTTATGTTTCACACTGTTTTTTGGTAGTCAACATCAGAACTCGACTGTATGACTTTTGACTAGGATGTAATTAATTTTATCTTGTTATCACCAAATCGTAAACTGCAGACATCGTACGAGTTGGAGGCCGTGTTTTGTTTGAAACAGAAACCACAGAAAACCACTTCCAGGATGGTGGAGGTGATTTATATGAAAAATCATGTTAATCTTAATCATATTAAGGGTTACGGTAATTTCAACCGTGTTTTTGCATGATTATATTTTATGTAGGAGATTTAATTGTTGGGCCTATACTTCTAAGAAAATTCGATTAAACTGTAGTGTTCTTGTGAGTTCAGTTTCATTTCTCAGAAAATTGCCAATCTTAGTTTTTTATTAAATACGGTATTATTTTTCTTTTCTCCTACTAGTGATACAAATACTTTACATCTGTTTAATGGCATGTAGCGGGAGGTATCGCCCTGCAGGGTTCCCGACACTTGATTGCATTACCTGGCCATCAGCCTTATTATAACTGTAGCAATCTCTGTCCCCTTCTTACTGTAATGAAATATTAAGATACGCCATCCCACGAGACTGTAATTTCAACTAAGGGAATTTATTTCCTTTTGTGATGAAGTAATATGACAACGATCGCTCCCGTCCTTTCCTTCCCTTCTTTTTCATTCCTTTTGTATACACGGGTTTCGACACAGCGAATAACCACAGATTACTTTTAACACAATTGGGTCTATATTTTATTATCCAATCCAACATGAAATATAACTAGGCCATATTTTCATGGCTGATTTCATTATGTACTCAGCGGAAACACAACGGGGTATGTTGCTTTATTTATTTATGTTGTCTTTTAGCGACATTCTTCTTCCTCGTAATCAGATTAATCCCATGTTTCGAGAAAGCATTGTTTGCAGAGAACATCTAATATTCTGACACATTCTCCTAAAGGGAGGCATATGAAAATAGATGGAGACAATGCTATATGTACCACTTCCATTCCTTACTTTTTTGATATTCAACATTATGTCACAGAAATGTAGATGTCCTTTGGGAAATATGCAACAAACACTGTATAAAACAATGTTCCACCTCGGATGACCCATGAAGACATAAAATGAGATAAAACGTATGTCCTCTAAATCTATGCTATTTTCCTACATAGAGTAGATGATACATGATCAGATCCCTACAGAGATGGACAACCTATTAGTGTAGGGGCTGGCATTCTTGGCTGTTGCTCCGGAGGGCCGGGTTCGATTTCTGGCTCAGCCAAGAATTTTAATGATGGTTTGAGGGCCGGAACGTGGTCCACTCAGTCACGTGAGGCAAATCCGAGTTGAAGTGGGTTTGATTCCTACCTAAGCCATCCAGGTAGTCATTTTTCCTTGGTTACCTAGTCTTACTCCATGCAAATGATGGGATAGCTCCTATCTTAAGCCACGACCGCCTTCTTCCCAATCCTCACCTGAATTGCAAATAAACACACTACTACAGACGCAAAATAACAAAGGTTGTCTGATAAATTCTACACACTCACCCAAGTACACGGAGATAAATGACCATGATCTAGAAGCTCTTCAAATAACACAATTACAACAATCTACTCAAATGTTACTCTGAACATTGTGGGGTTTGAAGCCATGTTTCAGTGTTGCCTTAGTAGACAAATGTTTGGTGCTTTTCAGTCGTTCAACACGAATGTACCCAAAATAGCTGGGCTATGCCCTAATCCTGAAAAAAATTACATGAGATTAATAAATACACTAGGATGACCAGTTTCAATCATCATCAAATCCATTACACTTAGGCTGTAAAATCTATGTTTGAAAATACAGGAGAAAATATTTACAATGTGTACAATTATTTAGTTGCAGTATTAGTAATGCAAATTGTCTGTGTATGCTAGTTGTAGTATATACGATTTTAAGAAGAATGCTAAAATGGTGATAGAAATCCGTAATTTGTCTGTTTGGAGTGACTATATGGTTGTAAAAGACAACTGTGGTTGTACTGTATAGTGCAAGCTATTACTTATCTGGTTGGATGTCTTCCGTTCTGTAGCTGCAAGTAGTATCAACTTCCCTCTTGGAGCAGTGACGGTCGACTGAATTGGAATGTTGTCTCACTGAACTGGTTTCTCCCTACTCCCACCCCGTGTTCCTATGTGATGTCTGTTGTCAATGCATGTGTAATTGTGACGTGTTGCCAAGTCTAGATAAGATGTATGTTATTGAATTCAGGAAGGTCTTCAACCATTAAATACCATGGAACATTCCCCGCCACGCGTAGACTATTAGCTATTCATACTAAGCGCACCCGGTCTTTGAGGACGTCCCGGCACATTTAATACTGCCGCGAATGCCGGCCATGGTTTATAGAAGGAAAAGGTACATCGTACTCCTGATCCAGATAAGATTTAGCTATTTAAACCCCATATTCCCCTCCCTTTTATCTAGCTTGGCTGTGTCGCTAAGTTGTGTTTTGTTTCCGACAGGGTGTGTTATTTAGTAGAGTGAAGAGGGGTGAGCTCTGCATTAAAGTTTGTTCATTTAGATTGTTGGCGTTTTTTCTTTTGGCTAGGTGCAACTCGATTGCTGCCTTGTCATGAGCTCGGCCTTTCGATTCGTGATGAATTATTTTTAGGTCCGTTTCAATGTTAGTGAAGCTGTGCCCCGCGTCACACATGTTTTCGCATACGGCTGAATGTGTTGCGTATTTTATCGCATTCCTATGTTCATTGTCAGGCTAATTACATCGGACAGAGTGGAAGATGAGTAGATACAAGGCTGGCATTCGTGGCAGTATTAAAGGTGCAGGGACGTCCTCAAAGACCGGGTGCGCTTAGAATGAATGGCTAATAGTCTACACGTGGCGGGGAATGTTCCACGGTCTTTAATCGTTGAAGACCTTCCTGAATTTATTTACATACATCTTATCTAGACTTGGCAACACGTCACAATTACACATGCATTTACTACAGACAGTACATAGGAACACGGGGCGGGGGGAGGAAAAAACCAGTTCAGTGAGACAACATTCAAATTCAGTAGATCGTCACTGCTCCAAGAGGAAAGTTGAAACTACACGCTGCTACAGCACGGAAGACATCCAACCAGATAAGTAATAGCTTGCACTATACAGTACAACCATAGTTGTCTTTTAGAAGCATACTAGCTGAAGTACCCGTGCTTCGCTACGCGTCATAAATAAATTAAAATATGAAGGTGACAGTTAAAACAGGGGATAGGCGAGGTTCTGCGAAGAGGGAGATTAAGGATGGAACATTTTGTCCAACTACACCGCTCGGCGTTGACCGTGTTTTATAGCACAAATTTAGGTTTTACTCGCTAACGGTTGGAGATACCTTTCGGATAGAAAATGTAATTTTTAACCTCGTATATACCATCAAAAGTCTGCTATTTCTTAGCGTTCTCTTTGTATTTGAAATGGAAATTAGAAAGTTTTAAACCAAAGGGTGTAGTGAAGTCACTAAAATGGTCACCATCTTTAAATAGTACAAAGTATTGAAATCAAAAGTAACCTATATGTTAACCAGGTAAATCAGCTACTTCCATGTAAAATTCATGTAAATTGGACCAGTGGTACTTGCGTGATTGAGTAATACATAGACGCACATCATCTCATTTTTAGCCTCGCTTCGCTCGCGTCATAGTCGTGTCATATTGTTATTCAATGAAATGCAGGTTTAACCCCATTAAAAACCCGTTTAGAACCTGAATATCCAAAAATCCCTCCTTGGTAGACGTTTTCGACACACAACAAACATATCCCCAAAATATCATTCTTCTAACTTTAATCGTTTGGGTTGGTCGATGAGAGTGACCATCCAAAAATCCTTCCTTAGGGGACGTTTTTCTTCCAGAATTTCACCCCTCCCCATAGGCCCCTTAAATTGGATTTATGAAAAAAAACGGTCGAACACATATTTATTTTATTTATTTATTCATTTATTTATTTATTTATTTATTTATTTATTTATTTATTTTTAAGCTGATTGATTTCCTCCGAGTTCCAAACTCCTCGCCTATGTCGTTTAAGAGATACACGGTCAGTTAGGAATCTTTCAACCCCCACTTTTCATCCCTTTCACCTCATAATATACACTACATCGAAAAACCATTAGACATGTGTCAGCTTATTTTTAATGATTAGTATATATGCCAAGTATCACATCCCCAAATGAAACCACTCGTGAGATATGGTTATTCAATGAAATGCAGCTTTACCCCCCTTAACACCTATTTAGAACCTGAATATTCAAAACTCTTTCCTTAGTGGACGTTTTCGACATACAACGAACATATCCCCAAAATGTCATGTTTCTAACTTTAATAATTTTGGCTGGGCTATGATGAGTGAGTGAGTCAGTCAGGACATTTCCTTTCATTTATTTTTGATAATTTCACCCCTCCCCATGAACCCCTTAAATTGGATTTATGAAACAAACGGTCGAACACCTATTTACTTATTTAAAGCTGTTTTCCCCCTGAGTTTGATGAGTGAGTAAGTGAGTCAATCAGTTAGGACACTTTCTTTCCTGTTTTCCCCCCCAGAATTTCACCTCTCACCAAGGGCCCCTTAAATTGGATTTATGAAAAAAAAAACAGTCGAACACCTATTTACTTGTATTTTAAGCTGTTCTTTTCCCGCCGAATTTCAAACTTCTCGCCTATGTCCTTTAAGAGATACACGCTCCGTCAAGAATCCCTCAACCCCCAATTTTCACCCCTATCACCTCATAATATACACCACATCGATAAACCCTTAGACATATGTCTGATTATTTTTAATGATTAGTTTATATACCGAATATCACATCCGCTAAGAAACAACTCATGATATATCGTTATTCAATGAAATGAACGTTTACCCCCTTAACATCTCTTTAAAACCCGAATAAACAAAAATCATTCCTTAGTTGACGTTTTCGACATACAGCGAACATATTCCCAAAATTTCATTTTTCCAACATTAATAGTTTTCGCTGGGCGTGATGAGTGAGTAAGTCAGACAGAACATTTTCTTTCAATTATTTTTACCAGAATTTCACCCCTCCCCATGGGCCCCTTAAATTGGATTGATGAAAAAACGCTTGAACACCTATTAACTTATTTTTAAAGCTGTCTTTTTCCCCTGAGTTTGGTGAGTGAGTGAGTTAGTCAGTTAGGACACTTTCTCTCCTTTTTTTCCCCAGAATTTCACCCCACTCCATTGGCCCCTTAAATTAATTTATGAAAAAACGGTCGAACACCGATTTAGTTATCTTTTTAGCTGATATTTTTTCGCTGCGTTTCAAATTTCTCGCCTATGTCGTTTAAGAGATAGGTCTACACGCTCCGTTAGGAATCCTTCAACCCCCACTTTTCACCCCTTTCACCTCATAATAATACACCACATCGGAATACCCTTAGACACATGTCTGCTTATTTTTAATGATTAGTTCATATTCCGAGTATCACATCCACAAATGAAACCACTCGTGAGATATTGTTATTCAATGAAATTCAGGTTTAACCCCCTTAAGACCCATTTAGAGCCTGAATATCCAAAAATCCTCCCTTAGTGTACGGTTTTGACATACAACGAACATATCCCCAAAATGCCATGTTTCCAACTTCAATATTTTTGGCTGGGCGATGATGAGTGAGTGAATGAGTCAGGACATTTTCTTTCATTTTTTTCCTTCAGAATTTCACCCCTCCCGATGAACCCCTTCAATTTGATTGATAAAAAAACTGTCGAACAGCTATTTACTTACTTTAAAGCAGTTTTCCCCCTGAGTTTGATGAGTGAGTAGGTCAGTCAATCAGTTAGGACATTTTTTTCCTGTCCCCCCCCCACAGAATTTCACCCCTCCCCATGGGCCTCTTAAATTGGATTTATGAAAAAAACGGTCAAACACATATTTACTTATTTTTATAATGATTTTTTTCCGCTGAGTTTCAAACTCCTCGCCTATGTCGTTTAAGACATACACGCTCCGTTAGGAATCTTTCAATCCCTACTTTTCACCCCTTTCACCTCATAATATACACCACATCGAAAAACCCTCAGACACGTGTCTTACTTTTTAATGTTGAGTTTATATGCCGTGTATCACATCCCCAAATGGAACCAATCGGGAGATATTGTTATTCAATGAAATGCAGGTTTAACCCCATTAAGACCCCTTTAGAACCTGAATATCCGAAAATCCTCCCTTAGTAGACTGTTTTGAAATACAATGAACATATCCCCGAACTGTCATGTTTCTAACTTCAATCATTTTGGCTGGGCGATGATGAGTGAGTGAGTGAGTCAGGACATTTTCTTTCAATTTTCTCTTTTCAGAATTTCACCCCTCCCCATGAACCCCTTAAATTTTATTTATGAAAAAAACTGTCGAAGAGCTATTTACTTACTTTAAAGCAGTTTTTCCCCCTGAGTTTGATGAGTGAGTGAGTCAGTCAATCAGTTAGGACACTTTCTTTCCTGTTTCTCCTCCCCTCTCCAGAATTTCACCCCTCCCCATGGGCCCCTTAAATTGGATTTATGATAAAACGGTCAAACACATATTTACTTATTTTTATGCTGATTTTTTCCCGCTGAGTTTCAAACTCCTCGCCTATGTCGTTTAAGAGATACACGCTCCGTTAAGAATCTTTCAATCCCCACTTTTCACCCCTTTCACCTCATAATATACACCACATCGAAAAACCCTCCGATTCGTGTCTTCTTATTTTTAATGATGAGTTTATGTGCCGAGTATCACATCCCCCAATGAAGCCAATCGGGAGATATTGCTGTTCAATTAAATCCAGGTCTACCCCCTTAACACCCCTTTAGAACCAGAATATCCAAAAATCCTCTCTTAGTGGGCATTTGCGGCCCTTGGGGAAGCTGCATACCAAATTTCATTCCAATCTGTTTGATGGTTTCTGAGATTTCATGATGAATGAATGAGTGAGTGAGTGGTATTTGACAAATATATAGTAGAAGATAGTGTCAAGTCTTTGTTATGCTAAACTCGGTTGACAGTGCTGTGTGAGAAGTTGAGTAACTAACGTGATTTCAAGTAAAGATCCTCATTTTCTATACGGTAGTGCAGAGCGCAAATGGCATCCAGTCGGCCGTGTCTCGACTTGAGCTATGTTGCCATGGAAACTATCCGCCTTGCCATTCCTTCATGAGTATATTTTATGATTTGATTAGCATGTGCTGGAGTGCAAAAGGGTCGAAATCAGAAGAATGAGAAAGACTATCGAAAATTCATGAAGCCAGCGGTTCCTTCTGGTCCTAAACTATGTGTATGCAAAATTTGGTTGAGATCGGTGTAACGGTGTAGATTTGTATACGGAACAGACCCACCCACATACATACCCACATACATACATACAGACTTTCACTTTTATATATAAGATAGTCATTCTAAACAGACAAATTCCGGATTTCTATCAACATTTAACATTCCACCTAACATCATATATACTACAACTAGCATACACTGACAAGTTGCATTACCAATACTGCAACTAAATAATTGTACCTATTTTAAATATGTTCACCTGTATTTTCAAACATAGATTTTACAGCCTAAGAGTAATGGATCTGATGATGATCGCTTGACGCTCGAAACTGGTCATCCTTGTGTATTTATTAATCTCATGTAATTTTCTTCAGGATTAGGGCATAACCCAGTTCTTTTGGGTACATTCGTGTTGACTGACTGAAAAGTACCAAACTTTTGTTACTCTGAATTATGTCATGAAAAAAGAAAAAGCTATTACTTTCTGAGAACTATTAGACTACATCTTCTCCTCACTGTAATTTGTATTAGGGGGAATTAATTTACCTCACAGCTTCTTCGGTGTGTGTAGTGTGCTCTTCAAGCTCCCGAATTAGCTGGATCAATTGCCGGCAGTGAAAGTTGATTTTTGGTATGTACGATGTCGGCTTGCAAAAGATCGTGGTATGAGACCAAATTAACTATATCTCAATCACATGTCACCCGTTTGATGTCCGGTTTTGCCCTCAGATTAATAAAAATAATAATAGTTATTCGCCGCCAAATTAATAATGATAATAATAATAATAATAATAATAATAATAATAATAATAATAATAATAATAATAATAATAATAATAATAATAATAATAATAATAATAATAATAATAATAATAATAATAATAATAATAATAATTCTCAGCTGAATAGTAAGCCCGAAAAGTTGGAAACGGGTTGGCGTCATGAAGGGCATCCGTCCATAAAACTAAATAGCCAAAACCGTACAAATATGACAAGTTCTACAAGCTTAGCCTCGGAAACTGCTAGGGCGTTCCCCGGAAGCGACGCGCAAGGATTTCGCCTGTCCCTTGTGAGAAATGAGCGAAGGCTACCGGGCCATGGGCGGGCCTGGCTAAAGAAGCAAGTCCAAATGAGAATTGGTACCCTGAATGTTGGATCTATGACTGGTAAAGGTAGAGAGGTTGTGGACCTAATGATAAGGAGAAGGATTGGAATCCTGTGTGTTCAAGAAACTAGGTGGAAGGGTAATAAAGCAAGAGAGCTTGGCTGTGGATTTAAGTTGCTATACAGTGGAGCAAACAGTGCAGGTAGAAATGGTGTTGGAATTATCCTTTCAAATGACTTTGCCACCTGCCTGGTCAGTGTAAACAGAAGAAATGACAGAATAATGAGTGTGAAGCTGTGCCTTGGGGAGGAGTTCACAATTGTAGCTGCTTATGCTCCACAAGTTGGTTGTGAAGAGCAAGAAAAGGATGACTTCTGGAGAGACCTGGAAGAAGAACTTTCCAGCATACCAGCAAATGAAAAAGTATTTTTGGGTGGAGATCTGAATGGACACGTTGGAACCAGTATCGAAGAAGAAGGAATGAGAAGAGTACATGGAGGTTGGGGATTTGATGCGAGAAATGAAGAAGGCGAGAGAGTGATAAATTTTGCCTTGGCTTCAGATCTGGCAATTTGTAACACCTTCTTCCAGAAAAGCGAGAGGCATCTATTGACATACAAAAGTGGAGGACGGGAAAGCCGAATAGATTTCCTCTTGTGCAGAAGAATACATCTGAAGGAGGTAAAGAACTGCAAAGTCATACTAGGGGAAGACGTGACTCCACAGCACAGAGTGCTGGTGCTGGACTATGAATGCACAGGCATGAAGAAAAGAGCAGTACGGAATATGACTCCAAGAATCAAATGGTGGAGATTAAAAGATCCAATTTTGGGAAGTGAATTCAAGGACAAGGTGCTACAAGAAACACATTTAGTGGAGGGAGTTCAGAAATGGTGGACAGTAAATGCTGAGGCTATCAGGAAAGTTGGTGTGGAAGTTCTGGGTAAGACGTCTGGGAAAGGCGCTCCACTTGATAAAGAAACATGGTGGTGGAATGATGAGGTCCAGGATACGATCAAGGCGAAAAAACAAGCCAAGAAGGCCTGGGAAGAATCTGGAATGACCAAAGACAGAGAACACTACAGACAAGCAAACAAAGCTGCGAAAAGAGCAGTTGGAAGAGCAAAGGCAATGGCATGGAATGAAGTCTACGAAAATCTAGAGACCAAAGAAGGCGAGGCAAAGCTCTTCAGAATTGCTAAGGCACGGGACAGAGCATCAAGAGATCTTACCCACATCAAGCAAATAAAGAATGAACAAGGAATGGTAATTCGAGATGAGAACCAAATTAAGAAGAGATGGGAGGAGTACTTTGAAAAGCTGCTTAATGAGGAGAATAAAAGGCTTGTGTTTGAAGATGGTATTCAAAGTTATAATTTAACAACTAACATTTGCAGGGTAGAGATTGTAACTGCTATGAAGAAAATGAAAAGTGGAAAAGCAACGGGCCCCGATGAAATCCCCGTAGAGGCCTGGAAATGCCTGGGAGAAGAGGGAATAGATATGTTGCTGAGCCTATTCCAACAAATATTTCAAGAGGAAATAATGCCCAACGAATGGCGGAAGAGTACCATAATTCCCATCTATAAAGAAAAGGGGGACATTCAGGATTGTGCAAATTACAGAGGAATAAAACTCATGTCGCACACTATGAAGATCTGGGAAAAAGTCATTGAAGGTAGGCTTAGGCAAGAGACAACAATAGCAGAAGAACAGTTTGGATTTATGCCAGGGAAAGGAACCACAGATGCCATTTTTTCTCTGGGACAGCTCATGGAAAAACACAGGGAAAAGAAGAAAGAATTGCATATGGTGTTCATAGATCTAGAGAAGGCTTATGATCGTGTCCCCCGTCAAGAAGTATGGAGATGCATGAGATTCAAGGGAGTACCAGAGAAGTATGTGCGCATTATCCAGGACATGTACCATGGGGCAAAGACGCAAGTTAGAAGCAGTGTAGGGCTAACGGGAACCATACCAGTTGAAGTTGGTCTCCATCAAGGATCTGCACTGAGTCCCTATATCTTTGATCTGATAATGGATGTTATCTCTGAAAGCCTTAGAGAACCTGCTCCTTGGTGCATGCTATTTGCAGATGACATTGTACTATGTAGCACTAATCAAGAACAACTCGAACTTAAACTAGAACACTGGAGAAAAGCATTAGAGGACAGGGGTCTTAAAATCAGCCGGAATAAGACTGAATACATGTGCCTCGGTGGAAAGGGAAATGACAGTGTGAAGATGGACGGAAATCAGCTCCAAGCAAGTAATAGTTTCAAGTACCTTGGATCAACGGTATCTGACGATGGCAATCTAGACCTGGAAATTACCCACCGAATTCAGGCTGCCTGGTTAAACTGGAAAAGGTTGTCTGGTGTCCTCTGTGACAGGAGACTAAATGTCCAAGTAAAGGGGAAAGCCTATAAAAGTGTGGTGAGACCTGCCATGCTATATGGAGCAGAAACATGGCCAATAGTACAGTCGCAAAATAAACGGCTGGATGTAGCCGAAATGAAAATGCTGAGACGGATGTGTGGTGTTACTAGGAAAGACCACATCAAGAACAGCTTCATACGAGGAAGTGTCAAGGTAACCCAAGCATCAAGGAAAGTTCAAGAAAGGCGATTGCTCTGGTATGGTCACATTAAGCGCAGGGATGAGACCTATGTGGGAAGAAGAGTGCTGGATCTTGAGCTGGAAGGCAGGAGGGAGAGAGGCAGACCTAGAAGAAGATGGATGGACTGCGTGCGGGAAGACTTCGCAGAAAAGCAGTTAACCGAAAACACCATTTGGGACCGAGGGAAATGGAAAAGACTTGCCAAAAACGTCGACCCCGCATGAGCGGGAAAAGATGAAGGAGAATAATAATAATAATAATAATAATAATAATAATATTAATTGTTATCGTTTAACTTTTAGAAAACGTGATGTTTAAGAAGGCTTGATAAATTCGGGACTTCATGTGTGACCACCTGATGGTTTGCTTGACTGTCCTCCTTATAAATATTGAACGCCTGAACTGTTCCCATAAAAGTTGGTATGTGTTCTGTTCGTCTTTGGGACATATGACTTTCAATATTTTCTAGTACACCATTCGTTCCTATTGCAGATGAAAACAGGAACTTAGCAATAAAGATGGAATAATTTAAAATGAATCCCAGATGATGGGTAAGTAAGAAGCTGGGTGGTTTGATAATATTACCCACGGCTGGCACATTTGCGATACACAAATCAGTAAGGGAAAACATGGAAGATTCTTCGATTGAACTGGGCTTCACGACTTAGCTGGTAATAAAATGCTTTACTTGGTCTGATTGTAACTACACAAAATTAATTCTCAATAAGATATATATATCATTCGCCGGCCCCGTGGTGTTGGGGTAGCGCTCCTGCCTCTCACCCGGAGGCCCCGGGTTTGATCCCCGGCTCCGTCAGGGATTTTAAAACTGACGTGAGGGTTCGAACGGGGTGCACTCAGCCTCGTGAGGACAATTGAGTAGCTGTCTGACAGTGAGACAGCGCCCCGATCACGAATACCAAGATTAACGGCCGAGGGGACCCGACGCGCTAATCACGCGTCACCCCAATATCTGCAGGCCAAATGGCTGGGCAGTGGTCGCTTGGTTGGCCTTAGCTCGTCATGGGCTGGATAGTGCCAGGGGATGTTGTTGTATATATATATCATCCAAAATACACGAGAAAATGCGACCTACGCCAATTAAGTTGCATATACAGACGCTAACTACTTCTCAAGTCATACCAATAGAGAGAATTAACTGTACTAAAGCCAATTTCCCATAAAGGCCAAGGAAGCCCATGGAGTTCTGGATGGTAGAGTCTTCTACTTTTCGTGAAACTGGCACTAGATTGAAGGGAGTTGTCTGTTTCACTTTAGACTGTCTATGCTCCCTGTAATTACACTGGATTTTATATCTGCCATAAGTTGAGTGAGCCCCAAGGCCATTTGTGTATATGGAAGTGGGAGTTTTTTTGTAACATCAACCACCTGGATACGAATTGAACCCATTTCCTTCCAGTTGTAATTGCCAGACCTCCTGCGAATAAGGTACCACGCTTTCATCATGTCGAAACGTATCCGCGTAAATCTGGAACTAAAAACATCGCAGGTCCTTTGTCCTGAGTCACTAGGCTTTACACGCTAGTTCCCTTGGATACAGAAATCTGTCCGTCTCTGTAAAAAAAAAACAATACATTAGTATTAAAACCAATCACACAACGGTCCGTGCAGCCCGTGAGAATGAAACACATGCCAACTGAATATCAGCCAGTGATTTATTGTAAGGATTGTAGTTTGTGGGACAGTAGAGTGCTACATTCTAAGTGTATGGTTTCCTTCGACCTCGTTAGTCAAGGTAAATGCGTATCGCTGTACGAACCACAATAAATAAAGATATACACTACATTGAAATGTGGCCTTCAAAGCATGTAGTATGTCCTGCTATCGTTGGTCTTGCACAACTCTACACACGGCACTGCAAAGAAAGGTCCCAATTTGTCAACAACAAAAACGGCAACGCTCCAAGTTAATATTTCTTTAACCAGAAGAACTCTCCAATAATATAAAAGGTATCCTTAATCTGGGTAACTTTTCCACAGAACTTCTGAAAATTAAGTTCATAGTTATAATTATTATATATATAATATTTTCAAATGGGGTAATTCCCCGGTGGCAAATTTCACAAATACAGAATATTCATTCATTCATTCATTCGTTTATTTGCAATTGGGGGTGCGTCCCCCGGTGGCAAATAATATATACATAACAAATAAATAATTGTACATAACAATTCACTAACAATTAAACTGGAGTATTTACACAAATAGTCAGTCATTTCTTAAACACACCTATATGTTTGGGAAAAGGCTCTAAGATTGCGGCAGGTAGAGAGTTCCAATTATCAATGGCAAGGTTTAAGAAAGAATATTTACCATAATTTGTTCGCTGTGGTCGGCCTTTAACTTTGAAAGGATGATCGCTCCTACCCATGTAAGTAGGCTTTTCCATAGGTTTGCTAAGCTCACCCCATGCTGGTTGATTTGTATACGTGTTGTACATAGCGCAGAGTCTAGATTCCATCCTCCTAGCCTCAAGTGATTCCCACCCAAGTTTCTTTAACATACGGCTCACACTGCTCCTGGGATTAAAGTCACTGAGTACAAACCTAGCGGCCTTTCTTTGTACCATTTCCAACTCATTTGTGAGCCCTACTTGATATGGATCCCAAACCGCCGAGGCGTATTCCAGAATAGGTCTTACAAGTGACAAATATCCTAATTCTTTAGCAGAGGTACTACTTCCTTTTAATACCCTCATTACAAAGTGCAGGGATTTGTAAGCTTTAGAAACTACACATCCTATATGACTGCTCCATTTCATATCATTTCTTACGTGAAAGCCCAAATATTTGCAAGAATCTTCTTCAACAAGTATTTCCGAGCCACTGTTATATTGAAAATCTTGCCTTCGCACTTTCCCTATTTTTATTAGACTACATTTCCTTGTGTTTATATTAATTTTATTTTCAATCGCCCTCTTATAGACCAGGTTCAGGTCATCTTGAAGTACTGCATTGTCTTGTGAGTCATGTATCTTTCGATATATTACACAATCATCCGCAAACAATCGACAGTCACTGCGAATCCCATTTGGTAAGTTATTTATAAACGCCAAAAATAACAAAGTTCCGATTACGCTGCCTTAAGGGATACCCGACGATACGGTAATTTCATCCGAGAATCGGCCTTCAACTTTCACTTTCTGGGAACGACCCGTCAAAAATTCTTGGATCCATAAAATTACTCTTCTATCAATCTTCGTCGAAGCTAATTTATGGAGCATCATGTCATGCGGCACGACATCAAATGCCTTCGCAAATTCTATAACTACAGCGTCGACTGAAACTCCATCGTCTAACGATTCGCTAATATCTTGAAAAATTGATAGCATCTGACTCTCGCATGAGTAACCTTTCCGAAATCCATGTTACCTATCATTAAACCATGATAATATTTCCCACTGTTCCCTCAAGTAGCCACAAATGAGATGCTCCATCTGTTTACAAACGATGGACGTAAGGCTAACCGGCCTGTAGTTGCCCAATTCAAGTCTGCTCCCTCCCTTAAATATTGGGACTACCGTAACTCTTTTCCAGTCATCCGGGCTTTGCGCATTGTTAATGGACACATTAAACATCACCTCTAAGTATCGTGCCACGGCTCTACCTCCTAGTTTAAGTACTTCACTAACAATATTATCAGGACCCTTCGATATATTGTAACGTAATTTTTGTATTAGCTTTACAATTTCTGACTGGTTTATTTGGAGAACTGGAGCCCCTGATTCACCGTTAAGGTCCAACACACAGCTATTGGATTTATTGTACACACTACCATAAAAGACATTTAATTCATTAGCAATGGCCTGCTTCTCAGTAATTAATTTACCGTCACCGGACATTATCATCGACAAATTATTTGAATTTCCCTTTCTTCTCCTAACATAACTGTAAATTTTTTTCCACCCATCGCCTCCCGAACCAAGTAAACCTTCCATATAATTGTCATGAGCAGCCCTCTTTTTTAAGACGAGCTCTCTTGATAAGGACTTAAATTTCAACATATACTTGTCACTATCATGTCTTTTATTGTATAATTTCCTAATTTTCCGTTTAAGACTCCTGATTTCCCGTGTGTAATACTCAGGATCTGGGTTTTGTTTCAGTAATTTAAATGGAACTAATTTATCAATAGCGCTATTTAAAATTTTCAAG
The DNA here is from genome assembly GCA_946902985.2 of Meconema thalassinum. Classification (NCBI taxonomy): domain Eukaryota; kingdom Metazoa; phylum Arthropoda; class Insecta; order Orthoptera; family Tettigoniidae; genus Meconema; species Meconema thalassinum. Next base: position 721,221,838 of record OX336389.2, read on the forward strand.
AAGTTAGTCCACAGGATATTAATATGATTTCCTTCCGATGCCCATCCTAAAAATAGCTCATTCAAATACCCCTGAAATTTGCCCTGATCCGCCCTGCGATACTGGAATATGATCTTATTTGCTACATCAGAGTCTAATTTTGTAATATCACCGTATCTAATATTTAATTCAACCCCAGAATGGTCACTAATTCCTGGTACTTTCAGACAGTTAATATACAGCTCTACAGGCCTTACGAGATAAACATCTAAGGTATTATTGCCTCTAGTTGGGAAGTCAACTACTTGGGAAAATCCCCCCTACCTTAAGAAATTGTTTTCAGCGCTCTGAGCTTGACCACAGCTAGTTGACTCACCAGACCAGTCTACTTTGGGGAGTTTTAAATCTCCGGCTATTATTATGCTCTTTTTCATAGCATTACCTCTACAAGTTTTATCATACAGTGTGTCGAGAAGCGAAAAGTTATCTTTCGGTGCTCTATCACCAACAATAACATTGTACCCGTGGCCCTGATACCGCCATGTCATTTTGTGAAGTTTGAATGTAGCGCCAGGCGTAATCATTTAAACGAGCGCCGCTGCGAAGCCAGCCAGTACATCGCTTGCGCGCGGAGTTGCAGCGAACGGAGAGTCACCGAGAACTCCAGAATGATTAACGATTACTAAATATTTAGTTAGCAGAGAAGATATCCACACCATAAAATAGCTCTTGATTATATAACTATTACGTAAACAGAAGCATGCAAATCGCACTACGCATTGTGGAGATATAAACGATTGAGGCAGAAGCACATAACGTCATGTCATGCCACTGGGCGATATATAAGCAGCGTGTGGGAACGCTGTAGTCTGATCATTGCAGTGCAGATCAGTGCAGCTCATCTTTTCTTTGGGAGTGTTACACTGCCCAAGTGCGCCGTGATAGATACCGTCCGCTAAACGCCGAGAGTCGAGATGTTATACTGTGCGGAGTGTTGCCAGGCCATGCACGCCTCATTCTGCAACTTCGAATGTTCGAGAACTTTGTGATTGTGTTGAACATAGAATGAGTGTGGGACTTTGAATATTTCACAGTACAAGTGAGTGGCATAATATTTTAAATAAGTTGCTTGGATTATTATACGCTGTTCGGAGTGAAGTTATTATTATTATTAATGAACAGTGGACTTATGAATAGTGAGCATATTCCACGCTGTGAAGGCTTAACGACGATAATCCATTATAACGAACTTATAGTAAGAGACCCACACATGATATTTGAAATGTATTCACGAAGGGAAGAGTACCGTGGAATAAGGTTTCAGTTCGAGCAATCGAATGTACTGTAGTTACTGAGGACACTTATAGTGATATCTCACGCCTTCCCGACCTACGATTGGTGTTACACAGTGTGTGCAAGGACAGTTAATTGCGCCAGTCCAATACAAAATCTAACATGATCATCAAATGAACATTACTTACATTTTCGACAACATGACGATGGAAATGCACAAAATACCAGCGATGGGTTAGACGGAAAGAAGAGGGAAGAGAGGAAGAAGATGGCGACCGGAGGCCCGTTCCAGGAGACCAGGAACCACGTTGTGAGGAGTTAATTCGCAGTAATCATATGTACACCATTCTAGTCAAGGATACTTTAATAACAACAATACAAAGAACATCATGAAAGAAGGGGCAAAGATACAAAATAGTACATAATGTGTCCACGGTGGTGCTCTTTTACCATTCCCAACATCCTCCCCACCCTGGTCTACCTCGAGGGGGATGACCAGCTGGACAGTGACCACCGATAACAAGGCCAACTCACTCTGTGGCGAAATTCTAGTGACGTCACGCTGCGTCGTTACAGCTTCAGATCGCCAGCCATTAGACTTGAGTGGAGTCTTCTTGGAGTCTTAATAATTGTTCAACATTTCTCGTGTGGTGATTTTTGGTATAATTGTCATATTTGCGACATCACAGTACCGTACCATTATAGTGGAGCATTCAATGTAGTAGTTGTGAGATAATGCCGCATAGTTGTTGTGTTTGGAACTACAAGAGAGCGTCTGTGTTTTCCTTCCCGAACGAATGTGAATATTGCATTTCAGTGGTAAGGTTTACAATTCAGTGCTTTGTGATAAATAAATTTGTGTTTTCACTTAACAAAAAACTGTTCACAATTAAGGAAAATGAAAGACTAGTGGAGATATTCGGCTTTTTATTTCTTTATGTTTGTCTGCCAAATTATGGATTAGTATAGCTGAACATAACATTATTACTTGTTGGTGAGTACTGATTTTTTAGATATTAAATAAAGCTCCTCACAGGAATTTGCTCTTTTATTTATTTTTATTATGTATCCCTAGACTGTCCTTTCTAATCCAAGAATAATTCTGACATTTTGAGCCTAATCAGGTATTATGCCATTAAATGCAACATACTATCAACTGATATCACAGTGAGAAAAATATCAACTATTATTATTATTATTATTATTATACTGGAAGAGAATAATGAAAAATGTGCTCATTAACATTCCCTTCCTGTAAGCTGTAATTTATTGCAGTAGGCCTAGCCTAATATTATATCTTTCTCCAGCTGTAAATGCAAATTCAGTTATGTTTGGTTTCTATAATCAATTGTACCCTTAGGCCTATGAATTATCAATTATTTTACCATTTGTGGGCTCAAAATTAGGCCATTTGTCATGATTAGGCTATTGTTTCTAAATATCAAATACTGTACTGTATTGAAAAGCAATTTACAATTTTTATTGTGTACCGACAAATGAGAATTTGGTTGCCCTGATGAACATAGGAATAATTTACACTTAACTTAAACATGAAAAACAAAGGCTAATTTACTCTGAGAAGAAGAAAATCATTATTTTACTAACCTACAGAATAGGCTACGGTAGGTGAATGAACTTGGCGTCACTAAGAACAAACTTCAATTTGATATCTAAAAGGAATAGGCCTATAGGCTAGGCCACAATAGGAGAAGTTGGTCTAGAATGGCAAACCTTAATATCAGATAGCTCTATTTTTTTACATTTTAATTAAATATTTGTATATTATGGACTGCCATAAAATAGGATTTAAATATATGACATGAAGTGTACAAATATTTTATCCACTTGGTAACAACAAAATATTTTAACAATACCTCCACTTTCATCAGTAGCAAATTAACTTAATGTCATTCAGAACTAGCATCATAAGAATATAATTGTGTGCATGTAAAGTACCGCTAGCCTTGTTGCTAGTCTAATGGCAAGTCAGCAAATCAAAAGAATATCATTGAGCGAAATCGCTGGTAAAAGGAGCTATACAGACATTTTGCATTTTGGTTGTCGAGTATTGAATGTGAAGATTATTAATATGGTCCCTAGGCTTGTGATTACTGGCTATTCTTAAAAAGCACCATCTTATGTTTCTAATAGTTCTTGTCAATAGGATTCACAAAGATAACTGATATGCACAGTATCGATACCGTACGGTAACTGAACTGTCATCATTGGTATGCCTCATGGAACAGTGGTTAGCATTGTTGGCTACCTCCGTGGAGGTCTGTGTTTGATTTCCAGTTCTGCCATGAAATTGAATTGTGGTTTGAGGTAGGCGTACTGGAACTGTATTTTTATATCGTTGTATAAAGGTATCAAATTTGAAGATATGCACCAGGCCAGTGTGCTACTCGAGTTAACTTCACTGTCGTCCTTGTTAGTACCAGGAGTCTTACGACTTTAATCCTTGTTTCCTAAAATTGGCCTTCATAATACTTTGAGTCTTTTGTACTGTTGTACAATTATCACATTAACTTAAATGGTATTATAATGGACATTCTGATTGAACACACTAGATGGAAAAATCTAGTGAGCTCTCTCACAAATGTGGGAGCTTTACATAAATACACGGGTAATTTCATCCCCTGCAAGGGTTTGTCCCTTTACTTATACTGGTACGGTAGGCCTACATATAATATTGTCCTTGTGGATGTAATTCGATTTATCTGCTAAATCGCTCAAAATTAGGTTTAGTCATCATGAATCACCACCCTCTCCTTTCAGCAAATTAATATACCAACTTTGTGAGACACGTTTCCAATTGCATGGACCAGATTTGACAGCCCTATAACCGATAACCATGAAAAAGTAGAATTACTAGCATCAACGCTACAAGAACAATTCACACCCAACAACCATCTATGAAAATTACCACACAACCAAAAAATAATGGATGACTTAAACAAATTCTTACACGATCCACCGTACAACGACATACCATTCATTACGCAAGATGAGCTCTACAGACATATCAAACAACGAACCAACAAAGCCTCAATATACCCTCATTCCATCGACTGATAGTGATCGCAATCACGACTTGAATCTATAATACAATACTAACACTAAACTACAACAGGTAGTCTACAAACCTGGCAGGACTAACATACGAAACCGCAGACTTAAACACATCCTCATTTTGAAAGACATACTAATGGAGGGCGCTCTCTGGGGGAAGAGGGTGCTTCTGGTGCGATTTACAAATTACAAATGTCTACTATAACACACCAAAATTCCCAATCACAGACCGCTAGGGATGGCATGCCTACCTCAGGGACAAACCCCAGCCACCCCCTTACGGAGGATCATGCCGCGTCCAGGATGATAAAACAATATTACACACAACTACAGTCACAGCACGAACCACAGAAAGACCAACACTCCACACCATAACATTAACATGGCCATCCAAGGGCCGTTTGCATACCGAAACATAGAGACAGGTAAAACGCACATGGTGACCGAGTGTAAAATTGTTGTCAATGCTTAGAAACATACCTACATAACAGCAAACTGGCGACCCTGTGAACTAAATAAGAATGTCTTCAAGGGTCAACTAAACGATCCAACTAAATAAACAAAAATACAAGTTTCAAGTATATAGCCTACCGTAATATGTACGTGTCTAGGAGTATTTTTTGGGTAGTCAATGGCGCCATAGTTGACGTGCGAACGTAGATAGAATAACACCATATTACTCGGCTGCATGAGGTATCAAACAGTGCGTCATTGCATACGGATGCATTCTCATGTGTTCAAGTGCGAAGATTGGTGGTGAGTTACGTATGTTTATAAATTACTTTTTGTTCAATTCAATTTAAAAGTTTCACTCTGCTCTTTTAAAGCCATTGTGACACGAAGACATTGGTCGCTACTTGGTTAGACGACGGTCTGGGCGTAACCATTGTTCACTACTTGGTTAGACAACTGTCTGGGCGAAACCATTGGTCGCTACTTGGTTACACGACTGTCTGGGCGAAACCAGTGATCGCTTCTAGGTTAGACGACTGTCAGGCCGAAAATTACTGCTTCTAATACAAGCACGGGGTCTGAGGTGTAAGCCAAAGGTTACGTTTGTGTTTGTATGTAAAGTTTTATTAAGACATAGAATTTGACATGTATGCATCGTTTAAACTTTTGTGTCGTCCTTGACGACATGGATGTCGCCATTTTGTGTCTAGGGGAATTTTGTAGTGTAAGGTATCGAGATCTATACTACACTCAAAAAAAACCATCTTAGCCTGGCTCCAGCGGTAAATGGAACGTACGGTACCGTAGACTTATTTATTAGTAGGTTTTAAGTATGATTACCAGTAAAAGATCCGTGTGCTTGTATAGTACGAAGTTGTAAGGTATATCACGATGGAAATCAAGGAATATTTGTTGATCTTTGCTGGCTTGCGTGAAGTGTACGGCAGTCACAATACTTTTCGTCGCACTCGAAAATCATGTAAACTGCCGTAAAACTTTTAATTTTACAACATAAACTAGAGCAATACACCGATCTAAAATATAGTATAGCATTTGGGAAATGACTGTACAGGGTCTTCTTTTTAGGTTGCTACGAGTATCAGGGGAACATGCACGGAAGGCGATAGCCCGGCCGGGTGACTCATTTGCCGAGAGATATATTCCCGGCATGACGGCTAAGATGATCTAATACAGTACGGTAGCGATAAGCATTGCATTATACGGCTAGGGACGGAGTGTCATTGCGCCAGCCGTGCCGTGCTCTGAGTGGTGCTGCGGAGCGACCTAAAAAAAATCTATTATACCGGTATACAGTTTTTATAACCTGTAATTATTGTGGGATTTCAGGCAACGAGACACCCATCACTATTCTTAACTTATACCAAATAATAGACAAATAATTACTAAGATACAGGGTATTTTTTAGGTTGCTCCGAATATCAGGGGAACATGCACGGAAGGCGATAGCCCGGCCGGGTGACTCATTTGCTGAGAGATATATTCCCGTCATGACGGCTAAGATGATCTAATACTGTACGGTAGCGATAACCATTGCATTATACGGCTAGAGACGGAGTGTCATTGCGCCAGCCGTGCCGTGCTCTGAGCGGTGCTGCGGAGTGACCTAAAGAAAATACCCTGTACCAGTAGGCCTGCCATTTTATTCACGAATGTGTATTAAATGAATTAAATTAATTTAAAATATTAAGGCATGTGAACTAATTGGTTGGTGGCATTATTGTTTTTATTGCACGATGTTTTTAAAAAATAGGCCAGTTCAGTTCCGGTAACAAAATAAATAAGGTGGTTGAGGTTTGAGATTAACAAGCTAAAATATGCAAATAATGGCACATCAATCTTCTAACACCCACGAGCAATAAAGCTAGAGCTCAAGCCACGTTAAAAATAGATTGGGGGAATTAGATTACAGTATTTGCGCCGAGGAAGGCCACAATGTGGCCGAAACCGCTACAATAAAAAGTACAAATTAGTATTGGCTTAAGGTTTTTAATCGTCAGAACTTATTATGCTGTTTTTTGTTCCAGTATTGTGATATTATACTGCACAGCCTAATGTCCCATACATACAGAACTCGAGTAAAGCAACCAGATATTTAATTATACAGTATACGGTTCCTCTCCACTTTGTTCTGTCGTTCCACCATTCTTCTTCCGACACGGTGTTCCGATCCAAGTTCCGTTTTTTAATGCTATACTTCACCGAGTCCATCCAACGCATTCTTGGCCTTCTCGTCCTCTCTTCCAGTGCTCGTCTTGGTAGCCTTACTTCATTCATCCGTTTGACATGTCCAAACCATCTCAATCTGTTTTGCTCCAGTTTGTCATTTAGTTTCTGTACTCCCAGTTCGTTCCGTATATCTTCATTTCTCAATCTGTCTCTCCTCATTTTCTGGACCACACTTCTCAGGAATCTCATCTCAGCTGCCTGTACTCTGATCTCATCCCTCTTAGTCATTGTCCAAGTTCCTGCTGCATATGTAATTATAGGAATATAATATGCTTTGTACATAACTTCTTTAACCTTAATTGGTATATCCTTGTTCCATACTAGTCCCCGTACCTGTTGGAAGAAAGCACTCCCGAGTTGTATTCTTCTGCTGATTTCCAAAGCTAGTCTTCCATCTTCAGTCAGTTCACTTCCCAAGTAAGCTTATTTGAAGTGTTTCAGCACTTCCAATTCCTTATCTCCTACTTTGATTACTCCTTTTCCTTCTTTCTTACCTCTACTCATCACCACTGTTTTCCTCTTCTCCACATTTATCTTCAATGCCCATTGCTCAATCTTTTCATTTATTACGTCTAACTGTTCTTGTACCTCCATCTCACCCTCGCCCCAGATCACAACATGTCTGCAAACAACATTACCTTCATCTTAGCCCTACTATAGTATTTTATTGCTGCCTTCATGATGTCATCCATCACCATTAAAAACAATAAGGGTGACAACACACTTCCTTGCTTCAGTCCAGTGTCAATTTTAAACCATTCCGATGTCCCGACTCTAGTCTTCACACTACTATAGCACTCCACGCACATTCATTTTATCATGTCTGTCAGTTCCTTGCCAATCCCCCTATTTGTTAAGCAAATATAGTTCAGCCTTCTGTTAGATGAATATGTTTTAATGTGTACTTCCTTAGTAACAGTAAATGGTATACTGCTCCTCTTCAGTAGGTACATTAATATCTACATTTCATAACATTACTTCTATATTGCATTAAATTACCTAATGACAAATTCCTATCATTTTTTTTACTGAAATTTTCTCAAAATATGTATAGCTTACTGCTGAAGTTGGTCTGCTGGTGCATGTTTTAGAACAAAATTTTGTTTAAAAATACAAATGACACTCAAACTAAATATCTGTATCATGAAATGTGGAGTATAATCTCCATTCACTTCATCTCAAAAGAAAATTGCTTCATCAGCATGAATTTCGAATATTTTAACCCTGGCTTTTTGCACTACGTTAAGGATGTCGACTGAGTAAAGATTAAATGGCCATATCTACAATTACAGTACTGTTACTAGTAAAATTAAATCACAAACACACATTAAACTCCAATGTACAGGTTTTGTTTCATGGTAGGCCTATATAGAACGAGTTATTGAGCGAGTAATATTATTTACCCATCTTGTTCAATCCTGTGCCATATAGTAAATAGGAAGTTCGAGACGTCCTAGGCCTAGATTTATTAATTTATAAATGTCCTTAATGCAGTGCAAGCCTTCTCCTGCTAATGATGTGAGGTCTGTTATATCATCAGCCTCCATTCATGGAAGATTTATTTAGTTACTAATTAGAATAGAAATTATGTGACACATCCTTGTAGCTGATGTTATTAATCAAATGGAGTTGGACAAAAAAGACGTAAGTATTAGTTTTCACCAGGCTCCTCCTCAGTTTCCAAATTTTTAACATATTTTTTTCACGATTTTTTTAAATATTACTTTGAAGAGTTACTACATGTTGTATAGGCAACATTAAAAATTTCTTCAAAACTTTACATTTCCTTAGGTGTTGAATTCCTGCTCTGAAGGCATAATATAGCCTAGTAGGCCTATAGTGGTTAGCACTAATAACACCAATAGCACATGGAACGCACTAATTTAAATATAGTCTCTAGTATGTCACGAGCCATTAAAAAAATACACAAAAACGGAAAAGAAAAAAACTTTATTGTTTTTAAGTTTACCCCCGACTGCCGAACGACCGATATGTCGAGCCGTGAAAAATAATTATTTTCTAATTCCTCTTTTGATAAAATAAATAAATAAATGGTTGTATTTCAAGAGACCTGTTCTAGTTAGAATTATTCTCTTCGTAAGTTAATACTAGAGATACCGGTACTACAATAGGCTATGTCTCTACAGTGAGGCTGAGCGAATGATCTCTATGAACGTTAAGGTCTCAGACAGTTGTAAATGCTGTACAGTTTACTCGTTCAATTAATAGTTGTTCGATATTTTACCGAATAGTACGGTAGTACGTTTGTGTAATGAGGTGAGACGGTCTTGTGAGTTCGGGTGACGGTGAAGAGTGGATCGTCGGGCCGTGACGTCATAGCTCAGCGCTATGGCCTTGTTATCGGAGGTCACGGCTGGGCCGGCCATGTTAAATGTTTGCTTTCGGAGGTATGGATCATAACCGTTTTTATTTTCTCGTCTCGACCTTGACGCAGTTTTTCCACTAGTGTCCGCTTCCACATGTGCCTTGGTAGAGTCTCTTCCTGCAACAAGGCCACGTCACCCACTCTAAGTCTTGTGCCTTTTCCATGAGGCTGCCGCACTTGGTGGAAGCTTTGCAGCTGCAACAAGTATTTTTTGCTCCAACGCTTCCAGAAGTCGTCGGCTTGATGTTGCTGAAGTCTGAATCCTCGTACAATGTCATCACTTCGTGGTTCTGGTCAAGTAGGCAGTGTAGTGAGACGATCCCCAATAAGGAAATGAGCTGGTGTTAGAACGTCGCCTCGGTCTGCGTCCTGTGTCAGGGGTCTCGAGTTTAGTGCTGCTTCGATACTTATCAGTACAGTCCGTAATCCTTCTTCGTTGGTCGTGGAACGCCCAAGGACCTTCCGAAGACATCGCTTGGTGGAACCAACCATTCGCTCCCACCATCCTCCCCACCAAGCAGCACGAGGGGCGATGAACTTCCAAATAATTCCCTGTAGGGCTAGATTCTGGTGAATCGTCCTTGCCGAAAGGGCAGCCCACAGGTCCGTTAGTTCTCTGTTCGCTGAATGAAACGTCTGAGCGTTGTCGCTGTAAATGGTGTGGGGTATACCACCTCTACCGATGAACCTCTGCAAGGTCTGCAGAAATGTGTCCGTTGTCATATCACTGCATAATTCTAAGTGCAGGGCCCGTGTTGTTGCACAAGTGAAAATGGTTATATAACACATTTTCATTCCATGACCTTCCCTGACGTACAATGGCCCGGCAAAATCAATGCCTGTGACAGCAAAAGGTTTTTGAGGAGTTACACGTTGTATATGTAGCGGGACCTCTATTTCTTTCCCACTTGGATTTCTTGTAATTCTACATGGAAGACAGCGATATAATACCTTTTTGATGGCTTGTCGTGCACGTAATATCCAAAATGTTGATCGAAGTTCCGAAAGAACAATTTGAACTCCTAGGTGATGGAGGCGAACGTGAGTGTGCTGTATCAACAATCTTGTGAAGTGATGATCTCCATCCAGAATGATTGGGTGACGTTCCTCGATGGTTAGTTCAGCATGTTGCAACCGACCACCAAGACGAAGTAGTCCGTTATCTAAGAATGGATTGAAACATTTGATTTTTGACTTGTTTGGTAATGGAGCTTTCTGCACGAGGGCCATAAGCTCCGCGGAGAAGCACTCAGTTTGTACCACTTTTATCCAGTAGTCACTAGCTCTTGTTATTTCATTGGAATGTCTCGATGAAGCAGGATGTTTTTCAGACGAAGGATCCAAGCAGTAACACGTAGAAATTTCACGTATGAGCTGAATTTCGTAGCGTTAATCAAAGGAGCCTGTGTCTCTACGTGCATGACTTGATCAGTGAAAGTTTTAGCCTCTGGAAGTGATGTCAAAATAGGCAAGTCACATGGCCACCGAGTAGGTTCTTCTATCATCCAAAATGGCCCATGCCACCATTCAGTCAGTTTGTTCAGATTATCTGCTCTTACTCCTCTTGTCAAATGATCGGCTGGGTTATCCTTGCCAGGGCAGTGTCTCCACTGTGATGGAGTTGTGGAGGCCTGAATCTCAGTCACTCTGTTGTAGACAAAGGTTTTCCAACGATTTGGGTCATTCCTTATCCATCCTAGTGTAACTGACGAGTTGCTCCAAAGAATAGCCTCCCTGATATTGAAATTTGTTGCCTTGCAGTAGTAACGGAGAAGTCTTGCCCCCATTAACGCACCCAGAAGCTCAAGTCGAGGGAGTGTGACCTTCTTCACTGGTGAAATTCGGCTTTTACTGCAGATCAGATGGACTTGAGCGTGATTATGATGTGTGTTTCTCATGTACAGAACGGCACCGTACGATCTCTCCGACGCGTCACAGAAGACATGTATTTCTGAGTTAACTTTATTTAATATTCCTATCCACCTTGGTATGGTGATGCGTTGCAAGTAAGGTAGTGTGGACAACCAGTCTCGCCAGCGAGTTGCCAGGTCGTGAGGTAAGATGTCATCCCATGCAACTCTGCGTGTCCAGGTATCTTGTAAGAGAATTTTTCCCACTACAGATACCGGTGAAATCAAACCTAAGGGATCGTAGATACTAGCGGTGGCCTGTAACAAATTCCGTTTAAATGCTACTGCTATTTCCAATTTGCTTGTAACTTCCTGTTGGGCGAGAGAAAACGTGTCAGTATCTGTGTGCCAGGAAATTCCCAATACATGAGCATTGTGTGAGATCATTCGTCCTTCTGCCTTCCATATGCCAGTTATCTGAAATGAATTTGTTGCCCATTTAGCAAGTGGAAGCTGGATTTGCCTCATGAGGGATGCGAGCTCGTAGTACAGTGCAATTACGTCGTTGTCGTCATCTGCACCTGAAGCGAAATCATCCATGAAGGTGTTTTGATCTATGAGCGATGCGGCGATAGGAAACTGGGATTGGTGAATAACTGCTAGCTCTCTGATTGTAGCCGATAGTAGAAACGGACTGCACGTCAGATCTAATGGGAGATTTGTGAACCTGTAGACGGCTCTTTCTCTAGAGGTGGTAGGGCTTTCCGTTCCATTATCAATGATGCGGTACCAGAAGAAACGATTTAAGTCTCTCTCATCACGATGAAGGGCTAATTGCAAGAAGGCTTGCGTGATGTCGGCAATTACGGCAAATGGGTGGGAACGAAAACGCATCAATATAGCAATAGTTTCCTGTAGTAAGTTGGGTCCCATTTCCAGAGTATCATTCAACGAAAGAGAATTCATTTCATGTGAAAACCCATCGAACACAATACGCCATTTGATGCAACCCCGTCTGTCCTTCTTCACCAGATGATGTGGTAAGTAAAAGGTGTTTTCTGATTCTTCTTGTGGGACCAATTCTACGTGACATTTCTTTATGTAATCCAGCATTTGAGGCTCATATGCTAGTTTAAAGGGCTCTTCTTTCTCCAATCTTCTCTCAAGGGCGTCAAAGCGCCTTTCAGCCTTGCGTTTGTTGTTTGGTATAGGGACAGTTGACTTTTTAGGAAGTCGAACAACTCTTCTCTGGTTTTCAATGGAGTATGAGGCTTGAAATTCTTCAAGGATGGCAGAGTCCTTCGCAGTCGCAAATCGTTCTTGTTCTGGGGTGATTCCAATGGCTTCTAAGTCCCAGAAGCTTCTAAAATTATAATCGTCCATGAGTTGGTTATGTTGCATGTTGATGACATTCACAGTTGTACGATTTACGGATACTCCGGGCATATTTCCACTGAGTATCCACCCGAGTTTAGAGGGGATGAGTACCGATGATGGCGAAACGCATATTGGTGATGTGTTCTTCACGATCTCCCAATAATAGTCACCTCCTATAAGAAGTTCAACCGGTAGTGGCTCTTCATTATTATATTTCGGGTCTGCCAGTTCTAGTTTGCGAGTATATGCAAGTTTCTTGACATCATAGGGCACAGCTGGCTGACTAGAAAAAGTGTGGTGACTCTCAAAGGCTTTTATATTCACTTTGGAGCTTGTCCAGATGCTCCTCATGGATAATTTAACTACCTTGCGCGTACTGGATGTTGCGGGTTCTGATTCGATGACGCCAATAACCAAGTAACGGAAACCAACGGCCTGTAGTTTCAATTCTGCAGCCAGAGATTTTGTTACGAAGCTAGACTGACTCCCTCCATCTAGGATACAACGTGTAAGTTTGGTGAGGCCGGTTGGCCCAGTGATATACATGCGCGCCGTTTGTAAATAAGTGAAGTCTGTAAAGTTCGATATCGGGTTCACAGAAGTGGACGTTGTGCAGTCGGTTCTTGGTTCGACAGTCTATGGATGATTGCAAACAGATCGGTGATGAGCAGCCTTGCAGTATTGGCAGGAAGCTCATCGTCTCCTGCTGCAATCCCTCACCGAGTGACCACGGTTAAGACACAGAAAGCAGCGGTTTGTGTTCTTCAACTTGGTTAGTCTCTCCTTGACGTCTGTGAACTTTTGGCAGTCTTGAGCCTAATGCCCTTTAGATTCGCAGAACACGCAGTAGGGTTCTACTGTGCTTCTATTCCGTCGTCGCTTTTCGGTCTTAGCGTCTAATTTCAAGGTGTCGGTGGTTGGAATGTTAACGTGGAAGGTTGTAGAATCGCCACGGATTTTTTGCGTGATAAGGGCGCTGTCCACTTCCTCCCCCAGGAACTCAATTAACTTGAGAATGTTGCCTTCAGAAACGTTCTCGCGTCGTATATACAAAATCCAACAGCGGTAGATATCGTCTGGAAAAATCCGCAGAATCTTGGGTGCTAGTAGCCTGCCATACCCATTGACATCTTCCCCCGTAGGGCTTGAATACGACGATGGCACTCGATATAAGTCGTGTTCAGCTCTCCTGGGGTAGCAATTCGTATAGGTTGGATGTTTTCCAGATGGTCAAGATGCGCCTGAATAATCCTGTTCTTATCGCCATAACGGGACTGTAGCATTTTCTTGGTTTCTTCGTATGTATCCGCTATGACAGCAATCCCTTCCACCAGGTGCTTTGGTTCGGATTCTAAGTAACCACGAAGAAAAATATGCTTGTGGATATTGGAAAGGGTAGGATCTTTATCAATAGACGATTCAAATTGCTCCCAGAAGCGTGCCCAAGTCTCTACGTCTCCACGAAATGGTTCAAGTTTAATTGGTGGTAATCTAATTGAATGAGAGGCGATAACTGATGTAGTGGTGGCAGCAGGAGGCACGTCAACAAGGCTCAGGCTGGCCGTTGATGTGGATACCTTTCCTGTAATAACTTTGGTCGCATCATGAATGGCAAGCTTGGCAGTGTCGATGTATTCGTCACATTTTTCAACGTCAGAATCATATTCGGATTCTGGGAGTAGATCGTGTATGGCTCTATCTAGCGGGAATAATTTCGTCAACGTCTCTTGTAGTCGATCACGATAGTATTCGCAATGATTAACTGTAGTATTGTCGTCGAAGTTATTTATTTCTTTGGTGAAGCGCGTTATATTTTTTCTCTCCCGTGTACGTTCACGTCTCAAGATGCGGAGTGCCGTGTTCTGGTCGTAATCTGTCATCTCACTAATGTAAGAAGAACGCTCTAGTTGATAATCACATGAACTGAGAGGGTGTGCGTAGAGTGCTCTAGTGGAGGATTGACGTATCACGGACGGGCTCGCAGACTGGTGTGCAAGGAACTAAGAATCTATTATATCCTCTTTGCTTAGAATATTCAATGCTGGTGTGCTCCCGCACTCTCGTGCAAATGGTGTAGTAACAATATGCGCACAATTTCAGCAAATATTATAACCCAAAAATTATAAACTGAGTCACTGCTATAATTAAAGGAGCACCAAACTTACCGCTATCACAGTGGATCAGTATTGATGCACTGCTTACTGCGCCGAGTCAATTTCAGCGGCTTCTAATTTTTTCTTGCTTTCTTTCTGTAGTGTAGAAAGAACATGCTTTTAGTTCAATCACTTAGTTGTTAGAAGTAGTTACCTTATAGTAATTAGTCGAGTTTCGGCACCAAATGTGAGGAGTTAATTCGCAGTAAGCATATGTACACCATTCTAGTCAAAGATACGTTAATAACAACAATACAAAGAACATCACGAAAGAAGGGGCAAAGATACAAATTAGTACATAATGTGTCCACGGTGGTGATCTTTTAGCATTCCCCAACACACGTGGTGGAATACCAATTGAGACCGCCGCCGTTAGATCCAGGCAGTTGTGGAACCACACCCTATGGAGAGGAACATGGACGAGAAATTTCATCGCCGTACAAGAGGCTGGTTTAAGACCATCAGATATCATGAAGTAACACCAGATCTCATATTGATAGTCCAGTGTATAGCGTAGTCATGTGTAATCCAAACCCTTAGTCATGCTTAGTTTAAGTATTCCTGAACATTAATCCTGCTTACTGGCGTATTACTTTCGTTTTATTTTCTTCGTGCTCATAGCCAGTGTTTTGGAAAGTCAAGATCTTCCTTTTGACTAGGTAGTCTTTATTTTTGATAAATATTCAGATTTTTCTTCGAAGTGAGACATTTGCATCGCAGGGTTGTATGCGCCTCGTGATTCATTACCAATTTCTATGAATAATAATAATAATAATAATAATAATAATAATAATAATAATAACAATACAATTTTTGGGTGATTTTTCAAATAGGATTTTGTGAATAGATGCCATGAATAGAGGATTAAGTGAAATTTAAAATATAGCTGAGTGAAGTACTTGACTTATTTGTCCATGACCATGATTGATGGTATAATTATAATCAGTAACGTACCAGCTAATAATAATAATAATAATAATAATAAACTTCCCAATTTTATTTCTTTTCATTAGTTGATAAGATCCAGTATTCCATAGCTGAATGAATTATAAGAGTGTTCAGGTAAATTTGATTCTCATTTGCAATGAGTATACCAAGGCAAGGGACACCGACCAGATAACAAATTATACTTCTAGTAGAGGCAGGTATTAATTAGCCTCCAGTTAAAGTGGACTTGTCGGGGACATGGTTCCGTTATATGCGATATTTATTAGGTCTCAAACATGATGGCTTGAGCGCGTTGTTGTTAAAATAAATGGTGTTTTTGAAAGATATTTTTGTTGTTGATATAAGAGGTGCATATTAGGGAAATGAAAAGTTCCGGTATTTGTAAGAAGTTAAAAATATGAATGCACCGTATTGAAAAGTATAACTTGCTGGTTCCATAAGTTACGACCTTGCGCCCAGCTTCCCATATAGTATTTGCAAGGAGTTTTGTTTTTATGTGAGCCATAATTTCTGTCATAAAGTCTGTGTCCAAACAAACATTAGGTCACAAAACATAAGATCAATGAGGTTATATTTATATTTTTATATAGCATCTGTTGAATTAAATCTGATTCTGCCTAATATTTGACAACGTAAAATAATCAGTAATAGATGTGAACAAATCGTGAAAGTGCTACGAAATAAACCCGTGTGATAATTTTGAAAAAGTGTTAAATTTATGCAGTGTGTGACAATGGACACGATTTTACACTTATTATAGTGTATAAGACTTACTTTATCCTAAGTAACATTTATTTTATGGGACCTCAGGGTAAGAGACTCAATTTCTAGCTACCCCAGAGATATTAGGTAGGAGTGCCTTGATATTTTTCTTTTAGGTTAATAAAAGTGGAAAGGTTTTGAAATTTTGTGTGTCATTTTTTCATCCTACTTATATACAGGCGGGGATCTCGAATTCAATTAGCACCTTTTACCCATACCACGTTTCCCAGAGTTTTCCAAGACTCGTGCTCAACTATTTTTCGAGATTCTCGCATATGTGGGCGTTGGTCTCCGCACTAATGGGCACAATATCAAACACAATATACACAATTCGCAATTTCGGAACTATAGTAATTACATCGTAGCATGTACAAAAACTTTCAATCTTCTCTTAAACACATCAATATGTTTGGGGAAAGGCTCTAAGTCTGATGCAGGTAATGAATTCCAATTATCAATACCACGGTTAATGAAAGTATATTTCCCGTAATTTGTACGCTGTGGTCGGACATTGACTTTATGTGGATGATCTGCCCTGCTCAGGTAGGTGGGAATTCCCAGACGTTTGCTTAGTTCTCCACATGCAGACCGATTAGTGTAAGTGTTAAATATAGCGTATAGTCTGGATTTCGTCCTTCTATCTTCCAGAGATTCCCACCCTAGTTTTTCTCTCATTCGAGTAACACTACTTATAGGATTAAAATCGTTGAGCACAAACCTAGCAGCCTTCCTTTGAACCATCTCCAGGTCATTGATGAGCCCTACCTGATATGGGTCCCAAACCGCTGAGCCGTATTCCAAGATTGGCCTCACCAGGGTCAAATATCCTAATTCTTTTGCTGTAGAGCAACTGCCTTTTAATACCCGCATTACAAAATGAAGTGATTTGTACGCTTTGGAGAATACACAACCCACATGAGTACTCCATTTCATATTATTCCTTACATTGACGCCCAAGTATTTGCACGAGTCTCCTTCTATAAGTATTTCCGAGCCGATATTACATTGAAAATCACACCTTTGCCCTCTCCCTATTATGAGACTGCATTTACTGGTATTTATCCACATTTTGTTGTCAACCGCCCATTTATGAACCAGGTTGAGGTCAGTTTGTAACTGAGCGTTTTCTTGTGATGTTTGAATTTTTCGGTAGGCCTATATTACACAATCATCCGCAAATAATCGGCAGTCACTTTGAACCCCATTTGGTAGGTGGTTAATAAGTGCCAGTAATAGCAGGGGCCCAATCTCACTAACCTGAGAGACATCTCACGTTATCAAATTGTCCCCCGAGAATACATTACCTATTTTAACCTTTTGCGAGCGACCAGTCAAGAACTCTTGAATCCTTAAAATTACTCTTTTATCAATCTTCGCTGCCGATAATTTACGGAGTAGTATGTCATGTGGAACGACTTGAAATGCCTTCGCAAAATCTATAATTGCAGCGTCGACTTGCACCCCCCTGTCAAGCGAGTCATTAATATCCTGAAAGAGAGATAACATTTGGCTCTCACGTGAGTACCCTTGTCTAAATCCGTGTTGCACCGCATTAAGCCATGATAAATTTCCCCACTGTTCCCTTAAGTAAACAGAAATAAGGTGCTCCATCAGTTTACATATGATGGATGTGAGGTTAACAAGCCTATAGTTTTCCATTGCCAATCTGTTGCCTCCCTTGAATATTGGAACTATTGTAGCCCTTTTCCAGTCTTCGGGTATTTGTGTGTTATTAATCGATACATTAAATAGCACATACAGAGTGGTTCACCAGCCCCTTATTTTTTTGGGAGAAAGGCAACCCAACTAACGCGAATATCATAGTCATCCTAAAAACATTAATACCCACTCCTTTACGGCCTTAGTACAACTTAGCCGTTGAGTTCATGGTCGGGAATATAGCGGAAATCGTTAGCGGTAATGTTTTTTCAATAACCTCAAATATAATGCAAGATTAGAACGATCACACCTCCAAATAACTCCACCTTACGTTTGGACAGGAAGTGTCTACCACGAGACTCAATACGTGCCAGCTATACACCAGGGCTCTCAGTACCTAATGAAGCTAAATCAAGCCTTGCAGAAGTAACATCAGGCAAGCTGCTAGGTAGCAGGTTCAAACCCCGAGCTAGAATATGATTTTTGCTTAACACCGTTAATAGTGGATGGTACGTAACCAGGTTGGACGACTACATAATGATCTGTTGAACGAAAGAAAGGTACTCTATACATTCAGGGTAGCAAGTGTTCAAAATGTTGATCACCTTGGTTTAAAGGACACCTCAGACTCACTCAGGCTGCCGCAGGTGTCAAGCCAAAGCCCTGTGTAACACCGGGTTGAAAACCATTCCTCATTCTTCCGCTGTGCCAAGTCAAAGCCCTCTGTAACAGCCAGTCCTAATTCTTACGTTTGACTAATATAAAACGTACTAATTATTGATCCGTCAATCCGTGGTGTAGTGGTCAGCATACTTAGCTGCCTCCCCGAAGGTCCGAGGTTCGATTCTCGGCTCTGCGACGAAATTTGAAAAGTGGTACGAGGACCGGAACTGGGTCTTCTCAGCCTCGGGTGGTCCAAATGAGCAGAGGGGGTTCTATTCCCACCTCAGCCATTCGCGAAGTGGTTTTCCGTGGGTTCCCACTTAGTCTTCGTGTAAATGCCGGGATGGTATTGTGCCCGTTTATCACTTACCTGTTGTATCCCTCAAAGAACACTGGATTGTAGAATCTCCAGATCCTACCAACAGGCGAAGGAAGTATAAAGGGTGCATACCAACTAACCAAATTGTGCGAAGACAGACCAATGTGCTCACAATGAAAACTGACTCAGGTCAAAAGACGTAACAAAAACTCAATTAGGATAATACTTATCTCAGAGAAGTGAGAAAAATTAAGGAAAAACACATTGGTCTTCTCTACACAACCTTATATGATTATTAAGGATTATCACTCTCGAATCAAATTACTGTAAGATAAAAAAATATTCAAGGAAAAGTAGATTTCAGAAGGTATCACCTCACCTTCCAATCGTTCAAAATGACGAAACTTCTAAATAACACCGAAGAGTCGAATGAAATTCCAAATCTGATGTTTGGCACACCCTTGCAAAACTCTGTCCAGCATGCTGGCGATACGTTAAATAACGATCTTTAAACATCATAAATAGTGAATGAAATTCACCTAATAGCACATTTTATTGCCCTAAATTAGATTATATACAACGAGATACATAATATACATTTTAAGTTGTTTCTGCCTGAAACATAATCCAATGAACATTTTCAACAACCATACAACTCCGTATTGGGTTACATTCGATACGTTAGTGTCACTTCCGATTTTGATTTCACCAAGTGTAAAAGCTCAGTTAAATTGATAAGTCCACATTGTGGTATAGGAAAATACAAATTATTCGGAATAAATTACATGAATATAAATATTCTCACGAAATTCTCAGAAATAGACAGAGGTCTCATTATATTTCATTAATATGAAGTATGACGTGGAGATTAAGTAGTACTACAGCAAATATCTTAAAAGATACTACCTCCAATTGGTTGAAAAATCGTACGTTGAACGATGACGTAGACTCAAAAGACGTAAATATGTACTCAAAATACATCCACATATCTTCAAAATACATCACCTAAATCTTTCACAACACCATGTAAAAGCCTAAAATCTTTAACTATATTCAAGTCAACACTTGTACCTCACACTGTATTTCATCCAGATTCAGATTCAAATTTCTTAATAATCGTCACTCTCATACTGATCGAAAAACTTTCTATAACTTTTACCTTGTATCTCGTGGTTACAATAATCCACAAACTCATTTTCATTATCAATTAATTATGCTTCAATTAAAATTCAAAACTATGACTAATTAACGTGAGAAATCTTATTTACCGAATCATCCAAGAATCAAACCTTTTCATAGCTTAATAAATATACATTTTCAACCTTGAATTTCTGATATATCTTTAAAATAGTTGTGAGTCAGAATTATTCCAATCCACAAAAACCCTAACTCATAGTTAATCTTCACGCCAAGCAAAGCTAAACGCGTTAGAAAACAACTTACTGGGAGTCGAAGTATCAAAACCATGACGATGCAAGAATGCTTAAATCACTTATACTAAACGCAAGTCTTCCCCCAGCTGTTGATCTTCACAACGATTGAATATTTCAGAATGTTACGTTAAAACTAAATTGAATGCATAGACAAAGAAGGAAGTAGAATATCCTAAATAGAAATGAAAAGTACATGCTCGTCAAACGAACGAAAATAAATAGAATCTGATTATCAGCCTTAAAATCCGGTCATGAAATATTCTAATTACTAAAATTGGCAACAGGAAACTTCAAAATATCAATGCTCAACTTCTACCAAAAGATTTCAGACGTCTTCCTTGAGCTGAACGATAAAAAGGCGTCATTCGGAACAAATGCCCGAGTCTGGATTCCAAAAATATATTGCCCACCAGTATACGAACCCATGATCCTGGTCTCGAACCTGGAACAAGTCTCCTCACGGTTCCTTCCTGGCTGGGGGCTATAAACCAAATCCAGTTTATTCTGGGAGCTCGAACAAAACGATTGTAAACTCATGCTCTCTTCAAAGACAATCTTTATATGGTAGCAGCAGCATATTTTTGAAGTATTTCCGTGGTTCACTCCAGTCTCATCCATGAATTCGAAAGAATTATATTACATGGCGAACGTGATCAGTAATCGTTCTAGAAACATCTTCGGCGAAGTTGTATATCACGGTTACTTTGCGTATTCAAAGCTCCGCTACTGCATACTACAGTATGTCCTTGAATTCATGCTTAAGCGTGCATGATAATATAGTCAGTAAACCGTAAGGTTATTCCGTCCAATAGCAATTTGCTATGCATATTGTAGTCTGAAGAATATTCGAGAAACATTTAAATATCAAAGTTCACTTCAGTTCTGAGTTCAGGACAGGTTGTATAAATTATGTCCACGTAGATTAATTGTACTGCGGGACAATCCTGCGTGAACTGTAGCAAGCAGATTGAACGAGCTACTATTAAAGCTTGAAATAATCAAAGTTCTCTTCACGGTATCATGGAGAAACAAAGTACACTTCAATTTTCTAAGTCTACTCAAATACGCGATTGTAGACGGAAAGAAAAAGTCCACTCAATGGAACTTACGAAAGACACAGTAAGACCACCGCACGACACGATTCCAATCGTAAACGAGAGCGACCAGCACGGCTCAAGAAATCAAAGAGAGTGTCCTGATTACAAACAAGTCTGCACCAGCCTCCACAAAACTACACCTGACGTCACTCGGCCTTGACCAAAAAGCTGCGAGTAGCTTGGTGCATCTTGGGAGGTCGTTCGCCACATGACTTGGCTGACAGCTTTTTCATAACAGAACACGCGCTGTTGGCTGAGTTCTCAAAATACGTAAATCCTGGATACAAAAAGCGGCCACAGTACTGAACCCGAATTTTTATGTTGCTGTGAACGAGATATTATTATTTTAAAACTCATGATAAGTTTTAGTCCATAAAGTGGGAATAAAGGATATTGCGCAATAGCATGTACTTCAAGACAATCGGATAAATGATTTTGATTGCATCCGATAGAGAACATGGGATATTTTTGCCAAGGATGACCTTGATTCGTGTCGAATTTTACTGCGGAATACGCCGTAGCAACAGGGAGAATTGATGTGATTGGTCCACGCAGCTTGTAGGAAAAGACGAGAGAGTGGGAAAACGACGACCAGAAAAGCTCCTCATGAGTCTGTGTTTTCGCAAAATAATTACTAATGATGGAGCTATTCGATACCTGTAAACATGGACATACCTGGAAGCCGATGAAGAATATTTCTGTAATATTTGAAATGAAGATTGAATTCGAACTACAAAGATTGGAGCAAATACATGGTGCATTGTTGAGGTTTGCCGCTCATTTCCAATATCAAGCAATCTTGGAGACGGAGGAGGGGAGAGACGAGTAGGGAGCGTTGTATTTCGTTGCCAGTCACCAAGATGATAAGATGTGTCGATTGACACTAGACTTAAATGGGATTAGCACGGTTGTGCGGGTCTGAATGTTTTGATGGACGATGTCGTTGTAGCGCGGGCGATCAGTTGGAAAGCCGTGCCCAGTGAAGTGAGATTGAAAGTACTTGTGTGTTTAAAACAGCTTCAGTGCTAAATAAATGTAATGAATTGTTTCAACACTTCAGTATAAAATAGTATACATTCACTTCGACGATATATCAACGAAATTGCAAAACAGTGAAGCAGTATTTGAGAGTGTTAAGACAGTTTGTAGAAAGTGATTATCTCCGATGTGAACAGCAAGATTTGTGTTCAGTTGAGACCACGAGTCAAAGCATTGGCGAGTGGTTTTCAAAATAGCAAGTGGTGACGCGCATTGAATATAAACGTGAACTGTAAAACATTGACAGGGAGTCTCTATAGTGATATTATTCATTTCCACTATAGTTTCACTATGTTGAATATTTGGAAGTTGAGAGGAATATTATTGTGCAATGATAGAGAGTGTGTGATGGCACCTTAAACAGTAATGCGCAAGGAACGTGATTTTCTTTGGAAAATAAGAATATTTTGAGCAACTATCCATCTAAAAATTCCAAAATATGAAGAAACTCAAGGACAAGTCTACATATTTCAACTTTTTAATGTAGGAGGGAAACCATCTAAGATCAGCACTAAGAAGAGACCACGATGATGGAATTCTGGCCATCCTGATTCAAAGCGTGGAGACTGGTCCGATCCTAATAAAGAGACCAGGATGGTGCAGTTCAATGCCAGCAGACGGGGTTCGAACCTCGACGATGCAGTTTTCTTGGAGGAAGGAGACAGCAGGCAGCTGGAATATAGATTGGAGAATACTGTTCAGTACGGTGTTTTCTATTTTCAAATATCTTCCAGCTTCGGCAAACATAGACGAAAATTTCATTAAGTAGATTTGTCTTGTAGCTTGATTATTTTGGAGCAACACAGTTCACCATTGTTTTAGAAATTTAATATTTCATTGAATTTAAAGTAGAAATTTGGGATATTTTACGCTCCGTAATTTGTTCGACAGTTTTAAATGTTTGATGATTTCATCTACGAAGTGGATTGTATTTTGATGTTGAATTTCGATATTTTGCGATAATGAATGAAAGAATGCGTTCTTAAATTCATTAATATTTTCGTCTGCGATAATAACGTTGGGAATGTTTGAATAAGAAGAAACGTAACTAGGAAAACATTCTTCGAATATAAAACATTATTTTCGTGTTTTATATTATTTCGACGATCTAGTCAAGAATATTGGCGTTGTTTGAATGTGATGTTATAATTGGTATAACAATTGTTAGGACTGGAAGTACAATGAATTCAAAATAATTCGGATTTATGGGACGTCATTTAAAGATTTTGTTCTGTAATAAGACTAGTTGAGTCTTTAAGAAAATTCTATTATTTTGAATTGACACTTTGAATGCAACAGATTGAGGTGAATTTGCATCCTATAAATCGTGATATGTCGAACAACGAGAATTCTAGTAAGCCTTCTGCAACATTAATGTGATTGTTGTTGAAATTTAAATATTGCATTATGGCAATGAGTAACGATCAGTAAGGTGTGATTTAATTGTATTCTTATTAAATATTAACAACTATTGTTTTTAACCAGAGTAATGACTAAGTAAACCAAGAAAGTTCATGTACTGAATTTTAAGGTCAAGATAAATGATTGTATTAAAGCAACGAAATGATTAGAATATATGGTGATGATCGTATTATATTAACATTGAAATGGAGATCTAGTATGAAAGTTCTGATGTCAAGTTATATAATGACATTTAAGCGTGTATTTTTGAGAGGATGGCAATTGTAATGAGAGGGTGGCAGCGACGATGATGAGCTTTAATACGTAATATAGGCGTGTAACGGAGGAATGCAATTTTTTTGAAAGGAGTAGTAAGGCATTTTAGAGCGTAGTTTTTTTATGGAAGCTCTAATACGTAGTACATACGTATTATAGAGGATTATGCTGCATTATAAAATAGTATTGTTGTAACGAGGAGAGTAAAAGATCAAGTATTGATATTTAATTTAGCTACAGTCAAAATGACAGAAGAGCTGGCGCAAAAATGTTGTGAAACGATTATATACTATTGGTTTGTTCATTCTATTAACAAAATTAACATGATTTTGACAATATTTACGTATGAACTTAGCTTAATTGCTTGGCCATATCAGCTTGGAATTGATATAATCCACCATAAAAAGATAATGCAAGTGACATCAAATAACTATATATTAACAATAATAAATATAAATGAACATAAAAATAATGCATGTAGCATAAATTAACCAGAAATTAATATTAATAAATATTAATAAACATAAACCACGAACCGACTACGTTGTCGTAGCAGGCGGAGAGGTGATACTCCGAAGAGGCGCGTCCCAGGTGGCGGATAGGGGGGTCCCTACCGGCTTGCCGGCGGACTTGACCGAAATAAAATAGCTCTCGCGGACCAAACACACAAAATCCAATAGTGTCTGTTCTGTTATCCAGGGATTATTGGTCAGCGTCTGTCCACCTGGTTGGTGCGGCCGTGAAATATGTCTTGATCTCAACAATCAAGTCAGCAATCATCGTGATCTTTCTTTAAGATCGCCATAACCACCTTCAACTTTAAGTAATCATGATGGAACAAAAGGAAAGAAATCCGCTACCCCAGGCCCCAGTCACCGTGCTGGACTTTCCTGGTCATCGGATTCTGGGGGACCAGGAATATCATGCGGAGAAGAGTCAGAGCTTGTCAAAATCTCTACACAAACACTACATTGGCACTCTCAATGTTAATACTCTCTTCAAACTTGGAAAACTAAAACAACTCACAGACATGTTATAAAAACTTCAAATAAAAATTCTTGCGATTCAGGAGACTCGTTTTCAACACAGAAAATTATAGGATTTATAAAAGTAAATCTGCTGTCAGAAGAGGTACACCATCATTGTTTGGAACAGGATTTGCAGTACACAAATCAGTCATGGATAACATTTTTGACTTTAATTCCATATCAGAAAGGATCTCCACACTCTTCTTCAAATCAGGTAATAAAAGTTACACGATTATCAATGCACATGCACCTACAAATGAGCATAATAGAAACCACAAGAGTTGAAGACTTCTGGGAAGACATGAAAGAAGTAACCAACAACATAGCAGAAAGGCATGTAAAAATTTTAATGGGAGACTTTAACGCGCAATTAGATAAGGAGAGAAAATACAGACAAATCACAGGCCCTCATTCAGCACACCATTGCGCAAACAAAACTGGGGAACACCTCAAAATATTTTCAAAATTTTAACCCCAAATTATGTCGACACAATTTCAAAAGCCAAGACGAAAACTTACAACATGGAAAGCACCCAACACAGTATGGGGAGAATTCCAGATTGATCATGTGGCCATTTCTAACAAAAATGCACAGGATATTTTTAATGTCAGAACGCGTAAAGTGTTCTTCGAGTCTGACCATTATTTGTTACAAGTCAAGATTAGTCCAATCCCAAGACAGAAAACGACAACATAAAACAAAATAGTGAAGCTCGATCCAGAATATTTGAAGATAAACAGGGACAAAATCATTGAAGAAATTAATAGGCAACCAACAGACACTTGGACAGATCTTGCGACCACAGTTCAAAAGGCAATGCGTTGGGCGCAACCTCCTAGAAAACGAAAACATAGGTGGAGGAACTTAATTTGTGATCAAGCCGCTGAGGGAAGAACACAGGCATGGATGAAGTTCAGCAGTAACAGAACATCCGAAACATGGAAGGAATTTCACGAAGTTCAAAAACAATCATCAAAGGAAATCAGATGAGAAAAACGAGCGTACGACAACAACAGGCTAAAAGAAATTGAAGAAGATTTTAAGAGAAATAACACAAGACATTTTGACAGAACATTCAATGAAAATATTAAGGGTTATCAGCCTCCTAGCCTCTGCTTTCGAAGAATAGATGGGTCCCTGGAAACGAACACGAAAGAAAACTGTACAATTCTCAAACAATACTTTAATAATCTTCTCAATTGTGCAGAACCCACGGAGTAATTGAGCTTCCAAAACACCACACCCAATTCCGATTCTACCTGACATATAATAGAGGAGATAGAGGAGATCATACAACGAATGAAAAATAACAGAGCGGCAGGAGAAGATGGCATTTTTGCTGAAGTATGGAAGCTTCAAGATAAAAGCATCACCAAAACAATTCATAAGATCATCACAGACATTAGGATAACAGAGAAAATGCCAGAGGAATGGAAATGTGCATTGATCCACCCATTACATAAAAAAGGTGATAAGTCAGATCCAAATAATTACAGAGGTATTTCTGTAGTGCCAGTCACTTAGAAAATATTCTCTAAAGTGTTATTGAACAGACTAGAACCCCAAGCAGATCCACAAATAGGAGAATACCAGGCAGGCTTCAGAAAAGGGAGATCATGCATCGAACAGATCTGGAACTTGAGAACACTACTGAAGGTCAGACAGACAAAAAAACACTGTAGTTACCTTTGTGGACTTTAAAAAACATACGAGAGCATTGATAGACAAACGCTCTTTGCAGTACTGGAAGAATATGGCATTGACAAAAAAAACAGGGCACTTATACAACTAACGCTCACGGACACCACCTCTAAGGTTAAGTTCATGGGTGAAATTTCACAACCTTTCATATACGCACAGGTGTCAAACAAGGATACGGCCTCTCACCAATCTTGTTGGACATGGTCTTAGACAAAATTGTTAAGCAGTGAGAGGAACAAGTTAAAGGAATACAGCTAGGAAGAACCCGCGAAACAAAAACAATCATAAAATGTCTGGCATTTGCAGATGACGTAGCCTTACTCAGCAATAACACACAGGAGGCAAAGGAAGCACTGGAACGATTACATGAAATAGCTGCTAAAACAGGTTTACAGATATCTTATGAGAAGACCCAATACATGGAACGACACACCAACAATCTACAAACCATGCATACCATATATGGATCCATACAAAGAGTTGAAAAATTTAAGTACTTAGGAGAATATATACAAATAGGAGGATCAAACAAGGTGTCTAACATAGAACGAACGGAAAAACTCCAGAAGTACAAACTTACATGGTCACATTATAATAAGAAAAGTATTTAAAGACAGGCCAAACTTAGACACTACAAAACAGTTGTATTACCAGAAGCATTGTATGCGTCAGAAACGACCACAAATGGATCATCTGGCATCATAGAAACAGAAAAAATTGAACTTATAATTCTGAGAAATATATTTGGACCAGTACACAGAGATGGGATATGGATGCAAAGACCTATCAAAGAGCTATATGAACACACAGACAGACTCACAGATATCATTTGAAAAGGCCGACTAACTTTCTACGGGCACATACTGAGAATGAACAATAAACGACTTACAAAGAAAATTTCTGATAAAGTAAACAGTTCACGAAGGAAAACATATTGGTATCAAGAAATAGAAGACGACTTAAAGCAATTAGGGATCAACAAGCAAATGATAGAAGACGTAGAAAAAAACAGAAACAAAATTAAGAACGCCAAATTTTTAGTGAGTGAAAGGAAGAAGTTAGGAACATTGTGGACGGAACAAAGGAAACAGGAGCACAGTCAAAGGATGAACAGATTTTGGGAAGAGAAGATGAAGAAGGGAAAGAAGTGTTTTACATTATCGATGTTCGATAATACTGACGCAAGATGTCGTTTGACAGTTCAATACTTTATGGAAAGTATATTTGTAAATGATGTTAATTATTTTATTGATGTTTATAAGGATGGGAAGGAGGAGAAGATATAAATGTAGTGTTTTTAATAATACAGTGAAGTGTTAATTCTTGAATTAAGCAATTTTCCATGAAGTTGGTCAGGACGACAGTAAACAGCTGTACGGTTGAAGATAGTGTCAATATGAGCTGTAGCTTCTGCAGTCAGCTTCTCTTTGGGAAGAGAAGAAGAAGAAGGGAAAGAAGTGTTTTACATTATCGATGTTCGATAATACTGACGCAAGATGTCGTTCGACAGTTCAATACTTTATGGAAAGTATATTTGTAAATGATGTTAATTATTTTATTGATGTTTATAAGGATGAGAAGGAGGAGAAGATATAAATGTAGTGCTTTTAATAATACAGTGAAGTGTTAATTCTTGAATTAAGCAATTTACATGAAGTTTGTCAGGACGACAGTAAACAGCTGTACGGTTGACGATAGTGTCAATATGAGCTGTAGCTTCTGCAGTCAGATTATATAATCGGAGTTATTTGCACGGAGTAAAGGAAGATTATGTTAAATTGGAATAATATTTTAATAATATAATATAATTTTATTTTAATTTCAAACTCTGTAACAGCTGATACGTTTTAATATTTGAGAGGAGCTGTGTATTATGATGTCAGATGGACATTCCAATTATTTGACTTTACTCATTTGACAAGCGTGTCTATTGCCATGTTTATTTAACATGATTGTAGGGTTTTGAGTTTGTATTGATTACGTTTAAATTGTAATTGTTTTCCTTAAATAAATCTAATCGTTCGTTTATGATAAAGAGAATTTCTTGATTTATATGAGTTATGCATAGAGATTGTGTTGTGGAAATGGATCTAGGTTTAGGAAAGCCCTTTGCTACTGTATATCCCATTTGCCCCCAGAACCGTAAGATTCTCGTACTCAACATAAGATTGATTTGTTTGTCCAGCATATTATTTTCCATAACACAATCAAATGACTGCTGTATCCACATGTAGCAGTTATCGGTAGTATTTTAAGGTTTTTCTAGCCGGGGACTTTCAAGATTCTACATTCCTGCTGATCTTAGAATCCGAGAAGTGTCTCTTCATGTTTATTCTGGCTCAGCACCTTCTGTGAGGTCACGGGCGCCTCCTCCTCTCTACCTTGTCTAGCCCTCCCATTCTTCCCATCCCCCATGAGGCCCTCTGTTGACTTTGCAGGTGAGGCCGCCTGGGCGAGGCAGTAATCCCGCCTCCCCAATTGTATCCCACGTTCCGATGTCCAGCACCAGGGCACTGCCCGTTTGGCGGTAGATGTGGTATCCCTCGATGAGTCCGTGGGAAAAGCCTACCTGGAGTGTAAACTGACTACGAAAAAATTAATTGATCCACTTATGAGAAATACTGCATTGTATTAAGTTCATTAGACTGTTAACATGACCTTCCTCATTATATATATGCCAACAGAGTAACTAACGGTGTTAGGAAAGAAAGCTATTAAATGGGCGCCGGCTGAATTAATTTTCAGGTAGGATTATTTTCATACAAGCAAAATGAAATTAGTTGGCATGCTTGTGAAATTGATTTTCAAATCTTTATCCTCTACTCGAGACAAACCTAAATCATCCTTGAAGTGATTTTCCGTGGCATCCCACTTCTACTCCAGATACAGTGCCGTGAGAATATCACACTATCCCTAATTCACGTTACTCCATGAAATAATGTTGTTTCCGCTACACATTATGCTCAGAAAGCTAGGAAATGCAATCGAGCAAGCGGTGGCTCCACATTTGAAAGCCATCACAACAAGAGAAAAGAACATGAACATTTTCCTTCCTTATGCCTGTCGATTAAAGGAAAGTATTCGTACCGATAAGAACGTCTTAGATAATGAAAATCAAGTGTCCAACGCAAAACGTTCTCACTTTCTATATTTGTGTAGTGTGTAAGCATCCGAGGCTGAAATGGTAACGCGTTGGACCGCGGATTGAAAGAGGTGGGGTTCTATACTTGTTAGGAGAAGAGTTTTATAATTTGTTATCGTTACGTTTTATCGTCTTTGTCGACTGCTTTACCAATATCTTACGTCAGAAATGAAACAAGAGGTCACAGTTACCGTAATTATTGAGGATGGGGCACCAGTAATATAGCGATCAGAAGCATTGTTAAGTTGGATTCCATAAACGTTACAAAGTGTTCGAATACGGTATTACAACTTAATATTGAGCCTGCTGAGCTCATGCTATGTGATATTTCCACTTGCAACACATTTGCCAATGTAACGAATCATATTTGAACGCACCCGAAGACCAGCGCTTGGCTGGAGATGATTATGGATGTACTCTTGACTTTGAAGAAATCCACGATTTTTTTATCTGAGTCCTTATTAACATGTCTCTATTTTTTCACAAGGCTCAGATCATCTCATTTTGTAATTCAACATATTCTGAACATTCTGGTGAATGTCATTTTATATTATGGTAATGTATTTTACATCGCAGATTCGCGAAACGGAAGGAGTTAGTCGCTAAACGACTCATGTATTCACTCGATCCAGCAGGGAGGAGCGCCGCACTAGGCACTCGAGTTTTGTTTATCATCCACACTGGGCGTGTGAAATTGTCCGTCTTGTTAGACGAGGAAATAGTCCGCCTCGAAGGCGAGGAAATTATCTACGTTCATCGTTGTGCTTCTATGCACCAAGTAGTGTTCCATCGAGTGATATTGATCGCCTGTGTGTGCGTGAATAACGTTATCATAAAATTTGTGAAAATTTGTGAAAATTACGACGCCGTGGTACACCACATATCAACCACGAGGCCATCACAATTCTATGTCCACGAGGGACACAAAATATTCTAAAGTCAGTGAACAAATAACAATTCCTGTGGTTAACTTGAACGCCATAAACACTGTAAACATTCCAGCCGCTATTGCGAGCATTTTTAACCGTGGATTGCTAGGATGCCACGTGATTCAGTGGAACAGTAAAATCTGTGAGAACACGCCAAGTAGACGAGAAAATAGAAGCTGTGAAAGCAGACAGTGCATGGGCAATTTTATAAAGTCTGCATTGTCTAATCTCAGTGAGTTTGTTACTGTCAATCATTTTAGCTTCAGTGAAAGCTGTGTTATTATTGTGATTTATACGAGTGAAAATAACCACCAATCATGTGTTATTGAACTGATCACGTGTATGAAGGGATTATTCATCCATCTACAAAGGGGATGATGAAGTGATAACCCCATAATGTGAAGGAGTCGTTCTAAGGAAACTACAACATGACGGAAGACCCAGAGGTACCACACGTGGAGGAGATGGACGTGTTGGAATATGAAGAATGACCACTACCACCATGGGAGAGAAGCAGATGACATCATTACGTCGACCATGAGGACGCATCAAGACCTGGTCATGGATTAGGCCTGGAATGGAGCCTAGTTTGTCCGGAAACCAGAGGATGATTTTTACTCCTCAGTTCTTTGGAAAGAACGAGGTGATGATACCTTAAGGTAGTAAGTCCGTTCATTCTCTCTTTGTACGATTATTTTTGTGGTGGAGTAGTTTATTTGAGACCCTAGACGAATGATTATAGCATCGCTTTCTGTTAGTTTTGTATTTTCATTATTTGGGTTAAGGTCTCAGCAGCCATTTTGTATAAATTAGATATTTTGATCTTATGATGGGTGACCGGCATAAGTCACATGCTTGATCGCTTTGCATAGTGACTACGTTTGACACTATTTGAGAGTGTACTTTTAATATTCAGATAAGGTTTATTCTTTGTTATTTGACTAGTGAAAGACACCCTTGTTGGAGGCTATTCATGGAATTTTAGTGCTTGTAATGCACGTATGTCCAGACTCAGTTATGTGGACTTGTTATTAACGGGAGGTAACTGAAGTGTTTCCCAGGCCTGCCCGAGGTTAATCAGATATGCCGAGCGCCACTGATAACTTGTCTTATTGTATTGTCCGAGCGATGGGAGCTCGTTGAAGGTATTCCGACTTTTATGTCGATGTGACAGCCGAAAAATGATCTCGCAGGAGACGCTACTGCTCATCCCATGTGTCTATGATCGTCAGCACTGTCGTCATAAACCGACAATGAATTTAAACCTACGAAATAATAATCAAGCGCATAATTACACTAAACAAGCTGATAGATAATTAATTGTTTCTGATAATCTTGAAATGCACATTTTGAGCTTGATGACCGAGAAAAGACGGCGGAAAAGACTTAGGACAGATGACACTATTTTGAGACGACGGAGTGTTGCTTAACCTTTAGTTCGTTGCAGGAGGAGCACGACACTCATGTGATATAAGTCGTAGTTATTACTACGCCATTGCCAACCTAATTAACACCCACTTAGATGACTTTGGATGCAAAGAGTATTTCCAAAACGTGTAGGCAGGGTAATAACATGCATTTTGGTCTTGTGTTTATTTATTTTACAATTATTATTATTATTATTATTTATTTACCATAAATCGTACACGAAGTATGGAAGGCCTAGTGAAAAAGGGCAAGCCCCACATACATATTTCATGCTCCACAGGCACAGCTTACAGTACATCTACATTTGTTTTAACAATATTTACAAGTTTTACAAAGATATTTGCAGTATTTACATATTTAGAATATTGACATAGTACATTTTCCTGTTCACTCACTCTCTCACGCACGCACTTTCATAACCTCAATCACTCGATACATTCATTCATTCATTCCTTTCAGATACTCATTCATTCAGCGAGACAATCAATCACTCATACATACGTTTATTTATACAATGTACCTTTTTACGTACGGCTTGAATTTCCGAAGAGGCAAGATCTTGGCATCCCCTGGCAGCGCGTTCCATAACCGTGCAGAGCGGCCGTAGAAACCTGTCAGGTAAGCATTGCTACGTGCGAAGGGCGGAACGAGGGTTACACCTCGTCCTCTCCGAACTGAGCGATATGCCAATGACAGTCGGCAAAAAGGGTCAATATTAATGGAACCTGTAAGGGATTTTTTAAGAAAAACTAGATCAATTTGTTTGGCTGTTGCCTCTATAGATGGAAATTTTGACAAAGGGGAAGGAGAATAACGAGCTATTAGCCTTTCTGCGCGGCGCTGTACACGCTGGAGCTTGTTCATGTTTTCCGCTGTAGTGGGATGCCAGGCAGGTAAGCCGTACGTTAATATTGGACGGACCATGCATGTGTTAGCCATCCTGAAAGCTCTAGGTTTACAACCTCTCATGTTTCTGTACAAGAAACCCAGAACTTTTGTGGCCTTACATCTTGCCTCTTCACTTTGAATGTTCCAATTCAGGGTGTCGGAGATTGTTACCCCTAATAGCTTTAAGTTTGTGCACTGTGGGATGACACTGTTCATAATTTTGTATTCATTCTCAATGGGTTTTTGTGACCTGGTTATTCTTATGTATTTACATTTTTGTACATTTATATTTAAATTATTCACAGAACCCCACAGCGATAAGTTGTCCAGTTGTGTGTACCTTTCTCTGTGTTGATGAACACGTAGCTTATAAGAGTGTGTTTAATTTTTTTCTTGGCTGTCATGTAGATTTGGTGTTAATGTTTTGCTTTACGGACGTGATCGCCGTAAATTTTTGTATTCATTGTTAGGACTTAGGTAGATTAATTAAATTTAAATGTAAATAAGGAAATTGTATCATCGAAACTTAGATGTGTTTTTTCTGCCCTGTTAAATATAAATTCTGTTAGTAACTTGTACTTTGTAAATTGGATTAGAGATTCTTTGCGTACAATTTCCCTAGCGTTGTTGTTGTTGATTATCATTGTAGTTAGATCTTTCGTGAGGGTTTACCTTAGTTTACAGATAGGGCTTGAATCTTCTTTTTCCTTTTTTAATAGCTTGCGGACTAGCCGATATAAACCCTCCGAACTACGATAGGTGCTTGCTGATTTTAAAATAAAAGTGTTCACGAGATTTACTTAAGTCTGGACGTTTTTCATTACTCAGTCTAGTTGTTTGGGGTGTATTATCTTGGGCCGCCTATGACCTTAGCCACCATGTTTCCCCAGATCCCCTGGATCATAGTATCTCGTGCCCTATGGCCTATAAGTAATGCCTCCGATCCTCTCGGCACATGGGTCCGGCAGGTGAGGTGTCTGGGAAGTCACTTCGGTTGTTAGCAACCCTGACAGCTCCTCTGACGGGCACAATATGTACATCTCAAATAGAGTTAATAACAATTTTGTTTTTTCGTGGTCAGTTTACCCTCCAAGTAGGCTTTTCCCACTGACTAAGCTAGGTATCCCACCTTTAACGCCTCTACGGGCAGAGTCCTGGAGCTTGACATAGAGTGTGAGATAAAACTATGGGATATTGGCGCCTCTCCTAGGCAACCGCACCTGCAAATAGAACTGGGGGCCTCATGGGGGATGGGAAGGGATGCGAAAAATGGCAGACATTGGCAAAGAAGGAGGAAGGAGGCGGCCGTGGCCTGACGGTAGTTACTGTACCCAAATATAGCATGAATATGCACTAGTCGAATCCGAATATCAGCCGGGTCATAGAATCCCAAGTCCCCGGCTTGAAAAACCTGTAAATCCTACCGTCAAGTACCGGTACTATATGAGGATACATCAGTCTTTCGATTGTGTTATGGACTATTCTTCTGGGCTAAATAACTCAAACTACTGTGGAGAGTGAGAAACTTACCGTTCTCGTGGAAAGTGGGGTTCCTTATACCTGAATCCATTTCCACAACACAATCTCTCTACATAACTTATATAAATCACGAAAGTCAATTTCTAAAAATACGAACAATTAAATGTATTACATTAAAACATCACAATTATAATAAAATACAAATAAAAAATCTCCCACAATAAAGTTGAATAACCTTAACGAATGACTCGCTTGTCATTAAACAAAAACAAATCCTAAATTAATGTCTATCTCGACATTTATGTCAACAGCTCCTCTCATATAGAATAATAACAGCTGTTTCAGAATTTTGAAAACAAATTAATTCAACAATATTCTTGCAGTATAATTCTCATTTACATAAACTCCTTTTACTTTTTACATGTAAAATTCGTTTATGAAAATTTGATAAATAAGCTACAGCTCAAGTCAAAAACTGTCGTCGACCGATGAACTGTTCCATTGTCGTTCTATCTAACTATTCATTATTCACATACTTAGACTCCTCAGTACATTGTTATACTATATAATATTAAATAAGCGTTCTTCCCTTGCTATCTCATAGATACGATCATTCGTAGAATGATTTATTGAATTAACATAATATACATTTGGTAAAGTATAACGTTGGCGTGCTACTCTTACGTTTATATTACACAAACATCGTTGATACATCATATTTAAGCTCACTTCTATTCTTAACTAACATTTCTTCATTTTTATAAACCCTGAGTTAATTATACCACCTTCTTGAATAATTATACACATTATAAATATTATTAATATTTGTTTATTATTTTTATTATTACTATTATTATTATTAATAATTTTATTCGTAAATATCATATTTATTGTTAATTACCATTTTAATTATTTATTACAGTCGTCACGATTTATACATGTTTCTTCCACTTCCGAACTGATATGGCCGAGCAATTATGCCAAGGTAATACGTAAATACGTTAAAGCTTTGCTTAATGTTTGATAGAAATAACAAACCAATAGTTGAAAATCACCTCACTAACTTCTTCCGCCAACACTCTAGTGTTATGCCTTCTATAATCCAACTGAATTATTAATACCTTGATCTTATTCTCATCGTACTACAACATTGCTTTAAAAAGCATTACATCCACACTATGTATTAGAGCCTTAATAACAAATCATCGCTCTAAAAAGCCTTACCACTTTTTCAATAAATTCCATTTCTCCACATTACATCCACACTATGTACTAAAATTAAATAACGTCGCTGATACCCTCTTATTGATATTATATAATTGCATACACGGCATTTTCTTCTCAAAGTAACACTTAATTGCATGTCACCAAAAACTTGACATCAGAACTTTCATAATTGTTCTATACTCCAATACTATTCTTACATGATCTTCAAAATATTATTTAAATGCCTCGTTGCCTTGATATTTTAGTTAGTTTTGATCTTATATAAGAGCTCATAAACTTTCTTTGGTTTACTATCGTAGTTACTATGTTTAAAATATTTAGTTGTTAATGTTTAATGATAATACAATTATTTAACACCTCCCTGGTCATTCCTAATTGCTTTAATGCAATCTTTAAATGTCAACAACAATACATTTATGTTGCAAAAGAATTATAATAATTTTCGTTGTCCAACTTATCAAGATTGAAAAGGGTTTAAATTCAGCTAAATCGTATATATTTATGAATACTGTCTAACCTTAAGAATGGAACTAACTTAAAGATAGTTCTTTTAAAAGAACACAATTTTTTTTAAATTATGTCTACTGATCCAAATTATTATACATTTGAGTATATCTCAAGATCAGTTAGTCGTTGAATCAATAATGACATAGAGATCATTCATCGCAAATATTATTTTTATAAGATCATCGAATTAAAACATAACACAAGAAGTTACTGTATTATAAATGATCTTCATTGTACAATTTTCTTCCTAGCTAAATTCTTCTTAAGTTAAAATTCCCAACATATTTATTTGCAAACCAAATATTTAAGCATTTAAGAAAACATTCTTACATTTAAATCGCAAATTCCTAAACGAACTACAAAATTGCAATCCAAGCGTAGATAAAATGACGAATATTAAAACGAAATTTAATAAAATTCCGAATCTTGAAATCTCAAACTCTCCTTTTAAATTCAGTGAATAATGAAATTTAATAAACCTTGGTGGAATGGTGTGCCCCAAAATACAAACTACAGCAAACTACAAATAATAAAATCTTCTTCTATCTTTGTCGAATCTAGATGATTTCTGAGTATAGATAATACCGTAATATACTGCATTCTAAATCCTGCCAACACCTCTGCATTCAATCTCCTCCAGCCATACGAACTGCATCGTCCTAGACTCTGGTTTCTACTTGGACCAGTTTTCGAGCATTGGATTGGGTCTAACTCTTATCCCATTTAATTTGTCTCTACTTGGCGATGATCTAGATGTTCTCTTCTTCTCCGTTTTAAGTTGATTATCATACTTGTGTAGCTTGGTTCTAGTTTCTTCATAATTTTGAATTTTGTTGAAGCTACATTTGTAATAGTCACTCCAAGTATTCTCAAATTCAATGTGCATTGCATTCCTTGCGCATGCTGCTTAAGCCTCCATCACACCCTCGTACTTTTGAAGTATATCATTCCTCTCAACTTTTGCATATTCGTCATAGTGGAAATTATATAGAATTAAGAAATTCACTATTATTTCTCGTAGTTAATGTTTGTGGAATCACGTTGCTTTATGTTGCGTGATATCGCTGCTGTATCAATCATATTATGTCTTAGCTGCGTAGAGTACTTTGTGATGAACGTAATGTTCGTAATGCAGGATTGACCTGCTCTGATTGATTACTGATATATAACATTACATGGTCATCTGACTAGTATTCTTCTGTTGACTTCAGCTGACTAACGTTGACCAGTTCTCCAGTTCACCTATTTACCAATTGGCAATTGACCATGTTCCTAAAGGAATCCCGGTCTTATATAGGGACATTCCCTACTTTCATAAATTGGACTTCGATAAATCCCCTTCTCCAGCGAAATCGGCGGAGACAGGTTAGTTTGCCTGCATTGATCAATCATTTTCATAGGTGGTTATGTTTCATCATTAATTCTGATTTTAGGGACTCCTGTCCACGAGAGTGAATGCTGTGGAAGAAAGTTACGCAGAGACAATCTGATCATGCTGAAGGAGGGTACAACTCTTGACCATGCAAGTGTATATATCTGGGCACAGGGAGCCACATGTAAATAAATTTATGTATACGGTTAACGAAACACTGGAGTTGTCAGTTCCCAGGGCTCATCATCCACATACTCCTTTCAGACCAAACGTCACCGCTCGGCTGGCCTCACGGGAACTACCTTGACTCACCCTCACCGCCACGTCACGACACTATACATTGAATAAGTTGACTGTATTATCGGGTATATTGAAATCGCAATTTCCTAATAGAACTACAAAATGCCAATTCAAACGTAGATAAAATGACGAATATTAAAACGAAATTTAATAAAATTAAATAATACCGTTATACACTGCATTATTTATCCTTCCAACACCTCTGCATCAATCTCCTCCAGCCCTACGAACTGCATCGTCCTGTTCTAGAGCTTCACCGTCCTGGACTCTGGATTCTACTTGGACCAGTTTTCAAGCATTGGATTGGGTGGAACACTTATCCCATTTCTTTGTTTCATCTTGGCGCTGATCTAGATGTTCTCTTCTTCCCCGTTCTAAGTAGATTATCATATATGTGTCGCTTGGTTCTAGATTCATCAGAATTTAGATATTTGTTGAAGTTATTTTTTTAGTAGTCACTCCTAGTATTCTCAACTTCAATGTACATTGCGTTCTTTGCGCATACTACTTAAGCCTCTATCACAACCTCGTTATCGTTGAAGTATCAACTTCTGCTTATTCGACATAGTGGAAATTATATAGGATAAATAATTTCACTATTATTTCTCGTAGTCAATGTTTGTGGAATCCCGTTGTTTTATGTTGCGTGATATCGCTGCTGTATCATTCTTATTTGTCTTAGCTACGTACTTTATATGATGAACATAATGTTCGTATATCACCACTGAAGATTGTTCACTTTCAGAATAGTGGCATACAATAGGTTAAATACTGCCTTAATAATTCGTAGATTTTACTTTGCACTTTAGACATATATCCGCTACTATATCTATTATATTGTCGAACACGATTCTTAAATTCCACTGGTATATTCACTGTTTAGCTACTGTAAATTGCAGTCTACTTTCAAATTAACTTCTCTCGATGTACATCCCTTTACTATTCTGGCCTGCACTCCCGACACGTACTCGGTTAAGTCTCCAAGCTACGGACTCGATATAGCCCCGCTCTTGACTCGAACTAAATTTCCACGTCTTAACAGCACGACGTCCAAAAATAAAAGAAACCTCGTTTTCTCTCTCCTCTCTCCCACCTTACCTCTTAATTCTCCGACTTTGCTAAAATCATGGGAACCATTGGCGGTACACTATAACATGTTAATGTCCCTCGTACTGCGCATTAAAACTTCATTTTAATAATAATGAAAATATTCTTCCTTGCTTTCTGCACATTTCCATAGATAAAACCGTTGAAGTATTACACTAACAGTAATTAATTCTCTAAATCGCGTATCCGTGAGGATTTACTTCCATCCAATAACCTCATTTCTAATTGGTCATTCTCTCGTATCCAATCAGATAATGTTTAATTCATATAGACTAGCCAATGTTTGGGGGTAAAATTGACGACACGTGTTAAGGTAATCTCAGGCCGGACACTATTGCCTTTTTCTTCCATTGTTCTCTTGCAAATCAACCCTTCTTCTCTGTTGCTACCCAAGTGACATAGCTCACACAGTCTCGAAATACTTATTTCTTGCACGATTCCAGCTATCAATCTTTACGTGATAACGCATATCATGGCTTTAAAATAATGACATTTCCTTCGTCATAATATTAAAATTCGTGGTCATTTTCCTCTCAACTTCATAATAAAAGCGTCCCCATTATTTTGTGTCAGACGCAAATACAGATTACTGACACGTAATTTTAGTCCAAATTCATTCTACTTTCTTATAGTTTTTCTTTAAATTATTTGCGTTGAATATTCCCACTTACGTATTAACATCGTTATCTACAATATCATAGCAGTTATTTCCATAGGCTGTGCCTACTTTAAATGTACCAAAATATAAGATCGAGAATTTCGTATATATTTTCATGGAAATATCAGCCTTCGCGGGTTTCCTGATGAGAACCAAATCTCCGACATTGAACAGCGCGCTGAAGCGTTTCTGTAGCATTCTTTTCTAGCGCTTGTCCGCTGCATTCTTCAGAATTTCCTTTGCTAGATCGATCCTCACCTGTTTCGGAAATTCCTGATCCTTGGGATAAAATTAAATAGATTGTTCCATGGTCTTTCCGGTTTCCTTTCTAGATGTAGAATCATCGGATTGTCGGCTGAGCCCTCGTGAATTGTGCAATTTAAGCATTCTTCGATTATGGGCATATACTTCACCAAACTCT
The DNA here is from genome assembly GCA_946902985.2 of Meconema thalassinum. NCBI lineage: Eukaryota > Metazoa > Arthropoda > Insecta > Orthoptera > Tettigoniidae > Meconema > Meconema thalassinum. The sequence goes on from OX336389.2 coordinate 721,262,432, forward strand.
GGTGGTCTTCTGGGCTTCTTCTTCTTCCACTTCATTTATAACATTTTCCAAAATATTTTCCATGAAATATTTATCTAGATTGATTGCAATATCCTGTTCTTCTGAATTTTCTATTCCCATATCTGTTTCATTAAATTTCGTAACTGGATTTTTCATGTCTATGATAGCTCCTACTTGAGAAATCAAATCTATCTCCAAAATAGAATCGAAATTAATCTTCCTTACCACGATAATTACATGTTCATAGATTCTATTATTTATCTTGAAATTCAGCAATACCTGTATTATGCATTTAACTGGTTTACCCCGGAAAATACCTCTTACTTTCTCTCTTGAAGCTGGCAATATAGTCATGCTATTTCCTCTTAGTAGCCTCTGATAACATTCTCCTGATAAGATCGAAATTACCGCTCCTGTATCCACCAATGAATTGCAATTTTCCCCTTCTACATTTTTATTGACAATGAGTAACTCTTCTAGTCTTTCTTCCTTCAAAATTTCCTCCTCAAGCAATAAGTTTTCATGAGTTACTTGATATATTTCACTAATTGTCAATTGTACGTCGGTCAATTTTCCATACTCAGTTGCGTTGGAAATCGATTTTTTTTGTACAGTGGTCACCTCCTCAATTCTCCCCTGATGACTTGTGCTAGGCTTCGGAATGGCATTACTCTTGTTTCTGCTATCACGAGGTGCATTCCCTTGTCTCATATTTCTTAAATACTCTTGAACTTCTCGATATCTGTCGTTATATTGATCCCTAGTGAACACATCGTCATTGTAATTTTTATACCTAGTATATCCCTGTGGATTTTTTTTGCTCGGTTATAATAGTTATTATAATTGTTATTCCGATGATTGTTGTTGTTATGGTAATAACCTGTTCTTCTGTTTGTCTGTCTATTTCTATAGTTCTGTTTTTGATAAGGTCTACCTTCCCTGAATCGCCTATATCTGAGTTCGTATCTCCGATCCCTGACATAATTATTTCTTGCTGTTCTTGTCCTTCCTTGATCTTGCTTACTGACATCATCTGTTTGCTGAGTCTGATCTAGGACTATCGTATTGATTTCTCTACTCTCTTGCCTGTTACTTCAGGAAATTAAACTAGGCATCACACTCGTACACTCTAGCCTGCGTAATAATTCGTCTAGTGGTGAAAAAACTAAAAAAATTAGCGTTTTTAGTTATATACAATGTAGAGAACGGGAATTTGCCTAAAAAGTCGATAAAATAAGAAAAATCGTCATTTTATAAGATATAAATGACTATGCTGCACCATGAATGACAACGCCCTTTATTACAGAGATTTATGTTAGTGCGTATAACTTCTGAACTATTATAGATAGATATCTAATCTCTCTTCCTGTCTGCTCTGTTGAGTGCAGACTTTGTGTTGGTAACAAGGACAACTTCCTGCATTGTGTATGTTACTAGTGATTACTGAACATCATCATAATCACTGTGATTTTGCACTGACCTATTGAAGAAATATTGTTTAAGGGGCGGAACAGCGAGGTAATCTGCCTCAATTATTAATAATTGAATCGCTGATATGAAGAGGGAAACATATCCACTTAGTTGCAAGCATATAAGTTGAAATAAGCTTTTCTTTATTTTTCTATTTATTTATATTGTTTTTATTTCCTTATCCATTTATTTGTTCACTTATTCATTTGTTCATTTATTTAATTATTTATTTAAAAGATAAAGGAAGTAGGAGAAGCAAAATAACCAGTGATGGAAGAAACGATGCAAGTTATGGGGCAGGAATGTTCCAAGAATTGTCAGAGGTAATTTAAAAATTCAACCTCATTTTTCTCAGTTTATCATTTTTCACTACTTTTGAACCATTTCTAAGAAAACTAATAAAGATATGTACATGAAAAATCCACAGCCTGCTTCCAGTCTCCGACCGGGTCAGGAATGGAATGAATGAAGCCCCTAGCTAGCGGCGAGGATAGGGACTGTGCCGGCTGCCGAGGCCTGACGCACACCTCTGGGGCAATGAATAGATGAATGACAGATGAAATGAAATGATAGTGGAGAGTGTTGCTGGAATGAAATTTTGACAGGGAAAACCGGAGTACCCGGAGAAAAACCTGTCTGCCTCCGTTTTGTCCAGCACAGATCTCACATAGAGTGACCGGGATTTGAACCACGGACCCAGCGGTGAGAGGCCGGCGTGCTGCCGCCTAAGCCACGGAGGCTTCATAAAGATAGGTACATAATGTTTTTTAAATTATCAACATCATCCACATGAAAAGTAATAAGAAGGGATATCCCTTTAAATAATAAACAAAATGAAATATAAATATTTTTCGACATAATTTTGGATTAAAATATAGTACCTTAAGCAAAAATTCGTATTGGCTAAGGTATTTCGTTTTTGACAATATTCCTTCTTATTATTCCAGATACATAAACCCCGAACATCTCAATTGGCTAACCCAAACAGATTTTGAGTAAAGTGTACCAAACATTTGACGATTTAACATGGGCAAGATACAAAGGTCGTTATTCCCTTAAATCATTTACACAAGACGAGATTATGTAGCGTCTGACATTTACTGGCAACTGACGTGATAAAGCCTTTATTAGATCCCCTTGTGTCAATGGTGGTTTAAGAAACGTGGTTTAGCCAGCTCCATCGTGAAATATTCTGCATATTTGGTAGGTAATGAACTCGAGTATTTCCTTGAGTATACTACCAAACGAAGATCCTGCTGTATCTCGATAGACCAATATCGTTTTATTAGAGCTTCTGCAAATTCCTCGAAATCACCAAACGTGTATCTCAATGCACGAATCCATTCCAGCGGAGACAAATCAAGAAAGCGTTTCACTACTCGCATTTCTCTGTCTTTAGAAGTTAGATTCTCTGAAAAATAATCCCTCATATGTCCAACGAATTCAATTGTGGTAAGTTCATTCATGTTATTAAACTTCCTAGTGTACCCGATACCTAGTTTAGGCTATCGGCTACGCCAACAGACATTAAGCCGTAGTTGAGGTTTTGGGAAGAGTTAAGAAAAGATAGCGCCCAGATCGAGTCAAGAGGAATGTCAGGATGACGTAGTAGGTCTAGGATCAAGAAGGCACTGACATCCGTAAGAAGATGGAATTAAGGATAGAATTATGAAGCTTTATTAAGATCTATATGGAATATGATATTTAAACATCTTAGAAGAGGATATATAACATGCATTATATGTGGAAATAATTTAAAGGAAGTTAGATAACCCTTAAGTTATTTTATAACGGAATAGCCGCGATGATGAGGGTTCGAGATTATAATTGTGACGCGAGAGCATAGTGGTGGGGTGAACGCCACGTGTCTGCGCCAGGAAAACTTTATTCTAAGCTGCATTTCAACGCAGTCTGAACACAGTTTTTCTGAATAACATTACGACTATGCATTTCATAACGCATTCCAAGTAACATTGACAATTTCAAGCAAACGGAATGTTGTAAGCATATGCACTGATGAACATTAGCCCGTGCATTAAAACATTTATTTCTTATACAGTTTTATAAATTACCGAGTATGAACACAACTACAGGGTGTTTCATAAACTTAGACACTCTCACATAAAATTTTATTTTACGAAAGTGAGACTTAACAGTTATTGGAGATTGAACTTTCGACACTCAAACTGAACATTTAATGGAACAGTGGCGTAACGTAGAAGAGGAATAGGGGGTCCGCTGTTTCTATGAACTTTTTCGAGAGGATTTGGACAATATCCGCTATGGGTAACCAGAAGTTCATCATGTCGGAGTAAACGCAGATAGAGACGCGATGGCACCGCAGAGCGATGGATTCAATTCCTGACAAGAGGAGGTCCACCAGCTGATTCACTTGGGATTTCGAAGGCAATCGTCATTTCATGGATGGAATGATATTCACGCCGATCTTTCGAGAAATTCATTATATAGGGAAAATCGACGATCTTGGAAATTTAATAACAGCTGATTATGAAAAGGTACTGTAAGAGTCATAACTACCTGATACGATTATTTTCATGAATACTGGGCACACATGTATATTTTTCTAATAGGAGTGATACGATTATTTAGACATGGTTTGACTTTATATACTTCGAATTTTTGCTAGAATATGGCGTGATCATATGATATGGCAAGCATCATTATACGAAATTCTCACCATTGGTTGGCTTTATTAAGCAGATGCTTGATCTTTTAGACATTTTTCCAGCAAGGATATTTTTCATGAATAGTTCTTTTTTGTGTAACGAGTATTTCGAACTCGTGATCTGCAATTGATTATCTAAAATTACTTCGTCAGTTCATTGCATACTAGCGAGTGTGTATTATTCATCAGTAGGGATTTTTTCCAATGGATTGTTTGGAGATATTGAGAAGTTATTCACTTTAGTGAATGAATGTCGCTTTTATATGACAACTAGAAACTTGTTGATTCCGATCTGATACATTCAATCATATAGTATAAGAGATGGGGTCTTTCGTATTTGTACGATTTTATGGTGGTTACTCATCTTACCCATCGCTCAGGGCACTATCATGATTAGTCAACGAGGCGAGGTCTTTCGTATTTATACGACTGTACGGTGGTTACACATCTTACTTGCCATAGAGGGACTCATTTTTATCATCCGAGTGTACATGAGATTGTAAGTGAATCAAACAAGGAACTACTAGTCACATATCAGTCGAAATTTTGTTAAATAAAGTAACGATAAATGTCAGCAGGGTTACGTTTAGTAATTCTTGTTTGCCAATCCAATATTTTGTTGCTATACTCTTTTGAGAGTAATTTCAGTTTAACAGCTGTTACAGCTGATGCTTTTGATGATTTTTATAATTGTGTTTGATACCTTTGAGAAGGAGTTAAAGTAATTGAATATTGTAAGATGAATCATTAATGGTCAGATTTATTTTAAGGCAGATCAGTATTGCAGATTTTGATATGAGAGATTATGGCACATTGGTGTTTTTCTGTGATGTGAATTATGAAAATTGTAAAAGAGTTTATGCTATTTGAAAGCAAATCTTGAATTACTAAGGTAATATTTTTTCCAATTGTTTAAGAAGTTGTCTAGATGTGGTCAGATTAATTACAGTTATTGGAGATTGTGTGCGTTGATAATTTGAAGCCAGTTATATATTTTTTGTAGATCATGCAACATGGTTAAGTGAAGTTTGTGATAGGCATTTTGTGGAAGTTGCCAAGTGATAGTTGCAATGTTGCTAATGCATTTTGAAGCAGACATGAGGTTGTTGAACCCAGTCTAGCGTAATTGTTGAGAGTCATGCTGTATGTGCTGAATATTTGTGGAGTTTTGTGGAATAATTGTTGTATTCAAATGTGATATTTGAAGAATTGAGGAAATATAATGTCGTTGTGGATAGTTAGATCCAACGTGATGTCGTGAAGGCAATAATATTTTTTGGCATGATAAATTAAATACGAGATATAACTTGGAAGTGATAAAACTGTAAGACAACGTTCTATAACCCAAATTAAACAATTTGTTAGGAAATTAAACAAATAAATAAAGTTGATAATACAAGATTTTCTGCGAATAATAATTAATGAAATAATAATCTGAAAGTTAAGCATATTAATGATCTGACCTAATGAAATAAAAATCAGAATGACTAGATGAAATAATAAAAATCTAAATAACCAGAAGAATAAAATTTAAATAAATGGATAAATTAAATTTTGGAATAAATCAACGAATTAAATAAATGGATGAATTAAAGATTGAATAAATAAACTGATTTAAGTAAATTAATAGATGATTGGATAGATAATGAATAACTGAATTAGAAGGTGATAATTAACTAAAGAAGCTGATGATTAATGAATTTATATGGAATTAAATAAATTTAATTGAGATACAATTTGAAGGAATTTCAACTTGAGTTGAGGATTTAAATGATGTAATGGTGATGAATTAATGATTCTGACAGGAATATGTAGAATTTTGAGATGAGAATTAATGTGAGAAATATTTAATTTTGATGATGATAACGATGACCAATGAGCCATGAATTTTCTATAATTCACAAATAAGTAATTATGAATGACAATGTAAATAGTGTAAATTAATTATTCAATGTTTAGGAGCATTTGACTAACATGTTCAACATTTAAATTATGCCATGCAAGCCATAAATTACGTGATGTTTAATATATGTGATTATAATATGTGTATGTTTAGACAGATTAATAACTTTTTCAAATCCAAATTTATGATGTTAAATTAAAGAGAAATTAGGTCTCAGGTTTCACAAATGTCAGTGACGAAAGACATAGTGCTAGAGTGATCCTGAGAACCCAAGAGAACTTTAGAGATTTTTCTTGTTTTATGTGGATGAAATATTTTTGATTAGAAAAGAGATGGTTCGATTTTTGGACAATGATAATTTAACGTTGGCATTCGACCATACTCTCAGGTAGGAGTTATATTTAAAATGTCTGTCTGACTATCAAAGTGAAATAAATTTGTTTTTATCTTAGTTGTGATCTGATGATGGTGTGATTTTCCTTTTTCTTTCCTTGTCTTGAGTAAGGCTTAACCGGAAAGGAACTGGTTTGCTAGGAATTCCGTTGATGGCGCCCATTTATATTTGCATTATTTCTATTAAACTTAAGCCCGTAACGACCCTAGAGATACTTTGTCTCGTGTTACCCACTGCTTTTTCGATAACTCAGCTGAATTTCCGACACATTCCTTATTTGACTAGAGGTTCATTTAACTCCGCTCTGTCCTGGAACTCCAAGAATGCGATGTTATAGCAGATGGGTCATCGCATCCCCAAGACGAACGGGTACAGAGAGAGAGAGGGAGAATTGGCTTTATCCAACTTGTGGGGCTTCGATTTTGTTTATTCTATGAAATCACATCAGATTTAGATTACTGAGTGATTGATCTCAAGTTCATTTAATTGTGTTACAAAATTTATTAAACTTAGTCAGACAATATACTTGTGTGCCCATTCCAGTGTTCATGTTAATCGTATTAGAATTATATCATGTTAGTTATAAGACATTTTTCCTATACCCAAGTGAATGCAGGAATTGAGACATTTTGATGTGTTGTTGTCTAACGTCTCTGAATAAAACGTATATTGAAAATATAATTATGTTGCCGGAAGATTTAGCTAAGGTGTTAGGAGAGTTACAGACGGGTATGTCTGGTATTGCAGAAACTATTTCTAAGATGGAAACGGAAGTTAAAGAACAGATTAATAGTTCAGAAGCTAGATTAGAAGCTAGATGCAAAGAAAATGTGCAAGCATTACAGGCTAGTAACGAAGGCAATCTGAACGACAGTTTAAAGTCATTAGAGACTAGGTTACAGTCAACTAGTGAAGATAATTTAAAGTCATTAGAAACCAGATTACAGTCAACTAGTGAGGATAATTTAAAGTCGTTGGAGACTAGATTACAGACCAGTACTGAAGAAAATTTAAAATTATTACAGTCAAATAGTGAAGACAATTTTAAGTCATTAGAAGAAAGGCTACAGTCAAATAGTAAAGATGAGTTGATGTCATTAGAAACTAGATTACAGACTAGTACTGAAAGTCATTTGAAAGCTAGTGAGGCTAACTTGAAGGATAGTTTCAAATCGTTGGAAGAGAAATTACAAGCTCGTAGTGAAGAAACTAACACAGAGTTAGAAAACAAGTTAACTAGATTAGAGAATAGATTAACTTTAAAGAATAATGAAATGCATAAGACTTTACAATTAGATATAATTGCAGTAAATATGAAAGGAGAGGAAAATGTTCAAATATTAAGAAAGAATATTATTGAATTAGAAAGTAGGGGAGAAGAAAATATTTTTACTTTAAGAACAGACGTTATGTCCATACAGAAAGACATTAAATCGGATGTATCGAAGTTGAGATTCGACATCGATGGTTTAGTGGCAGATGTAGGCAAAATTCAAGAGTGGTCTACCGAAGTATCTTTCAAGACTAAAATCAAAGGTCTAGAGATGAATCTAGGTAATGAGATTAAGGATTTAAAGTCAGTAATTGGGACCATTAAAGAGGAAGTTTTAGGAGAGGTTAATTCTAATTTAAAATCATTAGAGAATCAATTGCAGAAAGATATTAGGAAGATGGACGACGATATAGAGCAAAAGGTTAATGAAAACTTAGCTCTATTCAAAAATAGAGTCGTTGCAATCGTGGAAGAACGGTATAGTGAGGTCGATGCCGAAGCAAAAGAGAAACGTGAAGGACTAGATGAAAATTTAATCGCAGGTATGGCAAACTTAGAAGCGAGGTTTACGGAGAACAAGGAAGCGATGAAGATAGATTCAACTCTATTTAGGACAGATGTTGATCTGTTAAAGGAACAAGTCGCGTCAGTAAAGAATACATGCGAAGACAAGATTGACAAGTTGAAAAACGATTTAGACGAGAGTAACAAAACGCAGAATGTTACGTCGCTAGATGAGTTGAAGACTCAGGTCAAGGCCGCAGAGAAATTGGCAGAAGATAGGATAACTAAAGTAGAATCTATGTTTAACAGTTTCACCAGTCAGAATATAACATCAGGGGAAACATTGGTAAATCAGATAGCGATAGACCGCAGTACGAGTAATCAAAAAGTTAGCATGGGAGAAGACCGTCAAATGCAACCGAATGTGACATTCGAAAGGGCAAGTTCAACCCCTCAGGATAATCCAAGTTCGAATAGGAGTACGTTGGGTACAAGCGAACGATACTCAGGTCCAGTTACCATTATCAGAAATCTGGATGACAAGCCGAGGAAGTTTTCGGGAAATACAGGAGTCACACCAGTCGAATTTCTGCGAGATATTCGAGACTACATGGCGGAACATAGGGTAGCCAAAGAAAGAGAGCTAAGGATAATCGAACGCGCCTTAGACGGGTCTGCGCTAACGTGGTTTAGAGCATTCAGAAGCAATTTTGCGAATATGGAGCAATTTGCAATCGCATTCTTGAGGAGATTTTGGAGTGCCGAGGATCAACTGAACGTAAGAGCAGAAATGTACTCGAAGCGTTATTCTACGTCACATCCGACGCATTATGCCAATTATTTTACGTCACAGCTGGCTAAATTACAGTTTCTGATTCCTCCATTGCCAGAAGAAGAGCTTTTACAAGCTATAGCGAGACAGTTACCGATTGAGGTACAGCGATCACTCATAGCGTCGGGAGCCAACACACTTGAGCACTATGACGACATTTTACGGCGATTGGACTATACAAGCGCTCAAGTTACGCCTAGAAATACAAGAAACGACAATAGAAACACGCAAGAGGTGAATGCGGTAGTCGTTGACAACGCAGCTCAAACGGACAGAAGAGATTCCTGGGAAAACAGAAGGAACGAAGGAAATCGAGGAAACATCCGTAACGTTCGAGGAAATGATCGATATAGAGGACCATATGAGAGACCATACGATCAAGAAGCAAGAGATAGCCGATATAGAAAGTATAACCAGAATTCCAGATATCAAGACAGGAATCGATACAACAATAGATATCGTGGCAGAATTAACTGGAGCCAAGGTCAACAGTATAATGGGAACGACAGGCAGGATGTCCGAAGAAACGATCCTAACGAAAGACGAGATAATCGTGGATATGAGAGGTCGAGGCAAGAAGGTAGACAGCCTAGTACACCACTCGAGGAGACAGTCAGAGATGTCAATCGAGCAAGCACGAGTAGTGAAGGAAGAAACAAACGTCAAAGTAATTCAGAATCAAGATGCTGATTATTGGAAGTCAATCATCATTGTTGAGAGTCAGAAAGTACCATCATGTTGAGTAAGGGAATTGTAGAGCTATCGTGTACATGTATTATATATAGAATGCCTGAGAGTGTATTTTTTTCTCAATCCTGATAAAAAAAGGAGATGTACGGGAGAGATGTACCTGATACCTAGTTTAGGCTATCGGCTACGCCAACAGACATTAAGCCGTAGTTGAGGTTTTGGGAAGAGTTAAGAAAAGATAGCGCCCAGATCGAGTCAAGAGGAATGTCAGGATGACGTAGTAGGTCTAGGATCAAGAAGGCACTGACATCCGTAAGAAGATGGAATTATGGATAGAATTATGAAGCTTTATTAGATCTATATGGAATATGGTATTTAAACATCTTAGAAGAGGATATATAACATGCATTATATGTGGAAATAATTTAAAGGAAGTTAGATAACCCTTAAGTTATTTTATAACGGAATAGCCGAGATGATGAGGGTTCGAGATTATAATTGTGACGCGAGAGCATAGTGGTGGGGTGAACGCCACGTGTTTGCGCCAGGCAGATAAGAGTAAAGACAGTGCGGACACATTCAGTGGAGCTCTGTCAGCCGAGCAAGCAGGGTCGAGCAGTAGCGCAAGCCAAACGCAAGGTGAAGGTCGCGTAGCGAACCGAAACTGTCACGGCGAAGTGAATGCGACAGTTTCAACATCACCGAGCAGCGAACGACAAGCAGGTCATTGATCCAGGCGGACTTGCCTGGACGGCCGGGATGTTAGAACAGCATTGCGAGTAGTTGGAGAACTTTATTCTAAGCTGCATTTCAACGCAGTCTGAACACAGATTTTCTGAATAACATTACGACTATGCATTTCATAACGCATTCCAAGTAACATTGACAATTTCAAGCAAACGGAATGTTGTAAGCATATGCACTGATGAACATTAGCCCGTGCATTAATGCATTTATTTCTTATACAGTTTTATAAATTACCGAGTATGAACACAACTACAGGGTGTTTCATAAACTTAGACACTCTCACATAAAATTTTATTTTACGAAAGTGAGACTTAACAGTTATTGGAGATTGAACTTTCGACACTCAAACTGAACATTTAATGGAACAGTGGCGTAACGTAGAAGAGGAATAGGGGTCCGCTGTTTCTATGAACTTTTTCGAGAGGATTTGGACAATATCCGCTATGGGTAACCAGAAGTTCATCATGTCGGAGTAAACGCAGATAGAGACGCGATGGCACCGCAGAGCGATGGATTCAATTCCTGACGAGAGGAGGTCCACCAGCTGATTCACTTGGGATTTCGAAGGCAATCGTCATTTCATGGATGGAATGATATTCACGCCGATCTTTCGAGAAATTCATTATATAGGGAAAATCGACGATCTTGGAAATTTAATAACAGCTGATTATGAAAAGGTACTGTAAGAGTCATAACTACCTGATACGATTATTTTCATGAATACTGGGCACACATGTATATTTTTCTAATAGGAGTGATACGATTATTTAGACATGTTTTGACTTTATATACTTCGAATTTTTGCTAGAATATGGCGTGACCATATGATATGGCAGGCATCATTATACGAAATTCTCACCATTGGTTGGCTTTATTAAGCAGATGTTTGATCTTTTAGACATTTTTCCAGCAAGGATATTTTTCATGAATAGTTTTTTTTGTGTAACGAGTATTTCGAACTCGTGATCTGCAATTGATTATCTAAAATTACTTCGTCAGTTCATTGCATACTAGCGAGTGTGTATTATTCATCAGTAGGGATTTTTTCCATTGGATTGTTTGGAGATATTGAGAAGTTATTCACTTTAGTGAATGAATGTCGCTTTTATATGACAACTAGAAACTTGTTGATTCCTATCTGGTACATTCACTCATATAGCCTACGAGATGGGGTCTTTCGTATTTATACGATTGTATGGTGGTTACTCATCTTACCCATCGCTCAGGGCACTATCTTGATTAGTCAACGAAGCGAGGTCTTTCGTATTTATACGACTGTACGGTGGTTACACATCTTACTTGCCATAGAGGGACTCATTTTTATCATTCCGAGTGTACATGAGATTGTAAGTGAATCAAACAAGGAACTACTAGTCACATATCAGTCGAAATTTTGTTAAATAAAGTAACGATAAATGTCAGCAGGGTTACGTTTAGTAATTCTTGTTTGCCAATCCAATATTTTGTTGCTATACTCTTTTGAGAGTAATTTCAGTTTAACAGCTGTTACAGCTGATGCTTTTGATGATTTTTATAATTGTGTTTGATACCTTTGAGAAGGAGTTAAAGTAATTGAATCTTGTAAGATGAATCATTAATGGTCAGATTTATTTTAAGGCAGATCAGTATTGCAGATTTCGATATGAGAGATTATGGCACATTGGTGTTTTTCTGTGATGTGAACTATGAAAATTGTAAAAGAGTTTATGCTATTTGAAGGCAAATCTTGAATTACTAAGGTAATATTTTTTCCAATTGTTTAAGAAGTTGTCTAGATGTGATCAGATTAATTACAGTTATTGGTGATTGTGTGCGTTGATAATTTGAAGCCAGTTATATATTTTTTGTAGATCATGCAACATGGTTAAGTGAAGTTTGTGATAGGCATTTTGTGGAAGTTGCCAAGTGATAGTTGCAATGTTGCTAATGCATTTTGAAGCAGACATGAGGTTGTTGAACCCAGTCTAGCGTAATTGTTGAGATTCATGCTGTATGTGCTGAATATTTGTGGAGTTTTGTGGAATAATTGTTGTATTCAAATGTGATATTTGAAGAATTGAGGAAATATAATGTCGTTGTGGTTAGTTAGATCCAACGTGATGTCGTGAAGGCAATAATATTTTTTGGCATGATAAATTAAATACGAGATATAACTTGGAAGTGATAAAACTGTAAGACAACGTTCTATAACCCAAATTAAACAATTTGTTAGGAAATTAAATAAATAAATAAAGTTGATAATACAAGATTTTCTGCGAATAATAATTAATGAAATAATAATCTGAAAGTTAAGCATATTAATTATCTGACCCAATGAAATAAAAATCAGAATGACTAGATGAAATAATAAAAATCTAAATAACCAGAAGAATAAAATTTAAATAAATGGATAAATTAAATTTTGGAATAAATCAACGAATTAAATAAATGGATGAATTAAAGATTGAATAAATAAACTGATTTAAGTAAATTAATAGATGATTGGATAGATAATGAATAACTGAATTAGAAGGTGATAATTAACTAAAGAAGCTGATGATTAATGAATTTATATGGAATTAAATAAATTTAATTGAGATACAATTTGAAGGAATTGCAACTTGAGTTGAGGATTTAAATGATGTAATGGTGATGAATTAATGATTCTGACAGGAATATGTAGAATTTTGAGATGAGAATTAATGTGAGAAATATTTAATTTTGATGGTGATAACGATGACCAATGAGCCATGAATTTTCTATAATTCACAAATAAGTAATTATGAATGACAATGTAAATAGTGTAAATTAATTATTCAATGTTTAGGAGCATTTGATTAACATGTTCAACATTTAAATTATGCCATGCAAGCCATAAATTACGTGATGTTTAATATATGTGATTACAATATGTGTATGTTTAGACAGATTAATAACTTTTTCAAATCCACATTTATGATGTTAAATTAAAGAGAAATTAGGTCTCAGGTTTCACAAATGTCAGTGACGAAAGACATAGTGCTACAGTGATCCTGAGAACCCAAGAGAACTTTAGAGATTTTTCTTGTTTTATGTGGATGAAATATTTTTGATTAGAAAAGAGATGGTTCGATTTTTGGACAATGACAATTTAACGTTGGCATTCGACCATACTCTCAGGTAGGAGTTATATTTAAAATGTCTGTCTGACTATCAAAGTGAAATAAATTTGTTTTTATCTTAGTTGTGATCTGATGATGGTGTGATTTTCCTTTTTCTTTCCTTGTCTTGAGTAAGGCTTAACCGGAAAGGAAGTGGTTTGCTAGGAATTCAGTTGATGGCGCCCATTTATATTTGCATTATTTCTATTAAACTTAAGCCCGTAACGACCCTAGAGACACTTTGTCTCGTGTTACCCACTGTTTTTCGATAACTCAGCTGAATTATCGACACATTCCTTATTTGACTAGAGGTTCATTTAACTCCACTCTGTCCTGGAACTCCAGGAATGCGATGTTATAGCAGATGGGTCATCGCATCCCCAGAACGAACGGGTACACTAGGCTCATCGAAATTACAAATTACGGATACGTTGTGTGTACGGTTCATATGTAGATATGTTCTGAAACTTACTATTTCTCTTTCTGTTCCAAGCGTTTCATAGTCAAGTTGATCTGACTGTCGTACAGGAGTTAATTTTAATCTTGCTTCCCTGATCTCATCTTCCATTGTAGCCATTCCAGCCTAATGTAATTCTTTTTCGTCTCTCTCATGCTTATCCATTTTCAGTAACATTTCATGGATATCTTCCTTAACCGCGTCTTTAATTGCTTCCATATTTCCAAATTGTCCTAAGCCTAAGTCTTGTAACTTCTTGCTAAGTTCTTCTAACTCTGACGACTTTCTTTCTCTATCGACGCTTAAATGAAGCAATTTGGTATATTCTATTTCCTATGACTTTAGTTTCTTTCTCTAAATCCGCTTTAATCCCCGATATGTCGTCAACTTGAATTTTCTGTATTAAATCTATCCTTTAAAATAGATCCTCCCTTGTATCTGACACATCTTTGTTAATTTTTATATCAGTGGTCGCTATTTTTCTTTCCATTTCTGATTTTATACGAGTTACACAGTATGAATTTAATTTCACCCATCCCTGTTTTAATACAAAGATATTGGCATTAATTATACTCTCCATATCGAATTCAATATCCTCTTTCTACAATTGATTTTGATCTTGGGTCTGGGTTCTCAAAAATCCACATTACCTGAGTTCAGCAAGTGCAACATGTTTTTGTGTTGTATCGTTACTGAATTGCAATTGTAGGGCATCTAACTTAGTCCTATTTTCTGTTTCTGTGATTTATAATTCCTTCCTAATCTCATCCTGGAAATTATCGTTACTAGTTTCTAGCACAACTAGCTTGTCATGAATCTGCGATGTCTTATTTTCTACTTTGCCCAACTTATCTTGAAAGACTGTAGAAGTATTCTGGATTTTAATGACTCTTTATTTCGGTTGTAAAGCCTCACCTTGCATCTTAGTAACGTCGCCTTGTACTTCGGGTATTTCACCTTGTACTCTCAATACAATACCCTTAATTTGGGTGGAACTAATCTGCAATCGTGTAAATTTTCGTTTACAGATGTAACACTAGTTTGCAATTTGTCAAGAGAATCCTGCCCATCATTAATCTCTCTCTCTTAACATTTTCTTTAACACTTTCTATAATCAATTCTCTACCCTTTTCGGCCTCTTCCTTCACTCTCTTAAAAGATTTCTGGATATAATTGCAAATACCTTCCAAATCTGTAGTAAGGGAGTCCATTTTCCCCTGCACCTCTTTAAACATCTTGTCGACATCCTCCAACGTCATCGATGACATGATAATAATCAATTAAAAAGCAACAGGAAAAAAACATACCAATCAGAATGAGAATACTTTGGTGCAACCAATTTCAGCCATTATTGGCAATTTTATCGCCTATATATACCTTATAATTATCTAAATAATACTCCTATCGTGACTTACACTAGTTATTCTGACATTTATGTTACCAAATTTTAATTTTAAATTCGTTACAATTACATTAATATCACTCCAAATCATCAACCGTTTGTTATATTTCTGTTTCCTAACGTATTATTCATTCCTCAGGGTGTATTCAGATCTGATATTTCCTCAAATATTTTTCTCTAAGTTGTTATGGCCTTTTCGAACGCCTTTTGCAAATGCTCGTTCGAACGCCACACCTGGGAAGCCATTCTACCTAGATGTACCCGAATAAAACATGAAGATGCACTTGTCGATTCCTAAGATCAGCTGGTTAGTAGAATTTTACAAGTCGCCTGCTCGAAAAACCTGTAAATCCTACCAAAAAGTACTACATCAACATACATCAGACTTTCGATTGTGTTATGGACTATTCTACTGGGCGAAATAACTCAAACTACTGTGGATAGTGAGAAACTTACGGATCTCAGGGCAAGTGGGGTATGGATAAGGGGTTCCTTATACCTGAAATAATTTCCGTAACACAATCTCTCTACATAACTTATATAAATCACGAAAGTCGATTTATAAAAATACGAACAATTAAATTTATTAAATTAAAACAATACAATTTAAATATAAATAGGAATCTACCACAATAATTTTAACGAATGGCACGTTGTCAGTAAACAAAAAACAAATCAAATGAATGTCTATCTAGACATTTATGTCTACAGCTCCACTCAAATAAAATAATAACAGCTGTTTTTGAGTTTCGAAAATAAATTAATTCCATAGTATTCTTCCAGTATAATTCTCATTTACATAAATTCCTTTTACTCTATGCATGTAGGCTAAACTCTGTTTAAAAATGTTAATACATACGCTACAGTTCAAGTAAAACACTGTCGTCGACCGACCATCTGTTCCACTGTCGTTCTATCTAACTGTACATTATTCACATATTTACACTCCTCTTTACATTGTTATACTATAAAACATTACATAAACATTCTTCCCTTGCTTTTTCTCATTCGTAAAATGATTAATTCCATTAACATAACGAAAATGAAAATCCACAGCCTGCTTCCAGTCAACCGACCAGGTCAGAGAAAGGAATGAATGTAGCCCCCATCTAGTGGCGTGAATATGATCTGTGCTGGCTGCCGAAGCCTGTCGCACTCCTCTGGGGAAATGAATAAATGAATAACAGATGAAATTATAGTGGAGAGTGCTGTTGGAATGAAATTTGTGACAGGGAATATCGGAGTACCCGGAGAAAACCTGTCTGCCTCCGCCTTGTCCAGTACATATCTCACATGGAGTGACAGGGATTTGAACCACGGACCCAGCGGTGAGAGGTCAGCGTGCTACCACCTAAGCCAAGGAGGCTCTCCATTAACATAATATAATTTGGATAAAGTATTACGTTGTCGTACTACTCTTACTATTATATTACATAAACATCGTTAATACATCATATTTAAGCTCACTTCTATTCTTAATTAACATTAAATATATTAAATTAAATTAAATATACCACCTCCTTAAATATTGATATACATTATAAATACTATTCAAGTTCGTTTATTATTATTATTAATTTTATTTATTAATATTTTATTTATTGTTTATTGCCATTTTATTTATTACCGTCGTCACAATTTATAGATGTTCCTTCCACTTCCGAGCTGATATGGCCGAGCAATTAAGCCAAGCTCATACGTACAAGTACATACGTTAAAACATTGCTTAATGTTAACAGAATTAACAACGCGATAGTTGTAAGTCACCTCACTAACTTCTTCCGCCAAAACTCTACTGTTACCGCATCTATAATCCAATTGAAATATTAATACTTTGATTTTATCCTCATTTTACTACAACATATTAAAATGCATTACAAATCTCTCTAATACATCCACACTATGTATTAGAGCCTTAATAACAAAACTTCGTTTGAATGAGCCTTACCGCTTTTTCAATAAAATTCCATTTCGCCATAATACATCTACACTATACATTAGAGCTTAATAACGTCGCTGACAGTCTTTTATTGATACTATATAATTGCATACACGGCATTCCCTTCTCAATGTAACATTTACTTGCATGTTATCAAAAACTTGACATGAGAACTTTCACAATAGTTATATACACCAACACTATTCTTACATGATCTTAAAAATATTATTTAAAACCTTCGTTGCCCTAATACTTTCGTTAGTCTTTATCTTATACAGTAGAACAGTACATTAACTTTCCTTGGTTTACCATAGTAGGTACTATGTTTACAATATTAGTTGTTAATATTTAATAATAATACAAATATTTAATACCTCCCTGGTCATTCATAATTGCTTT
This sequence comes from Meconema thalassinum, assembly GCA_946902985.2. NCBI lineage: Eukaryota > Metazoa > Arthropoda > Insecta > Orthoptera > Tettigoniidae > Meconema > Meconema thalassinum. Next base: position 721,280,247 of record OX336389.2, read on the forward strand.
AATGCAATATTTAAATTTCAACAACCATACATTTATGTTGCAAATAAATTACATATCAATATTTATAATAATTTAAATTCACCTAAATCTGATATATTTACCAATATTGTCTATCCTTAGAAATGGAACTATCTTAAAGACTTGCCTAGTCCTATTAAAGAACAAAATCTTTTAAAAAGATGTCTATACATCCAAGTTATTATACATTCGAATATCTCACAGTATCAGTTAGTCGTAGAATCAATAATGACATACAGTTCAATCATCGCAAATATTCTTCACATAAAATCGTCGAATTAAAATATAAACCATTAAGTTAACAATAAGAAATGATCTGCTTTGTAGAACCTTCTTCCTAGCTAAATTCTTTTTACGTTAAAATTCCCAACATATGTGTCTCAAAACGAATAATTTATGCATTTAAGAAAACATTCTTACATTTAAATCGCAAATTCCTAAACGAACTACAAAATTCCAATCCAAGCGTTGATAAAATTATGAATATTAAAACGAAATTTAATAAAATTCCGAATCTTGAAATCTCAAACTCTCCTTTTAATTCAGTGAATAATGAAATTTAATAAACCCTGGTGAAATGGTGTGCTCGAAAGTACAAACTACAGCAAACTACAGATAATAAAATCATCTTCTATCTTTGTCGAATCTAGATGACTTCTGGGCATAGATAATGCCGTAATATACTACATTCTCCATCCTGCCAAAACCTCTGCGTTCAATCTCCTCCATCCATACGAACTGCATCGTCCTGGTCTCGAACTGCATCGTCCTGGACACTGGATTCTACTTGGACCAGTTTTCAAGCATTGGATTGGGTCGAACTACTATCCTATCTACTTCGTCTCTTCTTGGCGATGATCTTGATGTTTTCTTCTTCTCCGTTTTAAGTTGATTATCATATCTGTGTAGCTTGGTTCCAGTTTCTTCATAATTTTGAATTTTGTTGAAGTTACTTTTGCAGTAGTCACTCCAAGTATTCTCAACTTCAATGTACCCTACATTGCATTCCTTGCGCATGCTGCTTAAACCTCCATCACAACCTCGTATTGTTGAAGTATATCATTCCTCTGAACTTCTGCATTTTCGACTTAGAGGAAATTATATAGAATTAATTAATTCACTATTATTTCTCGTAGTTAATGTTTGTGGAATCACATTGTTTTATGTTGCGTGATATCGCTGCTGTATCAATCATATTGTGTCTTAGCTACGTAGAGTACTTTGTGATGTACGTAATGTTCGTAATGCAGGATTGACCTGCTCTGAGTGATTGTTAATATACAACATTACATGGTCTTCTGACTAGTATTGATCCGTTGACTTCAGCTGACTAACGTTGACCAGTTCTCCAGTTCACCAATTTACCATTTGACAATTGACCTCGTTCCTAAGGAATCCCGGTCTTATATAGGGACATTCCCTTCTTTCATAAATTGGAATTCTATAAATCCCCTTATCCAGCGAAATCGGCGGAGACAGGTTACTTTGCCTGCATTGATCAATCATCTTCATATGTGGTTATGTTTCATCATTAAGTCAGATTTTAGGGACTCCTGTCCACGAGAGTGAATGCTGTTGGAGAAGGTTACGCAGAGACAAAGGTATCATGCTGAAGGAGGGTACAATTTGTGACTATACAAGTGTATATATCAGGGCACAGTGTGCCACATGTAAATAAATCTACGTATACGGGCAACGAAACCTTGGAGTTGTCAATTCCCAGGGCTCATCATCCACATACTCCTTTCAGGCGAAACATCACCGCTCGGATGACCTCACGAGAATGACTTTGTCTCACCCACACAGCCACGTCACGACACAATTCATTGAATATGTTGACTGTATTATCGGATACAAATGGGTTCTGCTCATGTGTCGGTGACGGTGACGGTATTCGCTCATGAAGCCAATCTCAATCTTAACTCAAGAAAATTGCGTTTCAAATATGAGGCTTGTAAGTGCAAACACCTATATCCTTACTTATGTTAATATTGCAGGAGAAAAAAGGAATGTATCCCCGGAAAATCCCTCACTCTTTGCTAATCAACTTCTGAACTATTACGCTTTCTCCCTAGAACCGGTGTCTGCTCTGTCTCCTTGATTATTTACACACGTAGATAACGGTGTGTGGATGTACGTTATGCAGACCTGCTATTGTTTACTAACACTACAGTCAAGTGTACAACCTTGAAACTTGCCTGTCCTACTGAGGCATTCTTGTTATTATTCTACCTGACTGATATACATCTCTGACTTATAAATATAACTTGAGTCTGTTCATGTGGACCTTCTGACTCTGCCTTCGTTTCCCGACTGCCAAAGTGCAGTTCATATCAAAGATGCTAATTATTTTGAAAGGGCTGTCCTAAGGGAGACTTAATTTCTTAGAGCTCCCCCTCCTCAGTGAATCATTACGGAGCAGAGCCTTGTCCCCTATTTTGAAGGTGTCTTCGTTCACTTTTTTAACATAGAACCCCTTTTCGCGTTCATTAGACTCAATTCAATTTCTTCTCCTGAATAAATAAGCTCTAAGGTGCTTACATGCCCAAACAATAGAAAGCAGTTCCTTCTCAGTCGCACAGTAGTTTAGTTCTGCTTTATTGAGAGTGCAACTGGCATAGGCCACGGGTAAACTTTTTCCCACTGGCCCTTGGGAGAGTATCGCCCAAAAGGCGCTGTTACTGGCATCTGTCATTAGGGCGAACGGTTTCACGAAATCGGGATAATGTAGGACTTGTGTTTCTACGAGCTTTTGTTTGAGCGTGACAAAGGCCGTCTCTAGATCATCGTGCCATTAAAAGTCAACCTCCTTCTTTACCTGGTTTTAGAGAGGCTTGGCTATCCTACGGTAATTCAGTATAAACTTGCGAAAATTACCCGTCAAAGCGCTGAATTCTTTGATCTGCCGAGTTGAGCTTGGTCTAGGAAAATATCGTACTGCCTGTATTTTCCGTTCGCGTGGGAAGACTTCGTCTATCGTAATTACGTGATTTAGGAAGGCCACCTCTGGTCTCAACAAATCACAATTATAAGCCTGGAGTATTAGTGAGTTTTCTCTCAGTTTCTGAAACACGTGTGAGCTTCCCGTTATGGTCCTCAACTGAATCACCGTACTGTACTCTTATATCTGGATGATCCACCAAAATCCAACGCTGGAAAAATAATGGATTGTAGCATCTTGAAGTCCCGGCTAAAAACAACACAGTGCTACTTGGCGAAAACACTCAGAATAAGGAACAGGGATTTAACAAACAGAATGTGCTATAGTATCAAACTACAGAAAAATAGGGTTCTCTTAACTACTCAGGAAAGACGAGAATCAATGAAAATCTTGGGTGTAAGGATGCGGATAAGGTCCCTCGGGAACTTCCACCCTACAGCACATTCCACTACCATTTAACTACAAAGACAATGCCAAATTCCTATAAACGATCAGGAAATCGCAAAAACGTGCCTGTCATATTTATTGACTTTAACTAATGCACGGTTCCTAACACTTGCATTCATAATAAGATTTATTAACTTTAAATTATATTAAATGACGAAATGTCATTACTCTGTTACATTAAACACTTATTTGTTTCTTCTAGAAAACGATAAAATAGTTTATAGAAGCTTTCACAAGCTCAAATAAAATAATGAATTAAATCGCATCAAACAACTGCTGTGCCCTAGGTAACGGGAGTTTTATAACAAAATAATATGTTATAAAGTTAAAAATAAATTCCCAGAATAAAATGAATTTGCCCCTGACGTAGATCTCCGTCATTACAAAAACTATTTATTACTCTATACAATTTATCTCCCCTGTCCTATCACTTAAATCTTTCTCATAGAAGCGATACAAAATCTCTACTTGTAATTAAATTACGAATTAAAAAATTAAATTACGCATAAATATAACTGTAAACCTTTCTTTAAATTCTAGATAGTATTTATGTACAACACAAATAACGGCGCTGTAGTTCAACAACTACTCAATTTAAAATAAAATATTTACAACGGGCAAACTGCCTTCTTTACAGACAATATAGACATAATTGTCTTCCTATTTCATCACTCACATTTCAACGGACTTTAGAAAATTTTCATTCACCATACTATGTCTTTTTCGGGAAACTGTTACAATTCGGGATTCTATACTCCATATAATTAAGTAAAGACATAGCTCATAGACCTCCTATAACTTGTCTGTCATCAATATAAAATAAATTGCTTAATAAAAATATAATCTTCCAATTCGATGAATAATTACCGTAATTTCAATCTCTGATTAAAAGCCATTTAAATAGAACTCAGTTTACTCTCAGTTTCAACAAAGATCCATTGATCCTATAATTTCTTTCCGATACAACTTCATCTAGGATCCGCTGTCCTAATGCTTTCAAGGAGTTTCAACACAATGAGACTGTTTTAGTAACTTCAAATATTAATAAATACCAACAATACTGCTACTTCTTAAAACATCCTATTTTCCAACAACAATATATGCGCAAGTCTGTCACTACAGATATTCCTTCAACAATTGACCAATGGCTTCAAAATGCTCATTGTCATACAACAAATATCTCCGTCATCACGGGAATAAATAAATCTATCTCCTAGAGATACTTCGCAGATTATTCCAATAAAATATTCTTCTCAACTAAATTCTCGTTAACAAATTCTTCTCATAGTTTCAACATCATTAATAAAAATATGTAATAAAATTACTGGTTCTATCAATGAATTAATTTAACAGGTAATGCATTAAAATACTATTCTTTAAATAACAATATTATTCCTTTTATATCACTCACATTTCCATAAAGCTTCTTATTAGCTGTGACATTTCCTTCAAATCTTTCTTCAAAATCTTATTACTTCAAAAATACAATGTAATTCTTATTTACTAACTTCACATTACATCTCTTATAAATTCTTTCCTTAATTTATTTCTCAGAAACTTTTATAGCTTATGTTTATAAATTATGTCACCAAATATTTGTAACCAGATCTGTCTGATATGTTATCACATCGTGACATTACATGGATCTCTAAAAATATCTGTAAGAATCGCATTCTCTAAAATACATCTCTGTATCTCAGTATAACATTCTTGGAACAAATTTCCATTATTATCATCGGTGTCAAAGAACGATATAATACAATTAAAACTGTCAAAATGTGATATAAACACGTTTAAACTTGACCATAAAATTATTTTGAACCAAACTGTAAAATCTCCTCATTCAAATTTCGAAAGTCGCAAAATTCCAAAAATTTAAATAACAGTTCTAAATTGTCAAAATCGACGAAAATCGAGAATAAACATCCACATGACGTAGTTATGAAAATATAACATCGTAAACTATAACAATATTATGAAAACGTAGAAAAATGGCATAAATAAAATGTTGTCGGATATTCTCAAATGTTTCTACAATTTTACAAAATGGGATATATCATTGGTCATGAGACTACCTTGTGTTACGTTATGGATGACTAGAAGTGGGCTTTCTTCCCTATCCCTCAGAAACGGATTGTTTCTGATAGCTAGAAACTCCATGATGTCGTGTGGGCCTCTTCGATCTCCTACAGAAGTTTCCATGCGGTCAGGTACGGGATTCGAACTCGAACATCTTCATGTGGCCGTCCTTTCTGCTAGGCTATCTTCTTGTGTGAGATGGGAAACCCTTTTTCTCTTGATGGCACTGGGATCAACCCTAGACGCCCTCGTTCGTGAAATACTTCTATCTTCTTTCGCCAAATTTCTGATATAAGCATTCGTCAATTTAGTTGGTGAAATGACACTGTGGACGTAGAATAATTTACATGGGAGAGACGAGATGTTAATCACCCCTATGAGTTTGAAGATATGTCATTTCGAATACTTTCGTTGTCATCATGGTTCTGTCCCATTAACATTTTAGTTCGTCATTACTTCTTCTGTAGATTCAGTCGTATTTTCCTCCCTCAACTTCAGCAATTTCGACATGGTAGAAATATGTAGAATAAGCTCAATAAGCTTTAAATATAGTTGTATGTCGACTTGATATACATGCACAATCTAAGTGGTTTCGATCTCGTTGCTATTTGCGTGCCGTATTCATCTTCTTCAAATATATAATAATCTCCATCAACTTTGTTCGATTGTCGAGTATTTGGTTGACACGTCCCCTTCTCATGAAGTCGTAATTGGTAAGAGCCTCAATTCTCCTTTTTGAATCCCCTCATCAATACTCAAGTTAGCGTCACCTTTCAGAACATTGATCTGATTGGTTCCTTTTTAGCGATGATGGTAATAATCCTTAATTTAACATTTAATTAGCCGCAATATTAATAAATAGTACTTATTTATTATTTAATATCTTCCATGATATTACAATGTGTTAAAATCATGCTGGTAATTAGCAATGCTAATTATATTGTTTGCTCTTATCTAAATAAGGGTGCTTCTCATTGGCTGTTCGACACGCGCCAAGCTCGAGGCCCCTCCTCCGAAACTCAAGTCACACTTCCTCCGCGTGCGTCTTTCGGCTCGACTCGGAAGACTTCGAGTATCTCCGTGCATGATAGTTCAATCATTCTTTAGCACTGTGCTGCCTAGTGCTAAGTCGCTCACGTGACAGCGAATAATTTCCTCATTGGTCGGCTCTGTTAAATGGTTAACTCGGCGAGATGTACAAACCAGTTTCGTGTCTTGATTCCAATGTCGCTATAATTTAACATTGGCCAGTTAAAAAACTTTTGAAAATACGATTATTTCCAAGCTCACTTACGTATACGAGTACAATCCTCCTCAACTTCCAATGCAAAAGCGTGATACAATGCTTTTAAATGCATTCTTCAGATCTCAACTGTACCGTATATTACTCGTTATTCTAATCTTGTGAAATATCGTTTTACATTCTTTGCATTTCAATTCACTTGATCATCGTGAATGTTTACAATCTTGTAACAATTATTACCAAAACTCTCTGATACTTTAAATGGGCCATAATATGCCTTAGCAAATCTAGGGTATATTTGCTTCGACACATCAGCTTTCGTAAGTCTTTTTATAACCACTCTGCTCAGCGGTGTGTCATATCGTTTTCCTAGAGTGCGTTTTTCACGTCGCTCCGCCGCTGTGATTAGATTCTCGTGGGCTGCCTCTACTCATCTTCCCTCGTTGGTAGTGTATCTTTAGGTATTATCCTATCCTTTTTGATGCATTCAAGAGAATTACATCGTCATTTCCAGAGTAGGTTAATATTTTCTGCCGTCTATAGCCGTTGCCTATCTGACGTTTTTCTTTGACCAGAGGTATCATGGTCAGTTCCTCTGTTTTCCTGTCTAATTGTACCTGGTTTCTGTTCGTCCTGTCTTGGCCTATGTTCTCTCGATCCCTGGGTTTCTTACGTTTTTCTTTGACCAGAGGTATCATGGTCATTACCTCTGTTTTCCTGTCTACTTGTACCTGGTTTCTGTTCGGCCTGTCTTGGCCTATGTTCTCTCGATCCCTGGGTTTCTTCTCGCTGACTTCGGGCGTAGTTCTGATTTTCCTGTTTCCTTCGCTGCTGGAATTTCTGGCGATTATAATTGTCATCATTCAAATTTTTATATCGCAAATATCCTTGGGATTATTGTTGTTGTTGTTGTTGTTGTTGTTAATACCCCTCTGGTAATAATTATTCTGGAGATAAGCAATAATATATTGATAACCCGATCTCCTATTGTGCGTATTATTCCGTGAATATCGTTGATATGGCCTACTATCTTGCTGCCTACGGTTTTGATACTCGTTTCACTGGTTCTGAGTATAGCCATTCCTAATAGGTCCTCCTCTCCTGTTATCTCTTTTATATTCCTCCGTCTGCTGTATTTCATCGATCATGATAGTATTTACTTCGCGATGATCCGTTCTCGAATTGCGAAAGCTTGAATTTGTTGCGCTAGACGTATAACCGATTTGTCTGAGCAAATCATCCATTTCTTGTAGACTGGATATTCTAGATGCTATTATGTTCCTTCTCTACATCGGCCGGAAATTGTCGCGATATCGTTTGGATCATTTCTATGTCTGACGGTGGAGGTTGCAAATATTGCAGGCATGCTAATTGTGTCGCAGAGTAGCTACCATAGTGAGTGGGATGCGAAATTGCGTACTTCCGTGAGTATGCCTCTGCCCTTCAATTGTGTTGTTCGTGCATCGACCAAAATCGTTTTATGAGGGCATCCGCGAAGTCCTCAAAACATCTAAAAGTCCATCGAAAAGCACAATACCACTGAAGCGCATTAGTGGTTAAATAACGCTCTACTAGTCTTAGCATTCTTTCCTCAGGGACGTTATTTTCAATAAAATATTTAGAAACGTCTTGTAGGAATTCTTTTGGAGTTATACCATCATTTCCTGGGAAAAGACGTGGTTTCTGATCTATATTGCGGATTATCATGACATTTGGAATACCTGAGGCTGTATTTCCTTGTAGCATGTTCACATTAGGTGTTGAGAATCGCACTTGACTATCTCTGACTGACGGTAAATTTAACTTTCTCGCATGAAATAATTCATCTTCCAATCTATTTATTCGTTCTTGCAATCTTATTCGCTCTTCTCTGGTACTACTTTCTTCAATTTGATATCCTTGGTTTGTTTATTGTCATGTTCATTGACCTCGGATGGTCTAGATTTCCCTTGGGCTCACATGCTCAACACAAACATAATAACTACGTGACGGAAACTCTAGACCACCCGAGGTCAATGAACATGACAATAAACAAACCAAGAATAACATGCCTAAAACGGGCTGATATTTACATGAAATAAAAGCGTGGATAAGCTAACACGCTGGGAATCAATCGATCAAAACGCGAACAGTTCCCATTTACCGATTACAATACTTTTGTCATTACTCAGGCTTTTTAAATTAAAAATAAGTCAAACTTTACGAGGGACGGAAACCTGTTCCGAGAATACTAATAAGGAAAACAAGCTCTTATCTGATCGGAGTGCGCCCGGTAGAAATTCTTCCCTTACCACTCATTAACATCTGTGTTCAAACCAGCCCCTCGCTTGCTGTGTGTCGTGCTATTCATAACAGGTGACCTGGACGGTCCCATTACATCACCTGGAATCGCGATACATAAATTCACACACCAGATCTCGCCAATTCCATTTAATTGCAAGAACATCATATAGGGTTCCCAAAATTTTCCTCGCAAGGGTTAAATGCGGACCAGGGAAAACTGGCAGACGGCATCTAGGTATACCCGCATGCTAATATCTCATAAACACACATATGCAGACACAACAAAGCTTTGGGCTGAACACACACAAATCTACCACTGGGCGGCACTCGAGTCAGATATCCATAGATTCGTGTCCAGAGACACTATCAGAATATACTTCAAAATCATTACTTTGAGTGGGCAGACGACCCCCTCATTTAATTAATTGCACAGAAGGCACTTAATAACACTAGCCTAGGTAACACTAAAAATCTATACACTAAAAACATGTACCACCAATTCTACTATTTATTCTAATTAGTTCAATTTCGCTTCTGTTATGATATCGATTCCCAATTTGTGCCACTCATCCACACATTTACGGTAGCGAACACGCACTCAGGTGCGCGTGACCCGTGTACTTGACAACAACAAAAATATATCCACAATAATAAAATACAACATGTCACGTTGCTAATGCAATTAACTAATTGTGTGCCAGTAACGAAAGATTCTACATTTAAAACACACCAACAAAATATTTACACAAAAAATATAGTCCCACAAAAACTATAACCGGCTTGTCAAATAAAATAATTATTTAGTACTTATTCCTCTTTCTGCATCGTCTCATCGTACATCGCCAGACATCCTCCCTTCAAAGCGCTTAGCTCATATAAGACCATATGAAGCCGAAGAAACGCTGGTTCGACATTTTTCTCTGGGTCTCTCGTTCCATCATGAAGCTGAATAAAAAGTTAGTTATAGTCACACGTATTCTCTATCTAAATTTTGACACTGGCTACTTATTTTACCAATTGTCTAGTGCAAAATTAATCGTAGAACTTTCCCTAATAGTTGTCGTCATGGGAGACTACTTAAATATCACTGACTTAACAAATTTCACACTAAGCTGTGCGCACACAACTTCATTATAATGTTCTCAATAATGAATCTCTCTCTCTTAGAATAACGCTGTATACCCTCACGGTATCGAAAGAATATGCCTCCACGTGCCTCAATAGATTAAGAATAGTCCTCGTCGTCACTCAAACGACAGTATTTATGTGAATCATGCAAAAGGACGGGGGAAGAGGGAAATCTAACGCTAACTTCTATAATTTTAAGACTATTGACATGCGACAGGTATCAAACAGCTCGAAATATTTCACAGGTCACAGTTGAGCCGTCGTGCTCAAGAATCGATCACAGACTTCTTTAATCCAAGATTTCCCGCTTCTTATCACCAGGCCGGCATCAGACGCATCTTTGGCGCTACAAATGGTGGCCCTCTCTGATTGGTTGTTCGTGACGTCAATGTCGCAGATTTGAACAGAAGCCTATGTCCTATGATTGGTTAAAAGTTCCTCTCGTCTCTTTCAGTCAGCAACTATCTTTCTCTCGACGCTAGGGTGACAAAGAAAGTATGGTTGAAATGAGTCAGGACCCATCACACCTTTGTCTATTTCTTGCACCTGCCAACATTCCGATCGTCGTCATCTCTTTGTTTCAAGACTGGGCACGTCCATACGTACTGTCTCCATTTAAGCTTGTCATTTCGCAATCCTGTCTGGCCTTCCTGTATGATTCAGGCAGTAAAATCAGAGTGTAATGATATACATAATAAGAATCATTTATATGCCTAGCTAATAAAGGGTTCATTACATCTCCGATAGATTTATTAATACGATATTTGGCCATAACAATTTTTTTAGAAAAATCATCATCTAAACCTTTCACAGTAATGCCTGAGGCTTCATTGAACTCATTTTTAAGTTCAACAATACTTTCATTAACAATACCCTTCATATCAATTTCAATATCACCCCCACAAGATCAGCCTTGTGATTCACCTGTATCTGTAGCTGAGCTACAGTTGTTTTCAACTCATCCGGGTTGGAGTTGACACCTAGATTTTCAGATTGGAGCTTGCCTAATTGGAGGATTATATCGTTTTGAAAATCTGTTAGCTTTTTACTGTTATCTTCAGACTGGATTTCTAAAGCTCTCAAAGAAATTTGAGTCCTAGCTAAAGTGTTCTGTGTCTCTGTAGCTCTGGTAACTAGGGTAGCTAAAGTGTTTTTCGTCTCTGTATTTTGAGTTTGCAGGGTTGCTAAAGTTATTTGGGAATTAGCTACAGTTGCTTGTGTTTCAGCTAACCTTCTTTGGGTCTCAGTTGCATTATTCTGGCATTCCCTAACTAATCTATCTGCGTCAGCCTTAGCCTCTCTCCTACTTTCTTCTGCATTTCTCTTAATTTATCGTTCTACTTTCTTCTGATTCTCATGTGTGACTTGATGTAGGGCTTCAAAGTCTTTGTCTAACTTACCCTGCGTTTCCAGTAATTGGGCAAACATTGTCCCAATATCATCCAGGTCTCCTGGCATCTTCTTACTGTATCTTGAGAAAGAGGGAACATACACTCTGACAACAATCGAGAATATCCGAAACAACTACCATTTATACCACTACAATAATAATGAAGGAGATTCTATCGTTTACTAGTTAACTTATCATAATTTACGAATACCTGTCTTCCTTTAAATTACAGATTCAAAATCTGTAGTCCCTATATGACACAATATAATTTGAAGCCAACGATCTACTAAAATAAAAATCAAACAGCAATCCTAATTTACAATATTAACTTTACATTACTTACAACGTCAAAATAGCCATATAACTCGTAGATTAAAAAAGAGTAAGATCTAGCCATTACCTTTCCAAGGTTAGTCCTTGGACTAGTCTTCCTTTAACATCAATACATAGTTAACAATTCAGGTTAGATTTCTTTCATAAATCCATTCTTACCTCGATAAACGTTGGTTGACTATTTATTACAAATTTATAGTCTTCCTCCGATTATCTAACACTCTAGTGTAACAATTAACAATATTTTCTAAGGCGGTCACATCATGTCAAGGTTCCACAATGCGTCTTCCTTCAACCTAAATTCCTCCCCGTGTATTAACTAAGGTCACTAGTTTTTTTCCTTGTAGAAGTTATTATTATTATTATTATTATTATTATTATTATTATTATTATTATTATTAAGAATAATCAATATTACATCCAGCAATACAAGGAAATATATACACACATAGCTTATTAAGTATTAGGATATACGTCCGTACATTGTTCAAGCAATCGCGTGTGCTATATAGACATTGTCATTTGCACTACAACATTGTGTATAATTCACTTGTTATCTTGATCACTGGAGTCCCGTTATTTTTAATATGTACAATCTTCATCATATCGCAACTTTAGTCTATTTCTGATTATTAACTAAGTAAGCGTATTAGTCTAAAAATGTACATTATGAGATCTATGTGATGAATATCAAATTCAGCCGAGTTAGGGAAGAATACATATAAGCACTACCACGTAAGTCAAGGCCTTGTGGGTGGCATATTAGGTCTACTTACCTAATTATAACGTTATGTGTTCATGTTAAAAATATATTACATATACTGTATATATTAAAATAAGCGTTGTGAAATAGCTAGGTAGCAATGGTAATGCTAATTTATAGATTAAGCTACTTTAATATATCATTAATGACATTATTATTCTCTCGAACATATACCTTTGCGTTACGTATAACATTTTTAGATTTACGTAACTGCTCTTTTATGGGTTTAGGAAGGATATTGTAAAATTTAGGAATAAAATATTGAAAATTACCCTTTGCAATATATAGAATTGGTTTGAAGAGGACAGACAAATTTCCTGTTCTACCTCTTGTTTGGTAGGTGTGGCTCATATTTATGACTGAATTTTTATTTTTATAGATATATTTATTGACTTCCGTCACGTAAAGTTGTCCTATATTCATGACGTTTGCTTCCCCATACAATTCATTAGTGGGATATAACTTTTCTTTTTATACACGATACGCAACACCAAGTTTTGCATTATTTGAGCTTTTTTTTACAATAGTTTGATAAGCTCCTCCCCAAGCAATTATTCCATACGTGAGAGTAGACTGAATAAGTGCGAAGTAGATATCTCTCAGTAGTTTAATATTGACAATGTGTTTCAGACAATGAAATACATAAACTTTCCTCCTTATTTTCTTTGTGATGAAATTAATGTGCGATCTCCACTTCATGTCTTCATGAAAATAGATTCCTATGTATTTTATATTTTGTGTGCGGTTGATTTTTATGCAGTTGCAGCTTGTATTACAGTTTTCCCGATGTACTTTAAGCTCGTTGAGGCAATTTTGATTGTTTTTAGTGTGAAAATAATAAATTTTGATTTATTTACATTCAGAAACAATTCATTATTATCCAGCCATTATTTAATCCCTTTTAAAGCTTCGGTTGCTTCTTGCCTATTTCCCATGTATTCCCTTCAACAAATATAGCGGTGTCATCTGCATAACTGATGATTGAACTATTTTTTAGATTATTTATTGATTTTTCTATGTCATTAATATATATAATAAAAAATAGTGTTCCTAAGACTGTTCCTTGTGGTATTCCCCTTTTTACTTGCATCGATGCACTCAATGTGTCATTTAATTTTACATATTGGATTCTGTCAGTAAGGTAACTTCCGATGAGATTATGAGATGTGCCTCGAATACCATATTTTTCCATTTTTTGGAGGAGAATATTATATGATACAGCGTCGAAAGTTTTAGTAAGATCTAAAAATATTCCTAGTGATGGTTTGGAGCAATTTAATTTTTCTTGCATTTGTTTATTTAGTGTTGCAATTGAATCCAAAGCACTTCGACTTTTTATAAATCCATATTGCCTTGCTGATAAAATGTCATGCTTCAGTAAAAACTGGAAAATATTGTTCTTGATACATTTTTCAAATATTTTTGCTATTATTGTAATGAGAGATATCGCTCTATAATTTACCATGTCTATAGTATTGCCTGATTTTAGGATTGGTTTAACTATTATTGACTTCAGTTGCTTTGGAAAATATCCTTCTGTAAAAGATTGATGTATGAGATTTAAAAGCGGTTTCTCTAATGATACTATATTTTGTTTTATAACCTTAGCTGAAATATTGTCTATTCCCATAGCTTTACTGTCACATATGTCACATAGAATTCCTTTCAAATCAGTGGAATTTACCGGGGCCATGAAGCATGAACTCTTATTGCTAATTATATTAAGTGTGCGGTTTCCACTTTAGTAGGATATAAAGAGCGGTTCTGGGGCAGAGGCTATTGGGCAAGATGGCCGCCGCGCGCAACCGCCCAATGTTATTCTTATGGAGGGGTCAGTCATAGTTGGGGCAGGGGCTAATCGGCAACATGGCCGCCACGCCCTGAGACCGTTAATGACGTCACAGAGAGAGGTCGGCCGTGTAGTTGCTAAATGGAATATTTATTATTATTATTATTATTATTATTATTATTATTATTATTATTATTATTATTATTATTTTTATTATTATTATAATTATCATTAGGAAATTATTGATTGATCGTGTACAATCAAGACCAGCCTTATATTGTTCACTTTTTGGTGTAGTGGCTAGCAAGCATCCTTGGCAGTCATTCCTGAGTTTCGAATCCCCGGCTCTGCCAAGATATTTAATTTCTGGTATCAGGATTGGAACGGGGTACACTCAGCCTTGTGAGGCAAAACTGACAGGAGCTGGCTTTTGATTCATACCGCAGCCATTCTGCCTAACCCAACTTCACCCAACCTAACCTAACCTAACCTAACTTCAAAGTCAGAGCATATATGAGAGCAAATGTGAGAGCACACATAATAAACTAAGTTATCACCTAACCTAACCTAACCTAACCTAACCCACAGAAACCTAATTTAAAGATTTTAGATTTTACATTTTAACATTTTAGAATTTCGATTTTTCCATTTTACATTTATTAGATTTTATATTTTACATTTTTGATTTTTTTTGTATTTTTGATTTCAGTTTTTTAGATGTTACATTTTAAATTTAAGATTTTTTGATTTTAGATTTTACTTTTTACATTTTCCAAAAAAGTAAACTACAAGGTAACATACGGAACCAAACCTAACCTAACCTAACTTCAAAGTCAGAACGTACAATACATCTATTGTTTTTATACCCTCATAAATTAGATATAGAGAATGTCCACCACGATTTAGATCCTCGAGCACACTTTCTGACATATCATTAAATAGTCCAGTGAATAGAGCAAAAAATGGGGGGTTAACTTACAAACGGTCCGGTAGTTCTAATTTTTTTATATGTTGTCTAGGATGATTAGTAGGTGTTTAAAATGGAAAATGCACAATTTCCCCCACTCCGCGCCCGCCGCCATATTGGAAAAATCGCCAATAATCGGCCTTTTCTAGAGATTCTGGCCTCTATCTCCGTTTCGGTGCGTTTTAGCGAAAAAGGAGTTCTAGTCAATGATGTAGACAATTAAATTTCCTATAATTTACGTTTGCTATTTTGTTTCTAGGACTTATGGTTACGGAAATATTTACTTTGTTAAACAATAAAAAAATCACATTTTTCGGATATTTTGTCAAAATTCTAACTTTGGAACGCTGAAATTGCTGGAAATGCTCCCTTTTTTCCATGCTGCAGGCCACTGGTTTTATGCAAAAACTGCGCATTTATATCTGCAAGAAATGCTGTGCCTGGAAGAAAAAATGGACCCCACTGTGTTTAAGAAGTTCACAATGGAGGGTCATTTCACTGTTCGAAGATCAGACAAGTTCTGGTCCGGTATTTGGACCGACATGACAATCGAACAAATGCTAATGAAGGATATGAAAATAGGGGGAGGATTAATCGGAAGGGGCATGACTGAGAGCACTCTGTTGAAGTCAACTCTTGGGATGACCTGCCTGCAAAATATTGCTCATAAAATCGAGAAGTACAGCAACGTAACATCAAAGTCCTCTGAGCAGCACGTGGAAATGAGGCCTACTATATAGAATGAGTCGTGACGCTCATGATGTGGGGATTCTACTTGATTGGATTTCCAAACACCCACCCTTCCCCGAAACTGATCTAATCATCAACATTAACTCTGGCGTAGTGGGAAGTGACCAGGTTAATTGTCACCAAGCCCAAGTGGTAGGAGGTGCAGGGGTAGCAAAAATAGTTGGAAACACATTCGGAGAGGCGTCTTTTAAGAAGAAAAAAAAGACAAAGTGATCACACTGATGTTCGATAAAAACTCAATGAAGGTGGGAGACAAGAAGTTATCTGTTGACCCACTCACACTGTTTAACCGCATGTGTATAGTGAAACAATGAGAAGAAGATCTGCAGAACTACCTATCGTATGAACTGGAACCATTCCCTAATAAGTCTTTGATTAATGAGGACGGTATGCGTAAAGGGACGAAATCATTATTATACACAGCTTTCTCGCCACTTCCACAAGACTTCCAACTACCTCAACGTTCCATGGTCGTTATTGATGGAGGGTACCTTCTGCACAAAGTTGTATGGAACAGCAGCTTGACCTTTGGAGGAATTTGCCAGGGTTACGTCAAGTACGTTCTACGTCATTATGGCACCGATGTGATGGTGATTTTTGATGGCTACATTACAGGTCCTTCTCATCAAGGGACCAAGACTGCAGAACGAGCAAGAAGGTACAAGGCAAACTCATCACCAGACGTGGTGTTTAACAAAGCAGCTGTTAACACCACACCTCAGGATAAGTTCCTGGCCAATGAGGGGAACAAGGACCGATTTGTGAAGCGGCTCTCCAGTGAATTGCAAGCGTCAAACATATCTACAGACCAAGCTTCCGAAGATGCTGACAGGTTGGCAACCACAGCTAAACACCTCTCCCCCACGTACGACGACGTTATCATTGTCGCGGAAGACATTGACCTACTTGTACTGCGGACTGGCACAACACCTGCGGTAAATAATGTTTATCTCAAGAAACCAGCGAGGGGAAAACATCCGGAAGCAATCTACTCCGCCTCCTCCTACAAGTACAAGGCTGTATCTTGCTCCTGCACTCAATATCGGGCTGTGACACCACTTCGAACATTTTTGGGTTTGGAAAGAATAAATTCTGCCAACTTTTTAAGAAAGACCCATCATTGCTGGAGCAGGCTAAGAGGTACGAGGACCCTACTGCCAGTCCCCAAGAAATTTCAGCAGCAGGGGAGAAAATCTTGATATCCCTGTATGGTGGCAGTGGAGAACAGTCGTTGAACTCCCTTCGCTATAGCAAATTGAAGACTAGTGCCGTTAAACTCAACCTGGCTAAACTACCTCCAACTACTGACGCAGCACATTTTCACTTCCTGAGGACATATCACCAGGTCATGCAGTGGATGGGGATTGACCCTATCGATTTGGGCTGGTGTAGAAAAGCTGGAAGACTGGAGCCCATCAGGATGAGTAGAGACGTTGCTCCCCCAAACCTGCTTAACACCATCTCATGCAGACGCACAACTGGCTGTATGGGGGCGTGTGGCTGTAGAAAGGCGGGCCTAAGTTGTTCCGCCCTTTGCAAAGTATGTAGTAGAGAAGAATGTAATAGCAGGGAGGAAGTCACCATCGACGACGAAGACGACGCCGATCTACTAACTTCACTATTTGAGGAGGACAATGAAGACTCCGACTTCATTCACTCACCCTCTACAAAACGAGCGAAGCTCCAGTAAATCAGTTTTCTTTTATGTTCTTAGTTTATTCACTACTGATTTTGGCAAGATTATTGCTGTATTTTGATCTTATCTTATTAAAATAAATGAATCTTTAAAAATGTACTTGCTGTGTTGGTGGATTTTTTGGAATTGAACATCTCTCACCAGTGGATATTTAAGTGAAATATAGTACATGCCTCATTATAATTGCGCTGTTACATGTAAGAAGCTCAAGTATGGTTGGTATTAACTAAAAATTCAAGCCATAGCTGGAAAATAGTTTGTGCATTTTCTTTAGATTAAATGTGGAGTCACAAAAGCGAAAAAAGCAATATACCCACTGTTTTAATTTTTAAACTTACCCCCACTTCATATGGTTGGCTAAAGAATTACATGCATTTTGTAGGTAATTAAATTCTCTACAAATTATATTGTGATACTTGTTTTTCTAGAATAGGCCATAACTGAATTACAGCGTTCTAAAGTTAGAATTTTGGCAAAATATCCGAAAAATGTGATTTTTATTGTTTAAAAAAGTAAATATTTCCGTAACCATAAGTCCTAGAAACAAAATATTGAACGTAAATTGTAGGAAATTTAATTGTCTACAACATTGACTAGAACTCAATTTTCAATAAAACGCACCGAAATTGAGATATAGGCGAAAATATCAAGAACGTGCCGATTTTTTGCGATTTTTCCAATATGGCGGCGGGCACGGAAGGGGGGAAATTGTGCATTTTCCATTTTAAACACCTACTAGCCGTCCTAGACAACATATAAAATATTTAGAACTACCGGACCGTTTGTAAGGTAACAGACCTCTATTCACTGGATTATAAAACGTGTAGAAGGAATGTATGAAAATTTTCACTAACACATAGTACACGTTCACCATACATTGTGTCCACTTTTTGAATGATGATGATACGGAATGGAGTATGCATTGGTACTTCAGTGAGCTTTTTTCTCTCTAATCCGCAGTTCTGCCCCATAGCTATGAGAATATTTATTGTAGTAGCCTATAAAGAAACCAAAAAAAGTCTATTACAGTTTAGCTATAAGTGAACAGAACCAATGTATACTGTATAACATTTATTCTATGAGCTTTCCATAATGATAAGAAAAAGACCTTACCATAATGGTGGACTGTGTGTGTATGTGTAAGTAAACGTATTTTGCTGCTTGATGCCACTACAAATGTGATACTCATACAACAGACAAGTGAGTTCATGTTTCGCTGACGTAATCGTATGTTTCCACGCACTTCCTGTGTTGCGCGCGTCATAGTGGCTAAATTTGAAACTCTAGATGGGATGTTTTGCTGACGTAATCGTATGTTCCCCGCACGCACACGCCGGTCCCTGTGGACGGGTCCTTGTGGACGGGTCCTTGTTGACGAGTCCCTATGGACGGGTCCCTATTCACAGGTCATTGTTGACTGGCCATTGTTGGCAGGTCATTGTTGACGGGTCATTGTTGACGGGGTCCTTGATGACGGGTCCTGTGCGCAACATGGTCACACTTGTCTGGACCAAGTCCAACTGACCAGAGACTGACTATCAGTGACTAACATACACCTATGGCATTGACTTACATCCCATTCTAGTAAAAATAAAAATAAAACTTCACTGCGTGCACAGGTTAGTGTATGACAATAGACATGGGAAATAACAACAATCTATTTTTTATTAGATTATTTTATTGGTATAACAAGTTTTACATGCTTTTGTCATTTTGGAATAGTCACGCATACTATCAAAAGCGCCAACACTAAATCACGCTTACTATGAATCGCGCCATTTATCAATTGGGCCTACTATCTATCGCGCCTACAAACAATTACGTCAACTATCAATCACGCCTACTATTAATTGCGCCTACTATAAATCGAACTCATGTCAATTTGCGCCTACTATCAATCGCGCCTACTATCAATTGCATCTATTATATATCGCGCCCATGTCAAATTGCGCTTACTATCAATCACGTCTACTATCAATCACGCCTACTATCAATTGCGCCTACCATTATTCGGGCCTTCTATCAATTGCGCCTACTACCAATCGCGCCTACTAGGACATGACTTTTCATTAAACCAAAGCATTTCCTTTTTTGTCAGCCTCTCACGCCTCCCATCAATCTATGACGTCATATTCATTGTCAGTCTTAAAGCAAGTCTAAACTTGTAGAACATATCACGTGACAAAGTTACCTTAGGTTATGTTAGGTGGGCTGAGTTTAAGTCTTAAAATATCCCCTCTCTGCCTTGTACTTTGTGTAAACATTGACACTGTAACTTTGTGACATGAAAGGTGATCTGAGTCGCGCCCATATCAATCACGTCTACTATCAATCACACCTAATATCAATCACGCCTACTATCAATTGCACCAACTATCAATTGCGCCTACTACCAATTGCAACTAAAATAAATTACGCCTACTATGAATCGCGTCTACTATCAATTACGCCTATTATCAAATGCGCCTAATATAAATCATGTCTACTATCAATTGTACGCCTACTATCAATCGCGTCTACTATCAATTACGCATACTATCAATCACGCCTACTATCAATTGCGCATACTATAATTCGCGCCCATGTCAAATTGCGCCTACTATCAATTGCTTCCGTTATAAAACGCGCCCATGTCAAATTGCGCTTACTATCAATCACGTCTACTATGAATCACGCTTACTATCAATTGAGCCTACCATTAATCGAGCCTACTATCAATTGCGCCTATTACCAATCGCGCCTACTAGGACATGACTTTTCATTAAACCAAAACATTTCCTTTTTTGTCAGCCTCTCACCCCTCCAATCAATCTATGACGTCATAGTCATAGCCAGTCTTAAAGCAAGTCTAAGCTTGTAGAACATGTCACGTGTCAAAGTTAGCTTAGGTAAAGTTAGGTTATGTTAGGTGGGCTGAGGTTAAGTCTTAAAATATCCCCTCACTGCCTTGTACTTTGTGTAAACATTGACACTGTAACTTTGTGATATCAAAGGTGATCTGAGTCGCGCCCATATCAATCACGTCTACCATCAATCACACCTACAATCAATCACGCCTACTATCAATTGCATCTACTAACAATTGCGCCTACTACCAATTTTATCAACGATTAATTGGGCCTACTAACAATCGCTCCTACTATAAATCGCGCCTACTTTCTATTGCGCCTACTATCACTTGCGCCTACTATCAATCGCACCTAATATCAATTGCGCCTATTACCAATCGCGCCTACTATCAATTGCGCCTACTAATTGCACCTACTATTAATTGCGCCAACTATCAATTGCGCCTACTATCAAATGCGCCTACTATAAATCACGCCTACTATCAGTCAAGTCTTCTATCAATTGTGCGCCTACTATCAATCGCGCCTACAATCAATTACGCCTACTATCAATGACGCCTACTATCAATTGTACCTACTATAAATCGCGCCCTTGTCAAATTGCGCCTACTATCAATCGCGCCTAGTATCAATTGCGTCTATTATAAATCGCGCCCAGGTCAAATTGCGCTTACTATCAATCACATCTAATATCAATCACGCCTACTCTCAATTGCGCCTACTACCGATCGCGCCTACTATCTATTGCGCCTACTATCACTTGCGCCTACTAATAGCGCCTAGTATCAATTGCGCCTACCATCAATCGCGCCTACAATCAATTGCGCCTACTAATTGCACCTACTATTAATTGCGCCTGCTATGAATTGCGCCTTCTATTTATTGCCTTAAGTATCAATAACGCCTGATATCAATTACGCCCAGTGAAATCGCTTTCAGTAAAAATCGAGCTCATTATAAATCATAATCAGTATAAAACCCACCCAGTATCAAACGCGTCTACTAACCGTGGCTACTATCAATCAGAGTCAATGAAAATCATAATCACTATAAATTGTGTTGAGTATAAATCTTGACATTGAGCAATGTGTGTATGTGTGTGTAAATCACTTGTAGTCTGAAAATTGTTCATGTAAGTATTATTCTCGACAGTACTTTCAAAATTCCTCCTTTAATAAATATCAATCCACTTCATTTATTTTACTGTTATTATTACTAAAGTGACTTTACTAAAATTGAATTAATGTGTATTAATTTATGAAAGTATCAACAACCAGCCATAGTAAGTCATATTATGCTTTTTGCATGCTTCTAAACAAGTTAGACATACTAGTTACGAGGAACAACTATTAGGAATAGAAGATGAACTTTGTTAAGCTGGTATTATTGTGTAATGGATCAACGTAACTGCCTAGACATAATGAGGAAAATTGGGCTTAGAAACTTAATGGGATATATATAATTATGATTTTCTTTTGTAATGTTATATTATATATGAAATAAACAATATTGCAAGATCATGTATTTTTTATTCAATACACATTTTATATACATTTTATGATAGTACATTTTGTTTACAATCCCCTTGTTCAGTTCTCTCATCCTGTACAATTTTTTAAATATTTTCCATAATTAAAAAGCAAAATTTTACAGTAAAATGTATTACTTATGATATTTTTACTTAACTCCAGTGGTCTAACTTTATACATCATACTTACAGTTTTTACAAATATATTACCAGTACAATATAAACATACTACAAATAATACAATATGGTGAACATCAGACTTAAGTAAAGTAATAGTCGTCAATGCGACTGTTTCCCCAAGCGAGCGTTTCAAATGAGCTGGGTATAATGAATCGTTTGTTGTCTTCATTACTTAAAGCAACTTTGTTCAGCAAATTAGTAAGTAGCTGATGATTTTTACTTCTAAATACACACATTTTTTTATATAATATAGGTGGGTTACTGACTATACAGTTGTTATAATCACTTATATCTAACTCTTTACTAACAACATTCTTTTTCACTCCTTTTAATTTTTTATTACTATATCATCAATCGTTATATAACTATAAGATTTAGATTTTGTGCCTTCATAGGTGTCTAAAACAATACCAGCACATTCATCTTTAAATTTTCCAAGAACCTTTTGGTTTACTAGAGGTAAATGGTAGATATTATCCTCGGGATAGTCACTTGTATCAAACCTATTTAGCTCAGTTTTGATATCCTCATAAAAATCATCAGTTTTAAACTCATAAATAAAAGAATCTGTGTCTGTGTAGAGTAATTTAGCATTATCATAATAGTTTTTCTTTACATATTCATAGTGAAATTCATAGATAAGTGTTTTTGACAATTCGAGAATGGTGTAACCCACATATATGGGTTTGTTGTAAGTTACTTTAAGACGATTCATTTGTATTACAACCAAATCCTCATGAATAATTGAACAGCTATGGAAGTTAGGCTGGGACATTAGCCTATATGTTTAAACTAAAAAATCATATAAAATCATATGTTAACTCCAACACCTACGTCTATCCCACTCTCAGTCAAAAAAATTATATTATTTAAATTTTTCCAAAACATATTTGGAAAGTAGCCTACATTTTGAAAACTAATCATCCTAAAATGTCATATATAGACTGAAATCAATGGCTTTTATGTTCTTAATCTTTAGAACAAAACGTGGAATTTTTGACATTTTTCCAAAAAAAATGTTCATTTATAAAAATGGGCTATATTTTGTAAATTATGAAATTTACAAAAAAATGTGTTTGACATAAATTACAGGTATTTACCCCTCTACCAAAAACCAAGTCCCAGGTCTCTGGGAAAAAATCCAAAAAGGTTCAATTTTGAAAGTCATATATAGACACAAACAAATTTTCTTTAAGTCCTTTAACGTTAGAACAAACCTTAACATATTTTCAATTTTTCCAAAATAAGGTAAATTTTCAAAATTGCCTATATTTTGGAAACTAAGAATTTTACTAAAATGTTTGTTTATCGTAAATGAAAGATCTTTACCCCCTCTACCCCAAAAATAAATTGTAGGTGCCTAGGACAAAGCTGTGCAGAAGTAGATTTTGGACAGTTCTAGACCCTCCTCCTCCTCACAAGATGGCGGCCGCGTGAGTCCAAATACTTACATGGCACGCACACCTATGTTCCCACGGCACAAAACCTATGTTGGGCGCGGTCCTCGGCCGTGGGAACATAGGTGTGCTTGCCATGTAAGTAGTTGGACTTTCGCGGCCGCCATCTTGGAAGGAGGAGGAAGTGGTGGAACTGTCCAAAAAACACTACTGCACAGTTTTTGTCCTAGGCACCTACAATTTATTCTTGTAGTTAGCATATGATTGTATATGATTTTTTTAGTTTAAACATATAGCCTACTGTCCCAGCCAAACTTCCATAGCTGTTCAATTATTCATGAGGATATGGTTGTAATACAAATGAATCGTCTTAAAGTAACTTACAACAAACCCATATATGTGGGTTACACCATTCTCGAATTGTCAAAACACTTATCTATGAATTTCACTATGATTGTGTAAAGAAAAACTATCATGAAAATGCTAAATTACTCTACACAGACACAGACTCTTTTACTTATGAGTTTAGAACTGATGATTTTTATGAGGATATCAAAGCTGAGGTAAATAGGTTTGATACAAGTGACTATCCCGAGGATAATATCTACCATTTACCTCTAGTAAACAAAAAGGTTCTTGAAAAATTTAAAGATGAATGTGCTGGTGTTGTTATAGACACCGTTGAAGGCACACAATCTAAATCTTATAGTTACATAACGATTGATGATGTAGTAATAAAAAAATTAAAAGGAGTGAAAGAGAATGTTGTTAGTAAAGAGTTAGATATAAGTGATTATAAACACTGCATAGTCAGTAACCCACCTATATTATATAAAAAATGTGTGTATTTAGAAGTAAAAATCATCAGCTACATACTAATTTGCTGAACAAAGTTGCTTTAAGTAATGAAGACAACAAACGATTCATTATACCCAGCTCATTTGAAACGCTCGCTTGGGGAAACAGTCGCATTGACGACTGTTACTTTACTTAAGTCTGATGTTCACCATATTGTATTATTTGTAGTATGTTTATATTGTACTGGTAATACATTTGTAAAAACTGTAAGTATGATGTATAAAGTTAGACCACTGGAGTTAAGTAAAATATCATAAGTAATACATTTTACTGTAAAATTTTGCTTTTTAATTATGGAAAATATTTAAAAAATTGTACAGGATGAGAGAACTGAACAAGGGGATTGTAAACAAAATGTACTATCATAAAATGTATATAAAATGAATATTGAATAAAAATACGTGATCTTGCAATATTGTTTTATTTCATATATAATACAACATTAAAAAAGAAAATCATAGTTATACATATCCCTTTATCTTTTTAAGCCCACTTTTCCTCATTATGTCTATGCAGTTACGTTGATCCATTACACAATAATACCAGCATAACGAAGTTCATCTTCTATTTCTAAGAGTTCTTCCTCATAACTAGTATGTCTAACTTGTTTAGAAGCATGCAAAAAGCATAATATGACTTACCATAGCTGGTTGTTGATACTTTCATAAACTAATGCACATTAATTCAATTTTAGTGAAGTCGCTTTAGTAATAATAACAGTGAAATAAATGAAGTGGGTTGATATTTATTATAGGTGAAATTTTGAAAGTACTGTCAAGAATAATACTTACATGAACAATTTTCAGACTACGAGTGATTTACACACACACACACACACACACACACGCACACACATTGCTCAATGTCAAGATTTATACTCAACACAATTTATAGTGATTATAATTTTTATTGACTCTGATTGATAGTAGCCACGGTTAGTAGACGCATTTTATACTGGGTGGGTTTTATACTGATTATGATTTATACTGAGCTCGATTTTTACTGAAAGCGATTTCACTGGGCGTAATTGATAGCAGGCGTTATTGATTCTTAAGGCAATAAATAGTAAGCGCAATTGATAGTAGGCGCAATTAATAGTAGGTGCAATTCGTAGGCGCAATTGATAGTAGGCGCGATTGATAGTAGGCGCACAATTGATAGTAGACGTGATTGATAGTAGGGGTGATTTATAGTAGGCGCATTTGATAGTAGGCGTAATTGATAGTAGACGCGATTCATAGTAGGCGCAATTCATAGTCCATGCAATTGGTAGTAGGCGTGATTGATAGTAGGTGTGATTGGTAGTAGGTGTGCTGGTAGTAGACGAGACTGATATGGGCGCGACTTGATCACCTTTGATATCACAAAGTTACAGTGTCAATGTTTTCACAAATTACAAGGCAGAGAGGGGATATTTTAAGACTTAACCTCAGCTCACCTAACATAACCTAACTTTACCTAACCTAACTTTGTCACGTGACCTGTTCTACAAGTTTACACTTGCTTTAAGACTGACTATGACTATGACGTCATAGATTAGTGGGAGGGGTGAGAGGCTGACAAAAAAGGAAATGTTTTGGTTTAATGAAATTCATGTCTTAGTAGGCGCGATTGGTAGTAGGCGCAATTGATAGTAGGCGCGATTAATGGCAGGCGCAATTGATAGTAGGCGTGATTGATAGTAGACGTGATTGATAGTAAGCGCAATTTGACATGGGAGCGATTTGTAATAGACGCAATTGATAATAGGCGCGATTGATATGGGCGTGACTCAGATCAGTTATGATATCACAAAGTTACAGTGTCAATGTTAACACAAAGTACAAGGCAGAGAGGGGATATTTTATGACTTAACCTCAGCTCACCTAACATAACCTAACTTTACATAACCTTACTTTGTCACGTGACATGTTCTACAAGTTTACACTTGCTTTAAGACTGATTATGACTATGACGTCATGGATTGATGGGAGGGGTGAGAGGCTGACAAAAAAGGAAATATTTTGGTTTAATGAAAAGTCATGTCCTAGTAGGCACGATTGGTAGTAGGTGCAGTTGATAGTAGGCGCGATTAATGGTAGGCGCAATTGATAGTAGGCGTGATTGATATTAAGCGCAATTTGATATGGGCGCGATTTATAATAGACGCAATTGATAGTAGGCGCGATTGATAGTAGGCGCAATTTGACATGGGCGCGAATTATAGTAGGCGTGATTGTTATTAGGCGTAATTGATAGTAGGCGCGATTTGTAGTAGGCGTACAATTTATAATAGACGTGATTTATAGTAGACGCATTTGATAGTAGGCGTAATTGAAGTAGACGCGATTCATAGTAGGCGAAATTTATAGTAGAAGCAATTGGTAGTAGGCGCAATTGATAGTAGGTGCAATTGATAGTAGGCGTGATTGATAGTAGGTGTGATTGGTAGTAGACGTGATTGATATGGGCGCGACTCAGATCACCTTTCATATCACAAAGTTACAGTGTCAATGTTTACACAAAGTACAAGGCAGAGATTGGATATTTTAAGACTTAACCTCAGCTCACCTAGCATAACCTAACTTTACCTAAGCTAACTTTGTCACGTGACCTGTTCTACAAGTTTAGATTTGCTTTAAGGCTGACTATGACGTCTTAGATTGATGGGAGGAGTGAGAGGCTGACAAAAAAGGAAATGTTTTAGTTTAATGAAAAGGCATGTCCTAGTAGGCGCGATTGGTAGTAGGCGCAATTGATAGTAGGCGCGATTAATGGTAGACGCAATTGATAGTAGGCGTGATTGATAGTAGACGTGATTGATAGTAAGCGCAATGTGACATGGGCGCGATTTATAATAGACGCAATTGTTAGTAGGTGCGATTGATAAGGTCGTGACTCAGATCAGCTTTCATATCACAAAGTTACAGTGTCAATGTTCACACAAAGTACAAGGCAGAGAGGGGATATTTTAAGAACTAACCTCAGCTCACTTAACATAACCTAACTTTACCTAACCTTACTTTGTCACGTGACATATTCTACAAGTTTACACTTGCTTTAAGATTGACTATGACTATGACGTCATAGATTGATGGGAGGGGTGAGAGGCTGACAAAAAAGGAAATGTTTTGGGTTAATGAAAAGTCATGTCCTAGTAGGCACGATTGGTAGTAGGTGCAATTGATAGTAGGCGCGATTAATGGTAGGCGCAATTGATAGTAGGCGTGATTGATAGTAAGCGCAATTTGACACGGGCGCGATTTATAATAGACGCAATTGATAGTGGACGCGATTGATAGTAGGCGCAATTTGACATGGGCGCGAATTATAGTAGGCGCAATTGATAGTAGGCGTGATTGATAGTAGGCGTAATTGATAGTAGGCGCGATTTGTAGTAGGCATACAATTGATAGTAGACGTTATTTATAGTAGGCGCATTTGATAGTAGGCGTAATTGATAGTAGACGCAATTCATAGTAGGCGTAATTTATAGTAGAAGCAATTGGTAGTAGGCGCAATTGATAGTAGGTGCAATTGATAGTAGGTGCAATTGATAATAGGTGTGATTGGTAGTAGACGTGATTGATATGGGCACGACTCATATCACCTTTCATATCACAAAGTTACAGAGTCAATGTTTACACAAAGTACAAGGCAGAGATTGGATATTTTAAGACGTAACCGCAGCTCACCTAACATAACCTAACTTTACCTAAGCTAACTTTGTCACGTGACATGTTCTACAAGTTTAGATTTGCATTAAGGCTGACTATGACTAAGACGTCTTAGAATGATGGGAGGAGTGAGAGGCTGACAAAAAAGGAAATGTTTTAGTTTAATGAAAAGTCATGTCCTAGTAGGCGCGATTGGTAGTAGGCGCAATTGATAGTAGGCGCGATTAACGGTAGGCGCAATTGATAGTAGGCGTGATTGATAGTAGACGTGATTGATAGTAAGCGCAATTTGACATGTGCGCGATATGTAATAGACGCTATTGTTAGTAGGCGCGATTGATAGTAGGCGAAATTTGACATGAGTTCGATTTATAGTAGGCGCAATTAATAGTAGGCGTGATTGATAGTAGACGTAATTGATAGTAGGCGCGATTGACAGTAGGCGCAATTGATAGTAGGCGTGACTATCACAAATTGACAAAAGCATGTAAAACTTATTATACCAATAAAATAATCTAATAAAAAGTAGAGTGTTGTTATTTCCCATGTCTATTGTCATACCCTAACCTATACACGCAGTAAAGTTTTATTTTTATTTTTACTAGAATGGGTTGTAAGTCAATGTCATAGGCATACATTAGTAACTGATAGTCAGTTTGTGGTCAGTTGGACTAGGTCCAGACAAGTGTGAACATGTTGCGCACAGGACCCGTCATCAAGGACTCCGTCAACAATGACCCGTCAACAATTACCTGTCAACAATAACCTGTCATCAATGACCTGTCAACAGGGACCCGTCCACAGGGACTCGTCAACAAGGACCTGTCCACAAGGACCCGTCTTCAGGGACCGGCGTGTGCGTGCGGGGGAACATACGATTACGTCAGCAAAACATCTCATCTAGAGCTTCAAATTTAGCCACTATGACGCGCGCAACACAGGAAGTGCGTGGAAACATACGATTACGTCATCGAAACATGAACTCACTTGTCTGTTGTATGAGTATCACATTTGTAGTGGCATCAAGCAGCAAAATACGTTTACTTACACACACACACACACACTATCCATCATTTTGGTAAGGTCTTTCTAATTAGCATTATGGAAAGCTCATAGAATAAAATGTTATAATATAACATATAGTGGTTCTGTTCACTTATAGCTAAGCTGTAATAGACTTTTTTTGGTTTCTTTATAGGCTACTACAATAAATATTCTCAATGCTATGGGGCAGAACTGCGGATTAGAGAGAAAAAAATCTCACTGAATTACCAATGCATACTCCATTCCGTATCATCAGAATTCAAAAGTGGACACAATGTATGGTGAACGTGTACTATGTGTTAGTGAAAATTTTCTGACATTCCTTCCTACAGGTTTTAATGATATGTCAGAAAGTGTGCTCGAGAATCTAAATCGTGGTGGACATTCTCTATATCTAATTTTTGAGGGTATAAAAACAAGAGATGTATTGTACGTTCTGACTTTGAAGTTAGGTTAGTTTAGGTTAAGTTAGGTTAGGTATGGTTAGGTAAGGTTAGGTTAGGTTATGTTATGTTAGGTTAGGTTAGGTATGTTACCTTGTAGTTAACTTTTTTGTAAAATGAAGAATGTAAAATCTAAAATCAAAAAATCTTAAATTTAAAATGTAAAATCTAAAAAACTAAAATCAAAAATACAAAAAAAAATGTAAAATGTAAAATCTAAAAAATGTAAAATGAAAAAATCATAAATCTAAAATGTTAAAATGTTAAATGTTAAAATGTTAAATCTAAAATCTTTAAATGAGGTTTCTGTGGGTTAGGTTAGGTTAGGTTAGGTTATAACTTAGTTTATTATGTGTGCTCTTACATTTGCTCTCATATTTGCTCTGACTTTGAAGTTAGGTTAGCTTAGGTTAGGTTGGATGAAGTTGGGTTAGGCAGAATGGCTGCGGTATGAATCAAAAGGCAGCTCCTGTCAGTTTTGCCTCACAAGGCTGATTGTACCCCGTTCCAATCCTGAGACCAGAAATTAAATTTCTTGGCAGAGCCGGGGATTCGATTCTCAGGAATGACTGCCAAGAATGCTAGCCACTACACCAAAAAGTGAACAACATAAGGCTGGTCTTGATTGTACACGATCAATCAATAACTACCTAATAATAATAATAATAATTATTATTATAATAATAATAATAATAATAAAAAATATTCCATTTAGCAACAACACGGCCGACTTCTTTCGGTGACGACATTAACGGTCTCAGGGCGTGGCGGCCATGTTGCCCATTAGCCCCTACCCAGGCTATGACTGACCCCTCCATAAGAATAACATTGGGCGGTTGCGCTCGGCGGCCTTCTTGCACATTAGCCCCTGCCCCAGAACCGCCCTTTATATCCTACTCACTTTTCTTTATACATTTGGACATCTCGGTAGTCTCATTTATGAAATATTCATTAAATTTACTCGCAATTTGCGTGTCACTTTTGTAAATTTCATTCTGATACCTTATTTCACTAATTTGCTCTTTTTGATTAATTCTCTGACCTACCCCATTAACTATACCCCAAATCATTTTAGGATTTCCTGAACTAGGATTTACTAAATGTCTGTAGTAATCTATTTTTGCCCAGTTTATTAGCCCATTTAATTTGTTTCTGTATTTTTTATATTTCTCTCTTAATTCTTTATTATTTTTATTAGCCATATAATCGCGTTTTAATTTATCTCTAGTATTTATGGACTCTACCAATGCAAGGGTTATCCACTCTTTTCTTTTGACTCGCTTTGAGTTTAACTGTTTAGTAGATTCATGGATGCAGCTTTGTATTGTTTCAATAAATATATTTAATCTAGTATGCAAATGTCTTTCTCCCAGTTTATTATCCCAGTTGATGTTGTTTAACTTCTCTTTTAGTTCCTCATAATCTAATTTATGTCTTTTATAATTCCTAATGTTTGGTTTATTTTCTGACAACTAATTTAATTAAATTTTAGGCTAATTATTGTTGTATTGTAATCAGTTATTTTGCTTTCCGAGATGATAGAGAGAATATTTTCATTCAAAAGCCTACTTTTAAGAAATGCGTGGTAAATGCATGATTTACAAATTTCTGTTTCCCTAGTTTTACCATAGATTATAGATCTGAAATCATATTCATTAAGAAGGTTTAAATAATCATCTGAATCTTGATTTTCGAATAAATTAATATTCATATAACCAATTATTAATTCATTTTCTAGCTGACAATTTGTTTTTATATAGTTATTTAAATTCTCCCGAAATAATGTTTTGTTGTATTTTGATGGGTTGTACACCCCTGTTATTGCTATTTTGTTGTCGCTTTTATTAACAACTACTCGAATAAATTTGAAATCTTTATATGCTGCAGTTGATGTTGTTTAACTTCTCTTTTAGTTCCACATAATCTAATTTATGTCTTTTATAATTCATGCTGAAATCCATCTTTTATCATGATGACTACTCCATCATTCTGATTTATTTCATTTTCATTATAGTACGATTTATAGCAGCTATGTTTAGTAACATTTGCATTATTTAATTTCCACGTTTCCGTTAAGACCACAACATCAAAGTTTCATAAGCCTTCAGAGTAACGTCTAAGCTATTATTGTGTTTTGCTAGACTTCTAATATTAGAATGGATTACTTTAAACTATTGTTATCTTCATGTCTATCTAAGAAGTATTTACACTCACCTTTAATCTTCCCCACCTCTGACCGAATTTGATATGTTACACAATCATCTGCATATGTGTTCATACAATTGAATGAGGAAAAGTGTTAAGTGTTAGCGGTCAAGTTATTGTCTTGGAGGGATAGGTGGAGTGGAAGTCAGCTGTTGAGGGGAGGAAAGTGAAAGGTCAGTTTGAAATAGCACCAGCAACACGGCAGGGGAGGTATGCAATGAACAGCTATGCGGGAGAGAGACAGACAGATTGTGGTGTGGGAT
Source organism: Meconema thalassinum (assembly GCA_946902985.2). Taxonomy (NCBI): domain Eukaryota; kingdom Metazoa; phylum Arthropoda; class Insecta; order Orthoptera; family Tettigoniidae; genus Meconema; species Meconema thalassinum. The sequence continues at coordinate 721,312,497 of OX336389.2, forward strand.
ATCTTAGAGGGTGTACCAAATTTGCTTACTAAAACAATCTATTGCTATATGTTAAGTGGTCTTACTTTAAGCTTTGGGTAACTCACACATCCTTGTAACACGGTGCTTGCTGCCATCTGTTTTCTTCACGTAAATTTCGCTATCGTAAGTTCATACGTTGGATTGATGAAATCTTGCTATTCCCGCCTTCAGAAACGCTAGTCTTGTGGCTGTGAGATCTTCCCTGATTTTCACCGGGGTACCTTTGAGCTGTTTCTAGTTTTTGAACAATTCATGCCTAGCACGATACGTCGCCAATTTTACTATGATTGGCCTGGGTTTGGTCCCAATCTTGGGACTCAACCTATGGCTTTTGTCTATGTCCGCAAGAGCAATGTTTGACTTAATGTCCCCGGCAACTTTCAGCACTAAATTATCTGTGTCCTCGTTAGGATGCTCTGGCACACCGAAGATACGGAGATTTTGCCTCCTTTGGTATTGCTCCAGTTCAACGTGTTTGGAGTTCCTTTCCGATTTGAGATCTTCGATCTCTTTATCCCGTTTCTTTATCTCAACTTTGAGGTCCTCACAAATATTCACGTTGAATTGGATCGTTTCTTCAAGTTTACTTAATACACATTCCGTGATCTTATCCACTAAAGTACTTACAATTAGGTCCACAAATGATTTTGACAGCAAGGAATCCTCCATCACACGACGTACTACTTCCTCTATGAAGTTGGTAGAGCTGGAAATGTCGTTACCTGTCTGATGCTTCTGTTGCTGCTGCTGCTGCTGCTTGCTCTTATTAGAAGGCATTTCACTTTTTAGTTTTTACGATTTATGTAAATTAAAGGATGATGAGTGTGAAATAATCTCACCAGCTAAAACTTATATACTGAATTGATTCACACTATACTTCTTATTCCTCTCTACACTGCGTTTACACCTGCCAAGTACACAATTTCCACGAGCCGATCCTTAGTCGTGTTACTCACTCTGCGCCATGACACAAGTAGCATTACTAATTACAATCGCAAAACACTCAACTGTGGGATCCAAAATCACGAACAACCACATTGACGTTAGCATAAATAGACTATCAACCATGGTACCAAATTCACTAGCCAAACACGTTGGTTGCACCATCAAATCGATGGGCCAACCACTGTGGGACCATATCACTAGCATCCAGGTTGGTATCGCCATGAAAACGCTGTACCCTTATATCTGGATGATCCACCAAAATCCAACTCTGGAAAACTAATGGATTGTAGCATCTTGAAGCTAAAAACAACACAGTGCTACTTGGCGAAAACACTCAGAATAAGGAACAGGGATTTATCAAACAGAATGTGCTATAGTATCAAACTACAGAAAAATAGGGTTCTCTAACAACTCAGGAAGGACGAGAATCCATGAAAATCTCGGGCGTAAGGATGCGGATTAGGTCCCTTGGGAACTTCCACCCTACAGCACATTCCACTACCATTTAACTACAAAGACAATGCCAAATTTCTATAAAAGATCAGGGAATCGTCAAAACTTGCCTGTCATATTTATTGACATTAACAAATACACGTTTCCTAGCACTTGTATTCATAATATGCATTATTAACGTTAAATTAAATTAAATGTAAAATGGCATTACTCTGTTACATTAAACACTAATTTGTTTCTTCTAGAAAACGATAAAATAGTTTATAGAAGCTTTCATAAGCTCAAATAAAATAATGAATTAAATCGCAGCAAACAACTGCTGTTCCCTAGGTAACGGGAGTTTATAACAAAATAAAATGTTATAAAGTTTAAAAATCCCCAAAATAAAATGAATTTACCCCTGACGTAGATCTCCGTCATTACAAAAACTATTTATTATTCTATACAATTTATCTTCCGTCTCCTATCACTTAAATCCTTCTCATAGAAGCGATAAAAATCTCTACTGAATATAAATTACGAATTAAAAAATGACAATACGCATAAATATAACTGTAAACCATTCTTTAAATTCTAGATATTATTTGTGTACAACACAAATATCGGCGCTGTAGTTCAACAATTACTCAATTTAAAATAAAATATTTACAACGGGCAAACTGCCTTCTTTACTGACACTATAGACATAATTGCCTTCCTATTAATTCACTCACATTTCAACGGACTTTTGAAAAATTTTCATTCACCATACTATGTCTTATTCGGGAAACTGTTACAATTCGGGATTTTTAATCCATACAATTAAGTAAAGACAGAGTTCATAGACCTTCTATAACTGGTCTGTCATCAAAATAAAAATAATTTGCTTAATAAAAATATAATCTTCCAATTCGTAGAATAATTACCGTAAATTCAATCTCTGATTAAAAACCATTTAAATAGAACTCAGTTTACTCTCAGTTTCAACGAAGATCCATTGATCCTATAATTTCCTTCAGATACAACTTCATCTAGGATCCGCTGTCCTAATGCTTTCAAGGAGTTTCAAATCTATGAGACTATTTTAATAACTTCAAATATTAATAAATAACAACAATACTGCTACTTCATAAGACATCCTATTTTCCAACATCAAAATATGCACAAGCCTGTCACTACAGACATTCCTTCAACAATTGACCAATGGCTTCACAATGCTCATTGTCATACAACAAATACCTCCGTCATCACGGGAATAAATAAATCTCTCTTCTAGAGATACTTCGCAGTTTCTTCCAATAAAATATTCTTCTCAACTAAATTCTCGTTAACAAATTCTTCTCAAAGTTTCAACATCCTTAATAAAAATATGTAATAAAAATACTGGTTCTATGGATGAATTAATTTAACAGGTAATGCAATAAAATACTAGTCTTCTGACAACAATATTATTCCTTTTATATCACTCACATTTCCATAAAGCTTCCTATTAGCTGTGATATTTCCTTCCAATCTTTCTCCAAATCTTATTACCTCAAAGATACGCCGTAATTCGTATTTACTAACTTCACATTACATTCACTTATAAATTGTTTCTTTCATATATTTCTCATAAACCTTTATACCTTATGTTTGTTAATTATGTCATCAAATATTTATAACCAGATCTGTCTAAAACGTTATAAGATCGTAACTTAACATGGATTTCTAAATAAGATCTTTATGAATCGCATTCTATAAACTATATCTCTATATAATATTCTTGGAACAAATTTCCATTATTATCATCGTTGACAAAGTACGATATAATATAATTCAAAACTGTCAAAATGTGATCTAAACACATTTAAACTTGACCATAAAATATTCTGAACTAAACTGTAAAATCTCCTCATTCAAATTTCGAAATCGCAAAATTCCAAACATTTAAATAACAATTCTAAATTGTCAAAATCGAAGAAAATCGAGAATAAACATCCACATGACGTAGTTATGAAATTATTGCATAGAAAACTATAACAATATTATGAAAACCTAGAAAAATGGCATTAATAAAATGTTGTCGGATATTCTCAAAAGTTTCTACAATTTTACAAAAGGGGATATATCGTGGATCATGAGGCTACCTTGTGTTGCGTTATAGATGACTAGAAGTGGCCTTTCTTCGCTATCCCTCAGAAACGGATTGTTTCTGATAGCTCGAAACTCCATGATGTCGTCTGGGCCTCTTCGATCTCCTACAGACGTTTCCATGCGGTCAGGTACGGGATTCGAACTCGAACATCTTCGTGTGGCCGTTCTTTCTGCTAGGCTATCTTCTTGCGTGAGATGGGAAAACCTTTCTCTCTTGACGGCACTGGGATCATCACTAGCCGCCCTCGATCGTGAATTTTTTCTGATATAAGCATTCGTTATTTTAGTTGGTGAAATGACGTTGTAGACGTAGAATAATTTACATGAGAGAGACGAGATATTAATGTCCCCCATGAGATTGATGTAATGTTATTTCGAATACTTTCGTTGTCATCATGGTTCTGTTCCCATAAACATTTTATATCTTCATTACTTCTTCTGTATATTCAGTCGTATTTTCCTCCCTAAACTTCAGCTATATCGACATGGTAGAAATATGTAGAAGTTTTAAATATAGTTGTATGTCGACTTGATATACATGCACAAACTAAGTGCCTTCGTTCTCGTTGCTAATTGCGTGCCGTATTCATCTTCTTCAAATATATAATAATCTCTATCAACTTTGTTTGACTGTCGAGTATTTGGTTGACACGTCCTCTTCTCATGAAGTCGTAATTGTTAAGAGCCTCAATTCTCCTTTCTGATTCCCATCGTCAATACTCAAGTTAGCGTCACCTTTCAGAACATGGATCTGATTGGTTCCTTTTTAGCGATGATGGTAATAATCCTTAATTAAACATTTAATTTGCCGCAATGTTAATAAATAGTTCTTATTTATTATTTAATATCTTCCATGATATCACAATGTGTTAAAATGTGGCTGGTAATTAGCTATGCTAATTATATTGTTTGCTCTTATCTAAATAAGGTTGCTTCTCATTGGCTGTTCGACACGCGCCAAGCTCGAGTCCCCTCCTCTGAACCTCCACACCACACTCCCTTCGCGTGCGTCTTTCGGCTCGACTCGGAAGACTTCGAGTATCTCCGTGCATGATAGTTCCATCATTCTTTAGCACTGTGCTGCCTAGTGCTAAGTCGCTCACGTGACTGCGAATAATTTCCTCATTAGTCGGCTCGGTTAACTGGTTAACTCGGCGAGATGTACAAACCAGTTTCGTGGCTTGATTCCAGCGTCACTATAATTACACATTGGCCAGTTTGAAATCTTTTGAAACTACGAATATTTCCAAGCTCACTTTCATATACGAGTACAGTACACTATAATGTCATCTAAGTAGCATAGACATTTTATATCTGTTAGACCCGGCAATACCGTGTACATTAACCGAGTAAATGAGGTGGGTGCATTCTTTAATCCCATAGCCATATTTTAATACTCGTAATTTCTACTGTGCCAATACTGAATTCAGCAACAAGCGATGCGAACCCTATGTGAAGGTGGTGAATTTAAACCAGGAACCAAGTATATTCTAAATGAAAGTCAGATACAAAGGAAGCTGTAAATGCACGCAGATGGTTCAACTAGCCCAGGAAGTTGCAAATAACCATTAAGATATGGAGAAACGACAGCACGGAGCCAAGACTTAATTACATCTGGTTTATGAGAGGTGATTTCATCCAGTGATGCAAGCGGTTAGGTCATGCAACAGCTCATCAGTTTGAGGGGTATCTCATCGGCCATTAAAGTCATCGATAAGAGGTGAACTCTTTTCGCGATTTAGCACGCAGATACAGAGAGGGAAATTCCCGTCCGAGTGCTACAATCTAAAAAGTACTTAGGTCAGCAAGGAGGCGGAGCTTCAGTACAAGTAATATACTAATTACTCGAGAACGAAGCATTGCATTTTAATGAGGAAGACGCCACTGCGAATGAAATTGGAAATGCGAAATATGAAAGATTAAGAAAAATTTTAACATTCGAAATTTTGAGATGTGCGGATTGAGCAAGATTTCGCCATAACTCAGCGCAAGGATACACGCTGACCAAAGGGAAAAATCTCTGTCCTCGCCATGAAGGCAATACTTTCATGATTTTTTGTAAAATAAGTGAACGAGCGAATTTGGCTCCGCGAAGGATTTTCGGAACCTGTAGAACTTCCTGTGCATGGAGATAATTTTTAAAATATGATATGATCACGGAAAGAGAAATTGAGTTCCAGAAGTACTCAAAGACCTATATTTCCAGTCAGATCAGATATAAGACCGAAGAGGCCGAGTGAATATCAGTCGATTCTTGGATCCCGAGAGAGCCAGGTTAATCTACAGGTCATATCTGAGCCCCAGAGAGGACACGCTACGAGTTGATTCCTGAACCCCAGGCGGGTAGGCCACGTTATTAAGCTACGCTAGTCAGCAGTACAAGTCGAATCTGAATCCCGGCGAGGGTTAAGTCAGTCGAAAATATGCTAGTTCGATACAAGGTGTTAGCCGCACCGAAGTTGCAGTACCAGTCACGATAGTTCGCGATAGAGTTGCGAAGTTAATGAACACAAGTTCCAGACCACGTTAGTGAAGTCTCAAGTCAGTTATAGCTGAAACCCTGGGAGGTTAAACTACGTTAGTCTGCGACATCACAGAGGTACTAGTTCGTGACCCGTGTCGTCAAGTCATACCAGTTTTGCCGTCCAGAGGGAAGATAGCAAAGTCAAGTTAAGAATTCTTGGTATTTGTAGAAGGCCACGCAGAAGTTCGAGACCCGGTGTGGGCGAAGTTGCGATAAAAGGACAGAAATACCAAATAAGACATTACAGAAACAGAGAGTCGTCCAGGGGATGTGTCGGGAAGATCTATCTTACCTGGGACCTGAGATGTGACAGGAGACATATACAATTGAGTGTGTAACCAAAAAATGTAAATATAGTTTTATAGGGCATTGCATCCAGAAGCGAGAAATGTACGTGAGTGTAAACTAAAAGTGTAAATTTTGTAGTGTGAAGAAAGTTTTGAGTGTTGAGTATCCCGGGTATAACGGGAGATTTCTAAGAAAGTTATAGTATGAAAAATGTTGTTATGTTATTGATAAGTGCAAAGAAAATTTGATTAAATGGAAGTGTTACAATAGTGTGTTACGGTATCGCCTTGCGTTGTTAAAATGACGTGGATGGGCGAAAAAAACTTAAATGGGAAAGCCACCAGATTTGGGTGAGTTCTAATGATTTTCATTACATTTTGTAACACCATGCACCATTGTTAAATTATGTATTGTAACAATCAACCATGTTCACCATGGTTAGTGAAATTAGCAGAAGTGAATTCTGTGCCTTGTAAAGTTAAAGTAAAGTGAAACCCGTAAAATGATTAAATGTATTTAAAGGAACAAGGAAATGGGGGACCGATGAATTGATTATTTAATGAATGTTGAATTGAAGTTATAAGGAAATTAAGTGCGATGAATTGAATAGTAAGTGATTTCAAAATGTTAAGTAAAACATATAAATGTTAAATGGGAAATGTAAGTCAAGGAGACCATATAAATGAAAATATACGCGAAGTTGTAATGAGCCAAGTATGTATGAATATATCCTGGCCAAAATAGGTATTGAATAAATAATAAATGAGATTGGTTATCCAAGTTGATATTTTCACCGAAAAAAGGCTGGAATAAATGTAAGCTCAAATATAGGAGGTTTGATACCTGTTTCGTTTACGTGAATAGTTCTGGAGAACGGTGAAATGTCGATGAAGTCGTCGAATGGTATGTTATGTTGTGTTTTGTCTCACAAAGCTGGCTATACTTGTGATTGAAGTTTCACCGTCTGGGTATGACAAGTGAATTGTGCGTCGCCTGGTAACGCTGGGTGGATGAAGTGAATGGATTTTCTCCCTATGTATTGCGTGTTGTACATGCTACTGAATCCACGGTGACAACGTCCTGGTTCGTCTGACTTCGTATATTAGCAGTCGGATATTTGGTGAGAGGGCCATATCAAGGCTGCATGTTGAAATGCCCAACCCAGAGTGTTGAAATTGGAATGTATGGGCTTCCCTATGTATTATTATAATTCCGACAGTAATAATCTTTCTCCGAACAAAATAGCACGATTAAACGTGTACACCATTCTTGTTGAATAAAGCGAATTAATTAACAGCGTTAATGCATATGAATTAGGGAATTGGAAATCAGGATTGGATATCCAATATGTTAATTATCAAAGGAAACACAGTAGCGACGTTAAAGTGTGCCAGACTAATTATATAACATGTCATTTGCGGTTATGGCTCAATAACGATACAAAAGGCGGACAGCTGTGGAAGGGGGGACTATCCTTACCCACGCTGGGGAGACCCGCTTGTCTGAAGAAAGAAGGGAATGAATGGTCTCATTTATACCGATTGCGCAGGGTCTCAGTAGGGTCTGTCGTTATTAGGAATTAAATCACAGAAATAAAATTAATTAACGATAAATGTGACTATTATGAAAGTAATATAAATGAAATGTTGGAATCTAGCGGAGTAATTCCTGTTAAAATTATAATTGAAAATGTGAATTTTTACGTACGCAAATAATAATAACAATTATTATTATTATTATTGTAATTTTTGTGTAATGTTATGACAGTAAAGATCGGCCCCTACCGTTAAAAATATAAACGAGTAATGAATAATGCAGGATTTATTGGCATGGGGATGTGGGTCCCATTAGGTCCAGAAATGCTGCATGGTGAAACTCAAAAATTATACACTGTAAATGCAGAGAGATATTTTGAATTTGAAGCCCGACATGATGAAGAGAAATATATTGTAAATTAATATTGAGAAAGTAGATATTAGAATTCAAACCCTGACATGAGGTAGAAGTAATTTTTGAAGATTGCTGAATGAATAAAGTAAGCAACTTGAGTTCGACACATGACAAGGTGGGGACTAAGTTGAGATTGATATTGTTTGTAAAGTAACTTGAGTTTGATGCCCGAGAAGGGAAAATTACATGTTGAATAATTCAGTAAAACTTAAGGTTTTGAATTTAAATAAACTCAGTGAAGTTAAAGTTTGTCGTATGAAGTTTATTGTAATAAACAAGTTGAAGTTAAGATATGATTAATGGTTAATGGATTAAGCCGGACCTATTATGGATCCGAGTAAACTAGCAAGATGTTTTTTAGAGATCAGATGAATCGAGTTGAGGGTGTGATTTAATGATTATAGTATGTTCATTTTGTAATTTGTGTTACTATGTTGTATTCTTTGTAGGTGCTTTTACATATATTAAAGCATTTTATAGTTACCTGTCATTATTTGTGTAGCTTGTTCAAACTAATTTCTCATAATCCTAAGGTATGTGTCATATGGTGGGATTGAACGTAACACCCCCGATTGCTGAGCTAAACTTCAATAAGACCATATGTTCTCCGTAATCCAATACTGGTACAGGGGGATTATATAAATATGTACTGGATATGAGCAACGTTTAAAAAGGAAGACGGTCAAGATTAAGAAGTAAATCCAAGTGATTAATAAATATATAGTTCACGACCGCATCATTAATATATGATAAACCCGCCCAACACCCTCTAATAATCGTTTCTATGGCGTCCAACGCGGGGAGGGTTTATTTGGGAAAACCCTAGGGAAAATAATATTTCTTGTTCGGAAATAACAGGAGTTTTCCCAAAAAAGTTAAGATGAATCTTCATTGGTATTTTCAAGTTAGTTTTGATGAGGAAAAAGTGAATGTCCAAACAGGCCATACCTTCGAGTGAATGAACTTCATTTATTTTTTGAAAGGAAATATCTCGCATGTCGGACGGAAACAATTTATCTCTCATAATGTGCATGATGCCCAGCGGAGTGAAGTAGCCCTTCTATTCTCAATTAAATTGATAATAGAATGGCTACGTTTTAGGAGAGGCGAGTGATCTTCAGGGAGTCCCTGGCAAACTTTATGGAACATATTGACAGTTTGATTGAGAAAATAAAGTCAAATGAGGGAGAAATTTTGTTTCTGAGCAGAAGAGAAAGTTTGATAGTTGGATGGAAAGGATAGAAGCCCATGATGGACCAATAGACTATGGGAAACCCTAGAGGATGAATGTGAGGAAAATATTGTACCAGTAGAGATTAAGGAAAATATTGTACCAATAGAGTATAATGAAAATGTAAGTCATGTCTCAGGGTCACAGGTGGGAGTAGACACTTGTTCCCAAGACACTAAAACTGAGGAAGAAACCAGCATAGAAAAGCATGAGGATCCCCAGGATATAGAAATTAAAGATGTTATAGGTGAGCTAGAACCCAGCAAAGAGGTGCAGGAAAATTTTCAGAATATAGGAAGTGAAATAGTCAATGATCTGTCGAGCGAAAGCCTATAGATAGGAAACGTGGTGGATGAGATTCATGTGATTAATGAAACGGGTATGGATAGTACGTCCCCGTTTAAGGAAATGATAGGTATTCAGTTTGTGGGTAATAATGCCGAACTGGAAGTAAACAGGGAAGTCTTAAAAGAATCTCAGGATATGGAAAGCGAGAGATTGCGATGACCCATAGTCAAGATGTAGAAATAATAGAATTTTAGAGGGAAAGGACTAAGAAAATACAGGATGGATTTAGAAGACAGATTGAGAGGAACCTCATGGCAGAAATGCAGGCTCAAAGCTACCAAGGAAAAAGGAACATATTCGAAACGGGTAGGGGTAGACAGCAACCGTTCCATAGTTGGAAGAAGCGTAAAAAGGAAAGAATATAGAGGAGACTAAAAATAGGTATCGAGGAAAGATAGACCCTTGGAGAGTGGTCAAGATGAAATAGATCTTCCGCATCAGGGTAAGGAAATTTCAGGTTTGGAAGGGACGGTTTAAAGGATTAAAACGAACCCGGAGCCAAAAATAAAATGGAACAGCCCATAGAAAGGAATGAGTATAATAAGAGAAATCCTGAAGAAGGCTACGTAATAGATGGAGATAGTAGGAACTAACAGATACTATCAGACAGGACTTGAAATATGCATGGGAAGAAGTAATGCTTTATAGCATGAATATACTATACCATTTGCCAATCACCATAAGGCATTTATAATACAAGAGACTGGTGTAGGCAAGACGATAAACGAACTCCGACACCACGAAGGAGATAGCGGAAACGCAGCAAAGACACTAGTAGCCAAGTGGAAACGTGTAGTGGCCGAATAAATATTTGAAAATGAAGATGAAATGGAGGAAGAGGAAGAAGACTTTGATGAAGGTGACAATCATGCCCTTGTCACGGTAATAGAAAAGAATGATGCAAGCGATAAAGAAAGAAGATGGCAGCAACTTAAATATGAGTGTGGATTGAAGGAAATTTAAGATGAATTGAAGAGAATAGCGAGGCAGTTTAAACAAGAAAATAGTGAGTTGAGGAAGAAACGAGGAGAACGGAAAGAGTTGATGAGAGGACAGAAGGTTATCCGAACTCAAAGGAATGACCAGGAAGTAGAATAAATAAACGGGCAAGCACAGGGCGTTCCCGTTAATTAAGGAAGAGAAAGGTGAGAGAGTTCGAGAAAGATGTCAACAATGAAATATAAGTTCGAGAATTGAGATGAATCGGGTAGGGATAGACCAAACCCGTGCAAGGCAAAGACAAATGAATTATGATGAGCAAATTATTCATACAAACCCGAGGAAGACATTTTAAGGAAGGACTGCGTCTTCGAGATTGGAAATAGAAAGTACTGATAAAATAGTATAAATAAATATCATTACTAAGAAAATCTTTATTTAATAAAGAAGCGGAGATTTTTGCCCGTATCGAATTCGGTACATGGGATGCGAACCCATAACCCTCTGTGGAAGAGGTGAATTTAAACCAGGAATCAAGTATATTCTAAATGAAAGTCAGATATAAAGGAAGCTGTAAATGCACGCAGATGGTTCAACTAGCCCAGGATGTTGTACATATCCATTAAGATAAGGAGAAATGACAGAACGGAGCCGAGACTTAATTACATCTGGTTTATGAGAGGTGATTTCATCCAGTGATGCAAGTGGTGAGATCACGCAACAGCAGAGTAATTTGAGGGTGATCTCATCGGTCATTAAAGTCATCGATAAGAGGCGAACTATTTTCGTGATGTAGCACGCAGATACAGGGAGGGAAATCCCCGCCCAAGCGCTATGTCATTTAAAAAGTACTGAGTTCAGCATGGAGACGGAGCTTCAGTACAAGTAATCTACTAATTACTCGAAAACGAAGCATTGCATTTCAATTAGGAAAACGCCACTGCGAATGGAATTGGAAACGCGAATGAATGAAGCATTAAGACCCTTTAACATTAGAATGTTTGAGATGTGCGGATTGTGCAAGATCTAATCATAACTCATCGCAAGGATACACGCTGACCTAAGGGAAGAATCACTGCCCACGCCATGAGGACAATACCTTCATGAATTTTTATAAAATAAGTGAACGAGCGAATTTGGCTCCGCGAAGGATTTTCGGAACCCCATAGAACATCAAGTGCATGGGGGTAATTTTTAAAATATGATATGATCATGGAAACAGAAATTGAGTAGCAGAAGTACTCGAAGACCTATATTTCCAGTCAAATCAGATATACGGCCGAGGAGGCCGAGTGGAAGTCAGTTGAATTTTGGACACCGAGAGGGTCACGTTATACCTCAAGTTATATCTGAACCCCAGAGAGGGCACGTTACGAGTTGATTCCTGAACCCCAGGCGGGGTAGGCCTCGTTATTAAGCTGCGCTGGTAAGCAGTACAAGTAGAATATAAACCCCGGCGATTGTCAAGTAAGTCGAAAATATACAAGTTCGATACAAGGTGTTAGCCGCACCAAAGTTCGAGTACCAGTCACGATGGTTTGCGATAGAGTTTCGACGTTAATGAACACTAGTTCGATACCACGTTAGTGAAGTCTCCTGTCAGTTATAACTGAAACCCAGGAGGGTTAAACTACGTTAGTCTGCGATGTCAAAGAAATACTACTTTGAGACCCGTGTGGTGAAGTCTTACCAGATTTGCCCCCCTGAGGGACGATAGCAAAGTCAAGTTAAAAGTTCTTGGACCTTGTAGGAGGCCACGCAGATGTTCGAGACCTGTTGTGGGCGATGTTAGGATAGAAGGACAGAAATACCAGATCGGACATTACAGAAACAGATAGTCGTCCTAGGGATGTGTCAGGATGAGTTTTCTTACCTGCGACCTGAGATGCGACAGGAGACTGTTACAGAATTGAGTGTGTAACCAAAAAATGAAAATATAGTTTTATAGGACATTGTGTCCAGGAGCGTGAAATCTACGCGTGATTATACTAAATGTGTAAATTGTGTATTGTGAAGAAATTTTGATTGTTGAGAATCCCGATTATAACGGGAGATTTCTAAGAAAGTTATAGTATGAAAAGTTTTTTTAGCGTATGGCTTTTAGTGCCGGGAGTGTCCGAGGACGTGTTCGGCTCGCCAGTTTTTGTAGCTGCTTCGAGACGGACACCCAATGGGTGAGCTACAAGTACCGTTGGGGAGGAGAGTTGGAAGGGAAGGGCGAGGAGTTGGAAGGTAGCGGCTGTGGCCTATAGTTAGGGACCAACACCGGCATTTGCCTGGAAGGAAGATGGGAAACCACAGAAAACCATCTTCAAGGTTGCCGGCTGGGGGATTCAAACCTCCTCGCCTCCCGGATGTGAGCGACTGCCATTAGTCATGCCGCAACGACCACGGATAACTCACCCGGTTGTATGAAAAGTGTTAATATGTTATTGATAAGTGCAAAGAAAATGTGATTAAAGGGAAGTGTTACAATTGTGTGTTACGGTATCGCCTTGCGTGGTCATAATGACGTTGGTGGGCGAAAAACCCCGTAATATGGGCCGGCCACCAGATTTGAGTGAATACTAATGATTTTCATTATGTTTTGTAACGCCATGCACCATTGTTAAATTATGTATTGTAACAATCAACCATATTTACCATGGTTAGTGAAATTACCAGGAGTGAAATATGCCTTGTAATGTTAAAATAAAGTGAAACCCGTAAAATGAATTAATGTGTTTAAAGGAATAAGGGAAGGCGGGGGACCTATGAATTGATTAATTATTGAATGTTGAATTGATGTTATAAGGAAATTAAGTGCGATGAATTGGATATTCAGTTATTTCAAAATGTTAAGTAAAACATATAAATGTTAAATGGGAAATGTAAGTCAAGGAGACCACATAAATGAAAATTTACGCGAAGTTGTAATGTGCCAATTATGTAAGAATAAATTCTGGCCAAAATAAATGTTGAATAAATAATAAATGGGATTGGTTATCCAAGTTGATATTTTCGCCTAAAAAGGCTGGAATAATTATAAGCTCAAGTATAGGAGTTTTGATACCTGTTTCATTTACGTGAATAGTTCGGGAGAACGGTGAAATGTCGATGAAGTCTTCGAATGGTACATTATGTTGTATTTTGTCTCACAAAGCTGGCTATGCTTGTAATTGAAGTTTCACTGTCTTGGTATGACAGGTGAATTGTGCATCGTATGGTAACGCTGGGTGGATGAAGGGAATGTATTTTCACCCTATGTATTGTGTGTTGTACAAGCTGCCGAATCCACGGTGATGAAATCCTGTTTCTTCTGGCTTAGTATATTGGCGGTCGGATATTTGGTTGCATGTTGAAATGCCCACCCCGGCGAGTTGAAAAAGTGAATGTATGGTCCTCCCTATGTATTATTATAATTCCGACAGTAATAAGCCATCTCCGAACAAAATTGCACGATTAAACTGGTTCATCATTGTTGTTGAATAAAGCGAATTAATTAACAGCGTTAATGCATATGAATTAGGGAAATGGAAATCAGTATTGGATATCCAATACGATAAGTATGAGAGGAAACACAGTAGCGATGTTACAGAGTGCCAGACGGATTACAACATGTCATTTGCGGTAATGGCTCAATAAGGATACAGAAGGCTGCCAGCTGTGGATGGGGGGACTGGCCTTACCCACGCGCGGGAGACCCACATGTCTGAAGAAAGAAGGGAATGAATGGTCTCATTTATACCGATTGCGCAGGGTCTCAGTAGGGTCTGACGTTATTAGGAATTAAATCACTGAAATAAAAATTAATTAACGATAAATGTGACTATAATGAAAGTAATATAAATGAAATGTTTGAATCTAGCGGAGTAATTCCTGCGAAAATTATTATTGAAAATGTGAATTTCTACGTACGCAAACAATAATAATAATTATTATTATTATTGTAATTTTTGTGTAATGTGATGACAGTAAAGATCGGCCCCTACCGTTAAAAATATAAACGGGTAATGAATAATGCTGGATTTATTGGCATGGGGTGTTGGTCCCATAAGGTACAGAAATGGTGCATGGTGAAATTCAAAAATTATGCATCGTAATTGCAGAGAGATATTTTGAATTTGAAGCCCGACATGGTGGAGAGAAACATATTGTATATTAATGTTGATAAAGGAGATTTTGAAATTCAAAGCCTTAAATGAGTTAGAATTAATTTTTGAAGATTGTAGTATAAATAAAATAAATAACTTGAATTCGAAACCTGAGAAGGAGGGTACTATGTTGAGATTGATATTGTTTTTTAAAGTAACGTGAGTTTGATACCCGAGAAAGGAAAAGTACATGTTCAATAATTCAATAAAATAAAAGGTTTTTAATTTAAATAAACTCAGTGAAATTAAAGTTTGTTTTAATGAACATGTTGATGTTATGATATGATTAATGGTTAAAGGATTAAGGCGGACCTGTTATGTATCCGAGTAAACAAGCAAGATGTTTTATGTAGAGATCAGGTCAATCGAGTTGATGTTTTAATTTAATGATTGTAGTATGTTCATTTTGAAATTTGTGTTACTATGTTGTATTCTTTGTGGATGCTTTTACATATATTAAAGCATTTTCATAGTAATCTGTCGTTATTTGTATAGCTTGTTCAACCTAATTGCACATAATCCGAATGCATGAGTCATATGGTGGGGTTGAGGCCATCACCCCCGATCGCTGAGCTGAACTGGAATATGACCATAATTATGTTCTCCGTAATCCAATACGGGTACACTACCTAGGGCTGAGAATGCAGTCTCCTCTCTATATTCAGGTTTCAAACCTACCTGGTGATAGCCACTAAAGAGATAGAGTGTACTAAAATGTTTCGCTTTACCTAACGCGTCTAGCAGATCTGAGATTAGTGGGTATGGGTAACTAGTCCCTATAGTTACTTCGTTCAACTTTCGAAAATCAATCACCAACCTCCAGTTTTGCTGAACAGACGCGCCCAACTTCTTGGGTACCAGCAATAGTTTTGCATACAAAGGTGATTTACTGGGGACCATTTCATCATCCTGAAGCACCTTGTTCATCTGATGTTCTACCTAGCACTTTTCGCTTCCGGCAAGCGGTAGGGACGCACGTTTATGGGAGATTGCTCTGGAGTGGTCCCAAATTCGTGTTCTAGGGCATACGTGCTGGTCAGTTTATATCCCTCTATATGAAAAATAATATTATATTCTGAATATATGGCGAAAATGCGCTCTCTTTCTCGCGGGTTTAGGTGACCTACACTTAGGCTGTGCGTAATCCGCTGACAACGAGACTTGCGAGAAACTGGTCTGATGGTTTTGTTTTCACTTGTCTGTAGTTTACGAACATATGCTGAACAAGTCGTGGTCACCTCACGTATGGGAACCCTTAGACTTTGTAGAGTGGCGACCTGCTCTGAAGTATTCATCATACCAGCAGCGGCTACGTTTCGTTCTGTCTTGGCCAGACACTCTGCCAAGTATACTCCAGGAACGACTTCTTTCCTCTCGAAAATTCCCACAGGAAGGTTTTGGTTAACCTCTTTCATGACAATATTCTAGGATCGAGGCTCAAGGTATATCCTCTGTGCTTTCTCAGCACCTAAGAGGTACCGGGTTCCTTGCATTTCTACATAGCCCTCTTTATAGTTAACTAGCTGTAACCCGCGGCTTGGGTAGGTTTTTGCTTAGAATTAACCTTACCCACAAGGGAAGATGAATAAAGAAGTAAAGGGAAGTGGGTTTCGGACAGAGGAACAAGTGTGGATAATAGGAAGAAAGTCCAACACTAAATACAAACAATTTTAAAGAAGAGTGTCACCGCAAAGCCCGTGAGATCACTAAAGTGAGTGGGGACCTGAACACAGCTAACGGGAAACGCAGCTAGAGCTTGGGCTATTTGCAGGCGAGAGTAGGAGGTACCTTCCCTTCCAAGCCAAGATTCGGCTACTATGGGGAAGGGTGGTGGTCTGGCAAAGAAAGAAATGATAAGTTTCCTATGTATCTTTTCAAAGGAGTTGGTTCTAAACAAATATTTTTAAGAGTACAAATAGTGTGAATTGGCCGAGATGTTTTAATTCTTGAAATTGTAGAATTTCTAAAAAAGCGACCGAATGCTTCCAAGAAGGATAGGGATGAAGCAATTATACCCTTGGGAATAACTTTGGTAAGAGCACCAATAGTTGCATTGAGGAATGACTAAGCTTTTACCCAGTCAAGCGGCGACTAAAAGTTTCGACAATGAGAAACACTTAAATTTTGAAAATCCAACCATAAGTTGTAGAGAAAATCTCAACAAGCAGGAAGCTGGCGTAGCGAGCTATGCTTGCCTTACTGGCCAGTTTATAACTAAGAGTTCTTGCTCAAATGCAACAAAAAGTGGAACCGTTATTAATTTTATTTGTGAGGTTTTTAAAGTTAAGCCCATAGGAAGAGTAAGGAAAGACAGGATCTTGCCTATTCGTTATTTTTGAGAAATGATAAATCAAAAGAATAAATCTTGATTTATTTAACAATGCAAAAAGAAGTAATTAATATAACAAATATATAATTTGGTTTTGTAAACAATTGGGTTCGCAGACCTCCTAAATCATTTAAAGCTTGCACCAGGCAACTGACAATTTTTTGGTTTTAAACCTTTTATATGCGCTAAAATCTTCGTAAGATTTTGAAATGGTGTTAAGATAACAAATTGGAAATTTAAGGATAATTTACGTAATTAAAAATTAAATAATAAAGCAAGTACAAGAAGAGTACTTTAAGGATTTCTAGAAGGGTGTTTTAGAAATATAAACAAATAACAACTTCGAAAGTAACAACAAAGAAAAACAGAGAGGAATGAAATAGAAGTTTCTATAACTTCTTGTATTAATACAGAATTACGTTTAGAGGTTATACAAAATAGGGCAGGTCACTTATTGTTAAACCTGAAGAGAAAAATTAAAAGGAAGTTTCTAGAACTTCTACATTTAAACAGGATCACGAGGAAAAATGGGGCAAGTTACCATTTCGTGAAACCTGGATTAAAGAGATTATTGAAGGGTTTAGTAGACAATAACCAATTATTGTGCTAGCAAGAACAGAAATAGATTAATAAGCAGTTTCTAACTGCTGTTATTGATACAGATTGAATAAATGGTACATGGAGAAAATTGGGAGGGCGCCTATAGTTTGGCGAGGCCTCGTTGCAAAATAGATAAATTTAAAGATTAACCTAATTTTTTAGTAAAGATAGGTTGAGGAAGAGGAAATAGGAACTTTGTAGAGAATGTTTTTGGCCTATTTTATTCATTTCGGACGAGCGCGACGCGGATGAGAAATCGAACAACCACTGTATCACTATAGTCTATTGACGTGGCTGAAAAGTTCACTATTGTAGCACAGAAAGTTTATAGCAAGGAAAGTTATTGCGATGGAGAAAAATAACTAATTGCACTAGATTTGCGAGAGTCTATTGAGTTGAAAAACTTGTAGGTTATAGTTGAATGCAGCAGAAAAGTTCCAACGGAGGAAGAAAAATTAGGTGTTGATTAGCAGTTCATAAGGAAGATTCCTTAGTTAGAAAAGGCATTCCCATATGTGAGTGGAAAACACTAGAAGGTTTAACTTGTAGATGAATTGTTTGGCATGGAAAATTCCAGAACCATCAAGGCTGTTGAAATTAACAGACAAAGTCCAGCGGTGGAAAGAGCTAAGTTTCCTACAGACAGTGGGTAATTTAACGATGTCCCACGTTGTGAGAAATTATCTCAGTTAATAAGCTTAAGAAATGCTGCTTCATATTAAGATTAGATTGGATAGACAAAGCCCAACCTCGAAAATCCCTCGAAGATGGCTATTGCCCACATTTAGATATATCACACTGTATGTAAATGATGGATAAAAAGCATGTAGCTATTTAAAATCAATTAAAATTAGTTGAAGAACGTTGAAGTAGTACTTAGCTCATTTCTAATGAACGGCGATTCCTTGTTGACCGTTAGTCAGGAATTCACAACATGGCGAAGATTTGAATAATGTATCTAAAGTAGAGGAGACGGGCCCTAGTTAGGCTCCAACTGACAGTCTAGACGACTGTAGCACAAGTGAGGCCAGCTCAACGAAGCGCGGAGAGACCAGGGAAGGGAAAAGAGTGGTGGTAGGAGACAAAAGGAATACTCATAAGCAGGCTTCGGACAATTATGCACTTAAAGATGCCAAAATATGCATGCAAATATGCACTAAAAAGTGTCTAAATAAGCACTAAAATATGCATTAAAAATAAAAATATAACTGATATCAATTAGAGGTTTATATTACAGGAAATTGATGTTACATATTAAATATCGCCAAAATAAAGAAAATTATTTACATTACTACAATAGATTGCTCCAGTTTGTCAATAAAATTTACAAGTCTTGATTACACGTAATCACTGCATGATGTAATATGTTTTCAAACACAAACTTGCACCTATTTTCACTTAAAATGACTTTGTACTCAGAGAACACTCTCTCCACATCACGTGCCACAATTGGAGCATACTCCAACTTAACGAAATCAGAGACCTCTAGTATCGATGGACTGTCAATTTTGTCTTTGCCTTGGATAACACCACAAATGCTTTTAAGTTTGAGGAGACCGTAATTTTTCAGCACTACATTCTGCAATTTTTTCGAGAAAACTTGATTAGATAGGTTCTTTAGGGATCGATCGACTTCTTCAACAATTCCAATGCTAACGTGAAGAGGCAGTCCCTTTTCTTGCAATTTCTTGATGGCTGAAGGTATGCAACGCAAATTGGAACGAATGAATGTAAGTTGCTCACGAACACCATCTTTACTCAAGACTTCTTGAGCTTCTTTAGAATCGAGGTCTTCAACTACCTTTTTTACTACCTCGAAATAATCGGCATAATAAACAGCAGCTTTGAGCCACGTTCCCCATCTTGTATGAACTGGTAAAGACGGGAGAGGCACATCATGAACTGCATCAAAAAATTCTTTGCGACTTGGAGCCTTCAGGAACACTCTTTTCACTGTGGAGATCAACGTGTTTACTTCAGGAAAGGAAGCCCGCACTGCTTCAGCGTCTTGAAGTCCATGTGCTACACATGTGACGTGTATCATCTTGGGATATAATATCCCAAGACCTCCCATGGCTTTACACATGTAAGGTGCGGCATCCATGCTGGACACGATAACATGATCGTAAAGAATGCCTGATGGCCACAAACAAGAAAGTGCATCATTGAAAAACGCAGCAACTGTTGAGTGATTCACCTTAGGCAACACAGCCATAGTTAGTAGATATGATTTGTCTCTCTCTTCTTCTTCTCCTAAAATTCTAAACACGAAGTTAGCTTTATATTTTTGATCCACGTCCGTTGTTTCGTCAAGTGAGACCCAAATATATTTTCCATGAGCTTTTTCCCTTAGTTTACCTAACGTTACATTGTAAAGCTCAGAAACGTAATTCTTCCTAATTGTTGATTCATCTGGGACTGGTTGTTTCGTATACTCCTGCAGAAACTGAACTAAGTTCTTATTGTTTAGTTTGGTGAACGGTATCATTGCCGAGAGAAATGCTTTACACAGATCTTCATTGAATTTACTACGTGTTGGTCCAGGTTTAACTAAAGCAGTGGTTACAAGAACCTGGTGTTTTTGTTTCAGGTTTACTTCTTTCAATTTATTGTATTTCGTTGTTTGAAGATGTTGTTGAATTTGATACTTTTTAGTTGGGTTTCCGACTGTGCTACAGTATTTGCAAAACAATACACTTCCGTCAGTTGAAAAGTCTTGAAACTCTCGTACAAACCCTTTATTACCTCATTAACAGTCATCTACTCCTTAGGCATCTTAAATACAGTAGCTATTTAACGTGCTATGAACCACTGCCTGTTTCAACTCAACGAAAGTAAGACTGACAAGAACTAATTGTGCATGAAGGTAACTATTTACGGAATGAGGAAAAGATAACCTGCTTTACGGGAAATACCAAGAATCAGTCCCCACCTAATTGCATTGCAGGTAGACAATGCTATGGCCGGATATAGGGCTAGTGTTGCTAAATTTAAACACGATGCAAACCTAGCATTGCTCAACATTCCTGTTACCTGAAATACTTGTCAAATATTCCAAATGTGTCCTGCAGAAGCTGATGTCCACACTCAAGATTAAGAATGTTTTTGAAATATGCACTGGCAGGAGGAAAACCCTAAATATGCACTGTTACGTTTAAACTGTCCCAAATATGCAA
Source organism: Meconema thalassinum (assembly GCA_946902985.2). Taxonomy (NCBI): domain Eukaryota; kingdom Metazoa; phylum Arthropoda; class Insecta; order Orthoptera; family Tettigoniidae; genus Meconema; species Meconema thalassinum. The sequence continues at coordinate 721,333,546 of OX336389.2, forward strand.
TTGCATATGCAATATGCAAAATGCATAATTATCCGAAGCCTGCTCATAAGAATAACCAACATTTTAACAATAAATTCTTTTGATGAAATGGTCTTCACAGAGTTGAGAGCAGGCGTCACTAGCGAAGAATGGTGGATGAAAAAGTAGACGAAGTCCTCTCGATCACGGAGATGATAGCTGGCGATAGCGACGAGATCTGGTGGCCATATTGGAAAGGAAGTCCTCTTGAACAAGGGAAAATTGAGGAACTTCAGAGATTCGCTGCTAGATGACGCTAGGTGGGTCATGGAAGATATAATATATCTAGAACAGACTCACAGGTAGTGTAAGCAAAATATACAAACAAAGAGAAACCAGGAGATCACTGTTGGTGTTTGCGAAAAAAGGAAGGGATGAACTAAAGCAAAGAGAAGCAAAAGCATACTCTGTCTTAACGTGTGTTCCAAAGAATACACCACGGCTTCACCCACAGTAACATTTGGAATCCCGTTATAACATTAGTTATATAGATAGATAAGCATGGGTCCTAGTGGAAAATAATTCTATCACCTGAAACCAAAAATGCATGGGACGAAAAAACATCAAAATATAGTGTTGGTTTCGGACCCTAAAAGACGTGAAAAATATAATGAAAGTATTAAAAAAACTATTTTTTTTGAAATTTCATTCAGATCAATTTTTATCTCATTCCTGGGACTTAGAAAATTCCGGCCAAAAAGTACAAAATCATTAATAACACCCTAAGTATTCGTCGTATGATAAAATAGCAAGAGACAAAAAAGATGCAATGTGTTATTGTCTACAACATAGGCCATATATAATATTCCACTCAGACATATTACCTGTTTTTCCCCCCAGTATTTCACCCCTCCCCAAGGGCCCCTTAAATTGGGTTTATGAAAAAAAAAACGGTCAAACACCTATTTACTTATTTTTAATGCTGATTTTTTCCGCTGAGTTTCAAACTCCTCGCCTATATCGTTCAAGCGATACACGCTCCGTTAGGAATCCTACAGCCCCACTTTTCACCCCTTTCACCTCATAATATACACCACATCGAAAAACCCTCAGACACGTGTCTTCTTATTTGCCTACTTTTCACATTTTGCAAAAATGAGGAAAAAGTAGACTTATGAGATCGATCCGGGAAAATGTGTGTCTGTCTGTCTGTCTGGCTGGCTGCGTGTGTGTCCCCCCCCCCCTCCCTATCAACTCCTAAACGGCTGCAGCAATCAAAACCAAATTTAGTATGAGTGAAGATGTGCACCGGAATATCTCACGTCCACATTTGAAAATGATGTCAGTGCTACCAACTGCTGAAAAAAACGCACTAGCAATTTGAGCTCCATGTTGGATATCTTGCAAGGTATGCATGGGAGCTATTCCAAAATTGGCACACATGTAGATAAGACTATTTCAGTTTAATTTCCAGGAGGCCAGCCATGACAGTGTTGCCAAAATAATTTTAAGCCTTCTGATATGTCCAATGTTTAAATGCATATAACATCTACGCTATCAATTTGATTTCAACCAAATTTTGTATGTAATATCTGTTCATAAACAGATATGACTGAGCGTATTCCTAAGAGCCACCAGGGCTGACAACTGTTAATAATTGCTCTCTCTATTTTTTTATCCAAATACCAATATATCAGAAAGTATGCAAGCCAACAGCTTTAAAATATGCACACGTACAGTATATTCTGACATTTTAGATTAATTTGGAGTAACTTATATACGTCAGTTCTACCAACATAATTATAAGTCTGCTGATAGTACCAATTTTTAAATACTTGTAACTTCTATACTATCAGTTGGATTTCAACCAAATTTCGTATGTGCTATGTGTACCATAACAGATATGACTATACGTGTTGTTAAGAGCAATCAGGGCTGCCAACTGTTAATAAATGCTGTCTATATTCTTTTACCCTAATATCAATATATCAGAAAGTATGCAAGCCAACAGCTCTATACTTTGCACACGTATAGCACCTGACATTCTAGATTAATTTGGAGTAATTAATACAAGGCAGTGCTGCCAACATGATTCTATGCCTGCTGATATGTCCAATTTTAAAATACATGTTACTTCTATATTAACAAATGGATTTCATCCAAAATTGGCCCAACAAGATATCATAATATTTCAGATTATTTCTGACCAGCACACGCATGACATTGTTGCAAACATGCTTTTACGCGTGCTGATAGATCCAGTGTCTAACTGCATGTAACGTCCATTGGACTTCAACCAAATTTTGTATTCTGTACCTTAAGTGATGGAACTAAGAATGTATTTCGTCACCAGGGCTGCCATTTGTAGTGTGCTCTATTAGGCTACATTATGCCGGGTATATTTTGAATTAATTAGATATTTCGATATTACCAACTTAATTTCGTCATTATTCTTGATAGGTTCATATTCTGTAGAATAATCATTGGCATGAAAAGTAGGCTGTATAATTTTTCACGGAACTTCTTGTTTTTAATGATGAGTTTATATGCCGAGTATCACATCCCCTAATGAAACCAATCGGGAAATGCAGGTCTACCCCCTTAACAATCCTTTAGAACCTGAATATCCAAAAATCCTTTCTTAGTGGGCGTTTGCGGCCCTTGAGGAAGCTGCATACCAAATTTCATTCCAATCCCTTCCGTGGTTTCTGAGATTTCGTGATGAATGAGTGAGTGGTATTTGAGCTTAATATAATTGATAGAAGATAGATAGATAAGCATCGGTCCTAGTGGAAAATAATTATATCACCTGAAACCAAAAATGCATGGGACGAAAAAAAAACCTAAAAATATCATGTTGGTTTCGGACCCTAAAAGACGTGAAAAATGTAATAAAAATATATATATTTTTTTTGAAATTTCATTCGAATCAATTTTTATGTCATTCCTGGGACTTAGAATATTCCGGCCAAAAAGTACAAAATCATTAATAACACCCTAAGTATTCGTCGTATGATAAAATAGCAAGAGACAAAAAAGATGCAATGTGTTATTGTCTACAACATAGGCCATATATAATTTTCCACTCAGACATATTACCTGTTTTCCCCCCAGTATTTCACCCCTCCCCATGGGCCCCTTAAATTGGATTTATGAAAAAAACGGTCAAACACCTATTTACTTATTTTTTTATGCTGATATTTCCGCTGAGTTTCAAACTCCTCGCCTATATCGTTCAAGCGATACACGCTCCGTTAGGAATCCTTCAAGCCTCACTTTTCACCCCTTTCACCTCATAATATACACCACATCGAAAAACCCTCAGACACGTGTCTTCTTATTAGCCTACTTTTCACATTTTGCAAAAATGAGGAAAAAGTAGACTTATGAGATCGATCCGTGAAAATGTGTGTCTGTCTGTCTGTTCTTCTGTCTGTCTGGCTGGCTGCGTGTGTGTCCCCCCCCCCCCCCTATCAACTCCTAAACGGCTGCAGCAATCAAAACCAAATTTAGTATGAGTGAAGATGTGCACCGGAATATCTCACGTCCATATTTGGAAATGATGTCAGTGCTACCAACTGCTGAAAAAACGCACGCGAAATTTGAGCTCCATGTTGGATATCTTGCAAGGTATGCATGGGAGCTATTCCAAAATTGGCACACATGTAGATAAGACTATTTCAGTTTAATTTCCAGGAGGCCAACCATGACAGTGTTGCCAAAATTATTTTAAGCATTCTGATTGGTCCAATGTTTAAATGCTTATAACTTCTACGCTATCAATTGGATTTGACCAAATTTTGTATGTAATATCTGTACATAAACAGATATGACTGAGCGTATTCCTAAGAGCCACCATGGCTGCCAACTGTTAACAATTGCTCTCTCTATTTTTTTTTATCCAAATACCAATATATCAGAAATTATGCAAGCCAACAGCTTTAAAATATGCACACGTACAGTATATTCTGACATTTTAGATTAATTTGGAGTAACTTATATACGTCAGTTCTACCAACATAATTATAAGCCGGCTGATAGTACCAATTTTTAAATACTTGTAACTTCTATACTATCAGTTGGATTTCAGCCAAATTTCGTATGTGCTGTGTGTACCATAACAGATATGACTATACGTATTGTTAAGAGCAATCAGGGCTGCCAACTGTTAATAAATGCTGTCTATATTCTTTTACCCTAATATCAATATATCAGAAAGTATGCAAGCCAACAGCTCTATACTTTGCACACGTATAGCACCTGACATTCTAGATTAATTAGGAGTAATTAATACAAGGCAGTGCTGCCAACATGATTCTATGCCTGCTGATATGTCCAATTTTAAAATACGTGTTACTTCTATACTAACAAATGGATTTCATCCAAAATTGGCACAACAAGATATCATAATATTTCAGATTATTTCTGACCAGCACACGCATGACATTGTTGCAAACATGCTTTTACGCGTGCTGATAGATCCAGTGTCTAACTGCATGTAACGTCCATTGGACTTCAACCAAATTTTGTATTCTGTACCTTAAGAGATGGAACTAAGAATATATTCAGTCACCAGGGCTGCCATTTGTAGTGTGCTCTATTAGGCTACATTATACCAGGTATATTTTGAACTAATTAGATATTTCGATATTACCAACTTAATTTCGTCATTATTCTTGATAGGTTCATATTCTGTAGAATAATCATTGGCATGAAAAGTAGGCTGTATAGTTCTTCACGGAACTTCTTGTTTTTAATGATGAGTTTATATGCCCAGTATCACATCCCCCAATGAAACTAATCGGGAAATGCAGGTCTACCCCCTTAACAACCCTTTAGAAACTGAATATCCAAAAATCCTTTCTTAGTGGGCGTTTGCGGCCCTTGAGGAAGCTGCATGCCAAATTTCATTCCAATCCCTTCCGTGGTTTCTGAGATTTCGTGATGAATGAGTGAGTGGTATTTGAGCTTTATATAATGGATAGAAGATAGATAGATAAGCATCGGTCCTAGTGGAAAATAATTATATCACCTGAAACCGAAAAATGCATGGGACGAAAAAAAACATAAAAATATCATGTTGGTTTCGGACCCTAAACGGCGTGAAAAATGTAATAAAAATATTAAAATCTATTTTTTGAAATTTCATTCGAATCAATTTTATGCCATTCCTGGGACTTAGAAAATTCCGGTCAAAAAGTACAAAATCATTAATAACTCCCTAAGTATTCGTCGTATGATGAAATAGCAAGAGACAAAAAGATGCAATGTGTTATTGTCTACAACATAGGCCATGTATAATTTTCCACTCAGAAATATTACCTGGTTTTTCCCCCGAAATTTCCCCCCTCCACATGGGCCCCTTAAATGGGATTTATGAAAAAAACTGTCAAACATCTATTTACTTATTTTTATGCTGATTCTTTTCCGCTGAGTTTCAAACTCCTCACCTATGTCGTTTAAGAGATACACGCTCCGTTAGGAATCCTTCAACCCCCACTTTTCACCCCTTTCACCTCATAATATACACCACATCGAAAAACCCTCAGACACGTGTCTTCTTATTTTTAATGATGAGTGTATACGCCGAGTATCACATCCCCCAATGAAACCAATCGGGAAATCCAGGTCTACCCCCTTAGCACCCCTTTAGGACCTGAATATCCAAAAATCCTTTCTTAGTGGGTATTTGCGGACCTTGAGGAAGCTGCATACCAAATTTCATTCCAATCCGTTCGGTGGTTTCTTAGATTTCGTGATGAATGAATGAGTGGTATTTGAACTTTATATAATAGATAATACCATTGGTTAGGGCGTCCTCCCCTACTTTGCCATCCTGAGTTATTTGTTTTGCATCTCTCACCACGTGGAAGGTTTGGCATATGTTTCCTAACATGATGCTTAATTTACTCAGGGTTATTATCCGACCTTTACTAACCCCGGTAATACCAATAGGCCACTTTTTGTCGATGTTACATTCTTTAGGTAACGATCGTTTCTTAACTAGGCACACGTCGGCGCCTATATCCACTAACGTGCACAACGGCCTTCCGCTACTAGCTATATTCAAAAAGACAGTGCCCTCGTTTGTCTGTCTAGGAATACCTCGTTGTTTTGGGGTTTTCGAAGTCGTCCCTAATCTACGAGCCCCTGACAGTTTGACGAACTGTAATTTTGGGTAGCGGGTTTACTTCTGCTCCCTGCGCTGAACCAACAGTCTTTGGTTCTAGGAGACCATTTGTTACAAGTGTGGCACGGGCTGCGGCCTATCCGGGTCTTCCTTCCCGCATGCTGGTCTCCTTGCCTCTGCCGGTATGTGGCGATCCTTACCACAGTTATAACATTTCCTAGCCTCTGCGCTGGTCTTAAGGACACTTGTGTTACCGGTAGTGCGACAATTCATTATTAAATGTCCTGCCTTACCGCAATTGAAACAATGTCTGGTTTCCTTATTAGTTACTACTTGAATGTTTTCGGAATGCCTATTGTCCTTATCTCTGTCCTTTTTCCTAATTCTTTTTCTAAATTACGTCACTTTTTGCAATAGTTGCACTTGACTTGCCGAGTAGTTAGTGGTGAAGTTTTGCCTTCCTCTCTCCCATCGCTTTTCCTTGCCTGTTTACATTCTCTAGCTATGTGACCGCTGTTGTTGAAATTGTAGCACACAACTCTTATGTTTGCACGGCTGGTCAATGTTTGCAAACCTGCTGTGTTGTGCTTGGTTACCTCCGGTGTGTTCTGGCTCGTATATGCTGTATACTTTCCTGGATAACTGTCTTTTGCCTTTTGTGCTAATATAACTGCTTCCTCTTCCCTTTAAATGGTTACTGCTGTCTCGGAAGTAGGCAGATTCAATGACTGTACTCTAGCCTTTTTTCAAGGGTTAGCAATCCCTTGTACGAACCCTGCGACACAGACTTTCTGAATGCAGCGCAATATAGACTGTCCGTCCGCTATAGGTTCGCCTTCTAGCATGGCCTCTCTGAACGATGATGCTATCGTGTCAATGTGATATGCCCATGATGCTACTGATTCTGTCTGTTCTTGCCTATTCTGAAATAGTTGGCATACATACAAGTCTAAAGTGCCTTGTATAACGTGGTACTCTAATAATGCTGTCTTTGCTGTCTCCCAACTGACAATGTCTCCTCTAACTAGAAATTTTTCCCTAGCTCGCCCCGTGATTTTGGTCAACGTGTATTTATAAATTAGGGATAATTCGTCTTCCCTAATGAATTCTATAGCTGTGTCTACATTTGCAATGAATTCTTTTAATCTTTCTGGCTGTGTGCCGTCAAATTATTTATCAGCGTATGTTCCACCGATACTGAGATATAAGGCTCTCTCATGCTAAATACTGTAGATCTGCCTTAGTTTGCACTCCGTTAGTTGGGGAACCGTACTAGCTTGAGTGGGAGTGGCCAAAGTGATTTAAAGTCTACTCACTCTATCGTCTTCTGCTCATTAGTAGGCCTCCGCTTGCTGCGGCTGCCGGCTGCTGTCTGCTGGCTGCTGGCTGCTGGCTGCCGGGCAGCTTTTTTTGCTAGCTGCTGGGCTTCCGGATCTTCTGTCTTCGTCTCTTGAGCAACGTGCCTCTTGACGGCTACGCGCCACTTGTTGGCTTATAATTTCTTTGATGTTCTGGAAGATCTCTGCTTACTGTGCTATGAGTTCACTCTGTCCGATGCATTGCACTCGGGCCTCCACATTCTGACACCAAAAATAATTCTACTGTCGTGACCTGGCTGTGTATGTGGTAGTTCTCGTGAGGCCAGCCGAGTGGTGATGTTTGGCCTGACTTGAGTATGTGGATGTTGAACCCTGAGAACAGACAACTCTGTGTTTCGTCGCCCGTATATGTAGATTTATTTACATGTGGCACCCTGTGCCGACATATATACACTTGTACAGTTATGAGTTGTACCCTCCTTCAGCATGGTCAGTTCGTCTCTGCATAGCTTTCTCCTGCAGTATTCACTCTCGTGGACTGGAGTCCCTAAAAGCTGACTTAACGATGAAATAAAGTATAATCCCCTATGAAGATGATTGATCAATCAGGATTGACCTGCTCTGATTGATCGCCGATATTTAACTTAACATGGTCGTCTGACCAGTATTGATCTGTTGACTTCAGTTGACTAACGTTGACCAGTTCACCAGTTCATCAATTTACCAATTGACTATTGACCTCGTTCCTGAGGAATTCCGGTCTTATATAGGGACATTCCCTACTCTCATAAATTGGACTTCGATAAATCCCCTTCTCCAGCGAAATAGGCGAAGACAGGTTACTTTGGCAAAACTGCCCTGCTTAATGCTGCTACCTGGCGGCCGAGGTCAGACATTGACCGGCGGTCGCTCCAGTGCAAGGTGCAACTCTTGATCTGGGGTGACTCATAGACCATGCCTTGTAACTCGCATTGGAACCTGAGTAACACTGCTCGTGATTCATGAACACACAATAGATAATCACTCTGTGACGAATTGACCATCCGATCGGCGGAACCAAATATTTCTTAACGTCTACCTTTAACTGGATTATATGATTTCTTACAACTTTTACATATGATGTCTTTTACAATCATGATTTACATACAGTATAATAGTTGTTACATTTTAGTCATGTTTTACTGGTTTACCCTTTTTCTTAGCTTGATTTCTCATTTCACTGAATTTATTACTTTGTGCTTGGAGACTAGTCCAGAGTTCGATCCCCACGACTATAGGTTCTCTAATGTTCAAAAGACACCTGAAACACAGTAGCACACTAGTATATATGCTGTCTTCGTGGAGGTCAGGGTACGATTCCCGGTTCTGCCAAGAAATTTCATTCTGATCTGACGGCTGGAAAGGGGTACACTCAGTCTCGTGAATCCAAACTGAGAATAGGTGGATTCGATTCCCACCTCTGCCATCCTGGAAATGTTTTTGCGTATATACCCTCTTCTTCACTAGGCTAACGGCGGGATGGTTCCTAGCTTAATGCCACGGCCACCTCGATCCCAATCCTCATCTGAATTACAAATGCACACACTAATACCGCTATCACAATAACACAGGTTATCAGACAAATTCCACGCACACACACCCAAGTACACGATGTTACCTGACCACGATTCACAAAGCTTCAAAGTCAATCAACAACAAACCATCCCATATGTAACGCTCGACATCCCTAGCTTGTTGTTGTTAATTCGTTTCGGGACTTGATTAATCGTGGTAATTTAGCCCCTGTGTGTAGAATTTACGTGACAACTTGTGTTATTGTGATGTTTCTAGTAGTGTGTGTATTTGTAATTGAGGCTACGAGTGGAGTGGAGGCGGATGAGGAACCATCCAGGAATTTCAATGGTGTAGAAATCGGGAACCACAGTAACCCATGTCTAGGATCGCCAAGGTGGGGATCAAACCCGCCTCTTCACAGTTTTTTCCCACGAGGTTGAGTGAACACCGCTCCAGCCATCAGACCAGAACTTCAATCTCCGAGGCGACAGACAAAACTGGTAGCTGTCTCTATCCTCGTCCACTGCCCTCTTTCCTGAGCAAGTTGACAAGATCCTAAGATAGTCTCACACATACAGTATGCCTACTCATGAAGTACTCGTGTATTGGCGATAACTGTCGAGAAAATTTCTCTCCGTATACCAGATATTGCGTCCGTAAATGGGATAACGCTCAGACCTAGACTAAATAAATACCACACTCCGACTGAAATCGAACGTGTGATTCTGACAGAATAATAGCTGACGGTACCAATTTATTCCTGTTATAGGCCACTCAGTTGCTGGATCAATCAGAGCGTTAGATACACAAAAATTTCTCTCGGCCCATTCGAACTCACTAAATTTGCCAATTGTTTAAACTACAAAAATTTCATATTCTTAGGATACGAGATATCTTCTCATTATTCCGAAAATAATTTGCTCATCGTCTGGCGTAAGGGTGAGTCATATCAAAACTTCTTTCACGCAAATTTTTAGGTATGTTTAGAGAACTATTAGCAATTAAAGACGGTTTTGATATTGTGCATATTAAGGGAGGTATGACTTTTAGCTTACTCTTATCATATGAAGCAATGTTGTTGTTTGAGTCTTCAGTCTTTTGACTGATTTGATGCAACTTTCCATGCCTCCCTGTCCTGAGCAAATCGTTTCATCTCTACATAGCTACCACACCCTATATCCGAGCAATCTGTTTAACATATTCTAACCTTGCTCTACCCCTACAGTTTTGTCCTCGATCCTTCCTTTCATAACTAAGCTTGCTATTCCTGGGTGTCTTAGTATGTGTCCTACCCACCTAACTCTTCTCTTGATAAGCAGTTGCCAGAAACATCTCCCCTCCCCCACTCGTCTTAATACCTTTTCATTTGTAACCTTATCTACCCGTATGATCTTCCTCATCCTCCTGTAACACCACATTTCAAACGCTTCAAATCTTCTCTTTTCTGCTGCACTAATAGTCCGAGTTTCACTTCCATAGAGTGCCACGCTCCAGACAAAGGCTTTCAAAAAGAATTCCTTATACCTTTATCTATGAACAATAGGCTTATGATATCACCTTTTGTCCGCGTGTGCGCATGTGAGTGTGTATGTGTGTGTTATCTGTGAATGTTCCCCTAATAACATCTAAACGGCCGGAGCTATTTCAATAAAACTTGGTACGGACAGAGTACTTATTCGTCCAAACCAAACCGTGCCCTTCAAATTAAAGTATGTTTCACCAATCCAACATGGTGGCCTCGCGAAACCTTGCCATGACATTCGATATTTCCTGAACTATTACTGATATCATCCTGCATGTTTGTATGGTGATACACAATTCTAACGCAAGTTCAGCTGTGTGACGCTTAAAAACATGTAAATTACGAACCCAACATGGCGGCCTAGCAAATTAAAGTACTTCAATAGCATTTTCTCGAGATTTCACCAACTAATCATTGCCAAACCTGACACCCTATATATCTTGGCATCTAATTCCATTCAATTGGTTACATAAAAGCAAGATAGTGGCTGTGCGCATTTTTTAAATTATTGTAAGATCTTATATTCAGTGTCCTAATCATTCGATCAATTTGAACGTATGAATAATGAACCAACACAATAAACTTCATACAATGGTGCAGAACTCTATAGTCTAAATATAGAACAATCCAACATGGCGATCGCCCGACATATTTAAACGGTTCTCAATATCTGAGAATCTATTACAGCAATCGCACTGAAATTTGATTTTTGATAAAGGTTATTACCGTAAGTTCATCAATAAGCTGTTTAATAATCAGATGAACACAAATCCAACATGGCGACGGCACGAAATTCAAATATTTACATGGATGTTTCTCGCTACTTAAATATCAGACCACAACGAAACTCAGCACCGTATATCTTCATTCATGGCTTAATACCGGGTGGTCCGCCAGCCCCTTGCGATCCAGTTTTATGGATCTCGTCAAAGGTACTACAATTCTGATAGACATCGGTCCCTCTCCCTAAACAGAGGTAATATTACGAGATGTGTGTTTCCGGGCTAGAAGACAGCCGGAATCGTGAGCGCCTCTATTAATTCAGTATGGGTATCTCGAATGAACCCGTAAAACGAGCACAGATACGCAGAGCACGTACTTGTATACAGGAGGTGCACGCACAGACAAAGAGAGCAGGTATTGTATGGACTGGGAAGTGCGTGCTACAGTGTTAAGTGTCGTAGTAGCTGACATGGCAAGCGCGCGGTAGGATGTACGAGAGTTGACTGTGCTTTAGGATTCGAAGGTTCAAGGCTCATACATTTTATTTTCAGTTGCCTGGGATGAGGCAGGGTTGAATACTTATTAGTTTTTCAAAACTTATTTGTTTATTTGGCCTTGAAAAAGGCTGTTGGTGTTGAGTTGGATTGATCTAGGCTAGGAAACATGTGACAGGATTTCAGTTATCCACGGCGTTTAACTCAGCACCTGCTCGAAGTGACGACCTCCGTGGTCGATACAACTCTGCGCGCGATGTTGAAAGGACCTTCTGGCTCGTTGCAACATATCTGGCGAAATGGATCGGCATGTCTCGGTGGTGAACTGTCTCAGGTCACCAGGACCAGCCGGTTCCTGTGCATACACCAGTTGTTTTACATGGCCCCACAGGAAAGAATCCAGGGGCGTAAGATCGGGCTATCTGGCGGGCCAGGGGACAGGTCCTCCTCGTCCTATCCACGTATCAGGATACGTCACATGGAAGTGGTTACGGACGACCACCGCTCCGTGCGGTGGAACTCGGTAATGTGAAAATCACATACTGCAGTGGTCTAGGAGTGGCACATGTTCCAAAAACGGTGGTAGTTCATTTTGAAGAAACCGCACATAGCGTTGTCCTGTCAGATGGCCCTCAAAGGAATGGGGACTGATGAGGTGTTCACCCATGATGCCACAACATACATTTACGCCCCACTGTACCTGAAAATATGTTCGTCGCACCCAAAGGGGATTATCCACACTCCAGAAATGCATATTATGGCGATTAACGGTTCCGTTGTTGTGGAATCATGCTTAGTCCATAAATAAGATGGTCGCTAGAAAAGCAGGATCAGTGTCCACACGCTGTAGGATCCATTGATAGAACGCCACCCGGGCGTCGAAATCATGACCATGGAGCTTCTGGTATATGTGCAGTCGGTATGGGTGAAACCGGTGGGTATGCAATACCCGCATAACAGACGCTCGGCTGATGTTCGTCTCCTGTGCAATGGCCTGTGTGCTAGTATGATGGTTACGCCGGATAGCGTCAAACACAACCTCTTCATTGTGAGCAGACGTCACGCGAAGATCTTGGACAGGCCGTGTCCTTCCCAGGGATCCAGTATCCCGCAGGTGTCTTTCCTCGCTCCAAAATACCATGCATGTCAGTTGTCGTCTATCCGAATAGCGTTCTTGGTAAAGGTGTTGTGCCTGGTATGCATTCTGTCGAGCTTCTCCATAGCTAAGTAACATATCCACATGCTCGTCGCGGGAATACATCTCGAGGCAGTGAATATGCTTTGAGTTGTGAATTCCTTCGAAGGAGGCGAGATCACACAACTACATACTGACTTGCCATTGCATGTTGTTATCGTTCAAATGGGCCACACTTTGCCCTACCTGTGGTCTACGAAGCTTGGAACATGTACAACGTTGCTAACTTGTTGCCTGTGCCCAAGCCATAGACCTTCCACCTTAGGATCAACTATTTCATTTATTGGAATCATCTTACTTATTTTTATCATCTGAGAAAGTGTAATCTCTAACCGCCCTATTTTATTATTCTTAAATATAGTAAGTTCATTACAATGATATAAAAACTTACCTCCCGCTGAACATAGTTATTCAGAACTACCTATATTAACTAATTTCTAATATGGCAGACAAGTGCGGTAGATTTAAGCTTTAAATATAAAGAATAAATTTTATTAGAAAATGGCAGCATGATCAGATTTAAATTTACAAAATAGTGCATCTCCTTTAATAGAACAACTCATCTTTTTTCAAGATCATACATTATTAATTCTATTAATAATCACCGTTCTTGTACCTTACATTATATTAATATTATTTTTTAATAAGTATACTCACCGATACTTATTAGAAGGAAAAAAATGAAGTAATTTGAACAATTTTACCCGCCATTACCCTTATTTTTATTGCTCTTCCATCTTTACGTCTTCTTTATTTATTAGATGAATCTAGAGATGCTATTATTACTGTAAAGACTGTAGGACATCAATGATACTAAGTTATGACTATACTGACTTCGTCATCCCTCATGAATTTGATTCTTATATAATCCCCTATAATGAAATATCTAATAATGGATTCCAATTACTAGATGTTGATAATCGCACAGTTTTACCCTTAAATACACAGGTCGGAATATTAGTGAAAGCCGCAGACGTCCTACACTAATGAACTGTTCCTGCTATAAGTGTAAAGGTAGACGCTACACATGGTCGATTAAACCAATGAAGCTTCTTTATTAATCGGCCAGGTCTATACTACGGACAATGCTCATAAATCTGTGGAACTAATCATAGTTTTATGCCTATTGTCTTAGAGAGTGTTAATACTAAAACATTTATTAACTGAATTCTTAATGCTAATTCATCAGATGACTGAAAGTAAGTAATGGTCTCTTAAACCATTTTATAGTAATTAACGTTTACTTTTGATGAAGAAATTAGTTAAAAAATAACATTAGTATGTCATACTGAAATCATTAATAGATTTAATATTTCTTTATTCCTCAAATTATTCCTTATTTTTATTTTCAATATTTTATTTAGCTTTAGTCTCTTTTACTATTATTAATTACTTCTTCTTGATTTATCAACCCGTTTCTTCAGTTACTGAACAATTTAATATCCCACAAACTTCTTTAAATTGAAAATGATAGCAAATTTATTTTCCGTTTTTATCTTTAAATTGATTAAGAACATTCTTAGGAATAACAATTCTGCCCCTCAATTATTGATTAATACCCTCACGCCATAATATAATCTGATGTTCTGTTATTAAAACATTACATAATGAGTTTAAAACTTTAATTGGGCCTACAGGCCATCACGGAAGAAGATTTATATTTATCGCATTATTTTCTTCAATCTTATTCAATAATTTTTAGGTTTATTTCGATATATCTTTACAAGCTCAAGACATTTAGTAATAACACTTACATTTGCTATACCTTTATGATTTAGTTTTATAATCTATTGGTGAATTAACCACACTCAACATATATTTGCCCATTTAGTACCCCATGGTACACCAGCAGCTCTTATACCTTTCATGGTCTGTATTGAAACTATGAGAAATGTAATCCGACCAGGAACTTCAGCTGTACGACTAGCAGCTAATAGAATTGCTGGACACCTACTAGGTAATACTGGTCCTTTATTAACAATAATACTTCTTTCAGGACTTGTATTTGCACAAATTGCATTATTAACATTAGAATCAGCAGTCGCAATAATCCAATCTTACGTATTTGCTGTCCTCGCAACATTATATTCTAGAGAAGTAAATTATGACAACACACTCTAATCACCCCTTTCATTTAGTTAACCCTAGGCCATGACCTTTAACAGGGGCCATCGGAGATTTGCTACAGCCGCAGGTTTAGTAAAGTGATTCCACCATTTTATTAATTATCTTTTGTTACTAGGAACTTTAACTACAATTTTAACAATAATTCAATAATGACGAGATATTACTCGTGAAGGTACTTATCAAGGATTACACACTCTTTCGGTAAATTATGGACTTCGTTGAGGAATAATTTTATTTATTGTGTCAGAAATCGTTTTCTTTATCTCTTGAGCTGTTTTCCATAGAAGATTATCCCCTAATATTGACTTAGGAGCAATATGATCCCCCACGGGAATTCACCCTTTCAATGCATTACAAATTCCTTTATTGAATACTGCAATCCTTCTTGCATCAGGAGTCACAGTAACTTGAGCTCACCATAGATTAATAGAAGGAAATTATAGTCAAATAACACAAGGTTTATTCTTCACTATTGTTTTAGGGATTTATTTTTCCATATTGCAAGCCTATGAATATGTTGAAGACCCTTTTACTATTGCAGATGCTTCTTATCGGTCTAGTTTTTTTATAGCAACAGGTTTCCATGGATTAAATGTTTTAATCAGAACAACATTTTTATCAACATGCTTAATACGCCACTTAATATGTCATTTCTCCCCTAATCACCACTTTGGATTTGAAGCAGCTGCTTAATATTGACATTTCGTTGACGTTGTATGATTATTCCTTTATATTTCTATTTACTGATGAGGTAGATAATTATTTAGTATATATGTACATTTGACTTCCAATCAAAAATATTGAAATTATTCAAAATAAATCATTTGAATTATATATATTATATCTATCATCTCTATCACCTTGGCAATAATTGTTATAATCTTAGCTTCAATACTTTCAAAAAATATAGTAATGACCAAGAAAAAAGTTCACCATTCGAATGTGGCTTCGACCCTAAAAGCTCAGCACGTCTACCATTTTCGAAATTTTCTTAATTTTTGACGTAAAAATTGCCCTTCTATTACCTGTCTCCATTATTATACAATGATCAGATATCACATCATGAACTTTAGTAAGATTATTTTTCTTATTTATTCTCTTAATTGGGTTGTTTCATGAATGAAATTAAGGTGCCTTAGAATGAGCTTATTAACTACATAGGGTTGTAGTTAAGTATGCCATTTGATTTGCACTCAAAAAGTATTGAAATTTAATCTTCCTTAAATAAGAAGCGATATATTGCAATCAATTTCGACTTGATCTTAGATGATTTCATCCTTATTTGTGTACTTATTTTAGTATTAATTGAAACCAAAGAAGCGGTATATTACTGTTAATAATATTAGTGAAATTTATTTCTAATTAAGAAGAAATGAGAGGATCAAATTAAAGCTGCTAACTTTTTATTTAAATGGTTTAACTCCATTAGCATTTCTATTTATATAGTTAAAAACAATACATTTTAATTGTATAAATAATAAATTATTATTTATAAATATTTAAAATTTAAATAATTTCCTTTACATCTTCAGTGTCATTCTCTACATATAAGCTATTTAAATATAATAATAACATTAATAAAATAATAAATCACAAAACAAGACTAATTAAATATATCTTCATTCTATTATTCTGCCATCACTGAGTATCCCCTGAATACTAACAGTAGTATTATAAATTATTTGACCCCCTCAATCCGCACTTCAACCTTAATCAAAAGACTTATATATATAACTTCCTAACTTCAGAGGAATGTAATTAACACCATAAGTAGACACAAATGGTATAAATCATATTGACCCAATAAAACAAGATATTAAATAAAACTTTAACGACTGCAAATTATGAGATAAAGAAAATTTGATAATTCATAAACTATCCATCCTCCTAATAAACTAACCATTAAAGCTAAAGTCTTTAACCAAAATGGTAAACAAATTATAGAAGGAGAGGGAAAATTTCTCATCTACAACTGTCTTAATCATTAAAGTTAATATACCCTTTAATTCATCTTTCATCACTTAATGGATGATATGATGAAGAATTAAAGTCTCCTGTTATTGAGTAATAAACTAATCGTAAGGAATAACAAAGAGTTAATCCTGTAGAAATAAAGTATAAAGATCTCAAAAAATTTAAATAAGTCAAGGAAACAATTTCCATAATTAAATCCTTTGAATAAAATCCCGCCAAAAAGGGTATCCCACATAATGCTAAATTTGACACATTAAAACAAATAACTGTTAAAGTTATTTGTGTACATAATCTACCCATAAACCGAATATCCTGAGAATTTTTCATATTATGAATTACAGAACCTGCGCTCATAAATAATAATGCCTTAAATAAAGCATGTGTTAATAAATGAAAAATGCTAATATAGGAAATCCTATAGCCAAAATTCATTATGTCAATGTAGAAAGTGCAATATTTTTTTTCAAATCATATTCACAATTTGCCCCTAATCCTGCCATAAATACTGTTAAACTAGAAATTAATAATAATCCCTTACCTAATCTATTATCAGCAATAACAGAATTAAATCGAATTAATAAATAAACCCCTGCAGTTACCAGAGTTGAAGAATGGACTTTAAGCTGCTATAGCAGCCGGTAATCAAGAAGAAAAAGGAATTTGAGCTCTCTTTGTTATAGCTGCCAAAATTACTAATGCAGTAATAAAATACATAATTCTAGAATTCTTCATTACATCGAAGTAATAAATATAATTTCATCTCCCGAAATTTAATATTCAAGCAATAGCCATTAATAAAGCCACATCGCCGATTCGATTCGATAAAGCTGTTAATATTCCGGCTCTATAATATTTCACATTTTGATAATAAATTACCAAGCAGTATGAAACTAATCCTAACCCGTCTCATGCTAAAAGAATTCTAATTAAATTAGGACTAATAATTAAAAATATTATAGATAAGACAAATATCAACACCAAAATAATAAATCAATTAATCACTAAATCCCCGTGCATATACTCATTACTATAAAAAATTACCAATGAAGAAATAAATAAAACAAATCCCATAAATAATAAAGAAATTCAATCAAACAAAAAGTTATAATTAAAGATCTGTTTAAATTAAAAATCTCCCATTCAATAAAAATAATTATATCATTTAAAATAAAATAAAAACTTATTATTACTAGAAAAATTGCCATAAAAAACTCACAAAGCAAATTGATATCGATCATAAAATGATAAGAGGTAAATTCCTTATTTCATTGACACCACAAATCAATATTTTTTATTTAAACTACTTAAATACAACAATAAAATACATAAATCACCCTTTAAAATTAAAATATTTAAAGGTAATCAATGCAACATTAATAGTAGATTCTCCCGAGAATACCCCATAGAACAAGAATAAATACCAGAATAAATTATACCATTAAGAATCCTCCAACCAAACTACTTCTAATCCAAATTACGTTACAGGTTAGCCCTAGCTTGATTAATATTAAATAAACTCGTAATAATCCATACCCTCCTAATTTTAATAACACACCTGCCAAAATTATTGATCCTGAAATCGGGGCCTCAACATGCGCCTTAGGTAATCATAAATGTGTCATAAATATGGGTATCTTAACCAAAAAATGCTAAAATCAATCTAATATAAAACAATAATCTTGATAATCTAATATTATTTAAAAGACCAATATATAATCTCCCACAAAATCCATAAATATTAAATAAACTTACTAACAAAGGTAAAGAAGCTAATAAAGTATAAAATAAAAATTATACTCCCGCCTGTAATCGTTCCGGTTGGTACCCCCATCCTAAGATTAAGAATAAAGTAGGAATCAATCTAACCTCAAAAAACAAGTAAAAAGAAAATAATCTTATTCTTCTAAAAGTACTGCATAATATTAATAATAAAAAATTACAAAATAATGGAAAAATAATTAAAATACCTATAATGAAAGACACTCTCTCTTGCTGTAATCATTAATGAACAAATTCAAAATCTTAATAAAATTAAACCATATGATAAAATATCAACCCCAAAGATATAACTCAAATTACAGAAATCTGTTAAAGTAATATAACTTATTATAAAAAAGAATGTTATCAAATATAACAGACCTTGTACCAATCATCTAAACTTATTCAAAAAACTGAGAGGGATTAAAAACACAAGAATAAAATAAATTTTAACATTGTAAAATTCTAAATGTTTGAAAAAAATCATTCCCATGAGTTCGAATTATTGAAACTAAAATAGCAAGACCCAAAGCCCCTTCACACACTGAAAATGTCAAAAATACTATTCTAAAAATAATTCAAAAGTATATATAATTAAAAATGTAAATAATATTAAAAATAATCTTAAAACTACAAATTCTAAACTTAACAATGTTGCTAATAAATGCTTCCGATTAGAACAAATCACCCATACACCTCTTAAAAAGACCAAATTTACTACAATTCAATAAATAAGTATTACCATTTATTTAGTAGTTTAAATAAAAACACTGGTCTTGCAAATCAATATTAAGTATGCTACTTCTAAAACTCAAAGCAAAGAAAATTTCTTATCATTTATCCCCAAAATTAATATTTTATTTAAACTACCCTTTGTATATTAAATCGTAGAATTATAATTTCCAATTTATTAAATGCAATAATCCTTACCCAAGGAAACCACCCAATAGCAATAATATTAATTATTATTATACTGTTCAGCCCCTAGGGTCGATACGACCCTAGGATCTGAGACATCTACACACCCAGATGGGATTATAAACATACGCCCCTGAATCTACAGAATCTACAGACGGCTGCACAGCCGCACTCGCATCTCCACCATCTACTTCTATCCAAACACCAACACACCCTCTTCACCCTACAAAAACTACCCCTAAAGGCTAAGTCATGAGCCTCCATGAATACATTTCCTGTACGCAAGCAACCGCAGTAGTATCGCTGTTAGCCAAGCTTACTACACACACATAAACATTTACACCAGGACTATGTGGGACATCAACAGGGACGACACGCCGATTCAGCAACTAGAGAACCGTTAAAAGGAAGGCTCTAGGAAGGCCCAATATCTGTCGCGGCCAACGGCTCTGTGCAACCAGTCCCAGCTCCAACGCATTGTCATCACCAGGTGAGAGAGAGTGCTCAGATTTCCTTACATACTTGTATTCCCTCCCTTCACACCTACACTATAATTTGTAATACTCTTGTACTTTATAACACAATTGTCCATCACTAAAAAGGACATTACACTACCATAATTGACCAAATAAATACTTGGTCAGTAATCTACATTTTGTACTCATTTCACTCTGACTGTACACCTGCACGCCCAACCCGCCCTTTCCTAATTGCCCCTGGCCGTGAATACGAGGAAGTGCGGCGTCAGGTATTTCATTGTGCTAGCTTAGTTTCCAGCCAGCCAGCGGTCAAGTTGCCGACTCCGCAAGTAGGCGCGCTATTACTCGCTCATAATTAATCTCAGCTAATAGCTCTTTTATAATAACACATCCCTTGACAATTAATCGCACCCCTATAGGTTTTTACCCCCCATTACATTGCATACTGTCACAGACACCTACACCTGAAGTTTCCCCCAATTACGGGAAACTCGCGCCCTTTCGGAAACCACCCCTAAATTAGACATAAACACACCCTTTTTCATCCCTTCCCCTAACACTGGTTTTGAAAAAATTGGTGGAGGCCGGGTACCACGCAAATTAAGGGTAGGGACTCATACAAGGAGCCCTCGTGGTAGATCGGTATAAGTACCTAAAGCAGCCAAGCGAAATGACGATTTTTTTCTCAGAATACGCCCCACAGTTTACCTTTATTTGAAATGGATTTGCATTATTAAACCCACCCACCCTCCCTGGGAAGAAACCTCTGATTTAATACACTAAAAGTCACACACACTTATTTATTACACACATAAGTCATGATGGCTCCCCTATACCGTCTAGCCATGCTAAGGAACATTGGGGAGTACCAACACATAATCTCCTGGCATAAGGTCTTCGCGACTAGGCAGGATTACCTGCAGAAATATCAACAGCTCCTGCACGCACAGTACATTCGCGTAATTAAGACACTTGTCCGACCAAGGAGCACGGCCCAGAATATGAAAATGAGAGCCGAAGTTCCCACCCTCGGCAGACAACTGAATCGCTCTCATTGGAGACTACAATGTTTACACGAGGTAATGTTCCAACAGTATAATGCACTTAGAGAACAACACATATACATAGGGACTTGTGGGACAAAAGTCGCTGAGCAGGCCATACGCCTTAATAGGGAGTAAGCCCAAATTTGGGATAACTACCACGAACTCCAGGATATTAACGCCATATTTGAGTTCGCAGCAGGACCGCCAGTGAAACCAGAGAGGACACTGACATCGACACACTGACACAGCAACTCGCACAGATGTCCATCTCCACACCTAGCAAAACAAAGGGGAAGGAGTCTACCGTGGCCATACCTCACAAACAGACCGGATTAAGCTCTAATACACTGAAGGGACACTTACACACAGGCACACGTCCCGCAGCGACAGTTCAAGAGGCAATGTAGCCAGACCAAAGGGCAAAACTCACACCAACCTCCCCCCCCCCAGAACAATTACACGAGAGGGAATTGCCACCAACCCATCAATACACACAATATCACACAAAAAGAGACCTAGAGGAACCCATATCATGGGCAGAAGACATTGAGGACTTGCCACAGCAAGTTACGCCCATACCTACACACACACACCTGGCAACGCACAGGGGAAGGAGTCCGCCGTGGCCACAGTACAGAAAACGGCCAGGCTAGGCTCCACAACACTGCAGGGGCAGCTACACACCCTTACACGAACCCCAGCGCCAGTTCAGAATGCCACTTGGCCAGAACGGAGGCGGGAAATTATATTAACCCCCTCAAGACCAGTAGACAGAAGGGAGTTACTTTCAACCCCTCAGGGGTTAAAACACACAACACTGCACACTGCCCACGGCCAAACACAGAGTACACGGGGTGTAAGGAAAGTTTTACTACCCACCCCACAAGGCCATGTAGACAGGAGGGTACAGACTCCCACAAGCACTTGTAGGGTAGCGAGACAAGAATTTAGCCCTTCAGGCACAAGCGCACCCAGGCCAATAACGAGGCACCATGGTCAAAACAGGCCTAGACTTTCTTTACTACAACCCCCTCAGAAAAATGGTAAAGAGGCACCCCAATTGGAGCCAGAAGCCTATGCCTTTATTACAGGGCGAGCAATGGCAATGGCCCTCGGACGAGGATAACAACATTCTCCATGGAAAATCGACTCTTTTAAATAACGAAAAGTGGCCTAGGAAAAAGGCAACTCACGTGGCATAATAAAATTTGAAGCCATGGCCGTAGACACAGTGATAGACAATTACACGGACGACACCTCATAAACAACATAAACTACACACCCACGTATAAACCATAGGCTCCCATACACGCACTGTATCCCATATGTTTTAGGATCATGCATGCCCAGAAGGGCTTATATTATATGATTATATACTTACAAATCATTATGTACATGTCTTAAATAGACACCAGGGTTTGTATACAACATACACTAATGTCACTTGCAACACAAACGTACACACGGGTAGGTTCTTTTACATGCAGGAAATACATAAATTGACACGGTAACATCCAGAGAGATAGCTAAAAGGTAGGATTCGCACCGCGAGGACCTCACCCAAATACAGAGAACATAATAACAAAGACGCCACCTGCACCTAGTCGCCAAACATGCGACCAGAGGCCATGAGGGACAACCACAAAAACGCATGAGCTACACAGACAGAGATAACATACTCAAGGGACATACAGTCATCAAACGCAGTATAACAGAGAAGTAAAGACACGATAATTGTAAAGAGGCGTAGGGTCTTTTCCAGAACATATTACAAAAAGCTCACACCATTTGTTAGCAAGATTTCAACGTAAGCACCTTATAACTCAGATGTAAACAGGCAGGCAGGAATTAATCTGCTCACCGGCGGTGTTGTCGCATAAGCAACACGACACCGGTGCACAGTCAGCACGTACGCACGGTGCAACACTCTAAGACAGCCACAAACTACAACCGTACTACAATCACAATACCATTACAGGGCCCAGAGAATCATTCATCACAGATTCAAAACCGCACTACGCCCACAAATCAAAGCCAGAGGTAACCAGAATCCGTACAGACACTATACACAGGGCACATTTACACGTACACAAGCCTGTTCCATGATACTCGCTATAATAGCCTATTAGGGCACTAGCGACTCCGAGATCACCAATAGGGGACACATTGGGAACACCAGGCCTATCCGAGACCACAAAAATACTCTTCCCAACCGTAACGCCCGAAATCCAAGTACGAGGGACGTTCAAGAGTATACAGAACACTTAAACTGATGGACACTGACACGCGCATTTCACACACACTATATAGATCACGGGACGGAAATTACCGAAATGAAGGTCCCGAAATAAGACATAAGGCATACATTGGCGGTTCGCGTCAAGGCCAAATGTCTGGGAAACACATAATCACACAACGCAAACATAGTAGTAATCTACAATCTTTGATAGAGTAACCGCAACTAGCAAAACGTTAGCCAAAGACAGATAGTTGCGAACTACGCTACCAGAGGCCACACAGTGACAGACGGCAGATATACATTATTTAGGGTCCACATTATAGCTCAGGACGGGCGGACCAACGGATAACAGGGAGAGAGGTTGACCGAATGAAGATAAACCAAAGCAGGTACACAGGTCACAGGACAACACAAAGCGTACATTCACACAAACAGCCGACACAAAAATGGATAGGTACAGGACACATTTTAGAAACACTGGGACCATAAACACACCAAAACAGGCGTTAACACAAAGTGTGGTAAAACCACATTTCAACACTACACTACACGAGGAATTAGTGCGGGACAGTCCAAGATACACCAGAAATCGGACGAGATAGGCTCCAAAGAAGGAGACAATAGGCAAACAGTTACAGGGCAAACAGAAATAGTACGGACAGATTCCGAAAAACAGTCCAGAAATAGGCATTTTGAGGTAAAAAATACACTTTATCTCACAAAAATACCCCTGTACAGACATATTCCACGAACACGGGGAACATTGGGGACCAGACATACACTAATACAAAGCATCGTAACACCACATTTCACAGGCCGAAAATGATGGGCATTCAGTGAGGGGGATAAAATTACCCCGTACACAAGCCGATAGGCTACCTAGAAATAGACAATAGATAATTGCACTAGGGCAGAAAAGTTACCGAAGCAGAATCCGAAACGGGCCTAAGGACGGAAATTCCACATATTGACACATTGCTCTTTTACACAATCATATGGCGACACACGAACAGTGGATCAACAGCACGTTTTGTTATCTTTCCTGCACGAGGCGGAAGAAATCCATTACACAAAGTATTATAAACCAAAACACCGGAAATCGTGCGCGGCAAACGCAGCACATTCTTTCGTGACGACACTTTGCAAATGCGGAAGAAATTTTGCAACAGCGGAACAGCACGACACTACATAAACATGCTGATAATAGCGAAAACAATGGCAGGAAGCGATACACATTGCAACACTGGACGTAAACACAGAAAGAGACGACAGTACTACATTATGTTTTCCCCAAAACATTACACCTGTATGGAAGGCCAAACTCAATTCGGGAGGCTACATTATTTCGGGCCGACCTATGATAAACTTTTAACAAGCATACAGCTGTGATAAGGAACACATGGCGGCGTGTGGCGAAGTAGCCCACGTGACACAGATAAGCCGAATCCAATGTCAGAACACGCTTCACGCAGCAGTCCAGCCTGCAAGCGAAAGCGAGATGGGAGGCACGACGTGTGCTATGGCCGCGGCCGTCTCCTGCCGCATGCGCCCAGTAATTTGGGGTAGCAAGGCAATTCCACACATACACACACACTAATTAAGGGCGGATAAACACAGAATCCATAGAGGAACAATCCACACACACCCCCTAATAATAATTTTTTCTTCTCTAAAATTCACAAACCACATAAATATTATAGCGATATAGAGGGTAGTATACAGTAAACACATAAATATATGGCTACATTTAATGCCAGATAGACAGGCTAAAGGGCGCAACTATACCCCTGACACATTATAAATATGAGAGCGGATAAAACCGTGAACGGCACAGCCGTCACCACACCTAGAGCTTGCGGAGACAGCCAGAGGGCGTTACCTAGGAAATATAAATATTTCACAGGACGTAAGGGATGATAGGCCCAAGACAATTATACACAATAATATTTGGATAGACATTAGGTGCTGTATGGCATCTCGACGACACATAGACGCTCAACGAGCGCGATTTTGAACAGCCAAGAGAGAATGACACACCATGAAAAGTGCACAGGCGGATAACGCACTCAGGATGACCATAGCATAGCTTACGGGTGAACATCCTCATACCCTCCCTTCAATACATCCTAATACCTAACACGAATTCACACAAACACAGAGACACATGAAAACACATTCACTACATTGAAACTTATACATAGGGGTTGATTAGCCATTCCGGCTTGTCACAATACAGGTCTACTGCACCTTGTGCCATACTGCCCCCACCCGAATATTACAGGTGGTTCGGACACCAATATTAAGCGCCGTATGCGCATCTCTATACGGAGATGAGGCCACATGAATACATTAACAAATATTTTATTAAATAATCCCGCATGCAGAAGACATGGACTTATTAAACCCTAACACACCCCTTCTCCTCAAATGAGAGCAGACATGCACTCATATCCATCACGATGCATGAGATATCCCACCCAAATACCAAGGGTTATATTTTTATCATACCTGCATGCCACATTTTCAATTTTCAACACCTGGGAAAAAACCCACCCCATCCACTCACAGTAAAAACATCCCCAGAGCATTATCGACTCTTGGCCACCATGAACATAGAGTCCAACGATGCTGTAACCCTTCCCCACCACGTTTTAACCCTTACTTCACGAATAACACCCTATCGGACCCAACTAGCAAAGAACCCTAGATTCCATGGTCCAACTAACATGTCCACAAATATAACAAAGCATCAGCGCTGGAGATCCGATAAGGCAATGGGAGGCCAAAAGCAGGCACTGCGATTAGAATGCTCTACAACCCCAGAACACTGACATTTTACCAAAATCACACTAATTGCTACACTACACAGAATTACATTTCCCCCAATAAATAAAAAGGGAATCTGAGGTCACACCAGGTGGTGACAGGTACTACGTCATGACGACGTAAAGGGATGCTGAAAGGCAGAGCTAGGGACGTTGGCACAGACCCTGACGACCAACTGGACTGGACTTTTAGGTAGCTTGTAACATACGTAGCGTTCCTAAGGCGGGGAACAAGTCTTCCAATCGAGTGAAGTGAAGAAGTGAGTCAGGGTTCAGCGGACCAACCCTTGGCCTCGCCAAGTCCTCATTCCGGAAAATGGGGCGAAGATTATTGAATGAATAATATATAATGAATAATAAATGATGAATAATAAATAATGAATATGGAATGAATGCGATCATTCGGACCCGTGCCCGAGTACATGGAAGGCAGCGAGCCCCCAGAGCTTAAATGGGAAAGCAGCGACCGCCCAGAGATGTAATTGGGAAGGCAGCGAGCCCCCACAGGGGCCTGGGCAACCCATTAATAAATACGAATGATAAATAAGGCGGCTATAAGCCATAACTGGTCCGGTATCTGCAGACGTTAATGGATATCCGCGCGGAAGTGTTCGCTAATTTTAGCAACTCAATTACACAGGCCTTCATACACGAACACATTAGTTATTAAGGGGAGAGTTCGACAGTTAGACTTAAGGAACGGAATCCAAAAGGGCCTTTGGCCTGGTGGTTCTGGAAACAACCGGTGTTACCAAAATACACACGGGTGGTGCCCGGGGGGGGTGGGGAACCTGCCCCAGGCGATCGTTCCGATCAAAATTCTAGTACGTAAGGCAGTTGCATTTGGAAGGCAACTTAGACTTAAGCAAATTTAATAAGCACTGTTGCAAAACAGTAGCTACAACGCATTTCGGCACTAGACTAAGGATCATTTCGGCATGTAAATAAAAATATTTTTTTGCATTAATTAGTAGAAACCTAGGTAAAGTACACTTTCCACAATACGTAATAATAACTCAGCACCATTCAGGATAAGTCCGACGTTACATTAATGGTAAATCGGCACCATTCAGGATAAGCCAGACATTACATTAGGACAAAACTTCAGTATTATATTAGCCTACCATAAATAGCGGGTAGCGACCCCTCGAATAAACAGGCTCAACGCGACATGTATACGAGACGTCCGAAGAGGTCTCAAGGGCGATGGCACAAACGGCAACCCTTAAACAGCGCTGCGCGATATATGCACACAATGTATTTGCCACATGTGCCTAACTTACATGCCTTTTCTTTCAGAAAAAAGAGCTCCACCACTGCAACATCGTGGGAGCTAAAATGATCATGGTGAAGGTAAGGTGGACCACCGACAATGATACACACCTCACACAATGAGTACACACTGGGGAGACACACAGATACACATATACACAGAGGGTAGAGATTAGTAGCATGGTAGTATAAGGCCACCTTAGATTAAGTTAGATTTAGATGGCGCCATATACATATGAAAAGGTATACGAAAAAATAACTGAGATAAAGGGTATTTTGACAAATGTTATGTAATACATCTTTTGCAGGTTCACAAGGAGCCAACATGGGTGCGCACGATGGCGCATGAAAGACACTAATCCATTTAATTTTCAGGAAGGCAGACATATATGAATTCACCCCTTGTAAACATTGCCCCCAAACACACATACCTTACACTAATTATGCCACACACAAATACACTGTTTCTCACCTATTTCAGTCGCGCCCATAAGGCGACGGCGCCGCGATCAGCAACGTCAAGTGGACGTGGGGGCACCGAGCGATGCTGACGCCTCCATACACATAGAAACGCTCCATTAATGAGCGACACACGCATTAGCGGCATGACCACTAATTAGCGGCTACGGAGGAAGTAGCATACGAAGGGAAAAGGAGTAGCGAAACGAGAGCGCTAAAGGAAGGCCTAGAGAGTGAAAAAGAAGGTATCAGGCTCATGAGCAGAACGGTATACTAATAAGACTTTATATTGTATCATAATTGTAAAAACATTGTAAATTCAAGGCACACACAACAATATTATCACACAAGTGTGTACCTACACATATGGCACACCATTCAGCACTGATTATACTGTTTTTCTTTCCTTTCTTTCTAATAACGATAAATTGTGAAGGTACCCTCTTTATCCCCAAAGAATAATAAACCATTCGATATATTCCCTTAAAATTACACCTAGGGTACCTATTTTACATTCACCTTCACTCTTTTATACATTAAACATTACCAACTTAACAAATACATACAGGGATCAATTTTTTCAGCCAACACGAGGACGGCGCAACCTCCCGTCCGACAACTGTTTTTTCCTTCCTGTATAGCATACCAGTATATATATATATTACATGTCATATATTTGTCTTGAAACATTTATAAGAAAAGAAAACTATAAAAATATGTTCCAACCCCAATACCCAAACCCACTGAGCACACTCTAAGAACGACACCGACATCTACACAGCACCAGAGAAGGACAAGGAGAAGAAGACGAAGATGAAGAAGAAGGAGGAGGACCTGGAAGGAGGAAGAAGAAGGACCAGGAGGGTAAAACACCCCTAAATCTCGATCCAGATCGCGGGGACTCGAACTAAAGGCCGACGAGGTCTTGTTCAGCCCCTAGGGTCGATACGACCCTAGGACCTGAGACATCTGCACACCCAGAGGGGATTATAAACATACGCCCCTGAATCTACAGAATCTAGAGACGGCTACACAGCCACCCACGCATATCCACCATCTACTTCTATCCAAACACCAACACACCCTTTTCACCCTACAAAAACTACCCCTAAAGGCTAAGTCATGAGCCTCCACGAATACTTTTCCTGTACACAAGCAGGCGCAGTAGTATCGCTGTTAGCCAAGCATACGACACACACACATAAATATTTACACCAGGACTATGTGGGACATCAACAGTGACGACACGCCGATTCAGCAACTAGAGAACCTTTAAAAGGAAGGACCCAGGAAGGCCCAATATCTGCCGCGGCCCACGGCTCTGTGCATCCAGACCCAGCTCCAACGCATCGTCATCACCAGGTGAGAGAGAGTGCTCAGATTTCCTTACATACTTGTATTCCCTCTCTTCACACCTACACTATAATTTATAATACACTTGTACTTTGTAACACAATTGTCCATCACTAAAAAGGACATTACACTACCGTAACTGACCAAATAAATACTAGGTCAGTAATCTACATTTTGTACTCATTTCACTCTGAATGTACACCTGCACGCCCAACCTGCCCTTTCCTAATTGCCCTGACCGTGAATACGAGGAAGTGCGGCGTCAGGTATTTCATTGTGCTCGCTTAGTGTCCAGCCAGCCAGCGGCCAATTTGCTGACTCCGCAAGTAGGCGCGCTATTACTCGCTCATAATTAATCTCAGCTAATAGCTCTTTTATAATCACATATCCCTTGACAATTAATTGCACCCCTATAGGTTTTTACCCCCATTACATTTCATCCTTTCACAGACACCTACACCTGCAGTTTCCCCCAATTACGGGAAACTCGCGCCCTTTCGGAAACCACCCCTAAATTATACATAAACACACCCTTGTTCATCCCATCCCCTAACACCGAGTTTGAACAATACAAACCTTAATTGTAGCATTAACAAACGGAATAATAACTTTTTGATTTTCTTATATTCTATTTCTTGTATTTCTTGGCGGAATACTAGTATTATTCATTTATATCACCACTCCGGCATCCAATGAACTTTTTTCAATTCCAACAAAATCCTTAATCATTATTATACTCAAATTCTCCCTAGTAATTTCTATCTCTGTAGTAAGAAATTCAACTTTATGGAATCTATTAAACTTTAAGGAAGAAATAAATAATATTAATAATGAACTAATTACTTTACATGATGAATCAAATTACCTTCTTACTAAATTATACAATAAACCAACAGATGTAATTACACTCATATAATAAAATTAACACTTATTGCTATTGTAAAAATTACTAATATTTTTCAAGGTCCTCTTCGCCCTAAAAACTAATGAATAAACCAATCCGCACCTCCCATTCTGTATTTAAAATTGCCAATACTGCTTTAGTTGATCTCCCTGCTCCTTCTAATATTTCTGCCTGATGAAATTTCGGCCCACTTTTAGGGCTTTGCTTAATAATCCAAATTGCAACAGGATTATTCTTAGCAATACATTACACTGCAAATATCGATTTAGCTTTTAAAAGTGTGGCCCACATTTGTCGTGGTGTAAATTATGGTTGATTCTTACGTACCCTTCATGCTAATGGTGATCCTTCTTTTTCATTTGTCTTTACTTACATGTAGGACGAGGCATATACTATGGCTCCTATAATTATATACATACATGAATAACAGGAGTCATTGTTCTATTTCTTGTAATAGGAACAGCCTTTATAGGCTATGTTCTTCCTTGAGGTCAAATATCCTTTTGTGGTGCTACTGTAATTACCAACTTATTATCAGCTACTCCATACTAAGGAACAGAACTCGTTCAATGAGTTTGAGGAGGATTTAGTGTTGATAATGCAACCTTAACGCGATTCTTCACTTTCCATTTTGTCCTTCCC
The DNA here is from genome assembly GCA_946902985.2 of Meconema thalassinum. Classification (NCBI taxonomy): domain Eukaryota; kingdom Metazoa; phylum Arthropoda; class Insecta; order Orthoptera; family Tettigoniidae; genus Meconema; species Meconema thalassinum. Next base: position 721,364,437 of record OX336389.2, read on the forward strand.
TTTATTGTCTCAGCTGCTGTTAAAATTCATTTACTATTTCTACACCAAACAGGTTCTGATAACCCCTTAGGGTTAAATAGAGATGTTGACAACATTCCTATCCATCGCTATTTTTCTTTTAAGGATCTTTTTGGATTTATTATCATAGTAGCAACTCTTATTTTCTTAAGCCTCCTTGAACCTTATATACTGGGGGACCCTGATAATTTTGCTCCTGCCAATTCCCTTGTTACCCCTGTTCATATCCAGCCAGAATTATACTTTTTATTTGCTTAAGCCATTCTCCGATCTATCCCTAATAAATTAGGGGGTGTAATTGCTCTAGTTATATCTGTTGCCATTCTATTAATCTTACCATTTTATAATAGAAACAGATTCCGAGGAACTGAATTTTACCCAGTCAATGGATTCTATTCTGCTCAATAACAACAATTGTTATTTTATTGACATGAATCGGGGCACAACCTGTAGAGGATCCTTATATTTCAACTGGACAATTCTTAACCGTCCTGTATTTCGCTTATTATTTAATCAATCCTCTTGTTCTCATAACATGAGATAAATTAGTAAATTTGTTATAAAAGTTTAGGAAAGCATATGTTTTGAAAACATAAGGCAGAAGTTAAATTCTTCTATTAACTTCTACTAAAATAAATACACTAAATTAAAATAGAAAATATAATAATTTTAACCCCAAATAAAAACTTTAAAGATAATGGTAAAAATATTTTTCAAGGTAAATATATTAATTTATCATAGCGAAACCGGGGGAGAGTTCCGCGAACTCAAATAAATATAAAAGACAAAAATGTTAACTTCAAAAAGAACAGGAAAGATAAAGTATCTCTTCCTATACATATTACACAAAATAATATTCTTATAAATAAAATTCTTGCAAATTTTTTATAAAAATTAATACAAACCCTCCTCTTCTATATTCTACATTAAAACCTGATACCAATTCAGACACCTATGCTCGTACAACACAAAAAATAATAGCCCTAAATTAAATGAAAACATTATTGACAAAAAGGGATAAACTATTCAACCTAATAACACTAAAAATATACTAAAAATAGGAGAAAAATAATATAAAAATAATTTGATAACAAAGGATAAGTAGATTCCTTAGTTAAAAGTTTAATTACATCTGCAAATGGTTGGGGTAATCCAACAAACCCAACTTTATTATGCCCCTTTCGAATTTGAATATAACCTAACACTTTAAGCTCCAATAAGGTTAGAAAAGCCTCTCCAATTAAAACCCCTACAATTAAGATCAATGCACTTACTAAATTAGTTATAACTTCCTTTATCAATACTATTTGTAATTAGTTTACATATTTGAATTCTAATTTCAAGGCACTCTTTCTGCCAAAATAGTTAATAATAATCATACTTCACAAAATTATTTTAAATATTTGGTCCTTTCGTACTAAAATATTTTTACCTAATGAGGATAGAAACCAACCTGGCTTACACCGGTTTGAACTGAGATCATGTAAGGATTTAAATGTCGAACAGACCTATAAATTAAACTTCTACACCTAATTATATTCCATAATCCAACATCGAGGTCGCAATCTTTCTTGTTGATATGAACTCTTAAAAAATTACGCTGTTATCCCTAAGGTAACATTATCTTATAATCAATAATAATGGTTCAAATATTCATAAATCTTTAGTAAAGAGTTACTTAAATTTCTCTGTCACCCCAACACTTCTAAAAATATTCCCAATCATTCTAAATTAAAAACTTATATAATATATAAAGCTCTATAGCGTCTTCTCGTCCTCCATTTCTGTTTAAGCCTTTTGACTCAAAAGTTAAGTTCTATATTTTATACTGAGACAGTTAATATTTCGTCAAACCCTTCATTCTAATCCTCAATTAAAAAACTAATGATTATGTTACCTTTGCACAGTCAAAATACTGCGGCCCTTTAAATAATCAGTGGGCAGGCCCGACTTTAAATTATTCACTAAAAGACATGTTTTTGTTAAACAGACGAATATTAATTTTTGCCTAATTCCCTAATATAAATTCCAATATTTTTTTATTAATACAGTCAATTATACTAATTTTATCATTATTACAAATAACATATTACTTCTTAAATTATCCTAATTCACTAATTAAACTTTTTATAAAATCATAAACCAATAAAATAATTTATAACATTATTATCTTGATGACTAATATAAAGTCTAAAATTTTAATTACATTTTTAAAAAGTATAATTTACAATCTAAAACTTATCCTACAAACTATTTTCTAGATTATGTAATTACTTACCAATTTAAATAAATTCTTAAAGTAGACTGAATTAAATTCATTTCTTAGAAAACTAGATATCTTAAAAAACGATTAACATTTCATTTCTAATATAATATTTTTAATAAATATATTACATTAAACAACATATTGTGTTAGCTCTTTTTAACTCGAGAAATATAAATTTCTTACGAACATTTTAATAAACCCTGATAAACAAGGTACAATATAAATCTACTTCCCAAAAAATAATTTTTCAAATATTTCATAATTCTTTCACAATACCACTACAATATAAATTTTCATATTTTTTGTATAAATTATACTAAAAATATTCCCCTTTAAAATTACTTTAATTCAAATAAATTTATACATATTTATTAATTAATATTCATCTTTCAAATTAATTCGAATTGCACGAAATTCTCCTCAGTGTAAATGAAATGCTTTACTTTAAAGATTCACTTTGAAATTCTAGATACACTTTCCAGTACATCTACTATGTTATGACTTATCTCACCTTAAATAATGAGAGCGACGGGCGATGTGTACATGTTTTAGAGCTACAATCACAATATCATAATATAACAACATTACTTTCAAATCCTCCTTCAACTTATCTATTTCAAGATAATATCCCTTTAAATATTCATCTTATTGTAATCCATCTCCTATTTAATCATAAGCTGCACCTTGACCTGACATAAATTTTATTTTAAATCTAGAAAATTCTTTCTCTTAAAACATAATCTTACGACGGCGGTATACAAGCTGACATTACAAAATTAAAGTTATTATAGTGTGTATTATCAATTGCAGGACAGATTCCTCTGAAAAGAATAAAACACCGCCAAATCCTTTAACTTTCAAGAACATAACTATTACTACTCAAGTATTTTATTTTATATTTAAAATTAATAGGGTATATAACCCTAGTTTAAATTTTAAATTTTAAAACTTCATCATCTTATATAATATATTTAATTTTCAAATTCTACCCTCTAAAATTCATTTAAAATTTTTCCTTGACAGACTATCTTCAACACTGATAATATTCATTCAAGTTCTACGTATAACCGCGACTGCTGACACGACTTTGGCGACCATAAATCAAATTACTAATTCCTAATTGCCTTAATTACTAATATTAAATACTGTGAATAACATATAATCATTTAGATCTCATTATAACCCACAAAAATTTACATGTAAAATATTCAAACAATACATTTTTAAGTAAGAATAAAACTTTTATAAATTATATATAAATTATTGGTTCAAATAATATAAATATACTCCCACTCCTTAATAACCATATATCAACCTTCTAAGATCAGACCACAAGAGATGTTAAATAAGAAATTTATATAATAAAAATATTTTACAACTAACTAAATATCTTACCTGTCAAAGAATTAATATATATACTCAACATTTATACTCATATACCGCTTTGTTTTTTTCTTAATAAAAAAACATTATTAATTTTATAAATATACATGTTTAATTACAACCAATAAATAATTACCTTAAACAGTCATCTTCATTTACATATAAAACAACTTAATATATATATATATGTATATGTATCTATAATATATAATACAACTATTCAATCTATAAATCTTCTTAATTTCTCACCCAACTACAATTCAACACATCAATCACCAATCAACATACCCAATCCCCCCTTGAAATTGCCTCTACGTCCCGGAAGACAAATAGAATATTATTAATCCCAAATAATTATAATTTATATGCACTCACACCCGCATATACACACATTTATTTATCTTTATCTATTCATACTACCAATTACTTCTATAATCATTTGGTTGCTCTACCGGCCGACCCGCTGCATCATTTCCGCTCAATCCGTTTCTCACCAGTCAAATATTTTCTCGGCCGAAAAAATCATTTTTCGATGCACGCGACCGACGAATTTACAATTTCCGATGAATTTGTTTTTCACCAGCCACATAGTTTTTGATCAACCAATCATTTGGTGGCTCTACTGGCCGACCCGCTGCATCATTTCCACTCAATCCGTTTCTCACCAGTCAAATATTTCGCTCGGCCGAAAAAATCATTTTTCGATGCCCGCGACCGACGAATTTACCATTTCCGATAAATTGGTTTTTCACCAGCCACATAGTTTTTGATCAACCAATCATTGGGTGGCTCTACCGGCCGACCCACTGCATCATTTCCGCTCAATCCGTTTCTCACCAGTCAAATATTTTGCTCGGCCGAAAAAATCATTTTTCGATGCCCGCGACCGACGAATTTACCATTTCCGATTAAGTTGTTTTTCACCAGCCACATAAGTTTTGATCAACCAATCATTTGGTGGCTCGACCGGCCGACCCACTGCATCATTTCCGCTCAATCCGTTTCTCACCAGTCAAATATTTTGCTCGGCCGAAAAAAAAAAATTTTCGATGCCCGCGACCGACGAATTTACCATTTCCGATCAATTTGCTTTTCACCAACCACATAGTTTTTGATCAACCAATCATTTGGTGGCTTTACCGGCCGACCCGCTGCATCATTTTCGCTCAATCCGTTTCACAACAATGAAATAATTTGCTCGGCCGAAAAAAAATCATTTTTCGATGCCTGCGACCGACGAATTTACTATTTCCGATGAATTTGATTTTCACCAGCCACATAGTTTTTGTTCAACCAATCATTTGGTGGCTCTACCGGCCGACCCACTGCATCATTTCCGCTCAATCCGTTTCTCACCAGTCAAATATTTTGCTCGGCCGAAAAAAAACATTTTTCGATGCCCGCGACCGACGAATTTACCATTTCCGATAAATTTGCTTTTCATCAACCACATAGTTTTTGATCAACCAATCATTTGGTGGCTCTACCGGCCGACCCACTGCATCATTTCCGCTCAATCCGTTTCTCACCAATCAAATAATTTGCTCGGCCGAAAAAACTCATTTTTCGATGCCCGCGACCGACGAATTTACCATTTCCGATAAATTTGATTTTCATCAGCCACATAGTTTTCCAAATCTATTAAAATTCTCCCAAAATCTCATAAACAATTAATAAATAATAGTAATTGACCAAATTTGATTTTATTTTTTTATAAATCCCCCCCATGTATATTTTTTATCTCCAAACTTAAATAATTATAGTATCTTTTCCCTGTAAAAGTTTTCTAAACTTTGATAGAAACACATAAAGTCATGGTACAAAAACATACCATAAAGATTGAAAATAATAAAAATTCACGCCCGCGGTTATTCAATATGCTACCATATATATATTCAATCATATAATATAAGAACCGTAACAAAACTTTATTTAAAGTTTATAATATTCTTTTTTCATTATTGTATTTTATCCTACATACTTCATTCAATATTTTGGCCAATTTATAATAACTGGGTATTTTAATAAAATACTTCAATCTATTAATAAAAATAAATAAATAAACTATATAGGTTATAATATATATATATATATTGAACCCTTATTGATCTTCGATAAATAAGTATTCATATTTATTATTATTATTACTACGGCCTAGGCAGCACATAAGGAAGTCGACTTGGATATTAGGGAGGCCAGCATTTCGTAATGATTGCAACAGAAGTTGAGTTGGTACCTATTCCTGGGGGACGGCCAGAATTAGTCGAGTTCAAGGCCAAATTGTGCAACTACTGTACCAATATTGGAGACATAAAGGAAGAATCACGAGGTCCTCTCAACGAACATACGATTGAATCAGCCAATCGCAAGAGACCGAGCCGTGACCACGAGGTGGACGGCGTCAGTAGTAAAAAGCGCGCGGAAGTGTGTATCTAAGGAACCGCCGAACGGATTAATCTCCGCCCGAGTAATTTGAGACGTTGGATTTATTTGGAGAAGAATGACACTAGCCCCATCTTTGTAAGACAAAAACTCTGGAAGTTTTTATCCGACTCCGCCCCACTTCGCCGCCCTTGTCAGTTTCTCATAAATAGTTTGGCCTGACGCCAATCTAAACCTATTCTTGTGGAGCCTTCAGAGGCATACTCCACGCCAGTTTGAAGTGTGATTTTTGACGCTCGAATTTATCTAAGTCTATTCTTGTGGAGCCTTCAGAGGCATACTCCACGCCAGTTTGAAGTGTGATTTTTGACGCTCGAATTTATCGGAGTACGTATTGTGTGGAGCCTTCAGAGGTATACTCCACGCCAGTTCGAAATGTGATTTTTACGCTCTAAAATCAGTGAAGCTAATTTCATTTTCTGAGCTCTGGGGAGCTAAAGTCGTAGCGTTTGCAGTATCGAATTTTAAAAGCTATAATACATTTTGTTCTAAAATCAACTAAATTGTGTGATCTAAAGATTTCACGCCAGCGCGTGATAAACTGTAACATTCTTTTAAAGACGACGAGTTCAACTTTAAGAGGGAAGTATCGTATCACCCTAATTAGCGCTTACCAGAACCGAAGTCCAAGACGGGACGGAAATACCGGACGAGATAGCGACTGCTGGTGCAGCCAGGATTTTGAACTTGTTAACGAGCCAGTGGCGCGGACTCGAGATGTATATTTTATGTATAAATTGTGTGTATTGTATGTGTGTTTTTATAGTGCGTATGTGCGATATAATTAGGGCCAGTCTTCGCTATTAATCGCAGTAGGACAATTGTGGGTGAACTGAGTAGCCTGCAAGCGATTATAGATAGGCAAATATTTAACATTGAACTTTTCTGCCAAGGAGTCGAGACCAAGATGATCAGCGCGTGGTTTGGAGTTGGGATGAGCTTCAAGAAATCAACGCAGACGACTACTATGGAGTGCTAAATTGTCCATAGGGCAATGGGTTGAGGAGGATGTCCTTAGTCCTACATGCAGAAGCGGTGATGTACTAAAATTGGATTATTTCAATTATGTAGTTAGATTTGGCCGGGGAACTTTGTAAATAGTCATGTTTTTCTTTCTTGTTTTATAGCTGTTTTTCTTGTACCGACGCTATATGTTTAAATGTCCGTTGGCGCGTGGCCAATGTGTTTGTTGATATTTTGATTTTTTCTTGAGTCATGTGTAATGTACGCGGCGTGCGTGCGTGATTTTTATCCTTGCAATTGCGGAACCCGTTGCATTCGATAAATGGTGCTTTATTAACGTTAATATTTGAAATAGGAATGGGAGGAAATGATTGTAAAACATTTTGCTGAACAGGTTATTATTCATGTTAGGGTAGCCGAGTGCACCAACTTAAAAGTAATTGTAGAACACCTTCGTTCTAATTTGATAGATTTTTCTTGAGTCCTTTTCAGGTGACTAGTCACGGCATAGAACGATGGCGCCAGCATGTGGATATTATTTGTGTCTTTTATTTCAGGGTCTGTCACAACCCATACGTGTGATTAAGTGTGTGTTGATGTGTCTAGTGTGTGTTGATTCTACGTGAGGAGGGGGTAGTTGTCCTACCGCCCTTATATATTTTTGCTGCTGTTGTATTTTTAGATGGAAAGACAGAGTGCTCTTGGGAGACTGCTGATTCTTGTCCATATGTTTTTCTGACACACACGTATTATTGTGCTTTGGGGCACATTTCTTCGAGGTTCGACCCCATGCTCTGGGAGGTCGAGGTTATTGACACGTGGGTTGACAGACATGCAGAGTTCCACAAACCGCCCGTTTTGCCTGTGACTTATTTTGATAGGCAGTCCTATTTGTCCGACTGAACCCTGTAAGCTTTCATGCAGCAAACCTGTTCATTGTGATGGCTAATTTTAAGCCATAATTAATTGGGGAGTTCGCCATGTGTGTAACGGATTGTTGTACCTTGTATGGATAAGAATATTGTGATTAACGTAAATGTTGGCTGTTTGCCTATTGCTTTGTTGATGACACGATTTCATGTAATTTTGTTTGTCACACCCGTTTGGTGTAGTGGTAGAGTATTTGTAAATTTTGACAGCGGTCATTTGAGTATTTTTCTATTGGTCACGTGTTAATGTACTTGTGTTGATTTGTGTGAGAAGTCCTAAGATTTTAGGCAGTAAATGTTGCTACGGCAATTCAAGTCCAATTTCACACGGAAATTTTGTGTTTGTTTATAGTAGATTTAGGAAGTGTCGGTTTAATTTAATGTATTGTTGTTGTGTTCCCTCGTGTCGGTCTAGCTCTAGAAAATGCGGATTCGTTGTCTGAAGGGTCATTCTGGATGATAACGAATCACGCATTCAAAGTACACATCGTGATGCATGTAGAACGGCCTACGCACTTATATGGTCACTTTTGTATCGTTTTATTTAAGGACACTTGGTCCAGGTAATTAATCTCTCCAGAGATATCGCCTAGTTTTTGGCAATTTTATTAAGCGGGAGTCAGTTGGGAGTTTTTGTTGTTAATCGTTTATGTGTAAATATGGTGATTTTGTTATTAAATTCAGTTGTTTTTTAACCCTGGCTTCACTCTTTCCTGCATGTTATTTTGTTATATGTTACCCTGCAAGTTAATGAAGCGCCCTGACAACAACTTACGAATATGACCTGTTACGCCCCGAATCTGAGTCTCATATGCTTCTTTGCAAGGGTTCAATATATATATATATATATATATATATATATATATATATATATATATATATGTAGTATAATTAATGTTGTTTATTCCCTTTACTTCTATCCTTAGGAGGCTTATCACCATTCCTTGGGTTTATACCAAAATGATTAGTTATTCAAGCAATGGCTGAACTAAATAGATTAATAATTACTACCTTAATAGTAATTACAACATTAATCACTTTATTTTATTACCTTCGTGTTACTTTTACTGCATTTCTCTTTTATTACAGAGAATTTAAATGAAATTATGAACAATTTTACAGTAATCAATTTTATATTCTAATAACAACCTTTACTATAATTTCAGCCTTAGAGTTATTATTTAGATCTTTTACTTTTAATATATTATAAGGGTTTAAGTTAAATAAATTAATAGCCTTCAAATCTATAAATAAATAAAAAATGTTAAACCTTAGTAGTATCTACTCCTTTAGATTTCCAGTCAAATATCATTCATGACTATAAAGGTTGGATAAAAGTGATAAATCTCGTAAATAAATTTACATTTTATCGCCTATAACTCAGCCATTTTACCGCAACAATGACTTTTCTCAACTAATCATAAGGATATTGGAACACTTTATTTTATTTTCGGGCATGAGCAGGAATAGTAGGTACTTCGTTACTTATTCGTGCAGAACTTGGTCAACCTGGTTATCTAATTGGAGATGATCAAATTTATAATGTAATCGTAACAGCTCATGCTTTTGTAATAATTTTCATTAGTAATGCCAATTATAATTGGAGGTTTCGGAAATTGGTTAGTCCCTTTAATACTAGGGGCCCCTGATATAGCTTTCCCACGAATAAATAATATGAGATTTTGATTACTACCTCCTTCTCTATCTCTGTTATTAGCACGAAGCCTTGCAGAAAACGGGGCCGGGACTGGTTGAACTGTCTACCAACCGCTCTCTGCAAATATTGCTCATGCAGGAGCCTCTGTAGACTTAGCAATTTTCTCACTTCATTTAGCAGGAATTTCCTCAATTTTAGGGGCAATACATTTTATTACAACTACTATTAATATACGAGCCACAGGGATATCTTTAGATCTAACTCCTTTATTTGTCTGAGCAGTAGGGATTACAGCACTATTCTTACTTCTTTCTTTACCTGTTTTAGCCGGGGCCATTACTGTATTATTAACTGATCGAAATGTAAATACTTAATTCTTTGACCCTGCAAGCGGAGGAGACCCTATCCTATACCAACACTTATTTTGATTTTTCACCAATATTATTAACAGTAATATACCGTTTCTTTGGTTTCAATTCATACTAAAATAAGTACACAAAGGTTTAACGGTCTTGTAACCCATCCTCGTCCAAACCAGCACCATAGCTTATGCAACGATACATACGGTCTTTCTTTTCATTTCTTTTTATTTGATCGCTTACCATCCAAGCTCGGCTTCACCATCGGACTCTGCAAGGGATCAGCACTCTACCGTCGAATTCCTGGACGGTGTCTCGGAGCTGAACACACTTTGATAGCAGATACAACTGGGGATGGTAACAAGCCAATCGCCGATGTGACCTCGAACTTGGGTCTAATGAAGGAAAGGGCATCAACGGGAGTGGGAAGAAAGACGGCCGTGATGCTGTCGAAAGGAACCATCCCAGCCATCGCCTGGAGAAGTGGGAAACCATGGAAAACCACTTCAATGTTGGCTGAGGCAGGAAGCGAACCTGCCTCTAAAAATTTCGTGAGACCCACGAGGCAGAGTGAATCCCATTCCAGCCCTCAGACCGGAATTAAATTTCGTGGCAGAGCCGGGAATTGATCCTTGGCCTCCGCGGTGACACGGTCTTGTACACAGCCAAACAAACAAATCGTGTCGCCTCCGTGGTGTAGTGCTCAGCGTGCTTAACTGCCTCCCCAGAGAACCGAGGTTCGATTCCTGGCTGTTCCAAGAAATTTGACAAGTGGTATGAGAACTGGAACGGGGTCTACTCAGCCACGGGGAGAAGAGTAGAGGGGGTACGATCCCCACCTCAGCCATCCTCGAAGTGGTTTTCCGTGGTTTCCTACGTCGACTTCGGGCAAATGCCGGGATAGTACTGTACCAGTATTTTCCTGGTGAGATTAAAGCAATTTTGGGTTAGGTGTTTTTACGGAGAGTCGCGATATTTTGAATGTACGAGATCATATACGCAAACTGGATTACAGCTGGTTAACGAGAACTGATACTATCCCGCAAGAACTACATGTGGCCAGGCGTGTTTCCAGTTTTGTCACGCGCTAGCAGTTGATTGCCAAGGTCAACACTCCGTTGATGGAAAGGGGGCGATATATATCGCAATTGTCATGCTGAAGGCGATTAATAATCAATTACTGAGATTACAGAGAGAACGCACGATATGTATATGTTAGGAAAATTAACAAACTGTATTATGAAGCGAGTTCTATTGAGTTTTCACTACGTTGGGGGCGTTAAGTAGCAGGAATTGCTGTTTTACGTATGCAGACATCTATATACACCAATATACTACCCTGAGGAGTGAGAGTATGCTCTGACAGTGGGAGTTTTGTGTCGTGAGAAGAGACGACAGATTGATTTTCATATTTTACTGTTAAAAGCATTCGGACGGGAAAAGTGAATAAGTGAAGTGCGCTGCGTCCAAGTGATATACACACGCAGAGTAAAGTCACCAGATGGAGCTCAGACTTATTCATATCTGTGATGCTCATTTTACTATTGCTAAAACTGGAACTTATAATATCTACAGTGGAACCTTATACATTATACGTCGCAGTGGAGAAACAATTTGACACAAATATTGTTCTATATAATTAGCAACATGTTTCAGTTATTCAGTCGGAAGGAATGATTACGCAGTTTTAAGAACTTGCCATTATGAATTGCTAAGCTACTAAAGGAACGTAACAGACAGAACAGAAACGGATATCATGAGTAACTATGCAGTAGAACATGTATAAGTATTATACTGTTCATTACCACAAAGTGAGCGAATGGAATTCTACAATTAGCACTCTGAGATGGAATACTGTTACAAATGGAGAGGTCTTCAACCAAGAGAGCAGGTGTCTACTATCGCTACGAACAAGATCCCAGGGTTGTCCAGGAGAGATGGCATTGACTATTCGAGGAAAGACAAGCAGGGGGAAAGAGTTCGTTTTCCCAGTTCGATGCCAGGAGGGTCAACAGTATTTCGGAATAAAGGTTTTTTTATTTAGAGTACGAATGGTTGTGTATTCCAATATTCACGTTCATCAGGAAGCCATCACAAGGTAGCTGGGAAGATTTTCATTATGTAGACAGTAGATGTAGAGATATTTGTGGAGTAACCTTTTTCATTATGTTTCTATAGTATGTTGAAGTGAACAATAGTTTAATTATGACGCTTCTGTCACATTTAGCTATTAGTTTACCAAGATTTTGATTCGATTACGAATGCATTTTTCGCTTTACTTTTGGTAGTTTCGATGTCTTTTGAATTTAGTACGGTACTTGAGAATTTCGTCTATTTTTATTTTGGCATTTTTTATGAAGATTTTTAATGGTTGAGAAGATTTTGCGATAAGAAGAAGATTGCGTATGTAAGAAGATTGCGTTCTCAAGAAGAATATATTTTCGTATGCTATTAATGAACATTCTACAGGAATCATTCAAGAATAATTTTGAATATTTGCTCAGTATAAGCTGCGTTGAAATAGAGGAGATTTTCGATAATTGAAATAATACGTCGATTTGAAACTTAGAACTAAATGAGATTTTTTGAATTCTGTATAAATATTTACATATTTTAGAAGAATTCAATTCTCGAAAGACATTTAATGTTTCTGATTGAGCACAAGCAAACTTCTTAGGAACTTTATGTAGGAATCTTTTCTACCATAAATGAGTCTAAAGAATTGAAATTTAAACGAAGTAATTTATTGATGAAAATATGGATCATGTTGAATAATTGTTACGAATCGTAAGGGAAACGTACAATGACACTTTTGGAATATAAGTACTTAATATTACTCACGCATATTACAATTCACGTTTGCTGAGCTTAATTGCTTGTCAAATAGGACTGGATGTGATGAAGCAAGAACTATGAAATTAACGCTAATGTTATAACCATAATTGGATGACGTGAATCTTTAATGGATTCGGACTGTACTAAACTGTAAATAATTTTGATGAATAATTACGTGTATAAATTAGGGTAATAGAATATTTGGTGGATAGTTTAGGGTGATGCTCATACCTATTGCATTAGCAACGTCAGATGCAAGACTGCATCGAAATTAATATAATCATTGACAAAATATTTTCTTTGAAATGTTTAATGTCATCATTTACTTCGTTCGTGTTCGATTAATAAATTGATATTTTATTTTATATTCATTCCGATGTGGTGATTTATATTAATGCAAGGTTATGTTATGAAGGGCAGTGTTTGATATTTTCCCAACTCAAGTCTTTAACCACGAGAATTTCTTTTGATTCATGAGTTATTCGTACTGAGCTAGTTTGTTTTTCTGTTTCCATTGGTTTCTCTTAACGTATTCTTATATTTTTGTGTATCCCTATTCCTGGTTGATCTTGTTGGTAGGATTTTGTTTTTTTTCTAGCCGTTTACTTCCATATTCTACGATCCAGCTTGGTCATTGGATTCAACAGTTTCTGTCCACGAGAATACGGGTACAGTACCTACCGTAAGGTTAAGCCTGGACTTAGACACTACCGGAGGGAAGATGATTTGAAAAAAGGAAAAGGATTGTGAGCGGAAAAATCTTTCGGCCGAAGGGAAAGAATCCAAGACAAGAGAAGTAATTAGTTAGTGAGAACAAATAGTTATGTTGATTAGAGCTTTTGGACGAAAGGCGAGGAAACGCGTGCCCACAAATGACGGTGATTATGTGAGCAACGTTAACTGAGGTTGATAGCAAGAAAGCGCCGAGTGTCCCTTCCATTCCGAGCGTAAAAACGGTACTGTGTTGGTACACTGCTCCCTTGCGAGGAAACACAAATAAGAGACTTTTGAATTATATCTTTTCCATTTGGAAAGGAAATGTTTTTGGTAAAATTCTGATATTTTGAAAATATTGATATGGACAGAAATAATTGTATTCCCCACCACGGTCGGATCCCTAAGAGGGAGACCACATGCCCCCAGAGTGGACAGAGATGGAGCGCTCTCAGAGCTTTCAGTAAGATTATTATTATAATTATTAGAAATTGTTGAAAAGAACCAATCGTTGCGTTTAAAGAAGGCTAAACTTTTACCCAGCAGAGGCCCGACTTAAAGTTTAGAACGGGTTAGAAACCCAACCTAACTTGAAGAAAACCTAAATTCTAACAGTGAGTCACAGGACAAAGCAGAAATCGCTTCAAGTAGGAAGCTGGCTGAGCAAGCTATACTTGCCTTTAATGATGCACTAGAATTACCTAAAGTAAACCTTTTGAGCGATGTTAGCAGACGTTTTGCTCTAAACGCAACAAGTGATTGAGTTTGTAGTAAACTTATCATTTAGTATTTGATTATTTCTTTGAAATGTAAAAGTAATTCGAGAAAAAAGATGGGGAAGGAAAGGCGGTACCTAACAGCTCTTGGAGCAATATAATGCAACTCCAAGGGATTATTGTAATTGCAATTATGAAGTAATTATGAATAATAAGGTTTGTAAAATGTTGACAATTGCAAAGTAATTTTGAATAATTTTAAGGTGTTAAACCTATTACAAAAGACCCTCACAAGGGTTTAGAATAGAGCGTACTATTAAAAGATCTAAGACCTACTGTATAATAACAATAATAAAATGTTTCATGAACAGGATATATATTTCTTTTAGAAATATATAAATATTGCTTCAGATTGGCTAGATAGAATACTAATGTTTTATAAGAATACTCTTGTAGTCAGCAAAAAAGGCTATGAAGCAAAAATTCCTGGCCACAGCAGGAGAAGAAGAAAAAGGGATTAAGATGTGGATTTATAACCACAAGATTATTTATACTGAAGTTAATAAGTGCTAAATTCAAATAGTACAGGTCACCTTAGTGAAGGCTGGATTACATTAGAATAGATACATGAGAGTAACAATTGGGAGTTTTAACTTCCTGAACGCAGCAGGAAAATAAAGTGCGTATTAAAATGTGGGTTTATAACCACATCGAATATTTATACCGAAAATAATTGATGTAATACCAAAAAAGATGGGAGGGAGTCTATTTTTAGACTAAGCCTCGTTGAAGTGCAAGAAAATAGTTTAAATTAACCTAAATTGTTAGTAAAGTAAATTGGGAGTATAGGAAATAGGGAATCAAAGTCTGGCTGCTTTTACTAGTTCGAACGGAACACGACGCGGGAGATAGCCACACATACACCTTTCGAAGCACTGTAAGTTTGTAGAACATGAGAAAAATGTCACTTATTGCAGTTTGTGGTTTAATTTGAATTTGAAGTTACCAGTAATTTGACGTTGTTGAGTATAGTTTTCCACAGTTTAGAGTCTATTGAAATGAAAATCCACAGCCTGCTTCCAGTCTCCGACCGGGTCAGGAATGGAATGAATGACGCCCCCATCTAGCGGCGAGGATATGAACTGTGCCGGCTGCCGAGGCCTGACGCACTCCTCTGGGGCAATGATTAAATGAATGACAGATGAAATTAAATTATAGTGGAGAGTGTTGTTGGAATGAAATTTGACAGGGAAAACCGGAGTACCCGGAGAAAAACCTGTCTGCCTCCGTGTTGTCCAGCACAGATCTCACATGGAGTGACCGGGATTTGAACCACGGACCCAGCGGTGAGAGGCCGGCGTGCTGCCGCCTAAGCCACGGAGGCTAGGTTAGAGTCTATTGTGAATGGAAATTTCTGGAGATGTAATTACAGTTGAATAGGGCAGGCAGATATCACCCATAGGAAGCAAAGTTGTGTTTTCAGGCTAGCTACAAGTTTTAGCAAAATCCCACGTAGGATATAAGTATCTCCCTTATTTCGTACAGGAAGTACTAGATTTCATGCTTGAAAAGCGAGCTTAGTTAGCTTGGCAAGACAAAGATATTCCCTCGAAGGGCAGTTAGGAGATTTCACAATGTTGCACAATATTGCGAAATTCAAACACTAACTATAAAATTCATTAAAGCTTTTGAATCCTATTTAAAACCTTTAAAACATGGTTAAAATCTGTGGGTTTGTACTTAACTTCTCATTGCAGCGTAGATTATGTTACTCAGCAGCCGCTACACAACTTTTACGACATGGCGTCGTTTTAAAATCACTTCATGGATAAAGGAGGTAAGAATCTAGACGAGAGACTAAACTTTCACTAGACGCCCAGAAGAAGAGTGAGTGAGGGTTTCAGACACTCCAATAGCCAGAACAGTGAGGGGAGGGCCCGAAAAACAAATTCATTGATACAGAGTGGGAAACATAATGAAATAAAATTGTACACTTTATATACTAGGAACATAGAATAAAGTCTTCATGAAGATTGCAGATAACGACAAGGACGACATCTGCTTGCATGGGTTGAATTCATTCTTGAAATAGCTATGTTCAAAGCTTCAACGCTTTACATGCTTCAGTCGTACTTTCAGTCGTAGTTCTTGAGATGACTGGAATCAAGGGGTTCCACGAATTGCCACATCGAGAGCAGGGAAAGGGTGTTTACAGGGAGAATACACATCTGAAACAGACTTTCAAAAAGAATAAGCAAGTGTACAGAGAATCGGAAATACATGAAAGGTCACTGTTGGTGTCTGCGAGAAGGGAAATAGAAAAGCAAATGATAAGAAAGAAAAGCAAAGAGCAGTGACTGCTAACTCTGATAAAATGTGTATTCCATGGGATACACCAACCACCTCCTTTCCTCTTCCTTGTCTAACCTCCCCACTCCTCCCGTACCCTCATCAGTATACAACCTTGACCATTCCAGGCAACTGCATGTAAAACGAAAGCATGGGAGTTGAACCTTCGAACCCTCAAGCTCTCTCAACTATCGCATATCCTACCGCGCGATTGCCATGTGAGCTACTGCGACACTTGACCTGCACCGCGCACTTCCCAGTCTTTACAATACCTGATCTCGGTCTGTGCGTGCACCTCCTGTTTACAAGTACTTGCACTGCATATCTGAGTTCGTTTCACGGGTTCATTCGAGGTACTGTACCATTATCCTCAAGCTTAAGTTGTAGTACATTGCACTGCGAGATTTGTTTTGAACACAGCGCGGCGTTTAGCAAGCGAGGTAAGACACGACATCTGATGGGAGTACCGTCAGGCGATCTCCGAGCTATGCCGAGGACGACCGAAGCTTCGCTGCAAGCTCGAAGTACAAGAACATACGTTACGTAATGATCCAAGGTATTGATTGACCAATGAATTATTATTTTATGGATAATAACGAAGAAGAGAATTTCATTTATGCTTTTTACCATTATTCGAGGTGTATTGATACTGTATAACGTTTCTGAAGAATTATTTTCATCTACAAGATTTTATGAAATATGTAATCCATTTTGATTTTGCGCTAAGGACATGATTTATGGATCTATGCAGCGTAGGAGAGGGGGCTGTTCACCCTTCGTGAAACTGCTTGCTGCATGAAGAGAACAGATTATTAAGTATCTCTGCAGAGGGCAGAACAACGATCTAGTGTGTTTTCGCATACCGTATCGCTAGCACAGGTCTAGTTAGAACGTGCGCGAGGCCGTGTTACAAAAGCAGAGTGGAGTGTCGTAGAACTCTGACTTATTTGCTTTCAGTAGTGACTTTCTATAACACTCTGAAAATGTGTCTTGCAATGTGCAGACAAGATTATGCCACATGCGTAGTCAGGCAAGTTTTATACAATGAACCACTTTTCAGAATTTATTGTAATTATTATTATTATCATCATGATTATTATTATTATTATTGTCATGTGTTGTGACATCTCTATATTACGCCTCGAGAGTTTAAAAGTGCGCAGTTAGTCTGTATGTATCTCTCTGTCTAACGTTGTGCAACCCCTGGCTACATACTGCCTTGTTCTCTCGTATTGGCTAGTGTTGTTGCTACCTTGCATTTTGTTGTGCAATTCGTTCTTTCATTTGGCTCTGACAATATTTGACGCGAGTTTGGGGCCACTCCCAAACTACTCATTTGATTTTTCTGAGAGGCTTCTCTCCCCTCTGGGGGACAGAAGCTTGGTCAGTCTTAGACGCGCCGAGATGTAAGGCGAACGTGTGTATTCGGGCAGAGACCCACCCTCATGGCGCAGCGGAATGTGAGTACGGCTCAATGTATTTCTATCTAACGCAATGTAATTGTTTTTGTTAAACGTTCCTTCTTTTGCTTAATTCTCTTTCCTTTTCAAGATGTTACTGTTAGTATTATAATCCTTGAACCAGATCTCCGAGACCTTGTGTAATGTCATACGGCGGAGTTCTTTTTGTTGCTTTTGTTATGTACCCTCCTCACAGTTTTATTATTTTGGTTAATACCTGTAAGATTCGAAAGTATTGCGTTTCTGCGTCTTGGCTTATATATATTTCCTGTCGGGCCTTGGTGCTCGTCTTTTGCGTCGGTGTCTCTTTTGTACCACAAATGTTTCATTTGATTGGTAGCAATTGGACCTTTGTTTGCGGACAGTATGTGTGAGGTAACGGGACTTATGTCCAACGTCCCACTAATACGTGTCCCCTTTGTTTATAGAATATATGTGACGGTGGTTAACTGGGATTTTCTCCAGCTCCGATGTCATATTATTCTTTTTTTATATGTCGTGTTGTTGCGGCATTATGTTGGAGTATAAGCCTTTTTTTTATAGCGTGCTTTCGATTTTTACCGGTCTCTTTCGTCCCAAGTCAATTGTAATGTAATGTATCTCCGTATATCTCATTTTCCTTTTGTTTTGTTTTTATCTTTCGATTTTCGCCGTATTACATAACTTAATGATATTCCCCCTTTTCTTCCCCTTCTTCCTACCTCCGTGAAATCTCTCTTCCCTTTGTTTTACTCCCCTCACTCCTCCCCCATCCCTCAGGTATGTTTACAATAACATCATGAAAAGCTTCGCGTCTTAGCAGTTCGAATTTTGACTTTTTGCAAGTTTGTCGTTTCTCTCTAACTTTTGTAAGTTTCGTTTTATTTTCTTTCAAGTTTGTATCTTTTCGTTAGATTCATGTTGTTGAGCGGTACTCAGGTTCTGTCGTGCTTTTTAGTTTTTTTTTAGTTTTTGAATTCTTTATTCTTGGTATTGGGTTTCTTTTGTATTATTGATCTTGTCTTAGCTTGCCTTTTTTCTTTGTTTTAAATAATTTGTTTATTTCGTGTACACGCTCTTTCTTTTATCCTCAATACATTTTTATATTTTAAGTAATATAGCTCCCTTGTCTTTTCATTTCTTACATTTAAGTTCCCCTTCCTTATCCTTATCCTTATCTCGATTTCGTCAATCTTGTCTTTGTGACGTAACAAAGGCACGATTAACACGGCTCTGGGATTTATTTAATTAATTTTATGGGAATCTCGTTTCTGCACTTTTGATTATTGCATTAAGCAATTATTCGTTTGCATTTTGTTTTTTGGAAATCATCTTTTGCTCGCTCCGAAAACCTTGGGCCCAGCACCGGGTCGAGCAAGACGTCTTTTCCCCTGTCCATTTTGCGACCTTGTTGATTTTATTCTTCCACTGCTACTCTGACGCGCATTATTATTATTATTAATAGACCTTTATCGGCGCAATGGTAGCAGATCGCGTGGTTGCGTGCGAAATCGTTCCCTCCTCACCTCTCTCAAGTTATTAACCTTTTATTATTTTTCTCTTCATTTACATTGTATTAAAATTTGTTTTTCTTTGAGTTTAAGGAATTCAGTGAATTGTTTTTCCCCACCCCTGAAGAAAGGGTGAAGTTACTTTCTGTGTGAACTACGGGCATCCAGGAAACCCATCTCCAAGGAAAGGTGGTTTTGTCCCTCAAGTAAACAAGACATCCAAAAGACCCAGCTTCGAGGTGAACAGTGGCAACATATCAGTGAGTACATCGCATCGCTGGAACACGACACGTCACGGTATTGTAACCTACTTTTATGTATTTGCTTCCTCTAGTAGACATTTGTTTAGTTAACGGTGATTTTAAGGCGACAGGAAATTTTGTTTGCTTTCTCTTCTTTTTCATTTCGTCAGTGTTGTGGACGTTTTTATTTTACTTTCTGTGAAGTAGAAAACGCATTTCTCTCAAGGGTTTGAGTCCTTACCTTTGTTGTTAATAGTCGCTTTGTTAACTGTGATATTTCTCAGAACTCACCTCACCCCTTCACACGTCTCAGTCTGGAACAGCTGCTGACAGGTTTCTTGTCATTACCGTACAGCCTAAAACCCCCGCCCCTCTTTCTCCGAAGTTTTCCCCGGCCCACTTATGGGAACCGTCTCTTTAAATCCTACGGTCGCCCCGACCCACCTTGAGCCTCGCGTAATTATACTAACGTTTGATGTTAGTATAGTGTTTGTTGTTTCAGTTATGAATGAATGGTCTGTTGAGCTATTATGTGTGTTATGATTGGGAGTTAAGTTTGTTTCATAATTAGGGAGGGTGATTGTTTTATTTTTGTCAGGGGATTTCAATGTAGGTTTTCATTTAAAATTGTTTATATACGGTAAGCTTGATGTTACTATATGTTCAGTATGGTAGTGTGTATTTCGTTGGGAAACCTGCTAGGTGAGGTCTTCGTCGGGATTAGGGTATGGGACCTGTCCCACGGCTTCGACGCCCACTTAGGATGTACATAGATTCTACACGATTCGTCAATCTTTAGTATGGGATGAAGTTTGTCACGATGACCTGTAGTCCGTTATTTGAGTTTCCATGGTGTTCCAACGACTCATATTAGCATTCTGATGTAATGGGGAAATTTTGATTTGTTTATGGGAAGGAGTATGTATGTAGTGTTGTTGTTGTTGGTTGTATTTTGAGATGAATGTGTGTGTCAATGAGTTTAATGAATTTTTATCAACAGTTATTTGTGGGTGGTTTCAAATTTAGTTCAATTTTGATTTTATACCCTATTCAATTTAAACTATATATATATATATATTACGTACGAACTATTTATTCGTTTTTATTGGCAAACCAAATATACGATAAGTATTACTCAGAGATACCAACCATTTTAGGTCTACGGCTTCCGTGTTATGGGACATTGATGTTCGTGTGAACTACTCTGGCGTGCATTACCCAATTTTCTTATATTTGTATGGGATAGGCCATACCCTCTCTGTCTTTAATTTTTTTATGCGGTACCTCTGAGGTGTACGGCCCGTATATTGACGCAGTAACCATTTTATTTTTGTGGGTTGGTAATATTTATTATTGGGTTTCGAGTTTGATTGATTGTATGTCTGGTCTTGATTGGTTTTATGCGAGGTTCCAGTCTGTTCCTTTTATTTGGAAGGTATTTTGTAACGTAATTATTTGGATTTTCGTTCTCTGTCCGGGATGGCATTTTTTATTTTGACAGCTTCTTTGAGTTATTATTCCTTTTTATTTGTTAGTACCTAATGTCATTTGACGAAGGTTATTAGTACATTTTTCCCCTTTACTCCTGCTATGTATCTAGTTAGGCAGGAGACACCCGTGGCCGCCTGAGTTACACGGAGGATTTCGAAAGATGTGTTGAACTATACTTCTACCTAAGGCAATTTCCAGTACCTGCCTGCTTTTTTTGTAAGGAGCCGGCCCGACCCATTGTCCGAGCTGCAGACACGACTTGCTATTGTTCGACAGCGCCTGAGATGGTCTGTTGACTTACATTCTTTTCTTGTAGTGACAGGGATTTGTTTATTGATATAGTTGTTTACTATTTATCGTAACTTCTGTTTTACGTTTTTGTGATATCATGTTTTTATAAATCATTTCAATCTAATGTTTTCTCTAAGATAATGTGTATTATTTTCCTGTATCTGTCATATATTTGGAGAGTGTTTCCGGTAGCGATAGATAGTCTCCAAGTACCTGAGAAGTGGCCGGTGTATCCTTTAGACCCCGTTCACGGCTCGTTTTCTCTTCTTTCATTTGGTCTGACGACCCTGCCTATTCATACTTTTACTTTCCAGCTGGCAGAATGAATCCACTTTCCCTCTTACGGAGCTTATGTAACCCCAAATATTTCCCCGACGCAAGCCTTATTTTGTATACAGGGTGCTCCCCTTTATATTTTTTGTGATCATGATTTAACCTTTTTCTTTCTTTTATTATTAGAAAATTGGCTGATTTCCAGAAGGTCGCCATTAAGAAGACTTCGCTTTCTCCACGTCATCTGGCAGAGTCTAGCTCAAGATTGACCGTTTTATTATCATTATTTTCTTTTTGGTACATCCATTTTTTTTATATGTGTGACGTATTGACGTGCAGTAGAGGTAGGATCCGCCTTTATTTCACGCCTGTACTGATCCTTTATATAATTTGAATTTTTGTTGTTTTAATTTCATTTTAAAGTTTTTTTTTTCTTTCGTACCAAAAAGGAATAATTTTCCTCATCAGTGAACATCTTCGTGAATACGTGTGTATGAAAATATATGTGTGTTTGAGAAAAGAGACTTGCGTTTCGTCAAGCCTTTTATGGAAGTTATGACGTTTAAAGAACTTTTAATTAAGCTGCGTCATATGAATAAGAGAAATGTGAGAACATTTTATTATGTCTTTATTTTCATGTATGTATCTAGTGTACATGATGTAATTTTCTTCCCTTCACCCTGTTCAAATGTATCTAATCGAAGAATGTTATTTTATATAATTTTGTTATGAAAAAGAAAAAATTCTTTTATGCCTTTGTTATGTAAAAGTTTTTTTTTTGGAGAAAGCGGTGGAATTTGAACCACTTTTCAGAATTTATTGTAATTATTATTATTATCATCATGATTATTATTATTATTATTGTCATGTGTTGTGACATCTCTATATTACGCCTCGAGAGTTTAAAAGTGCGCAGTTTGTCTGTATGTATCTCTCTGTCTAACGTTGTGCAACCCCTGGCTACATACTGCCTTGTTCTCTCGTATTGGCTAGTGTTGTTGCTACCTTGCATTTTGTTGTGCAATTCGTTCTTTCATTTGGCTCTGACAATATTTGACGCGAGTTTGGGGCCACTCCCAAACTACTCATTTGATTTTTCTGAGAGGCTTCTCTCCCCTCTGGGGGACAGAAGCTTGGTCAGTCTTAGACGCGCCGAGATGTAAGGCGAACGTGTGTATTCGGGCAGAGACCCACCCTCATGGCGCAGCGGAATGTGAGTACGGCTCAATGTATTTCTATCTAACGCAATGTAATTGTTTTTGTTAAACGTTCCTTCTTTTGCTTAATTCTCTTTCCTTTTCAAGATGTTACTGTTAGTATTATAATCCTTGAACCAGATCTCCGAGACCTTGTGTAATGTCATACGGCGGAGTTCTTTTTGTTGCTTTTGTTATGTACCCTCCTCACAGTTTTATTATTTTGGTTAATACCTGTAAGATTCGAAAGTATTGCGTTTCTGCGTCTTGGCTTATATATATTTCCTGTCGGGCCTTGGTGCTCGTCTTTTGCGTCGGTGTCTCTTTTGTACCACAAATGTTTCATTTGATTGGTAGCAATTGGACCTTTGTTTGCGGACAGTATGTGTGAGGTAACGGGACTTATGTCCAACGTCCCACTAATACGTGTCCCCTTTGTTTATAGAATATATGTGACGGTGGTTAACTGGGATTTTCTCCAGCTCCGATGTCATATTATTCTTTTTTTATATGTCGTGTTGTTGCGGCATTATGTTGGAGTATAAGCCTTTTTTTTATAGCGTGCTTTCGATTTTTACCGGTCTCTTTCGTCCCAAGTCAATTGTAATGTAATGTATCTCCGTATATCTCATTTTCCTTTTGTTTTGTTTTTATCTTTCGATTTTCGCCGTATTACATAACTTAATGATATTCCCCCTTTTCTTCCCCTTCTTCCTACCTCCGTGAAATCTCTCTTCCCTTTGTTTTACTCCCCTCACTCCTCCCCCATCCCTCAGGTATGTTTACAATAACATCATGAAAAGCTTCGCGTCTTAGCAGTTCGAATTTTGACTTTTTGCAAGTTTGTCGTTTCTCTCTAACTTTTGTAAGTTTCGTTTTATTTTCTTTCAAGTTTGTATCTTTTCGTTAGATTCATGTTGTTGAGCGGTACTCAGGTTCTGTCGTGCTTTTTAGTTTTTTTTTAGTTTTTGAATTCTTTATTCTTGGTATTGGGTTTCTTTTGTATTATTGATCTTGTCTTAGCTTGCCTTTTTTCTTTGTTTTAAATAATTTGTTTATTTCGTGTACACGCTCTTTCTTTTATCCTCAATACATTTTTATATTTTAAGTAATATAGCTCCCTTGTCTTTTCATTTCTTACATTTAAGTTCCCCTT
The DNA here is from genome assembly GCA_946902985.2 of Meconema thalassinum. Taxonomy (NCBI): domain Eukaryota; kingdom Metazoa; phylum Arthropoda; class Insecta; order Orthoptera; family Tettigoniidae; genus Meconema; species Meconema thalassinum. Next base: position 721,388,667 of record OX336389.2, read on the forward strand.
CCTTATCCTTATCCTTATCTCGATTTCGTCAATCTTGTCTTTGTGACGTAACAAAGGCACGATTAACACGGCTCTGGGATTTATTTAATTAATTTTATGGGAATCTCGTTTCTGCACTTTTGATTATTGCATTAAGCAATTATTCGTTTGCATTTTGTTTTTTGGAAATCATCTTTTGCTCGCTCCGAAAACCTTGGGCCCAGCACCGGGTCGAGCAAGACGTCTTTTCCCCTGTCCATTTTGCGACCTTGTTGATTTTATTCTTCCACTGCTACTCTGACGCGCATTATTATTATTATTAATAGACCTTTATCGGCGCAACAACAAGGAACATTAACATTTCGAGTGTACTGGAATATACACATTTTAACACTGATTTTGGAACAGTGCTTTATATATGGACACAAGCATAGTTATACTTCAGCCTTCATGAACATTATAATGAAGTCCTCTTATTTTTACGACATGATTGGAAATCAGATGTCGGGAGGAACAGTTCACAGGCCTAGTTACCTTGTAGCTATGTCAGGCTAGACACTTCAAACATGAATACTACGATGTGAGCGACACAATATACATTCTGAGGAATGAACGCTGACATTTCCTAGTATGAAATCGAGTGTCGTCGCTAATGCTAAATTTTATTAAGCATGTTCGCACTTTGTGACATTATGGTATTGAAATGCAACTATCGTTTCGGTCGAACGCGAATTACTACTATGTGACGTGCACTTTTATGGAACGCGATGGACTATACGTGGATGGCAGTAACAACCGGTGTCGTTCAGATGTCCGTCTGGAACCCGTGCGTTGGAGACAGGGAGTCCGGGGTTCGAACTCATCAGTACACCAGGATGATCCTGGACATTTCCATGTGTGGAGGAGAAAATTATATGGGAGGCATATCATTGCTTTCTATTCAATCTGCGACTGGCGAGAAGGTACTGAAAATTAACCTCCATCAAAAGTAGTAATGCATAGACGTTGTAATGTTTTAGTAGCTGTCATATTTTGCTTTTTATTAGCATAGTCGATGGGTAGAATTTAGGCATGACGTTTTACTCATGTCTGATTTTATTCTCGACTGGATTTAGATTCCAATTGAGGAATGCATCCTTTTTGTAGTGTGTTTTTACACAATTAAAATTAACATATTGTAATTTATGTGTTTTTTTTATCGTAGTGAAGAGCATCATCATAGGAGAAGACGTTATTATTTCTTCACTATTCTAGATAGTGTTTTTGAACATTCGTTGTGGTCTATTTATGACACATTTCTTCGCTAGATCTACTTTTTTGTAGATCTTTCTCATTGTTTAGTTGGAGAGTTGTTTCTTGAACCTTTTCTACGTCGATACAGACAGTTTTGAGTTTACTGGGAACACACATATTGGGATATTAGGATTTTTTATGCTTTGCTAAGAGATATTCCTATTTTTGGTGGACTATGGAGACAGTGGGGTTTTCTAATCGACTATGTAGGTGCTTATCTTTACGATCACCCTTGTCGATGGCGTAGAAACCCTATATTATTTTCTAGAAACCATTCGAGCAGGATTATTTCCGATTTTAATTGAGAAATGTTGATCCTTAATAAATTTCTAGTTTTGACACACGATTGTCAAGTTAATATTGTTCTCATTGAAATCCATTCCTAATGGTATTTTCAGGCATTATGAATCGAATGGAATTCAAGCTGACAATATTCTGAAAAGCATTCATATTCTTTTTATCAACGAAAATCCCAGATTACTGAATGTGGAGGCATATCCTTCAACAGATGTGTGATTATAATAAAACTATTGTACAGCATAATTAATAATTCCAGTGATAATTTGGAGAAATAAGTGATTACGTTTTAAACGTTCTATATGTAATGTTACGATCTTTTATAATTCTAGTAACACAAATCGATTCGCAAACTGTAACTATAAAATATATTAGCAATGCAATTCTTCGTTTCACCTTTGTGGGTGACAAGAAATGATAAATGTATTAATAATGAATATATATTAATAATGAATACTCAGTGGAGTAAATTTACAATATCAATAAGACCATGTAGTGGCACTAATAAAGTATGCAATAATTAAATAATTATGAAATGGTTTTAATGAAATCCATTGTTGAATGGATAATACATATATAGTCAAGTGTGACTTAAGCTGATTATAGCATTACAGCAACAGAACTAAATGGCGATAATGTGTTATTTGGGAACATGCAGTTGTTAGCATGAGTATTAATGATTTGAGTAAAGGCTCTTTATTATCCTGTTTCTGAAAATTACTACAATGCTAACGTAGTTACATAATCTTCCCTTCTGGATAATTTGAATATCAGTGTTGATTTAAATTGGATTTTCTGCTTATGCACGTAAAGGATTATTGTGTCTGTGAGACACCAATTAAATACAAAATATTTATCATGAAACCACAAAATAAAATACACTCATGGAGGGTGATTGATCATCGAGTTTATTCATATACCACTCAGGGAGGTGTTGTAACATAAATGTATGAAAAAAATGAAAATCCACAGCCTGCTTTCAGTTTCCAACCGGGTCAGGAATGGAATGAATGAAGCCCCCATCAAGCGACGAGGATATGAACTGGGCCGGCTGCCGAGGCCTGACGCACTCCTCTGGGGCAATGATTAAATGAATGACAGATGAAATGAAAAGATAGTGGAGAGTGTTGCTGGATTGAAATTGTGACAGGGAAAACCGGAGTACCCGGAGAAAAACCTGTCTGCCTCCGTTTTGTCCAGCACAGATCTCCCATGGAGTGACCGGGATTTGAACCACGGACCCAGCGGTGAGAGGCCGGCGTGCTGCCGCCAAGCCACGGAGGCTCCTGTAAAATAAATGTATATATGTATAAAATTTATTTCAGGGTTATAATTATGTATATTGAGGAAATTACCTCCTGAAATTGAAACAAGCTAATACCAGATCCAGTAGGGTCTTTTATTTTGGATCGAATTTGAATGGGACATTGCAACCCATGCTTGTGTGTGTAGAATATATATTTTTGATTTTTAAGCAAGATGCAGTTGCACAGTGAGGTCTGTGACTTGCATTATTGTACTTTATTCTTGACTGTGTCATGGTAGTCTACGTTCTTTCAGATTTCGGTCTGACGACATAGCATTGTTTTTGTAAATCATAGAAGCCGCGGATTTGACTCTTATAAAAACGAATTCCCGTGGTTTGTTACAGAAAGATATCGTCTCACGGGAGATGTCTTAATCACAGATATTGAAAGCTATATATTCTAGCATATAGCATATCGTTGTAAAGGTATTGTTGAAGACATAGGTCGTGAAGAATAGCAACTGTATATCAAATGGAAGATCATTTTTATAGGCAGGAGAGCTTTAATGGAAAAGATCAGTGGGATACATGGAAATTGGTTGTTTAGCTCTTCACGGAACCACGGAACTACTTGTTTTCTCTTAGAACACAATTTTCCCCACCCGTTTGGTAAATGGTTGTTGCTAGCTGCTATAGAAAAAATACCAAGATAATTTTGGCCCATTATCAGAAGAATAGTGCTAATTTTGAATGGATGCAATTCTTCACATACGGTACTGTGCCCTTCTATGAAAACTATTTGTCAGAATCCAAGATAGGCAGGATCGCAGAATCTTCACGGCCCCCGGCTAGATGAACTGCTGAAAGAAAATGCCTGACTAATAGGATAGAAACAAGTCTCCTACAGTTTTACTATGTCAACGACGAGAATACTAAAAACTCCGACAGAGCGAGAAACTTTAACATCTCAGGAGATTACAGTTGAAAAATTGTTGGGCATCAATTGTAGTTCCCGTAGTACAACTTTCGTTAATTTAGATAAACCAGAAATCGAGAAGTAAAATTCTAAAGATAAACAAACGAAAAACCTCTTGTTTGGTATTTATTCACAAAACACGATACAAAAAAACTGTCGCATTTGACAACTCACTCACAAATTAAACATCTCCTGCGCTCGTAATGTCTTTACGTTCAAAACGGTATTCACACAACGCGAAGTGCATAAAGAAAACTCAACTGCATTTAACCTCGACATCGGAGATTGTAAATACTAAGCTGAAAAATCCCTAACTGAAAAATCATGTGTATTTTATCAAAAATAAGCAAAATTATAACAACATGGCCTTTCTTAATTTATACATGCAATAATCTCTAACGTCTTCCTATTCAAATTATGTACACTAGAATCTATCGTACAATCTTTATCGGATACCAACGTCAACCCTTCTACTCAAGATACACTTATGTGCACGTTACATGACGACCATGTCCTTATAAATAATGAACATAAGTTCCACTTCCATAGATCAAATGGCATTTACAATACTCGAAACATCAACAGCTGTTTTCCTCTTTTACGTGGAAATCGTAACACACTAAGCCGTCCAGTTAAGTCTAGCTCATGTATTGTTAATGTTTCAATATCAAGTTTAATAGATCATAATGGATGATGGTTAATTGTCGTACTTATCAAAAATTGCCTCAATATTGCTGTCTTCCATCAATACAAATCATACATAGCATCTGTTATTTAACCTACCCACCTTTCAATCAATTCAACTTTCAACATACAGCGTGAGAAACAATGCCTCCCATAAAACTATAACATGACTGATCTTGGCAAGATTCAGTTCTTAAACGGCATCTTATTTTAAATTCCACAAATATTTCCACATTAATAATTATCTCCAATAATTAATTCAACTATCAACATTCCCAGCGTCACCTTGACGGATTGGAAATCCAAATTCATATACAATCGACCCATTTAATGCCACATTACACTTTACATTGCGTTCACCTCTAATTTAGTATTATGCGTACTATTTTGTAAGATGTATTACTTGTACTTTGCGGTACTCCAAAGCATTTTTAATCATAACAACCATGACATTATAAATTAATAAAAATATTACACACTCCCTTCTGATCATTCGTGAATGCTCCAACTGGCATTTACTAATTACTTTCCATTATTTAATTAAGCAATCTCACGTTGCTTTAAAATACATTATTTAGTTACCAAAAATATATTCATTCTTTCCATAATTCCTCTCTTCAATGAAATTTACAAGACCTTTATCGCATCTGTCATTAGTCGTGAATATTCCTCTGCAACATTCCAGAAATCAGCTGTTCTCTAACAGCAAAGAGAAAAAAATATTTGCTAACAAAAATCGATCAATCTCAGAGATACAAACGCGTACGAAAAATCTAAGTAATATACACTGCCGAAATAAACCCTTCCAAAGACGTTTCCTAAATTATCTAAACCTGTTGAGTCATAAAAATCTCCTTACTAAATTAAGCTAGATCGAAGAAAACATTTATCACACTCAAAAACAAATGAGCCGAAAATTTAATACTAACTGTAATAATAATCGCTGAAATAGAAATCGTCGCCTCAAACTACTACTGAAAACCGAAGTATGAAAATTCTAAAAAATCATCAAAATATTAATCATCGAAAAATGATTCTCAAGACTTTTCCTAAGTTCTACTGCAAAACAACAAAATTTGAGTTGTCTTCTACCTTTCGCAGATATCTGCTTCTGTTGAAGAAATTGGCATAGATATTACCATCCATGGCCTCGATATGAACAGCAACGGGTTCTCCATATCTCCTTCCCCTGATAAACCGCATGGTCCGGTCCCCAATTCCGTCCTGGTCCTGTGTCGAACTGGGTTATTCAAGCATTGAGCTGGGTGCACCCTTGCTCCTCCTACGGATTTCCTTCTTGGACAAGCAGACCTGTCTTGACGTTCTGGATACTTCTTTTCCATTCTCATGATTTTGTATATTCATTTTGCGTAGCTTTGGCATTTTTCAAAATTTTGTGAAATCAGATGTTAGTTACAATGGATATTTCCATGTTCTCAATGCATCCTTCCCTATTCAGATTTACTCCTCCATATCTGCACTCACGGCCGATGCAAATACGATTTCCCAAAGTGAGCTGTATATTCCATTTTCAATTGAGGTTTCGTAAGGGTTTTTATGAATCTCCCTCGCCTGATTCCTCGATAAGAGTACATAACGTATGGCATGCCATTCACTTCATAAGTCCGTAAATTCTAGAAGTGTCGAAGCAAATTTCTACTAGGGAATACTTTCTTGAAAATCCCTCGTATAATGTCTGTGTTCAAATACTACGTAATTGACGTATGATGAAATAATGTTCCGCATTTCAGTTAACGATTATCACTGCTCATACGCGTACATTAAATGCTGCTGTGTAATAATCCTTCACTGTCATAACACTGTTCCCGTAATCTTTAAAAACTGACATGAACTTTGCTGTACAATCATATGCACTCGACTTCACTGTTAAACGAAGCCCGTCTCTAAGCTGAAATATATGTCGAAGCCACAGCTCCGATCCGCGGTGAAATTAAACACGCCCGCACTTGACTCGATAACATCACTGATCGCAACACCTCCTGACACGTCAAGTGTTTACTCGTAAGTCTCGTGCCACAGCCCCGTGCTGATTGCAACACTCTTCTTGCCTCGAAACGTTATTCCTTCCACAAGCGAAAAATGGTCGTGCTTCTCCTTCGTAATTTCATTCTCACAGTCGCGACGATACATATAATTGTAGTGCTGAACAGACGGTAATATTACTTAGGATATTCTGTTATTTCTTGGGTACTCATAATCTTTCTGTTTCTTCTGCAACTATAATAAAATCATAATTTCAAACTTCATTAAATCGCCGACATAATCCGGTCGCTCGATTCACGTGATCAACCCCTCTTTTCTCCTACAGTTGACCTAGGCTGAAGTAGCCCAGCTCCCAGCACTGCCTTGCGCTGCGTTGCATGCTAACATAAATATTACTAGATTCCAATTATATTCACGGTCTGCTATGAATGCGTGATCATAAGCTGGCTTCACGACATGCCACTCAGTCCGTATCCTCAGTTCGAATACCGCTTCTATAATGCCAAATAAAACGTGCCTTTAATTTCTACAAATCGAAGCATAAAATACGGGTTCAGTAATAAGAAACTTAAGGGGAATCATATGCAAAATTGAACTCCAGTAAAACAAGTATTGTAACTCCCAGAGTTTTAAATATGATGCTATATAATCTTAAACACATGATAATTAGTGTGCTAGGCATGTCTGTATTGATTCTCGTGGTGATATTTCAAATGGTTCCTCAGCTAGGAATATTTGAATTTTCTGAAACATGTACCCATAATATGTACCTTTCTACAAAATCATCACATTGCAAGTTACAAAATTTTACATGTAATATCTACAGACCAGGTTACAGTTATCTGTGAATCAAATTTTTGATATCGTATTTATTTTATTTTTAACAGCACTTCAAATTCTGATGGACTTAATTTGAAAAAATAATAATGACAAGTTATCCCTTAAAATCCAAAATATGTGCTTGAAAAAACAATTGTTCCCGGACGTTATTTAGATTAATGGTTTAGAGCATCATACCAAGTTTTATCACTGTATCTTTAATGATGTAGGAGAAAAGGTACAATAAACTTACAAAAATGTAAGTTATGGAAAACTTGAATCAAAGGGTTGAGTTTGTTTGTATTGTACAAGCTGTACCCGGCATGCGTTGCAATGCCAATCAGAAAAAAGTGTTGGTATTGTAATTTTGTTTCCTGAAGTGCTTTTGGATAAACAATATTTACTTCAATTTCCGTTATCTGCCTCTAAGCTATCGTAAAATGGATTTACTAATTTATAAGCATTTGTGGGAGTGTGCACAACAACTCACCAATGTTTCATCGCAATCGGATGAATGGTATATGAACGCAGATGGAACTTTGTTCAAACGCTACGCGCGCCGTCACTCATTTGTTGAATCAACTCGTGCGCTACCTATTATACAATGGATTTTCTTAGTCAGAAACCTTCCCTGCAGTGTGCACGAGATTTCCCCCTAGTTGCATTACAATCGGATGAATGATATACGAATGCAGATGGAACTTTTTTGAAAAGATTCGCGCCCCGTCACTCATTTGTTGAAACTACTCGTGCGCTACCTATTATGGAATGGAATTACTAATATAAAAACGTTCCCTGCAGTGTACACAATAACTCACTCAGGTTTCATCGAAATCTGATGAATGGTATATGAACGCATACGGGATACTCTTTATACGATTCGCGTGCCGTCATTCATTTGTTGAATCTACCCGTACGCTACATACTGTAGAATGAATTTACTCAGTCAAAAACCTTCCCTGCAGTGTGCACAAAAACTCACCCATGTTTCATCGCGACCGGACGAATGGTATATGAACGCGTACTTTGTTGAAACGATTCGCGTGCCGTCGCTCACTTGTTGAATCTACTCGTGCGCTGCCTATTGTAAAATAGATTTACTAAGCCAGATACCTTCTTAGGAGTGTACTGAACATCTCACTTAATTTTCATCGCTTTCGGACGAATGGTATATGAACGTATACGGGACTTCGTTGAAACGCTTCGCGCGTCGTCGCTCATTTGTTGGATCTACTCGTGCGCTGCCTATTGTAAAGTGGATTTACTAAGCTAGAAACTTTCATTAGAGTGTACTCAATATCTCACCCAAGTTTCATCGCTTTTGGACGAACGGTATATGAACGCATACGGGACTTCGTTGAAACGCTTCGCCGTCGTCGCTCATTTGTTGAATATACTCGTGCGCTACCTATTGTAAATGGGTTTACTGGGCCAGAAACCTTCCCTGGAGTGTACTCAACATCTCACCCAAGTTTCATCGCTATCGGACTAATGGTAACGTATATAAACACATACGGGACTTTTTTGAAACGCTTCGCGCGTCGTCGCTCATTCATTGAATCTACTCGTGTGCTGCCTATTGTTAAATGATTTTCTAAGCCAGAAACCTTCCCCGGAGTGTACACAACATCTCACCCAAGTTGCATTCATATAGGACGAATGGTATATGAATGCATACGGGACTTTTTTGAAACGCTTCGCGCATCGTTGCCCATTTGTTGATTCTACTCGTGTGCTGCCTTTTGTAAAATGGATTTACTAAGCCAGAAACCTTCAATGGAGTATACACAACATCTCACGCAAGTTTCATCGCAATCGGATGAATGGTATATGAACGCAAAACGGACTTTGTTAAAGCGATTCGCGCATTGTCGCTCATTTGTTGAATCTACTCGTGCGCTACCTAACAAGGGAAGTCTCTGAACTGGGGAAACGCGGATCCTGCTGGAATTTAGATGATGCGTTGCGTGAGTCCAACTAGGCAGAACCGCGAAGAAAAATCTTTCGGAAATTAACTCATACCCACCGTAGACGGCAGTGAGTACAACAATTTTGAACTGTGCGCGCTGGTCAAGCGGGAGTGTGTCTCACTCCTGATTGGTGGCTCAAAATATCACGTTCCAAACGACTGCGCTCCCGTACTCGCGCTCATAAGCTGCGCTGTGACATGGGATATTAATGTTGCATCTTTACAATATATTGCACGTCGTGCTTTATTATTAAGCATGTAATGTAAGGCATCACCGATACATATAATTACAACAGAGAGTAAACTGAACCAATGGTCACACAAGTGAGTAAGACACCAAGCTATTTCGCACAGTTCTGACAACAGTGATGTTCGTGGTAATAATGTTGGAAAAACAAAATGATTTTACACCATCCTCAGCGTATAATACACGGGCGAGTGCAAGTACTATATTTTATTTCACTGATATCGAAACAATATGGCACAGGGTGTTCAAACTGTTCGGGATTGAAGGACAGATACTGACTTCGGTACCATGCGTATTGCCACATTGAAGTAAAACTAAAGGACGACAATTGGTGGTCAGAGACTGCATTTTCAAGATTGTAATTCTCTGGGCCAAATTGATGTCAAAATTCAATAACCGAACGGTGTTCTAAAATCTACGGACAAAGCTTTTCCAGACCCTAAAGCCGTATACATCCAATGGTTGACAATAGGCTGTGACCCCAGGAGGGATGAACATCTGTCGTATGCGCTCTTCACTTTCTAACGATTTATGTCCAGAAAAGGAATACCAAAAGGAGTGCCACATTGCCAGACGGTACATGCTGTTTGAAAACATTATGAAACCAATTCTCCAATTGTGCGGATCCCATTTTGCCAGATTTTGGGGGAACAACGTAAATATTGTCATGTGCAAGCATAGTTTCTTTCGCCCTTTTACCAAACACACCTTTTGGTTCTTTCAAAGTTATGAAGAGAGGTCCAAGCAGCTTGCCCGCTGCTGTTACTGTTGGCATTATTGTATAACTGTGCGTTGTGGACCCGCTGATTGCACTTTGGAGTAAACCGTTTTCGACTCTTTTATAGCCAGTGTCCTACCCGATCACATTTCCAAATTGAACCCACTTTGATCATTATTACAGTACATACGTTTCAATGGCCGAGAGAATCTAGAACCGATGTAACCTCTTCTACGAATATTTTTGCTGCTGATATAATATCCATTTCTCGATGGGCATTCTTTGATATCACCACAGTTGCTATTTTTCGCGAAATGATATAGCGATTCTTAAAGTGCTGCAATGGCTGGCTTTAAAACTCGTACATATTACGTCCTCCACAGCTAGCATAGCCCATTGCTGAATTGTCGCGTCATAACCTATATTACGTCATTATTCTGATGGGCAATGTCAAATTGGGCTTTTAAGGCACATGTTATTCTACTAAATTTGTCGCGGTGGGTGTCGCCCCTTATCACTTGCTCTGCACACAAATATAAATCTTTCTTACTTCTTACATCCGTTTACCGACGAAAAGGAAAGCGGACGCCTCTTACCGCTTTTCCAATACTCAACAGCATTTTGTTTGTATTTCATACCTAACACACTTGTTGCAAGAGACGAACGCCAGATAGGCACAAAACCATCCAAACTCTCCAACAGGCCCTGTTCATGAATGCCGAGAGGCCTTTCCTTACATTTTCCATATTTTTCCTCCAGACAACAAATAACTTTTCCAGTGTTAACATTCATTATGCAATGCATGGGACACTCTCCGTATACGGAAATAAGCGTATGCTGGGTCTATCGCCTCTCATTCGATAACTGTACGCCGTAAGCCGGGAAGCACAGTACGGTTGGGAAGCAACCTCTGACGCAGCCAATGAAGCTCACGCCACTGGCGTGCCAATTTAAACGTGTAAATCTTAATTTTTCATCTAGTAGAAGGGGAAGTTAATTTCCGAAATATTTTTCTTCGCGGTTCTGCCTAGTTGGGCTCACGCAATGTATCTGCAAAGTTCCAGCAGGATATGCGATTCCCCGGTTCAGAGACTTCCCTTGTAAGTAAAATTGATTTACTAAGCCAGAAATCTTCCCCGGAGTGTACTCAATATCTCCACCAAGTTTCATCGCAATCGGATGAATGGTATATGAACGCATACGGGACCATTTTGAAGCGATTCGCGCATCGTCGCTCATTTGTTGAATATACTCGTGTGCTACCTAAGTAAAATTGATTTACTGAGCCAGAAAGCTTCCCTGGAGTGTACTCAACATCTCAACCAAGTTTAATAGCGATCGGATGAATGGTGTATGAACGCATATGGTACCATTTTGAAGTGATTGCGCATCGTCGCTCATTTGTTGAATATACTCGTGTGCTACCTAAGTAAAATTGATTTACTGAGCCAGAAAGCTTCCCTGGAGTGTACTCAACATCTCAACCAAGTTTAATAGCAATCGGATGAATGGTGTATGAACGCATACGGGACCATTTTGAAGTGATTCGCGCATCGTCGCTCATTTGTTGAATCTACTCGTGCGCTACCAGTTGTAAAATGGTTTTACTAAGACAGAAACCTTTCCTGGAGTGTACTCAACATCTCACGCAAATTCCATCGCAATCGGATGAATGGTATATTAGCGCATAACGGACATATTTAAAACGCTTCGCCCGTCGTCGTTCATTTGTTGAATCTACTCGTGCGCTACCTAATGTAAAATGGACTTACTAAACCTGAAACCTACCTTGAAGTGTACTGAACATCTCACCCAAGATTCATCGCAATCGGATGAGTGGTATATGAATGCACACGAGACATACACACCCACACACCCACAAACTATCTCGTAACATTGATTTATATATATATATTAAACCCTTTGGAAAATAGCATGTAGACAAGATTCAAAATTTCGGGGTCGTAATGGATTCTTGTGAATGTGATTTAGAGGTTTTGCTATCAACATAACTTCCAAGGTTCATAAGGTTAACTTATTATTATTATAAAGCCAAGAAAAACAACAGGATCTACTAACAATGAAATTTATTAACTGAATCAAACATAAAAAAAAAGAAAACTATAACCACCCTTTTATTGTTCACTCGCGTGAACAGATCTAACACTGACCAGCCTGACGTACCATGACGACATGGCATGACAGCTGTCAACAAGCATTGTGACTGCAATGTCACTTAAATCAAAGTAACAAAAGAAAACGGATCACAAGATCCAAATATAACAAACAAATAAAAAGTACAAAAATTTAATATTTATGAGCGACACGGGTTTTAAGACTAGTTCAAGTAATGAGCATTTTGACGGGCGCTCGTTTCCGACCAAAACAGTTGGTTCGGGAACGGACTCCGTACTGCGAAGGACGAATTACGGAAATGTGGGAACAACAATTACATATTTATATACACTACTGACATGCTCTAACCTTAGATTACCACAACCAAATACACGTGTGTATTATTTAAAATAAGGGCTGCGGAATTACCGTCTTATACCTTAAACACTAGGAAGGCATAACATGACATGAACAGGTTTGGCCGGTTGCCAAATTATATTTATATGAATACAATGGCCTTGAAAATAAGAGCCAACAACAACAAAATATAACTTTTAATTTTCACGCCGGAAAGTTTGGCGTTTTAAAACAATGAACAAATAAGTCGTAGTAATAAAAAAAGAAACTTGGATCGACAACATGGCAACTTCCCAAATTAAACCAAATAAAATAACCTTAACTCATTAGGCTTTAAAGCAAACATAACGTGTCATAACGAGCTGGAGACAACCGGGCCTGTTATCGCATCACCGAGAGAGTGGCTGATTTCTTCCCCCAAGTAGTAATTAGTGCCATGCTAAATATAGATTCTGGCCCATAGCCAGCGTACAGCACCTTTGCTAATCGCCACCTGTTAAACGCGTACAAATAAATAACACATTATCTCAAAACATCCTCTCAGGGATTTTTAAGAATACATTCCCAGGTCAAACTTATCCCCACGGATAACTAGTTTGCCGGAATGATATCGCAGTCATGGACAGGCTTTACCTCTCCTCATCATCATCACTTACACCCAAAACACGTGGCACATTTCTCGAAGATCTCGTCGTAGCATTAATCAGCACACCTCTCAGATAATGACATACAATATGTCCAAATGACGATAAAGAATAAATAACAGGATCAGTCCTAGCCCGAGTTATCAAAGCAACAAAATGCAAGTATTCCCCCCACGTAGTAATTAGTTTAACATAACATTAAATCAGTCCATTTATCATTGTCGTTCCTAGGTTCTCATTCACGGCTACACTTTTTATAGATACGTTAATCGATGCGGCCGGTTTCGCTAAAAGAATTACGTATACATAAGGAAAACATTTATATTACAAAATTTACTGTACAACATAATTGTCACGCAATGCCAAAATTTACTACACGCATGTCAGTTAAGAAATCAAACCCTGAAATTTAAATTAAACCACACAAATAAAATCTATACAAGTTCCACACATCTCTCGCGATTCCCCTCGTCCAAAATCAATAAATCAATTTTTTAATACTCATCACTTAAACTGCTTTCCAGAGGCCTCCCGCCTCGTCAATTCCCATCATTAGGCCGTTAGCCCATAACACTGATGGTAATGGAGGATGAAGCTTGCTGTCTTCTCTCCATGGTTGACATTTTGCTGCTGTTAAAACACAATTAAATCAAAGTTTTTAAACTGTTCTATCTGCGTTCTAAGTATTTTATTTCCTCAGATCGTCCTATGCAGAATCGTCGACTTTCCCTATTCTATGGCTAATTGCCATCTCACAATTTATGAAAATTTCCAACTTCGTTGCCGACACACAACTATAATTTTAAAACCATATCGTCTTAAGGACGTCTTAAAATGACTGTCGAAGAATAATTAGGAGTGCCCCGATTCATCTCAGACATTTGTATATATACAGAAAGCCTAAAGTTTCAATGGTGGGAGAAAAACAGCTCCTCAATATTTTAAGTAATGGGCCTATAATTATGTGTGACCTCTCAAAATTCTTGTATTTTCTCACAGGTCGCGAATCTGCCGTCGAACATGCAAACCGATCGCTAGATCTTTTTATATCCGATTGCCGCGCAAAACACACTGACGCTATGTTCTGGCGTCATGTTTTCTTATTGGTCAGATAAGTTGGCGTTGGAGCTCTGACCTTACAAATCCCGCCCTTATTTTGACGTCACGACTATTCTCCTCTCTCTCACTCCTTGCCTTGTACGCAGCATTTTGCCCTTCGATGGTCACGTACGCCACAGCGTCATATCTGATTTTCTCAGAAATCCAAGAATAACATTGGTTGTGAAACTATTGGTCATTTCCAGCCAGCACGTAGCATGTCTTACCAAGTCCAGATTTCTAGCTACATCAATATTACTCAAATATCCAGCATATCATGTATTTAGTATTTCCATCGTTTTTATTAATATGAAACATTATTATTGGACACAATGATAAGGGTTCAATATATATATATATATATATATATATATATATATATATAGATTGCCACTCATCTAATAAATTACGGCAGACCATATCCATTTTTCTTCTGACTTCTCTTATTCCTCCAGCTGTTTCCTCTGAATTTCTTCTTTGATGAGCCTTTGTTTCCAATTTCATCATCTGATGATGTCAGATTATCGTTACATTCTCCCTACATAAGTGGGTGTGGCAGTATACAAGCAGTTAAATATACTAATTTTTCTCACATTTACAGATGGTATTGAACTGTAATATTTTCAAATAAAAATCTTCATTCCCTAAGTTAAATTATGGGCGAATATAAAAAATACTACTTTTACTCATTTCACATACGCCCCCCTTAAAGCAATATTTTACTTTGTCAATAAAAGACCCCGAATTTCCACCCCCTGATTGCGATATTTCTCAATGAAAGACACCTGTGGGATCTTAAAAGGTTATATTTTAAGTAAAAACTTGGAAGTGATTGTTGTAAATTTGCGGTAGTTATCGTGTCCACAAGAGAGTAATATACAATATATAATCATTATATAAAATCTGTGGATCTGGTGATGGTTTCAGGATCTGGGGGATGTGAAACACGAAGATATGTCGAAATATTCCGGATTTCGTATCATGGTACTGTGTCCGTTTTTCAACGGGACAAGCGATGACCCGGCCCACATCCCGTCCCCATTATATGAAACGGACAGAGAGCGATTAAACGAAAAAATACATTCAGTCTGACAGACTAGACGTTATATCATTTCAAATGACGCATGCTACAAATGCTACACATGTTGGAAAGGCTTCGGAGGGCTTCTCGCTTCGCTCGAAGCCCCAGGACTCTTTCAACAGACTCCATTACCCATTAACTTTGGCTTCCTGCGCGGGCACCTCTTTAAGGGTCACCCTTTATTTGAGTCTGACATCTTTTACAACTCTTTAAGAGTAACCCATTATTTTAATCTGATATCTAGCAAACCTCTTTAAGGGTCACCCTGTATTTGAATTGAATCTAACATACTCTACACCTCATTAAGTGTCACCCTGTAATTTGCTCTGATATCCTGCACACCTCTTTAGGAGGCACCCTGTATTCTTATCTGGCATCTTGTATATCTCTTTAGGAGTCACCCTGTATTCTTATCTGGCATCTTGTACTGTATTTTGCTCTGACATCCTGCACACCTCTTTAGGAGGCACCCTTTATTCTTATATAGCATCTTGTATATCCCTTTAGAAGTCACCCTGTATTCTTGTGTGACATCTTGTACACCTCTTTAGGAGTCACCGTGTATTCTTGTCTGACATCTTGTGCACCTCTTTAGGAGTCACCCTGTATTCTTCTCCGCCATCTTGTACACCTCTTTAAGAGTCACCTTGTATTCTTATATGGCATCTTGTATATCTCTTTAGGAGTCACCCTGTATTCTTATCTGGCATCATGTACTGTATTTTGCTCTGACATCCTCCACACCTCTTTAGGAGGCACCCTGTATTCTTATATGGCATCTTGTATATCTCTTTAGAAGTCACCCTGTATTCTTGTGTGACATCTTGTAAACCTCTTTAGGAGTCACCCTGTATTCTTGTCTGACATCTTGTGCACCTCTTTAGGAGTCACCCTGTATTCTCCTCTGCCATCTCGTACATCTCTTTAAGAATCACCATGTATTCTTATCTGGCGTCTTGTATATCTCTTTAGGAGTCACCCTGTATTCTTATCTGGCATCTTGTACACCTCTTTAGGAATCATCCTGTATTCTTTTCACTTCGCTCAAAGCCCCAGGTCGCTCGATGGCCCAGGACTCTTTCAACAGACTCCATTAACCATTAACTTCGGCTTCCCGCGTGGCTGCATGACGTCACGCACTTGCCGACCTTTACCCATTAACTTAGGCTTCCCGGGCGGCTGCATGACGTCACTTCCGTCTCCGTAACGCAACCGTCTCCGTCCCGCATATCTTTAGACTCAAGCATAACGACGCAGTCGACAAGATCATTTGAAATGATAAAATTAGTATGTGGATATTGCTTCGTATATATAGAGAGAAATCAAATGCTCGGGTAGGCAAGAGACAAAAGCATCTCAGGTCGTTAAAGGATTGGGGTCGAAAGGGCTCGCCGAACCAAAACCCATAAGAAAATCACACTATTCCGAATGACCAGACCAAGAAATAAGAACCCAAAGTAAAATCACTGAACCTTTATAGGGTCAAAGGAGAATTAAAATAAAATAAATGGCTCTAGCCTAGCACGCACGAGTTTCAAAAGTTAGGTTGGGACCAAGTCCAAAGTAACAGAAATTCAGAGTCCCTGGAAATAGAAGATTTTAAATGAAAATTAATTTATTCCCAACTCGGTGATGGTCCAAGAATACGTCGCAATAAGGGGATCGCCTGGCAAAAATTAAAAGAAAAAAAAACATGTCGGCGCATATATTCAACACTGGCCACCCAAAAGGCACTGAGTTAAAATTCGTGGAGTTGAATCAAAAACATACCATAATTTAAATCTATACAATTACTGACGAATCTCCCTCATTGGACAGCAATCACTAACTAAGCAACATCATATATATCAAAATAGTATTATATTAACTCGAGTTCAATGTGAACGATATTCAACTAGTCACTAGAATAATTATGACTTCCATGTCCATATGTTTACATCACTGATTATTCTGAACTCTATTTCCTCCACTTCGATCCTCGATGCTTCCAATTATTTTGTTAATGAGTCATTCTAACTTCTGATATTTCCAGAATAAATTATGAGTTTAAGAGTGTGGCCCCCAGGTAAGGCCATCCCATATTAATGTGTCACGGTTTCACTCACCAAGAATATGGCAAGCCTATGTATATATTGGGCCATATTCGCTCAAACCGGTGATTTCTCTGAGAGCAGGATTTATTTCCCGCTAGCACATGCTGAACGTACCAAGGAAGGAAGCTCTGACTTGAGATAGTCCTTTGACTTCACAAAGATTACAATTGAATCTACGATTTGCACACTTTGAACATTTATATTTCTTTCATTCTGCTTAATTTTCCATGTTCACATGGATTAAATAATGACTATTTACTAAAGGTAAAGGTATTTCCTCGCAGAACCGCGAAAAGGAATTTCTTTTAGACACTACAAGACTTCGATTGTGTCGAAGCCAATGTTATGAAACTTTATAGACTTTGCCTCAGAGCAATACTTTCGCATTTTGTGATACACATTCAGTGAGCCGCATCGTTGACACACGTGTAAGACTCAAGGCCAGACAGAACCTGTTATTTGCAACACTACCCACAATGCTAGTTGATTCTTAAAGTGAGACCTGACTATTGACACTTTCAATGCTACATTTTTGTATGGAATTCTTTGCGAGCCAAGTCTGAAGGATGCTCATGCATACTAGGTCACGGCAGCTGATTGTGCTGTACAGGGTGATTATAAAGTCCCATTTTTTTGATTGATCGCTGTTGTTACGAGCGAATAATGTTTGTTAATTTCATGATGCACATATAATAATAATAGTTTCTTTTTGACGAACCAGACATTTGTATCAGGCTAGTACCTTATTGTTATTGTTGAGTCCGTGCATAAGCACGAGGTGTGTTATTGTCGTGTCCGTTGGTGACACCGTATAGAACAATGTTGTACTCTCACATTTTGATTCTGGCAGTACCGAGCGTTATGCCGACTGACCGAGGAGGTGACTATTGCAAGCCGGGAGCTGCAATTGTTGTTGTTGTTGTCCAAGCATCAAGTAGCTTGTGTAATTGTGTTGACAATTATTGTCACGTGCTTTGTAAGTACCATTCTGAAGGCTTACCCTTTTGAGCCTTGTGTCCTACGGTCATTCGTCATAAATAACAAAACTAAACCCACGAATTAACTTACCCTTAAATCATGAATCGTCATTCACAGTAATTATACCAAGCTAATATGCTTATTAAATAATATTAAACCAAATTAAACTTCATTTGCTTGTAGCTGACAGACGCATTGTGCTAATTTGAATTTCCTCATGGAAATTGTAGTAAGTTGACACACACTTGCACGACGAAGATCACTGGCAACCCAGGTGTTTGTAATCAGGGGGCCGCAGTGATCACATAATGATGTCAGACACATTCTCTACTGTGCATTGACCAGTCTAGTCGTATACGTTTAGATGACGATTAGAAGCAAACATCGTTCTAATCTGTGCGTGCATGATTGGTAAATAAGAACAATACTATGTTTTCTATATTTATTTCATATGTGATACCCTATAATCCCAGTGCCATGTATTTTATTGCCATGTTGTTGTTACCAGATTGTACAATTATATTGTAATGTTAGATCTGATTGTCATATTAGATTTGCTTAGTTTATATTTCTTACGGACGCCTATAATTTAGCTTTGAAATCATGTTTCGACTTTCTTCTTCATGATGTTCCCGTCTGGAATCATCATTTTTGCTTGTATCTTCAATCAGTGTTTCTTTTCATATCACATTCCAAGATTTGTTATTACTTTCTCTTATTTAAGTAGGACTGTTCGAGAGGGGTAATTTACATTCAGTTAGGATATTTTTTATAACAGTTTTGCGGATTAGCCGATTTAAACCCTCCGATAGTAGGATAGGGGTTTGATTGATGAATAAATCATTCCTGTCGAATTTTACATAAGCCTGGATGTTTAGCTTTCTAGCTTTGCCTTTTAAGGGTGTACTACTTTGGGTATCTATGACATTTTATACCGTTTTGGACCCGATCCTACGGGACGTTCACCTCGTGCTGACTAGCCATAAAAGAAGTGCATCCGATCCTCTCAGTTCATGTGTTTGATGGATGGGGTTGTTTGGGAGGTCACATTACGGTTGGTGGTGACCAGATATCTCCTCTAAAGGGCACAATAAATCTCAATGGGGGGTATCGCTTCTGAGTTTTGCTCAGGTGCCTTAAACTTTCGAAGGTTTCTTGATCGTCCCGATTAATTCTACCAGGTGCATAGCAATTTGCTCACGTGGATTCCTGCTCAGGACATCAGCTAGAATGTTATGCTTCCCTGGTCTATGAATATCCTCTGGGTCAATCTGCTGTGGGAAAAGAGTCGAGCGCGTAATTCTTTCACTTCAGATATCAGATTTTAGCATAAACTGTAAAGCACGGTAGTCCGCCACTATCATGACTTTATGTCCTAGGAGAATCTTCTTCAAAGGATGTAAAGCGTAAAATATAGCCAACGCCTCTAGGTCTGTAACAAAGTAGTTCAGTTCATGCTCCCGTAGTTTCCTACTAGTAAAGGCGAGATAAATTTGCTTATTCTCATCGTCTATTGGGTTCAGCACGGCGCTCACTCCTACTTTCGGAGCGTCAGGGTATACGTACATGGTTCTAGAGAAGTCCAGATACTCCAACTTGACGTTATTAATAAGCAAGTGCTTAGCTTTGGTTAAAGCCTCCACACGAGCGTGATCCCATTTCCACCTGTTGTTTTTCTTCAGTAGATTCCGCAATGGGGCACCTACATCTGTGTAGCTTGGACACTCACTCGAAAAGAATCGGGTCAGCCCCAATAATTTTCTCACTTGTTTCACTCTCACAGGCTTAGGAAAAGCAGCTAACGCCTCTATATTTTCCGGGTGCGGTCGATATCCATGTAGACCAATCAGGTGTCCCTAAAATCGAATTACCTTATGGAAGAAGGGATATTTGTCAAAAACTGCCTTACAACCACCCGTAAGTAGGTTCTCAAATAACAGTTGCAGGTGTCCCATGTGTTCTTCGACCATTGTAGATGCCAAAATCAAATCATCAACATAACATAAGACATGTTTCTGGACCTCATCAGTCAGGTTACTGTCCAAAGCTCGAATCAGCCCCGGAACACTGTCTTTTAAACCAAAAGGAAGGAGTTTGAATACATTGGTCAACTGTTCGTGTAGAAAACCGGTATCTCTTTTTTTTACTGACGGGACTATAAAGTCCCACCTCATAAAAATTACTGCAGCAACTACACGTCGCCTGGAATCCTAACGGGATTTCTCAGTCCTCTTGAAGAATAGGTGCTGTACCTAGTATAAGATGGCAGCACCAATAATGCACGGTATATAGCGGCCATCTGGCTGAAAAGTGTGGCACTACGCAGTTCTAGTGAAGCTATTTTGTGGAGAAGAGCGGTGTATAATAAATGTTCGAATTGTAAAGCAATTTCGCGCTCTATTTGTAAGCTAATTTTTTTCCAACTAAATGAATATGTAAAACGGCAAATTCTTTTGCATGGATGAATTATTTATGTAATAGTATGGAATTCTGGTGGTATAATAGACTGGTGACCTCAAAGTCCCGTCAGGTTCCTGAGATGTCAATTTGTGGTTGAGGTTATGTTTTGAATTTTTTTAACTGCATTAGTATTCATGGATTATTGGGCATCCTATGCATTATAAATAACATCAGTGTCAACTGCAAACAATTATTTAGCTTTATTTAAACAGTTTAGATATAGATTAGTGAAAATTCGTTCATTCTTTGCAGCATTATGGCACGCTATAGAAGAAGCCTCAAGGAAAGTGATATAACATACGAGCTGGAAAATATACCTGAGGACATAGATACACCTAGCGAATTTAGTAGTGACAGTGAGAAGAAGCTATGTATGGATAGTGATACGGATAGTAGGCATAGGTCTCATCAACCGGTTGCAGAGAACATTGTTATTCCATAGACAGATTCCGAACCTGAAAATTCCAGTTCTGACGATGATTCTGTTCCTGTAAGAAGACGATGGTTGAAGACAGATGCTATGACCACTGTGCCTATATTTTCTCTGCGGAAAGGAGTTTCTTTTGAGGTCCTTGAGAACTGACATTGTCAACATATTATTTCATCCAGTACCTGGGTGAGGACACTGTGGCTGATATTTGCTTCCAGAGTAATTTATATATCCAACAAAAACAAAAGACTATTCCTCAAATTAGGACAGACGAATTTTACCCATTTCTAGGCTTACAATTCTTTTTTGGCTACCGTCGTTTGCCAAGGATTCGTGATTATTGGTCAAACGACCCAGATCTTGGTATATCAATTCTAAAGGAGACTCGTGACCGGTATTTCCAAATTTTAGCCAATATTCATATTAATGATAATGATGCCATTCCCGCTGACAACAAGGACAAATTATATAAAATTCGGCCACTGATAGTTACTCTGAACAATAATTTCCAAAGGCTTAGAAAGCCAATCTATTGACGAAAGTATGGTTTTATTCAAAGGCCACTCATCGATAAAACAGTACAACCCGAAGAAGTCAATAAAGAGAGGCTACAAGCTATGGTGCCGTTCTGATATGACCGGATATGTATACGAGTTTGATGTGCGCCAAGGTAAAAACGGAAAGGACCGTGAAAAATATGATTTTGGACTGGGGGATCATTGGTGAAGAGTTTGACCTCATCACTGAAGGATAAAATCTATATCATAGTAATGGATAACTTATTTCTCTTCAATGCCTCTTTTTGAAAGCTTGATGTCTGAAGGCATAACTGCATGTGGGACCATGCGACCTACAAGAATAGGTCTTCAACCTTTTGCCAAGGACAAAGATTTGAAAAGAGGGGATTTTGATTACAGAATAACTGATCAGGGTTTACTTTTTGTAAAGTGGAAATATAACCGTAGTGTCCATTTTCTTCCAAATTATCATGGCTCTGAGACATGTGTAGTAAAAAGAACAATGAAAGAAGGTACGAAAGTGGATGTGAATGCGGTAACAATTGTAAGGGACTACTCTGAACTAATGGGAGGGGTCGACAAAGCAGACATGCTGAGATCAATGTACGACATAGATCGTAAGTCAAAGAAATGGTGGCTTCGTTTGTTTTATGCCTTCGTGGAAATGACATTTGTGAATTCGTGCATTGCGTATTGTGATGTGATGGGGAAGATTTCTTACCTCGCCTACAAGCACCGTATTGCCATGGGTCTTTTGACACTACGCCAAGAGATGCCAAAGAAGAGAGGAAGACCATGTAAGGAAGAGGGGCGAACATCAACCACACCTCCTCAAACAAAACGAAGGAAGGCTAGGTTTTCTGTGCCATCAGATATTAGGCTTCAAAATAGGGGGTTACACTGGCCAAAATTCGTTCATGCAAGGGGAAGAAGTGAACTATGTTCGTCAAAGAACGTGGAGTCCAGGCCCCATTCCCAATGCTCACAATGTAAAATACTTCTGTGTGTGAATGAGAAAAAGAACTGCTTTGATGAGTACCATCACATCGCTTGAGCTATACTGACCTACCCGTCATCAAAGTTCACAAATAGTGTTTGGTAGTGACGTACAGCATGTTCATGTGTGTACGTTGGACCATTTGAGGACTTGTATTTAGGTACGTTGTTATTCTTGTGCACTATGACAATATACACATTAATACTGTCGGGAAATTCAAGTCCCAAGTTGCATTTTGGCCAATTTTACTTATATTTTGCATATTTAGAATTGCATACAAGTTTATAAACCCTTATCTATGTTTCATTAATCCATAGAAAATGTTTAAACAAAAAACAATTTATTAATAATTCAGTAAACTAATTCTCCGTTAACTCGACGTGATGATAAGAATTTGTGAGATCAACTGTCGAAAAGTATTTCTTTCTCTTAAAGCGCCGTAGCAACTATCTAATCTGCGGCGGTCGGACGTACTTAGGCGAAATGCGTGCATTTATCCCACGTGGATCCAAAGAAATTCTCAGGCTACCATTCGGTTGCCTCACAACTGCAAGGGGGTTCAGAAAAGAGGCCAGAGCATTCTATATTATACCATCCTTCTCCATTGTATCAATCACGGTCTTTACCTCTTCATTCCATTTCTCTGGATCTGGATATACATTTTTCCTGAACGGTTGGTCATCACTCAGCTTGATATCATACTGGAAATTCATAATAATGCCAGGTTTATCGCTAAATACAGTTCGTCTTTGAACTCTTGTATCAGCTTGTCAAACTGTTCCCTTAGTATCGGGTACAAATTTTACGCCAGAAGATGTTCGTGTAGGGGTTTCCTCTTCACCTTCCACAATATTCTCTCCAGGGTATTCTCCAAGTGTATTCAAATTGGAATTTACGTCTCCTCTCAATCCTTTGCTCAGGGATTCGGTTCCGGCATACATCTCCCTGTTCTGTATATTTATAATCCAACCATACTCTGATATAACGTCAACCCCCAAAATTATTTGAAAATTGATGTTTAAGATTGCCACAAACACGTGCTCATAATATCTCTCACCACTCTTGATAGTCATCATCGCCTGTAATTTGCATTTTAATGAGCAATCGGGAATAAAGCCTGTAACCTTTATTTCGCAACTGGGAGTGTGTATACGTGTCCTTTCTCCATAATATTATCCAAACAAGACTGAGCTATCACACTTCATCATCGCGCTGGTGTCAATCAGGGGTTTTATCAATTTACCATGATCTTCCACTGTAATAATGGGCAAAGGGTATACCTTCCCACGACGGATGACGTCTTCATCATGAATTAAATCTTCATCGGTAGTTTGGAATATTTCTTGAATATGTATCAGTTTGGGAGGATCAAAGTTCGAGGAATTTCTTAAATTGAGATTCTTTTGTCGATTTGACCTACTTGTATTAAATTTTCAGTCAGATTCTCTCGGCGGTGCGGATGGATCACTGCGTAATTGTTGCAAATATTACTGACTTTCTCAATGCCTGTCAGCAAAATGTGGTCATGTCTCTTGCGGACAAGAATCCCTATTCTCATTCTGCCTCTGATAGTACTGGTTAATTTTTCTCCGTTGAAATGCGCCATACCGCCCTTTCTTATTACCAAATCGGGATCTCCTGCGTTCTTCGAATGGTTTGTTTCTCCACTTTTGTCGAGCGTGCGTTCTTCCGTAATTCCTATTTCGATTTTATTAGTATCCTGCATCCCTTGACCCATTCATCTCCCGCGGTGTTTGCTCTCCCGTTTGCGCTACCTTATCAATCACGACCGTGTTTACGTCTTGATTTTCCCGTCGTCCAGACCTCGTCTGTAGCTGCAAACCTTGTGATCAATCTTCCAAAGTATTTCATCACATCCCTCTAAAGATTGGGGTTCTGAAGCTATTACTAACTTTTGGACTTCGAACGGTAACTGACGTATAAGAGCTTGTACCTACTCGTTTTCTGGCAACGGTAGGGTCACATACCGTTATTCGTGGGTTGTGATGCAAAATATCCCGTGTATGTCGTCGGATTGGAAGTCGCGTATAGTTTACCATATAGTTCTGCTCGTATGTTTAATTGCTCTTCAGAGCTCCAGTATCGTTTAATCAGCAATCGTTCGAATTCGTCCGTATTCGTGAACGCATATCGAAATGCAGTTAAAGGCAGTAGATTATAAAAATCTCTCAATAACCCGTAAATCCCTGTCACGTGGTATCCTATTTTCGACCAAGTATTCGCGCATTTCTCTCATAAATTCCATGGGTTTGACATTATTATTACCTGAGAACTTTCTCGGCTGGTGATCGATAATCTTAATTTTCGTCACGGGTCGCGTTGTATTCATGTTTGGAAATTTAATGCCTCCGTCCACTCCTATAGAAAATGGGGTATTTTCATCTTCAGAACATCTTACTCTCTGACACCGGTTTATCCTTCAATTGTTTCATCTCCGCCTCTAAATTTGATATTCGAGTAAGTTGTCTCCCTTGTTGGATAGCCTAATAAAATCCTCCTCTAACTCGACAGCCGAAGTTGAAATGAATCTAGGACGTGTTCAACTAGTGTTGTGTGGGTATGCTCAACTGTGTTATCATACGTGCCATGAAATGACTCAAATTGTATCTGAATCTTATTCACATCTGTTGCACTGTTTCATTCCAAACTGACACGTGCCGTTTAAAATCATCCAAGGTTTCCTCATGAAACCAGCTAACCTGTTGAATTCTTGCCGTCAAATCTTCTCCCATGTCTTTAATATTATTGTCCAATTTGACCTCTAATACGTCAATGTTTTCTGGAAGTGAGTTCTGAGTGTCCCTGCGCTGCCCTGCCAAAACATCTTTGAGTTCCGCGGTAAGCATTTGAAAAGTGGTTTCTACCTTTTAATCAAGAATAATGAACCAATGGGAGAGGTGCATTATCGAACCCATATCCTTGTATTCTGGAAAATAAAGAATTAATGCCGGCTTTAGAATGGAGTTCTGAAGTAAGTTGAGAAGGTAATACTGCATCATATTGCGTGAGGCATGAATAAGTTGTGCAACCATAGATTGCCAGGCCACAGCTGCCCAGTGAGGTCACTGAACAGTCACCAGAGAGCTGGTTACGCACGCGATAAATATAGATCTGAAAAATATTCCATTGAATGAGAGAGATGTGGTTTCGGAAAGAGCCCTGAGTCGAGAGTAAAATGGCATCGTTGCTTCAAGGGAGGAGCCAGGAAATTAGAGAAATAATTGAAATTAAGCCATTTGCGGGCATTAAAATAAAGAAAGGACTCAATCAGTGTTACTAATCCAGGGAAAGGGATTTTTATAGAGTGGATTAAGTACATAGAAATTGTACAGGAAAGAAATGCAAATTCATCATTACGTAGTCGGTGAGTCCCCGAACCAGGATCTTATGGTGGGATACAAAAAGAATATACCGCCCACATGGTTGAAGAGATCATTTGAATTAATATTAAAGATTTGTTCGATCGATTCCTGTAAACTTAGATATTGTTGAGACGTTTAAAACCTCAGCTTTTCAGAGATATTTTTTTAACATCGTACGACGATTATTTTGGAAATTGGCAGTGGAGAAGAAGAGAAATTTATATATTTTTGCCAGAATGAAATATAAGGGCTAGGAGCCCAAGGGAAATTATCGATCAGACCACGTATTGGTCGTGCTGCTCGTCAGCAACGAAAGTATTGTTCAGTCAGTGGGACTCGAACCTGTATCACGACGCGGAATTACTCTAAAAAGAAGTACTGTCCAGCTTTCTTCAGTGTCGCCGAGCTTTAAAAAAGTGAAGTCCTTTTCGAAAGGAAAGTATCGTCAGAACTTCGAAAACAAAATAGTCTACGCTGTTAGGCCAAGTTATAAACTTCGAGCAAAAACAGACGTTAGCCGCGAGGGTAGTTGAAGACCAGACACTAGTATTTGAAGTGACATCGTAGTATCTCGAAGGTATACGAGTCATCAGCAGAGAGTAGATACTCTAAAACGTTTTCCCAGTGCGTTAGTATAACCACAGTAGGGTCAAACAAAGCTAACACCTAATTATCCTGATTTGAGGAGATTAGCCTGACAAAGAGGCGATAGAATTAGGAGTCTACAAATATACATCAGTAGCCACGTGGAGTTTCAAGGAAGTACTCCGCAAAGAAAAGACAATAGCCGTCAGAATTCAGTTCAGACGCATAGTATTAAAGACAATTTGCAAGCGCAGTATAGTGACTTCAGGGGTAAACATAACCACATACCGTTTCCCATATAGACAATTGCAAACCGGAAAAGACAATATTATCGTGCAGTATTGAAAGTGCCGATAAAATTCAACACCAGAATTAGGGGAGAATTCGTAGCCAAGGAGGATAATTTCGTACGAGACTGTCAATATCCAAATAGAAGGTAGAAAGCAGCGGTCGAAACTTGCACCCCTAGGATTTGGATCAGTGAGGCAGTGTTTGATGCCACAAAAGTGAAATTCTGTGTGTGTAAATATAAATATTAATGAAAGTTATAATTATTTTGTGTAGTAATAATGTGTGTAATCCCTCATATTAATCTAAAAGTGTGTAATTCAGAGGGCAATTTAATTAGTGAGAATATGTGTATCATCATGGAGTGAGAAATCTAATCTGGGCCAAATGTCGTTCCGCTGGAATTAGGACAATGTGGCCGGATAAATCATGTAAGTAAGACTAAAATTTATTATGTGCTTTGGATTCAGGAATCTCGTGTAACAATGGTAACCTTGGAGAAAGTATTCTCCAGCATTGAAAATCATGGATGTAAAACTGTGTAAGTTTCATCAGTGCGGGATCTAATAATTAAAGTAAAAATATTACTAAAAACTGTATTGTGTAATCACAAGAAATCGTATTCAGTGGAATACTAGTAAAAGAAAAGCAATGTTATTTAAAAAGGCAAACAGGATAATATAAAGAAAAATGTTAAAAATCTGAAAATAATATTCAAGTATGAGCCGTTGTGTACGAAATATAATGATACAAATAATGATGATGATAATTATTGAACCAGTTGGGTTCTTGTAAATGAAAAGACGAGATTAAGTTAAAGGCAAATCTATTATTTGTGGACGAAGAAATTAATTAATTACGTTGAAATAAATATTAGACTTTGGAAGGCATCACGAATGTATTGATTGTCGCCAATGAGCGCTATATTATTAATGGTCACGCTATAATTGCGATGAAACTAATGCCAAGAGGTTATAATTGCGGAGATCAGCTGGACAGAAGTAAATGATTATGTGTGCGTTTGCAGTGACAAACTTTAAAGTGTGTTATATTATTTTTCAAGCGCGGAATTGTGTGTAAATACATTTTCCCAATGTCGCTATTATTATTTGGAGGAGTGGTCAGATACCCTCGCTCTAGGAGTTAGCCCTAAGCCCTCGAGATTGGAAGTATCCTAGAGCCTGGCCAGAGAAACGAACCGGAATTCTCTCACGTTGGAAGCCCCTTAATTATGATTGGTTTTATTGTATTCTTACTTCCCAGTGTTAAAACTCCGAAATTATAATTATACCTGAGCTACAGAAATAGGTCAATAGAACCTCAGAATATTGTTGTTAAATGAAAGTGATGTGTAGCCTTTTCAAGTCTCAGATTCACGCTTGTTTGAAAGCTGTGTGTAAATGGCCGTCCAGGAAGGAGTGAGCATTGACTCGCCTCCACCCTCATAAATTTAAGCTTGAAGTGTCTCGGCGTTTTCTTAATGAAGGTCACTGTTGGGGTAGACCAAGAACAGAGACAGACCCTGTCTGCACTCTGCTATATAAACCTTTCACGGACCGGTTATCTGTACCGAGTTTTACTATGATTATTTATCCTTGGCGTTGCATTATAGATCCGCACTTCATGAATAATTAGATTGTCATTTGAGACAATAATGAAAATCCCTTTGTATTGTTGCATGATAAATGATATTGTTCCCAAGTGATTGTTGGAGATATCGGGTAGCTGGGTTTCTACTTCGAGTTGAGTAAATCAGTAATCTCCATTGCTTGTGGTGCATGAGATTCAGGAAAACAAATACAGTTTGGTAGTGTTGGAGAGAGGGATTATATATTGTGAATATCAGCTGGTACCCAAATGAATGGTAATTGTTGATACCATTAAATTTTATTAACTCATAATTTTAATGTATTCAAATTGAGAATATTTAATGTGCCTTTAAACAGAAAGTTATATGTAATAATTTTTCCGAGACTTTTAGAGCTCGTTTTGAAAGAATATTTTAATGTTGCTAAATAGAAGTGAAATCAGTTTTGAAAATTTTGTTTAGGGTTCATTGGAACCTCAGTTATTGATTTTGTTTGATTAATGTGTATTTGTTCCTTGTTCATTAGAACAAGTGTGAAGTTGATTCAGCTTGTTTTGTGTACTGTAGCGCCAAATTTTGATAATTAAATAGTTTTCTAGTGGGATTTTGAATATAATTTCGGCGAAGTGTTATCCTAAGCTTGATCCTATAATATGTGAATCACTCAGTGGGAGGACGTTCTATGCCCCCAAATACATAAGACTGAGCAGCTGGACAGTGATTTATATATTTCTTGTACAAAGGGGCACATGGGGGGATATAAATAATGTGTCTGGATCAATGCTTTATGGAACACTAGAAGTCGGTCACCAGATTAAAATTAAATAATGACAGGCTAGCTATAATAACATAGAATTAACTGACCGCATTCGGACCATGAAAACCCGTACCGGCAAGCCCTAGATAACACCCCTACATTTAAAATGGCGCCCGTGAAATTTGGGGCTGAGTTTCTTTCATGGAAAACCCGTGTTTTAATTATAAAAATCAAAATTTTCATTTTTGAAAATTATGTTTTTTTCCAAAATTTTGAATTTTTAAGAAAATCACTTCCATAACGATTTTAAGTGTCAATGAGTTAATAGACCAGACGGGTACGGATCAGGTGAGCACCCGTACGGAAATAAATTTTGGAGAAGGGACCACAAATGAATTCAAGATATCATCTCTCATGCATGAACCAGTGGTGGGGCAGAGTAGCCCACTATATTATCTGAAGATATTAAAATATCATTTAGTGAGGAGATGCAGAGTCTTTTGTGTGCCATTAAGGCGGACACTAGTGAAAAATTGGATGCCATAGTTGTGAAAAGTAAAGATAGATTCAAATCTATATACACTAAATTGGACCTCCAACAGGATGAAACTGAGAAAGAATTTAGAATCCATAAACAAGAATTTAGAATCTATGAAAGCCGACAGTATTAAATTGAACAGTGAACTGAAGGCTGAGATAGAAATCATAAAAACAGAGAATCTTAATAATTTTGCAGCACAGTCCAGAGATTTGGAAAATAACCTAGGTATCATGGAAAATAAATTTGAAAATAGATTACATTCATTTCAGGAGAAAATGATAACTGAAAATTCTCTGTAAAGTCAAGCCATGAAAACCGAATTAAAGGTCATGGAGACTCAAATACAAAGTAATAAAAATGAGAAAATAGAGAAGAAAATGGATTCACGGTTTCAGAATTTTGATACTGAGTTTGGGATTAAATTAAATCAATTTCAAGAGGAGAATCAAGGATTTAACGCAGTTAAAGTTCAAATAGAGACTTTAAATAAAAATAATGAAACATCCCAAATTGTGTGTCGAGAAAATTTTGAAAGCCTAAATAATAAATTTGGTTCTATGGAAACTCAATTAAAAGGAATGCAGAATACTTGTAAAGAGAATGAAGATGAGTGTAAAAGGGAACTTGTAAACCAGATTGAAGAGGTGCAAGGTCGTCTAGAAGCTAGTAACAAAGAGTTAAATGACCAGGTAGAATCTAATAAGAACCTCTGTCAGGCATCCCGAGATGAGATATAAAGTAGTCTCGAGGCGCTAGGAGACAGATTCGTAGGGGTCGAGAAAAAGGTAGGAAATCTCGAAAGGGAATTCGATACCGTTAAAGACGAAATTGAAGGAATAAAAGGCAAAGTCAAGCTGATGCGAACAGCATGAAACACGAATTCGATCATTTTACCGGGCAGGTAGATGAGAGCTTGAGGGCGCACGAGGAGGGAATAAATAAGAGATTAAATGCCTATGAAAGGAATCTCATTGGAGAAAGAAGGCAGCGAGAAGAAGAAAATAAGGAGAATACTCCGAAAATAGACGAGATAACTAATGGTATTAATGGGGTCCAAGAAACCGTAAAAACATTAAAGGTACAAGTAGGAAAAACAAATACTGAAGTAGACCAGGTTCAAGTCGACTTAAAGGTATTGTATAACAATCAAGGGAAAACAGAGGAAAAGCGTAAGGAAATTAAGGGAGATATAGTCAAGGGACAAACAGAAATGGAGAAAAAGATAAGCGAGATTCGGGAAGACTTAGATACCAGAGGTGATGTGAAGCCAGAAATTATAGAAAAACAGGTCCTGATCATCAAGAAAGAGGTAGAGGAACAATTAGCTAAAATAAGGAATAGTTTCAGGGAAGAGAAATTTCAAATCAAACAAGAAGTTGAACGTAGTAGGAGGAAACAGGATAGATTTGAGGATGAATTTTGCTCCCGTCTGGAAAGGACAGAGCAGAAAAATAGCCAGATGGAGGTACAAATACTATCTCAAGAGGAAAGTGCCCGAAGAGAAAAGAAATTAGATTTCGAAGGTCAGGATGACTTCCAGAAGGCAGTATGTGTAGACTCCAATGACCGAGGCACTAATCAAGATAGGGACTTAGGAGGGGAGAGCCCTTATACGAACCTAGGATATCCTATGGCGATGACAACCCCTTACATGAATCAGACTAAAGGACAGATAATTAACATTATCAAGTCAAATGAGGATCGACCGGTGAAATTTACGGGTAATAACATGTCTATTACACCGAAATATTGGCTAAAAAGTAGCAGAGTACCTCAATGAGATGAAAGTTCCTCAGGATCGGAAACTGAGAGCTATTGAGAAGCTGTTGGCAGGTGATTGTCTCTCCTGGTTCAAGAGTTTCAGATATACATTTGACACGGTGGAAGGTTTTAGAGAAGCTTTTCTAAAGCGATATTGGGCAGCAGATGTGCAGAAAAATCTGAGAATAGATCTGTACTCTAGGAAATGTAGTACTAACGCACCCACTAAGTACTCGGAATTTTTCACCGCTCAGCTGTGTAAATTCCGCGAACTTGATATCGCCCCAACTGAAAACGACCTGTGTGCCGCCATTGCAAGACAAATTCCTTATGATATACAAAGGTTGTTAATCTCATCCAAAGCCAGAAGTGCTGTGGAAGTGGAGAGCGTATTGCGTCAGCTTGATATGAACACTGCACACGTTACTCCCAGGCAACAGAGACATACTGAGCAAGTACATATGGCCAGTAGTCAAGATGATAGGGAAAAACCCTCGACAAGAAATCAGTCAACCAGTACAGATACTCAAGGACTTGGTCGAGAATATGGACATCAAGAGCCTAGGGGAATGCAACCTTATCACAGAGGAGGATATCGAGGAAGAAATTCTAGAAATACGGGTTATAGACAACAAGAAAACCGACCGTATAACAATAATCAGAGGCAGGACAACAGAAAGAAATGGGAAAACTATCTTAGAAGGAATGTGAGGCCTGAGGATAGAAGCGACGAATACCATGCAGAATTGAAGAAAGATATCAGGACAGACTTTGTTATATGAATGAACGAACAGATCAACCTGAGTTACAAAGAGTCCGTTGGAGTGAGGCTATTAAGAATCGAAAATCACCCGACCGACTGGATGGAGCTCAAAGCTTGGAGTTACAAGCTCAGTTGAAGAATGAGGGAAAAGGGAGCCCTCAGGATTAAAAAAAACTCCAAAATTAAATCATCAAAAGTGGAAACATACCAGGAGCTGGGAGGAGGTCGAGATTGTAAATTGGATAGCTAGACCAGATGAACTAATTAAAGAGGAGGTTGAAGGAATACCACCTATAAGAAGAGAATTACCTATCATAATGTTAAGGATAGAGGGGTTACTGGTCAGAGCGTTAGTAGATACTGGATCAACTATACGTTTAATAACGCAAAGCCTACTAAATGAATTGGAAGCAGGAGGTCGTGTATTAAAAATCCCCAGATCAAGGGTAAAGATTAAGGGAATTATTCCAGAAAAATCTTTAACATGTAAATTTCAGGTGTTCATTGACTTGATCATGGCTAACACTGAAATTTCACAATGCTTTTTGCTGGTAAGTCAATTTTCATATACTATTGTATTGGGTATTGACTTTATCCGTGAAGACAAGGTCATAATAGACAGAGCGCAAAATTGCATTCGGATTCAGAAAGAGGATGTGGATGAGCAAAATATTATTTTACATGAACAGGATGCAAAAATAGAAGAGCAGGTATGGCATGTGGGAGAAGTAACCGAGGAAGGTTATAGGGCCATAGAAGAGGCATTTGAGGTCATGTACATAGAACTTGAAGATAGTATGGAAACCGAGTTTGAGACCAACCTGTTAGGAAAAATACAGGAAGCCAAAGTTACCCTCGAAGACAAGGAAAGATTAAAGGAACTGCCAATAAAATATAGGGACGTATTCGATTCCAAGCCGGGAAAGATCCAACATTTTAAATACGCCTTTCAACTGAAGGATTGGGCACCGTTTAGACAAAAACCATACCCGGTTGCAGAAAAACATTACACACAAACTAAAGAGACACTGTAGGAAATGAGTGATTCGGGTGTTATAGAAAAGATCTCAACACCATATGTTAGTCCATTAGTAATTGTGAGTAAACCGGATGGCTCAGTAAGGGTGTGTTTGGATGCCAGAAATTTGAATGCGAAAATTATACCAGAGAATGATTTGGCACCACCCATAATGGAAATACTGAGGATATTTAAAGGCAAGAAGATTTTCACAAATATTGACTTGACTTCTTCATATCATCATCTCGAACTTGAAGAGAAAACCCATCTCTTAACTGGATTTCAGTTCGATCAGCAAACATATTGCTTCCAGAGATGACCATTTGGCTTGAAGACAGCAGGATCAGCACTAATAAGAGCACTTGATCACAACCTGTCGGAGGAAGTAAAGGATTGCACTATCCGTTATGTAGATGACATATTACTTACCTCAGAAAATGTAGAGGAACACATGAAAATTTTAAAGAATTTATTTGAAGATTTGAGAAGGGCTAACTTCAAGATCAACTTGAAGAAATCGAACTTCTGTCAAAGACAAGTTACGTTTTTGGGGCATGTGATTGACAAAGATGGTGTCAAACCAAATCCATGCAAATTAGAATCTATAAGAAATTTTCCCAGGCCAGTGAGAGTGAAACATTTTCGCCAGTTTTTGGGATTAATTGGATTATTCTCAGGACATTGTCCGTCATATACCAAAACTGTTGCACCACTGCAGGACCTTCTGAAGAAGGGTGGCAAGTGGAAATGGACGGAGGAAACTGAAAAAGCATTTGTAGAGGCCAAGGAAATGCTCCTAAATTATGTGAAGCTAGGATATCCTGATTTTAGTCAGAGATTTGTAATACAGACGAACGCATCCCAGATTGGAATAGGAGCGATGCTATATCAGGAAGACCCGGATAACCCTGATAGGAAAAATTATCTAGCTTTCACTAGTCGAAGACTGAAACCACACGAGAAAAATTATACAATCAGCGAGATCGAGCTGTTAGCGATATTGCATGCTCTGAATAATTGGCGGAAGATTGTGTATGGGTTTCCAGTTGGGTAGATTATTGGCTGAGGAATAACCTAACCACCAAGGGAAGATGATAAAGAGAGGGAGGTGGGTTTCGGACTGGAGAAAAAGGATGGAGAAATAGGAGGAGAGTCCCACAAAAGTTATAAATTTAACTGTAAATGCACTATGAGGCGGTTGCCACCGCAAATCCGCTCTCTGATACCTAAAGTGGGTAAGGACCTGGTCGAAGCTGACGGGAACCGCAGCTAGGACTTGGGCGGTTTGCCAGAGGAAGGCTTTAGCGTATTCCCTCTCAAGCATGCATATGCCTACTATGGGGAAGGGTGATGGTCTGACAAGACAAATAGTAACAGATTTATTGCGTATTAACGAGGGCATGAACCTAGGAAGAGTTAGGAAACCAGGATCTTGCCTAACTGTAGTATTTGTGATATGATAAATCCAAAAACAAATATTTAATTTATTTAACAAGGCAAAAGAAGTTTAATGAATTTAACAAGTAGCCTATATAGTTTCAATTTTGGTTAACAAATTGGGGTCGCAGACCTCCAAACATTTAAAGTTTGCTCCAGGCAATTAACAATTCTTTAGGTTTCAAACCTTATATATGTACTAAAATCTTTGTAAGATTTAAAAAAGACAAATGAAGTGATTAAAGTTTAGACATTATCGAGTACAAGGAGTGTACTTTCAAAAATTTCCAAGTACCTATCTTAAAGAAAGTTACAACTTCAAAAATAACAAAAAAGAAAGCAGGTAGAATGAAAGAGAAGTTCCTATAACTTCTTGTATTGAAGCAGCATTACTTTTAGTAGTTACACAAATAGGGCAGGTCACTTACTGTGAAACCTGAAGAGAAAGTCAAAAGGAAGGTTTTAGACCTCCTATGTTTAGATAGGAATCACGAGACAAATGGGGCAAGTTTCCCTTTCGTGAAACCTAGAAATAACTCACTTATGAGTTGAAAAAATTGTATCCCCTAAATTAGAAGGGAGAAACAAGATAATTTGAACCGTGTACAAGACACGTAGTTATGCAGAAGTTAATTAATTACACATAAGAAAAAATGGGAGGGCACATCTTTAGATTGACACCTCATTGAAAAAGAACTTAAAGTAGTAAATTTATTATTATGGTTTGTTAGTAAAAGGTTTAGGAAAGAGCAATTGCGATGAAAGGTAAATGTTCATGGCCGTGTTAATAATAATCGGACGAGCGCGACGCGGAAGAAATACTGAGAGAACACTGTTTATCACTTTAGTTCGTTGAAATGGATGAAAAGTTCACTGTAGTAGCGCAAAAGTTTATGGCAAAGAAAGTTATTGCAATCGTGGAAAATGACTGGTTGCACTAGATAGGCGAAAGTCTATTGCTTGAGAAAGTTGTGGATTACAATTAAATGCGCCAGAAAAAATCCCAACGGTGGAAAGAAAATTAGCTATGGAGCATTGATTTATAAGGAAGATATCCTAGTTTGAAATGGCATTCCCACAAGTGGGTGAAAGATACATGACGGCGTGACTTGTAGATAAAGTGCAGATTCTGGAAGGTTCCAGAACGATCTTAATGGAAGAATAGGGCCAAAGTTACTCCAGCGGTGGAACAAGCTTAATATTTATAGACAGTGAGTATTCTATGATATCCCCCGTTGTGAGAAGCTCTCTCATTTAATAAGCTTAAGAAATGCTGCTTATCACAAAGAATGGCTTAATTAGACAAAAGCCCAACATGGAGAATCCCGCGAAGGATGATTATTGCCACAAATGATTAATCTCACACTGCCTATAAATGATCGATAAAAGCATGTAGATAATAAAACTGATGAAGATGAGGTTAAAACCAGAAGTTTGTACTTATCTTTGTTGCATGCCGAAGGTGAAGTTCCCTTTGACGGATACTTAATGTGTCAACATGGCGTAGAATGTAGAGAGTGCCTCTTGGTTTGAGGAGACTGGCTCTAGTTGAGCCTTGACTGAGTGAGTGAACTGCCGACGTGCAAGTGAGACACACTCAGCGAAGCGCGGAGGGACCAAGGAAGGAAAAAGAGTGGGGGTAGGAGACAAATAAGAACATAACACAATAGACAACTTATCAAAAATAAAAGTTCTTCTTGATGAATGGTCTTCAAAGAGTTGATAGTAGGCGATACTAGCGCAGCATGGTGAGTGAAAAAGTAGACGAAGTTCTCTTGATCATGGAGATGATAGCTGGCGATGGCGACGAGATCTGATGGCCAAATTGATAAGTAAGTCCTCTTGTACAGGGAAGAATTGAGGAGCTTCTGAGATTCGCTGCTAGATGACGCTAGGTGGGTCATGGAAGATATATATCTAGAACAAACTCACAATGACATAAGAGACATGACCACCAAAGAGAAACTAGAAGATCGCTGTTGGTGTTTGATAAAAAGGAAAAAATGAACATGCAAAGAGCATTAAAAAGAATACTCTCTTACCGTGTATTCCAAGAATACACCACCAGTCACGTTAAGAACAGATCATAAAGCCTTAACCTTTTTGATGAAGACTGATTTATCCAGTCAAAGGTTGATGCGTTGGGCTTTATATAAACAGCAGTTCGATTTAATCATAGAATATTGCCCAGGAAAGGAAAATGTCGTTCCAGATTACTTTAGTAGACAGCCAGAGTCCACAGAATAGGAAGTAATGGCTATTGATTTAGAAGACAGAGATCAGCGTACATTGGACGAATTAAGACGCATTGGTCAACGACAACGTGAAGACCCATGGATGAACACACTCATATCTTTCTTGGATGGGAGTTTGATAAGGGGAACGCCAGCGTATACTGAAGCTAGCAAGATAGCTCAAGATTATAGTATTTTCAACGGATTATTATATAAGTTTGCGGACTCCGACCATACTCGATTGAGGATCGTTTTACCTGCTATTTTGCAGAGGAAAATGGTATGGTTAGCCCATAGATCCTTTGGACACATGGGAGTCGACAAAACAGTCTCGATGCTGAAAGAAGCAATTGTATGACCGAGACTGAGAGAAACTGTAAGGGATACGTTGAAGACATGTGACATATGACATAGAATTAAGCCAAATGCGTTTTTGATGAGACAAAACCGATACAACTGTTACCTGAGAGACCAGGTCAAATCATTTCTATTCAAAACTTTGGGGCTATGCCAAAGGCCAAGAGGGGAAACAGACTCATAATGGTGGCTATGGATGTCTTCACAAAAATGGTTGTTCTTGCTCCCATACAGAAGACTAGTACCAAACACGTCTTAAAGCGACTCAAAGAAAATGTGATACCTATTCTGGGTAAACCAGTGATTTTGTTATTGGATCACGGTAGTTGCTTTACAAGTATAGAATTTAGACAGGAAATAGAGTGGCTTGGAATACGCCAGATCCTGTCAAGCATTCGCCATCCTGAGGCAAATCCTGTAGAGAGAGTTATGAGTTAAACGGCCAAATCTTTTAAGATATACTGTGCCAAGGAAAATTGGAAATGGATAGTCATACTCGACATCATAGAATTTTGCATTGATAAAACGATACATGAATCTACTTGAAAGACACCAATAACGTTGCATCGGAATGAGCAACCTGAGAGACCATGGAGTCTGTCTCGTTCCTAGACCAACAGACGCTCAGCATGGAAGAGATGTACGGTTTAGAAGAGCTTTTGAGCATCTGAAAGCTCAAGCCGTTAGAAGGCAAAGAAGAAACAGGCACAGAAGTTATCATCGACCAGTAGTAGCAGGAGAAATGGTGTTAGTGAAAAGACCAGCCATTTCTGATCCAGGGAACCACGTGTATAAGAAATATCAAAAAAGGACCACGGCCCGTATAGAATAATAAGGGATTTAAGAAATAATGCATATAGAATTCGGCAGAGTGAAACGGAGCACGAAGTGACTATGAATTCAGCTAATCTGAAAATATATTATCCTCCCGAAGACTTCGATGAAGCAAAAGAGCGAGCCCTGGTTATGAGAATAGAAATTATCAATGATAAATCCACTTGTGATAAAAATAGGAGTAATTTAGAACATGATCAATATCATAAAATATAGATCAACCATTCAACTGTATATGTGAGCTCGAGAGTACATATGTTGAATTGAAAGAAATAATTGAGCAAATTGAGGATGAAAATTGCAAGCTAAGAAATCAAAATGAGGAAATAATGATACGGGTAGGGATAGACTACACCCGTAAGGAATAAGGCATTCCAAGGACATATAGTCCAGGATGAAATAAAAAGGAAGGGCGGGTAGGGACAGAGCGTGCCCGGCCTACGCCATTACCGGATATGACTTTGATTAGAGTACCCAGATCATTGTGGGATTCTAATAAGAATGAAACCAGAAGGTATTGAGAGATAGTGTGATGACTTCGATACTGACAGAAGAAAATTTTCAAGGGAAAATAATTAAATAAATTTCCTCAATACTTCGAAAATTTATTTTTCTAAGGAGGGGAGATTTGAACCCATGGGAGAGGTGCAGTATCGAACCCATATCCTTGTATTGTGGAAAATAAAGAATTAATGCAGGCTTTAGAATGGAGTTCTGAAGTTAGTTGAGAAGGTTATACTGCACCATATTGCGTGAGGCATGAATAAGTTGTGCAACCATAGATTGCCAAGCCATAGCTGCCCGGTGAGGTCACTGAACAGTCACCAGAGATCTGGTAACGCACGCGATAAATATAGATCTGAAAATATTCCATTGAATGTGAGAGATGTAGTTTCGGAAATAGCCCTGAGTCAACAGTAAAATGGCATCGTTGCTTCAAGGGAGGAGCGAGGAAATTAGAGAAATAATTGAAATTAAGCCATTTGCGGGCATTAAAATATAGAAAGGACTCCATCAGTGTTACTTATCCAGGGAAAGAGATTTTTAGAGTGAATAAAGTGCATAGAAATTGTACAGGAAAGAAATGCAAATTCATCATTACGTAGTCGGTGAGTCCCCGAACCAGGATCTTAAGGTGGGAGACAAAACGAATATACCGCCCACATGATTGAAGAGATCATTCGAATTGATATTAAAGATTTGTACGATCGATTCCTGTAAACTTAGATATTGTTGAGATGTTTAAAACCTCAGCTTTTCAGAGATAATTTTTTTAACATCGTACGACGATTATTTTGGAAATTGGCAGTGGAGAAGAAGATAAATTTATTTATTTTTGCCAGAATCAAATATAAGGGCTAGGAGCCCAAGGGAAATTATGCAGTAATCCATCAGACCACGTATTGGTCGTGCTGCTCGTTAGCACCGGAAGTCTTGTTCAGTAAGTGGGACTCGAACCTGTATCACGACGCGGAAGTACTCTAAAAAGAAGTACTGTCCAGCTTTCTTCAGTGTCGCCGAGCTTTAAAAACGTGAAGTTCTTTTCGAAGGGAAAATATCGTCAGAACTTCGAAAACAAAATAATCTACGATGTTAGGCCAAGTAATAAACTTCGAGCAAAAACAGACGTTAGCAGGCGAGGGTAGTTGAAACCCAGACACTAGTATTTGAAGTGGCATCGTAGTATCTCGAAGGTATACGAGATATCAGCAGAGAGTAGATACTCAAAAACGTTTTCCCAGTGCGTTAGTATAACCACAGTAGGGTCAAACATAGCTAACACCTAATTATCCTGATTTGAGGAGATTAGCCTGACAAAGAGGCGATAGAATTAGGAGTTTACAAATAGACATCAGTAGCCACGTGGAGTTTCAAGGAAGTACTCCGCAAAGAAAAGACAATAGCCGTCAGAATTCAGTTCAGACGCATAGTATTAAAGACAATTTTCAAGCGCAGTATAGTGACTTCAGGGGTAAACATAACCACATACCGTTTCCCATATAGACAATTGCAAACCGAAGAAGACAATATTTTCGTGCAGTATTGAAAGTGTCGATTAAATTCAACACCGGAATTAGGGGAGAATTCTTAGCCAAGGAGGTTGATTTCGTACGAGACTGTCAATATCCAAATAGGAGGTAGAATTTAGCGGTCGAAACTTGCACCCCTAGGATTTGGATCAGAAAGGATTCACGTGTGTGAGGCAGTGTTTGATGCCACAAAAGTGAAATTCTGTGTGTGTAAATATAAATATCAATGAAGGTTATTTTTTTTGTGTAGTAAAAATAATTGTAATCCCTCATATTAATCTAAAAGTGTGTAATTCAGAGGGCAATTTAATTAGTGAGAATATGTGTATCATCATGGAGTGAGAAATCTAATGTGGGCCAAATGTCGTTCCACTGGGA
Source organism: Meconema thalassinum (assembly GCA_946902985.2). NCBI lineage: Eukaryota > Metazoa > Arthropoda > Insecta > Orthoptera > Tettigoniidae > Meconema > Meconema thalassinum. The sequence continues at coordinate 721,429,624 of OX336389.2, forward strand.
TTCGGACAATTTGGCCGGATAAATCATGTAAGTAAGACTGAAATTTATTATGTGCTTTGGATTCGGGAATCTCGTGTAACAATGGTAACCCTGGAGAAAGTATTCTACAGCATTGAAAATCAGGGATGTAAAACTGTGTAAGAATGATAAGTGCGGGATCTAATAATTAAAGTAAAAATATTACTAAAAATTATATTCAGTGGAATACTAGTAAATGAAAAACATTGTTATTTAAAAGGGCAAACAGGATAATATAAAGAAATATGTTAAAAATTATGAAATTAATATTCAAGTATGGGCCGTTGTGTACGAAATATAATGATAAAAATAATGATAATGATAATTATCGAACCAGTTGTGTTCTTGTAAATGAAAAGTCGAGATTAAGTTAAAGGCAAATCTATTATTTGTGGACGAAGAAATTAATTAATTACGTTGAAATAAATGGAAGGTATCACGAATGTAATGATTGTCGCCAATGAGCGCTATATTATTAATGGTCACGCTATAATTGCGGTGAAAATAATGCCAGGAGGTTATAATTGCGGAGATCAGCTGGACAGAAGAAAATGATATTGTGTGTGTTTGCAGTGACAAACTTTAAAGGGTGTTACATTATTTGTCAAGCACGGAATTGTGTGCGAATACCTTTTCCCAATGTCGCTATTATTAATTGGAGGAGTGGTCAGATATCCTCGCTCTAGGAGTTAGCCCTAAGCCCTCGAGAATGGAAGTATCCTTGAGTCTGGCCAGAGAATCGAACCGGAATTCTCTCACGTTGGAAGCCCCTTAATTTTGATTGGTTTTATTGTATTCTTAAATCCCAGTGTTAAAACTCCGAAATTATAATTATACCTGAGCTACAGAAATAGGTCAGTAGAACCTCAGAATCATCATCATCATCTTCTTGCACAGTTTCCAGCTACTGGCCGGGTCTGTTTGGAACACAAGCCTCTCCAACGTCTTCTGTCTTCCCACCATCTCTCAGCCTCCAACCTTGTCCAGTCTTCTCCTCTCTTCCTCGCACTTTCTTCCACCCCCTTCAGCCACCTGTCTCTCGGTCTCCCTCTTGGTCTCTTTCCTTCCCAATTCGTCTCGTGTACTCTCCTGGGTATCCTCTTCTCCTCCATTCGTTTTACATGTCCATACCATCTAAGTCTAGATTTCTTTATATCATCCTGTAATGGTTCCTCCTTCATTCATTCTCTGGTCCTCTCATTTCTTATTCTGTCCATCTTTGTAGCTCCAATACTGCTTCTCAAGAACCTCATCTCACTGGCCTGTATTTTGCTCTTCTCCCTTCCTTTCATAACCCAGGTCTCCGAGGCATACGTCAGGATAGGGACATAGTACGTCCGATTATATGATCTTATTGCTGTTCTGAGGGACATCCGTGCTCCATAACATGCTCCTCACACTCCTCCGAAATGCTTCTGCCTGCCTCCCCCGCTCATTTATTTCTCTATCGTTTCTTCCATTCTCTTGTATCAGGCTTCCCAGATACTTGAAACTCTCCACTTTCTTCAGTTGTTCCCCACCAATTGTTATTCCCGTTGTGGTTCTTTCCTTCTTCCTTGTTGTGAACACAATCTCACTCTTATTTATGCTAAATTTCATCCCATATCCTTGTATTATTCCTTCCCACACGTCCAACTGTTCCTGTACCTCCTCCTCCTTGTTTCCCCAAATCATCAAATCATCTGCAAACACCATTGCTTTCATCATTCCTTCCCGAATTACTTGAGCCACTCGGGTCATTATTTCATCCATCACCACAATGAAAAGTAGCGGTGACAATGCACTTCTTTGTTTCAGGCCGTTTGTCTGTACCAACCAGTCTGATCTCTCTCCTCCCACTTTCACACTGCCCATGCTTCCCTTATACATCTCCTTTATCCTCTTTATAGTCCATCTCTCTACACCTCTATCCTCCAGGGACTTCCATACTTTGTTTCTGCATACACTGTCATATGCTTTCCCAATGTCCAGCAAGGCCATCAGTAGATCTGTTCCATACTCACAGTGCTGTTCTTGTAACTGCCTTACAGCAAAAATCAAATCCACTGTGGACCTTCCTGCTCTGAAGCCATGTTGTTCTTCCCTCATCCCTCCTTCTATCCTTGTCCTAATTCTCTTTCCAAAGCTTTCTCAAAGATATTTGCACAATGACTCATCAGTGTTATTCTCCGATAGTTTCTGCAATCTGTTCTACTACCTTTCTTGAAGATCGGGACAATTATTCCTTTCTTCCAGTCCTCTGGGTTCTTCCTCTCCTTCCATGCTGTCCTCATCACTCGGTATGACCACTGTATCCCCACCTCTCCTGCTGCTCTCACCATCTCCACATTCAACTCATCCAAACCCGGTGGCTTCCCTCCTTTCATCTTGTTCACTGCATCTTCCACTTCTTTCCATGTGAAGTCCTTTTCTGTGTGCAGTTCATCTTCCTCGATTCCTTCCTCCTCACCATCTATTCCATTTGGGTTAAGAAGCTCTTCAAAATATTCTTTACACATTTTCTTCAGTTCTTCCCTATTTTCTACCTCTTGTCCCCTTTTGTTCACCATTCTATCATAATCCGTAGGATCCTTCCGCCTCTTATTTTTTACCATCCCATACAGGACCTTTTTTGTACCTTCACTATCCTCCTTCATCATCTTTGTCCAATCTTCCATCCACTTTCTTCTCTCCTCAGCCACTACTCTCTTCGCCTCCTTCTTTCTTTCCTGGTACTCTTCCCTTGTCTCTACCGTCCTATTTTGATACCACCTCCTAAAGGCTCTATTCTTTTCCCTTACTATATCTTTTGTCTTCTCATTCCACCATGGTGTTTCCTTCCACCTCTTCTTATTACTTGTCCTCCCACATACTGCTTCTGCTGCACCTACTAGTGTCTTCTTAAATCTAGCCCATTCCTCTTCCACCCCTCTTTCTTCATCTGTTGGAATTCCTTCCTTTACCATTTTGAGGTACTCGACCCTTCTATCCCCTTCTTTCAGTTTCCATATCCTTATAAGTCTTTCCTTGTTCTCAGTCCATTTCTTCTCTTTACTCCCTCTCAGGTTCATTACCAGCAATCGATGGTCGCTATCCAGGTTCCCCGATGGTATAATCTTGATGTCCGTGATGTTCTTATTTAGTTCTTCCTTATACAGTATATTGTCGACCACCGACTTCCTGGTCAAGTCATCACTGTACCATGTGATTGTGTGGCTCTCTCTTTTCTTAAACCAGGAGTTCCCAACTAGCAGGCTGTTCCTCTGGCAGAAGTCCAACAGTCTCTTTCCTTCCTCATTTCTTCCGCCCCAACCCTCTGGTCCTATAACACTCTCATAACCTTGTCTTTCTCTTCTTACATGTGCATTCAGATCCCCATAACAATCATATTTCTTCCTAGCAGCTGCTTCTGCAATTCCTCTTCCAACTCCTCCTTCTCTTCAGAGGCGCAGCCTACTTGTGGTGCATACACTTGCATTATTTATTCGGTCCCTCCCCTCAGTGCTACTTTCACTTTCATCATCCTATCACTTATTCTCCTCACTTCTTTTAAACCATCTCGTACTACTACTCCCACTCCTTTCCTATTTCCCTCTTCGTTCCCACTCCAGTACAGTCTATAGCCTTTTCTCAGTTCTCTCCTTCCTTCCCCTTTCCACTTTGTTTCTGCCTATCCCAATAAATCCTACTTCCTTCTTTCCATCATATCCAATATCTCCACCACTTTCCCCGTCAGAGTTCTTAGGTTTAAAGTTCCAAATCTTAGTCCGTGTGTACAGCCGTGTCGTCGTCTATTAAATCCATCATGTCCGAGGCTCGTTCCATTTTTGAAAGCATTTGGTTTCATCCACTACTGGCTTGCTGGGCCTATCGTAGCTTCACCAGAGCTCCGTTAGCACTCACTTTTCAGGGTTCCTGTAGGACCTTCACAGCTACCGTAACGGTCCCGGGGCACACGAAGTCCCCACTGTACTTCGCCCCTACAGGCGATCCCCTACATTGTGCCGTTGCCCGTCTCCCACGACGTGGACGAGGGGTTGGACTTATGGGAGACAGAACCTCAGAATATTGTTGTTAAATGTAAGTGATGTGTAGCCTTTTCAAGTCTCAGATTCACGCTTGTTTGAAAGCTGTGTGTAAATGGCCGTCCAGGAAGGAGGGAGTTTGACTCGCCTCCACCCTCATAAATTTAAGCCTGAAGTGTATCGGCGTTTTCTTAATGAAGGTCACTGTTGGGGTAGACCAAGAACAGAGAGAGACCCTGTCTGCACTCTGCTATATAAACCATTCACGGACCGGTAAGCTGTACCGAGTTTTACTATGATTATTTACCCTTGCCGTTGCATTATAGATCCGCACTTCATGAATAATTAGATTGTCATTTGTGACAATAATGAAAATCCCTTTGTATTGTTGCATGATAAATGTTATTGTTCCCAAGTGATTGTTGGAAATATCGGGTAGCTGGGAGTCTACTTCGAGTTGAGTAAATCAGTAATCTCCAATGCTTGTGGTGCATGAGATTCCCGAAAACAGATACAGTTTGGTAGTGTTGGAGAGAGGGATGATATATTGTGAATATCAGCTGGTACCCAAATGAATGGTAATTGTTGATACCATTAAATTTTATTAACTCATAATTTTAATATATTCAAATTGAGAATATGTAATGTGTCTTTAAACAGAAATTTATATGTAATAATGTTTCCAAGACTTTTAGAGCTCGTTTTGAGAGAATTTTTTAATGTTGCTAAATGGAAGTGAAATCAGTATTGATAACTTTGTTTAGGGTTCAGTGGAACCTCAGTTATTGATTTTGTTTGATTAATGTGTATTTGTTCCTTGTTCATTAGAACAAGTGTGTAGTTGATTCAGTTAGTTTTGTTTATTGTAGCGCCAAATTTTGATAATTAAATAGCTTTATTGTAGGATTTTGATTTTCATTTCGGTGAAGTGTTATCCCAAGCTTGATCCTATAATATGTGAATCACTCAGTGGGATGACGTTCTATGCCCCCAAAGAGATAAGGCTGAGCAGCTGGACAGTGATTTGCATATTTGTTGTACAAAGGGGCACATGGGGGTTGGGATAGAAATAATGTGTCTGGATCAATGCTTTATGGAACACTAGAAGTCGGTCACCAGATTAAAATTAAATAATGACAGGCTAGCTGTAATAACATAGAATTAACTGACCGCTTTCGGACCATGAAAATCCATACCGGCAAGCCCTGGCGCCCGTGAACTTTGGGGCTGAGTTTTTCATGGAAAACCCGTGTTTTCATTGGAAAAATCAAATTTTTCATTTCTAAAAATTATGTTTTTTTTTCCAAAATTTTGAATTTTTTGGAAAATCACTTCCATGACGATTTTAAGTGTCAATGAGTTAATAGACCACACGGGTACGGCTCAGGTGAGCACCCGTACGGAAATAAATTTTGGAGAAGGGACCACAAATGAATTCAAGATATCATCTCTCATGCATGAACCAGTGGTGGGACAGAATAGCCCACTATATTCTCTGAAGATATTAAAATATCATTTATTGAGGAGACGCAGAGACGTTTGGGTGCCATTAAGGCGGACACTATTGAAAAATTGGATGCCATAGATGTGAAAAATAGATATAGATTCAAATCTATAAACACTAAATTGGACCTCCAACAGGATGAAACTAAGAAAGATTTAGAATCCATTAAAGAGAACTTAGACACTAAATTGGACCTCCAACAGGATGAAACTAAGAAAGATTTAGAATCCATTAAAGAGAACTTAGACACTAAATTGGACCTCCAACAGGATGAAACTAAGAAAGATTTAGAATCCATAAACAAGAATTTAGAATCTATGAAAGCCGACAGTATTAAATTGAACAGTGAACTGAAGGCTGAGATAGAAATCATAGAAACAGAGAATCTTAGTAATTTTGCAGCACAGTCCAGAGATTTGGAAAACAATCTAGGTATCATGGAAAATAAATTTGAAAATAGATTACATTCATTTCAGGAGAAAATGATAACTGAAAATTCTCTGAAAAGTCAAGCCATGAAAACCGAATTAAAGCCATGGTGACTCAAATACAAAGTAATATAAATGAGAAAATAGAAAAGGAAATGGATTCACGGTTTCAGAAATTTGATACTGAGTTTGGGATTAAATTAAATAAATTTCAAGAGGAGAATCAAGGATTTAACGCAGGAGTTAATGTTCAAATAGAGACTTTAAATAAAAATAATTAAACAACCCAAATTGTGTGTCGAGAAAATTTTGAAAGCCTAAATAATAAATTTGGTTCTATGGAAACTCAATTAAAAGGAATGCAGAATACTTGTAAAGAGAATGTAGATGAGTGTAAAAGGGAACTTGTAAACCGGATTGCAGAGGTGCAAGTTCGTCTAGAAGCTAGTAACAAAGAGTTAAAAGGCCAGGTAGAATCTAATAAGAACCTCTGTCAGGCATCCCGGGATGAGATAAAAAGTAGTCTCGAGGCGCTAGGAGTCAGTTTCGTAGGGGTCGAGAAAAAGGTAGGAAATCTCGAAAGGGAATTCGATACCGTTAAAGACGAAATTGAAGGAATGAAAAGGCAAAATCAAGCTGATGCGAACAGCATGATAAAACAATTCGATCATTTTACCGGGCAGGTAGATGAGAGCTTGAGGGCGCACGAGGAGGGAATAAATAAGAGATTAAATGCCTATGAAACGAATCTCCTTGGAGAAAGAAAGCAGCCAGAAGAAGAAAATAATTAGAATACTCAGAAGATAGACGAGATAAATAATGGTATTAATGGGGTCCAGGAAACCATGAAAACATTAAAGGTATAAGTAGGAAAAACAAATACTGAAGTAGACCAGGTTCAAGTCGACGTAAAGGTATTGTATAACAATCAAGGGAAAACAGAGGAAAAGCTTAAGGAAATTAGGGGAGATATTGTCAAGGGACAAACAAAAATGGAGAAAAAGATAAGCGAGATTCGGGAAGACTTAGATACCAGAGGTGATGTGAAGCCAGAAATTATAGAAAAACAGGTCCTGATCATCAAGAAAGAGGTAAAGGAACAATTAGCTGAAATAAGGAATAGTTTCAGGGAAGATAAATTTCTAATCAAACAAGAAGTTGAAAGTAGTAGGAAGAAACAGGAAAGGGTTGAGGAAGAATTTTGCTCCCGTCTGGAAAGGACAGAGCAGAAAAATAGCCAGATGGAGGTACAAATACTATCAAGAGGAAAGTGCCCGAAGAGAAAAGAAATTAGATTTCGAAGGTCAGAATGACTTCCAGAAGACAGTATGTGTAGACTCCAATTGCCGAGGCACTAATCAAGATAGGGACTTAGGAGGGGAGAGCCCTTATAAGAACCCAGGATATCCTATGGCGATGTCAACCCCTTACATGAATCAGACTAATGGACAGATAATTAATATTATCAAGTCAAATGAGGATCGTCCGGTGTCTATTACACCGAAATATTGGCTAAAATGTAGCAAAGTACCTCAATGAGATGAAAGTTCCTCAGGATCGGAGACTGAGAGGTATTGAGAAGCTGTTGGCAGGTGATTGTCTCTCCTGGTTCAAGAGTTTCAGATATACATTTGACACTGTGGAAGGTTTTAGAGAAGCTTTTCTAAAGCGATATTGGGCAGCAGATGTGCAGAAAAATCTGAGGCTAGATCTGTACTCTAGGAAATGTAGTACTAACGCACCCACTAAGTACTCGGAATTTCACCGCTCAGCGAACTTGATATCGCCCCAACTGAAAACGACCTGTGTTCCGCCATTGCAAGACAAATTCCTTATGAGATACAAAGGTTGTTAATCTCATCCAAAGACAGAAGTGCTGTGGAAGTGGAGAGCGTTCTGCGTCAGCTGGATATGACCACTGCATACGTTACTCCCAGGCAACAGAGACATACTGAGCAAGTACATAAGGCCAGTTGTCAAGATGATAGAGAGAAACCCTCGACAAGAAATCAGTCAACCAGTACAGATACTCAAGGACTTGGTCGAGAATATGGACATCAAGAGCCTAGGGGAATACAACCTTATCACAGAGGAGGATATCGTGGAAGAAATCCTAGAAATACGGGTTATAGACAACATGAAAACCGACCGTATAACAATAATCAGAGGCAGGACAACAGAAAGAAATGGGAAAACTATACTAGAAGGAATGTGAGGCCTGAGGATTGAAGCGACGAATACCGTGCAGAAATTGAAGAAAGATTTCAGGAGAGACTTTGTTATATGAATGAACGAACAGATCAACCTGAGTTCCAAAGAGTCCGTTGGAGTGATGCTATTAAGAATCGAAAATCACCCGACCGACAGGATGGAGCTCAAAGCTTGGAGTTACAAGCTCAGTTGAAGATTGAGGGAAAAGGGAGCCCTCAGGATTTAAAAAAAACTCCAAAAATTAAATCATCAAAAGTGGAAACATACCAGGAGCTGGGAGGAGGTCGAGATTGTAAATTGGATAGCTAGACCAGATGAACTAAATAAAGAGGAGGTTGAAGGAATACCACCTATAAGAAGAGAATTACCTATCATAATGTTAAGGATAGAGGGGTTACTGGTCAGAGCATTAATAGATACTGGATCAACTATAAGTTTAATAACGCAAAGCCTACTAAATGAATTGGAAACAAGAGGTCGTGTATTAAAAATCCCCACATCGAGCGTAAAGATTAAGCGAATTATACCTGAAAAATATTTAACATGTAAATTTCAGGTGTACATTGACTTGATCATGGCTAACACTGAAATTTCACAATGCTTTTTGCAGGTAAGTATATTATCATATAATATTATATTGGGTATTGACTTTATCCGTGAAAACAAGGTCATAATAGACATAGTGCAAAATTGCATTAGGATTCAGAAAGGGGATGTGGATGAGCAAAATATTATTTTACATGAGCAGGATGCAAAAATAGAAAAGCAGGTATGTCATGTGGGAGAAGTAACCGAGGAAGGTATAGGGCCATAGAAGAGGCATTTGAGGCCATGTACATAGAACTTGAAGATAGTATGGAAACCGAGTTTGAGACCAACCTGTTAGGAAAAATACAGGAAGCCAAAGTTACCCTCGAAGACAAGGAAAGATTAAAGGAACTGCCATTAAAATATAGGGTCGTATTCGATTCCAAGCCGGGAAAGATCCAAAATTTTAAATACGCCTTTCAACTGAAGGATTTTGCACCGTTTAGACAAAAACCATACCCGGTTGCAGAAAAACATTACACACAAACTAAAAAGACACTGCAGGAAATGAGTGATGCAGGTGTTATTGAAAGGATGGCAACATCATATGTTAGTCCATTAGTAATTGTGAGTAAACCGGATGGTTCAGTAAGGGTGTGTTTGGATGCCAGAAATTTGAATGCCAAGATTATACCAGAGAATGATTCGGTACCACCCATAGTGCAAATAATGAGGAAATTTAAAGGCAAGAAGATTTTCACAAATATTGACTTGACTTCTTCATATCATCATCTCGAACTTGAAGAGAAAACCAGTCTCTTAAATGGATTTCAGTTCGATCAGCAAACATATTGCATCAAGAGATGTCCATTTGGCTTGAAGACAGCAGGAACAGCAATAATAAGAGCACTTGATCGCAACCTGTCGGAGTAAGTAAAGGATTGCACTATCCGTTATGTAGACGACATATTAATTACCTAAGAAAATGTAGAGGAACACATGAAAATTTTCAAGAAATTATTTGAAGATTTGAGAAGGGCTAACTTCAAGATCAACTTGGAGAAATCGAACTTCTGTCAAAGACAAGTTACGTTTTTGAGGCATGTGATTGACAAAGATGGTGTCAAACCAAATCCATGCAAATTAGAATCTATAAGAAATTTTCCCAGGCCAGTGAGAGTGAAAAATTTTCGCCAGTTTTTGGTTTTAATTGTATTTTCTCAGGACATTGTCCGTCATATACCAAAACTGTTGCACCACTGCAGGACCTTCTGAACAAGGGTGGCAAGTGGAAATGGATGGAGGAAACTGAAAAAGCATTTGTAGAGGCCAAGGAAATGCTCCTAAATTATGTGAAGCTAGGATATCCTGATTTTAATCAGAGATTTGTAATACAGACGAACGCATCCCAGATTGGAATAGGAGCGATGCTATATCAGGAAGACCCGGATAACCCTGATAGGAAAACTTATCTAGCTTTCACTAGTCGAAGATTGAAACCACACGAGAAAAATTATACAATCAATGAGATCGAGCTGTTAGCGATATTGCATACTCTGCAATATTGGCGGTAGATTGTGTATGGGTTTCCAGTCACGTTAAGAACAGTTCATAAAGCCTTAACCTTTTTGATGAAGACTGATTTATCCAGTCAAAGATTGATGCGTTGGGCTTTATATATACAGCAGTTCGATGTAAACCTAGAATATTGCCCAGGAAAGGAAAATGTCGTTCCAGATTACTTAAGTGGACAGCCAGAGTCCACAGAATAGGAAGTAATGGCTATTGATTTAAAAGACAGAGATCAGCGTACATTGGACGAATTAAGAAGCATTGGTCAACGACAACGTGAAGACCCATGGATGAACACACTCATATCTTTCTTGGAAGGGAGTTTGATAAGGGGAACGCCTGCGTATACTGAAGCTACCAAGATAGCTCAAGATTATAGTATTTTCAATGGATTATTATATAAGTTTGCGGACTCCGACCATACTCGATTGAGGATCGTTGTACCTGCTATTTTGCAGAGGAAAATGCTATGTTTAGCCCATAGATCCTTTGGACTAATGGCAGTCGACAAAACAGTCTCGATGCTGAAAGAAGCATTTGTATGGCCGAGACTGAGAGAAACTGTAAGGGATACGTTGAAGACATGTGACATATGCCAAAGAATTAAGCCAAATGCGTTTTTGATGAGACAAAAGCCGATACAACTGTTACCCGAGAGACCAGGTCAAATCATCTCCATTGACAATTTTGGGCCTTTGCCAAAGGCCAAGAGGGAAAACAGGCTCATAATGGTGGCTGTGAATGTCTTGACAAAAATGGTTGTTCTTGCTCCCATACAGAAGACTAGTACCAAACAGGTCTTAAAGCGACTCAAAGAAAAAGTGGTACCTATTCTGGGTAAACCAGAGAACTTGTTATTGGATCACGGTAGTTGCTTTACAAGTACAGAATTTAGACAGGAATTAGAGTGGCTTGGAATACGCCCGATCCTGTCAAGCATTCGCCATCCTGAGGCAAATCCTGTAGTGACAGTTATGAGGGAAACGGCCAATTATTGTAGGATATACTGTGCCGAGGAAAATTGGAAATGGATAGACATGCTCGGCATCATAGAATTTTGCATTGATAATACGATACATGAATCTACTGGAGAGATACCAATAACGTTGCATCGGAATGAGCAACCTGAGAGACCATGGAGTCTGGTCGTTCCTAGACCAACAGACGCTCAGACTGGAAGAGATGTACGTATTAGAAGAGCTTTTGAGCATTAGAAAGCTCAAGCCGATAGAAGGCAAAGAAGAAACAGGCACAAAAGGTCATCGACCACTACTAGCAGGAGAAATGTTGTTAGTGAAAAGACCTGCCATTTCTGATCCAGGGAACGCGTGTATAAGAAATTTCAGAAAATGTACCACGGCCCGTATAGAATAATAAGGGATTTAAGAAATAATGCATATAGAATTCGGCACTGTGAAACGGATCACGAAGTGACTATGAATTCAGCTAATCTGAAAACATATTATCCTCCCGAAGACTTCGATGAAGCAAATGAGCAAGCCCTGGTTATACGAATAAAAAGTATCAATGATAAATCCACTTGTGTTACAAATAGGAGTAATTTAGAACATGATCAAGATCATGAAAATATAGATCAACGATTCAACTGTATATGTGAGCTCGAGAGTACATATGTTGAATTGAAAGAAATAATTGAGCAAATTGAGGATGAAAATTGCAAGCTAAAAATGAAAATGAGGATATAAAGATACGGGTAGGGATAGACCACACCCGTAAGGAATAAGGCATTCCAAGGACATATAGTCCAGAATGAAAGAAAAAGGAAGGGCGGGTAGGGACAGAGCGTGCCCGGCCTACGCCATTGCCGGATATGACTTTGATTAGAGAACCCAAATCATTGTGGGATTCTAATAAGAATGAAACAAGAAGGTATTGAGAGATAGTGTGATGACTTCGATACTGACAGAAGAAAATTTTCAAGGGAAAAAAATTAAATAAATTTCCTCAATACTTCGAAAATTTATTTTTCTAAGGAGGGGAGATTTGAACCCATGGGAGAGGTGCAGTATCGAACCCATATCCTTGTATTGTGGAAAATAAAGGATTAATGCAGGCTTTAGAATGGAGTTCTGAAGTAAGTTGAGAAGGTAATACTGCATCATATTGCGTGAGGCATGAATAAGTTGTGCAACCATAGATTGCCAAGCCACAGCTGCCCGGTGAGGTCACTGAACAGTCACCAGAGAGCTGGTTACGCACACGATAAATATAGATCAGAAAATATTCCATTGAATGAGAGAGATGTAGTTTCGGAAATAGCCCTGAGTCGACAGTAAAATGGCATCGTTGCTTCAAGGGAGGAGCCAGGAAATTAGAGAAATAATTGAAATTAAGCCATTTGCGGGCATTAAAATAAAGAAAGGACTCCATCAGTGTTACTTATCCAGGGAAAGAGATTTTTACAGTGGATTAAGACCATAGAAATTGTACAGGAAAGAAATGCAAATTCATCATTACGTAGTCGGTGTGTCCCCGAACCAGGATCTTATGGTGGGAGACAAAACGAATATACCGCCCACATGGTTGAAGAGATCATTTGATTTAATATTAAAGATTTGTACGATCGATTCCTGTAAACTTAGATATTGTTGAGATGTTTAAAACCTCAGCTTTTCAGAGATAATTTTTAACATCGTACGAGGATTATTTTGGAAATTGGCAGTGGAGAAGAAGATAAATTTATTTCTTTTTGCCAGAATCAAAAGGGCTAGGAACCCAAGGGAAATTATGCAGTAATCCATCAGCCCTCGTATTGGTCGTGCTGCTCGTTAGCACCGGTAGTCTTGTTCAGTCAGTGGGACTCGAACCTGTATCACGACGCGGAAGTACTCTAAAAAGAAGTACTGTCCAGCTTTCTTCAGTGTCGCCGAGCTTTAAAAACGTGAAGTTCTTTTCGAAGGGAAAGTATCGTCAGAACTTCGAAAACAAAATAATCTACGGTGTTAGGCCAAGTTATAAACTTCGAGCAAAAACAGGCGTTAGCCGGCGAGGGTAGTTGAAGCCCAGACACTAGTATTTGAAGTGACATCGTAGTATCTCGAAAGTATACGAGATATCAGCAGAGAGTAGATACCCTAGAATGTTTTCCCAGTGCGTTAGTATAACCACAGTAGGGTCAAACATAGCTAACACCTAATTTTCCTGACTTGAGGAGATTAGCGTGACAAAGTGGCGATATAATTAGGAGTCTACAAATAGACATCAGTAGCCACGTGGAGTTTCAAGGAAGTACTCCGCAAAGAAAAGACAATAGCCGTCAGAATTCAGTTCAGACGCATACTATTAAAGACAATTTTCAAGCGCAGTATAGTGACATCAGGGGTAAACATAAACACTGCGCCACTACAGGTCTTGGAAATAATAATAATAATAATAATGCGCGTCAGAGTAGCAGTGGAAGAATAAAATCAACAAGGTCGCAAACGGATGGGGGAAAAGACGTCTTGCTCGACCCGGTGCTGGGCCCAAGGTTTTCGGAGCGAGCAAAAGATGATTTCCAAAAAACCAAATGCAAACAAATAATTGCTTAATGCAACAATCAAAAGTGCAAAAATGAGATTCCCATAAAATTAATTAAACAAATCCCAGAGACGTGTTAATCGTGCCTTTGTTACGTCACAAAGACAAGATTGACGAAATCGAGATAAGGATAAGGATAAGGAAGGGGAACTTAAATGTAAGAAATGAAAAGACAAGGGAGCTATATTACTTAAAATATAAAAATGTATTAAGGATAAAAGAAAGAGCGTGTACACGAAATAAACAAATTATTTAAAACAAAGAAAAAAGGCAAGCTAATACAAGCTCAATAATACAAAAGAAACCCAATACCAAGAATAAAGAATTCAAAAACTTAAAAAAAAACTGAAAAGCACGACAGAACCTGAGTACCGCTCAACAACATGAATCTAACGAAAAGATACAAACTTGAAAGAAAATAAAACGAAACTTACAAAAGTTAGAGAGAAACGACAAACTTGCAAAAAGTCAAACTTCGAACTGCTAAGACGCGAAGCTTTTCATGATGTTATGTAAACATACCGGAGGGAAGGGGGAGGAGTGAGGGGAGTAAAACAAAGGGGAGAGAGATCTCACGGAGATAGGAGGAAGGAGAAGACAAGGGGAATTATAATTAAGTTATGTAATACGGCGAAAATCGAAAGAGAAAAACAAAACAAAAGGAAAATGAGATATACGGAGATACATTACATTACAATTGACTTGGGACGAAAGAGACCGGTAAAAATCGAAAGCACGCTATAATAAAATAGGCTTATATTCCAACATAATGCCGCACCAACGCGACATACAAAAAAAAGAATAATATGACATCGGAGCTGGAGAAAATCCCAGTTAACCACCGTCACATATATTCTATAAACAAAAGGGACACGTATTAGTGGGACGTTGGACATCAGTCCCGTTACCTCACACATACTGTCCACAAACAAAGGTCCAATTGCTACCAATCAAATGAAACATTTGTGGTACAAAGAGACACCGACGCAAAAGACGAGCACTAAGGCCCGACAGGAAATATATATAAGCCAAGACGCAGAAACGCAATACTTTCGAATCTTACAGGTATTAACCAAAATAATAAAACTGTGAGAAGGGCACATAACAAAAGCAACAAAAAGAACTCCGCCGTATGACATTACGCAAGGTCCCGGAGATCTGGTTCAAGGATTAAAATACTAACAATAACATCTTGAAAAGGAAAGAGAATTAAGCAAAAGAAGGAACGTTTAACAAAAACAATTACATTGCGTTAGATAGAAATACATTGAGCCGTACTCACATTCCGCTGCGCCATGAGGGTGGGCCTCTGCCCGAATACACACGTTCGCCTTACATCTCGGCGCGTCTAAGACTGACTTAGCTTCTGTCCCCCCAGAGGGGAGAGAAGCCTCTCAGAAAAATCAAATGCGTAGTTTGGGAGTGGCCCCAAACTCGCGTCAAATATTGTCAGAGCCAATGGCAGAACGAATTGCACAACAAAATGCAAGGTAGCAACAACACTAGCCAATACGAGAGAACAAGGCAGTATGTAGCCAGGGGTTGCACAACGTTAGACAGAGAGATACATACAGACAAACTGCGCACTTTTAAACTCTCGAGGCGTAATATAGAGATGTCACAACACATGACAATAATAATAATAATAATCATGATGATAATAATAATAATTACAATAAATTCTGAAAAGTGGTTCAAATTCCACCGCTTTCTCCAAAAAAAATTCTTTTACATAACAAAGGCATAAAAGAATTTTTTCTTTTTCATAACAAAATTATATAAAATAACATTCTTCGATTAGATACATTTGAACAGGGTGAAGGAAAGAAGATTACATCATGTACACCAGATACACACATGAAAAATTAAGACATAATAAAATGTTCTCACATTTCTCTTATTCATAAGACGCAGCTTAATTAAAAGTTCTTTGAACGTCATAACTTCCATAAAAGGCTTGACGAAACGCAAGTCTCTTTTCTCAAACACACATATATTTTCATACACACGTATTCACGAAGATGTTCACTGGTGAGGAAATTTTTTTCTTTTTTGGTACGAAAGAAAAAAAACTTTAAGATGAAATTAAAACAACAAAAATTCAAATCATATAAAGGATCAGTACAGGCGTGAAATAAAGGCGGATCCTACCTCTACTGCACGTCAATACGTCACACATATAAAAAATGGATGTACCAAAAAGAAAATAATGATAATAAAACGGTCAATCTTGAGCTAGACTCTGCCAGATGACGTGGAGAAAGCGAAGTCTTCTTAATGGCGACCTTCTGGAAATCAGCCAATTTTCTAATAATAAAAGAAAGAGAAAGGTTAAATCATGATCACAAAAAAATATAAAGGGGAGCACCCTGTATACAAAATAAGGCTTGCGTCGGGGAAATATTTGGGGTTACATAAGCTGCGTAAGGGGGAAAGTGGATTCATTCTGCTAGCTGGAAAGTAAAAGTATGAATAGGCAGGGTCGTCAGACCAAATGAAAGAAGAGAAAACGAGCCGTGAACAGGGTCTAAAGGATACACCGGCCACCTCTCAGGTACTTGGAGACTAGCTATCGCTACCGGAAACACTCTCCAAATATATGACAGATACAGGAAAATAATACACATTATCTTAGAGAAAACATATTAGATTGAAATGATTTATAAAAACATGATTTCACAAAAACGTAAAACAGAAGTTACGATAAATAGTAAACAACTATATCAATAAACAAATCCCTGTCACTACAAGAAAAGAATGTAAGTCAACAGACCATCTCAGGCGCTGTCGAACAATAGCAAGTCGTGTCTGCAGCTCGGACAATGGGTCGGGCCGGCTCCTTACAACAAAAGCAGGCAGGTACTGGAAATTGCCTTAGGTAGAAGTATAGTTCAACACATCTTTCGAAATCCTCCGTGTAACTCAGGCGGCCACGGGTGTCTCCTGCCTAACTAGATACATAGCAGGAGTAAAGGGGAAAAATGTACTAATAACCTTCGTCAAATGACATTAGGTACTAACAAATAAAAAGGAATAATAACTCAAAGAAGCTGTCAAAATAAAAAATGCCATCCCGGACAGAGAACGAAAATCCAAATAATTACGTTACAAAATACCTTCCAAATAAAAGGAACAGACTGGAACCTCGCATAAAACCAATCAAGACCAGACATACAATCAATCAAACTCGAAACCCAATAATAAATATTACCAACCCACAAAAATAAAATGGTTACAGCGTCAATATACGGGCCGTAGACCTCAGAGGTACCGCACTAAAAAAAAAAAAAAAAGACACAGAGGGTATGGCCTATCCCATACAAATATAAGAAAATTGGGTAATGCACGCCAGAGTAGTTCACACGAACATCAATGTCCCATAACACGGAAGCCGTAGACCTAAAATGGTTGGTATCTCTGAGTAATACTTATCGTATATTTGGTTTGCCAATAAAAACGAATAAATAGTTCGTACGTAATATATATATATATATAGTTTAAATTGAATAGGGTATAAAATCAAAATTGAACTAAATTTGAAACCACCCACAAATAACTGTTGATAAAAATTCATTAAACTCATTGACACACACATTCATCTCAAAATACAACCAACAACAACAACACTACATACATACTCCTTCCCATAAACAAATCAAAATTTCCCCATTACATCAGAATGCTAATATGAGTCGTTGGAACACCATGGAAACTCAAATAACGGACTACAGGTCATCGTGACAAACTTCATCCCATACTAAAGATTGACGAATCGTGTAGAATCTATGTACATCCTAAGTGGGCGTCGAAGCCGTGGGACAGGTCCCATACCCTAATCCCGACGAAGACCTCACCTAGCAGGTTTCCCAACGAAATACACACTGCCATACTGAACATATAGTAACATCAAGCTTACCGTATATAAACAATTTTAAATGAAAACCTACATTGAAATCCCCTGACAAAAATAAAACAATCACCCTCCCTAATTATGAAACAAACTTAACTCCCAATCATAACACACATAATAGCTCAACAGACCATTCATTCATAACTGAAACAACAAACACTATACTAACATCAAACGTTAGTATAATTACGCGAGGCTCAAGGTGGGTCGGGGCGACCGTAGGATTTAAAGAGACGGTTCCCATAAGTGGGCCCACCTTCATTGGGGAAAACTTCGGAGAAAGAGGGGCGGGGGTTTTAGGCTGTACGGTAATGACAAGAAACCTGTCAGCAGCTGTTCCAGACTGAGACGTATGAAGGGGTGAGGCGATTTCTGAGAAATATCACAGTTAACAAAGCGACTATTTACAACAAAGGTAAGGACTCAAACCCTTGAGAGAAATGCATTTTCTACTTCACAGAGAGTAAAATAAAAACGTCCACAACACTGACGAAATGAAAAGGAAGAGAAAGCAAACAAAATTTCCTGTCGCCTTAAAATCACCGTTAACTAAACAAATGTCTACTAGAGGAAGCAAATACATAAAAGTAGGTTACAATACCGTGACGTGTCGTGTTCCAGCGATGCGATGTACTCACTGATATGTTGCCACTGTTCACCTCGAAGCTGGGTCTTTTGGATGTCTTGTTTACTTGAGGGACTAAACCACCTTTCCTTGGAGATGGGTTTCCTGGATGCCCGTAGTTCACACAGAAAGTAACTTCACCCTTTCTTCAGGGGTGGGGAAAAACAATTCACTGAATTCCTTAAACTCAAAGAAAAACAAATTTTAATACAATGTAAATGAAGAGAAAAATAATAAAAGGTTAATAACTTGAGAGAGGTGAGGAGGGAACGATTTCGCACGCAACCACGCGATCTGCTACCATTGCGCCACTACAGGTCTATTAATAATAATAATAATGCGCGTCAGAGTAGCAGTGGAAGAATAAAATCAACAAGGTCGCAAATGGATGGGGGAAAAGACGTCTTGCTCGACCCGGTGCTGGGCCCAAGGTTTTCGGAGCGAGCAAAAGATGATTTCCAAAAAACCAAATGCAAACAAATAATTGCTTAATGCAACAATCAAAAGTGCAAAAATGAGATTCCCATAAAATTAATTAAACAAATCCCAGAGACGTGTTAATCGTGCCTTTGTTACGTCACAAAGACAAGATTGACGAAATCGAGATAAGGATAAGGATAAGGAAGGGGAACTTAAATGTAAGAAATGAAAAGACAAGGGAGCTATATTACTTAAAATATAAAAATGTATTAAGGATAAAAGAAAGAGCGTGTACACGAAATAAACAAATTATTTAAAACAAAGAAAAAAGGCAAGCTAATACAAGCTCAATAATACAAAAGAAACCCAATACCAAGAATAAAGAATTCAAAAACTTAAAAAAAAACTGAAAAGCACGACAGAACCTGAGTACCGCTCAACAACATGAATCTAACGAAAAGATACAAACTTGAAAGAAAATAAAACGAAACTTACAAAAGTTAGAGAGAAACGACAAACTTGCAAAAAGTCAAACTTCGAACTGCTAAGACGCGAAGCTTTTCATGATGTTATGTAAACATACCGGAGGGAAGGGGGAGGAGTGAGGGGAGTAAAACAAAGGGGAGAGAGATCTCACGGAGATAGGAGGAAGGAGAAGACAAGGGGAATTATAATTAAGTTATGTAATACGGCGAAAATCGAAAGAGAAAAACAAAACAAAAGGAAAATGAGATATACGGAGATACATTACATTACAATTGACTTGGGACGAAAGAGACCGGTAAAAATCGAAAGCACGCTATAATAAAATAGGCTTATATTCCAACATAATGCCGCACCAACGCGACATACAAAAAAAAGAATAATATGACATCGGAGCTGGAGAAAATCCCAGTTAACCACCGTCACATATATTCTATAAACAAAAGGGACACGTATTAGTGGGACGTTGGACATCAGTCCCGTTACCTCACACATACTGTCCACAAACAAAGGTCCAATTGCTACCAATCAAATGAAACATTTGTGGTACAAAGAGACACCGACGCAAAAGACGAGCACTAAGGCCCGACAGGAAATATATATAAGCCAAGACGCAGAAACGCAATACTTTCGAATCTTACAGGTATTAACCAAAATAATAAAACTGTGAGAAGGGCACATAACAAAAGCAACAAAAAGAACTCCGCCGTATGACATTACGCAAGGTCCCGGAGATCTGGTTCAAGGATTAAAATACTAACAATAACATCTTGAATAGGAAAGAGAATTAAGCAAAAGAAGGAACGTTTAACAAAAACAATTACATTGCGTTAGATAGAAATACATTGAGCCGTACTCACATTCCGCTGCGCCATGAGGGTGGGCCTCTGCCCGAATACACACGTTCGCCTTACATCTCGGCGCGTCTAAGACTGACTTAGCTTCTGTCCCCCCAGAGGGGAGAGAAGCCTCTCAGAAAAATCAAATGCGTAGTTTGGGAGTGGCCCCAAACTCGCGTCAAATATTGTCAGAGCCAATGGCAGAACGAATTGCACAACAAAATGCAAGGTAGCAACAACACTAGCCAATACGAGAGAACAAGGCAGTATGTAGCCAGGGGTTGCACAACGTTAGACAGAGAGATACATACAGACAAACTGCGCACTTTTAAACTCTCGAGGCGTAATATAGAGATGTCACAACACATGACAATAATAATAATAATAATCATGATGATAATATTAATAATTACAATAAATTCTGAAAAGTGGTTCAACACATACCGTTTCCCATATGAGGGGGCTAGTTTCAAACCCAGCAATCTACATCTTTGATGATTTTGCAGCAGAGGTCAAAAACTGTTGCACTAATTTCCCGTGCATTTTGAAATTGTACTTCTGTTTCTAACACTTAATTGGACCAATAAGAGTTCATTTTCTGACACACATTTGAAGTAAGCCCTGTAGATATGATGTAATATTCTCTTAAAATATGGAGATTGCTGGTTTTGAAGTAATAATATGGAGATTGCTGGGTTGGATGTAATAGGATGTGGAAACGGCACACACTGACTTGAAGAAACATGGAAACATGAAGGTTTTATGGATATTACTTCATTTTAATCACTAATTTTACTAATTATGAATGGAAACATGAAGGTTTTATTGATATTGCTCCATTATAATCACTAAATTTACTAATTATGAATAATACAATCACTTAAATGAGCACTTTACTTGGCTAGAACTTTACATTTTATACTTCAGAATTTTCAGACTAACAAAGGAACATAAATTAAAAATGAATATTCAGGAACACCTTGTTACATGCGACTTTTGTCCTTTTTCTTTAAACACGCAGGACTAATTCTTCCTCCACAGGTTCACACAAAGGATTATCATCTTACGCAGGAACTGATTCCTCTGTTCTTGACAGCACTTCTTCGTAGTACTGTAACTCCTTAATATATCTCCACTGCTCTCCATACTGTGTTGTCAGCAGATTCTGAACGTCTTTTAGTTTTGCAGGACCCACTTTCCTGAGATTTCCTAGTGTGATGACCTCAGGAATTATATCATCTACAGAACAATTCTTTTTAGTAAGGCATCTCCAATAACCAATGTCGTTGTAAATCTGTTCACCTCTCACTAATATTTCTTCTTTATTTTTTTTAAAGACGCTTCAGAAGTATGCGTTTTGAAGTTGAGATAGTGAAATGCCAGGATCCAGTTTGCTTTAGTTTAGTATTAGCCTCCTTATGCCAGTCCAACATTTGGAAGTCCAATGCCGCTTTAAATAAAGTGGTGGTGCTATTCATGATTTCCATATAACCTTCAGGACTGGATATCACTTGCTGTCGTTTGAAAGCCTTTTCTAAAATTCCAAATACCCTATCGGGGGAATGAAAGAATGTTCTCTGACAGGGAAGTAAAGCTCAAGTTCGGTGATATTGTCCGGTGCTGTCAGTAGCCACTTCATGCACATGGAGAGAAGGACTTTATTTTTATTTTGTCCGCTGCATCCATCGGCCACTAGTCTGACTTTCCTGAATGCAGACGTATCTATAGCCTGCAAGCAATGATACAAAGCAGAGGATACCTGGTTAGCTCCTTTGGGAAACTGGTCTTCAGTCCAGACGTACCTGAAACAGTTTCTAGGTGTGAGATGAGCTTGTGATGTTCCTTGGACCACTATAAAATTGTGCAAATAGAGCTGTCTGCTGTAATAAGCCTGTTGATCTGCTACCTTTGGCAGTACCAATTTCTCTTTGCAAATCAAACGAAAGTATAAGTAAACCCGGATCAGTGCATCTCAGAGCTTCATTAAATGCTTGAGCTCTCAACTTATGAACCCTTCTAGGAGTCATTAAGTCATTTTTCTTCTTAAGATCTGTTTCTCTCTTTAACTGTTCTCCAAACGAGATACATGTCGAGCACATGTCTGTTCGGGGACCACCGAATCCCAGGTTGAATTTTACTGCAAATATATTCCGAAAGAAAGGTTTCCTTACAACTAAATTTTCTGCACTTTGAAAATTGTACATTTTCCAGAGCTTAGTAATATTGAGATTGGACGATAAGTACTTCCGCGCACTCGAACCTCTGCAATAATGTGATTCCACACACACCAGAGACGACAGAAAGTTGATGACAGAATTTATGCGGTCCACAAACTTCCCTGTCTTTCTATCACCACCTCTTGTTTCTAAGGGATTGCTTCCACTAACTCCACACTTTCTTGCAACGAATTCTACCCTTGATCTTGTTATTTGAAGTATTTTCAAAAACGTTTGTTGACAAACTTGAAGAGGTACACCTTCCTTCCGTTTGACATAATACTTGGTTTGGTGTGTCTTGGACTGATGGCGTTCATTTTTCGGCCTTCTGCGTTTAACAGGAGTGACAACAATGTTTCTCAGTAAAAAGTTATCCTGGTCGATTTTCTTCTTACTGGCGTAAAATAATGTATGGAACTTTTGAATATCAGCCATCCTCAGCTTGGAGCACTGTAGTTGCTTTTTATTGTGACTACAAGACGGGTACCCTGGTGGTCCAATTGGTGAAAACCTGTCAAAATATTCAACAATAATTATTCTTCTATTATGTAATGAATTTTAATATAATGCAAATAAAATGATTACGTTTACATGCTATTGAACGTTTAGTTGAAACAATTACTTCTAATAACCTTAACCGATTGGCAACATTTTTTCCATCTATCAGGTTGCTGAATCCGTTTCCTAGCTTTACTTGGTGATACCGGAGAAACTACCGAACTGTACGTAGCACTGGTGTCCATTCCTAATTACTGAATACAAGAATTATTAATTAAACTAACTACAAACTCCAGATCAAGCGACGGTCACAGCATGCTTGCCACAGTGTTGTACACAAACAAGAGTGGAGCATGCAGGGTGGCCGCCATATTGCCGCTCTCATTGTTCTGTTTGGAGATTGCTCAGTTTGAAACTAACAACTGGTGGAGATTGCTAGTTTTGAAATTGGCACGGATTTTTATTAAAGAAAATAACATGGATTTTGCCGTGTTTGAAGGAACAGCGTAGGTTACACAAGTAGAATTCAATGCGATGTTTAACTTGGTACCAATAACTCAATTTAAGAAAATTTGGAGATTGCTGGGTTTGAAACTAACCCCCTCATATAGACAATTGCAAACCGGAAAATACAATATTATCGTGCAGTATTGAAAGTGCCGATAAAATTCAACACCAGAATTAGGGGAGAATTCGTAGCCAAGGAGGTTGATTTCGTACGAGGCTGTCAGTATCCAAATAAGAGGTAGAAGGCAGCGGTCGAAACTTGCACCCCTAGGATTTGGATCAGTGAGGCAGTGTTTGATGCCACAAAAGTGAAATTCTGTGTGTGTAAATATAAATATTAATGAAAGTTATAATTTTTTTGTGTAGTAATAATGTGTGTAATCCCTCATATTAATCTAAAAGTGTGTAATTCAGAGGGCAATTTAATTAGTGAGAATATGTGTATCATCATGGAGTGAGAAATCTAATGTGGGCCAAATGTCGTTCCACTGGGATTCGGACAATTTGGCCGGATAAATCATGTAAGTAAGACTGAAATTTATTATGTGCTTTGGATTCGGGAATCTCTTGTATTAATGGTAACCCTGGAGAAAGTATTCTCCAGCATTGAAAATCAGGGATGTAAAACTGTGTAAGAATGATAATTGCGGGATCTAATAATTAAAGAAAAATATTACTAAAAATTGTATTGTGTAATCACAAGAAATCGTATTCAGTGGAAAACTAGTAAATGATAAACAATGTTATTTAAAAAGGCAAACAGGATATATAATGAAAAATGTTAAAAATTATGAAAATTATTATCAAGTATGAGCCGTTGTGTACGAAATATAATGATAAAAATAATGATAATGATAATTATTGAACCAGTTGTGTAGTTGTAAATGAAAAGTCGAGATTAAGTTAAAGGCAAATCTATTATTTGTTGACGAAGAAATTAATTAATTACGTTGAAATAAATGTTAGACTTTGGAAGGTATCACGAATGTATTGATTGTCGCCAATGGGCGTTATATTATTAATGGTCACGCTATAATTGCGGTGAAAATAATGCCAGGAGGTTATAATTGCGGAGATCAGCTGGACAGAAGTAAATGATTATGTGTGTATTTGCAGTGACAACTTTAAAGGGTGTTTACATTATTTGTCAAGCGCGGAATTGTGTGCGAATACCTTTTCTCAATGTCGCTATTATTATTTGGAGGAGTGGTCAGATACCCTCGCTCTAGGAGTTAGCCCTAAGCCTTCGAGAATGGAAGTATCCTAGAGTCTGGCCAGAGAATCGAACCGGAATTCTCTCACGTTGGAAGCCCCTTAATTATGATTGGTTTTATTGTATTCTTACTTCCCAGGGTTAAAACTCCGAAATTATAATTATACCTGAGCTACAGAAATAGGTCATTAGAACCTCAGAATCATCATCATCATCTCGCACAGTTTCCAGCCACTGGCCGGGTCTTTATGGAACACAAGCCTCTCCAACGTCTTCTGTCTTCCCACCATCTCTCAGCCTCCACCCTTGTCCAGTCTTCTCCTCTCTTCCTCACGCTTTCTTCCACCCCCTTCAGCCACCTGTCTCTTGATCTCTTTCCTTCCCACTTCGTCCCGTGTACTCTCCTGGGTATCCTCTTCTCCTTCATTCGTTTTACATGTCCATACCATCTAAGTCTAGATTTCTCTATATCCTCCTGTAATGGTTCCTCCTTCATTAATTCTCTGGTCCTCTCATTTCTTATTCTGTCCATCTATGTAGCTCCAATATCACTTCTCAAGAACCTCATCTCACTGGCCAGTATTTTGCTCTTCTCCCATCCTTTCATAACCCAGGTCTCCGAGGCATACGTCAGGATAGGGACATAGTACGTCCGATATATGATCTTATTGCTGTTCTGAGGGACATCCTTGCTCCATAACATGCTCCTCACACTCCTCCGAAATACTTCTGCCTGCCTCCCCCGCTCATTTATTTCTCTATCGTTTCTTCCATTCTCTTGTATCAGGCTTCCCAGATACTTGAAACTCTCCACTTTCTTCAGTTGTTCCCCACCAATTGTTATTCCCGTTGTGGTTCTTTCCTTCTTCCTTGTTGTGAACACAATCTCACTCTTATTTATGCTAAATTTCATCCCATATCCTTGTATTATTCCTTCCCACACGTCCAACTGTTCCTGTACCTCCTCCTCCTTGTTTCCCCAAATCATCAAATCATCTGTAAACACCATTGCTTTCATCTTTCCTTCCCCAATTACTTGTGCCACTCGGGTCATTATGTCATCCATCACCACAATGAAAAGTAACGGTGACAGTGCACTTCCTTGTTTCAGGCCGTTTCTCTGTTCCAACAAGTCTGATCTCTCTCCTCCCACTTTCACACTGCTCATGCTTCCCTTGTACATCTCCTCTATCCTCCTTATTGTCCATCTCTCTACTCCTCTATCCTCCAGGGACTTCCATACTTTGTTTCTGCATACACTGTCATATGCTTTCTCAATGTCCAGGAAGGCCATCCGTAGATCTGTTCCATACTCATAGTGCTGTTCTTGTAACTGCCTTACAGCAAAAATCAAATCCACTGTGGACCTTCCTGCTCTGAAGCCATGTTGTTCTTCCCTCATCCCTCCTTCTATCCTTGTCCTAATTCTCTTTTCCAAAACTTTCTCGAAGATCTTTGCACAATGACTAATCAGTGTTATTCCCTGATACTTTCTGCAATCTGTTCTACTACCTTTCTTGAAGATCGGGACAATTAATCCTTTTTTCCAGTCCTCACGGCTCTTCCTATCCTTCCATGCTGTCCTCATCACTCGGTATAACCACTGTATCCCCACCTCTCCTGCTGCTATCACCATCTCCACACTCAACTCATCCACACCCGGTGCCTTCCCTCCTTTCATCTTGTTCACTGCAACTTTCACTTCTTTCCATGTTAAGTCCTTTTCTGTTTGCAGTTCATCTTCCTCGATTCCTTCCTCCTCACCATATTTTCTATTTGGGTTCAGAAGTTCTTCAAAATATTCTTTACACATTTTCTTCAGTTCTTCCCTATTTTCTATCTCTTGTCCCCTTTTGTTCACCATTCTAACATAATCCGTAGGATCCTTCCGCCTCTTATTTTTTACCATCCCATACAGGACCTTTTTTGTACCTGCACTATCCTCCTTCATCAGCATTGTCCACTCTTCCATCCACTTTCTTCTCTTCTCAGCCACTACTCTCTTCGCCTCCTTCTTTCTTTCCTGTTACTCTTCCCTTGTCTCAACCGTCCTATTTTGTTACCACCTCCTAAAGGCTCTATTCTTTTCCCTTACTATATCTTTCGTCTTCTCATTCCACCATGGTGTTTCCTTCCACCTCTTCTTACTACTTGTCCTCCCTCATACTGCTTCTGCTGCACCTACTAGTGTCTTCTTAAATCTAGCCCATTCCTCTTCCACTCCTCTTTCTTCATCTGATGGAATTCCTTCCTTTACCATTTTGAGGTACTCGACCCTTCTATCCCCTTCTTGCAGTTTCCATATCCTTATACGTCTTTCCTGGTTCTCAGTCCCTTTCTTCTCGTTACTCCCTCCCAGGTTCATTACCAGCAATCGATGGTCGCTATCCAGGTTCTCCGATGGTATAATCTTGATGTCCGTGATGTTCTTATTTAGTTCTTTCTCATACAGTATATAGTCGACCACCGACGCCCTGGTCAATTCATCACTGTACAATGTGATTGTGTGGCTCTCTCTTTTCTTAAACCAGGAGTTCCCAACTAGCAGGCTGTTCCTCTGGCAGAAGTCCAACAGTCTCTTTCCTTCCTCATTTCTTCCGACCCAACCCTCTGGTCCTAGAACACTCTCATAACCTTGTCTTTCTCTTCCTACATGGGCATTCAGATCCCCCATAACAATCATATTTCTTCCTACCAGCTGCTTCTGCAATTCCTCCTCAAACTCCTCCTTCTCTTCAGAGGCGCAGCCTACTTGTGGAGCATACACTTGCACTATTTCTACGGTCTCTTCCCTCAGTGCTACTTTCACATTAATCATCCTATCACTTATTCTCCTCACTTCTTCTTTTAAACCATCTCGTACTACTACTCCCACTCCATTCCTCTTTACCTCTTCTTTCCCACTCCAGTACAGTCTATAGCCTTTTCTCAGTTCTCTCCTTCCTTCCCCTTTCCAATTTTTTTCTGCCAATCCCAATAAATCCAACTTCCTTCCTTCCATCATATCCACTATCTCCTCCACCTTTCCCGTCAGCGTTCTTTGGTTTAAAGTTCCAAATCTTAGTCCGTGTGTACAGCCGTGTCGTCGTCTATTAAATCCATCATTTCCGAGGCTCGTTCCATTTTTTGAAAGCATTTGGTTTCATCCACTACTGGCTTGCTGGGCCTATCGTAGCTTCAACAGAGCTCCGTTAGCCGTCACTTTTCAGGGTTCCTGTAGGACCTTCACAGCTACCGTAACGGTCCCGGGGCACACGAAGTCCCCACCTTACTTCGCCCCTACAGGCGATCCCCTACATTGTGCCGTTGCCCGTCTCCCACGACGTGGACGAGGGGTTGTACTTATGGGAGACAGAACCTCAGAATATTAAATGTAAGTGATGTGTAGCCTTTTCAATTTGCAGATTCACGCTTGTTTGAAAGCTGTGTGTAAATGGCCGTCCAAGAAGGAGGGAGCTTTGACTCGCCTCCACCCTCATAAATTTAAGACTGATGTGTCTCGGCATTTTCATAATGAAGGTCACTGTTGGGGTAGACCAAGAACAGAGAGAGACCCTGTCTGCACTCTGCAATATAAACCATTCACGGACCGGTAATCTGTACCGAGTTTTACTATGATTATTTATACTTGCCGTTGCATTATAGATCCGCACTTCATGAATAATTAGATTGTCATTTGAGACAATAATGAAAATCCCTTTGTATTGTTGCATGATAAATGTTATTGTTCCCAAGTGATTGTTGGAGGTCTCGGGTAGCTGGGAGTCTACTTCGAGTTGAGTAAATCAGTAATCTCCAATGCTTGTGGTGCATGAGATTCCCGAAAACAAATACAGTTTGGTAGTGTTGGAGAGAGGGATGATATATTGTGGATATCAGATGGTACCCAAATGAATGGTAATTGTTGATACCATTAAATTTTATTAAGTCATACTTTTAATATATTCAAATTGAGAATATTTAATGTGTCTTTAAACAGAAATTTATATGTAATAATTTTTCCGAGACGTTTAGAGCTCGTTTTGAGAGAATTTTTTAATATTGCTAAATGGAAGTGAAATCAGTTTTGATAATTTTGTTAAGGGTTCAATGGAACCTCAGTTATTGATTTTGTTTGATTAATGTGTATTTGTTCCTTGTTCATTAGAACAAGTGTGTAGTTGATTCAGTTTGTTTTGTGTATTGTAGCGCCTAATTGTGATAATTAAATAGTTTAATAGTAGGATTTTGAATTTAATTTCGGTGAAGTGTTATCCTAAGCTTGATCCTATAATATGTGAATCACTCAGTGGGAGGACGTTCTATGCCCCCAAATACATAAGACTGAGCAGCAGGACAGTGATTTGCATATTTCTTGTACAAAGGGCACAATACATATTTTATTATCTATTGATTTCCAAGATTTATTTAAGTTAAGCTCTACACTATCCATGTTTCTCTGTAAGTGAGACTCTAAACTCTTTTGATTAGATTTCATGACATCTAATACGTCTGTCCTGACATCATCAACTTTATTTTCTAATGCATCCTGTAATTCACTTACATCAGTTTTCATATCCTCCTGTGTCCTTTGCATCACTTCTAACCTGACACCGACACCCTCTTGGGTCTTTTGTATACAGTCTATCTTATCAGTTACCTTCCCTAACCTATCAGCGACTCCCTCTTGTGCCTTCTGTAAGCGATCCATATCAGCTTTCATGTTCTCTTTAATTTTTCAAACATTGTCTTTAACACTATGTAAATCAAGTCTTAAATCATTCAATCCACCCTGGACCTGCTTAAGTAACTCCCACAAGTTCGCAGCACTCGCTTTTTCCGTCATATAATCTACTTAAATCTAGGGACCTACAAGGTAAGATAGATCGTCTACCGTAGCCATGCTTTCAGGACGTATACATACCCTGTCAAATAGATCCTATAAACGTTCAGTGTGACATCATAAGTCAACTCGACTATTTGGATCCCACAAAGTTACACATGACGCAAAACATATCACTTCCACTGAAGACACCACCCTGGAATCCAGTGTAATCAAATCGATAAAATCGATTGATCCAGCAATCGTGGCCCCACATTGGAATCGACACTAGCCCCCCTGTGGCCGTTTGTCAATGGGACAAACGGTGACCCGGCTCACATCCAGGCCCCATTAGAAGAAACGGCCAGGGAGCGAATAAACAAAAATTTGTGTGTGGATATTGGCTGCTATATAAAGAGAAAAATCAATTACTCTGGTAGGCAAGAGACAAAAGCATCTCGGGTCGTTTAAGGATTGAGGTCGAAAGGGCTCGCCGAACCATAAACCATAAGAAAATCACACTAATCCGTATGACCAAATAAAGAAATAAGATTCCAAATTTAATAATCCTGTATTGGGTCAAAGGAGAATAAAACTAAAATAAACAGCTGTAGCTTAGCACGCAGGAGTTTGAAAAGTTAGATTGGGATCATGTCCAAAAAAAAAATTCGGAGTCCCTGAAAATAGAAACTTTTAAATGAAAAATATGTATTCCCAACTCGTGGATGTCCTAAGAATAAGTCACGATAAAGGGATCGTATGGCAAATATATAAAAAACATCATGCCGGCGCACTAGCACATATTCCACTCTGATCACCCAAAAATCAATGAGTTAAATTACGTGGCGGTTAATCAAAAGAATATCATATTACTTACCATCATCTAACTCTATACAATAACTGGCGAATCTCCCATATACTAACTATTATTATTATAATAACTCGATTTCAATGTGAACTCATTCAACCAGTCACTAGACTAACTATGACTTCCATGTCCACATATTTACATCTCTGATTATTCTGAACTCTATTTCCTCCACTTCGATCCTCGATGCTTCTAATTATTTTCTTAATGAGTCATTCTAACATCTGATATTTCTTTAAGAAATTATGAGATTTATAGTGTGGCCACCTGATATCCTGTACTTCCATTTAACAGAAATATCTATAATGGACCGCAGTCTTGAAGCCATTCCATCTAACGCCATATGTGAGGATCTGAATTACTTTCCAGTATATCCCATACTCAATTACTACATCCCTCTACTTAATCATTTAAACATTCGAAAATATGTAACACATCACCGAGATTAGGGACCTTATCCCTATAATCTAATTCAGCAGCCATTCACTGAACGGCGAACATCATCGTCATAGCTCCCAGCTTGACGGAATAATACCATATTATAATTACCAATTAATATCACACACTATTAACCAGAACATCGGACCCTCTATATGGTTACCTGTTCTAAGTAACATCCAACCTCCAGCTCTTCGAAGATCAGAGGCTCTCCTGAAGATCTGGAAAACCATTCAGAAGAACCCCCAGCTACCCATACCTACTGATGTAGCAAAAGCAGGCAATCAACGGTTGAAGTCAAGAAAACCACCTTGGCGCTCTGCAGTACTCCTTGAAGACTCTTCATTTAACATCTCAGAAGCATGGAAAACTATGTGGGAAGAATCATCAGTATTCAATGCACATCTGATTGAAAACCCCTCCAACCGGGTAGAAGGTTTCAAACTCCCCAGACGCCAATGGAGAATTATTAACCGGATCCGTACAGGACAAGGCAAATGTGGATTCCTGCTTCACAAATGGGGTTGGGTTACTTCTGCTAACTGCGATTGTGGAGCTACCTTGCAAACCATCGGGCATATTGTTGGTGAATGTCCGCAACGAGCGTTCCAAGGATCAGTAGGTGACATTCACCATGGATCTTCTGAGGCACTTCAGTGGATTGATGGCCTGGACATAGAAGTTTAGAACTTGTGTTTATGACTTTGTATATAACTGTATATATAACTTGATATGTAGTGTATATTTTAACTCTGTATCATCATACGATAAATAATAATAATGCACTATTTGCATGTAACATAGATCCTCACTTATCATAACGTGTCGACCGTACCTGGACATCGAAGTCGCATGGCAATATGAAAGCAGAACCAAGGTACCTTAACAAATAGTCCCCAATCGTCTCTAGCTCACATCATTCAATCATAACTTCAAATCTAAACTGACCATTAAAAATTAGGGATGGCATTCATCCATTGACCAACATACTTGACCATACTGTCGATAAACATGCATTATATTTGTGCATGAACACTGCATCAAGTTCATATTTTACTGAAATATTACAGTTCCTAACAACTGAATACTGCAATGCATTAGAGAATTAAATACTAATGCTTCCAAGTGAAATAGGCATTAAAGAAATCAGGATTATTATGTGGAATTCGAAGAAATAATTAAGTTTTGCGTGGCATTTATAAGACTAATAAAATGACGTTATGTTTAATGTTCTCTAAATGAAATAATACTACAGGAGTTGGGTTAAACTTTCACAAAAATAAGTAATCGAAAAGGCGCTAAGTTTTACGTTCTCAAGTCATCTATTGCATGGCTATTTGAAGCAGATGTATATCTCCACAATGTACAGGACAAAAATATACGCCTTACTTTATGTGTGGCTCCATGATGATTCCATACCCTCGGGATTTCGAATTGCGGCGTCTTCCCTTCATCCTGGCGGTCGCATCTTTCCTTCGTCCTTGGGGTGGCATTCTCCGTACACCTCCCAACGTCCTGATGGCGTGCGCCTCCAGCGTATAGCGCCCCCATAGTGACGTCCTCCTCCGTCCGGCGGCTATAACTTGTTCCCTGCTCAGCGGTGGCATCTCCCGACGTCAAGGCTCAAGGCACACGCTTCCGTCTCATGACGATTGCTCCTACAACTTCCGCCCCTTTATGGATTTAGCACTCCATCATTTAACTGATCACGTCCATTTGAAGCCTATTCATTCCATACGTTCGTAAATTCATAATTTTACAGTTCATATATCCTTATAACATTGTCGTTAATTTCACCGTATTGGATCACTTCAAAGTCAGTGAAGTGTAACGTTCCGGCCAGCTCTCTCGTTCGTAATTATTTACGTAAATTTTCACGTGGCGGCCGGTTTTGCTTCCACTCTTGGTGCAGGCAGCTATTCAAACTGACCTTGGCCCACTTCTCGAACTGTCTGTGCGTTCATCAACCCCTAGCGCTGAAGGTCAAAGTGAGTGCAGCTTCCACAACATTTTCGTATCGCGACTTACACATACAAGCGACGTTCAGCTGTCTTTAAACATATGCATCGTAATAAGTTTCACTTCAGTTACTATTGTCTCCATTCGTGATCGAATATCTGGGCTGTTCTGTTCTCATTTGACGTTCGTATTTCACTGACGTTATCGTAATCATGTAAGCTCACTTCCCACCAACGGCAAATACTTACATACTTATATATACAGAGTCTCGTTAGGCTTTAGACTACCGTGCATGTATCTGACACTCCGTAAAATACTACTATTTCGGCTGACTCCGAGCAATAACTTCTGTAGTGAAAGAATGGCGAGTTCCAATCAGACTTAATCCTACGCGTATTTCAGTTACGACACTGGATCGAACATGCCTGTTGCCACACTGGCTTAGATCGGACTGACCTTCATGTCTCGGTTCAGACAACACACAATTACTGCTTATGCAGGAGAAGACACGACACTCTTCACGCAAAGGGTGTGGGGTAGGAGAAAATTCCATAGGTCATTCTCGCTACTCTGGCGGCCGGGTGGAAAAGTATCTTCATGATTTTACTCCACAGTTCCCCTTCATTTCCGGCGCAAAAAGGCAAAATTATTAATTATGGGCCAATTTCACGTCTGTCGTGTAGATAAATAACTAGTATTTTCCCAGGCCATAAATCAAAATATATCAAGTATTTCATATAGCACCATCCCTCGTAGTTCACACACATCCACTACCTAGCATGCCAAGTTCCCAGCTAGACTGGTCACCCGGAAATCCACGTGACCTGTCATTCCTGACGTCACGTTAGGCTTTCAGATCCTGCAATTTCGAGAATGTTCCAAATTGACCCTGCTCAGATCGGTCACAGTACCCATTGCAGTAGCTAGCTTTCTAATATGATCTACCGAAATAGGCAGGCTCGTAAACATGTGTCAGGTGAGGATTTTTGAGTTTGGACTCTGATACCCGGTGGGTCTTTGATGGTCTCGCCAATACGAGTTGGCCTGAAATTATGCTTTAACTACAGGGTGCGCCAAACGTAAAGCATCGGACCCCTTACGTTGTGGGCTCAATTCTCTATTGTAAACGTTTCATATATCCACCCAGGAATAATTTTCAATAACCAATTTGCTTTGCGAAAAGGCACTAGCGTTTTCGTTTCCAAAGACTGCCAGACGAGTCCAATGGTTTTAGATACCCCACACTGGCCTTGATTTGTGTGCATGGTGATTCTTCAACTTGGCGATCTGCAGCGTGTCTGAGCGAGTTAAGGCATGCTCCACAATTGCAGAGTGATTACTTGAGTTTAAAATTCCGGTGCCTATCTGAGTGTGGTGTGGTCCCTCGGATTTTCCGGCACCGATTCCAGCGAAAGTCAGGATTGTGCTTCATTTTAATCCCTGTAGTGTCTACCCCAATCCTGTATGATTATGGTTAGAGTAGCACATACTATCCTTGTCACAACAGAAGCACAGGTTGTCAGAATACCATAAAGTCATAGACAAACAAGTAACTAGCATGTTGCAACATTGTAATTAATTCAACCACAACTCCTGCTGAAACTTGGCTTACTGCCGGCAAGTAACTCAAACTGATCGCATGCATTCTAAGATTGCACTGACTAAGCGGCGTCCATCTGGTATAATAATACTACATTAAAACAATGAATCATACTAAATATGAAATAAAATATTAGCAGTTAATTGAGACAAGTGAATAATACATTATAATACCCAGGACGGTTTAATACCAAGCGATAATTTTAGCAACGAAAATGCGCCATTTCAAGGCTTAGTATGCAAAGCAATGACATTGTCGAGCCCCAGAGGGCTTTAAATTTAATGGATGTGCTTTTTTCATGACTACTGTAGCCCATATGACGGTGACAGCGGTTCGTGAGCTGTCAATTATTCAGAAATGGAACACATCTCGTGTGCTGCTCAATGGCGTGAAGCGGCGCTGTGTAGGGAGTTTAACCAGCAGCATGACGTTTCTCAGTTTACAGACATAATAGGATTAATATTATCCATAGGTAATGGTAGTGCACTGAGCTCAGTACTGCGTTACACGGAATGTATGTCTCACAAATTATACAATGAATTTTGATAGAGCTTAAGTGTGTGATACATTTATAATAATATATTGTTATCGTTATAGTTTCATTTGGAGGTCGTCAACACCGTGTATGTAGGTGAATGAAAACTGTCCAATGGCGTGTGTTGTTGAGGTTTCTGTTCTACCATATTAACGTGTAAGTTGGGATGACAGAGGAGTAGCCTTCAGTTTTCTACTAGCCTTTCTGGTAGTGGTTTTCCGTGGATTCCCATTTATACTCCAGGCGAATGCCGGGATGGTTCATAAATTAAGGCCACGGCCACCTCCTAACCAATCCTCATCTGAATAACAACTACACACACTTATATGGCCATCAACATCACACAGGTTATCGGACTAAATCCTCACACACCCGAGTACACGGGGCAACATGACCACGATGTCGCAAAGGTCCTAAATGAATCAACAACAACAACAACAACTACAGTTATACACTAGGATAATAAGTAGTAAACCACGGAATATTACTCATAAAATTACAAGATATCTAATAGAACACAATGTCATTAGGTAAAAATGTTGCACACGTCCCTAGACCACTGAAAGTAGTTATCAGGTCATCAAGAATTCAGTAACCAGATAACAGGGACACTAACAATGGACTTTCAGCGTCAGTCAAATGTGTCCTGCTTGGGTTTCATGGCAAATATTTATTTAGGTAATGATTACAGTATGTCATCTATTTTTGATATTTTCATGTATATCCGATTCATGACACGTTTAGCTGCTGTGGATTTAGAAGCAAATTTATTGTAGTAAATTGTTATATTATGTATATCAGGTTTCCAAAACCTCTAGGTAAATCACTGAATTATACATATGTTGTACCCTGGAGCTATTTCATGTTAGACGGAATGCTAAGTAATACTTCAACTTGTTATGCCTGTATCATCGATTCCTTCTAGGTATAAATTAACATAAATATTAATAATAACAATAATAATAAAAATAACAATAATCATGTCCCTTTTAACTGTCAGGACTTCAGTGCTGATGAGAGTTCAGAAATAATCCGCGGACAGGACTGAGACATTGAAAATGTAGCGACATATTGCTGCTACTTATAAATAACTTGGCATGTCATCAAGCTGAGCTAGTAACGAATCCACAGTGCTGGGTTTCGAAAGCTTTCGCTTAACCAACTCTTTCACTGACCCCATGGTAAAAGTAAGAAACTGAACCTAAATTGTGGTTAAATACAGCATGAAGGAGCCAAGAATGAGTCTTCAAATGAAATAAAAGTGGTTAAGTTCATTTCTTTATTTTATTTTTCTACGTTTCATAGGTTTATTTTCCTCAAGTACAAACAGTCGTTAATATCGAGTCCAACTTAATTTGTCCTCAAGCAGTATCAACCCACCTATGGGTGCACATTAACAAATTAGACGGAAGGGCGCAAGCGGTATGGAGTGCGGTCCTCTAATGTTTTGAATTCGTCCCCTTGTTGTACACACTCAAATTGCTAATATTCCACATTTAATTAATTTAAAGCACCCGGTATATTATTATTAATCATTATTATTATCATTATACATGCTGAATTTATTCCATCTAATTATTATATGCTTATTATAATTACTATTACATATAATCTACTAATCGTCATTTATGAGAATTATACTGGATGTAAGAAAAAGGTACGGCACAAATTTCAGGACACATTCCTCACACGTAGACGAAGAAATTATGTTATATGAACATGGGTCCGGAAACGCTTTGTTTCCATGTTGCACCTCATTGTCTCCAACTCATTACGCATGGGAATCACACAAGAACAGAACGTTAGAATCATGGGGAACATGCACTCTTGGTTACGTCTGGTTACGTTGTCATTATCGTAGGTGCACCGCCAGTGGTTTGTTTTACATGGCCCCGTTGCCATGCGACTTAGCAGATGTGCCTTTAGCTGTGCGACAAAACATGTACTTCATGCACGATGGAACACCTCCTCATTTTAGTGCTAAAGTCCGTCGGCTTTTAAATAACAGTTTCGGTGACGAATGGATAGGTGGAGGTGGACCAATTGCCTGGCCTCCACGCTCTCCGGACCTAAAATCACTGAACTTTATTTGTGAGTACATTTGAAAGTCCTTGTGTATCGAACACCAATACAAGATGTTGAGAGTCTCCGTGCCTGTATTATGGAAGGCTACGACACCATACGCAGTACTCCAAGGATACATCAGCGCATCCGAGATTCTCTAGGGCGGTGGGTTGTTGAATATATCAATGCGCACGTAGGGCATTTTGAACATTTTCTGTGAGAAAGAGTTGCATGTGGTATGCTGGTAGGTTCTGTTCTTGTATGTTTCCCATGATAAATGAGTTGGAAACAATGAGGTATAACATGGAAACAAAGCGTTTCTGGACCCATGTTCATATAACATAATATCTTTGTCGACGTTTGAGGAATGTGTCCTGAAATTCGTGCCGTACCTTTTTGTTACACCCTGTATAACATGGAAACTGAATAGTTAATTTTAAACTTAGGGACTCAGAGGGTCTAGTTGACCAAGATATCGCCTGAGCTGGCGACAGGCGAGCCACAGGAGGTCCGCAGAACTTAAGACTTCGAATCTAGGAATATCGAGCAAGTTTCCGGGGGAGACTGCTGCTGTTTCACAAAGGAATTCAGGAAAGGTGACAGCGACGTCACGAATCTCAATGACATTAGAACAACGGCTAGAGAATTCTAAGAAAATCGTGACGTTTCACCACGCGGATACTGGGGTAAATAAGAAGGCTTCATTTGAATATTACAGACTGATGGTAGGGGGGTAGTCATGGCGACGCCTTTCCTATTGGCTGATGAAGAATATCATGAGAGGGAAGACATACAGTAAATATATATATTCGCAGAGCGATTCTCTTCCACTACCTTCTACAATTATTGAATAATTTGTCACGTCGTTACTATCACTGCTACATTAGCATCTGCTTTTATCTTAGGATAGAAAGGGATCGACATTTCAGTCTTAAGTCAATCGCATATTATAATGATGGTTATATGATCGTGTCTGTGATCATATTTACGAAAGTGAATTATGGAGTACATCCATTCACTGAAGTCAGCCTACAGTGGACAAAGTTAAGTCCCCGTACAGTTCAAGATCTTTATCTTCACCAATTACTTAACTAAAGCTAGCCCCATTCCGAGCATGCTTACTAATCAAATAGGAGGCAGTCACCAGCACGCCAAACCAGTTCTCTGTTATTTCAATTATGGCACAGTGAATTCAAGCTAATTATCGTAAAGTAAATTCAAATCCATAATTTCCAATTTATATAATTCGTCAAATTTCTTTTTAACTTCAAGCTCTATTTTATTTTAACTATTATTACTATTTAAATCTAACGTCACTTTTAGATGCTGTATTTGTTGAACCTAATAAATTTCATTCTTTCTTTGCACATGCCAGGATATTCATTCTTATTAGAAAGTTTTAGTCATAAGGCATCCCTATTCCCAATCCCGGAGGTCAATTGGTGGGTTGAACAGCTTCGCCAAGATTAGAGGAGGAGAGTTCTTGATTGCTCGTTTAAGTTCTAGTAATAAATTTGGTTCATCGAGATCATCACACGACTTGGTGCCCAACCGAGCTTATTATTATTCTTACTAAAAGACAGGTAAGAGGTGGTGGTTATTCTATCATTATTGGCAGTAACGTTGTATTTCTCATCATAGCTGTGAGTGGCTCTCGACACGTTAACTTTGTCACCCATTAGTGGAGTAAAGGGCAAAACGTTACATTTGACGCTGTCACGTGTGGCCGAAAACGAATTGAGTTTCGTGGGGGAAGAGTGTATATTTCTGTGTAAGTGATTTTTGGGGTATAATTATGTTTTTGTGTGTCGAGATGGATGATCAAATGATGAAGCTGAGAAGTGGCAGTAAGTTGAATGAAGGTGTGATGGAGGCAAGTACGGTGAGTGATAGTGGCGTCAATATGGAGGATGGTGAAGCAGACGTAACTAGGAATATAGCGGAGGTCAATTCTGGTGGTACAAGTGAGGAATATGGCAGACCTGAGATTGCAGTAAAGGATAGCATTCTTAAGATTCTCATTCAAATAAATCAAGAATTAAAACAGAACAGTCAGAAATTAGAGAAGAATAGTCAAGAATATAATAAGAAATTTGATGAACGAAATCAGGAACTAAATCAGTACAGTCAGGAAATAAAGAATATAAATCGGGAAACTAATTATAAATTCCAGCATATAAATCACGAATTAAAGAGTAATGATCAGAAAATAGACAATGTAATT
The DNA here is from genome assembly GCA_946902985.2 of Meconema thalassinum. NCBI lineage: Eukaryota > Metazoa > Arthropoda > Insecta > Orthoptera > Tettigoniidae > Meconema > Meconema thalassinum. The sequence goes on from OX336389.2 coordinate 721,468,629, forward strand.
AAATAGAGTTAGAAGCTAGATGAGAATCATGAACAGCTTGAAGAAGATATGACAACTATTAAAGAAACTGTTAAGGACGAAACTCAGAGGTATATGAAGGTGGATATATGTCAAATAAGAGTAGAAATTGAACAGAAATTGGAAGTGGTAGAAAATAAAGTCGGAGAGCTTAACCTGGAGGTAGTGGAGAAAGATAAGAAGGAGGTAAGGGAAGATATAGTCGATAGTAAGAGAGAAGAGAAGATAATTAAGGAAAAGACAGGTGTAGAAACAGGGAGAATGAGAAAAAATTGAGCACTCAGGAGGTAAAAATGCAGAAACCATCGATGAAGAAAATACACGGCTGAAAAACAATTCAAGGTTAGAATAAATGAAGCACAGCAGGAGATGAGGAAGAGCTTTCCTAAGTTGGTAGAGGACAGGATTAAACATTGATTTCCTGAGATGGAGAAGCGTTTGTTAGATAAAATTGAGCCAGGAATCTCGGACAAACAAGAAAAGCAGAAGGTAGAAGGAGCACCAGGAATAGGAAGAAGCAGCAGAAACAGAGTATTTCGTTAGAGAATATATTAGATGGAAGGAAAGTGTAGGTAGAGGATAGGTATGAAATAGATGAGAGTAGAGAATGTGAACAGCCATTAAAAAGATGTTAGATAAAAGTAGAGTAGAAGTTGAAGATAGGAAGGAAATAGAGGGGAGTATAGAAGGGGAACAGCAGTTGGAGGACATGTTACATGAAAATAGATTAGAGGAGGAGAAAAGGGTGGAAGTATGAAATAGAAGATTAGATGTAAGTAACAAGTAGAAGTTCGAAGTAAGAAATCCTAGGAGCAGAAAGAAAGTAGAGAAGCAGGTTACTGTGCTAGAAGAAATGGAAGAAAGATTGAAAGAGTGAGAAGAGTTGAAGAGGGGAAATGTAGCTTTGTTATTGATAAGTGTGGTACTGAGAAGGGAGATACTATTGTTCTTAGAAAAGAAGAAATAATTACAGTGAAACGAGAGAGAGAAAGAGAAGATTGGTAAAGAAGTAATAATGCAAGGTAGGGCATACATGTAATGCGAGGTCAGATATCCAGTCGATAATATTCCCAGCCAATACTTTGTTTAGTGCCTATGACCTGAATATAAGAAGTGATCTCCTGTGCGGATTTGAGGACAGTGAAGTTAAGCCTCGTAATAATGTTAATTTGAATTCCGTCATTAGCTTACATGTGATGAGGGCGCGTCTCAACTCGCTTTTTGACTCTGGTTGTGAAAAATCATGTATTAGTTCAGCTTTTTGTAGTAGAATGAGAGAGTTCGGTGTAGTTTCTCAGGAGATTCCAATTAAGTCTTCGTTCGTGTTGACGGCAGTAGGGAGGAAGTCACACGTAATCTCCAAACAGGTTATTGTGGAAATTAGTATAAACAATGTAGTCGGTACTCAGGTATGCCTGGTAATCCCGAACCTGATATATGATATAATCTTGGGGTGGACTGGCTGTCTGCTAACCATGTCCAACTGTGTTACGATGAGGGCTGTATTAAATTTAGATGGAATGAGGAGGTCTTGATTATAGCATTTAATGATCCAGGTAAGGTTAATGATTATCAAGGAGTATGTATGATAAATGAGGTTTTATCAGGAGGCGATATGGAGGTAAGTAGTAGAGGTGAGTTTAATTTTATTGGCTGGTTGCTGACTAATGACAGTCAACAGGATGCATAATGTAGCACTGTGGAGAAGAGTCTTTCGGGAGTAGATCAGAGTGATCTATTATTAGAGGTTCTATTACGGAATAGTAGAGTCTTTTATAATCGGATTGACGGGGCCAATTGTAACACACTTTCTTTAAATGTAATTAATCGCGCAGTCTTCGTGGAAAGAAGGTATCCCTTTCCGATACCAGGATTCCGTGCAACAGCAGGTAGATCAGATGTAAGAAGATAAGATTATTGACCCATCAATTAGCCCCTATGCTAACTAGTTAATTACTGTACCAAAAGCAGATGGACAGGTAAGGTTGTGTCTTGACGCATGGATGCTGAACACCCATATTTCACAAGACCAGTTGAGATCACAATTGAAGAATTAGTGCAGTGTTTCGAAGGGACACAATGGTTTACTTGTGTAGATTTAACTTCAAGTTTTTGGCGGGTGCCATTATGTAAGCAGAAAAGACCATTAACAGCCTTTTGCCACAGGAATAATCTTTTTCAAATTTGTAGATTTCCCTATGGACTCAGTAGTGGTTCTGCACCTTTAATCAGAGCACTTAACATCGCACTAGGCTATGTTACCCGTAGTTTTTTCACAATTTATATCGATGATTTAGTCATCCGTTCTAGGTATTTTGTCGAACATCTAGGTCACTTAGAATGTGTTAAAAGAAGCAAGATAAGGCAGTCTCCTATGGAAAGGAAATTACGTTTCTTGGTCACAAGGTTTCAACGGAAGGTGTAACACCAGTGGAAGGTAAAGAGACCGATAAAGTCCTTTTAATGGTCCCGAGGCTATCTATTGTAGTAAAGCAGACACAGTAATGAGGATTTCTTCCTTATTTATTTATGGCCACTTGGTTATTACTAAGTGGATTGGACCCTGTGCTTACGTTTTAGTGGATGGCAACAAGACTTCATATGGTAACTATAACGTCCAATCTCTACGCAAATACGTGGAGTGAGTATGGTAATACTCTGAAGTAAAGGAAAGCATGTGTCGCTGACCAATATGGTAAATAGTATTAAGTAGGCCATGGTGTACTGATGTGACTGCAGGAGATTCCGACTGAGCAGTACAGCTGAGTGTATACGAGTTATCTTGATCAGATAAGATTGAGGTGACGTGAGATAGCCAAGATGTGAGAGGTGGCAATTCAAACATACTGGGATTAAAGGGACACTTGCACTTAAATATCTTGCCTATACTTAAAACTCTGTTATTTTTATGTCATATAGTAATGTATTTTAGTTACATCACAGAGACCTTGTGTGGAAACAAGTATGTGAGTGTCACACTTATGTGTAAAAAGTTCGTGAAAGTGATTTGAAAGGCAATCTAAAATTCTGGAGCTACACTGAAAACGAGAGTACATTTTAAATAATGATCATTCCCCTAGAATATCTGTATATAAAGCAATCATTTAGTATGTGTAAAGTTAAACACACAGCAAGTGAAATGTTATATCAAGAATCCAAATGAACACTGACGGAATAATACGCCGTGGAAAAGATTGTGCATATCTTATGTAATTTTTCAGGGTAATTTTTCAAGATTGTTTGTCAAGGGTAATTTTTATGATAGTACTGTTTACTAAGATGCATAGTTTTTTTGACATATTGTGCCCGTTAGTCTGGAGACTACCGCCCACATATGCGAGAACCTCGAAAACAGTTGAGCACGAGACTATAAAAACTCTCAGTGAAAACTTGGTATATCAAATGGTGCAAAACTGAATTCAAGATTCACGCCTGAATATAGGAAGGATGGGAAACACACAGAAATTCTAAAACAAAACGCCTCCACTTTTATTTAATAAATTAATATCACTCGTAAATAAGACACTTCTACCTAAATCTGCAGGGTTTATATTAATAGAGTCTTTCACCCTGAGATTCCTTAAACAGAAAATCTATAGTGAAACTTCACTCGAAAAGAAATAAATGTCTTATTCTCTAGTAATTTTCGAAGTGAAATGCCATGTCCTGTGGTTCGTATTCCACGTAAAAAGGAGGTCCCGTGGCTCATGATCGCAAGATTTACGGTCACGTTAAACTACAAGCTTCCTTCCTTTTTATTCTCTAGTAATCATTCAGTCGTATCCACATTCACTGATTATGTAAGAAATAAATATCTTTTTATCTAAATAATTGTTCAATCTTGTCCATATTCACTGATAATTTACAAAAAAAAATAGTATATACCACACGAGTCACTATTTTGCACTTACATGTGTTCTTAAATCTACCAATAATGAATAATCGGTCTACAAATCATCATAATGAAATTTGAAGCAATCAGATATTAAGGTAAACACTCCAATAATAAATTTCTAGTTGATATTGTTACATCAGTTACATCAGTGACCACATCCACTATGTTCCCGGCATGACTATAGCAGAAAACATTAGGCTCACACAGAAGTATGCATTTGAAAATACGAGGCACGTCCAGAAAGTAAGTTCCGTTTGGTAATAAAATTCAATTGTGTACAGATACAGAAAAATTATTTATTGCACAACATTCTACACCTCTTAAACTACTTTTCCACATAACTGCCGAACTTTTTCAGGCATTTGTCATAGCGTGGCACAAGTTTTTGGATATCTTCTTCATAGAAGTTAGCCGCCGACATACGCAATTTGCCTAACAGTGGTGGCCAAAGGGTAGGATATCTTACAGGGGGGTCTTCACTCTCGTTTACGGGTCGGCGGCAAACTTCTATGAAGAAGGTATCCAAAAACTTGTGCCACGCTATGACAAATGCCTGCAAAAGTTCGGCAGTTATGTGGACAAGTAGTTTAAGAGGTCTAGAATGTTGTGCAATAAGTAATTTTTCTGTATCTGTACACAATTTAATTTTATTACCAAACGGAACTTACTTTCTAGACGTGCCTCGTATTATTTAATCACCTGAGTAGCGTGATTTCACTAATGTCGCGACATCAATACTAGCCAAAATATGCTTGGCTCTGTCAAATACTATGCATTCTCTCTCATTAATTTGCATAATTGAAATACTATCAACATCAAATACTTAATTACAACATATTTTCATAAGACAGCACTCTCAAGCCACTGTGCTTGATCACTTACACATTCCAATATGACGGTGTCATGCGATTGATATGCCCGCTTCAACTGAGGATAGTACGTGCCTCCACTGAATGCAAAAATTTCAAAACTTAAATATTTGTAACGACTCACCTACTCGACATTTGCTATTAGGATTTCTGATTTTTGCATGATAACTAAATATTTTAGCACCTAAGAATTCTCCAGTCCATCAGTTGTTAATCACTGAATTCATTCCTTTGGAAAATATCAAAGTGAGATTATTATCATCATTCATCTCTTCGCATATTTATGATTCGTTAAATGCCATAGGTAAACTTATAAATCTCCTTATTTATTATTATTATCCCTTGTCCTTATTGGATTTAAGTTGGCACAGATGCATTACTTTTAGAAATATGCAAGGCATGAAAATGTTTTTCAAAAACCACTTATTCCGAATAGTTACTAAGGGATAAATACGAAAATGTGTTTATAAGATTATGAATCACGAGGCGCATATGAAATCTTGCGATGATATTCGCAAAAATATTGTATCAAAACTGGGAAAACCCTAAAAATAAGTTAACAGGCATTACACCTGGTTAAATAGAAACTGACTTGAACTAAACGACTGGCTAGATAAATGCAGAATTAAAGCTAGGATAAGCAGAAATAATGTTTGGAAATACGCATAACTATACTACATTAAAACTACCAAAACATTGTCAGGTCTTACTTTAGATCATTCCTGGACATTGATTTGGCCATCTGCTCGGCGATTGATAGTGCTGTCCGGCTCCTACATGTGTGGTGAGTGCTTCCCAAATGGCACCCACATCGGCCTGGCGTCGACCTCGGACTGTACTCCATTTTATGGCTCCATCCTGGGTGTTCGAGGGTCTCCGAAACATGGCCTAGTCTAAATATCTTCTTCCTTCTTGTTCCGCTAACCCATCTGTGATGATATTAGTGCATATTCACGATCTTGACGTAGAACATACCGGAAATTTCACTCATCAGATAGCCACAATGTTCCGCAATTATTTTGTAAAAAGTGATAGAACGGTGTATTCCACTGTACTGCACACGCTTGGCTAACTGTTTCAATAATATGCCTCTCCACTGTTCTGAACACGCTTGGCTAACTGTTTCAATAATATGCCACATGAGCTATTAATTTCGTTTTTCAATATGCGACATAGTTCACTGCTCGAGTTATGTGTTAAGTCGCTGGCTTCGAAAATGCATTCAACATAAAGTTATAACGCGAATTTAATGGCTTCTAACATGCGCTCTACAGAATGTTCTAGCACCTTTAAATTTCATTGCGTCATGAAAACACCTCTCACTGTTCATAGTTATCTCTCTCGACTCATAGCAATGCGCCTAATTACAAAATCAGCAAAGAGTTACTATAAATCTTAGAACGCCGCCTTTCCAACGACAAAAACAACTCTGTAAAGAACACAACGGAATTAGTAACAGCACTGAACACCCTACAAATGAAACCTAGCATGAGGCTTGTATCTTTCGATGTAACTAACATGTACACCAATATTCCTATTAATGATGCAATCAATACCATCGAAAGTAACTTAAAATCCAACAATTCGGAAGAAGAAACTGAAGAGATCGTGCGACTACTGAGGGTCGTCCTCGGCCAAAACGCGTTTCAATTCGACAATAAAATGTACCCACAAACAGGAGGATTAGCGATGGGATCACAACTAAGCGGATTAATCGCTGACATCTTCATTAATGCAATAGAAAATGAGTTTTTAGAAAAGACTTCAACAAAGGGAATAGTAATATGGAAAAGATACGTAGATGATGTAATTTGCATCTACGATACTGAATTAACAAGCGAAGAAACAATTCTCCAATTCATTAATAGCCTACACCACTCAATCAAATTCACCAAGGAATCCGAAACAGATCGAAAAATAAATTATCTCGACATAACTATTGAACGTAAGAACAACGAGCTTTCATACTCCATATTCCGAAAAGCCACACAAACCTCGCATGCAATCGACAAACAGTCTAATCACCCCAGTACCCATAAGTTAGCGGGGTTCAATTCAATGGTGCACAGAGCTTTAAACATACCCATGTCAACAGACAATTATAATAAGGAAATAAGAACCATTAAACAAATAGCAAAGGAAAACAATTTCCCGCCAAGCAAAATAGACCAAATTGTAGCCAAACATAAAAATAAAGATAAAATGATTCCAAAACCGGACATTAATGAGAAAAAATTCGCGCTTCAACCTTGTGAATGAGAACACGTATAAAATCACTAATCTATTCAAAAATCAAGGCATAAAAATAGCATTCACAGCGAATAATACGACCGGGAGGCACCTGCAAAATAGCAATCTAAATAAATAAGACCCGTACTCAAAGTCAGGGGTATATTCTATTACATGCCAAGATATTGGTTGTCAAGCTAATTACATTGGACAGAGCGGAAGACGAGTAGATACACGTTATAATGAACATAGGAATGCGATAAGATACGGAACACATTCAGCCGTATGCGAACATATGTGTGACACGGGGCACAGCTTCACTAAAATCGAGACTGATCTAAAAATAATTCATCTCGAATCGAAAGGCAGAGCTCTCGACATAAAAGAAGCAATCGAGATTCACCTAGCCAAACAAAACAATCCCAACAATCTAAATGAACACACTTTTATGGAGAGTTAACCCCTTATCGCTCTACTAAAAAACACACCCTGTCGAAAACAAGACACAACTTAGCGATACAGCCAAGCTAGATAAAAAAGGGGGAAAATAGCGGTGTTTATAAGTAAATGTTATTTGGATCAGGTGTACTATGTACATTTTTCTGCAATAAACCTAGGCCGATATGCGCGGCAGTATTCAAGGTGACGGGACGTCTTTAATAGACCGTGTACCGCTTAGTATAAATGGCATTTTTAGCCCATGCGTGGCGAAGATAGTTCCACGGTCTTTAGTAGTTGCAGACTCCTGCATTCAATAGCATACACTTTTTTCTAGATATGGCAAAGTCACACAAATATACATGGCACTGACGTCTGTAAGAACATAGCAACTAAAGGGGGAGGAAGGGGAAAACCAGTGCCACCCAGCGAACACTCGGGTTTAGTCGACTACAACTGGTGTCTATGGAAACACGCAACTGCTTCAAGTTCCAGTTAAAGAGACAACTCGATAAGTATAAGCTTGCATTATTTCAGTATAACCATAGTTGATTTTGTAAAACCATATAATCACCCCTAACAGACAAATTCCGGATTTTCATCACTATTTTAGAAGTTTACCTAACATTAGGTAGGCTATACCATATTTAACATACACCGACTGTTGCATTACCAACACTGCAACTAAATAATTGCACATATTGTATATATTTTTCACCTGTATTCTCAAACTTAGATGTTATAGCCTAAGTGTAATGGATCTGATGATGATCGCTTGACGATCGAAACTGGTCATCCTAGTGTATTTATTAATCTTATGTAATTTATTTCAGGATCAGGGCATAACCCAGCTCTATTTGGGTACATTCGTGTTGACCGACTGAAAAGCACCAAACTTTTGAATACTCAAATTTTAACTATTCCACATTTAATTAATTTAAAGCAGCTATATATTATTATCATCACTAATTAATATTATCATTATTTTTTCAATTTATTTCATCTAATTATTGTATATGCTTATTATTATTACTATTACATCTATTCTATTAATCAACATTTATTAGAATTATATAAACTGGAAATTGAATAGTTAGTTTCAAAGTTAGGGTCTCATAGTGTCTGATTGCCTAAGGTATCGTCTGAGCAGGCGACAGTTTAGACTTCGATTCTAGGAGTTATGGAGCAAGTTTCCGAGGGAGACTGATAATGTCTCACAAAAGAATTGAATAAAGGTGGCTGTGAAGTCACGAATATCAACGACATTAGAACAACGGCTGGAGAATTCTAAGAAAACTATGACGTTTCACCACGTGGATTCTGGGGCGATTTAGACGGCTTCATTTGAATATTACAGACTGATGGTAGGGGGGTTGTCATGGCGACGCCTTTCCTATTGGCTGATAAAGAATATCAAGAGATAGAAGCCATGAGGGCAATATATGCGTATGCGTTCGTAGAGCCATTCTCGTCCTCTATCTTCTACAACTATTACATAATTTTTCACGTTGCACAGTGGAGTATTTACCCTAAAAAGCTTGCCAAAAATACTTAGCTAACCTATTATATTTTTATTGTTTTCTTAGCATATAATTAGGATGGAATGATATCTAAAGCATAATTGTAAGTGATAAAAGATTTGACTTGGACAAAAAACACATTTATTTTCGATCCAGTGACAAAATCAATACAATTGATTGACATCAATCGGGATAACTATATAAATAAAATTTAAAATAACAAGAACGCGCTTATTTTGCGTGGAAATTCTATATAGGTTATTTTTACACACAGCCGTATCATAACATAATAAATTGCTATTGACTAATTGTAAATTTCAAAACAGAATATTAATCGTGCTGCCCAAAGAATAGCTGGTCATAGTCTATGTTAAACAAATAATCTGGCAGTCAAAAGAGGTTACGATGAATTTCCATTTTAGTCTGAATCCTCTTCCTCCTCATCATCGTTCTCTGATTGTAAGTTATCTATGGCGGCTGTAGTTGATAACTGTCTTGGAATCAGATGTTGAAGACTTTCCTCTAAAAATCGCTCTGTTTTCTTAGGTGTCATTGACCGAGAAATCGAAATAAACGGATCTGAACTCAATAAAAGTCTGCTTAAAATGTCTCGGTTACAAAACTCCCTTGAAATTTTCCGAGAAAAATTTTGTCTGTACTGCCGAAAGAGCTTGTTTTTGCTTCAGCAGCCTCTTCGAATAATTGGCCAATCGGGAGCAATGTATGTGATATAACTGTAGCACCATGCATTACAATTCTGTGTAGCGTTGGAGACATGGGGTGCCAGTTGCACTGCTCCACATACAGTTGAGGTGTTTGTAGTGCGTAGTTGAAGAATTTGTCAATGCCAATTTGATGGCAGCTTGCAATTATATCTAAAATAACTTTCAACTTAAAAATCAGGTTTCCGTGTAACCCCGTTATTTCTGCGGATTTGACGGGGTCCACAATGAACCTTCTTGACGTATTCCCCTCATTTGTGCTGCCGAATACTGCTCTCGGTATATCGACCAAAAGTCCCAATTCTTCCCTAAAAGTGTTTTGTATTCTTTGAGCTTAGTCTCTGCTATGATTTCCTTGTCAGCAGTGGATCTTGCTTGCCACTTTTTAGTCGGTAATTTGTGTGACAAATTAAGTAATGATTCAAAAAATCTTATTCTTGTATGAAGGATTGAGAGCCCGAATTTCAAAATTTCTGGATCAACTTCCTTTTTTTTTCGTCAAATTATCAAATTTTTTAGACGTGTCTTTGCATATGTAGGCGTCGCATTGTAGAAGTTGTATTAGTTGCTGCGTTACAAACTTTTGCATCCACCATAGTAGGTTCCAGAATAGGTTTCAGGCGGACAGTGACCCCACTAGGTGTAGGCGCTTCGGTTTCCCTTAGACTTTCCCCTTGGCTTTGAACGTATTTAATTTCTACATTCGTTAAAACCTATGTTTCATGACCAAACCATAATCTAAATGGTCTGCAAAACATCGGTGATGATGGCGTAGGGTATTGCAAGATCAGTATTTCGCCTGCGACATTGCTAAATAATCTCAGTGGAACCAGTGAGCATTGGAAAATGTGTGCATCACTGCTCTCAGAATCATTAAATTCTTGTTACATAATCGTGTAGTTGTATGGTTAAGCGACTCTTGAAGCCTTACTTCGATAGAAGTTTCTGTCACGGTAATAGAATATTCAGAGAGGTAGCATTCTTTTTAAGACTCTTTCAGTAACGAGTAACATGTATAAATGTTTTTATTTGCACTTTGAAATACTTCTTATTGTCTTTTAGAAAGACGATCTTCGGCGAAAATGGACAGAGTCTGAGAAGTGAATTTTTTTAAACTTATTTGTTTATTCAGAAGAGGCGATAATTTTTCGGTATTTAGAAGTTTGGGTTGGACTTGAGGTAGCACCTTTTATAATTACCGAAGTGCTCGTTGGATCATCTCTGCTGCGTATGTTAGTTCTTCGGGAGATGCCTGCCTCCTTAACTCTTCTGTTTTTCGACGATTGCTCCGATCACTCGAGTCCTCAAAACGTAATATTTGTCTGCCACACATCGGTTACACCCAGCTGGGCAATTCAATGGACCTATTTAACCACTCTTGATTGTCTTTTACGAACCGTTCTTCCGTACTGTGTTAGGCAACCTACTTATTTCAAAAATCCAACTTGAAATAACGTAGCTTTGATGTTAAAGTTGAACTTCCCTCTAGTGGGACACTTAGTGATGACAGCAGAAGTATATTTTCCATGTAAATAAACCTGTTTTCTATCAATTGTTCGCTGCGTTCCTTTAGAAGTTCAAACATACGCATTCGGGTAACAGTCTGCTTGGAAGCGACTTTCTCAGGTTCTGTAACAGACACCAACCCCCATTATTAAAAAGACGTAGAACAAAAAGGGATCCGTAGGAGAGAGTTTTTCTTTTATTAATAGTAAGAATAGGACCTAACCTTCATTTGTGCTTGTCGATCATAACACAGCAAACCCTGACACACAAACCAAAACACTATGCAATGATTATAAACAGCACAATTTCGCTACGGTTTCATATCACCAACGCAAACACCAAGAACTCACGCTAATACATACTTAAATTGATGTTTATGGGATAGATCTAGAGTACTTATCTGTATGATCATGCTCCATTGTTTGATTTGTGTTGTGTGCATTGATTGCGATGCACCCCTGAATGGCGCTGCCAGCTGCAGTGATGCGCAGGGCGTCCCATACTACTATGAAAAGTCCAGGGCTTTACTTACCTACAAGAAATGATCGTCTTTACTCGTTAACCATAAACTTTACAATTTCTACTTTTGGCCAGCTTTTTAGGGTAAATACTCCATTTTGCGTCGTTACGATCACTGATACATTAGCATCTGCTTCTATCTTAGGATAGAAAGTGATCGATATTTCAGTCCAAAGCCAAACACATATTATACTGACGGTAATATGATCGTGTCTGTGATCACCTATGGAAACCCCATACCAGTTCTTTGTTATTTCAATTATGGCAGAGTAAATTCAAGCAATTTATCATAAAGTAAATTCAAATCCATAATTTCCAATGAATTTACTTCGCCAATTAAATTTTAACTTCAAGTTATATTTTATTTGACCTATTATTTCTATATTGTAATCTAACGTCACTATTAGTTACGGCATTTGTATAACTTAATAAATTTGGTTCTTTCTTTGCACATGCTAGGACTTTCTTTCATTAATAGATAGTTTTAGTCATAACACTTCCCCATTCCCTATCACGGAATTCAATTGAATAGTGGCACAGCTTCGCCACGATTTGAGAAGGAGAATTCCCGATTGCTTAATTTAAGTTCTAGTTATAAATTTGGTTCATCGAGATCATCAGATGACCTGACGCCCAAACGACCTGATTATTATTATTCGTATTAAAAGACAGTTAAGAGGTAAGTATGTTATTATTATTGGCAGTTACGTTGTATTTCTAACTACAGCTGTGAGTAGCCCACGAAACGTTAAATTTGTCGCCCATCCTTGTGGTAAAAGGAAAAACGTTACAGTCCCTAAAAAAATAATTTTTTGGGAAATGTTGGGAAGAAGCATCCGTCCTATAGATAAAAATAGGTATCTATAATATGAAATTAGACACATTTTGAGAAATTAATTATTCTGTGAAAAAAGGTTTGTCTGTACATTGAATGATTAGATCATCAGAAAGGTCATCTTAAATATTTGTAAATTGGGCAGCCGCCACATTGTTTTTGGTTTTATCAGGTTATTGAATGAAAGTAGTATAAAGAGACCGGTCCTGGCACAGTGGCTAATGAGCAAGATGGCCAGCGGGCTCAACTCTCTTACGTTATTCTTATGGAGGGAAATTCACAGCTGCACAGGGGCTAATGGGCAAGATGGCCACCACGTCCTGAGGCCGTTACAGGGAGAGGTCAGCCGTGTAACGTTGCTAAATGGAATATGTATTAATATTATTATTAATATTATTATTATTATATATTATAATTTTATTTATTTATTATTATTATTTTATTATCCATTATTATCATTATTATTATTATTTATTTAACTATTTAATATTTATTAGTATTTACTATTTTAATTTGGACTGTTGGAGCAGCAGAAAACAGGATAATTGAACCGTTTGAAATGTGGTTTTACATGAGAATGATGAAGATCAGATGGGCAGATAGGGTAACAACAGAAGGCGAGTGGGAGAGGAGAGATGTTTCTGATGGCTACTAATGAAGAGAAGAGATAGGTTGGTAAGACACATACTAAGACACCTAGGAATATCAATCTTAGATATGAAAGAAAGAATAGGTGACAAGAACTGTAGGGGTAGACCAAGGTTACAATAGGTTAAACAGATTGCCTTGGATATAGGTTGTGGTAGCTATGTAGAAAAGAAACGAATAGGAACAACAAAATAGCAAAGTCAGTAAAAAATATTCAATAACGAGGAAAGAAAATGTGTTTTTGGCCTATGCTAACAAATACAAGAGATTGGTTGGTATGACACATACAAAGACACCCAGGAATAGCAAGCTTAGTTATGAGAGAACGAATAGAGGACAAGAACTGTAGGGGTAGACCAAGGTTACAATAGGTTAAACACATTGCCTTGGAAATAGGTTGTGGTAGCTATGTAGAAATGAAACGAATAGCAACAACAAAATAGAAAAGTTAGTAAAGAAAATACACCAATAAAGAGGAATGAAAATGTTTTTTGGTGTATGCTAACAAAGACAAGAGATAGCATGGTAAGACACATACTATGACACCTAGGAATAACAACCTTAGATATGAAAGAAAAATAGATGACAAGAACTGTAGGGGTAGACCAAGGTTACAATAGGTTAAACAGATTGCCTTGTATATAGGTTGTGGTAGCTATGTAGAAATGAAACGAATAGGAACAACAAAATAGCAAAGTCAGTAAAAAAAAATATTTTAATAAAGAGGAAAGAAAAGGTGTTTTTGGCGTATACTAACAAACACAAGAGATAGGTTGGTATGACACATACTAAGACACCCAGGAATAGCAAGCTTAGTTATGAAAGAACGAATAGAGGACAAGAACTGTAGGGGTAGACCAAGGTTACAATAGGTTAAACAGATTGCCTTGGATATAGGTTGTGGTAGCTATGTATAAATGAAACGAATAACAACAACAAAATAGCAAAGTCAGTAAAGATAATACATCAATAAAGAGGAAAGAAAAGGTGCTTTTGGCGTATGCTAACAAAGACAAGATATAGCTTCGTAAGACACATACTAAGACACCCAGGAATAGCAAGCTTAGTTATGAAATAAAAGGGTAGAGGATATGAACTGTAGGGGCAGACCAAGATTACAATAGGTTAGACAGATTGCCTTGGATATAGGTTGTGGTAGCTATTGAGCTCGACATCACTTCTGGGATGTGACATCGATGGCCAATGAGAAGTCAATCTTCCATGGATAAACCGAGGACTCCAAAGCAGCAGTATTTTCTCGTTGGGAGTAACACTCATTTAATGCACCACAAGTTAATGCGCCACTAATATTAATTTTTGCCATTTTATTTGGAGACTGTATTTATTAAAGGATATTTGTAAATAATTGGAAGCACTGAAGAATTCTATGAGTTTTGTTGATATAACCTCGCAGAATATGCGATGAACGTTCTCTTGTTGCACCCTTGACTGGGGTGGTACCATTGAAGCTTCCGGCATCTTGCCGAGGACACTCTTGTTTCAGGGGAGGTCCTGACCGGACGTGAATTTCATCGTCGTTAAAATCCACGAGTATAATTTAGGCCAATTATCATTGAAGTGTGAATACTATTTAAATGTATAGAGAGAGGCTGCCATTATAATTTAGAACTGTAATTTGGCTTAAATAAGTGACATTCGTAACGTTGGGTAAACATTTGTGAACCCAGGACCGAACAACGTCGCGAGCACATGGTTGCAGGCCGAAGTGAAAAATTGCAAAAGTTTAAACAATTCGTCGTTTGCAGTTAAATGAGAATCTATATTTCGTTGTGTAACACTCACCAGTGCATAAAGGTGAATTTCTAGCGAGCGGATGGCTCCAGCGTAAATTAATACGAGTGTTTAAGGGACATAAAAGATTGGAGTGAGTATAGTTGCACATGCAACCATTCTAGCGTCTGTGAGCGGAGAAACACATGGTCATTTTTGCAATAAGCCGCTATTTGTGCAGATGCAGTGTATTTGTAAAACAAAACCAAAATAAGCTTAAACTCAGTGAAAACGACGGATATTTGATCAAGATGGAGATCACATTATTAGTCCAACACCACGTGGGCACGATTATTCCTATTCTGATGGAAGGCGTTATGGCTACTCCAACCATGCCATCACATTTGCCAATGGTATCAGGCAAAGTGCACACGCTGGAAATACTTAAGATGGTCACGTGAATCCGACTGTAAAGTCGCAATTTTTTAATGTATGATCATGACACCGGAGGATTAATTATAGAGACTTTACTACAGCACATTCTTTAGGTAGGGTTCATGCTTTTATTTTCACGATTTGTTATGGTTATTCGACGACGTATCATTCGTCAGAGCCTGGGGATAAAACTCTTGCCACAATCCTTGTAAATACATTTTTCATGGTTATAAAACAGTGCTTCAAACTAAGCCCAGTTACGCAGTACCATTATGTCATATACAGTCAGAACCACATTCTGTTGGATACTGTTAGTCCAGTAAGCAGGTGTTTTGAAGGCCGAAGTCCGGGATGTTATTTCATTGATCCATTTATTGCGAGCGCAAGGCGCTGTCTGTACGAATAAATCTAGAAGGCTGTGAACTGCACTGCCAGCAGGCTCCGTATAAACTGGTTTGTGACGCTGCAGAAACATATGGGAGTGTTCATATGCTTTAATTTGTATAAATTGACATTCAGACGACTATGAAGGAACGCTATGATAGTTAATAATAATAATAATAATAATAATAATAATAATAATGTTATTGGTTTACGTCCCTTTTAACTACACTGGCTTTAAGAAACGCCGGGGTGCCGGAATTTTGCCCCGAAGGGGATCTTTAACGTGCCAGTAAATGTACTGACACGGCTCCCTCGCATTTGCGCACCCTCAAATGCCAGCTGACTGCGCCAGGTTTCGAACCTGCAACCTTGGGCTCAGCAAGCGAGAACGTTACCCCTGAGCCCCGCTATGATAGTTAAGATGAGCCGAGCAGGCAGTCTTAGGCTCGATGTGAGGGGTCATATCATAACAATTGGGGAGCCCCAGAATTATTGTAATATTTTTTTTGACTGCACAATTTATTGATGAGATATAATCGCAGTCCATCCACACTTTGTGTATATTAGAGAGTACAATTATAATCCACAGCTGATTGTACAGCTTATGAATCTTTGTCCACAGGCTGGAAATTGTATAAAACTAGTGAACATAATTGTAATATTTGAGGTTTACCACAATGGTAGGGTGCTATCCCAGTTGTAAAGTACGATTGTGTACTACCTAAGCTAGTGACGTGTACGTTTTTGTCTCGTTGACGAAGCAAACGGAAGACGGTTCGAGTGTAATTGAGAGTTTGGAAAGAGAGTTTCTTCCCAATTGTCAATTTACACCAATTTACACACTTTACGATTTTAAAATGGTCACTGATGAAATATAGAGAAACTGATAGGACAAAAAATGATATTAATAAAACCTAATTACAATAATCAAGTGATAGGATATTCTCTCTATCGCAAGCCTAAACGAAGTGATAAGAAGTATCTTTAAACATGATTGAAACCCTAAACGTAATGAAACCTTGTTGACCAATGATTAGTTATTGCTATGTTGCGACTTCATTATAGGTATTCCCTATTTAGTGAGACGACGGTCGTTCAACTACGTATTTAAACACGGTACTTAAGGGACACTGGGACTGAGTTTTCTAATTCCTGTAAATATTAAGGTACAGTCTTGATATTTTGTTTGCTGATAGTAAGCTGTAGTATAAACATGTGCACCAAATTTGATCAATGTAGCTTTACTAGCTGCATAGAAATTAATTATTTTCCAATATTTATATGCAAATTATTCAAATATTCAAAATGTCAAGCGCGTCAAACTAATGTAGATAGCACAATTTATTTTTATTTTTCTAGTACTGTACCCGATACCTAGTTTAGGCTATCGGCTACGCCAGCAGACATTAAGCCGTAGTTGAGGTTTTGAGAAGAGTTAGGAAAAGATAGCGCACCGATCGAGTCAAGAAGAATGTCAAGATGACGTAGGAGGTCTAGGATCAAGGAGGCACTGACATCTGTAAGAAGATGGAATTATGGATAGAGATGTGAAGCTTTATTAAGACATGTATGGAATATGGTATTTAAACATCTTAGAAGAGGATATATAACATGCATTATATGTGGAAATAATTTTATGGAAGTCAGATAACCCTTAAGTTATTTTATAACGGAATAGCCGAGATGATGTGGGTTCGAGACTATAATCGTGACGCGAGAGCACTGTGGTGGGGGAATACACCACGTGTCTGCGCCAGGCAGATAAGAGTGAAGACAGTGCCAGCACATTCAGTGGAGCTCTGTCAGTCGAGCAAGTAGGGTCGAGCTCTGTAGCGAAGCGAGACGCACGGTGAAGGTCGCGTAGCGTACCGAAACTGTCACGGCAGAGTGTAGGCGACAGTTTCAGCATCGCCGAGCAGCGAACGCCAAGCAGGTCATTGATCCAGGCGGACTTGCCGAGGAAGCAATCACAGACGGCCGGGATATGTTAGAACAGCACTGCAAGTAGTTGGAGACTTTATTACAAGCTACATTTCAACGCAGTTTGAACACAGCTTTTATGAATAACTTTATGACTATGCTTTTCCATAACGCATTCAAAGTTACTTTAACAATTTCAAGCAAACGGAATGTTGTTAGCATAGGCACTGATGAACATTAGATCGTGCATTAATGAGATTTATTTCTTATGCAATTTCATGAATTACCAAATACAGACAACTACAGGGTGTTTCGTAAACTTGAACACTCTTATGTAAAATTTTATTTTACGAAAGTGAGACTTAGCAGTTATTAGAGATTGGTCTTTCAATACTCAAACTGAACATTTAATGGAACAGTGGCGTAACTTAGAAGAGGAGTAGGGGGTCCGCTGTTTCCATGAACTTTTTCGAGAGGAGTTGGACAATATCCGCTATGGGTAATCCGAAGTTCAACATGTCAGAGTAGACGCAGATAGAGACAAGATGGCACCGCAGAGCGATGGATTCGATTCCTGACGAGAGGAGGTCCACCAGCTGATTCACTTGGGATTTCGAAGGCAATCGTCATTTCATGGATGGAATGATATTCACGCCGATCTTTCGAGAAATTCATTATGTAGGGAAAATCGACGATCTTGGAAATTTAATTACAGCTGATTATGAAAGGTACTGTAAGTGTTATAACTACCTGATACGATTATTTTCATGAATACTGGGCACACATGTATATTTTTCTAATAGGAGTGATACGATTATTAAGACATGGTTTGACTTTATATACTTCGAATTTGCTAGAATATGGAGTGACCATATGATATGGCAGGCATCATTATACGATATTCTCACCATTGATTGGCTTTATTAAGCAGATGTTTGGTCTTTTAGACATTTTTCCAGCTAGGATATTTTTCATGAATAGTTTTTTTTGTGTAACGAGTATTTCGAACTCGTGATCTGCAATTGATTATCTAAAATTACTTCGTCAGTTCATTGCATACTAGCGAGTGTGTATTATTCATCAGTAGGGATTTTTTCCATTGGATTGTTTGGAGATATTAAGAAGTTATTCACTTTAGTGAATGAACATCGCTTTTATATGACAACTAGAAACTTGTTGATTCCTATCTGGTACATTCACTCATATAGTCTACGAGATGGGGTCTTTCGTATTTATACGATTGTATGGTGGTACTCATCTTACCCATCGTTCAGGGCAATATCATCTAAGTCGACGGGGCGAGGTCTTTCGTATTTATACGATTGTACGGTGGTTACACATCTTACTCGCCATAGAGGGACTCATTTTTATCATCCGAGTGTACACGAGATTGTAAGTGAATCAAACAAGGAACTACTAGTCACATATCAGTCGAAATTTTGTTAAATAAAGTAACGATAAATGTCAACAGGATTGTATTTAGTAATTCTTTTTTGCCAATCCAATATTTTGTTGCTATACTCTTTTGAGAGTAATTTCAGTTTAACAGCTGTTACAGCTGATGCTTTTTATGAGTTTTATAATTGTGTTTGATACCTTTGAGAAGGATTTAAAGTAATTGAATCTTGTAAGATTAATCATTAATGGTCAGAATTATTATAAGGCAGATCAGTATTGCAGATTTTGATATGAGAGATTATAGCACATTGGTGTTTTTCTGTGATGTGAATTATGAAAATTGTAAGAGAATTTATGCTATTTGAAAGCAGATCTTAAATTACTGATGTAATATATTTTTTACAATTGTTTAAGAAGTTGTCTAGATGTGATCAGATTAATTACAGTTATCGGAGATTGTGTGCGTTGATAATTTGAAGCCAGTTATATATTTTTTGTAGATCATGCAACATGGTTAAGTGGAGTTTGTGGTAGGCATTTTGTGGAAGTTGCCAAGTGATAGTTGCAACGTTGATAATGTATTTTGAAGCAGACATGAGGTCGTCGTACCCAGTCTAGCGTAATTGTTGAGATTCATGCTGTATGTACTGAATATTTATGGAGTTTTGTGGAATAATTGTTGTATTCAAATGTGATATTTGAAGTATTGAGGAAATGTAATGTCGTTGTGGATAGTTAGATCCAACGTGATGTCGTGGAGGCAATAATATTTTTTTGGCATGATAAATTAAATACGAGATATAACTTGGAAGTGATAAAACTGTAAGACAACGTTCTATAAACCATATTAAACAATTTGTTAGGAAATTAAACAAATAAATAAAGTTGATAATACAAGATATTCTGAAAATAATAATTAATGAAATAATAATCTGAGATTTAAGCATATTAACGATCTGACCTAATGAAATAAAAATCAGAATGACTAGATGAAATAATGAAAATCTAAATAACCAGATGAATGAAATTTAAATAATTTGATAAATTAAATTTAAATAAATTGATGAATTAAATAGATGGATGACTTAAAGATTGGATAAATTAAACTGATTGAAATAAATTAATAGACGATTGTAATGATGATGAATAACTGAATTAGCAGGTGATAATTAACTAAAGAAGCTGACGATTAATAAATTTATATGGAATTACATAAATTTAATTGAGAGATAATTTGAAGGAATTGCAACTTGAGTTGAGAATTTAAATGATGTAATGGTGAGGAATTAATGATTCTGACAGGAATATGTAGAATTTTGAAGTGAGAATTAATGTGAGGAATGTTTAATTTTGATGATGACGATAACGATGACCAATGAGCCATGAATTTTCTGTAATTCACAGATAAGTGATTATGAATGACAATGTAAATAGTGTAAATTAATTATTCAATGTTTAGGAGCATTTGACTAACATGTTCAACATTTAATTTATGCCATGCAAGCCATAAATTACTTGATGTTTAATATATGTGATTATAATATGTGTATGTTTAGACAGATTAATAACTTTTTTTCAAATCCACATTGATGATGTTAAATTAAAGAGAAATTAGGTCTCAGGTTTCACAAATGTCAATGACGAAAGACATAGTGCTACAGTGATCCTGAGAACCCAAGAGAACTTTAGAGATTTTTCTTGTTATGTGGATGAAATAATTTTGGATTAGAAAAGAGATGGTTCGATTTTTGGACAATGACAATTTAACGTTGGCATTCGACCATACTCTCAGGTAGGAGTTATATTTAAAATGTCTGTCTGACTATCAAAGTAAAATAAATTTGTTTTTATCTTAGTTGTGATCTGATGATGGTGTGATGTTCCTTTTTCTTTCCTTGTCTTGAGTAAGGCTTATCCGGAAAGGAAGTGGTTTGCTAGGAGTTCAGTTGATGGCGCTCCATTTATATTTGCATTATTTCTATTAAACTTAAGCCCGTAACGACCCTAGAGATACTTTGTCTCGTGATACCCACTGCTTTTTCGAGAATTCAGCTGAATTTCCGACACATTCCTTATTTGACTAGAGGTTCATTTAACTCCGCTCTGTCCCGGAACTCCAGGAATGCGATGTTATAGCAGATGGGTCATCGCATCCCCAGGACGAACGGGTACAGAGAGAGAGGGAGAATTGGCTTTATCCAACTAGCGGGGCTTCGATTTTGTTTATTCTATGGAATCACATCAGATTTAGATTACTGAGAGATTGATCTCAAGTTCATTTAAGTGTGTTACAAAATTTATTAAACTTAGTCAGACAATGTACTTGTGTGCCCAATCCAGTGTTCATGTTAATCGTATTAGAATTATATCATGTTAGTTATAAGACATTTTTCATATACCCAAGTGAATGCAGGAATTGAGACATTGTGATGTGTTGTTGTCTAACGTCTCTATATAAAACGTATATTGAAAATATAATTATGTTGCCGGAAGATTTAGCTAAGGTGTTAGGAGAGTTACAGATGGGTATGTCTGGTATTGCAGAAACTATTTCTAAGATGGAAACGGAAGTTAAAGAACAAATTAATAATTCAGAAGCTAGATTAGAAGCTAAATGTAAAGAGAATGTACAAGCATTACAGGCTAGTAACGAAGGCAATCTGAACGACAGTTTAAAGTCATTAGAGACTAGGCTACAGTCAACTAGTGAGGATAATTTAAAGTCATTAGAAACTAGATTACAGACTAGTAATGAAGAAAATTTAAAATTATTACAGTCAAATAGCAAAGATGAGTTGATGTTATTAGAGACTAGGCTACAGTCAATTAGCGAAGTCAACTTGAAAGACAATTTCAAATCGTTGGAAGAGAAATTACAAGCTCGTAGTGATGAAACTAACACTGAATTAGAAAACAAGTTAACTAGATTAGAGAATAGCTTAACTTTAAAGAATAATGAAATGCTGAAGACTTTACAATTAGACATAATTGCAGTAAATATGAAAGGAGAGGAAAATGTTCAAATGTTAAGAAAAAATATTATTGAATTAGAAAGTAGAGGAGAAGAAAATATTTTTACTTTAAGAACTGACGTTATGTCCATACAGAAAGACATTAAATCAGATGTATCGAAGTTGAGATTCGACATCGATGGTTTAGTGGCAGATGTAGGCAAAATTCAAGAGTGGTCTACCGAAGTATCTTTCGAGACTAAAATTAAAGGTCTAGAAACGAATCTAGGTAATGAGATTAAAGATTTAAAGACAGTAATTGGGACCATTAAAGAGGAAGTCTTAGGAGAGGTTAATTCTAATTTAAAATCATTATAAAATCAATTGCAGAAAGATATTAGGAAGATAGACGACGATATAGAGCAAAAGGTTAATGAAAACTTAGCTTTGTTCAAAAATAGAGTCGGTGCAATTGTGGAAGAACGGTATAGTGAGGTCGATGCCGAAGCAAAAGAGAAACGTGAAGGGTTAGATGAAAAATTAATCGCAGGTATGGCAAACTTAGAAGCGAGGTTTACGGAGAACAAGGAAGCGATGAAGATAGATTCAACTCCATTTAGGACAGATGTTGATCTGTTAAAGGAACAAGTCGCGTCAGTAAAGAACACGTGCGAAGGCAAAATTGACAAGTTAAAAAACGATTTAGACGAGAGCAACAAAACGCAGGATGTTACATCGCTAGATGAATTGAAGACGCAGGTCAAGACCGTGGAGAAATTAGCAGAAGACAGGATAACTAAACTAGAATCCATGTTTAACAGTTTCACCAGTCAGAATATAACATCAGGGGAAACATTGATAAATCAGACAGCGATAGACCGCAGTATGACTAATCAAGAAGCTAGCATGGGAGAAGACCGTCAAATGCAACCGAAAGTGACATTCGAAAGGGTCAGTTCAACCCCTCAGGATAATCCAAGTTCGAATAGGAGTACGTTGGGTCCAAGCGAACGATACTCAGGTCCAGTCACCATTATTAGGAATCTGGATGACAAGCCGAGAAAGTTTTCGGGAAATACAGGAGTCACACCAGTCGAATTTCTGCGAGATATTCGAGACTACATGGCGGATCATAGGGTAGCCAAAGAAAGAGAGCTAAGGATAGTCGAACGCGCCTTAGATGGGTCTGCGCTTACTTGGTTTAGAGCGTTCAGAAGCAACTTTGCGAACATGGAGCAATTTGCCATAGCTTTCTTGAGGAGATTTTGGAGTGCCGAGGATCAACTTAACGTAAGAGCGGAAATGTACTCAAAGCGCTATTCTACGTCACATCCGACGCATTATGTCAATTATTTCACGTCACAACTGGCTAAATTACAGTTTCTGATTCCTCCATTGCCAGAAGAAGAGCTTTTGCAAGCTATAGCGAGACAGTTACCGATTGAGTTACAGCGATCACTAATAGCGTCGGGAGCCAATACACTTGAGCATTATGACGACATTTTACGGCGATTGGACTATACAAGCGCACAAGTTACACCTAGAAATACCAGAAACGACAATAGAAACACGCAAGAAGTGAATGCGGTAGTCGTAGACAATGCAGCTCAAACGGACAGAAGAGATTCCTGGGAAAACCGACGGAACAAAGGGAATCGAGGAAACATCCGTAACGCTCGAGGAAATGATCGATATAGAGGACCATATGAGAGGCCATACGATCAAGAAGCAAGAGATAGCCGATATAGAAATTATAACCAGAATTCCAGATATCAAGACAGGAATCGATATAACAATAGATATCGGGGCAGAAATAACTGGAGCCAAGGTCAACAGTATAATGGGAACGACAGGCAGGATGGCCGAAGAAACGATCCTAACGACAGACGAGATAATCGTGGACATGAGAGGTCGAGGCAAGAAGATAGACAGCCTAGTGCACCACCCGAAGAGACAGTGAGAGATGTCAATCGAGCAAGCACGAGTGGCGAAGGAAGAAACAAACGTCAGAATAACACGGAATCAAGATGCTAATCATTGGAAGTCAATCATCATTATTGAGAGTCAGAAAGAACCATCATGCTGAGTAAGGGAATTGTAGAGCTATCGTGTACATGTATTATATATAGAATGCCTGAGAGTGTATTTTTTTCTCAATCCTGATATAAAAGGGAGATGTACGGGAGAGATGTACCCGATACCTAGTTTAGGCTATCGGCTACGCCAGCAGACATTAAGCCGTAGTTGAGGTTTTGAGAAGAGTTAGGAAAAGATAGCGCACCGATCGAGTCAAGAAGAATGTCAAGATGACGTAGGAGGTCTAGGATCAAGGAGGCACTGACATCTGTAAGAAGATGGAATTATGGATAGAGATGTGAAGCTTTATTAAGACATGTAAGGAATATGGTATTTAAACATCTTAGAAGAGGATATATAACATGCATTATATGTGGAAATAATTTTATGGAAGTCAGATAACCCTTAAGTTATTTTATAACGGAATAGCCGAGATGATGTGGGTTCGAGACTATAATCGTGACGCGAGAGCACTGTGGTGGGGGACTACACCACGTGTCTGCGCCAGGCAGATAAGAGTGAAGACAGTGCCAGCACATTCAGTGGAGCTCTGTCAGTCGAGCAAGTAGGGTCGAGCTCTGTAGCGCAAGCGAGACGCACGGTGAAGGTCGCGTAGCGTACCGAAACTGTCACGGCTGAGTGTAGGCGACAGTTTCAGCATCGCCGAGCAGCGAACGCCAAGCAGGTCATTGATCCAGGCGGACTTGCCGAGGAAGCAATCACAGACGGCCGGGATATGTTAGAACAGCACTGCAAGTAGTTGGAGACTTTATTACAAGCTACATTTCAACGCAGTTTGAACACAGCTTTTATGAATAACTTTACGACTATGCTTTTCCATAACGCATTCAAAGTTACTTTAACAATTTCAAGCAAACGGAATGTTGTTAGCATAGGCACTGATGAACATTAGATCGTGCATTAATGAGATTTATTTCTTATTCAATTTCATGAATTACCAAATACAGACAACTACAGGGTGTTTCGTAAACTTGAACACTCTTATGTAAAATTTTATTTTACGAAAGTGAGACTTAGCAGTTATTAGAGATTGGTCTTTCAATACTCAAACTGAACATTTAATGGAACAGTGGCGTAACTTAGAAGAGGAGTAGGGGTCCGCTGTTTCCATGAACTTTTTCGAGAGGAGTTGGACAATATCCGCTATGGGTAATCCGAAGTTCAACAAGTCAGAGTAGACGCAGATAGAGACAAGATGGCACCGCAGAGCGATGGATTCGATTCCTGACGAGAGGAGGTCCACCAGCTGATTCACTTGGGATTTCGAAGGCAATCGTCATTTCATGGATGGAATGATATTCACGCCGATCTTTCGAGAAATTCATTATGTAGGGAAAATCGACGATCTTGGAAATTTAATTACAGCTGATTATGAAAGGTACTGTAAGTGTTATAACTACCTGATACGATTATTTTCATGAATACTGGGCACACATGTATATTTTTCTAATAGGAGTGATACGATTATTAAGACATGGTTTGACTTTATATACTTCGAATTTGCTAGAATATGGAGTGACCATATGATATGGCAGGCATCATTATACGATATTCTCACCATTGATTGGCTTTATTAAGCAGATGTTTGGTCTTTTAGACATTTTTCCAGCTAGGATATTTTTCATGAATAGTTTTTTTTGTGTAACGAGTATTTCGAACTCGTGATCTGCAATTGATTATCTAAAATTACTTCGTCAGTTCATTGCATACTAGCGAGTGTGTATTATTCATTAGTAGGGATTTTTTCCATTGGATTGTTTGGAGATATTAAGAAGTTATTCACTTTAGTGAATGAACATCGCTTTTATATGACAACTAGAAAATTGTTGATTCCTATCTGGTACATTCACTCATATAGTCTACGAGATGGGGTCTTTCGTATTTATACGATTGTATGGTGGTACTCATCTTACCCATCGTTCAGGGCAATATCATCTAAGTCGACGGGGCGAGGTCTTTCGTATTTATACGATTGTACGGTGGTTACACATCTTACTCGCCATAGAGGGACTCATTTTTATCATCCGAGCGTACACGAGATTGTAAGTGAATCAAACAAGGAACTACTAGTCACATATCAGTCGAAATTTTGTTAAATAAAGTAACGATAAATGTCAACAGGATTGCATTTAGTAATTCTTGTTTGCCAATCCAATATTTTGTTGCTATACTCTTTTGAGAGTAATTTCAGTTTAACAGCTGTTACAGCTGATGCTTTTTATGAGTTTTATAATTGTGTTTGATACCTTTGAGAAGGATTTAAAGTAATTGAATCTTGTAAGATTAATCATTAATGGTCAGAATTATTATAAGGCAGA
The DNA here is from genome assembly GCA_946902985.2 of Meconema thalassinum. Classification (NCBI taxonomy): domain Eukaryota; kingdom Metazoa; phylum Arthropoda; class Insecta; order Orthoptera; family Tettigoniidae; genus Meconema; species Meconema thalassinum. The sequence goes on from OX336389.2 coordinate 721,495,062, forward strand.
TCAGTATTGCAGATTTTGATATGAGAGATTATAGCACATTGGTGTTTTTCTGTGATGTGAATTATGAAAATTGTAAGAGAATTTATGCTATTTGAAAGCAGATCTTAAATTACTGATGTAATATATTTTTTACAATTGTTTAAGAAGTTGTCTAGATGTGATCAGATTAATTACAGTTATCGGAGATTGTGTGCGTTGATAATTTGAAGCCAGTTTTATATTGTTTGTAGATCATGCAACATGGTTAAGTGGAGTTTGTGGTAGGCATTTTGTGGAAGTTGCCAAGTGATAGTTGCAACGTTGATAATGTATTTTGAAGCAGACATGAGGTCGTCGTACCCAGTCTAGCGTAATTGTTGAGATTCATGCTGTATGTGCTGAATATTTATGGAGTTTTGTGGAATAATTGTTGTATTCAAATGTGATATTTGAAGTATTGAGGAAATGTAATGTCGTTGTGGATAGTTAGATCCAACGTGATGTCGTGGAGGCAATAATATTTTTTTGGCATGATAAATTAAATACGAGATATAACTTGGAAGTGATAAAACTGTAAGACAACGTTCTATAAACCATATTAAACAATTTGTTAGGAAATTAAACAAATAAATAAAGTTGATAATACAAGATATTCTGAAAATAATAATTAATGAAATAATAATCTGAGATTTAAGCATATTAACGATCTGACCTAATGAAATAAAAATCAGAATGACTAGATGAAATAATGAAAATCTAAATAACCAGATGAATGAAATTTAAATAATTTGATAAATTAAATTTAAATAAATTGATGAATTAAATAGATGGATGACTTAAAGATTGGATAAATTAAACTGATTGAAATAAATTAATAGACGATTGTAATGATGATGAATAACTGAATTAGCAGGTGATAATTAACTAAAGAAGCTGACGATTAATAAATTTATATGGAATTACATAAATTTAATTGAGAGATAATTTGAAGGAATTGCAACTTGAGTTGAGAATTTAAATGATGTAATGGTGAGGAATTAATGATTCTGACAGGAATATGTAGAATTTTGAAGTGAGAATTAATGTGAGGAATGTTTAATTTTGATGATGACGATAACGATGACCAATGAGCCATGAATTTTCTGTAATTCACAGATAAGTGATTATGAATGACAATGTAAATAGTGTAAATTAATTATTCAATGTTTAGAAGCATTTGACTAACATGTTCAACATTCAAATTATGCCATGCAAACCATAAATTTACGTGATATTTAATATGTGTGATTATTATATGTGTATGTTTAGACAGATTAATAACATTTTTAAATCCACATTGATGTTAAATTAAAGAGAAATTAGGTCTCAGGTTTCACAAATGTCAGTGACGAAAGACATAGTGCTACAGTGATCCTGAGAACCCAAGAGAACTTTATAAATTTTTCTTGTTATGTGGATAAAAATAATTTTGGATTAGAAAAGAGATGGTTCGATTTTTGGACAATGATAATTTAACTTTGGCATTCGACCATACTCTTAGGTAGGAGTTATATTTAAAATGTCTGTCTGACTATCAAAGTAAAATAAATTTGTTTTTATCTTAGTTGTGATCTGATGATGGTGTGATGTTCCTTTTTCTTTCCTTGTCTTGAGTAAGGCTTATCCGGAAAGGAAGTAGTTTGCTAGGAGTTCAGTTGATGGCGCCCATTTATATTTGCATTATTTCTATTAAACTTAAGCCCGTAACGACCCTAGAGATACTTTGTCTCGTGATACCCACTGCTTTTTCGAGAATTCAGCTGAATTTCCGACACATTCCTTATTTGACTAGAGGTTCATTTAACTCCGCTCTGTCCCGGAACTCCAGGAATGCGATGTTATAGCAGATGGGTCATCGCATCCCCAGGACGAACGGGTACAGTACCTTATTCTTATACAAATAAAATAGTGCATCGAATTTGAGATTGTATTGTTTACTATGAAGATATAATTTTTTTCCCCAATGAAGTTTATTTTTTGTAAAATTCTTGAAATTTGAAGGTTTGATTATTTTTACAGGCAAACCAGAACTACAATCCAAAAATTAATGCACACGTTTGTGGATAAAGTACTAAGGAACATGCATGTTAATTTACAAGAAAATTGCATTACATCAGTAACGCGTACTAGATTTTATACATCAGAAAATGTGAAACTGAGAAAACTGCATTTTTCTAAAAACATGCATATATTTTAATATTTCCATTCAACGTACCCATTAGAACTCTCCTGCAGCATAAGTAACACCTTCCTTCTTTTGTTTTTCAACCTCCTTCTTCATCTTTGTGACCTTAGTCTTCCGTCGAGTTGCTTTCTTCTTCTCAGAGGACGATCGCTGACTCTCATACTTCCTGCGAGCATCACGGCTAAGGACTGCCTGTTCAGTCACATAAGGAACTGAAGATCTTTTGATGTCCGACTTCAAGTTTGTTGTAGCACTGCATCCCATATTAAATTCTGCTACAGCATTGCATACAGAAATTTCAAGTCTCTTTCTTGATATAAATGTTTCTTTCGGACACTTCCTCCAAATGGTAGAATGTAGACACTCATTTTGATTCTGCGTGGCACCACGGACACATCGGAATAGTAATTCATTAGAGGCCAGCCTCTGATAAACAGGCATTATTTTACACACTAATGACTCCGAAAGCTTGACAGTCATTTTGTTTTGACTCATAGGTACCTTACCCGTCGCTATACTTCTGTTGTAGAAGCACCAAGAATCGACCCCTTGGGGGCACTTCTTACTTTGGGGCTTACTGTCAGTGGACATGTAATGGTAGAGAGTGGCGTAGATAGCAGTTTTCATGTCTTCAACATTAGGTGTGTGTTGTACTATGGCATTCCTATAATAGCTGGTAAGCTTGGTAATCGTAGCATTAGTAAGCCCGCCTGACCTGCCACCCAACTGGACACCCTTTATTTTCCAATTCTGTACCATCTGTCGCAGACCTGTCCCCATTCTCTTTGAAATGTGATTCACGCATTCCTCATTTTTCTGTACTGTGTTGCTGCCATACACATTTGTACTGACCAAATGGTTGAACGTTTTAGAATCACCATCAGAAAGGACAGTTGTATAACGCATCTGGCAGTCTGAAATGGAACGGTTCCATAAAATGCCAGCAGCAAACATTTCCATTGCAACAGAACTACCCTCATAATTCACCTGACACTCCCCACTCTTCTTATGACCTACATGCCACACATTAAATTCTGGGGACTCCGAACCAAGCTCAGCAGAAGTGATAACACACATAGGACAGTATTTGGATACCACCTCATAGTCTACGACTAGTCCTGTGAGAAGATCTATAGCTATCCCTATTCCATAAGCAGAAGTGAAGCCTCGCTTGTGCCAGGTCCCATCGTAGGAGATTGCAATGTCAATTACCTCATTATCAGTAGGCCTACCTTCAGGATTACAATCAAGTGTATCATATGCCCTACGTACCACCTTCCTAGACTGGGAGAGAGTAAGACATTTTAGAGTCTTAGATTCTGCAGCTAAAACTGTCATATGTCTTGTGAATTTTTTCGAATCCATACCCGACATTCCTAACGTGGCACAAAATTTCTCCATTCCCCGATGCCCTACACCTAAACTGAGACATGCATCGACACTCTTCCTATTGACATCAAATGGAGGCCTCTGTGTAATAGTGTCATCTTCTACCCGAGGGCTTGAATAAGTTTGAGTTGGACAAAAGCTACAGTGGGTACATTTGACACATAGCTTATGCGCTAAACCATGCCTTTCTCTTACTTGAACAGTTAATGATGTTTCCCCACACTCATTGCATTTTATATTCTTCACTAGTTCACACAAAGTGGAAGAATGCACCAGAAAATATTCATCACTTGATGGTTGTAAATTTGGCCTAGGCCTACTTTCAGAACCCAATTGTTCAAATAACCCTAACTATTGTACACTCTTACAAATGTTATCTCTTGCATCAGCAGTGTTCTGAGAATTGGTGGGTGTGACAAGAGGTGAGATCACATGTTCATTACTAGTTTGTTCAGGAATACCAGCTCCCTTACCTGATGTTTTCCAACGAGCAGCAGCAAGTCTGAAAGCCTTGACAGTTTTCTTCTTGCTTTTGCATTTCGGCTTATGCCAGCGGGAAGTGACTGAATACATTCTGTATACACTAAAAGTAATACACTCACAGAAAGCAATACAAATCGCCAGAAACTTCACAAACACAATAAATTTCGAAAACGTGCTAGCCTAGCGTCCAATAACTTGTTCATAAACAGAGGTTGACCATGCTTACACTTCTAAAGTCAACACAAATATCAAATAAAGATAAATTATGCATCTACTGACATTCTATAAGCGACTAGGAACTCTCATGAAATTATAAAATACAATATAAATGCAAAATTTCATCATGTCGACCGTTTGAGATATTTATTTATTTATTTATTTTCAAACATTGGAGGTATTTGTATAGCTTACGTAGTAAATAGTGTCAATATTCATCGGTAGATGGTAGCACAATGTAGAACCAGTAGTCCAGAGGAAATTTCAAATCCGTATTCAAACAACTCCGACAAAAAAAATGCATAAATGCGTGTACAGGATAATGTTCTGTAAGGAACCAAGAGAAGGGGCGTTTAAATGGCAGTGCGGCCGGCATTTAAACGTCTCGTCGTGTCTCAAAAAAAGGCGGAATGTGGAAAATGATACATCTAAATCATCCGTTATGGTCAGGGGTACAATAATATGTCAAAATCGAAAATTTGAATTTTTTAATAAAATATGCTTAAAACTCAGTCCCAGTGTCCCTTAACCTGACAAAGCAACCTTAGTCATGAACTGCCTCATGCCGTTGCCGACCTAACTTTTTCTCTCCCACACACTTATGACCATACTTCACAAAGAGTGGAGATGTGTGCAGGTGGGTCAGTGGCGCCAATTGTGCAATTTTGAAGGGTATTGTGTAACATATTTGCTTTGTATAATAGTTAAATTTTCCATTTAATAAGATAGGAACAGAATGTGCTTAGCTTTGTTTTTGAAATACATTTTGGATTAAACGCTTCTCGTTTACATCGTTGCAAACTTAACGTCAGATAGGAATTAGCTTAAATTATTGTAACGTTAAATGCTGGAGATGGCACTTATTGTGCAGTAAATGTATCGAAATCTTTGCATTGTAAGCAAGTAAATGTATTTCATTGCCGTAAATTCGTGCCTGTGATATTATTATTATTGCAATCTCCGATAATTGTGTAGGGATGAACTACGTATCATTCTCGTAGCCTTGCTTGTTGAATTCATAATCTCTTAGTAGGACTTCGAGAGGCGTAATTTTTAAGATATTTCGGACGGAGACGAGTAAATTCATATTAGGACAGAGTAGCACGGACAAGCCGTTTTTCACCTCTCTGAAGTAGGCTAGGGGTCTGCCGCTTTTGAATTAAATGAGTGCGATTTAAACGTAAGCCTGGCCTGTTCATTGTATTTTGTGTTTTTATTCCACTGGACTGGTAGTTTTGATCCCTCATTATACCCGACACCCCCGAGTTAATTTTCCTTGTATATTCCGAGTCCAAGAATGCATTCCTCCCCGTCCTATATGTCTTCTCGTTGGAGGGGGTTTTTGGGAAGGGTCATTTATGGTCTGTGGCTCTCCGAAATCCTCGTCAAACGGGCACACTATATAGAGATGAAACGATTAGCTCAGTACAGGGAGGCTTGTAGGTTGCAACAAACCAGTTAAATACTGAGGACTCAATCAACAACCTAGAATTGGTATCACTTACCTGTACAAAGATTGTCTTTTTTTATATCCATGGAAAGCACACTAGCATTTATTATTATTTTAGGTCTAATGCAGTATTACTATAACAACATTCAGGGCTCTGCGACCTGCCATGATGTAACGGTAAATTCTTGTTAACTAACAGCGACTGACAAATTACTATATACATGAACACATTTCTGTAAATTAACTAATATCCAATTAAATTTTGTAAAATTATTTTAAAATGTTACTAACCCATTTTTAAACAGCAAATATACGGGGATATATGACCACGATGTCGCAAAGTTTTTTTACACACGTAAGTATACGGGGTCTAGCAACCTATATTTTTTGCATCGTGGCTAACGGCAGAAATCGTAAGAACACACACTCAAGTACATGGGGCTAATATCCAACTACTGTACACGTGGCTGATAATCAAGATATGTAACACAATAAACTATATGCGACTAATGGTTGAGAACGTAAAAAAACCATGTACTCAATACAAGAGGCTGATGACTAAGCTATTTGAAGTTCGCAATACAGTTAAACACACGGGAACTGATGACCGAAATACACTAAAATACTGCTGGTAAATTAATACAATGTTCTATTAACAAGCGAACAAGACAGAACAGCCTTTCATCTAGCAGTCAGACAGAGGCCATGCGAAGCACTACTCCGCCAAATATGAATCTTGCTTGATAACACAGACACACGCACCTGCAAGATTACAGCCACTGTAGCGAAAGGGTTCAATCCCTCAACTCTCTGTAACTTCCATTGTCCACTATAGAGGGCTGGTTCTTAGTTGTTTAACATTTAAATGTCGAGAATAGATTATTTAAATACTCTGGCAACATAACTTAAGGCCACGTCTGCTTTCTACCCATATCCTATCTCAATTACAAGTAAACACACTAGTATGAACTTCACAATGACACAGGTTATTATAAAACACATGCCCAAGTGCAGTATACAGAGCTACATGACCATAATGTCGCAAAAAATCTAAAAGAATCAACAACAAAAACAATGACAACTAATATTCATACAACACCTCCTGGTGTAGCGGCTGGCATTCTTGGCAGTCGCCCCGGAAGTACGGGTTCGATTCCCAAATTTGATAACTGCAACAGAGCACTGTATAGAAATAGGGGGCTCGATGACTTCGTGGTAAAGCAGTTTTACCTTTACTGTGAACTCCAGGGTTCAATTCCCGGCTCTGCCAAGAAATTTAATTCTGGCTTTAGAGCTGGTACAGTGTTGGTGTATTCTTTGGAATACACGGTAAGACAGACTTAGCCTTCGCTGCTCTTTGCTTAACTTATTTCTTCCCTTTTTTCTCAAACACCAACAGTGATTTCTTACCTTTTCTTTTATGTGCGCACTTTGTTCACTCTGTTTAAAAGTTTGTTGTAGATATGACTTCCATGATCAACCTAGCTGCATCTAGCAGCTAACTGTTGAAGTTCCTCAACATCCCTATGCTCAAGAGGACTTCCTTCCCAATCCAGCCACAAGATGTCGCCACTATCTTCAGCTAACATCTCCATGCTCAAGAGGACTTCTACAACCTACCCTTCCACCAGGCTTCGCTATTGACGCCTACTATCAACGCCTTGAAGATTACTATTAGTTTTATTTCTAAAGTTGGTATTTCATATGTATGTTCCTTTGTTTTTCCCCCTCCCCCTTCCCTTCTTGGTACCTCTGTGCTTCGTTGTGCGGTCCCCACTTGTGTGTTAGTCTTCAAAGCTCACAGTCGGAGCCTTACTAAGGCTCGTCTCCTGTTCATGTGAGACATGTTTTAAATATCTACGCCATGATGTGGATTTAAGCTAACGGTCGCCTGGATCGCCTACTCTTCAGAAATGAGTTAAGTACTAACCTTAAAAGTTTTTACATGGTTTTAATGGTTTTTAAATAAGATTTTATAGACAGTGTGCGGTATTGCTACCAACAACATAATAACCACCTTCGAGGGACTTTTCTAGTCATGCTCCATCCATCTAAGCTGACATTCCAACTTGGAAAATTAGTGCTTCCTGCACAAATTAATTGGGAATGATTTCTCACACCGTGGGAGATTTATTAAACTTGCTGTTTATAAAAACTTAGCTCTTTTCCTCCGCGGGATGTTCTGCCCAATTCTACTGTTCACAACTCTAGAACTTTCTAGATCAATTTATTTTTCAACAAGTAAAACCGTCAAGTACTTTCCACCTTAATATGGAAACGCTTGTTCCTCATTGAGGTATTTATGTTGAAAATACTTCTAATCAGCATATAATTTGTCTTCCTTCGTTGGAAATTGTCCGCTGCATTCAACTACCATCAATAAACGTCACAACGCAATAAACTTTCTCAAACTAAAATTCAACTTGTGATCTCCACAATTGCAATAACTTTTCGTCTGATAAACTTTTCGTGTTGCAATAGTGAACTTTTCAACGGACTACAGTGCATAACACTGCCCATTCAACAACCATCCGTGTCGCGTTCGAACGAAAGCAATAAATACGGCCATAAACTTTCTCCTAAAGTTCCTATTTCCTTTTCCTAAACACCTTACTAACTTAATCTAATTAAGCTTTAAATTTAAGTCAACTGATGTACCTAGCTGTTCAAACTACAACTTATGTCAATTTCTAAGAGGCCTCGCTTGTTATCAAGTGCCCTCCCAACTTTGCTTCGCATTCAATGAATTAACTTCTGTTTATCTATGGCAAGTCCACTTTATAATTTTTTCCCTCTTTTATCAGGGAATTCAATTATTTCTACTCACAAGTGTGTTTTCTAATTTTCCTTTTTCCAGGTTTCACGAAAGGGTAACTGGCCCCATTTTTCTCGTGATCCCTGCTTCAATACAAGAAGTTATAGAAACTTCTTCACAATTCCCTCTTTTCTAGTTATAATTTCAAATTTAACATTTGTTCATACTTTAAGATTTCCACATAGGAATTCTCAAAGTACATATATCGAACCTGATTTATTGTTAAACTTTAAATTTGCTAATCTCAGCACTATTTTAAAATCTTATGCAGATTTGGTGCTTACAAGAGGTTCCAAACCAAATTTTGTTAATAACAATTTTAGAGGGCTGAGACCTCAAAGGTTTAAAAATCAAATTGTACATTTTATATTTGTTAAATTTATCATTTTTCAACGCATTGTTAAATAAATCAAACTATATCCTTTTGCTTCATCGTTTTCTATAAAATAACGATTAGGCAGGATCCTACTCCCCCTAACTCTACCCAAAAGCTCATGCTCGCTTCAAGAAAATCAAGTATCAAATTAAAAAAGGTTCCAATATTTGTTGCATTTGAACAAAAACTCTTCACAAAAACTTTTTCAAAGTCACTCTTAGATTTTATAGCTAATTCTAACTAGCCAGTAAGGCAAGTATAGCTAGCTCCGCCAGCTTCCTGCTTGTTGAGACTTTCTCTATAACTTATGGTTGGTTTTCCAAATTTAAGTTTTTCTTCTTGTCTAAACTTTTAGTCGGCACTTTGCTGGGTAGAAGCTTAGCCTTTCTTGAATGCAACCATTGGTGTTCTTACCAAATTTTGAAACCAAAAATTTTCAAAAACAATCCAATTGTTCCCAAAAGCACTATAACTGCATCATCGCTACCCTTCCTGGAAGCATTCGGTCGCTCCTTGGAAATTCTTCAATTCCAAGAACTTAAAACATCACAGCGAATTTAAATTATTTGCGCCTTTCAAAACCGTCGATTAAACCTGACTCCTTTGAAAGGATATACAATAAATCTGTCATTCTTTGTCTTGCCAGACTACCACCCTTCCCCATATTACCCAATTTTAGGCTGGGAAGGGAAAGCACAAACGCCGCTTGCTTGCAAATAGCCCAAGCTCCAGCCGCATTTCCCGTTAGCTACGGCCAGGTCCATACCCACTTTAGGTGTTTCACGGGCTTTGCAGTGAAACTCGTCACTAACTCATTCAAATTCATTTTGTTTGCTTAGTGTTGGACTCTCGTCCCATTTAACCACACTTGTTCTTCATTCCGAAAGCCACTTCCCTTTCCTTTTCTCTTTATCTTCCCATGAGGGTAGGGTTAATTCCTAGCAAAAACCTACCCAAGGGTACATTCAGTTTAAAGGCAAAACTGGGAAGATGTGGGTTCGATTTCCATCTCAGCCATTTTAGAAAAGGTATTGCATAATTTTCCACTTTTACGCCAAGACAATGCTGGGATTGTACCTATCTTAACGCCAAGACAGCTTTCTTCTTATTCATCACCTTAGTTACAAATACGTACACTAATATAGTCATCACAATAATACTGGTTATCAGACAAATTCCACACTCAACCAAGCTCACGGGACTAAATGATCACGATGCCAAAGTCCCTTAAATGAAACAACAGCAACTACTGTAATATCCATGTTCACCTCTCGGTGTGGTGGATATCATTTTGGCTGTTACTGCTGAGGTCCGATTCTCTGGTCTTAGGACTGGAGTGGGGTTCACTCAATTCTGTGGGGCAAAACTGAGAAGAGGTGGGTTTGAATCCCACACCAGTTATCCTACAAGCTGTTTTCGGTGGTTTCCATACTACTACTTTATGCAAATACGGAGATAGTTCCTAATTTTAAGTCACGATTTTCTCTTGCCCAATCCTCAGCTTAAATCATAATTTACACACAACTACAGACACTATAATAAAACAGGGTATCATAAAAATACAAGCCTCACTAAGAACACGGGGCTGAAATGACAAAGATGGCTGAGCTCCTAAATGAAATAACAATAACAATTGAAACTGAGACACATTTACCAACGGACAAATGCAAAATAGAGCGCTCCCCCAGAAATGTTGCAAATTAAAATGAAAAATGCTAAAATTTTAATTTAAACAAAATAAAAATTGAAATTAAATGATTGATTGTTCATTAAAACATTATAAACATATTTTTTCTTTAATTATATATAAAAAATTAATAATAATTTATTGATGTATAGAAAAGGTCTAATGGAGAAACTTGAAACCAAAGAAAGGAAGATCTTCCGTAAAACCTTGGGCCCAGTCAAGGAAAACGGAGATTACACATGAAGACACAACCATGATCTCTACACACACGTTACTAAAATCACTGACGTGTTGAGAAAGAGGAGGATTGTGTTCTATGCTCATTTAACAAGACTGAGCACAATGCGATTGCCAAATAAAATCTTTATTACTTTATGGATAAGGAAACCAAGGGAGCATGGTTCAAAGGTAGGATTGGATTTAAAGGATGTGGGAATTACATACAGCGATATTCATATGCGTATGCCCCTTAAGATGAAAATAAAAGTACACTTGAGTTTCTAGGAAAAGCCCAAACTAACAACAGGCAAGACGTGAACTGAAGCTAGGAAACGGCAGCATCGAGAACACATGTGACGTTACTGGGCGAATGTTAAAGCTCGAGGAAGAGAGCAATTGAATTAACGTGGTCCCTACCTGGCCAATGATAAAAATAATAATAATAATAATAATAAGAAAAACGGAAACGGCATATCAACTAACTAAAATGTCTACAAGAAGAAATCAATATCCATTAACGACAAGATACGACATTCATGCAAAGTAATACGACCGGAGGCTGTATATGGTGCCGAATGCCTTGCTATGAGTGGAAAGTGTATGATCGAGAAGCTAGAAATAAGAGAAAGGCAGATCTCGAAAAAAAATTGAAGGTCCAATCAAAGAAAATGGTGAGTTCAGACGACGACACAATTATGAACTCTACTCTCATGTAGAAAAGATCACGGAACCATTCGTAAATAATGATAGATTTATATGGCCACATTGCTTGCGGCTTCCCCAGGTTTTAAAAACAACAGTGAGTGGACATAGTCATAAAAAGATCTACGACAAGCATTGTGTTTAAAAACAATGACAAGCTATCGTAGGAGAAAGAGTTGTATTCAGTGTGTAGCTATTGTAAAAATTAAATTAATAAAAATATTTTATGGCTATTGTCTGTTTTTCTTAAATGTTATCTCACCTTCCACTCCTAATGCCTCTTCTTAATACCTCTTCATTTGTTGCCCTATCTACCCATCTAATGATGTTCATACGGAAACACTTGTATGTTGATTGAGTTAGGCACGTTGTATTTTAATGTAGTGTTTGTTTTACCCGCATTTCATGCTGACCTTACATGACCCTAATGGAGGTCGTGAAGGGAGGCCAGGATGCCGAGCGGAAAGATCTCGTCTGTACGATTCACTTTTTCCAATATAAGAGCGTTAAAATGAGATTCCAGCTTGTAAAATTTAAATGATTTGATGATCCGTTGGAGTTTATATTTGTCTGATATGATTAACGTAATGATTTTACTCATGTGGCATTAATTTAACATTTTGAAATCTTTTTTCTTAAACTCACCTGGGGTGAGGACGCGCCACTTTGATCTTTGATTTCATTTTTGATTTGTTTGTGTATTAGGAGTTCCATGATCCTGCAGTGTTTGGTCAAGGGAAAGCTGAGGCTTCGCCCATTTTAATTAGATTAAGGTACCCGGGGCGTACCATCTCTGTGGACTTTATGGCAGACTTGATGACGCAGTTTTGTTGATTATGCTTGTGTATATTGATTGTTTGTAAAGGGGGTGGTTTTTTATTTCATCTTGTAGTACTTCTGAGAATAAATTTTGTTTTCTCGTTCCCCTGGCATATGATTTATTGTTTAAGTTCCCATGATCCAAATTTCGAAATTCCTAGGATGTAAAATGTTAATTAGCCACCGAACGAGCCAACCCTGAGGTGAGATTCAGCATCCTAGAGGACCTACAGAAGGGTACAGTATATAGATCATCAGCCCTGTATACTTGGGCCCATGGGATTTGAAAATATCTTAGGCAATCACCCCGTGTAGTTAAATATGCAATTAATAGAGACATATCTGTCATCGACATAGTGTAATGCGTATAGAGTAATAAGTCGCCATCAGTTGACTTGCATGTAGTGTTACATTACAGCGGATCGGAATCCTGAAATGGGGTTATAGTAATGACACCCTACGACTCGGATATCCGAATTCTATTGGTTTTGCAAGATCACAAAAGTTGATTAACAAAGGACGACAGGAAAGATAATATAAAGGAGCCCGATACAAGTAATTGAAAACAATTCTCATGTGTGTATAATTTTGTAAGTGACCGTTGAAGTACGCTGCTTAGTATGTTATCTTAGTATTTAAACGTATAGTATAATCGGTTTCTAATGATTAAGTCCAGAGTGCTTGGGAATTGTAGGATTTAAGGAATTTTAAGGATTTAAAATAATTTTGCCGAAATTTGCGATATTTTAAAGTTTGGGTATTTTTTAGAATAGTTGGTAATTCTATGCGGTGCTGGCATATTTTGGAATCATTTTGCGACAATCTGAATTGAGTCATATAAGTCTAGTATATTTTAGGAAGTTTTCTTAGATAACAGGACATTTTAACGGTAGCAAGGTGTAAAGAGAACAAAATCGAACCAAGGGAGGTCAACTCGTCACTGATACATTTGCCTTAAACAAAAAATAATAACTGTAATAATAATAATAATAATAATAATACGAAGAATGATTAGTAGACGACACCTCACTTCACCCCCTCCAATGATTAGTTTATAAAATCTCAGGTGGATGACCTTGCCCCTTTGGCACTTTTGGGTAAATTTTTTGGCCATGGGAAAGGGTTGGCCATTCTGAGTCCTACAACACCTCACTTCACTCTCTCCGATTATTAGTTTATAAAATCTCAGGTCGATAACCTTACCGTTTTGGATCTTTTGGAAAAATGCATTGATCATGGGAAAGGGTTGGCCAGTCTGAGTCTTTCAACACCTCATATGTCCAAATCAGATTAATGGTTTGCGAGGTATTAAAAGCAGATGACCTTTTAGTTTTGGGTCCTTTTTTATCAAAGAACTAATCCATAAATAATTATTTAAAAAGCCCCAAGTGCGCATGCATACAAAAAAATCACTATTTCACCCCCGGGTAAGAGTTTTCTTATTTTGGGGTAGAAATAGGTTGTCTATAGGAAAGGGGGGTTCACCCCGAGTCTTAGGACACCCCATATGTCCAACACCGATTATTGGTTCGCGAGATATTAAAAGCGGATGACCTTTTAGTTTTCGGTCCTTTAATTAATTCCTTTTAAAATTACTAATCCATAAAAGCCCGTCATCTTACAAAAGCCCCAAGTGCATAGGCATACAAAAATCACTATGTTGGGGTGGAAATAGGTCGTCAATAGGGAAGGGGGCGTCACCTCGAGTCCTACAACACATCACACATCTACAGTAAATCCAATCATGAGTTCAGGAAATATCAACATAAGTGTAGTTAGCCCCTTTTGAAAAAAATGCACATTTTGTTTCTGGTCTAAGGGTTCGAATGGGTTACACTCAGTCTCGTCAAGCAAAACTGAAAATACGCGGGTTCCATTCACACCTCTACCCATTCTAAACATAGTTTTCCGTGGGTTCCCACTTGTACTCCAGGCAAATGTCTCCGAGTGGTTTTAAAGTTCACCCCCTCACCCCTCTCAGTCGTTCATCACAGTCATCTGTTCACCAATAATTGGTTTTAAAAAGCCCGCCAATGCCTTACCCGTAGTCACATGTCGCAAGTCAAGTAAGCTACACTCATGGATAAATAAAATGGGACCCTCATGTAGTTATGCCCTATGGACAAAATTGTAGTTACATCTCTGCTCCTCTGCAAAGAGGACATGACAGGCTTTTGTTTGAGTCTACACAGCAAGTTCTACGATTCACAGTTTTTTCTACTTTGAAAATTCAACTTTTGGGGGGAAAAGGTCATCTGCCACAGGTATCCGCCGTCTATTGGCGCGTGTTATTGTGTTGACTGTTTAGAGATAATGCATGTTTGTCGTCAAGCTGACACCCACATGACAGTGTTTTTGCTGTTATCATCGAGTGTCTTCATGGTCATTAGGGACATAAACTTACACTCTAGGGATAATATTGAGAAATGACATGGAAATAAATCATGGATCTAATTTTTCTAAAAATAATCTAACTAAACCAAAACAATAAATGAAACGTTAAATTGCTCTAAATTTGAACCTGTATTTTATTGGATAACCGACACTATGAAGCAGCTGATGTTCTGTTTTTTCACATTGCTTAGACCGAGATGACACTTCTTGTAACTTTGACGTTGCCAATGCCAAGGAAACCCTGTAAGGCGAGGTCATTCCGCTGGCATGTGAAGTAAGCCGTAGTTTTTACTGCTCTATTACCACCCTAATTTCCATTCACTCAGAAGACCATCAGGTGCAAGGAGCGTTTCCTGATCAGCGTAGGTAGGAGGGTATTTAATAATTATTAACAGATTAAAGAGTGCATTATTTATCCCAACCTTACCCATGTGTGTATTTGACTACTGTTTTTTTTTGATGTGTAACATCTTTCCGCTCGGTTGCTGGATAGTTTTGTGGGAGTGATTTTGAAAATTGGGGACGGAAGTGGATCGGAACGATCGAGCTGGCAGTGGTGGATTGAACGGAAGTATGCACTGCCCGCTCGATCGATCGAACGGAAGTGTACTAGCTGGCAGGGGTGGAAAATGGAAGTACGCACTGCCCGCTCGATCAATCGAACGGAAGTGTACTAGCTGGCAGTGGTGGAAAACGGAAGTATGCACTGCCCACTCGATCGATCGAACGGAAGTGTACTAGCTGGCAGTGGTGGAAAACGTAAGTATGCACTGCCCGCTCTATCGATCGATCCAGCGGGCAGTGATAAGACCCAGCTGGCAGCGGTACGAGAAACAATGAGCGCGCGGTGTCGGAAATTGGTACAATGACGTACTCTCGGCCATGTAGAATGTATATGACATACTGAACGGGAAACGCTCATGCGAACTCTGGTGTCAAGTGATTGAAACAAATGACATGGTACATTTTCGAAGTCTTCGTATCAGTATTTAGAATGGTAAAATGCCTTAATATCAAACATTGTAAGTAGTCGGCATTGCCGGTATTATGTTTCTGCACAATGGCTATTCAAATATTAACCCACATAACGGTAATGCAGTCATCAATATAATATAATCGTTGTAGTTATACGAGAATTGAGCAAGCCTTCATGAACTATTACTGAATACATTCTCTTTACTCACAAGAGGGCCTATTCATAAGGAATTTGAAACTCAGTTTCACGCAGGAACATTATCGAAACAAGCAAGATATAAATGAAACTTAATTCCGTAATGCAGTATTATTGGAACGTGGAAGTAAGTTACCATCTTGTGCACAAACTTTGCGTAGTCGATATAGCCGTGGGGTTAGTGCTTATGTCTGTGAATCTAGTGATCTTGGGTTCGAATCCCGGATGGGGTAGATAATCTTGCTACCAGATTATCATTTTATACGATATTTATCATAATAATATGACTCATTTTAACAGAATCCATATGAAATTACGTGTTGGTCTGTGAATGAAGATGACCTGTTTATAAGGAATTTAAGGTTATGAGCGGTGTCGCGTCTATTACAGGTAATCTAGTTGATCCATATCGTATTCTTTATTTTGGCTAGTGCTGGTGGAAGCTACAAATCATCTAATAAATTGAGTTCCGTATTATAAACTACAATATCTGTTAAACACTCCCTTTTAAAATAGATTAATATTTGTGCCAATAATAGTATAAAATACCGGTGTATCAACAATTTCACGTGAGGTTTCTTCTATGTCAGATGCTACTGTAAGGCTCGTAATTTTTTTGTGGGTCCTGGGTTGTTATAGATTTGTATCTTTTCTTTGCTACGGTTGCTTAACATCATAAATTAAAGTCAGACAGGATTAGCAAATGAATTTACGTAAATATAAATGTTAGAAATAAATATTTGCCTTGGGAACAAATTAAATGTCCTGCCTTGCTAAAGATTCACAGCCTGTCACTATTCGTATTTTTCACTTACATTTTCCGTATTTGCTTAGGGTGCATTTTGCGTGTCACGTTCTTGGCTTGCTTGCTATTGCATTTTTCTGTAAGAAGGACTTCCGGAGGGCTTAATTTAAATTCAGTTTAGGAGATCTATTTAGTTTTTTTTATTGCTTTTTATATTTGCGGGCTAGCCGAGATTTTCAACCCTCTAAATTAGGATAGGGGTTTGTTGTTTTACAATAAATTATTAACGAGTTTTACATAAATCTGGACTATTCATTTCTACCGTTGTGTTTTATGGGTGTGTTTCCTCGGGCCGTCTATAACTTTTTCCTCAACCACCTGATCGCCCTTAGCTATCATTCTCGTGCCGGAGCTAGTCTGAGGACACACCCGATCCTTTCAGTGTTTGGGTTCGGGGGATAGGGAACACAGAAGGGTCATCTGCGGCAGATCATCCCCTGACGACCTTGTCCGACGAGCTCAGTTTGTCATTTTCAACAATCATATCAGTGAAATCTATCGTGGTACAGAACTTCAAATTGATAGTTGTAATAGGTTCGGAAATACTTAATACCGGTAAAATGTTTCACGTTGGCGCCATGTTGGGATTATGTAATTTTGGAAGCTAATACGGCATCGTTATTGTCTCCAGATATCGAACTGAATCTCTAATACATATTAATTTAATTATGGCAATTGCTTATTTAAATATTGATATATCAGTTTAACTCCTACGAATCAATCAATTTCCTCCACACATTCTGTATAACTTCACGTTTGTTGGGACAAACACTGCCTAGTTATCTTCAATAGGTTCGAGGCACGTGAATTGTTTATTAACTTTTCGAGCTACTCTATATAATTTTATGGGGAAGAATAACGCCACCAATAAACAATGAACTCACGTTCTGTGACTGGGAGAATGAGATTGATGCACGGTGTGTGGAATATTCCTACTGGGCATGTTAGTCAGGTGAACATCGCTCGTAGAGACAGGTGCCTTGTAAGCCAATAGCGTATCACCATTCCCCATTGGTGTTATTGATTATTCCAACAGTTGTTGCAGGATGGTTAGTTGGGGTTTCAAAATGCGACACTGGTCTGCACAAAGACCCACATGCCACGGTGATGTTCAAGTGAGACAGACACATTTGTTCTTTAAATTTGTTCAGAGTCATGTTAATGTAAACAAATTTTTAACAAGTATGAAAAAGTGTGTGAGTAGGGCAGTGTCACAATGTCGTGCAACACAAGGAAGTGTAGTGTTATACAGTGTTTTACTGAGTGGGACACCCTCTCCCCAGGGGTTATAAATATGGAGTGCCCAGCTCAGGGTATGAGTGAAGACCTCAACGGCACCTGCGGTAGTGAAAGAGTCCTGCGGTACAGAAAATTTGGCGGAAGCGGCAATCCAATGCTCGGGATTAATAGAATAAAAGTCAATTGTCCGCATTATGGACACCCATGGCGTCTGTACTCCAGTGGAGCGGCTACAAAAGGCGTCTGTTCTCCATGTTAGGAGCGGCTTAGTTCATACCTGGCAGTAGTTCATAAAATGCATTTGGGAGTGGCGATCCCATCTTAATAATAGCGTAAAATGATAGCAAATATGGTTCAGCCTCGGAAAATGCTAGGGCATCCCCTGCAGGCGGCGCGCAGTACATCAAATGCTGGAGGAGCTGTGAGAAATGGGCGACCAGCATCACTAGGCCTATATATCCGAATAGGGACAGTGAACATCTTAACCCTGACGGACAAGACTGAGGAGCTAGTGGACGTCATGATGGAGAAGGATATATCCATCCACTGTCTCAGTGAAACGAAATGGAATGGAAAAGGGGAAAGAAAACTAAAGTAAGGATACATGCTGTTTTACAGGGAGGACAGGAGGCAAGAAATGGAGTAGGAATGATTATGAGGAAGGATGTCCTAGAGTATGTATAGGAGGTGAAGAAGATAAGTGACAGGATGATCATAGGAAGGATACAGTTCCAGACAGGGACAAAAGATCTGTTTCAAGTATATGCTCCACAAACGGGGAAACAGGAGACAACTTAGAATAATTCCTGGAAGATGTGGAAAAATATATAGAGGATAAGGAAATAATGGTAATGGGAGATTTGAATGCACAAGTGGGAAGAGGCAGACAAGGAAGAGAGGAGATTTTGTGACCATATGGTTATGGCAGTAAGAATCTATAAGGGGATTTCTTAATGGAATTATGTCAGCGGAACCAATTAATTATAAGGGATACGAGGTACAGAAAGGAAAATAGTCAGAAGATAACAAGGTATAGATGGGGAGATTGAAGAATGAAAACTCTGATAGACTATGTATTGGTCGAAAAAGGACATCGGAAAGAGCTAATGGATGTCACAGCCATGCCAGAGGAACCCTTTTGGGGAGAGCATAGGGCAGTGGTAGCAAAACTAAAAGTAGGGAAGGTCATGAGATTACCAGAAAAACGGGAAATAAAGATTAAGGTCTGGAGACTAAAGGAAAAGGAGGTTGCAAAAGAGTTTAAGAAAGAATTGCAAGAACAGATACCAGGGACGGATATTAGCCATGTGGAACAAGAATGGGAAAAGTTTAAGAGTGCATTTGTAAACAGTGTAGAGAAAACAAGTGGTAGAACATCGGGAAAGGTACTGGAAGAAGCGACAAAATGGTGGAATGTTAGAGTGAAAGAAAAGGTAAGAGAGAAGACGAAAACTTGGAAGGAATGGTAAAAAAAGACTGAAGAAAGTAGGTTAAAATATATAGAAGCAAACAGAGATTGCAAGAAAGTAATTGCAGAGGAAAATAAGAATAGCTGGGAAGAATTCCCCCAGGAAATAAGGGAGGATTTAAATTGTGGAAAAAAATGCTATTTCGAACTATAAAAAGTAGAAGGAATGAAAAGGTGAACACTGGGTTCGTGAAAAAAAGGAGAATTATTGAAAAAAAAACGAGCCTTATAGTAGTAGCATATGATGTGTAACATCTGACATAGAAGAAGAAGGAAGATTGTAGTTTTACGTGACCGTGAATCTTGTGATTATGAGCCACGGGACCTCCTTTTTACGTGGAATCCGAACCACAGGACATGGCATTTCACTTCGAAAATCTCACATGCATTGACCGGGAATCGAACCCGGACCGCCTTGGTGAGAGGCATACAGCTAGACCGCTGAGCCACCACGCCCCCCTCTGACATAGAAGAAATCTCACGTGAAATTGTTGATACACTGGTATTTTATACTATTATTGGCACAAATATTAATCTATTGTAAAAGAGAGTGTTTTAGAGATATTGTAGTTTATAATACGGAACTCATTTTATTAGATGATTTGTAACTTCCACCAGCACTAGCCTAAATAAGGAATACGATATGGATCAACTAGATTAATAGATGCGACACCGCTCATAACCTTAAACTCCTTATAAACAGGTCCTCTTGATTCACAGACCAACACGTAATTTCATATGGATTCTGTTAAGATGAGTCATATTGATATGATAAATATCGTTTAAAATTATAATCTGGTAGCAAAAAAAATCTACCCCGTCCGGGATTCGAACCCGAGATCTCTGGATTCACAGTCATAAGCGCTAGCCCCACGGCAATTTCGACTACGCAAATTTAGTGCACAAGATGGTGACTTATTTCCACGTTCCAATGTTACTGCATTTCATTTATATTTTGTTTGTTTCGATAATGTTCCTGCGTGAAATTGAGTAGAAAATGCCTTATGAATAGGCCCTCTTGTGAGTAAAGAGAATGTATTCAGCAATAGTTCATGAAGGCTTGCTCAATTCTCGTAAAACACAACGATTTTATTATATTGATGACTGCATTACCGTTATGTGGGTTAATATTTGAATAGCCATTGTGCAGAAACATAATACCGGCAATGCCGATTACTTACAATGTTTGATATTAAGACATTTTGCCATTTATATACTGATACGAAGACTTTCAACATGCACCATGTGCTTTGTTTCAATCACTTGACACCAGAGTTTGCATGAGCGTTTACCGTTCAATATGTCATATACATTCCACATGGCCAAGAGTACGTCATGGTATCAATTTCCGACACCGCGCACTCATTGTTCTCTTACCACTGCCTGCTGGATCTTACCCCTGCCAGCTGGATCGATCGATCGAGTTGGCAGTGCATCTTACACTTCCGTTCGATCCACCACTGCCAGCTCGATCGTTCCGATCCACTTCCGTCCCATTTTTAAAAATCACTCCCACAGGAATATCCAGCAACCGAGTGTAAATATGTTACACATCAAAATCCGGAAGAGATAACGGGCAGACGGAAGGAGTATTTCATCGTGCTGTTGAAGGTGAGACGCCAGGCATGCGGAGAATTTACGCAAACAGCCCAAACGGCGGAGGGAAAAATAGAAGAAGAACCAGACATTAATTTATCAGAAGTGGAATGGGCAGTTAGGAAGATGAAGATGGGGAAAGCAGTGGGAATCGACGAAGTGGCAGTAGAAATGATCAAGGTGGCAGGCCAGTGGGACTGCAGTGGACATACAGACATCTCAGGAGTGTGTGGAGAGAGAAGGAAGTTCCCGAAGACAGGAAAAGTCCAATATTCAAGAACGGACACAGATGGTGTGTGGTAACTACCGAAAAATCACCATCATCTCGCATGATGCCAAAGTAATGGAAAGAATCCTAGAAAAAAGAATTAAAGGTAGAAAGCAGTTTGGATTTAGAGGGGGCAGGTCAATAGTGGAGCCCATTTTCATTCTGAGACAGAACATAGAAAAGAGTTGGGAATATGGGAAGGATATGGTAATGTCGTTTATTGATCTAGAAAAGGCCTTTGATAGCATCCCTAGAACAAAAGTTTGGGAAAGCTTAACAAATAGGGGGATAGGCAAGGAACTGAGAGACATGATAAATGGAATGTGCATGGATTGCTAAAGTACAGTTGTGTGAAGTCGGGACATCGAAATGGTTTAAAATTGACACTGGACTAAAGCAAGGATGTGCGTTGTCACCCTTATTGTTCTTAATGGTGATGGATGACATGATGAAGGCAGCAATGAAATACTATATTCGGGCAAAGATGAAGGTAATGTTGTATGCAGACGAAGTTGTGATCTGGGGCGAGGATGAGATGGAGGTACAAGAACAGTTAGACGTAATAAATGAAAATATGGAGCAATGGACATTGAAGATAAATGAGGAGAAGAGTAAAACAGTGGTGATGAGTAGAGGTAAGAAAGAAGGAAAAGGAGTAATCAAAGTCGGAGATAAGCAATTGAAAGTGCTGAAACACTTCAAATACTTGGGAAGTGAACTGTCTGAAGAAGGAAGACTAGATATGGAAATTAGCAGAATAATACACCTCGGGAGTGCTTTCTATCAACAGGTCGGGGACTAGTATAGAACAAGGATATACCAATTAAGGATAAAGAAGTTATGTACAAAGCATATTATGTTCCTATAATGACATATGCAGCAGAAACTTGGACAATGACTAAGAGGGATGAGAGCAGAGTACAGACAGCTGAGATGAGATTCCTGAGAAGTATGTTCCAGAAAACGAGGAGAGACAGAGCGAGAAATGAAGATATACGGAAGGAACTGGGAGTACAGAAACTAAATGACAAACTGGAGCAAAACAGACTTAGATGGTTTGGACATGTCGAACGGATGAATTAAATAAGGCTACCAAGACGAGAACTGGAACGACGGATGACAGGGAAGAGAGGACCTGGAAGACCAAGAATGCATTGGAAGGACTCGTGAAGTATAGCATTAGAAAACGGAACCTCGATTGGAACACTGTGTCGGAAGAAGAATGGTGGAACGACAGAACAAAGTGGAGAGGAACCATATTTGCCCCACCCAGTGTCAGCTGGAAAAGGGGAAATGAAGAAGATGATGATGATTAAAAAGCGTAAATATATATGTACGTAAGCTCGTATAGCCTTCTAGCCTGGTGCAGATTTTTAAATTACCACATCTTGGCTGACGATATTGCTCCTGTACCCCCAAACCATTAATATTGTGACAGAGCCGGAAATCGATCATGAATGTCCGGGGTGGTAGCAAGCGATGCTAATCACTACACTGGCTATATAGTCAGCAGTGAAAGTATGATCAGTATATCGCCATTTAAGATACATTTCCATGTAACTAACTTTTGGGCATTGCCCTGTTTCAATCCTTAAATGATCAATGCCGCTTGTCATTGTAACGTAGAACTGTCCCTCTTGGGGAAACGCTAATGACCAATATCGATTGCCTAACCAATGACAGTTAAGGAGTTTCTTTTTCTTAAAATGACGATATTGCCGGCCTTATGGTGTTGGGGTAGCGCGCCCGCCTCTCACACGGAGGCCCCGGGTTCGATCCCCGGTTCCGTCAGGGATTTTAAAACTGACGTGAGGTTTGGAACGGGGTGCACTCAGCCTCGTGAAGACAATTGAGTAGCTGTCTGACCGTGAGACAGCGCCCCGATCACGAAAACCACGATTAACGGCCGAGGGGACCCGACGCGCTGATCACGCGTCACCCCAATATCTGCAGGCCGAATGGCTGGGCAGCGGTCGCTTGGTCGGCCTTAGCCCGTCATGGGCTTTATAGTGCCAGGGGTTGACTTGACTTGAAATGACGATATTCAGCTTGACTGCTTGCAAGGTAAAATAATTACCAGTTAAATGAAAGAATCAGCTGGATAGACCACCTAAGATGATTATTAAAACTAATTTATTGTTCAGAGTACAATACTGTGTAGTCCAAGGGTAAGCACATGACTCCATGTGAATTCCCGCCTCCACCATGGGAGATTTTAAAGCTGGTATCACAGTTTACACATCCTAGAGGGGAAACCGGAAATAAAGGAGGAGGGCTCAAATCACACACTCAGCCATCCTAAAATGCATTTCTCTACCTCCTCACTTATACTCAAGTTGAATACCGGGAATGTTAGGCTACTAGCTCGAGGTCATAGTTATCATCTTCCCAATTTCAAATACACACAGAGGCCAAGTTTTCACAATAACGAGAAGTGTTTTTTTTAAATTTGTCCAGATACTAGGCCTATGTTGAACTTATTTTCTAAAACAATTGAGTAGTCGGTTTGCAAAGGCCGCTAAGTGCATTATAAACGTTACCGAGTAAATGACGAAAAACTGCTACGACCAAACTATTTAAGCTAATACCATATTTTTTACCCCTGAAAATCAACCTAAAACATTTATTATTCAGTTAAAATCTGTGAAATCTACGGTTGGATCTTCTGTTCTAAAATATAAATTAAAATATTGACTAGTTTTTGCACACGTTTTGAGCAGTTAACGACATTTGCACCCGTGACGACGAGAGTCGTTAATGAAACTTAGGTTGCAAAACCCGCTATTTAATATTTTTTACGAATGCCATTTGGATGAGATTTTTAATAAAGAACTATTTTAGTTTCAATTTGGTTTATTAGGAAAAATATATTTTGAAAAATAGACCACGTCGGGTGCGATAAATAGAAAATTATTTTTAAAAACTTCATCTTAAACACCGTGTAATGTCATTAGACAGCATAAAAATTTACAAATTAAGAAATTGCACAAAACAAGAAAAAAATGGCCCTTAAGTAAGGTCAGGTCATCCTGGACCCGTCCATCAGCTCTAAATCTGCTGGTGCTTCGTCTTCTTCCTCTTGACGTCGGACGATATTGTCGGGAATGGCTTCTTGCTCCTGGAAGACCTCACTGAAGAAATTTAGGCCGCCGTACGCTGGCCAGTTTTCGCCGAAATACAGCTCTAAGGGCCGCCAGACGCTTTGTAGTTTAGTTTCTTCCAGTGCAACACCTGCTTGAATTGGTGAGGGACCCGGATGTTGAATAAAATTCGTTCCACTTTTCATGATGCTCTTTCCCTCACCAACCTCAAAATTGTAGAACGGCTCCCCTCGGACCAGACATGTTTTTTGTTTTGTTTTGCCAATTGTGAACACGATTTCCTTCGCTTTTTGGAATTGGAAATTCGTACTATCCGGATTTTTTACCATGCCATCCACATACGCTTTCCAATCCCTAACAGGACATTCATCTTGTTCCAGGCGAACTACTGTCGCAAATTTCTCAATGTGCTGATGTATCCGGAAGGATTTTCAAAGACACTCACTTTGCGAAGTTTCCGTTCAATATTTCCAAAAACTCTTGTCAGGTGGGATAAATGAGCGGCCTACAATTGGGAACCATAGCTTTATTTCCTCGAGACATGCGGTAGCTTTTATCAGTAACCAGTGAGATAGCATGCTGATCATAGTCTTGTTTTTGTTCTGGCCCCCACAGCCATCAGAGAATAACCGAAATATTTTGCACCTTAAAAATTAATGCTGGCCAGTTTGTGAAGAAGTGTCGACACTATTTGGTTTGATACTTTGGCATGTTAATGTTCTAACCAGACGTTAGAAGTTGTTCTCAACTACAATATCAACGGGTTAAACTTCTTCAACTTGCACGAAGTTATTTCTCCCACTACTTCTGCCGTTTCTGTTCTTCCCTCCGTATTTGGAACATCCACAATAGTATAACAGTTCACAAATGCAATAACTGCCTCACTTTAATCACCAAGATCACTAATTTTTCTGGCTTGAAATGCCCACAACTAAGAAACAACCTGTCGATCAAATTTGCTTTTAAACGGTGTATTTCGACAAGGCAGCATGTCATTGTTGTGTATGATTCCTCGATAGAGCAGCCAACTGAAATCTGAAACACAAAACTATCCTTCCCGATCGAAATAAATAATTATTTATTCTAAAGAAATCCTGTGGGAGGAATATTGGCAGTTCTTGTACCTGTTAGTGGGTTTTGCAGCCGTATGTGGCAAGGCAGACGCCATACTTATGGAACATAGCGGTATTTGGACACGTGTAACATTAAACTGGCTTTGCAACCGTAGCCAACATGCATTTAGCGGTTTATGCAAACGAATGCGATTTTTATTGGCCATTTTCAACGGTTTTGAGCGGGATATGCACCCTGAAACTTATTCCATCGTGTAGCCAGTTAAAAGACGAGCGTGACTGTATGCTCAACTCAAAATCGACAAAAAGTGCACTTAGCGGCCTTTGCATCTGGGCTACTCAATTCAATAACGTAAGATACCAATGTACAGTATTTGGATTTTAATGAAGATAATAATAATAATGTTATTGGTTTTACGTCCCTTTTAACTATTCTGGCTTTTAGAGACGCCGGGGTGCTGGGATTTTGTATCGAAGGGGATCTTTGACGACAGTAAATCTACTGACACGGCTCCCTCGCATTTGCGCACCCTCAAATGCCAGCTGAATGCGCCAGGATAGGAGCATGCAACCTTGGACCTAGCAAGCGAGAACGTTACCGCTGAGCCACGCAGCTAGCTTTTAATAAAGATTCGCTGTGTCATGTTTCACTTCACATAGATGATTAAATCGCCAGAAAATCCATTTTAAATATTTGAAATTCCCATGTTTTTACGCTCGTATGCTTATTGAAAAAACATATGTATTTAGGCTACTCGCTTTATTGATAACTGCTACCCCTAGCATTGGACGGCACTGGCCAGCAGCACGTCGGCTTCTCGATAACCAACGCTTTGCTTACCAGAATGGGACGAGTACGGGAAACGTGGATGGGCCAACTTACCTGTATTCAGGGGTCCGGGTCACTTCCGCAGCAACATCACCTCCAGATGACATGTCCCAACAGAAGAGCCCCAAAGGAGTGGAAGGAAGATGGATAAGGGGACAACACACACAGGCTATCGTACAAACATCCCCCAAAAACCAACGGAACTGCCGTCGGTGAAATAATGCCACAACCAAAGATTTAAAAAAAATATATAATTAAGAATAAAAGGTTTAATATTGAAAATTTAAATAAGAACTTCACCAGAGAAAGAACATGCATCAATCACCAATATTTTACAAGAAGGCCAGATAGCGCCTAACATGCTTGCTTGCAAAGCCAAGAAGAAAAAAAGACTTAATTAAAATTAAAAAAGGTAAAACAGCCCAAAGGTTAAAATAAATATTACATGCATAACATACTGAGAACGGGCTTGATGAATTGCAAGGTAATGCAATATCGATCCGGCATGCAGATGTTCAGGCCACGCCAAAACAAAAGGAATAGAACATTAAATTAAACTTAAAAAAAAAATGGGATAGAAAATAAAAAAAATAAAAGATATGCTCGCCGGCGAAACACACAAGGACATTTACCCGAAATCACAAAACTAACATCAACAAGATTACAATATTAAAAAAAAATATTGAGCTAACAGAAAACACGTATGCTTTGGAGACCCGCGCCAAATGGACTGACAACGAGACCACAATGCATCACGGTAAACAAAAGATATGGCCACACCAAAACCATGCCAGATCGAAATTACGGCAAACAATTAATAAGATTAAATTTAAACATTAGTAGAAGGAAATGAACGGTAAAAAAAAACAATTACATCTAAATCTATTAATGCAAGTCGTTTTAAAACTGGACGGATCTTACATGGATAAAAAAAAGGGACAAACCCAAGCTTGCCAAAGGAAAATAAATAATAATTTAAACGTGAAATAAACTAGAAATGTGTCTCCAGGAGGTACGACGAAAAGATAACAAGGTTCAAATAAATCAGGACACGAAATAAAAACCGCAAAAAAAATTAGGCCATTAAACAAATGAGGAACAGAAATAAAACATTACTATAAGAAAATATCGGAGCTCCATAACATAAAATAATTAAAAAAATTAAATTAAAAAAAACGTACCTTACATCCTTCTCAGTGGAGACACAATAACAATAAAATAATTAACACATAATTTTACGTTATTACATGTACTTCACAAAAATGGCTAACACGCCGATGCGTCGTGTAGATACAAGCACTTGATCGCATCCAGTTGCGATTATCCTTGCACATTTCCTCTTCACGGCGGAACGATGAAAATTACAGCCTGAAGAAAACAGGCAATTCCTTTTTCTTGAATGAGTATTTACATTTGGAAAAAGCTAGGGGCAATACCCCAGCGCAACGGATAGACACTCTTCGACCAGTAGTCGGCTTGATGTTTTTCACTCGACAGCTAAAGGACTCCACAAAAATGGCGGAGAATCGCTCGTCATTTATCGAACTGTCTTCATGTAAATAATATTATCCAATCACGAAGTGACACATCAAAACAACAATGTCATTAATAAGTTCATAATTTGGCGGTATCATGAATGCACTAGCATTTGTTTGAAGACGAAGAATGTGATTGTCTTTCAATTATGTCATGCGTATATAGAGTTTATAAGGCGAAGCCCACACCACCTATTGGGGAGAAACAGGAACTATTTGTATCTTTCCAACGTCCGACTGCAGCTACCATCTTGTGGTGACAGACGGTACTGAGCGACCAAGCGGACGTTTCAAACTTCAAGAACAGCGTCCCTGATTAAATACATGTTTGAAATGGTAGAGACGTGCCCTTGCACGTATCAATAACGATACATTTCAGATTGAATGCTGTAATGGTTCAGGATATATTGAGAACTGGTGACATATTTCTCGTGGCCTCCTTATCTTATTGTTTTGTACTGGGTGGAAGCTAACACGTGCACGAAAATACACCTACTTCGTGAGTAGGTTACAATGGTGACAGTTAGGTCTATGTGTCTGTTGCTCGTACTGTTCAGAAAATCGCCTCCGCAGAAGTGCAATACTTTGGCTGAGTGTATGGATTCCTCAGTAGCACATGACTAGATTGCTGAGTCCAATAGTGCTGCTCCTAAGGTCACGCGCCAGTTGTAATAGAAATATTGCGGACTCTCCACATGGCAGGGGAATGACGTAATGCGTGTGTGTGATCATTGAAGGGTGATACTGTGCCCAATGGGACACGGCAAACTGCCATCGAACTCGGGTCTTATCAGAGAAGACCAGGCCCATGATTCTGACTAGACTCGAACCATTGATCTCTGAGGGGGAACAGCTACAGGGAACCCGAAGAGCAATGAGAGATATAATGACATATAATAATAGCATGATTTCACGGCTAGAATGTGAATATCATAGCTGTTTAAGGTGAATAATTGTAAGAAAATGCAAGCATATGTACGTTTCGGAAGGATAAACGCATGAAGGCAAGCCAGCTTGACATTTGACTAATCGCAGCCAGCAGAGGGGCGTGGATTAGGGACGCCGAAGGAACTCATTTCGTCTGGACCGCCAGGACAGCTCGAAATTAATGACTCTGGGGTTCACCAGTGGACAACGCTTGAGACCGGAGAGGGGGTAATAGTCCACGGAAATTAATTGATTACAGCCAATTGAAGCATTGAAATGAAGTAAAATGTAAACCCAGGTGAATATATTCTAGGAGAGATAATTTAGGAGTGGTCTCACACCTAAATTAAAGCCTATATCTTGAAATAAGCCTGTGAACACAGAGCCTACGCGCAAGAGGAATGATTTGGAGACCCGCACGAGGGGATTAACCAGGATGGCGTCATGACGCTATGGAAGAAGGCAATTAATTGTAATTAATTGGCCGAAGCGATCGCTTGCACGCGAGTGATTATGGGACCTCCACACCTAGACAAGCGAGGTGTATACGTCATTTTGGCTGGAAATGCATTAATTCAAGAAAGGAGTCGGTCCCGAATGTCCAGTGGACTACGTTTTAGGAGAAACATGTATATAGGGGGAGCAGCGCAGGAAAGCCAGTCTTCTCGAGTCTTCTCTAGTTCATCTCCAGACCATCTGCAGTTCGTCTTGACTCAACACGTAACTAATAAGCCGCCAGAAAGTGCGCGAAATGTTAAAGTATCGACGCTCAAGTATATTTGAAGAACAATGGAAGCGCATCATACAGCTTCTTAATAGTAATCATGAATCGCGTAAGATTTAATCTACAGCAGATATTTATCCATTATCTTACGCAAATATAAATTCGCTACAGCGTAGTAACAATTTAGGATGTTTTTGGACAGTGAATACACCAGGAAGGTATTGTCATAGTTTTGAATGACACATTATCTTCAGGATCACTACAATTATGGGAGCCTGGAAGGCATCACAAATAATCATGACAGTGAACTGAACAGAGTTGAAGATGACGAGAATCGAATGCACGCACAAGCAAGATAGACTTTCAAGGAGACCAGCGGTTGTCAGAAGTTAGCTGCATCGCATCTCTGAGGTCAGGTGTTAGTAGGAGTCCAATTAAGGATTCACATGTGAAATAGTGCGAGAAGTGTATATAAGTTTTATTACAGTGATTTCAAAAGTGTTTATCTGTATCGTGAAATAATATGTATTATGTTAAAATGAGAAAAGCCACTGATAAAAATATGATTATCATGTGTGAAGTGTGTGATAGCATGTGTCGTGTGAGATATAGCATGATGGCTTAAACCAAGCAACATGGTAGGCTCGTGGCTGGCGTGCTGGAATAATCCAGCGAAAATGAAAAGTGAGTACAAATTTAAAATGTTAATATAATTAGATAGTTCACCATACAACGAAGCATCACCTTAGATGTAACAGTCACTTATGTACGAGCTTTCACCACTCGTATTTTGGTAGAATATGGCTTGGAAGGTGATTTGTGTAGGGCCATTCAGGCCTAAGATAGTGATGAATGTAACGGTAACGTTAAATAATAATAATAATAATAATAATAATAATAATAATAATAATCTGGGGTCGGTAACAGTAATAAGTAAAGTAATAGGTATGTCAGGCCTAGAGAACGTTCAAAGTGTGTCATGTCTAATATAAATATACTGTATTTTTGTAAACAGTAAGAAAGTAACGTGAAATATATCGAGATATGAGAGTTTTTCAGTGTCAGTGAATTGTTGAATGAATATTTAATATTCAGGATTGTATTTGAGAACCATTGAAGTAATGTAAGCCAGTAAATTTATACTTGTTTTAGGAGCTATTTAAAGCTTTGGCTTAAGTGTAATTGCAGAGAGGACGTGAGTGCTTTAATAATTGAGTAATCTATGAGAAGTATTGTTTGAGCCGCATACAGCGAGCAAAGTAACGTAGAATCAAGTGATTTACGTCAATAAAGTTGCGGGGACCACTCTAACATAGCTTGCACGTTAGGTGAAAAGTTGGTTAATCTACGAGATAGTATTGCCGTGGAGCATACTTGTATTATTCGCAGCGAAGTGGAACGGAGGCTGTCTGTTTCCACCGCTTGCAGGAATATTGCCACGAGGGATGCTCTTCGAGACCCCGTGAGCCCATGTATTAATTGATCTGCCCTGAGAGGTTACAATCATGTTCGTCGTATAGAAAACGCAGATTTCCTTTTTTATATTAGGCAGCTGCTGATGAGAAATCTTGGATTCTCAATCGTGATGCGCGCCCGAAGCCACTAGTATCGCCACAGAACGGCAAGACTATTACAGGATCCATCCCATGCCAAGAATGTTAATTAGGAGCCGAGTTGAGCCCGTTACACTATAAATGTAGGTGTTAAATAATTAGAATGACTCAATTACTAGAGACAACACTCAGAGTAACTACATTGTACTGCAATTGTAAACAAAGTTGACCTTGCTAGCAGCCAGAGGGGTGTGGTAGGTAGACCACGAGGACGGCGGCCATCTTGCTCGGCCAGCTGGAACTAATTGTATTGCCTGCTTTGAAGGGAGGTCTGTTGAGCCTTTTATTTTAAAAGCATAGTGGGACACTGAAGAATCTCGATATTTCGAAATTTAATAAGATATGATTGTTGTGATGATGCCAATTGAATTAAATGATGTGTTTCAACACACATTCCTTGTTGGATCGTTGTGATCGGATAATATTTGGCCCAGTTATTCTCTGAGGAGGAACGCTGAACCAAATAAATATAGGCATATTTTTAAAGTGCATTTTGCCCAGTTCACACTAATTTATGCAGACGGGTAGGTGATTTCAATGACATGATACGTTTGTAACGATAATATTTCGATTAGACCCAGAAAATCGTTGTATGGTGAAACTATAAACATTTCTATCCATGTGTATTTTGGAAGGGAAAACGTACCAGTTTAGCGTTTCTTATTGATGGGAAAGAAGAATACGATTCACGCGACACGATACTTGTTAATTAAGCCATAAGATAATGAATTTATGTTAATAAAAATAAATGCCCCGTGCAAAACGGATTAATGTTTAATTATTACAGAATTAATGTCATTTAAAGTGATATTATGACTATTGTGTTGTGATACTCCAGTTTATGTTGAATTGTGCCACATGAAGAACACTATGGACACTCGTAGATGTCTGAGAGTATCAATGATAGGATGCTAGAAACAGATTTGAGTGCAGTGAAGCACTAATTTTAAGAAGAGACTCACAAATAACCTTGATTTTCATTGTGGGAAGTAAATGTAAAATATCCCTTGTTTGTATTTTTGTTGTATAGCCATGATTTTTATATCATTTAATGTTGTATTTAGGAAGATGTTGTTTCTTTCATGTAGAGTAGTTACCTGACAGACTCAAATCCTGAGCATGTGGTCGTAGGGTGGGCATGAACCTCCCATACCTCGAAAGACCGTGCGTTAGCTGGGATACGAACACATGTTCCATATGATGACAATTGGGTACATGCAGGAGAAGTTATTGTACTAGGATTGAGTCACAGGTACTACTAAAAGTCGGCCAAGATATTAATGGTAGAAGCAAGTACATCAAAAAAAAAAAATAGGATATATTAGGAAAAGGCCGCGTCCCATTTGTTAATAATGCACCGCCTTGAGCTTTTACGTTAAACAAAATAGCAGAGGCATGAGGAATACAGTGGATGCGAAAACAACAACTTAAACAGGATCGCTAAGGAGCGGGGAAAGGATGTCTCTTTCGATGCGTGCTGGGTCCAAGATTCCGGATCGAAAGAATGATACTTTCCAAAAAAGGAAACGAATGAATTGTTTAAAACAAATCAAAAGCGGAATTAAATTTATCTAATTGATCGAAGAACCCATAAGCGTGTAGATCGTGACTGCGTTACAGTACGAAGCCAAGAACGACGAAATCGAACGAGAGATGAGGGAACTTAAAATTACAAATGAAAGAGGACGATACCAAAGTGAACTACTTACTAATGTATTTAAAGTAAACTAAAACAGGTGCGCATACGAGTAAGGATTAATCTAAACACAAAATGAAAGGTAAACTTGAAGAGGTATTAAAATCACTTAATAACAAACAAAATAAAATTAATGACTAAAGATGGTACCCAAGAAAGGGGTACACAAAAACAATATCAAGAGAAAAGTGTATAAATGAACTTAAGCACAAACAAAGATGAAACAAGATTAATTAAAATGTACTTACAATCAATGTGCAACTAAACCGTAAGCGCGACTCGATAACCAAAATTTAAAATACAAAAAAACAAAAGATAGAGAGTATGGACGAGTCGAATAAGAGAACACCTCTACTTACGAGGATGACCTGGACTAGAATGCCCCGCGCCAAAAACAGAACTAAGACGCTCATGATGTTGTGAAATCATGGGGTAGGGGGTGAAAGTGGTGCGGATTGGAGGAGTGCGTATGTAGGAAACGGGGGGGGGGGGGATGACACGGAGTTACGTAATATAACGAAGCCAGAGGAAGCAACACAAAATTCACACATAAAAATAAAGGAAATGAGCATTACATTAAATTAATTGACATTACCGGGACAGGAATTGAAAGAAAAAATCAATCAGCTAAGGAATATGCTTTGTAGGAAAATATAGGCTTACATAGAGGTAGTAATGTCTAAATATAACGACATACGAAGAAACAAAGGAATTAAGGTATGGCGAATGGACGGTGACTAACACAAAGACCATCGCTCACACACCTTTCCTAAAACAGAGGGAAGGATCAACTTGGAGGCGAAATGAGACATGGCTCCGTTACTCCAATGATACCTTGACCCAAAAAAACAAACTCTGATACGACAATCAAATGAAAGATGCCTCGAAAGAGTGCACATCAATTTGTGACGTAATACAGAGCGCTAGAAAGCCTCGCAGAAAAATAGCATATATTTCAGACCTGAGAGATTTGAGTAAAAATAAAACCGATTACATGAAAGGTAGGGATGACAAATAAACACAGAGGCTTCGCTAAACTAACGTAAACAAAGGCGAAAGGACTTGGGTTCATGGATCGAATTCACATCATCATAAGAAAGGGAAATTTAAGTGAATCAAAGGAGACACAAAAAATAAAATAAAAAATGGATAAACTGAAATTCAAAAATGATAGCATGCCAGATAAATCAAGTGATCGAATCGTACTTACGCTTAGTTGCGTTGGGCACGGCGAAAGCCCGACACACACGGCTGTGACCGTTTCACTTGACGGTCAGAAATGGAAGGAAGCAACCTTCTCTAAAGGAACGCAGTAACTCGCTCGAGAAAAATAAGTCGTAGAACACCCCCTCTCCAGAACATAAAGGGGGCCAATGGGAGAAGCAAAGCTTAGCAACAAGTTATGCTTCAACCAATGGTAAAACTGTGTCAGTAGGGGTGAAAAGTTTCACCATCTGGTGAAACGTTTACGCAGAATTACAAAGTTTGAACGCAGTAGGTGAGACAGAGAAACGTATGTCACAATAATGCGACATGAAGGAAATGATAATAATAATAATAATAATAATAATAATAATAATAATAATAATATGACAAAAAATAATGAACCTGATAAAAACGGTGCAATAAGCCTTCACGTCAAAATAAATGTTGATAATCCTCCATAAGACATGCTTAAATGTAACTTGTTAGCGTTGAGCACCCACCTATTTAAACACCGTAAAGCATGCATAAACCCTAGTATCATGATGTCGCCCGTTTATGGGGCAAAGCATGAGAAGCTACACTCTTTCCATTATCATGACGCTGATACGTGGGACCAGTTTAAAATACAGGTCACCATAGGTGTGCGTGTCTACTCTCTTCATTATCATGGCGGCCCGGGCGGGGCATTCGGCAATAAAAAACCATTCCCCGGACAGTTTTACTAATAATTCAGAATATGGGCGATGTCTTAAAATGGGGCAAACATTGCTTACTTTACCCTTTCATTATCATGGCACCCAGATATGTGGAAGGCTTATGGGATTCAGAAAACCCCATAATAATAGCATGGTTTTCATGGGAAAAACCATAATAGTATTTTTTTGCCTCAAACTATGTTTGAGCGATTGTGAGTCCTTTAGGTGATATTCAGACATTAGACACTGTTGTCAGACGGGTACGAGGGTCTAAACCCATTCCATAGGATGTTACAGCACTGTATAATATGATTGTTGTTGTTGTCGCGACATCGGAATTCTTTTTCCCAATACAACGCGCCAGCATGCTCAGCTACGGCCTACCTGAATCTCAAAATAAGAAATACAGGATGGCTGGAACTGAGGAGGTACTCAAGTGTATCGCGGAGTTAAAAGAACATTTTGATGCTACTCATGCTAAGAGTAGGGAAGAGGCTAAAGCATTTCAAGATGTAATAGCGGGTAGATTGGATGCTAACCAAACTGAAATGAGCCAGATGTTGGCTACAGTAAATAATCAGTTAGAGAATAATCAAACTGAAATGAACACTAGATTAGAGGCTAATCAAACTGAGGTAAGCCAGATGATGGCTACAGTAAACACTCAGTTAGAAAATAATCAGTTAGAGGTCAGTCAAAGATTAGATTTAAACCTATTAGAGGTCAATAAAAAAATTGATGACGTTAAAGAGTCTATTAAGCAAGAGGTAACTAAGAATATTGTTAGCGTGGTTTCAGAAATGCAAGCTAATAACGACAAACGCTTCGAGTCAATAGAGCTAAAACTAGAGAATAATCTGCAAGCGAGCAGAGAATCACAGCGTGATAGCTTAACCAGTATGTCCATAGAGCTTAAAGACATTCAAAATCAGAATGAAGCGAATATTAAGCGTCAGCAAGAGCATTTTAATACGATCACTCAGACCGTGGATCAAAGGCTCGAAGACAGCGACGGAAAATGGAATAATCGGATGTCAAGCTATGCAAAGGCGGTAGACGAAGCCTTAAGGAAGCAGGATCAGAATATCCTTGACCAATGCAAGGAGATCAATGAAATAAAAACTTCTGCTGAAGGGAATAAGGAAATAATATCAAACATGAAAAGGCAGGTTGGAAAGGTTCAAAAAGAGTTAGAACAAACTCAAAACGACCTAGCAGTCATCCATAAAAAGCAGGATGAGGACCAGGGAGAAATTACAAAAATAAGGACTGAAATTTCTCATATGCATGGTCATATACAGAAAGAAGTTACAGGCTTACGAGAAGAATTGGAACTTCGAGAGGGCTGGAAGACTGAAGCCAGCGATAAAACGCTTGCCGATTTAAGACAGAGGCTCGCGGGGGAAATTACCCATATGAAAGAAAGCCTTAAGGATGACCGGGAGAACGTATTTTCTATGGCAGAGAAAAACCGGGATCGCTTGGAAAAAAATAGAACGAGAGGTATTAGCTCGTTTAGAAAGGGCAGAAAAAAGGCACAGCCAAATAGAAACTAGAATGATCGCACAGGAGGAATCCATATTGCGAAATCCTAGATCTAGTGAAGGAAGCATAGATGAGAATAGGAGAAATAAATGGGCAGATATAGAGATACAGCCCACTCCAAAGAATGCAGCCATGCCAAGTGACAGCCGTATACCACGCCTTGTATACCTATTGCTATGTCCACACCGCATGAAAATGCTGTTCAAAATCAAATAGTCACTGTTGTGAGGGCTAGTGACGAGAAACCGAAGAAATATTTTGGGAGTAATTCTAACATGACACCCAAATACTGGCTTAAAGAGGTTTCCGAGTACTTGAATGACGCGAAGGTACCGCCAGAGCGAAGGTTGAGAGCTATCGAAAAACTGACTGAAGGCGAGTGTGCCTTATGGTTTAGGAGTTTTCGGTACACGTTCGACACCGTTGACGAATTTCGCCAGGCATTTTTAAGCAGGTACTGGAACGCAAATATACAACAGAACTTCAGATTGGACTTGTACTCTAGACGCTATAGTACTAATAATCCTACGAAGTACGCCGTGTTCTTCATAGCGCAATTGTGCCGTTTCCGCGAAATTGATGAAGGGCCTAAAGAGTCAGATCTGTGTTTAGCGATAGCCAAGCAGTTACCGTATGAAGTACAACGTCTATTAATCTCAGCAAACGCCAAAACAGCGACTGACATGGAGGAAGTGCTGAGACAACTCGATCTCACCAAAGCGCAGCACACAAGGCAAAGTCGGAACACAGAACAAGTCCACATGACTACTACGCCTACTGAATCGACTAGGGTGCAGACTAAAGGTAGTCTACTAGCA
Organism: Meconema thalassinum; assembly: GCA_946902985.2. Lineage (NCBI taxonomy): Eukaryota > Metazoa > Arthropoda > Insecta > Orthoptera > Tettigoniidae > Meconema > Meconema thalassinum. Next base: position 721,532,124 of record OX336389.2, read on the forward strand.
CCGAAACGGAGAAATCATACTGGCAACGCGAAGAACGGGAAAACCGGAATTGGAGGCCAGCATACAGAGGAGGATCGAACCGCGGATACCGAGGAAGGAAAGCCTGGAATCAGCGCGGCACAAGAGACCAGTAGCCTGATAACAGAAGAAATTACGGCCGAAATGGGAACAACCGAGAATGGAGATCCCAAGAACAGAGTCGCGGGTTCGATGAAGAAGCGGAAGACCGCTATCACGCATCATTAAGATATATGGAAGAGCGTGGAGACGACCATAGAAAATCGCAAGTGCATTGGGACGAAGCGATTAAGAATAGGTCACCCGACATCCATAAGAATGATGACGGAGCCAAGAGTCTGGAACTTCAGCAGTACGAAGACAGACAGAAGAACTCCACAAAGAATGGAGCAATGGAAAAAAAGACACCAAAATGAAATGACCAAATGGGAGAGATAAATGCAGGATGGAATATAGTGAATGTGGTTAACTGGATTGCCAAACCTGAGGAAATTATTGAAGACCTAGATGAAGGGACGGTCAATGTGAGAAGGGAACTACCCATTATAATTGTAAACATCGCAGGCATGAAGATAAGAAGTCTTCTAGATACAGGCTCAACGGTATGTCTAATAACCCAGGCGTTATATAATGAAATCCAAAGTAAAATCCACGTATTGAAAATACCTATTTCAAGCGTGAAGATAAAAGGCGTGATACCAGATAAATATATGATATGCAGATACCAAGTATTTTTCTATTTGCAGATAGGGAACTCTACATTTTCACAGAGCTTCCTACTTGTGAATAAGCTGCTTTTTAACGTCATTGTTGGCATGGATTTCATAAGAGAATATAAGGTCATAATAGATCTCTCACAAGACATTGTTATGTTTCGCGCAAGTGAGGGAAAGGAAGATTTCGAGCTCTCATTAAACACAATGAAACGAGACCAGAAGAGTACGTATGGCATACATACGGAGGTATGACTGGGGATGCAGTGTTGACAACAGAAGACATCGAGGGAGAGTTGGCAACACTGGCTGCAGACATTGAAAAGGACCTCGAACCACAATTTCAAGAATGCCTGGGAGAAAAGATAGAGGAAGCTAAAATTGGTCCAGAGCATAAGCAAATTCTAAGGGAATTGCTATTTGAGTACAAAGGAGTCTTCGATTCGATACCTGGCCGGATCAAGAATTTCCAATATGCGTTCCAAGTTAGTGACTGGACACCATTCAGACAAAAGCCGTATCCTGTAGCCGAGAAACATTATTTAAAAGTCATGGAAGCAATACAGGAGATGCTAGAGGCGGGCGTCATTGTAAAGACGGCCACACCTTATGTCAGCCCACTGGTAGTTGTACCTAAACAGGACGGAAGTGTAACGATATGCCTGGACCTGCGAAATTTGAATTCCAAGGTCATACCAGAATTTGACCAAGTGCCGCCCATCAAGGAGGTCCTCAGGAGGTTCAAAGGAAAGACTGTTTTCTCAAATCTTGACCTGACAGCAAGTTTTCACCATCTTGCTCTGGAGGAGAAAACAAGCTTATTAACTGGGTTTTTATTCGATCAGCAAACATATTCATTCGTGCGTCTCCCATTTGGCCTGAAAACAGCGGGTTCAGCGTTGATACGAGCGCTTGATCGGAACCTGTCTGAAGAAGTAAAAGCAACAACCATATGCTATGTAGATGATATACTATTGACATCTGAAACAGTTGAAGAACACATCAGAGATCTACGCAAGCTGTTGGATGACCTAAGTCAGTCTAACTTTAAGGTCAATATAAAGAAATATAACTTTGGTCAGAGAGAAGTTAAATTCCTAGGCCACGTAATAGATGCGCAAGGAGTTAGACCTAATCGGGGAAAATTGGAGGTCATTAAACATTTCCCGAGACCAACGAAGGTGAAGAACGTCAGGCAATATCTAGGCGTTATTGGATTCTTTTCAAGCCATTGCCCGAAGTATACCGAGACCGTAGCACCACTCCAAGATTTACTGAAGAAAGGAGGAAGGTGGCGATGGACGGAAAAATGCGAGGAAGCCTTCGTGAAATCTAAACAGATGCTTTTAGATTATGTTAAATTGGGATATCCTGACTACACCCAGAAATTTATTATCCAGACTGACGCATCACTAATAGGCATTGGGGCGATGCTCTACCAGAAAAATTTGGACAGACCAGAGGAGAAAACTTATATTGCATTCATAAGCAGAAGGTTGAAACCTAATGAAAAGAATTATACGGTCACGGAGATCGAATTACTCGCAATACTGTAGGCCTTACAGTATTGGCGAAAACTAATTTATGGGTTCAGAATTGTATTGAGAACGGACCATAAAGCCCTAACATTCCTGTTGAAAACTGACTTGTCCAGTCAAAGACTGACGAGGTGGTCATTGTATATACAGCAATTTCAAGTGGAAATCGAGTATTGCCCGGGGAAGGACAATATCATACCTGACTTGCTATGCAGATACCCGACAGCTGATGAAGAGGAAGCTCTAGCTATCGAGATAGAAGATGGAGACCAGAACACCTTAGATGATCTAAGGAACATCACCATTTTTCAACGTGAAGATCCCTGGATACGGATGATGATTAATTACTCCGAGGGAAAGCTTGTCAGAGGATTATGAAACAAGAGAAGAGCAAGCCACTCACACCCAAATGGACGGGGAGTCATTATATACGCACACAGAGAGTCCTGAGAAAAGCTCGCAGACCCAGGGAGAAAGAAAGCAAGACGACCAGCTCGCAGACCCAGGGGAAACGAGGGGTGAATGCAGCTGTCAGTTGAAGGAATTTTACGACCAGTTGTGTGAGGCCGCTGCAGAACTCCAAGAAATGAATGAACAACAAAGGGAGCAGAACAAGAGAACACGAGACGGCAGACATAGTGGAGTGGGGAAACGAGACATCCCATTGCCGGGAGCACTGACTGCATAAAGCAAATATAGCATGGAGTCAATGCCATCTGAAGGCCCGAAAAATTCACTTGTAAAATGAATTTTCCGAGCTTAGCGAGGGAAACATGTGGACAATGGGACACGGCAAACTGGCATCGAACTCGGGTCTTATCAGAGAAGACCAGGCCCATGATTCTGACTAGAGTCGAACCATTGATCTCTGAGGGGGAACAGCTACAGGGAACCCGAAGAGAAATGAGAGATATATGACATATAATAATAGCATGATTTCACGGCTAGAATGTGAATATCATAGCTGTTTAAGGTGAATAATTGTAAGAAAATGCAAGCATATGTACGTTTTGGAAGGATAAACGCATGAAGGCAAGCCAGCTTGACATTTGACTAATCGCAGCCAGCAGAGGGGCGTGGATTAGTGACGCCGAAGGAACTCATTTCGTCTGGACCGCCAGGACAGCTCGAAATTAATGACTCTGGGGTTCACCAGTGGACAACGCTTGAGACCGGAGAGGGGGTAATAGTACACGGAAATTAATTGATTACAGCCAATTGGAGCATTGAAATGAAGTAAAATGTACACCCAGGTGAATATATTCTAGGAGAGATAATTTAGGAGTGGTCTCACACCTAAATTAAAGCCTATATCTTGAAATAAGCCTGTGAAAACAGAGCCTACGCGCATGAGGGATGATTTGGAGACCCGCACGAGGGGATTAACCAGGATGGCGTCATGACGCTATGGAAGAAGGCAATTAATAGTAATTAATTGGCCGAAGCGATCGCTTGCACGCGAGTGATTATGGGACCTCCACACCTAGACAAGCGAGGTGTATACGTCATTTTGGCTGGAAATGCATTAATTCAAGAAAGGAGTCGGTCCCGAATGTCCAGTGGACTACGTTTTAGGAGAAACATGTATATAGGGGGAGCAGCGCAGGAAAGCCAGTCTTCTCGAGTCTTCTCTAGTTCATCTCCAGACCATCTGCAGTTCGTCTTGACTCAACACGTAACTAATATGCCGCCAGAATGTGCGCGAAATGTTAAAGTATCGACGCTCAAGTATATTTGAAGAACAATGGAAGCGCATCATACAGCTTCTTAATAGTAATCATGAATCGCGTAAGATTTAATCTACAGCAGATATTTATCCATTATCTTACGCAAATATAAATTCGCTACAGCGTAGTAACCATTTAGGATGTTTTTGGACAGTGAATACACCAGGAAGGTATTGTCATAGTTTTAAATGACACATTATCGTCAGGATCACTACAATTATGGGAGCCTGGAAGGCATCACAAATAATCATGACAGTGAACTGAACAGAGTTGAAGGTGACAAGAATCGAACGCACGCACACGCAAGATAGACTTTCACGGAGACCAGCGGTTGTCAGAAGTTAGCTGCATCGCATCTCTGAGGTCAGGCGTTAGTAAGAGTCCAATTAAGGATCCACATGTGAAATAGTGCGAGAAGTGTATATAAGTTTTATTACAGTGATTTCAAACGTGTTTATCTCTATTGTGAAATAATACGTATTGTGTTAAAATGAGAAAAGCCACTGATAAAAATATGATTATCATGTGTGAAGTGTGTGATAGCATGTGTCGTGTGAGATATAGCATGATGGCTTAAACCAAGCAACATGGTAGGCTCGTGGCTGGCGTGCTGGAATAATCCAGCGAAAATGAAAAGTGAGTACAAATTTAAAATGTTAATATAATTAGATAGTTCACCATACAACGAAGCATCACCTTAGATGTAACAGTCACTTATGTACGAGCTTTCACCACTCGTATTTTGGTAGAATATGGCTTGGAGGGTGATTTGTGTAGGGCCATTCAGGCCTAAGATAGTGATGAATGTAACGGTAACGTTAAATAATAATAATAATAATAATAATAATAATAATAATAATAATCTGGGGTCGGTAACAGTAATAAGTAAAGTAATAGGTGTGTCAGGCCTAGAGAACGTTCAAAGTGTGTCATGTCTAATATAAATATACTGTATTTTTGTAAACAGTAAGAAAGTAACGTCAAATATATCGAGATATGAGAGTTTTTCAGTGTCAGTGAATTGTTGAATGAATATTTAATATGGTCAATTCTCAGGATTGTATTTGAGAACCATTGAAGTAATGTAAGCCGGTAAATTTATATTTGTTTTAGGAGCTATTTAAAGCTTTGGCTTAAGTGTAATTGCAGAGAGGACGTGAGTGCTTTAATAATTGAGTAATCTATGAGAAGTATTGTTTGAGCCGCATACAGCGAGCAAAGTAACGTATAATCAAGTGATTTACGTCAATAAAGTTGCGGGAACCATTCTAACATAGCTTGCACGTTAGGTGAAAAGTTGGCTAATCTACGAGATAGTATTGCCGTGGAGCATACTTGTATTATTCGCAGCGAAGTGGAACGGAGGCTGTCTGTATCCACCGCTTGCAGGAATATTGCCACGAGGGATGCTCTTCGAGACCCCTTGAGCCCTTGTATTAATTGATCTGCCCTGAGAGATTACAATCATGTTCGTCGTATAGGAAACGCAGATTTCCTTATTATATTAGGCAGCTGCTGATGAGAAATCTTGGATTCTCAATCGTGATGCGCGCCCGACGCCACTAGTATCGCCACAGAACGGCAAGGCTATTACAGGATCCATCCCATGCCATGAATGTTAATTAGGAGCCGAGTTGAGCCCGTTACACTATAAATGTAGGTGTTAAATAATTAGAATGACTCAATTACTAGAGACAACACTCAGAGTAACTCCATTGTACTGTAATTGTAAACAAAGTTGACCTTGCTAGCAGCCAGAGGGGTGTGGTAGGTAGACCACGAGGACGGCGGCCATCTTGCTCGGCCAGCTGGAACTAATTGTATTGCCTGCTTTGAAGGGAGATCTGTTGACCTGAGCCTTTTATTTTAAAAGCATAGTGGGACACTGAAGAATCTCGATATTTCGAAATGTAATTAAGATATGATTGTTGTGATGATACCAATTGAATTAAATGATGTGTTTCAACACACATACCTTGTTGGATCGTTGTGATGGGATAATATTTGGCCCAGTTATTCTCTGAGGAGGAACGCTGAACCAAATAAATATAGGCATCTTTTTAAAGTGCGTTTTGCCCAGTTCACACTAATTTATGCAGACGGGTAGGTGATTTCAATGACATGATACGTTTGTAACGATAATATTTCGACCAGACCCAGGAAATCGTTGTATGGTGAAGCTATAAACATTTCTATCCATGTGTATTTTGGAAGGGAAAACGTACTACTTTAGCGTTTCATATTGATGGGAAAGAAGAATACGATTCACGCGACACAACACTTGTTAATTAAGGCATAAGATAATGAATTTATGTTAATGAAAGTAAATGCCCCGTGAAAAACGGATTAATGTTTAATTATTACAGAATTAATGTCATTTAATGTGATATTATGACTATTGTGTTGTGATACTCCGGTTTATGTTAAATTGTGCCACATGAGGAACACTATGGACACTCGTAGATGTCTGAGAGTATCAATGATAGGATGCTAGAAACAGATTTGAGTGCAGTGAAGCACTAATTTTAAGAAGAGGCTCACAAATAACCTTGATTTTCATTGTGGGAAGTAAATGTAAAATATCCTTTGTTTGTATTTTTGTTGTATAGCCATGATTTTTATATCATTAAATGTTGTATATAGGAAGATGTTGTCTCTTTCATGTAGAGTAGTTACCTGACAGACTCAAATCCTTAGCATGTGGTCGTAGGGTGGGCATGAACGTCCCATACCTCGAAAGACCGTGAGTTAGCTGGGATACGAACACATGTTCCATATGATGACAATAGGGTACATTACCTAACCCTTTATATTTAAGTGTTTTAGTAGTTGTTATTTCATTCAAAGCCTTCAGATATCGTGGTCAATGGCTCTTCCCCCTCCCCCTCCCCCCGGCCTGGTTTTACTGTTTTATAACATGTGTTACTGGGATGTCTGTTTCGTTTGTGTATTTCTTATTGGGGTTATTATAGGTTTGGTAGTGGCCATGGCATGAATAATTGTATCATCCCGGTAATTCACTTGGAGTGGAAAACCACTCCCAGGATGGTCGAGAACGGGACTCAAACCACTTCTCTACTCATTTGCCCTCATGAGGCATTGCACTCTTCATACCAGGAAATTATAAAACGAAATGACCGTAATCAAAGAATTCAATACAACGACGTGAAAATAATTTGCAATGCTAACACCACAAAGAGAATACAAAGGGAGGTGGATTAGTGTATGTCATCTCAGAAACACAGCAGTCTCAATGGCGTCAACTGGTCCATAAATACTAATACGTTTTGATAACTGCATATCAGTATACTTTAGGGGACATGGTGGAACAAAGAGGAGCCAAAAATGAAATGGGGGTGACCTTAATTAAATCCAATTAGCCAAGAATTCCGCATTGAAATACACTCTATAGCACATATTCGTACTGCGGGTGGGACGTGATCCTAAAATCTTGGACACAGCAGACAAGACCTTTACTGCTGCGCCTCATAGTCAGTTACCCTATTGACTAGGCCTTCCATACCTCCTGTATGATCTAAGGCCAGGGTGACCATAGTCCCTATTTTGACCGTAATAATCTCCTTTTATACCTAGGTCACGTCCGTCCGGTCGGTCGATAACAAGCAAAAGAAGCATTTGTATTTTTTTGAAGGTTATACCAAAATGGTATTATTGTTATTATTGTAATTAATATAAACCCTTTCATAGTATCCTATTGTCAATGCAAGACCACATGTGACAACCAGGACCGCCAACAAGCTCCGGTCATTTCACTGGAAGAGTCTGGACCACCCACCATCAGTTTGGAACTCGCCCCTAGTGATTTCGACGTTTTAGGTCCACTGATGAAGTTCCTGGCAGGACAGCAATTCACGTGATACGATGATGTCCAGACAGCAGTCTGACGATGGATCCACTGTAAGCCAGCTTAATTCCACCACAGGGGCATCTCAAATGTCGAAACAAATGTGGAGGCAATTTGGAAAAATAGTTTAAAATATGTAGAACAGTACGTTTATATGTAATTACCTGTTTGTATTTTTTTGTCAAAAAGAAATAAGGCCAAAACGATTCGATCCACCCTCATGTAACAGGTAGCAACACTAAATTATATTCATGAAAAATCGTTGTAAGTTTTTTTTAGCAGTGACTTTAGATGTCTCGTTATCAACTCATAACATGCTGGTCACCCGTTAGTTAATAATGATAATAATACTGTCTATTCCTTGTTATGTCGCCTCCGTGGTGTAGAGGTCAGCATGCTTAGCTGCCAACCCGGAGGTCCAAGGTCTGATTCCCGGCTCTGCCGCGGAATTTGAAAAGTGGTATCAGGACTGGAACGGGGTCTACTCAGTATCGGGAGGTCCAAATGAGTAGAGGGGGTTCGATTCCCACCTCAGCCATCCTCGAAGTGGTTTCCCGTGGTTTACCACTTCGTCTTCAGGCAAATGCCGGGATGGTACTGCACCCGAAATTTGAATTCTACATGATGAAAATGATGATATTTTTCGAGCCCCATGATACAGTTTAACATTGAAATATAAATCCTGGAAATTGGATCGAGCGAGCTTTGTTAGCGAAAGCAGGCAGTGGGAGAAACCAGTCACGTGATCAGAGACGCTACAGAATATACTAGAACATTTAAAAGTGCCTTGCAACAAGGTAATACCGCGAAATATTACCAATTAATTGTTATAAAATATATCATTGGATATATGCCCACAGCCAATGAGAGGAGGGTTTATGGAAGCAGATATGGATTTTACCTAGTTAATGTGATTAACTATTCCAATTAAGCCCCATGTAACAATTTTATTCCGTTGAAATTATCAAGAAAATTTGAGGAAGATATTAGTAATTCTTTAAATGTCGCGAAAGGGAAGAAATTCACTGTAATAAGCTCTATTACAAGTGCGCGTCATTAACTGCGCGGGACCAACAATGGCGTCGGCAATAAGGCGAACTGGAGTGGGGTCGACTAAAAGAAGCGTTCTTATTCTGGGAGACTTCGAAGACACAAGACGTGTTACCCGGGGCAGTTCACTCCCGTAGACTTCAGCCGAGTCCGGTCAGACCCGACTCGAGAGACAGCGCTGATCATGGCTAGCTTATAGTAGGAGCCTCGCTACCAATCTAGGTGAAGTTGAGCGAAGGCAATAATAGTCTATAGCGAACAAGTGTTCGAGTTTAGAGGAAGTAAATTTTATCCAGTATATACATTTAGATACATAGCAACGGTGTATGAAGATTTGAAGTGTATAAGTTGTGAAATTAAACAGTTTTTGGACGATTTATACCTATCAGATGAAGTTGCGAATCTCAGCAAGAAGAAACACTTTTGAGTGCGGCGAGAATACAGCATAGTCAAGTCCACGTTACGGAATTAAGTGATTATTACAGTGATACTATATGAACATTGAGACTTTGTATAATTTGAACATTGTGATGGCTACAACCATTTATCAAGAGGGAATGTCATATAAGACATTGATAATGACTGAGATGATGGATTAAGACTTTTGTGCGACTGGGGTATGCCGATACAGAGTTGTGAATGGCAACAGGAAACAACGTTAATTAACAACGAAAATATGTATAATATCTAGGATGTCTACAATGCCGAGACAACATTAAAAAAAAAATGTACACTTCCATCCAATACATTTAATGGACTTTCATGTACATTAATTATCGACTATGAGCAAATGTAATCTTTCATTGACCAACCAAATGGACATTAACATCTACGATAGTGATTCGATGTACAACTTACAAATTTATTTGTAATGATGATACTATTGCGTGTATATTGCTCGATAATTATGAGGGACTTTCGAAAGATGTCGGCAAATGAAGAGTCATCACTGGGAAGACAGAACACAGAAGATACCAGGCCCGGTGATTGTTCGAGACTTCGAGTCCACGTTCGAGGAACGAGGTTCGATGTCCGGAGGAGACGAATGTTGGCCGGGGAGGTAATCTTTCTATCCCCGAGGTCGCTGTGCGTCCACTGGCGTGGAACGGATTTGGTTTCAACAATTCATGCCTGGAAGATGATACAGCATGGTATTTTCGAATACCTGATAATGAACGTCAATTGTCTGCAAGACAAAGGTAGAAATGTTTTTCATTATTAAGTAGTTTGAGTATTATGACAGCATTTGTGAACAACAATTCCCCATATTTAATTCATGTATTTTCACTTCGATGTTTATCAAGTTTATTCTACATGATCGTATAGGATGATGGTCTTGAGTCATCTATACTTGAAAACTTTAAGGATTCAGTTCTTGAACTGAAGTCAATTTGTTTGAGAATTTATTTTCTACTTGAAAAATCTTTATGAAGTTATTATTGGACGATTTTCGTTTTTTAATTAAAGATTTCACACAGGTTGTCTTTGATATTTGAGTAAATTCATTTTTGAGTAAAATGAATTGGGCATTCTTATTGTATGAAGAATTTTTGTTAGAAGATGAAATCTACGCGTGAGATACTGTGAAATATCACCCATTACTATAAACAATCCGTTTATCTAGCAAGTTATATTCGTTATGATAACTACGTGAAGTCAAGTACTTATGAAATTCTTTGTATAGAATGAAGATACATTCAGTCGTTGACAAACCTACATTGAGTTCAAGGAAGACTATGCCCTTCAGTGAATGTAAATTGTTTGAGACATATATTCTTGAAAGATAATTCATCCGGCATTAAGGAAAGTTAGATAGAAATTCATCCATTCGTGATTGATCCTTATTGAACGCTGAAATTACACGAGTTGTTACTAATGCACAAATGTAACACTACGTTATTTGTCAATGTAGTATTGCAGCCGTGTAATTTTGTAGTAATGATCAGTATTGAGAAACATGTGTATTTAATTTTATTAAATGTATAGAGACATGGCATTTTATATCAGAGTAACAACGTTTAGTTAATCTCAAAGATCTTACTTTATAATAGTTTTGAGAACGATAAGTGTGTCTTTAGAGCAGATATTGCTGTTAACATGTAAGCAGTGGATTGGAACAACGATAAAATAAAAAATAAATGCTAGAAAGAGGTAATGCAAGTACTATTGAACAATTGTTGGGAGCAATTGAGGTGATGTCATTAAAGTTGTGTATTGGATATATACGAGAGATTCATGCCGTATATAGATGTGTGTGAAATACAAGGGTATTGCCGTATTAATTGTATTGCAGTACTGCTATGAGAAGTAGCTATAGCATTGTTGTGTATTAGTGACGTTAAGGAGTACTCCTGAGTGTGATTAGATTTACGACGTAGAAGTCGGGAGTAGGCGGATGTAGGTTGGGAAACGTTATATAATCCTTGTTCACTGAACTATTATTAATCTATATTAAACCTGGAATTGTAATAATATTATGAACTCATCTTAATTGACCGGTCATATCGAACCGGAGATGACAACTAACCAATTTCGACTTTGATGGTACAGCATCGTGAATATTTATAATATTGAAGAAGGGAAACTTTAAACCAGAGATAGTAATAAAAATTTTGCTATCTGAGAAATATCGTTATGAGAGTAAGTGTTTTTGGAACGATAGACGTGTGTAGATATTGTTCATAAAATTTTCATAATTGTTTAATTGAGGGTTTTCATTATTTGTAATAATAATTTTTATTCATGTTTTAATATTGTTTATAGCTTTTAGGAGTATATGTTTTTGAAGTGAGTGTTTGCGATAGCGATGAAAGAGGCATGTATGGAAACTTCGCCACTTGCAAATGGCGTAATTGAATGTTAGAAAATGTGTATTAAATTGTGTGTATTTGGCATAAGAATGATTGTTTTATGAGGAGTTTTGTAACGTTTAAATAATGGAGAAGACGATGTGATTTCACTGAGTTCATTTTACGCATTTCATATGCTAGAACGAGACGGGATCTTTGACAGCTGCAATACAAGCAGGCCCCGTTAATCTGCCAAGGTCAGATGGTTTTATAATGAAACCAGTTTCGCAGCTGAGTATATTTTATGAATGAAAATATCTGTGGACGAGATAGTAAACCAACTATGCAGCAGGCAGACGCAATTGAAGTTAAACGTTTTTAGATGGAATGCAAGGCTCCTTAAATCTCAAGTAAATTGTTTTATTATTTTATGATTTCGTAAATAGCAGAGTCTTTACATATTGTAATTAGGAATGTAAATGTATGTGTGTGAAGTCATGAGAACTTCAGTGGCGTAGATGAGTTAGGATAATAGGGTGCTATTTGTTATTTATTGTTATTTAGTTTTATTAATAAATTTATATTTTTATACGCCTTGTTTCCTGTACCATATTTTATACTATGAGCAGAGACGAGTTATGGAACAGCCTAAAATAGATACTATGTTCTCATTTATCCAACAAAGCCCTGAGACTAAGGTAAGTTTTATACTCTACCCATTAAAGCTAATTTGTTTTATCCATAACACACTCGTAGACTACTGTGTATAATCCCGAAGAGCTTGTTGGCGTAAATGTGATTGTTCATTTAGCCGGAAACTTTCTTTATTCTACAATCCAGCTGTGCTTTGGATGATCAACAAGTAACTTCTCGATTTTTACGGGTACCGTACTGCACCATTATATTATGGCCGGCGCGCTACAAGTTGCCGAGAATCGAACTGCACTCTATATATGAATGGTTCGCGAGCGATTGCCGTGACTCTGATCTGTCTAGCGCAGGGAAGAGAGTGTAGCCGATCCTTCGCGAGCTATAACGAGGAAACCCGAAGCAGGGAAGTAAGTTACTACTCTGTGGGCAGTCTAGATGGTTACGTCATTATAATCGAACCATACACTTGAGAAATGATTATACTATTTAACTGCAAATTATAGCTTTATACGCAGTATTATGTATGTCAATCACTATATTATAGTGGCAGGAAGAATATACAAGTGTTTGTTTGCTAATGAGAAGCCCACTTATGAAATGAGGAAAGTTTATCGCGTCAAGTGTGATTAACATCAAACTAAGATACCCTAGGGAGGGGGTAGAGGAAGCTTTCTACAGCGTGCTGCTCTAATAACTGTCTCAGATCATAATGTGATCCAGGTCAGGGAATTAAATATTCCACGGGACTGCACGGGAAAAAGTATTACGTGTGTCGAGAGACATCGCGAGTAGAAATTGAGTCTTACAGACTTTGAAAGAGTGTAATAGCCGTGTTATACCGATCAAGTCGAAATGTTACAAAGACATTTCAGTCTAGAGCTTTATGTTCAAAGAGAGAGCTTGACTTATCTCCATTACAATACCGTGCGGAGTGATTCATTCACGGGAGAAACACGTGCTTGGTCAACGCCCTTACGGTGAAATACAGGCTGTTATCAATGTACTTTATTTGTGCAAAAACTATTAATTTCCTGTACGTCATGTTACCCAATCAGACGTCAGGAGGAACCAGTAAAAGCAACATAGTTGTTTTATTCATGACCGGCTAAATGACGACATAGGCACTACTCGAACGCATCGGCAGAGACTTCATATCGAGTAACCACATTTTTCAACATGCGTTTTGAGATCGTATTACGCATATCTCATTCCTTTCGGAACTTGAAAGTAATGTTCTTCGCATCTCCAATGAAGATAAACTTAACATGTGGTTCTTTGCGAATACCTGTGAGCTACTATAAACTGATATACTTCATGCGGGAAATCCGTGTTCGTGAATCCATGTCGAAAAGGCTTTTTCGGGGCTATGGCGACCGGCCATTCGGAGCCTGGGAGCATGTGGACCGAGAGAGGTTATGGTTCGAGACCCGGATTCCAGGAAGAAGCAGGCCATGCCTTGGCTCAGTTGGGAGATAGCTACCTTGGCTTTTACATCCTTCTTGACATCGCTTCAAGACTCGGCGCAAAGTAGAAGAACATCAGTTTTATAAGTAGTGGCTTGGACGGTGTTTTGGAGTAACCATAATAGCCATTCTTTTCTAGTATTGTAGCATGTCTGAAGCGAGGTTTAGGCTTGATGCTCTTTCAAGTCTGACTTTCTGGTCAACCGGATATTGGTTTGCTTAACAAACGCATCCATTTTTGTAGTATTTTTGGTAATTATTTTTGAGTATTTTAGAAAGTCCATTTAATTCATAAGCATACTTTCATTGTCGAGAAGACATATTTAGGAGAAAAATTATGCACTTTCATGAAGATTAGATATCATTCGGAGTGGATAGCACGTAATTTGAAAACTTTCATACATGATTAGAGTGTCGTCTATACACTCTAGTTTGCGTTCACGTTGATGTTATACAATTTCTGGATGAGGATTATATTATTGTGATTCATATATGTCACTTGGGCATAGTTTGCTTGAGAAGTTTAGATACGCAGAAGACATTGGTTTGCCATTCTTTTATGAGACTACACTTTGTACTATGTTAGCAGTGTGTCGTAATGGATCAATTAGTTGCTAAATATATTTCTCTTACCTAGATCCATGGTGTGGGGACTGTTCAACTTTATCGAGTTCGTCTGAGTAGGGGTGGATCACTAAAATTGAATTGATCAATTTCCATTTCTGATCGAAGCCACGTGTCTTACTTGACTCTAGTAATTTGAAGAAAATTTTCTACAGTTACAATAATCGATTTCACTGTACACTTGGGATATATCTAGTGAACATCAACGTCCTTTTTTACACAATTCCTAGGACTGACTTTTGAGAAAAGTCTACACATATTAATATTAAGTCATGATGTAATGAAACATTGTACGGCAAACCTTTAGATTTATTAGGGTATTTTTCTACCTTTTAATAATGATTCAACTCAGTATAAATGATACAGTTTTAATCAAAATGAGTGAGCACTATTTTTGTGCAGTATTAAGAATGTTAGATGATATTCAATGGTTTATGATCACCACTGAAATAAATAAATAAAGAGTGTGCATCGTCGTCATGCATATCAGTGGATATTGCTAAATAATAATAATTGTTTTCAGTGAATACACTGCGAATTGATGTTTATATTTGTGGAATTGAGCCAGTGAGAGCCAATTATTAGAGATTCTAGTTAAAATCTCATTTGAAGGATTTATTGAAGCTAATCCATATGTGGATTTGAAATCAGCTGTTTGATAGTTTCACATTAATGTACGTCACTGCAATTGTTACACTGAGCATACTACTGAATTATAATCAGAATAATTGGATAGATAATTCTTGAAGGAGTTTTATAGAATGATGCCAGCAGGATTCATTAATTCATTATTTTTAGTTATTTCACATAGAATTAATAACTTTACCTAGCTTAGCCGCTCGTTAGATTTAAAAATGATAAAATGAATTAAAACAAATTATGGAAATTAAGATTCAAATGGGGAGTTTGCAATGACCAAGCAACAAAATAACTTGAAGGATGCACATGAGGTGTAATATATGAACATGTAATATATGTAAATAATTCGTTGATTAGTTAACTTGCAATAATAGTGACTTATCATATAATTCGAATAATAATGCAGATTAAGTCAATAACATATCAGGATGTAGGCGACAAATTAATTAGTTCATTAGGATAATTTATTGTTGTACAGGTATTTTCTTGTGTCATGTCGAACACCAGGCGATCTCTTTTGATCATGGGCTGGTTTGCTTGATTGTTCCCCTATTTGGGGTTGAGTTAGAGTACTTTTCGCATGAGGGCTAGTTTATTTTCATGTCTTCATGTCGATTTACTTTGAATAAATTTATTTTCTCATTTTAAATTATACTGCTTGATGCTTTATAGAGGTGATGGAAGGTTGTATTAAGAAGTATTCCACGATCCCGAGGTATACCACTTGTCGAAATCTCTTGTTCTCTGAGCTGTTTTGCTCTTTTGGCCATGGTCTTTCTTAATGCCATCTTGTTAGGTATGATTGTGTCCCTTTATCCCAATCACTTGTTGGTAGGACCTGGGTTTTTTTCTAGCCGGAGATTTTCAGGTTCTACGATCCAGCTGTCTTTGTGGGAAGCAACACGTAATGGTAGGTAAATACAGGTACAGTACTGTACCCGAATGTTCATGAGAATGCACTTGTCGAAATCCAAAGATCGACTGGATCGTAGAATCTTGAAGGTCTCCGGCTAGTAAAACCCGAAAATCCTACCAACAAGCACTACATGAGGATTCATCAGTCCTGCGATTGTGTTATGACTACACTACTGGGGCAAGAACTGAAACTAGATTGGTAGAGGGAGTAACTTCCATTTCTCTGGGGAAATGGAATCTAGAAAATGGGTGCCTTAAACCTGATCCTTTTCCAAAACACAATCTCTCTCTAATTAATATAAATCACGAAAGTCAATGTGTAAAAAGAACGAAATAAATCTATGAATTAAATCATAACAATTAATTTAAAATAAAATTCCATCCATGAATTCAAAAATATCATCGAAGCCGAATGACACGCGTGTCATTAAAAATAAATATAAAAACATACGACATTCCATCAATTGCTTCACTTCATGAAATAAATTTAACCTATCTGTTGTTCCGGAGGTCCCAAAAATGAATTTTATTTAATAATAATAATAATAATAAAATCCGTTGCATTCCCCTTGTAACAATGCTTCTGATAATTTATACATTAATGACTCCGTTCTCAAATTCATGAAACATTCATAACAGCTCTGTTCAAACAAGCCTGTACCGATCAGCTGTTTCTTCTTCCTTCTCAAATATCAACATTCACCGTACAATTACATCTACTTTATACACGTATTTACATCTTAGAATCACATCATAAAGTGTTCTATCAACTTCTTTCCATTTTCTGCGTGTGATAATATCCTTCAGTTCAAACCACTCACTGAAATTTCATTATTATTTTAAACTGTTCATTAAAAATATTATGATGAAGCACAACATTCCTACCCTTCTCTCTCCTTTATCGTTACTTGAACAAAACATAGATTAATTGTCTATTTACATATTTACACTCCTTTACTTATACTTGCATTTATTTATATTTGTTTATATATTAATTTAAATATTTGTTTACATATATATTTATATTTAATAAGGATAAATATGTTTAAATATTTATGCTCATTTATTTATTTTACTTATTTTACATTCGTCACAATTCTTATGGTTTACTGTCAAATTCTGGCTCATATGGCTATGCTGTGAAGCCAAGCTCATACATAAATATCGTCAAATCTTTGATATCTGGTTTTGATATAATTAAATAACAATTGTCATATCCACCTCGCTTATATATTTCCGCCAAGACCCTTCTTGTTATGCGTCCATGTTATCATTCAAGAATATTAATAATAATAATAATAATAATAATAAGTTACAATAGATAACTTTTCTTCATACACCAACATTGCTTATAGCATTGACCGCTTTCTCTATATAACATCACAACCCTCCATAATACGTTAACAATCCCGTATTACAGCTTAAATATTTCATCGCAGATCCTTCCTTTATAATGCTTATAAACGGCATTCCTTTCCTTCGTATAACTAACATCAGAATCACGTCAGAAATCCAACTATATTTCCACATACTTCTTCACATAAGTACTGCTTTATATTTCCTTTCACAATACTTACCTTGTGCTTTTATGTTCCTACCAATAGTGTTACTTGTACATCAATGCAAGATATTCGATGGCTTACTTTAGTTAGCTACTATTTCTACAACAATCGTTGTTAATATTTAATAATATAATTGAAGTTTGCAATTCCTTACTGATCGTTCCTTTTAATTATTGCTGCAATGCAATACTTATGTCAACAACAATGCATAATGTTGCAATAACAATTATGTTATTCAGTGTCCAACAAATCAATATTTATGCTGGATTTATAAATCCCCTAATTCTCGAATATATAATGTTCATTACTTTCAAGTGGTACTATTCCGGAAATTTAATTTAATTCAAGAAAGAACAATGCTTTCTTTTAATAATAGTGAAACTCAAATTCATTTAAACTGGAATACTGTTCCAGTTCAATTTCTCGTCAATATGGCAATATATCGTTTAATTATATCATCAGGGACACATGACCTCGTAGTTCCGCCCCTTAAAACAACAATAACTAACTATATCATCGCTAATGTTCTTGTATAGATCGTCGTAATTGTGTTAATAAAACATTACAATTTTATTCGAGTGTTGATCGCAATATTCTTCTTCCTAACTATATTCTTCTTACAGCTAAGATTCCCAAACTCTCTATTCCAAACAAAAAATGTTAATACATTTTTAAGAAAGCATTCTTCAATTTTTAATCGAAAGTAGTTAATAAACATGGTTAAAAATGACTTACGAAAAGTTCTTAAATCCTAAAAATCGAAAATTCTAGAATTCTGAAATTCTGAAATTCATATTCAAATCTCTAAATTCCAAATAATAGTTAGAAATTATGAATATAAATCATCACTTAATTTTACGGATAATGAAATTCCAAATCTATTCCAAATTCGAATAATAATAAAATGGTTTGCTCTAAAAGTTTTCAAACTACTTCAAACTACAGACAATACAATCTTCTGTCTACCTTTTGGAGTATCTAGATGCACATTGGTATGGGTAATACCGTGATGTGCAGCGTTTTCCATCCTGGCGAGTCTTGGATCTTCCTTCATCTTCCTCCGTGCGAACTGCTTCCTTGGGTCTCGAACAGCGTTCCCCCGGTCCTCGAATTCGAATGTACCAGCCTTCATGCACCAAATTGGGTTTGTCCCTAATCTCATCTGCTTCGTCTTATCCAAGCGCAGATCGTCAAGGCGTCGTCTTCTCCTTTTAATGTTGATATTCATCACTGAGTACTTCCGTCTAATTTTCATCATAATTTCGAATAATTAATATTATTGCGGGTGATGTTGTTGCTGTTATTGATCCAAGTATCCTTCCTCCCTCTCTATACAAAGTGTTCCTAGCGCAAAATTCTCTACTCCATCATAATCACTTCGATAATGTAGTTAGTCAACATTCCTCTCATCTTTGAATCTAATTACATAGTTCTAATTATTAAAGTATAGTTCCACTATTTCTTCTCACGTCGATACTCTTTATGAACTCACGTGGGTTTGTATGATGTTTGCGTGATAGCATTGCTATGAATTCACATCGTCACTGATCGTAGCTCTGAATAAGCTTTTATTGAAAGCGCAATGTTCGTAGGACCCCTCAGACTAAAGTTCTCTTCTTAGCGAATGGCGTAAAATATTTATGTTTGCTGCCTCAAATGTCCGTAATTCACAGTGCCAAAAGTGTATTTAATTACTGTGTTTTCTTTCAATTGTGTGGAACTTGATACTGAAATATTTCACTTCGAAATTTACTCACGTATTGTTGCTAAATGCTCGACTTCACTATGAGTCCGGCCACGCTATAAATTGACCGTCGCTACTGCCATGTTTGCGGTTAACTCTCCACGCACATGGTAAAATGCTCCGCTCTGGGCTCGAACTATTCTTAACACATATTTCCTCTCCGACGTTCAGACGTAACATAGCGTCGATTGTTGCTTGCGATCTCCCTCCATGACTTCTGTTTCAGCGCCATTTTCCTAAACTCGCGGGAACTTGACGCGGTAAACTGCTAAATGCAATTGTACTTCGTACTGCGCATTTGTCTTCTGAATAAAACGATGATAATTTTCCACTTTCATTTCTGCATCTTTTCATATATAATAATATCTTATATATGTACTGAGATTAATTATTTTGCTAACTCAATTACTTCATGAGAAGCCATTTCTGTTCCAACAATCCTCTTCTAATTGGTCAATCATTCTCATCCAATCAAAATATTATTCCCCCTCTGTTGCTATGAATATTAGCAGTATACTGTTTCCACGTGCCAAGGTGACCCTCTCTGTCTTCCCATCATGCAATTGTCACATGATTTACCCTGTCCTTGTCGACAAAACTGCCGGCCCCGTGGTGTTGGGGTAGCGCGCCTGCCTCTCACCCGGAGGCCCCGGGTTCGATCCATGGCTCCGTCAGGGATTTTAAAACTGACGTGAGGGTTGGAACGGGGTGCACTCAGCCTCGTGAGGACAATTGAGTAGCTGTCTGACAGTGACCAAGATTAACGGTCGAGGGGACCCGACGCGCTGATCACGCGTCTCCCCAATATCTGCAGGCCAAATGGCTGGGCAGCGGTCGCTTGGTCGGCCTTAGCCCGTCATGGGCTGGATAGTGCCAGGGTTTGGGTTGTCGACAAAACAAGCCTAGTGTCCCCTTTGCAGAAACAATATTTCAAAGTTAGATTTTATCATTGGGCTCAAATGATGATATTTTCTCCAATCAATATCAAAATTCGAGGTCAGTACCACCCGTTAGGCCACGGCCGCCTCCTTCCCTCTTCCTTGTCTATCCCTACCATTCTTCACATCCCGTCCCATCCCTCATGAGGCCCCCTGTTTGTTTGCAGGTTGGGCTGCCTGGGCGAGGCGCAAGTCCCGGCTCCCCAGTTGTATTCCGCATCCCGATGTCGAGCTCCAGGACACTGTCCATAGATGCGGTAAAGGTGGGATCCCTTCCTGAGTCCGTGGGTGAAGCCTACCTTGAGGGTAAACCGACTACGAACGAATATTCCTTGTTTCTATTGCAATGCAAGGTCAGTTAAACTGCATTCAAACTTTGTACCTGTTGAATGAATGAACTGCAAGGTAGGAAGCCTAAGTAAATATTAACAGTCCACCTCGTTTCGTAGTGGCTAGCATTCTTGGCTCTCTTAGTGGTGGCTCGGGCTCGATTCCCATCTCTGCCAAGAAATGTAGATTTAGCCTGGGGGCTGGAACGGTGTTCTCTCAATTTCGTGCGGTAGAACTGTGAAGAGGTGGGTTCGATACTCTTCCTACCCATCCAGGAAGTGGTTTTCCGTGGATTCTCACTTCTACTCCAGACAAATGCCAGGACTGTTCCTAACTGAAGACCGCGGCCGCCTACTTTCCAATCCTCGCCCGCATTACAAATACACACACTTCCGTACCACAGACACATAAATAACACAGGTTATCAGACAAACTCTATGTATATAAACACACCCATGTACATGGGGCTACTTGCCCACGATGTCGCAAAGACCCTAATTATTGAATTAGCAACAACATAATTCTTAACACATAAATGGAGCCACGTCGTGAGTTTTAACTTGAGAACCGCAGTCGGGCGCATTTAGCTCATCACAGCACGCCACGGCCAGGACTCATTTCCAAGTCTTATTAGAAGGCGAGAGCACTGGGGTCTTCCCGGAGACGACACCAGAGGCACATAATTGTCAGAATCGAATTTTGATTTAGGATTTCATGTGTTTTATTTTGATTTGTGTTCATTTATTGTTAATATAATGTTAATATTTACCATCGCAGAGATTTAGGCCCCCATTGGCGTGTATACTCATTGAATGAAAGAATGAAAGAAAGAAAGAAAGAAAGAAAGAAAGAAAGAAAGAATGAAAGAAAGAAAGACACTTCTTTTACGTGGAATCTGAACCACAGGACATGGTATTTCACTTCGAAAATATCACAGGCATTGCATTGACCTGGAATCCTACCGGGACCGCCTTGGTTAGAGGCAATGAGCTTGACCGCTGGGCCACCATGCCCCTTTAGACTCATTGAAACCTGTACGAAGGGTATATTATAGACCTAAATTTTAAAACCGAAGTTATAGCAACTTTAGTAACTACTATTTCCTACTAGTGATATTGCAGTTGTTCCACACGATATAAACCCTATTACAGCGAAATTGGAAATGACGAACTTATTTTCTGTCGATTACAACAAGAGGGAGAAAATCCGTATCATGTAACTTTTATTCACATTTATTCCTTATCAAGTTATTTCACATTTCCGAATAATTGGGGTCTTATTGTATTGACTTACTGAAAAGTAGCAATAACTT
The DNA here is from genome assembly GCA_946902985.2 of Meconema thalassinum. NCBI lineage: Eukaryota > Metazoa > Arthropoda > Insecta > Orthoptera > Tettigoniidae > Meconema > Meconema thalassinum. The sequence goes on from OX336389.2 coordinate 721,554,002, forward strand.
ATTGTACCCGTTTCCCAGACCTCACGTCGGCCCCGAAATCAAACGTGATGTCCAAGAAATGGTACATGGTCGTAACAAAACAAATTAGGAGTCCCTGAAATATATATCCGGAAAATCTACCATAAACAACTGAGAACACGGACAGGCAAGAGATCTAATGTCTCGGGTCGTTTAACGGGATAGGTGAGATAGGTTGCCTCAGATATATATCTCTCTAAATAAAATAGGATAGAATCACTCATTCAGGAAAAGGAACAAGCTGCAAGAATAATTTAAGATAACTAAGATAAAATGGTCTTTTTTATTTAAGAGCAGACGAACACAAATAAATATACACTCCTAAAAATCGAATTGGTTCAATCTTATGTTGGGATCGTAGATCCAAAAGTCCTAAACGGCCAATTCTACTTTCCTATTGCACTTGGGAGTAATGCGATATGAAATAAAATTCCAGTGTTCGTTGGTTTAGCTGAATGGTAAATAAAATAAAATCGTTGCACTTCACTGTCACTGTTTCAGCTTGGAATAAATTGAAATAAGTTGTAAATTGTAACTTCACATTCCCCTCAAAGATCTAACTTATCACACATTTAAAGTAACATATTTTTGGAAAATGTTAATCAATTACGAGAATATTATCTAACAAGGATAAATCGTGATTTAATTTAAATTGCAATAAAATAGAATTAATTAGCAAATATTATTTACATTAAGCATTCGACATTGGTGTGGAATACTGTTCAAGTAATGTCCAATATCTTTCATGTAGTAACTAATGTTCATTAATATTTATTCCAATTTCCAATTATATTACATCAACCTGCTAATTGTTGTTAAATTCCACAATTCAGTTCCAATAAATTATAATCCATAAATTATTATAATATCTTCCATATATTATTGTTATGAGGGTGATGTATTGATTAATTAATATGGCAAAATTCATTCATTAATAGGTTATAGATTACTTCATTTAAATGTTTTCCTTTCGAAGAGAAGATCGAATAAGGAAGATTCTTAGTTATTGTTAATATCTCTATAAGCTCTTATATCAATATCCATTATTTTACAGCCTTTAATATATATATTATTATTATTCATCGCATTCATTAAACATGCTTATCGCAATAATAATCTCAGGATTGTGTTCACAGACACCTCATAGAATTCTTCTAATCACAAATATCAATCGTGAAATACATATTTTCACTGCCTACAAATGTGAAGTATTTCTATCATAATTATTGAATGGGCCACCTGACTCGCATTCAAATGTTGCAACTATAGGACCACTTACGTAAGAAGTGTCCACAACATAAATCAAATAACATGCATTCATGTATAAATAGGCTGCTGCGTAAAAATATCATAAGAGAACTAGCTTGTTATAACATAAAAATCAATCTAATCATTAATTCAGAATCTCCCAATGCTCAGTTAATCAATAGGAAATCAATAAATTATTATCTGCAATAATTCTTCAAACTGCTGTCATAAATTGCCACTCAAATGTAATTATTATCGTTAATAATCAACCATTAATTAATAAATATGAATTTCACCTTTACTTAAATAAATTATATATTATTATTATAATTCATCATAATGAATCCAATTATTAATTTTATCAACCATCGCTGTCAAATATCGGGAAATGTCGCTGACAATCGCATTCAAAAGTTCGTGGGAAAATATTCTTAAATAAAAAGAATTATAATTATAAAAAATATTTAAATTAATTTAATTTAATTTATCAAAGAATTAAATAATTATTAAGTTATTATCTCTAAGAGAAAGAATTGTGAAATACTAACAGCAATGACTAACTCTTAAGGTAGCTCTTTTATGTTTGAAAAATCAGGAGTAAATATAACAGTCATCAGGAAATAAAATCAATCATGTTTCATGGTGTTGGTTATCATGGTGTATTATGGATGTAATGTTTCACTGCCCTTGCAAATGGAGTGAAGTCCACCGATGACGAAAGATGTCTTGAACTTGTTAGACCTCCGTTTAATGAAATTGGAAAGCCCCAACATCATCGTGCTGACTATAAGTTGGTATGTCTGCTGATCTAGGTGTTCATCAAAGCCTATAAGTTCCCCACAAATTGTCTAAGCTGATGTCATCTTGATTGTGTAAAAGCTATCATAAGATCCCACGAAGAAAATTTTATTGTGTATGAAGAGCATTCTGGGTAATTCAGGTTCCTCAACTACAATTTGACTGTTTTCCACTGCTTTCTGAATAATGCACATTTTTAATAGTCTTGAAATTCAGTTTATATTAATAGTGTTCTGCTCCTCAATGTTTATTTGAATGTGAATATTCCAGTAATAACTTCTTAATGTGTCAAATCTAGGACTTCACCTAGTATGAGTGCGTTTGCATGTATTGGTTTGTAGTGTTCATTACGGTTTCATCATGAAGCTGTAATTGTTCCTCGTGTTGTGTGATAATGTAAGGAATTGTTCTACTAACATAAATCTCCGATACACTCACGCGAATATCACTGAATTTATCGCTAGTTTCAACCACTAGACCGTTTGAGCGTTTATTTCAATCGAACACATGTTCACATAAGCAATCTGATGCCGTGCGATTTGGAAAAACCATCACCTCGGTTGAAAAAAGGCCATGTGTTTTTCAGCGTAAACTCTCTCCGAATAAAAGCCAGCGATGCGCTGCAAAGTACAGGTGACGAGCTCTCCCCTCCTGTTATCACGTGGTGTAGTCAGGGGTGAATCGGACCTCCCTCTCCTGTGACGCATTACGACGTAACTCAACATGCAGTATTACACAGGTCATATATAGACAATATTCAGCCGTTAGTCGATTGGTATCTTCTATTATACATATTCTGCCAATGCATGGAGGTAAAGCTGAAATCAATGATGCGTTGTATAAAGAGTATATTGCATATGTTAGAAAGACCGGCGCCTCCTTGCTGTGTCCAGCCAGGCTGCTGCTAGGCTATAAGACTCGCTCCCAAGTTCATTATGCACTTGTCCAGGCACGAGCCTATCATCCCGCTGTTCTGACGTATTAATGAGCGTAACTCAAAATGCGATTTCGGTCATATTATCAATTTTGAATAAGGCAACATTGAAAAGTAGCTAAACCGCTTTCTATACTCACCCACTTTCTTACCAGGACTATGTAATGCAATGTTATACAATAGTGTTAAGTATGTACTTTGGCCTCTGAAAGCAAAATAGCTAACAATGCTATACTAGAATATTCATCAGAAAAGTGAACAATTGAGCAAAGTGATGTCATGTTAAACATCATAGAAATACCTCTATCGCTGATTGCGTCGAAGTGAAGTTTTGTGAACAGCATAGGCTAAATAAAACTGTTACGTTGAATTACCATATCTTAATAATACCGACAGTGGTAGCCACGCTCGTTAACGCGCAGCGCTAGGTCATGGGGTCAAGTTATCTGCGGACTCCCTAGACGTGGGTTCAAGCTCCAGCGTCGTTCGTCCTTGAAATGGTTTTCCGTGGTTTCCCATTTAAAAGTCCAGGCAGATGATGGGACGGTACCTTATAATAGCCCACGGCCGCTTTCTCCACATCCTTGCCCAGTTTCATTCGCCCTGATTCATCTAATCTCTCATTAATTTCCCTTCTGAGGTTGGCGTCAGGAAAGGTGTTTGGCCATAAAACCACCTGCCACATCGCTTCAAACCCACGACCGCATTGAAAACGGGAATAATAAGGGGCAGACATACATACCATATCTTAACTGTAAGAAATGTCTGTGTGATGGATATCACTACTTACAAATATATATAAATTTCCTAAACCAAATTTATAATAACATAGGTTATCACGCAAGTACTCAGAACTGAAGATATCCCTAGTCCCCTATATGAGTCCGCAAAATCAACAAATTGTAATATTAATAATAATACTCGTAACAATAGTAACAATCGTTTAAATTTCTTTTAACTACGCTGGCTTTTGAAACTGCGGGGTATAATATCTGAGTCTTGCCCATTGAGGCTATGATTTTACAATGATGGACTAAGTACAATTGTATGATATATATCCTGCGTTATCAATTGCCCCGCGATGGCACGGAGAAGGTTTGAAAAGGAACTTGTACTTTTATGTGACCGTTAATCTCGCGATCATGAGCCACGGTTGAGAAGCTTTCTACCTGAGGTTTAGATCTCGGTACTAACGTCAGCTATTTTAGGGAGGTTTTGGCTGAGTTCAATAATTCACGAGATTAACGGTCACGTTAAACTGCAAGCTTCCTTTCTTCCACACACATACAGGGTGATTCGTACTAACGTTTAAAACTCTCTGTAGAGACATAGATGACATTGAGACAAGTAATTGGATATAGAACATCCAGGGTCGCAAATATACAGAAATACCTTAAAAGTGAAACAAAACTGTTAAACAAATGACGTCATCAGGTGACGGCTCAGCTAGAGTGGTCAGGCCCGTGCACTCTTACGCACACCACAGCATCCAAAGCAAACATTGGTAGGGGGATGATGAGAGAGCTAACTCACAGCCGACTTTCTCGTTGACTATTCTTGTATTTGTGGAAGGAATGATGGGATTTTGATGTGCAACGTGTCAAATGGCTTTTCTTGAAGCCAACTTTGAATTAATTATCTATATTTCAAGTTTTTACAAAGGGCCTAACTATAAATTTTGAAGAAAAACATGCTTTTTTTACTTTTTAATTTTATTTAATATTTAATGTGTTATTTAAATAATTTATATACTATTTATTTTTTACCAGCAGTAGTGCCCGGCTTCGCCTGGTAGATTTACTTGTTTCATGGATGATAATGAATACTACTACAGAACTGGCACATGATACTTAAACTAAAAGAAAAAAATACTTTAAAAATATATTTTTGTGGTGGTGGTAGTGGGGGTGATACGTAGTACAGTATAATGGGCATAACATTCAGGTCTTTTTCCCGTAATGATAATGGTAATAATGAATAGGGAAACGGCTATTTTTTAACTACAGTACTGACACATGTAATTTACAAACTAATTGAAAAATATGATTAGAATGAGGAGTATGTGAAACAGCAAACACTGCCTAGGGACTATATCTCATTGGCTGTTAGAAAAGTAGAGATCAATAGTGTCGTCTTTTGTCGCATAGTGCCTTAAAAAAAATACCTGTAAGACTACGGAAACATTTTCTTAGATTTGTCACCTTCAATCATTGGGAAACGGCAACATCGCTGGGGTAGAAAAGGACGAAGCTAAGTGCAGGACAAAGGATTGCGAGTGAGAGGCAAATACTACATTGAATTCCATACTGTCTTTTAAGGAAGAGACGCACTATAGTGAAAGAGCTTAAGACGTACTGCTCGGGTCCCAACTGCACGGACCTGAGAGGAACGTTCCGGTGAATCACTCATTCTTTCGTAACACCACAGTGGTTTGAGCAACGGCCCTTAATGAACATCAGCATAGTCAGCAATACCAGATAAGACGGCGGGCTCTGGACAGTCTTCTCATGTCACCTCGCGATGAATCAGCAACTGCCCCCTCTCCTCCTCCCCCTCCCCACAGGGTCTCACAACTTGTGCGACGTGGGTTAGTGACCACGGGACCCAGCTCAGTCCGACATTGCTTCTACTTACAGGTGCCGAGCTCCTTTCGGTTCACTTTCCTGTCGGCCTCCCTTGGTCAACTCTCGTTCTCTTCCGAACCCGACGGTATTAGGGTATCCGACGCCTAGGGAGTCATTCAATTTTTCCGCCTTAATTTGCCCATGTCTCATCTTTCCTGATACCCTCATTCTTCGAGGGGTTAGCTTTCTTGTTCATTTTATAATATCTCATGTCTTCTGTTCAAGGCTCACAAGGAGGCAGTGTGTGTGTAGCCCCACCAATTCTGGTGCACCCTAGATAGTGCTATACCCTCAAGGGCTCATGGGTGGTGAGTTCGGGAGCTGGCAACCCCGAGGGATTCCTGAGCTTTTTCCATTGCATTTGGGGTGGACCCTCTCCTCTTTCCTCTTCCTATCTATCTTTCGTGTTTCACCTTCCTTCAAGTCCCTCAATTCTCATTTATCCAGGGTTGAGGGCATTTCCTTTCCTCCAGTCTTTTATTTCCCTTATAACTTTCTTTTGTCCTTATCTTCTTCTAGACCGTAAGTTTTGTTTTCGTTGTAGTTTCAATTTCACTATCCGTCAAACCATTAGGGGTCACTAACCTCGATGTTAGGCCCCTTAAAACAACAATTATCATCATCATCATCACAACTGGCATTGTGCAATTGGGTTATGGTGGTATTTAAAACTTCCTGTTAAGCCTCTCACCCTTTTGTGTTACATAAATTATTAGTTGCTAGAAACCTTCCCTGAAATCCACGGCATTGTGCAATTGGGTTACTATGGTATTTAAAACTTCTTGTCAAGTCTCTCACCCTTTTGTGTTACATAAATAATTTGTAGGCAGAAACCTTCCCAACAATCCACACAAGAACTCACCCAAGTATCTTCGCAGTGGGATTAATGTATATGAACGCATAGGGGACATACATACACTATCACTATTGAGCAAGACTTTATGTGGTGAGAAGACTACTGCCACAGAACTGGTTCATCAAACTTAGAAACTAATAGAAAGATATATTTTAAAAATTACTGGCGGGGAAGAATGTGGTGTTGCTTAAATTCTGACACGATTGGTTCAAGGACCTTAAAATGTGATTTTCTGGTCCCGCACAGTTTCACCGAAGTAATCGTTGGGTTTCAAGGGGTAAGTATACAAAATTTGGTGGAGATCGGTGAAACGGTGTAGATTTGTGCCAAAGGGCCTAAATGCAGGGAATGGAGTGGTCTGTCCGAAATTTAAAGTGGACAGTGTAACCAGCAGGGTTCCAGGAAAGGTATAAAAAATTTTGTTCAGATCGGTGAAACTGTGTAGATTTGTGCCAAAGGGCCTAATGCAGGGAATGGAGTGGGCTGTCCGAAATTTCAAGTAGTGAGTGTTATTCGTTTGGTTCCAATGGGTAAGTATGCACAATTTGGTTCAGGTCGCTCAAACGGAGTAGATTTTTGTCAAAGGCCTAAATGCAGTGAATAGAGTGTTCTTTCCGAAATTTCAAGCAGACTGTGTTACTCTTCGGGTTCGAAAGGGTAAGAATGTAAAATTTGGTTCAGATCGGTGAAACGGTGCAGATTTGTGCCAAAGGGCCTAAATACTGGGAAGGGGGTGGTCTGTCCGAAATTTCAAGCAGACAGTGTTACTCGCCGGGTTCCAAAGGGTAAGTATGTAAAATATGGTTCAGATGGGTGAAATGGTGTAGATTTTTGCCAAAGGGCTTAAACGCAGGGGATGGGGTTGGTTTGTCCGAAATTTGAAGTGGACAGTGTTACGCGCAGGGTTCCAAATGGTAAGTATACAAATCTCGGTTCAGATCATTGAAACGGTGTAGATTTTTGCCACAGGGCCTAAATGCAGGGAACGGTGTGGTCTGTTCGAAATTTAAAGTAGACAGTGTTACTCGTCCGGTTCTAAAGTGTAAGTATACAAATTATGGTTCAGATCGACGAAATGGTGTAGATTTTAGCCAAAGGGCCTAAATGCAGGGAATGTTGGGGTCTGTTCGAAATTTAAAGTAGACAGTGTTACTCGTCGGGTTCTAAAGTGTAAGTATACAAATTTTGGTTCAGATCGGCGAAACGGTGTAGATTTTTGACAAAGGGCCTAAATGCAGGGAATGGAGTGGTCTGTCCGAAATTTAGTGTAGGCGGTGTTACCCGCTGGTTTCCAAAGGATAAGTGAACACATTTTGGTTCAGATCGGTGAAACGGTGTAGCTTAGTATAAATAACAGACAGACAGACAAACAGACAGACAGACAGACAGACAGACAGACAAACATTGAGCTTTATATATTGTGCCCATTTAGCAAGAAATATGCCAATCACAGTATACCAGCGTAGCTCAATTCGGGATTTCGGGGCAGCGGTAAGTTCCCCCACTCTGTGACTCACATATTTTGGATTAATTAGAGGATACACTTGCAAAATAACAACAAAATCAACTCCTATTTAAACATATTTAATTAATAAAATTAATGGCGCTACAAACATTTAAACAAATTAATTACTGACCCAAATATCAACTGCTTGTTCCAAATGAACAAGGGATCACAAAATAAAATACACAAATATTGTATTCAAAACCTGTGGTTTCCACATAAACCCACAATTCTTATTTAGTCTCACTTCCATAAAGCACTAACATTAAGTTTACATAACTCTGAGCTCTTTGGCTCCATGCATTTGCATTATTACGGTGTCATTCTTGTACACCTCAAACACTAGCTTTTATATTTTCTTATTTCTCAAGAACAAATATATAATTATATTTAAAATCTCTATTAATTATTTAATTCAATATTTTGGGCATGTCCACACATTCAGCTGTTATCATCTCTCTTTATTTCACAAACATATTAAGGTAATCAGAAAATCAATTGTGTACTCCAGAGCGTGAAGGTACTTGACACAGTCAAAAAACTATAGTTACTCCCGAACTCAGTTGCCTTCAATCAACTCGTGGAATCCCACGTCCATACATTATTACAATAGGGATTGTTATTTATCTCTTATGTCTTAATAGACCATTATCATATAAGAAACTACGATCTGAACTGGCAAACGAAATATCTATCTTTAAGGACCTCGGTTCAACGCCCGGGTCGTTTACAACTTTAAACACTCTTGGTGTATTCGTTTCTCTTTAAAACAGCTTACGAGACGGTCTCAGTTCCTTCTCGCTTTAAGAAGGCTAGACTCCACTACATGGGGTGCGATTTATGACACGTTAGGGTGGGGAGACATCCCGTCTGACCCAACATTTAGTAGCTTATTTTCAAGGCTTTTAAAACAAACCTTTCCATTCATCCAGTTCTGAGGAGACCGGGCTTTATTGTACCGTAACATTCAAACAACTATTCTTTGGTTCACAGACCATTATCATATCCTTGGCATTTATTAATTATGAGAGGGTCCTCATTGATTGGGAAGATTAAATACACATACGACGACGAAGAATTTCAGGGGCTTTTATCATAAGAAGATCCTGCATTCGAATCTCTTCAGGTGCCTCGGGAACAAATTCCATACAGAGGGCTTATACAAAATGCGATTTAGAGTCGGCCGTGGCCCATATGACATACGCTCAATAATACCATATATTAGCTCCCTTTTTAAATACATACACAATGCCTCGTGATACCATGTCACTAATAGAGGACTTACACAATTATCAATTCACTGCAATCAACTACCCTCCATAAGTAATGTACCAAGTATTTAACCACTACGCGTTCCTAGCGTGACACTTTAATATTATATTTGCGCTCATCACGCGCTATGCATTATTTTAAGCCGAAATGTCTTCCCAAGAACTGGTAAATCTCTTTAGTAACAATTCATATTATTTTAATTCACATATTAATCTTTCCATGGTCGATAAATCGCTCCCTGTTTTAAAATATTCCATTGAACCTCATTTCTTACACATACGTTAAGGCTTAACGTTCTTATGTTCATATCAATTTATTTGATTTTTATTTAACATTTCCATATTTAATTATTATTATTATTATCTTTATTCTTTATACCAGCTCAAAGGCTATTTCTTTCATATCTCAATTTTACTTTATTTCAATGTCTTTCATGATAATTAAATGATATTTCGCTTGCTCTTATGACATTTGTTAAATACATTAACCCTTTATTCACATATTTCCTCAACGGAATTTATTCTTTACATAATTATTCATAATTTCTCTATTTATTTATTATTGTTCAGACCGTATTCTTGATTATTCAATATTCATTCATTAAAACACATCCCTTTCACTCTAAAACTCCGGTGAGTTGTACACAATCAATTTCTGACACCAAAATAAAAATGAATTTTGTACTTACATATTTTCAGATCATCCCACGATCTTAAATCTGGTGTGGCGTTTCATTTTTTGGGCCCACTTCGAACTGTTTACACCATATTAAAGGTATTCATCTTACATAAAAACACTTTTGGACCTATATCTAGAACACTTAATATTGACGACATTTTTATATACTGGTGTGTCCCTTTTGAACACATAATAACTCTAAAAATATTATCTAACACACAATCTTGATTATTTTACACTTCACAATTACTCGATCACTAGGCCGCGTTTCTGCGCCTATCACACGTGATCTTCTTAAATTCCCGTTTCCAAGCGTGAGATTTATCTGATGTCGGCTTCCTATTCTGAAGAATCCGAAAGTCCCGAAACATCTACTGTTCCCTGGAGTTCAATTCTGCTATTCCTATCCTGGATAACTGGCTATTATCTCGCTTGAACGGCTTCTCTGTAGATCTGTCTATTGATCCTAACGAGAGTCTATATGGATCGAGGTCTCCTCTAAAACCTATAGATTAGTTTCTAGCAGCTAGCACTTTTTGATTCTAGTACTATTATAATTGTTCGCCTGCTATCTGGAGCTAATGCTTATAGTCTCCTATTCTATTTATTTGAACTGTTTTTTAACGCTCCTACGTTCGAACCTTATTCTGTTCTTCCTTTTTAGGTTGCTTCAACTTAAATAACAGTTTATCTGTCGGGTACGATACTTCCGTACGTTATGATCTGTTCGTTACATTTAACGACCTATCGCCTTTAAGTCCGACGTTCGCAGCCTGCTCTGACTATATCTTGCGAATCTTCACTTTAACTTGTATACAGTCGGCCTAAATCCTATAATTAGGATTTTCCTAATACTTCACTACGGCGATACTTTTAATTTTTGTCTTGACTGCTCCTTATGGAGGCGAACAAGTCGTTACTACTGTGACGCCTGTGGCTATTTGATCCTACTTCAGCGGTATAAAACAGCGTTTTCTCCCCTCAAGGAGTACTGGTAGCTGTTATCGATGTAACGCGGAGTTACGTCCCCTCACGGACTGTCGGAATGATTACTTCTACGTCGTGGAGCAGCACTTCCCCTCACGGAATGCTCGTAGGACTGATGCGATGTGACGTGATACAGCACCTCTGGCTGTCTGAATACTGCATTCGGTGCTTATACTTGTTGCACAGTATGACCTCCCCTGAGGTTTATACGTTTGAAGACTTTGATGCAGCACCTCCGGTCACGGAGTGTTCGTTGTAACTGCTTGTGTGATGCGACACAGTGACGTGCCCTCAGGCTGTCTAAGACTGCATTCGTTGTGATGTGATACAGCACCTCCCCTCAAGGAGTCTGTCGTGAACTGCATGATTAGCTTGGAAACGCCCGAAGCTTTATACTGTTTTACTACAAAAAAATAAGACTCAAGCCTTTCCTGTGGTCAACTTCTAAAATAATGGTGCCACAAATATAAAAATTATACCTTCCGAAAGCTCGTCTTCTCAATGTCTAATGATCTTATTGCACCTAAGAATCGATCGTGCAATTCGGAGATATTAATTAATTTCTCGTCCTCAATTGTGTGGGTGTTGCATTCTTTTTGTTCTCTCCCCTCCACAGAAGCTTAGGTAATTCACCGATGACGTCGTCTTACGTCGGCAGTTTATTTCTGCACAATTATTACATGGTTTCTCTATACTGAAAAATCTCTCATTAAATATAATTCACTGTACTGTGCTTGTTTACTCATTATTATGCTCGTAAACGTGTTAATTTTAATTATTCCTCTTCTGGTGCGTATGCGACGTTGTCAATTTCCAGCCACGTCAGCTTGAATTCCGATTCAGGCTTCTCTTTCTATCACGGTGGAAACTTCCACTCAGTTATTAATACTCGTGACCGGCCCTCTCTGAAATGTTAAGTGGGGTGATCTCATCTAAGGAGCAGCTGTCCCTAGCCGCTTGCACAATGTTAAGCTATATTCCTGGCTTAAAATCTCTCTCCGTTCCTTTAAGAAACTATACTTTTCTTTCATTTCTTCCTTAAGGACATTGGTTCGACCGTCATGGACCCTATGGCCCATGGGTTCATCTCTCCCCTCCTTAGGTAAATAAATTTTCGAAAATTTTGAGGAAATTTATTTCAATTTAATTTGTATTACTCTATTCGTCGAATCAATCATAACGTCATCCGTATTTACTGTTATTTTATTTTCTTAAGGTTCCTTCCACTAATTGTGTAGGTTGGGTATACTCAATCTTTACCCTTTTCTCCTTGATTACATTAAAATTTTCCTTTTCAATAAAATCAATTACTTCTTTAAAGTTCCTTTCCTTTCTGGTCTGTGTTTAGGTTGGGTCTCCAAGAGTTCCCATTCATTCATTTATTTCCTAGTGGACGTCTCCACTCAGGCCATAAATCTCTTGTCACGTTCAGTGTTTACAACTCTCTACCCTCGTCTGGCGAGCTCCTCCAAACTTGAGTCAACAGTTGGTTCCCTTTCTTCTTTTCTCAGGTCAGACTACAAATCGGTCTGTTCTTCATTCATTATATTTTTTCAACTTAATGACTTTATGTTAATTATCTTGCGGGTGCAATTAGCTTTACCCGTAATTTACTTCATTATAGTTATCAGACTTCAAGTCTGTTATATATCAATTAAAATTTTTAAGAGCTAAGTCTGACTTCACCTGACTCTTTCTGGTTCTCTTCCCTATTCCTCATCTCTCTTTGAGATGGTATTTCAGCGAATATTACACTTATTTCTCGTATTCTTTGATGGTTGCGGATATCTTTACCCGTTTGTTCAAAAGGGATAATTCTCTTCCTTCACCTCATATTGAGATGGCATTTTCCAAGAGTATTTCTTTTTCCTACTCTTCCAATTCTTTAGATTTTCCAAATCTCCTTTCTTTCTCTTCTTTTTATCCTTCCCTTTCTTCTTACGGAGTTTCCAGCTGACATATGCCTGGGCATCCTCTTTCTCCAAGGCATTGTTTATTACTCCTCCTCCTTTCATTATTTCCATGGGGTATCCAATTCCTGGTACACCAACTATCAATGGCGGTTTTCTTCCCTTTGGCTCTTCTTCAGAGACGTCTCCTCTTATTTTTTCATTGCTTCCAACAATCTCATCTTTTTCTTTTAGGGTCTCTTGGCTCTTATTAGCACCTTCCTCCATTTCTCTAGTCTTTCTTTGGCAATCAAGACATTTAATCATTAATTCGAGGATCTGGGCTTTCAATTTTTCCTCTTCTTCCTTTAATGCCCTTTTATTTTCCTGGTCCTGCATTTCTTCGAAGTTTTCCTTTTCCCTTTCTGTGAAATCGTGAACCTCTGTTTCCATCGATGTTTCATTTATATCTTCTATATTTGTTTCCTTTAATTTCTCTATCTCTTCTGGAATTATCATTTCCGTTTCTTCAACTATCAATTCCTTTAGTATCTCCTGTTCCGAGATTATTTCTTGTTTTTCCAGCTCGATCCTTTCATAAAAATGAGTCTCTTCAATTTGGAGATCATTTTCATTTTGGCTATCCTCCTGTTCTGGAGTTACGATTTCTTCCTGAATTTCCATTGGTTTCTCTGGAAGAATTTCCAAGTTTTCTTCAATTTTCCCTGGAGTCATGATGATTTCTACTTCTTGCTCCTCTTCTTTAATATCAATTTCGGGCTCCTCTGGCACCGTTACTTCTTCTTCTTTAATTTCAGCCTGTTTTTCAGCTTGGGCAACTATTTCATTTGCCTGACGATTTTGCTCCAACATGTATTCCTCATATCTTTTCTGAGCATCCTCTAATATCTCTTGGTATTCCTGGATCTTGAACTGTCTTACTTCAGCTAACTCTTGAACGCTGATTATCCCTCGTTCATCATACATACCCAAACCGAACCAGTACATCTTACTCTTTTCCTCTGCCATATAATCTTTCTGTTCCTCAACATACTTTTTTCGGTCGCGCTCTTTGCAAGGGATCTTCCACCATATCTCCTCCCATGCATCTCTCATTTTCCATAATTTCTCCCCTATTTCACTTACTTCATCAACAAATGTAGCTATCTGTTCCCACGGAGCTAATTTTATTTTTCCTTCCTTCTCCATACGTTTCGCAAATTCCCTCTTCGTTTCTTTTAAGGACCATTTAACATTAGGAATTTCTTTGCACAATTCCTCTAATTCCTGTTTAGATATCTTATACCAATTTTTACAGGCCCTTTCACGGAGCTCAGATATCTTCTTTATTTCCTCGGAGATACCTTCTCTTTGCTCCTTAATTTTCTCTTTCTCCTTTGAGTCTACATCTCTAAATTTCCAAAGTTCACTCCTCATCTGATAATGCTCGTCTTGTATTGCTACAATTATATCCAAAAATTCTTTTATTTCATCCCATTTCGCCATTTCTACCTTTTCCTGATCCTGAACGTCAGTACTATCGCTCTTTTCCCCTTCGTTTTCGGAGCCTACCTGGACCGACATTACTACGTGAGACTTATTCTTATCAATATCCATTACATTTTCCCTTGGAATTGGTTTACAAATTTCCGTTTCCTTTCCGAGCTCTAAAGGCTCAACATTTATTACCCTTTTGTCTGCAGACATGTTACCATCTCTTCGTGTAACTATGTCTCCAGGTGCACGCATGCTTTCTACAGAAACATTTATCGTTTCTTTGGTTGGGTACTCTTTCTCACCTGTAGTTTTACTTTTCCCTGGGCTCTCGGCCCTTACATTCTCAGAGAGCCTCCGCCTCTCTTCACTTAACAACATCATATTAAAATACAGTGGGCCTCTAATGCCACCACACTAGTACATGTTTGAGAGATGATACTCTGAATTAGTGTGTCCCATTTCTTTAAAAATATTACTTTGGTACGGGTATTCACTTACACCGTACCCTTTTGATAATCTTATTCAATTTCATAAAACCTTTATGGAAGTGTTTAAAATTCAAAATTTCGAAAAACCATTTTTTTCAAAAAATGAAAATTTAGATTTTTCGAGAAAAACTCGGGTTTTCCCTAGGAAAACTCAGCCCTGCGTACTGGGCGCCAAAATCATAGGGTTTGCTAGTAGCCCCACGTTGAAGCCACTAGACAAATTAAAATTACTCCGGTTCCAAATAAACACGGAGTTCATGACATAACACAAATGTTATTTTAAAAATGTGGGTTCACATAGACCAACAATTCTTATTTAGTCTCACTTCCATAAAGCACTAACATTAAGTTTACATAACTCTGAGCTCTTTGGCTCCATGCATTTGCATTATTACGGTGTCATTCTTGTACACCTCAAACACTAGCTTTTATATTTTCTTATTTCTCAAGAACAAATATATAATTATATTTAAAATCTCTATTAATTATTTAATTCAATATTTTGGGCATGTCCACACATTCAGCTGTTATCATCTCTCTTTATTTCACAAACATATTAAGGTAATCAGAAAATCAATTGTGTACTCCAGAGCGTGAAGGTACTTGACACAGTCAAAAAACTATAGTTACTCCCGAACTCAGTTGCCTTCAATCAACTCGTGGAATCCCACGTCCATACATTATTACAATAGGGATTGTTATTTATCTCTTATGTCTTAATAGACCATTATCATATAAGAAACTACGATCTGAACTGGCAAACGAAATATCTATCTTTAAGGACCTCGGTTCAACGCCCGGGTCGTTTACAACTTTAAACACTCCTGGTGTATTCGTTTCTCTTTAAAACAGCTTACGAGACGGTCTCAGTTCCTTCTCGCTTTAAGAAGGCTAGACTCCACTACATGGGGTGCGATTTATGACACGTTAGGGTGGGGAGACATCCCGTCTGACCCAACATTTAGTAGCTTATTTTCAAGGCTTTTAAAACAAACCTTTCCATTCATCCAGTTCTGAGGAGACCGGGCTTTATTGTACCGTAACATTCAAACAACTATTCTTTGGTTCACAGACCATTATCATATCCTTGGCATTTATTAATTATGAGAGGGTCCTCATTGATTGGGAAGATTAAATACACATACGACGAAGAAGAATTTCAGGGGCTTTTATCATAAGAAGATCCTGCATTCGAATCTCTTCAGGTGCCTCGGGAACAAATTCCATACAGAGGGCTTATACAAAATGCGATTTAGAGTCGGCCGTGGCCCATATGACATACGCTCAATAATACCATATATTAGCTCCCTTTTTAAATACATACACAATGCCTCGTGATACCATGTCACTAATAGAGGACTTACACAATTATCAATTCACTGCAATCAACTACCCTCCATAAGTAATGTACCAAGTATTTAACCACTACGCGTTCCTAGCGTGACACTTTAATATTATATTTGCGCTCATTACGCGCTATGCATTATTTTAAGCCGAAATGTCTTCCCAAGAACTGGTAAATCTCTTTAGTAACAATTCATATTATTTTAATTCACATATTAATCTTTCCATGGTCGATAAATCGCTCCCTGTTTTAAAATATTCCATTGAACCTCATTTCTTACACATACGTTAAGGCTTAACGTTCTTATGTTCATATCAATTTATTTGATTTTTATTTAACATTTCCATATTTAATTATTATTATTATTATCTTTATTCTTTATACCAGCTCAAAGGCTATTTCTTTCATATCTCAATTTTACTTTATTTCAATGTCTTTCATGATAATTAAATGATATTTCGCTTGCTCTTATGACATTTGTTAAATACATTAACCCTTTATTCACATATTTCCTCAACGGAATTTATTATTTACATAATTATTCATAATTTCTCTATTTATTTATTATTGTTCAGACCGTATTCTTGATTATTCAATATTCATTCATTAAAACACATCCCTTTCACTCTAAAACTCCGGTGAGTTGTACACAATCAATTTCTGACACCAAAATAAAAATGAATTTTGTACTTACATATTTTCAGATCATCCCACGATCTTAAATCTGGTGTGGCGTTTCATTTTTTGGGCCCACTTCGAACTGTTTACACCATATTAAAGGTATTCATCTTACATAAAAACACTTTTGGACCTATATCTAGAACACTTAATATTGACGACATTTTTATATACTGGTGTGTCCCTTTTGAACACATAATAACTCTAAAAATATTATCTAACACACAATCTTGATTATTTTACACTTCACAATTACTCGATCACTAGGCCGCGTTTCTGCGCCTATCACACGTGATCTTCTTAAATTCCCGTTTCCAAGCGTGAGATTTATCTGATGTTGGCTTCCTATTCTGAAGAATCCGAAAGTCCCGAAACATCTACTGTTCCCTGGAGTTCAATTCTGCTATTCCTATCCTGGATAACTGGCTATTATCTCGCTTGAACGGCTTCTCTGTAGATCTGTCTATTGATCCTAACGAGAGTCTATATGGATCGAGGTCTCCTCTAAAACCTATAGATTAGTTTCTAGCAGCTAGCACTTTTTGATTCTAGTACTATTATTTGGGTACAATCGTGTTGACCGACTGAAAAGCATCAAACTTTCGACTTAAGAACATTATTCAAAATAATTACCTTTTTATGAAAAATAGGAGATGACCCTGTAGATCCCTTAAAACTATCATCCTAATTTTGTAGTATATCTACTGCTAGTTAGCTTTCCTATTCCTATTTTTGCTGTAAGACAGTTGCAGGAAAAACATTATGAATATGGAATAGACCTACTGATGGCCTTCCTGGACATCGAAAAAACATTATGATAGAGTACGTAGTTGTAAGTAGGTAGTTAGTTTGTCTATTAGATATGTCATTGTTCTATTAGACTGTGGTGTGTATGTGTGTGTGTGTGTGTGTGTGTGTCTGGTAGCAGTTGCATTGTTTATTAGTTATAGTTCATTGTTTCAGTAGACTGTGGTGTGTGAGGGTGCATGTGAGTGTGCCTGGTGACAGACTGTTTTAGTGGTAGTATTTGTTGTTGGTGGAACTTAAGTATTTTTTTCGTTAGTAGAATTTTGGTATTTAATTGTTAGTACGGTAGAAGGTTAGTATTTTTGTTAGTAGATTTGCTCTTTACTTGTTCTGAAAGGGAGTAGCAGCCTTTCAGAATAAATCAATTCTTTACTAGTCTTATAGACGGTTAAGATATTGATAATATAAGCCAAATAATGGCTACACTGCGTCCTGCTGCACGGCTGAAAGCAACGGGAAACTACAGCCGTATGCTATTCCCGAGGATATGCACCTCTCTATGCATAATTACATGTGATGATGGCCTCCTCCCTTGTAAAATTTCAATCCGGAGGTAAACTAGTCCCCCGTTCGGATATCCGGGTGGGGACTACTCGAGAGGGGGTTAACATCACAGAAGTGACAAAGAGGAACTCTGACATTCTACGGATCGGAGCGTGGAATGTTAGAAGTCTGCTAGGAAGTGGAAGGTTAGAAAACTTAGAAAGGGAAATGGATAGGTTGAGGTTGGATTTGGTTGGGATTAGTGAAATGCGCTGGCAGGAAGAACAGGACTTTTGGTCAGGAGACTATAGGGTCATTAGCAGTAAATCAAACAATGGCCAAGCAGGGGTTGGCCTCATATTGAGTAGGAAACTTGGACAGCGGGTGGAATATTATGAGCAATATAGTGAACGGATTATTGTAGCAAAAATCAATACTAAACCTACCTGCACCACAGTGGTGCAAGTCTATATGCCTACCAGTCAAGCTGATGATGAGGATGTTGAAAAGGTCTACGAAGAAATAGACGAAATTCTGAGGTATATCAAGGGTGATGAAAATGTTATAGTAATGGGGGATTGGAATGCTGTGGTAGGAAATGGGAGAGAAGGGAAGATAGTAGGAGATTTCGGATTAGGTGAAAGGAATGATCGAGGAAGCAGACTGGTAGAATTCTGCACCGAGCATGAGTTGGTCATAGCTAACACCTTATTCAATAACCACAATAGAAGAATATACACATGGATGAGACCAGGAGATACAGGGCGTTACCAAATCGACTTCATTATGGTCAAGCAGAGGTTTCGAAACCAGATTTTGGATTGTAAAACATATCCTGGTGCTGACATAAACTCTGACCACAATCTGGTTGTAATGAAATGCAGATTAAAGTTGAAGAAACTGAAGAAAAGTCAAAAGACAAAAAGGTGGGCAATAGACAGACTGAAAGAGAAGGATGTAAACGAAAGATTCAAGAAGAGTATAAAGGAAGGACTAATGAAAATCCCTAAACAAACTTCAATTGCAGACGAATGGGCACTTTTGAAGAATGAAATAACAAAATCCGCAGAAGAAAACATTGGTAGGAAAGAAAGAATAGGTAGAAAACCGTGGATCACTCAGGATATACTAGAATTGATGGATGAAAGGCGGAAACACAAAAATGTAAGAGATGAAAAGGGGAAAGCAGAATACAGACGTCTGAGAAATGAGGTTAACAAGAAGTGCAAGGAAGCGAAAGAAGAATGGTTGAAAGAGAAATGTGCAGGTATAGAAAATTGTCTGAAATTAGGAAAAGTAGACACAGCTTATCGAAGGATTAAGAATACTTTTGGGGAAAAGAAGACTAAGTGCTGTAATATTAAGGACACAAATGGAAAGCCTCTAACAGATAGGGAAGAAAAGGTTGAGAGATGGAAAGCTTACATAGAGTGTTTGTATCAGGGAAAGGAGATAGAGAATCATGTAATGGAAAGGGAGGAGGAAATTGATGAGGATGCGAAAGGAGATTTAATATTGAGATCAGAATTTGATAGAGCATTAGAGGACTTAAGCAGGAACAAAGCACCAGGCATAGATGATATACCGATTGAGTTGCTACGCTGCATAGGAGATGAAGGTCTGATCAGGATATTTCACTTGGTGTGTAGGATTTATGAGACAGGTGAGGTACCCCCTGATTTCAAGAAGAATGTAATCATCCCTATACCAAAGAAAGTGGGAGCTGACAGATGTGAAGATTACCGTACAATCAGCTTGATTACTCATGCTTCAAAGATCCTGTCTAGAATAATTTACAAGAGGATTGAAAGCCAGATAGAAACGGAGTTGGGTGAAGACCAGTTTGGTTTCAGGAGAAATGTAGGAACAAGGGAAGCTGTACTAAGTCTTAGGCTGATTTTGGAAGGTAGAATAAGGAAAGATAAGAGAACGTTCATGGCTTTTGTAGACTTAGAAAAGGCTTTTGATAACGTTGATTGGACTAAATTGTTTGACATTTTGAAATCGATTGGAATAAAGTACAGGGATAGGAGGGTGATATACAATCTATACAGAAACCAGACAGCAGTCATTCGAGTTGAAGGACATGAGAGAGAAGCTGGTATTCAGAAAGGTGTAAGGCAAGGCTGCAACTTATCACCCATACTTTTCAATCTTTACATTGAACAAGCAATGAAGGAAATTAGAGAAAAATGTAAAGTGGGAGTGAAGATTCAAGGAGAAATAATTTCAACTCTGAGATTTGCTGATGACATAGTCATCTTGGCCGACAAGCCTGAGGATTTGAATGAGTTTTTGAATGGTATGGACTCCATCTTACGGAAAGAATTCATGATGAAAATTAATAAATGTAAAACAAAAATACTGGAATGCAGCCGAAATAAATCAGAAACCTCTATGGAGATCAAATTGGCAGGTGAAAAGCTGAAGGAAGTAGGAGACTTCTGTTACTTAGGAAGCAGAATAACCAGTGATGGACGAAGCAAAGAGGATATAAAAAGTAGGTTGGCTCAGGCAAAGAAAGCATTTCTACAAAAAAGGAATCTGCTGACATCGAATATAGATTTAGGTATTAGGAAGTCATTTTTGAAAGCCTTTGTCTGGAGCGTGGCGCTCTATGGAAGTGAAACTTGGACTATTGGTGTAGCAGAAAAGAGGAGAATTGAAGCATTTGAAATGTGGTGTTACAGGAGAATGATGAAGATCAGATGGGTAGATAGGGTTACAAACAAAGAGGTATTAAGACGAGTGGGATAGGAGAGATGTTTCTGGCGACTGCTAATGAAGAGAAGAGATAGGTTGGTAGGACACATACTAAGACACCCAGGTATAGCAAGCTTAGTTATGGAAGGAAGGGTCGAGGACAAGAACTGTAGGGGTAGACCAAGGTTAGAATATGTTAAACAGATAGCCTCGGATGTAGGGTGTGGTAGCTATGTAGAGATGAAACGATTAGCTCAGCACAGGGAGGCGTGGAGAGCTGCATCAAACCAGTCAAAAGACTGAAGACTCAAACAACAACAACTATTATAATTGTTCGCCTGCTATCTGGAGCTAATGCTTATAGTCTCCTATTCTATTTATTTGAACTGTTTTTTAACGCTCCTACGTTCGAACCTTATTCTGTTCTTCCTTTTTAGGTTGCTTCAACTTAAATAACAGTTTATCTGTCGGGTACGATACTTCCGTACGTTATGATCTGTTCGTTACATTTAACGACCTATCGCCTTTAAGTCCGACGTTCGCAGCCTGCTCTGACTATATCTTGCGAATCTTCACTTTAACTTGTATACAGTCGGCCTAAATCCTATAATTAGGATTTTCCTAATACTTCACTACGGCGATACTTTTAATTTTTGTCTTGACTGCTCCTTATGGAGGCGAACAAGTCGTTACTACTGTGACGCCTGTGGCTATTTGATCCTACTTCAGCGGTATAAAACAGCGTTTTCTCCCCTCAAGGAGTACTGGTAGCTGTTATCGATGTAACGCGGAGTTACGTCCCCTCACGGACTGTCGGAATGATTACTTCTACGTCGTGGAGCAGCACTTCCCCTCACGGAATGCTCGTAGGACTGATGCGATGTGACGTGATACAGCACCTCTGGCTGTCTGAATACTGCATTCGGTGCTTATACTTGTTGCACAGTATGACCTCCCCTGAGGTTTATACGTTTGAAGACTTTGATGCAGCACCTCCGGTCACGGAGTGTTCGTTGTAACTGCTTGTGTGATGCGACACAGTGACGTGCCCTCAGGCTGTCTAAGACTGCATTCGTTGTGATGTGATACAGCACCTCCCCTCAAGGAGTCTGTCGTGAACTGCATGATTAGCTTGGAAACGCCCGAAGCTTTATACTGTTTTACTACAAAAAAATAAGACTCAAGCCTTTCCTGTGGTCAACTTCTAAAATAATGGTGCCACAAATATAAAAATTATACCTTCCGAAAGCTCGTCTTCTCAATGTCTAATGATCTTATTGCACCTAAGAATCGATCGTGCAATTCGGAGATATTAATTAATTTCTCGTCCTCAATTGTGTGGGTGTTGCATTCTTTTTGTTCTCTCCCCTCCACAGAAGCTTAGGTAATTCACCGATGACGTCGTCTTACGTCGGCAGTTTATTTCTGCACAATTATTACATGGTTTCTCTATACTGAAAAATCTCTCATTAAATATAATTCACTGTACTGTGCTTGTTTACTCATTATTATGCTCGTAAACTGTTAATTTTAATTATTCCTCTTCTGGTGCGTATGCGACGTTGTCAATTTCCAGCCACGTCAGCTTGAATTCCGATTCAGGCTTCTCTTTCTATCACGGTGGAAACTTCCACTCAGTTATTAATACTCGTGACCGGCCCTCTCTGAAATGTTAAGTGGGGTGATCTCATCTAAGGAGCAGCTGTCCCTAGCCGCTTGCACAATGTTAAGCTATATTCCTGGCTTAAAATCTCTCTCCGTTCCTTTAAGAAACTATACTTTTCTTTCATTTCTTCCTTAAGGACATTGGTTCGACCGTCATGGACCCTATGGCCCATGGGTTCAATACATAGATTTTTTATTTTTGTGAAAAGGGCATAACTAAACTATGTTAATATTTTGATATTTCCTGAACCCATGATTGGATTTTGACATGCGAGGTATTGTACAAGTTGGTGTGAGGCCCCTTATTGAAATTTATTGTTTACAAGCTGTATCCGGCATGCGTTGCAATGCCAATCAAAGAAAGTGTTGGCGATGTAATTTTGTTTCTTGAAGTGCTTTTGGATACACAATACTTTGTTCAATTTCCGTTAATTGCCTCCAAGCTATCGTAAAATGGATTTACTATTTTATAAACATTCGTGGGAGCGTGCACAATAATGTTTCATTGCAATTGGATGAATGTTATATGAACGAAGATGGAACTTAGTTGAAACGCTTCGCGCGTCGTCATCTATTTGTTGCATGTACTCGTGCGCTACCTACTGAACAATGGATTTACTAAGTCGGAATCCTTCCCTCCATAGTGCACAACAACTCACCCTAGTTTAATCACAATCGGATGAATATTATATGAACGCAGATGGAACATTGTTGAAACTATTCGCTCGCCGTCACACATTTGTCACTATTATACAATGGGCTTACTAAATCATAAACGTTCCCTGCTGTGTAGACAATAACTCACTCAAGTTTCATCGCAATCGGATGAATGGTATATGAACGCATACGGGACTTTGTTGAAACGATTCGCGTGCCATCGCTCATTTGTAGAATCTACTCGTGCGCTACCTGTTGTAAAATAGATTTACTAAGCCAGATACCTTCCCGGGAGTTCACATAACATCTCACCCAAGTTTCATTGCTATCGGACGAATGGTATATGACCTTATACAGGACTTTGTTGAAACGCTTCGCGCGTCGTCGCTCATTTGTAGAATCTACTCGTGCGCTGCCTTCTGTAAAGTGGATTTACTAAGACAGAAACCTTCCCTGAAATGTACACAACATCATACCCAAGATTCATAGCTATCGGACGAATGGTATATGAATGCATACGGGACTTTGTTGAAACGCTTTGCGTGTCGTCGCTCATTTGTTGAATCTACTCGTGCGATATCTACTGTGAAATGTATTTACTAAATTAGAATCCTTCTCGTAAGTGTACACAACATCTCACCCAAGTTTCATCGCTATCGGACGAATGGTATATGAACACATACGGGACTGTTTTAAAACGCTTCGCGCCTCGTCACTCATTTGTTGAATCTACTCGTGCGCTACCAATTGTAAAATGGATTTACTAAGCCAGAAACCTTCGTTGGAGTATACTCAACATCTCACTCAAGATTCGTCGCAATCGGATGAGTGGTATATTAACGCATAGGTGACATACACACAGACAGACCCACAATCTATCACGTAACATTTATTTATATATATAAATATAGAGAGATGTTTTGAAATTTTGTCAAAAGTCCTAACGAGACATTTTGAAAAAAAAAAAAAGGATTTCGTTTTACCTTTACAATTTTATTTTTTAATAGTGGTAGTAGAGAGAGAGACAGTATCGGTTGTGTTTAATCGGGCTTGTCGCCGACCACGGTGGCTGTGCAGAATAGATCAATCGATATCTCGTTAACCATTGATCGCAGGGGGTCATGCGACGGTTCGTTTTAAGGGTATTTTTTCTGATATTTTCTATGGCCCACTCTTTGACTGAAATATCCCAAAACGACAAGGTCATCGACCTGAGATTTTATTAAATAAAACTGCGATTTGGACACACGAGGTGTCCTCGGACTTGACATGACGCCCTGTTTTATTACGGCTTATGAATTTTCCCAAAATACTCAAAACGACAAGGTGATGGACTTTTGTCCTCCCCCCCCCCCCCTCCCCCTCTCCCCGCCCCCAAATGTATCGCCAAACCATAATGTTAGATGTTTACCGTGAGTGATGGAACATACTGTAGTTAGGTAGAGAAAGAATTATTGTAGGCTACACGTATGGTGACTTGCAAGTCTTTCACCATTGGAAATTGTTTACACACCAGACTGCAGTACAGAGGGAGTATAGGTTCCAGGCATGGGTTAATAAATGACAAACGGTGTACACAAAATCCGATTTATCGATCCGAGAATAAAGAGCAGACTATCTTTAATAGATCGGTTAAAGAAGGTAGCTGAAAAAACAAGATGGGGACAATTCCGAACTAAACCGAACCTTAACCGTACCAAAGTTATTCGAGAACAAGCCAAGGGCCTAAGTGCAAAACTCGTGGGTGGATGCTGTCATTGGCGATATGAAATGGAAAGAGATGACGCTCTACCTACAGAGGGTGAGATAATGCTAGTTCATGGTGCTAATGCAAACACCCAAATACACGAGGCACACACAACTATCCTATGTTGTTCTTATGGAGGGTGAGTTAAAATTAGCGCAGTGGTTACTGGGTAAGATGGTCGCTACGCACAACAAGCTTTAAGTACACGGGGCTAATAATATACACACACACTCGCAACAAACTAAACTAAGCTGTCTTGCTGGCAGTGTTCAGACAGTACGCAGATGACAGAAATGCATCGCTAACAGAAATACAATCCTTTCCGGTCGTCTAATGTTACCAGCTAACCATTTTTTTGCTCCAGTGGCGAGGACCCTCGCCTCTTGCACTGATGGTCATAACTCGATTTCCAGCTCTGAGGACTAGAACGAAGCAAACTAAGAAAGAAGGGCATGGTGTCGCAGTGGTTAAGCTGTTAGCCTTTCGTTAAGGTAGACCAGGGGATCGATTTCTGGTATTTATTTATTTATTTATCGTATGGCTTTTAGTGCCGGGAGTGTCCGAGGACATGTTCGGCTCGCCTGAGTCTGTAGCTGCTTCCAGCGGACACCCTAAAGGGCGAGCTACAAGTTCCGTTCAATTTCAAGTAGTTCCAACTTTCGTCACCAGATATCAATGATACCTAGTGGTGAACGTTGGAACTTTGATAGAGCGTTCTGACGAAATCTAACCTAACAAATTTTGCTTTACACAAGTTTAGTCTGTGAAAGGATCTTTTACATGCCATTAATCTATGACATGGGACCGCCGGCTTTACTTCCCCTCCGAAGGAAGGCATACTCAAGGATTTTAACGCTCTTAAAAAATCCGACGACTTCAGCCGGGTTTGAACCCGCTATCTTGGGCACAGCAGTTCAGCATGCTACCGACTACGCCACCGAAGCCGATTTCTGGTTAATACACATGTTATAAAAGTACACAAAAAAGCAGGGATAATGTTTAAGACCAACCACACTTGTCTCTTTTTCAAATTATTACTTGGATTACAAATACAAAGGCAGGCTGGGAACGATTTTGTGTTCATGCATAGGAGGTTTTTGAAGTGAAATGCCGAGTTCTATGTTTGGGATTCCACTTAAAAAGGAGGTTCCGTGCCTCATAAACACAAGATTGACGGTCACGTTAAACTATAATCTTCTTTTCTTTATTGTTATTTACCCAGTGGACTTAAAACATTTCCCAAAGGAATTCCATATATAATTTTTTGAATTTGGAAATTCTAAGAGATACATGAGCTGGGTCCAAATTGTTTCATTCTAATGGACTTGAATGTATACTGTAAATCAGGTAATTTCAATCCATTGTCCCATGAATCTTTGAAAAGTTCAAGAGTAGACAATCAGTAATAAAAGACTTGCAGTCACTTTTGTCTGAATTCACACGAAAACTAGAATAAAGTAATCAAAACTAAACGTGTGGCATTTTCCTTCGATTTTTTATTTTATATTTTATATTTTTTATTTTTTATTTCTGATTTTACATTTTATATTTTAGATTTTGCGAAAAGACCAAACCATAATGTCATGACTTAAAAGTTTTGGTAACCAATTATTAAAGAAAGACATATCAAGATTTATATTACTTGGAATTACGTTTTCTTAACTATCAATTTTTACATTTTAGATTTCTGATTTTACAATTTAGAATTTAGATTGCCAATTTTGCATTTAGCAAAAAGACTATAACTTAAAGGTACTGACTCAAAATTTTTGGTAACTAATTATTAAAGAAAGACACACAAGGATTTGTATTACTTGGAATTATGTTTTCTCTACTATATATTTTTAGATTTTATATTTTAGAACTTAGATTTTTGATTTTCGCTTTTGGGTAAAGTCCAAACTAATATTGGCTATTTATTATACACTGCTATGTAGTTAGAAAGATGTTTACACTATACGTGAAGATTAATTCTTAAGCCTAGACCAGCCTTGCAATATGAATTTGCTAACCGAACACGAGTTAGCTACAAGAGAACACTTTGGCCACTATCCCTGTTATTGACCAGATAATAGGGTTCTAGAAACCTGTTTGCCATTTTGGTTTATATACAACAGATGCGTTGGCCAATATAGAGAAAAGTGTCAATGTTTGATAAGCAAGACATTACACCAGATACGATTAGGATACTTATGTAGAGCTTACTAAAACGATGTTGTGTAACGGTAAATGCTAGTCAACGGACGGTGACTCATTGCTAAAACCCATTACACGATACCTGAGAGGTTTTCTAAAATTATTTTAAGATGCCTTTAGCCCTATATTAAACACCCAGTTCACAAGACTGATAACCGATATGTTATGGAAAAACAAACATTCTACATTAAAAAAAAAACGAACAAGTGGTTGAGTCAATTTACACTGGAAAGTTTTGTAAACACTCAAGTCCACAGAACAAATTAATTATTAACTGTAGAGTTGGGCGAGTGGTTGAGGCGTTTGACTTATGTTCAAATTTCCAGTACAAGGAAGCAAGGGTTCGAACCCCTTACCCGACATAACTATTGCCTCAACATTGCTTGACGGCACTGTATTATTATGACATTCGGTACACAAACAGCAAATAGAGTGTATTGATTAAGGTCAATCTTTCTGAACATAGCCGGAGACTGTTGATTGTTAACAATTGCATAAATACTGGGATATGGGGATATCAATTAAGAAAAACAAACAATACCCATCCAATATTTGTATTTATTTAATATAAGTACTTGTACAATATTTACATACAAAATACAACTCACTTTCTAACATTGATTGCTTAAGATTTTTAAACATATAGCTAGCGGTAGTCTATATGTTTTGTGATGGCTAGCAATGACCAATGATTTTATAAACAGACAGAGCTTAATGGTTTTAAAGGCGTAGAAACCTCATTTTATCACTATTACAATCTAGTCCTTTTTGATCCTCTTGCAATACTACCTCTTGCATATCAGGGGCGGATGACCTCATAGTTCAGCCCCTTAAAAAATAAAAACAACACTACCTCTTGCATAGTCTGTGATGTTGATGGCTCTTGAGACGTGGAAGATGGATTAAACATAACTTATAGAAGAGCGGTTAAACGTTGCTCATTAAACAAAGCACTATCTTGAGTAGGAACATCTTTTTAGCATTGTGATGATTTTTTGTCAACACTAACAGTGTGTTGTCTGTAGCACTACATTGATGATTACTCACACTTAAAACCTCACAATTTTTTAGCCTACTTTTCACATTTTGCAAAAATGAGGAAAAAGTAGACTTATGAGATCGATCCGGGGAAATGTGTGTCTGTCTGTCTGCTGTCTGTCTGTCCTTCTGTCTTGCTGTGTGTGTGTGTGTCCCTATCAACTCCTAAACGGCTAAAGCAATCAAATCCAAATTTAGTATGAGTAAATAGGTGCACCGGAATATCTCACGTCCATATTTGAAAATGATGTCAGTGCTACCAACTGCTGAAGAAACGCAGTAGAAATTTGAGCTCCATGTTGGATATCTTGCAAGGTATGCATGGGAGCTATTCCAAAATTGGCAAACATGTAGATAATACTATTTCAGTTTAATTTACAGGAGGCCAACCATGACAAAGTTGCCAAAATAATTTTAAGCCTTCTGATAGGTCCAATGTTTAAAAGCATGTAACTTCTACACTATCAATTGGATTTCAAACAAATTTTATATGTAATATCTGTACATAAACAGATATGACTGAGCGTATTCTTAAGAGCCACCAGGGCTGCCAGCTGTTAATGATTGCTCTCTCTATTTTTTTTTGTCCAAATACCAATATATCGGAAAGTATGCAAGCCAACAGCTTTAAACTATGCACACGTATATTTTGACATTTTAGATTAATTTGGAGTAACTTATATACGTCAGTTCTACCAACATGATTATAAGCCTGCTGACAGTACCAATTTTTAAATACATGTAACTTCTATACTATCAGTTCGATTTCGACCAAATTTCGTACGTGCTATGTGACCATAACAGATATGACTATAAGTATTGTTAAGAGCAATGAGGGCTGCCAACTGTTAATAAATGCAGTCTATATAATTTTTTACCCTAATATCAATATATCAGAAAGTATGCAAGCCAACAGCTCTATACTTTGCACATGTATAGCACCTGACATTCTAGATTAATTTGGAGTAATTAATACAAGGCAGTGCTGCCAACATGATTCTATGCCTGCTGATATGTCCAATTTTAAAATAAATGTAACTTATATACTAACAAATGGATTTCATCCAAAATTAGCACAACAAGATATCATAATATTTCAGATTATTTCTGACCAGCACACGCGAGGTATTTTTGGCAACATGCTTTTACGCGTGCTGATAGATCCAGTGTCTAACTACATGTAACGTCCATTGGACTTCAACCAAATTTTGTATTCTGTACATTAAGAGATGGAACTAAGAATATATTCAGTCACCAGGGCTGCCAACTGTAGTGCTCTATTCGGCTACATTATACCAGGTATATTTTGAACTAATTAGATATTTCGATATTACCAACTTAATTTCGTCATTATTCTAGATAAATTCATATACTGTAAAGTAATCATTGGCATGAAAAGTAGGCTGTATAGTTCTTCACGGAACTTCTTGTTACTTTTCATATCGCCTCGTAATTTTTTTGACCTCTGTTTTGAGCATTGCCAGGATATTATTCCTTTTACATTTTGTCGTCTATAGTTATAATAGTAGCCTTTATAGACTATACGTTGTTTACCGTGTTGTGTTAGTGAAAAAGAAACTGGAATGAACATGTACCGTGCATTTCGTAACGCGGGATGTTATTTTCATCGTACTAAAGCTGCTAACAAATTCGAGCAACAGCAAAAAGGAACAAAAGGAAAAAACATAAAACAAACAAGTCTTCATTTTAAACATTTGAGCACAGAGTCCTCTCAGTACTCTTCATTCTCCTTTATCTAAATACCCTGGATTTGTTCGTCAATGACATTTGTTGCATTCGAAGAAATAGAAACACAAGGAAATTATTAAGCATTTAGTAACACAAAAGAATACCTGTACTCTTTCAGATAACACATATGTTCTGCAATGAAAACAAAAACAAAAGAAAATACTTTTTGTTATTCTTCAACGAAAAAAAAATGATTAATGTCCATAAAAGGTCTTCAAAATTTGCACCGTTTGCTTGAATTCTAGCATCGTACCTACAAAGCATTCCCTGGCACACGGTTTAAAAAATGCCTTCCTTTTCTTGAATTATTAGAGCAGCTGCGGTAATACGGGCTACGAGCTCCATTTCACGCTCTACTGGCGTGCTGTACACCATTTCCTTCATTCAGCCCCAACAGGAGAAATCTAGGGGACTTAAATCTGGGGATCTTGCAGGCCAGTGCATAGGTCCTAGCCGTCCAATCCACATATTCCGATATGTCTGGTTTAGGAATTTTCTCGTACCGCGGGCGTAGTGGGGTGGTGCTCCATCGAGTTGCAACCACATGTTTGCCCTTCCTTCCAACGGAACATCATCAAGCTGGTCTGGCAGGGTCTCTCTCAAAAAATAAAATCATGGGTACAGCCATCTAGACGGTTGGGTAAAATATAAGGCCTTAGTAGTCGGTCGCCCAAAATGCCAGCACATACATTCTTGCTAAATATTTCTTGACGACCCTGCTCATACATTTGATGTGCATTAGCATTGGATCAATAAATGTTAATTTTTGAATTAAATATCCCATCCTGATAAAATTTAGCTTCGTCGGAATACATTAAAAGTGGAGAAAATTAGGGATTCTGTTCGGTTTTTTGACGATACCATTCACAAAATTCCATTCGAGGCGCATAGTCCCTTTCGTTTAACCTTTGAACCTTCGTTTTGTGATAGGCTTTGAGCCTGCTTTGATTCCACTCACGCCATACCGTTGACTGGGAAACACCAAGTTGGCCCGCGGCCCAGCGTGTACTTGTTTCGAGTTGCTGATGAACATGCGCGAATAAATTTTGCTACATTTGGTTCCTTACTCTCGCACGAGGCCCAACATTGTTTGCACGGCCGTTAACCTGAAAGGATGAATTCAATAGTAAAAACCCATACGTACGACGACCGTATCAGAAATCAAGAATGCGGTAAACTGATGGGGGCTTTAGACAACAACCCAGTTACAAAACATGTTACAGTGAGTTCCAAAAGTCACTTAGGACGCATTGCTTAATTACGCGCACAGCTCCCGTTTCATGAATTCGTCGGTCCACGTTTGCGAAGGTCACGTGAGAAGGCAGAACGCGCTGGGGAAATCGTTGTTGGTACAGATGCCTTGCAGCAAGTGCGTTCGAATTTGCAGCACCATAACAAAGGTGCATGTTTGCAAGCTCAAGGGATGTAAAGCGGTTAATTTTCAATGCTTTTGACGTACTATATTGAACTGTGTGGTTGAGAACGATCAAACCGTTGTTATCTAGTAGAGCAGTTCCTGTCGAATGACTAATTTTGCCCCATCCTACCGAATCCAGTGCATAATTCTCGAACGCTTCCGATCACATTCGTAATACAAAGCGTTCTTAATGTCAAGTAACAATCTGCTTCCTCCTGAAAGGAGATGAGAGAGAACAAAAAAAAGATGATGGATAGGCCCCGGATTCGAACCTCGAACCCCACGCACCCAAGTCGCACACGCAGGCACGGAGCCACCGTTTGCTTTGGATGCTTTAGTGTGCGTAAGAGTGCACGGGCCTGACCGCTCGGGCTGAGCCGTCTCCTGATGACGTCATAATTATGTTTAACAGTTGTAGTTCACTTTAAAGGTATTTCCTAACACTTGCGACCCTAAGTGTTCTGTATCAAATAACTTGTCTCAATGCCATCTACGACACTACAGAGAGTTTTAAACGTTAATAAGAATCACCCTGTATATTGTGTCCGTTAGATAAAGTTATCTGGTCACCACCAACCGTGTGTGGCCTCCTAGATGACCCCATCCTCAAGACACATTGCCGGAGAGGGTCGGAATGCATTCCTTGTGGGACTAGCCGTCACAAGACTCTGCTTCCCAAAGGATCAGGTCCCCATCATAGTGGTTGTCATAGACACCCAAATAAAGGCACCCCCAAAAGACATACTACTAAATAATTATATCCAGGCTTAGGTAAAATTCGTGGAATTGTTTTATTGAAAATTCCGAACCCCTATCCTACTATCGGAGGGTTTGAAATAGGCTAATCCGCTAACTAAATAAAAAAAAGAAAAACATGAATGAAAATTAACCCACCCGACAGGTCCTAAATACACGAGAAACTGCAAAGCATAGCTTGGAAAGTGGTACAAAAACAACCCTGATTGAAGATGCAAGAGAAAGATGATGGTTCTGAAAAGAAAACATCCTGTCAGAAAAACATGTCAATTCATGACAGCAAAACTAATTCAAACTGGTACCATCCCGTATTTACATTTAACGTTACCTAATTCTAACTAATCCTGTCTGAACTGAGCTAGGGCGAGAAGCGTCCGTGACAACAAAACTAGGCAATCTAAGGATATTCAGTCATCTGATACAGTACAATGATTACAATAGCTGTACAACAAGAAATCTACAAAGTAGTAGAGAAAGTAGGCTACCAATGGGTTTACACACAAATACTAAATGGAACACTCAATAATATTATTATTAATCCTGCCTACCACAGAATGAGTATCTCTTTGTTATCATTCGTCATATAGTAATGTGTGAAAAGAAACGAGAATGAACTGCTCATCAACAGTATTCTCAGCATGAGGTCGCGGTCCACGAGTTAAGAACCCTTAGTTCGCCTGCGATCTCTGTCAGAAGTCTAAAATGTCAGCTGCTAAGCATTCCGTCAGGAATAAACTCACCCAAGCACAATGCATCGGTCTGCTGAACGTAAACATGATCAAGGTTTAATCATTCGATTATGAATTAACAATGATTTTAAATTCGTCGGTTTATAATAAGGAGTTTCATGATTTAGTTCAGTACTTATTATGATAGTCGGTATATGAGTTCATTAATTAAACGGATGACCACTGATGCAAGTCTTCTAAGCTGGTGGGTTACCAAACATGGTGCACACAACAAAGTACACGTCACACTGCACGTCAACAACAACACTACGGGCTCTGACGAGTCACCGTTACAATACTCCGTTCTATCAAGACAAAATTCAGTTTCCATGATGTGGAATTACAAATTGTGACAATATTGCACCGTGTGTAAGCAGACAAATTGGTGTCTAACTCTGAGCTTTAGAAAACGCGTCGTGTAGAAGTTCGTAGGAAAGTGAAAATCACCAAAGTTGGTGTCTAGGAAGAAAAACCTACCTAGATGACAGATATCAGAGTACGGTTGCTAAGTAACTAATCCACCTATGACCATTCACCTTACAAAATAGAAGTTAGATCATGACTCACAGCGTAGCGTCGTTCACTTCACCCACAAAGGAAAGTTTGAGGAGTTTCAGTGGATATATTCGCTGCTCGCCCATGAGCATGGCTATCCATTCCTCTTCCAACATTTCGTAATGTAACGTAGATGGTCGGCGTCTTCCTCATAGGAATGGCTTGTGCCATAACGATCTCCATGGTCAAATTAGTAGAAGTTCTCTGCACGTGGCGAAGCTCTGACATCTTGTAGTAATGTGAATTTAGGTAGAAAATCACTGCTTCTAGCGTGGCTTTGATAACAAAAACTGTTTCAACACTTATCTGCAGACTTTAACAAGAATGACCTTTTCTGATTTCACTGAAGCTAAAAACACTTTGCACGTGTTTTCACACAGAATCTATTACTTTATGTGAAAATGTAATCAGCCTAAACCGGCGTAATCTTTACTTAGAAAATCTCGCCCTTTGCACGGCACGGATATTAGTAATATTTTACACGCGGGTATCACACAAATCACTTATTAACACAGTCGATCAATGTGATTTATGACATTGGCGTAGCACGATGTTCAGCCAAGTGGCGTGAAAATTACAGACCATGTGCTTGATCTTAAAATTGTGGAAATTCACTCTTTCCTTCGAAATATCACTTCACTCGTTGCTACTTTGGCAAAACACGATTCACCAGCACACTTCTTGCAAAAATAAGACTAGATGTCGTTTGATTCCACTTAGAATTCATACTGTAATCTTCTTCTGAATACCCGATCGACTGGACCTTTCAATGAACACGTCCGTGCGACTCAAACGCATGATAGGGTTTTTTCCTCACGCAAGCGAGCGCTCTGACTTCAATACTTCCTGAGTCATTTAGAAACCAGTTACTTCGTGTTCGCATCTCTCATTTAGAAACCAGTTACTTCGTGTTCGCATCTCTGCGATGGCATACCTTTGTCTCAAATATTAATAAATTCAATATTAGACCACTAAAATAAGGCAAATCTTGCTGTTTGACAGAAGATGATATATTCAAAGATGCACATTAAACATCTCGTCTTTAATCATGTAGAATAAATATGTGGAGCATTTCAGCAGAGTCAAAAGTACGTCTGAAGCGAAGGCACGCGTTCATTACTCTCTGACCTAAAAATTCCTTGGCTTTCATAAAAGAGATCACCAGCACGAGCGAATACGGGCTCAATATATATATATATATATACAGTGTGTATCTTAATTATACCGACAAAAAATCAGGGACGCTCTGCTTGTTATGTAAAAGACGATGCCGCAATCGGATTGGCGGAGAAATATTTTCCCTTCGAGAAAATGAGGTTACTTTGTTACTTCCGGGCGCGCGATTCAAATTGCTGGGCTCGCCGTATTTGCTGAGCCAGTGTGCAAGCCGAGGCGAACGAAGAAACTTGCGCATTCCCGCCAGCATATCTCTGTCTCCTTCTACCACAATCCCTTTTCTTGCTTGAAGCACAGCGATGGCCAGCGGCTTGCTCTCTGGATCAGCAACTACGTTGAGTTCGTAGATTTGAATCGCGCGCCCGGAAGTAAGAAAGTAACCTCATTTTCACGAAGGAAAAATGTTCTCCGCCAATCCGGTTACGGCATCGCCTTTTACATAACACGCAGAGCGTCCCTGATTTTTTGTCGGTATAATTAAGATACACCCTGTATATATATATGATTGGTAAATTATAGTCCGCCTCGTTGCATACTGGGTAGTACACTTGGCTGTCATCGCGAAGGCCCGAGCTCAATTCCTGGCTCTGCCAAGAAACTTAATTCGGGTCTGAGGACTGGAACGGGGTACACTCAGCCACTTGAGGCAAAACTGAGAATAGGTGATTTCGATCCCTTCCTCAGCCATCCTGGAAATGGTTTTCCGTGGTTTTCTAATTCTTCTCCAGGCAAACGCAGGAATGGTTACTAAATTAAGGCCACAGACGCCTCCTTCCAAATCCTCATCTGAATTGCAGCTACACACACTAATACAGACATCACAGTATCACTGGTTATAAAATTAACTCCACACACACCCAAGTGCACAAAGACCCTTAATGAATCATCATTAACAATAGTAAATTATACAGTAGATAGATGTGGTACAATGCAGATAAATGCATTCCATATGTTATGAATTTAGCCTGATAGAAATTAATACAAATCATACTTGACGCAAAATTCCTAACTCAGCTTACTTTCGATTATGGCAAAACATGAAAAGATTTATGAGATCTACATCGGCCCAAATTGTCAGTTCGTCTGTGTGTGATCATGTGTGTATGTCTTTCCCTCCCAATCAATTCAACCACGATGGAAATGAATTGAACCAAATTTGGTACAAAGGTTGCACTAGCAAAGGACGCCTCAGTGTCATGTTTTATCTCTTAACCAAACCAAAATGACGGCCTCCAAAATGTTCAATGCTTAAATCAAATTACGACTAAACGACTCATAGAATCTCTACCACCTATTGGAAAAATATTATAAACTTATGTGGGAAGCATCTGCTGCCCTAATTATAAGGTCATCAGTCAAACAATGCCAAGATGGTGGCCATATGAATCATGCGAGTATTAACACCCATAACTCATGATCCAAAGAATCAATGTTCGCAATATTTGGCATTCAGGTGTTTTTATAGAAGGATCCTCTGTTGTCTACGAGATAACCACATGAGACTATATGCAACGCGCAGCTACCATTTAGAAATTATAAAATATAACAATGACTAACTCTCAACACCTAAGAGCTACTGTAAAGAACATTAGTGACAAGGTACAGTATGTTGCCTTGGACGCCCAAATCCAAAGAACAGTGGCTCTATTGATTCAAGATGGAGGCTATGCGTACTATAAAATTATACATTTAGGATGCTATTGCACAAGCAAGAGGAAACTTGAAACTTGGAAGAAGGCATCAGTAACGTTATTAAGATATTTATCAAACTGAATATACCGCGCAGCGCCCATCCTGAAAATTCATAATTCAAAAATAAATAACTTTCTATGTTCTAGAACTATTTCAGCGAAAATAATTAACGTTTAAAACTCTCTGTAGCGACGTAGATTGCATTTAGTCAAGTTATTTGATATAAGACACTCCTATATGGAGTGTTGATTCCCTCCCAGAAAAAAGCAGCGACTTCTAATTATCAAGATGGCGGCCGGGTGTATTATTAGAATGTGATAGCCAATCATTCAGTATGTAATTGCGCAATTATAAGGAAACTTAGCAAGAGAGAAGTACCATATAAGGAACCTAACAGAAATAAGCCACAAGAATAATACACTGAATTCAAGATGAGGCAGCCATCTTGAAAATATAGACTATGATAATGCCTAACTCACAGTAATTGAAGACCCAACAACCAAAATTATATGTAATGTAGAACCTTGTAAGTGTCCTCCTAAGCTAAGTCAAAAATCAACGACTCCATATGTTCATGATGGCGGCTGGGCGTATTCATAAAATTTGAATATTATTACTTCACGATATACTGTAATAGCACACCTAACGCAAAACGTACTGAGATAGGAGTACCGTACAAAATATTTCGCTGCCATTATCCATACCTAGTAATATGACACTGAATTTCGCGGCCATCTTGAAACTATAAAATATACAACAAAGTAACTCTATATATTTTGTGTATATATCTCCAATAAGTATTAATGTAGAACCATACATGGGCTTTAGGTCTATATGCCAAAAGGAAAAGGATACACCCACCAAATGTTCAAGATTGTTGCTGATTGTATGTCTACCCCTTATTATTCCCGTCTGAGGTCTGGAATAAGATACGATGGATGACTGTCCAGCGGGTGGTTTTTATGGCCGGATGACCTCTCTGAGGCCAACCTCATGAGAGCAATCAATGTAAGATGAAATGAATGAAGTTGAATGAAAATGGGCAATGGGGTGTAGGTAAGCGGGCGTGGCCTGTCCTAAGGTACCGTCCCAGTATCTGCCTGGAGTTGAATATGGGAAACCATGGAAATCAATTTCAAAGACGGTCAAGGGTGGGCTTTGAGCCCACGCCTTCTCAGTCCGCAGATAGCTTGGTCTCATGAACTAATGCTGCGCGTTAGCGAGCGTAGCTACCGCTTCACCATAGGCCTACTATTAAAACTTTAACATTAATAACTCAGGATCGAATCGCGCAATCAACAGAAACCTTTGTACGAGGGGTGAAAAAAGATAACATACCTCGCATGTTATAATCATAAGAATATAACAATGTATTTAGCACGTAGACATGGGAATCTACAATCCACTAGTTATTACTGTTACAGTAATTACGAATCGCAGCATTTGCAGTCTCACATAAAAGGCTTTATCTGCAGAAGGCGAAAGATAAACATTTCATACATTCAAGATAGTAGATGGACGTACGTTTCTAATGTTTCCATCAATTCCTCAGAATGAAAAAGCGGATTAGCAACGAAATATAATAAACGGGGAGTCTTATTTAGGATACAATATTTAACGTTCATCACAAGAACATTCAATTATACTCCTTGATAGGGATATAGTTGCCTCACTTTCCTGGTTAACGAGCGGCGACTCAAATGTTAACCAGTAGCACGTGTCGACAATAGCCATTGTTTGTTGCTGACCAATAGGATGCTTCCTTCATCTGTCCACGTGGGGTGCAG
This sequence comes from Meconema thalassinum, assembly GCA_946902985.2. Classification (NCBI taxonomy): domain Eukaryota; kingdom Metazoa; phylum Arthropoda; class Insecta; order Orthoptera; family Tettigoniidae; genus Meconema; species Meconema thalassinum. The sequence continues at coordinate 721,591,974 of OX336389.2, forward strand.
ACGAGGTGTTGACGCCAGCCCAGTCGATAAGCTCACATTACAGCCTCCAGTGTTGCACTGTTGTACGCTGGTCTGTCCAGTCTCGCTACTGCGAGCCGTGGAGACCGAGTAAGTTGCTGCTACGGTGATGGACAGTTGACAACACTGTGCCTTAAGCTGTGAATGCCTTGGTACCCTGCAGACATGGAATGTAAATATATCTGCCCACCTTGGTTTCAATGACGAGCCGCACGTTAACGAGGAAAGTGAGACAACTATACAGAGCTATAACTACACCCTCACATTTAGGAGAAAGTAGACAATGTTCTTTACTGGACATCATGTAATATAATAAATTATACTACAGTATAGCTTTCGCATATGTATCAATAATAGAACACAATGTGCCCCAGACTTGAATTAAGTAATTGCAACTCTCTCCTCTTCAATCCTAAGAAGAGCCATACTATCATCATCGGCTTTCATAAGTTACTAAACTCATTGAAAAATAAGTAACTTAGTTCTGTGAAGAACAAAACAGCCTATTTTCATATATCCTACTTACGTTAATTTTCTCTATCAACATACAAATTTCAGTTTGATTATTGCAATAGATTCGTAAATATCGAAAATCGTCTAAATATTTAGGATGGTCGCCATGATGAATTGTTAAATTTGTTGGCCATACAGTTATGTAGACTACTATTAGATGAAGATTATTGCGTAGGTTTATTATTCAAACTTCAATCACATAATTAGGACACAAGAAATAACAAGATAATCAGCAAGGAACATATAGCCTAATTTCTCCTAAATTCATGGTATAATTATAACTCTTTGTATTTTTCAATGAGTATAATTGAATGCCCGTTGTAGTAGCTTGTTGAAATACATCGTGCTATACGGATAATAAACGTTGATTGATTGAATCCTCTCCTGAATTATATACACCCTAATACAGCCTTCACAATAACACAGGTTATCAGACAAAATTCAACACTAACCAAAGTACACGGGGCTAACTGACCATGATGGCAATGCATCTCAAATGGAACAACAACAGATTCCTACCCAAATCCTTCCTCGTATAAAAGTACACACACTAGTAAGCCTACAGACATCACAGTGACACAGGTTATCAGACAACTTCTAGACACACCCAAGTAAACGTGGCTACAAGACCATGATGCCGAAAATAAACCTAAAGAATCAACAACAAAAACAACAACAACAATAGACTCTACCGAGGATCAAGGTCAACGAATATTAATCGCTGTATTCGAGTGTTGAAATATGTGTTGTGACGTAAGCGCCAAAATATACAGTACTGGAAAATTATGTTTCTGTTATTGTTTTTATTGATGTGTAACATCTTTCCGCTCGGTTGCTGGATAGTTTTGTGGGAGTGGTTTTGAAAACTGGGGACGGAAGTGGATCGGAACGATCGAGCTGGCAGTGGTGGATCCTACGGTTGTATGCACTGCCCGCTCGATCGATCAAACGGAAGTGTACTAGCTGGCAGTGGTGGACAACGGAAGTATGCACTGCCCGCTCGATCGATCAAACGGAAGTGTACTAGCTGGCAGTGGTGGGCAACGGAAGTATGCACTGCCCGCTCGATCAATCGGACGGAGGTGTACTATCTGGCAGTGGTGGAAAACGGAAGTATGCACTGCCCGCTCGATCGATCCAGCTACCAGATTATCATTTCAAACGATATTTATCAGATCAATATGACTCAATTTAACAGAATCCATATGAAATTACGTGTTGGTCTGTGAATGAAGAGGACCTGTTTATAAGGAATTTAGGTTATGAGCGGTGTCGCGTCTATTATTCTAGTTGATCCATATCGTATTCTTTTTTAGGCTAGTGCTGGTGGAAGCTAGAAATCATCTAATAAAATGAGTTCCGTATTATAAACTACAATATCTGTAAAACACTCCCTTTTACAATAACAATTGAAAATGTCTGTATTGGAAACAATGCAGTGTGTGCTCTGTAGTGCGAGAATTTTATGGTAATGCAGTAGGCAGTGCATTTAGCAGGCACTGGTTTGACTTCACAGTGGCAAATATTTCACCGACTTTCATTTGTCATTGAGCAGTTCATGAAGCTTCACGTTCAAGGTTGAACATCACATGGGGTAGGACAAAGACGACAAATGACATTTATGTAAGCAGAATTATTGTCAAGCTGTGGTTGAGTAGGCTAGTCAAATACAGTATTAAATGCATAACAGAATGTTGTTATATGAGTGGAATAAAAGCTGAGACTAGGTCATTTCATGATTGTAGGAAGGCATGTTTTGATTGATTACGACGAATTTTATGAGAGTTTTGAGAATAATGAATCTACCGAGGATCAAGGTCAACGAATATTAATCGCTGTATTCGAGTGTTGAAATATGTGTTCTGACGTAAGCGCCAAAATATACAGTACTGGAAAATTATGTTTCTGATATTGTTTTTATTGATGTGTAACATCTTTCCGCTCGGTTGCTGGATAGTTTTGTGGGAGTGGTTTTGAAAACTGGGGACGGAAGTGGATCGGAACGATCGAGCTGGCAGTGGTGGATCCTACGGTTGTATGGACTGCCCGCTCGATGGTGTGTCCTCACAGTATTTGAGAGTACAGTCGACGGTGTGTGTCACTTTGTTACTATGAATTATTAAGGAAGAAAGGAAGCTTGTAGTTTTGCGTGACCGTTAATCTCACAATCATGATCCACGGTACCTCCCTTTTACGTGGAATGCGAACCACAGGACATGGCATTTCAATTCGAAAATCCCACAAGTATTGACCGGGAATTAAACCCGGTCTACCTTGGTGAGAGACTAACAGCTTGACCGCTGCGCCACAAGTGTGACAGTAGCATATCTTCAATTCAATCTATACATTCATCATAGTAGCAGTCTGAAAATGGAACGTAAATTAACATTTTAAGAATGTCCAATCTGTGTAGTATACCAGTAGGATAACATGTCAGATGTTACACATCATATGCGACTACTGTAAGGCTCGTATCTTTATTTAGTTATCGGGATGATAATGTAAATGTTCAAAATGTGCTCCATTGCCCTGTAGACAGTGTTCATAAAATCACGCAGATTTTCAAACATATTCTGGAACATAGGTTGCTTCAGAGTCCTGAAAAACGAGACGATCTTCTGACGTAATGCCGACACAATTTTGTGTGGATCTGGACAGCTGAAAGATTCTGCTTTTTAACACTGCCCACACGTAAGCATCAGGTGGTGTCAGATTGGGGGAATGTGATGGGTAAGGGAACTCAGTCCTACGAGAAACGATTCGTCATGGAAAGGTTACTTGCAGCAAAGCCATAGACTGGCAAGTGGTGTGGCAGGTCAACCCGTCTTTTTGGACCCTCTGTCTATTCATCTGAATGTTCCTGGCACGACCAAACCTTCTTAGATCCTGAATAAATGGCCTGACCACCATGTTCCTATAATATTCCTGGTTAACATCATCCTCAATTTCAAGGCACTTAGCCGAAGACCTCGCTTTGGTGGTTGCCACACCAGATTGAGGACACTTCCAAGATTTTCATTTGTGGACACTGTTACTGGTCTACCAGACCTTCCCTTTCGTTGACACAATAAACTACCCGTACGACGAAATTTGGTAGCAATAGACAGCATATCAGTATTGCTTGGTGCCGGCTTATTCAAGTTTTCACGATATTGTTCCGCCTCTAACTATAAACTCGGCTGCCTTGATAACCATTTCCGTAGGAGCGAAAATAATACTCCACTTTGAACACTTTTTCCTCCGTCGCGAGGCTCATTGTCACCTCCAACCACAGAGCACAACGTTCGTTACACAGCTAACACTACATCATGGTGATTGAACACACAGATGCTCAGGCAAGAGCATGCGCGCTCCACAAAAACGAGTACTGTATATTTTGGTGCATACTCTCTATAATTATATAATATTTTTGATTGCAAATAAACATTATATATGCTTAACATTATAACGTCTGAGTGGGTATAAATTTATAAATAAAAAAATAAAAATAAAAAAATGAACTTGAAGGGATTTCAACCAAGAATACCGAGACTGTTAGCCCAGGCCGGTACCATTACACCACGGATGCACTACGATAATACTTGGTAAGAAACTTGTATAGTATAACTGGATCATATTTTGTGTTGAAATCAACGATTTCATTAGCGTTTTCTGCCGTTTTTATAAACCATTTGATACTAAATATGCATTAGGGTGACTGCAACTATGGTTGAACGGTTACCAGTGGATAAACACTATCCATTTAGGTAAAGTTGATAAGGTTCAGTAGGAAGGCAAACCTGAACATGAAACGGGCCTTGTGCCAAGATGCCGTAACACATCTCCTGTAGTTGAAGAGTCTTACGGCATCTTGGCACATGGCCCGTTTGATGTTCAGGTTTGCCTTCCTACTATGTCTTACGGCATCATGGCACAAGACCCGTTTTATGTTGAGGTTTGCCTTCCTACTGAACCTTATCAACCTTACTTAAATTGATACTGTTCATCCACTGGTAACCGTTCAACCTTAGATGCAGTACCCTATTTTGTTCAGCACATTCCTAAAAGAATATAAACATACAAAGTTATGGAAATATATGGATAAACTAGCAAATATAGCGGCCATTTTGACAAAGGGACGGCAGGGCTCCACAACCATATGGCACGGTAAGCCTGAGACGTTAGTCACTTCTACGGTTACATATTCTATTATAATATGCTAATATCCTGCCGGTCACCGCCTTGAGGACAGTTTAAACATCCCTATGTACGATAAGCTGAATTGTTGAGGCCAGGCCTTGTTGAATCGTAAGTTACGGTATGGCTATAATACTTGCGTCATTCATACATCCGCCATCTTGAAACTATTTGGCAGATGACCTAGCATTTCGGGAAAACGACGCTTCCCACATTAAGGTATATTGTTGCAAAATTTGGTAGAGATCGGATAATTAGGTTAGTCGTAATTTGATTTAAGCTTTGATTATTTGGGTGGCCGCAATTACGTTTCCGTCAAGATGGCGACAATAAAAGACATGACACTGAGGTGCCCGTTGCTAGTGCTAACTCTGTACCAAATTTCGTTCAATTCAGTTTCACCGTATTTGAAATGATAGGGGGTGGGGGGTGTGAGTGTCAAACATGCAGAGTACACAAACATACACACACACTCACAGGGACACAGACAGACACACAATTATTTTGCCCTGTGTTGATCTCATAAGTCCACTTTCAGTTTTTGCAAAAATCGAAAGTAGGCTAGAGACGAGATTTTAAAATTTCGCCCAGACGCCATATTATTAAGGTTATAAAAACAAGTCAAATCAATTAGATGTCAGTGGATAAAATTTGTATGATCATTCACCGTACATTTGACGTCCATTCAAATATTTAAATTTCATGTCACCGCCATGTTGGATTTGTGCTCACCAGGCTATTGAAAGTCCCATTGGTGAACTTATGTTCATAGCCTTTATCAACATACAAAATTACAGTTTGATTGCTGTCATAGATTAGTAGATATTGAGAACCGTCTAAAAATTTCGGATGGTCGCCATGGTTGATTTTTAGCCTATATTCATTTTATGAAAAAATAGGCTTATGAGATCACCTTTTGTCCGTGTGTGCGCATGTGTGTGTGTTTGTGTGTGTGGTGTGTGTGAGTGTGTGTCCACCCTAATAACTTCTAAACGGCTGGAACGATTTCAATGAAACTTGGTATGGTCATAGCACCATTTCGGCCGACCCCTAACGTACCCTTCAAATTTTATTACTTCTCACTAGTCCAACATGGCGGCTGTGCGAAATATTTCACCAACATTCAACATCTCCGAAACTATTACCGATTTCACCCTGAAAATTTGTACTGTGATAAAGGGCACTACTAGAAGTTCACTTATGGGGCTTCTAAACCCTGGTAAATACAAAACCAACATGGCGGCAAAGCGAAGTTGAGACTTTTAAATATACTTTTCTGACGATTTAACCAAACAACCGTAATGAAGTATGGTACAGCAAATGTTTATACTATTCTAATGCACGGGCATTTAATTGTGTTCAATTTTTTACATTACTTCAAGATGGTGGCTGTGCGGAATATTTCACTGGCATTATATATCTCCAAAACTATTACCGATATCAACCTGACTTTTTGTACGGTGATAAAGGGCACTACCACAAGTTTATCTGTGTATTTTTCCAAAACCTGTAAAATACAAAACTAATATAGCGGCCAAGCGAATTTGAAACATGTTAGGAAACATTTCTCGCGATTTAGCTATCTGAGCGCTGTGAAATGTGGTACAGTAAACGATTATACATATTGTAATGCACTAGCATCTAATTTAGTTTGAATTGTTAACATACCCTCAAGGTGGCAGCTGTGCGAAATTTTAGAATTATGTCTTAATTTATTGTGTCGTAATCATGCGATGGAGTGAAGGTTTGAACAATGAAGCTACGCAATAATTTTCCTTTAACGGTACCGATACATAACTCTATGTCCTACACATATAACAATCCAAAATGGCGACCATCTGAATATTTAGTTGGTTCTCAGTATCTACGAATCTTTTACAGCAATCAAACTGAAATGTCTTATTTTCATAGAGGCTATGAACATGGTGAGCACAAATCCAACATGGTGGCGGCGCTAATTATAAATATTTAAAAGGACCTTTCTCGCGATTTAACCATCCGAGTGCAGTGAAACTTTGTACGGTAAATGCCTATACAAATGTTAATCCACTGGCATTTAATTTATATCAATTGTTTTCATAACCTCAAGATGGCAGCTGTGCAAAATTTTAAAATCTCGTTTTTACTTCTTGTGTGCGATTGAAGTTTTGATACCTCACGTACACAATAATCTTCACGTAATTGTACAAAAATAAAAATCATACATGGAGAACATCTGAAATATTTAGACGGTTCTCAATATCTACGAATCTATTACAAAAATAAAACTGAAATTTTGTATGTTGATAGAGTGTAACGCCTGAAAATTTACTCTTGTATACTGTCCCTGGTTGGGCGACCATTTGTAACGGATGCTTCCCTGTTAACACAGTGAGCTGTCGCTCAACTTGTTTATTTGCCTCGTAACTTGAGATAGCAAGGAACAACATTGGTCCGATGATGGACGACATACACTTTGTATCCCAATGGGCACCATCCCCTAATTTAGTGGAAAAATAAATAATTTAGCTTCGGCCTGCTCCTTCCTATTTAGCAAAAACTCTTTTCTCAGGTGTGGGGCAATGAAACTTACGCATGTCCACTCATTGCTGTAATTAAGCCGTCGTGGAAAATACAACACAAAAACATATTGGCTTGTTACATGCAGAAATAAAACATGATCGGTAATTAATTCAGATAATATCCACATCGAGACTTTGAACAATTTACAATGTTATTTGCTGCTGTTCATGCCAAAGATGAGGACTTGTTGACAATGGCAATACCCGGTTCAGAGATTGGACGTCGATGTGAGCATGACTCCCATTATGGCATTAAGAGCCGGCCGGAGTTGGGACGGCCGGCCGCCAGCCCAGCTCTTGTTGCAACATGGGTCAAAAGTTTGTGAAACGATTTATAAAGAAACGGGACAAGGTAAAATTATTTTGTTTCTATAGCGTACTGTAGTATTTTATACACTTTTCATCAGTGCAAAAGCATATCGAACAGGAATACAAAGAAAGTTGTAAAAAGTGTAGTTAAAATCACAATTCTCTCTATAAAATAGAGTTCTGAACTGCGTTTTTCCTAAACTCTACTATGTCTTCAGATGATGTTGAAAACAGAAACAAACTCCACTGCAAGACAGCGTATAGTTTTCTCTAGAACGCTACTGAAACATATTTTAAAATTAAGAACTCTGTATATGCTTAATCGTGATTTTTAAAAAGATAAGCATATAGACTCGTTAATGCTAGCCAATGTTGAGTGCTGGTAGTTCATTCGGATTCCGTCAGATGTCGCGTCGCCAAGTCGTGTCCTTGAAACAGCGCGAAGACAGGGACAGAGACAGTTTGTCTCAGGCCAGCTCAGGCTTTCCCTCGTGCAGGGGAGTGGGTACATCACCAAACGCCTCTCTTTTACAACGAGCAGCGGACAAGCTCATTTCACGACGGTATTGCTATTGTCTTAGAAGGTGCAATATAATACAGGACAACTGCACAGAAAAAAACCTTTATGTTCCAAAAACTGTGCTATAGTTGGCTTTTTGTAAATCGTTAGAAAAGCTTTAAAAAAAAGCTTAACTGTGAATTGTAGAATAATTTGCACGATCATTTTGTCGGAAAATTCAAAAACACGTTGAAAAGCGTTTTTCTCGGAATCGACGTATTTTAAAGAAACGTTTTTTAAACAAAAAATGTAGAGGACATTGTCACCTACAATTCGTCTCATTGAGGTCATGTCACACGTTTTTAAATGCAGACGCTAGGTGGCGCCAACGTTTCCAAAAAAGTGTTTTTTCTTTTTTTGTCATAGAAATAATGTTTTGTTCACAAAAAAGTGAATCAAAAATTTGTTCCCCTCAAAATTGTCTACAACATTTATTGAAACATTTTTTTTCCTCCGCCTTACCGTTCCACAGTAAGTTATAGTCTGCCGAAGTGTGAAAATTGTACTATTCAAATGGCACAAAGGTTAATATGTGTACAGTTATGATTGATACGTTGCGATTGAAATAGATATGATTGTTTGAGCTAATTAACAAACACAGCCCACGTCCTGTTTGACCGAGCCTTAGGCAGCTGTCCGACACCGGTCCCTGTCTAAATTATGCCCACCGCTCTCTCCGCAGTAAGAATAGTAGCCTTGACTACGCAGCGTTGCATTTGCTGAGCTATAACTTTTGAACGGTAAGTCGGAGGAAACAAACGTTTAAATAAATGTTGCAGACAATTTTGAGATGAACAAATTTCTGATTCACTCTTTTGTGAAAAAAAAAAAAAAATTAACACTATTTTTTCTAGGACAAAAAGTGAAAAAAACCTTTTTTGGAAACTTTGGCGCCACCTAGCTTTTGCATTTCAAAACGTATAACATGACCTTAATGAGACGAATTGTAGGTGACAATGTCCTCTACATTTTTTTGTTTAAAACTCTTTTCTTTAAAATACGTCGATTCAGAGAAAAAAGCTTTTCAATGTTTTTTTGAGTTTTCCGACAAAATGATCGTGCAAATTATTCTAAAATTTAGAGTTAAGCTTTTTTTGTGCTTTTCTAACGATTTACAAAAAGCCAACCATAGCACAGTTTTTGGAACAAAACCATTCCTGCTGTACTGTACTAATATAATTTTAATGTACAGGTTATACCTTTTACCATTCAACATGTTTTAATAGTACAGTGACTTAAAAAAATAGAAACACTGTGTAATGTGACCGGTTGGACTTATTGGTGAATACGGTGTTAGGTAGATTTCATTAGAAAGCTAACTATTGCAATGGGTACCATGTTTCGACTGCCGGAAAATTTTGACATATCTTCGCGTTACACATCCCCTAGACCCCAAAACCACCGTCAGCTCAAAAGTTTACATATAATTTAAATATGTATGTATATATCAGCTTTTTGTGGACACAATAACTGCCGTAATTTTGCACCAATCACTTTGAATATTTTACGTAATATGTACCCCTTTAGAATCTCGGTCGAGTTCGTTAACGGGCAAAATAGGTCGAAGGGGGGGGGGGGGTTAAATGGGGGGCTTTTTTTCTCGATAAAGTGAAATATCGCCATAACTCTCTTAATACGTGAAATATCGAATCCATTAAAAGTTCATACTATGTGTCGGATAAGGGCCAAAAATTTATGTTTAAAACGTTTTTTGATAGCACCAACCATTTACCAAACGGGTGGGGAAAAGTGGGTTTTTCGGGAAACGTTAATCATATCTCTCTTAATAGGCACACTATCAAAACCGTACAATATGGGCAATATTCCCCTGATAATTACCTAAAACTTTTGTTTGAAAGAATTGTTGATATATCGGGGGGCGTGGTGGCGCAGCGGTCAAGCTGTTGGCCTCTCACCAAGGCGGACCAGGTTCGATTCCCGGTCAATGCATGTGAGATTTTCGATATGAAATGCCATGTCCTGTGGTTCGGATTCCACGTACAAAGGAGGTCCCGTGGCTCATGATCGCGAAATTAACAGTCACGTTAAACTACAAGCTTCCTTCCTCGATATGACCCACCATTACGCCAAGGGATGAGTAAATGATTTCGGAATTATAAGAAAATGCCGAGAGCCATCAGAGGTTACCATGACAATGCTTCTCGATTGATAAGGGATGAGCTATCAGAGGTTGCCATGACAACGCCATTGCACGAGATCACATTCAGTTTTCCATCTGACTCTGTGGAAGCGACTTAGGTGACGTAACTGGTAGCATGCTGAATTTCTATGCCCAAGGTCGCGGGTTCGAAGCCGGCCGAATTCATCGGATTTTCTAAGAGTGCTAAAAATCCCTCAGTATGCTTTCCTTCGGAGGGTAAGTTCCAACGTTGCTGGTTGTGGTGGCATCTAGTAGCCAAGTTCACAGCTAAGTGTCGTTGACGGTTGTGTTAGCAAAATTGCGAACTACTACTTGAAATTGACCGTCTGCAGTCCTTACCTGAATTACTGACTAATGCAGCCATCACAATTAACACCGTTTATCATACAGATTCTACACACACTTAAGTACACGGGGTTACATGACCGCGTTGTCGCAGCCCCTAAACTGAGGAACTAACCAACATCTCTGCAGGAGATAAAATTTTGCGCGATGACGTAACAGACTGTTAGATAGTTACACATCAGTGTCGAAACCTTGCAAAAGGACAGTGTGACCACAAGAATAAAAATAGACCCCAAATGACAAGAAGGTTACCGTGCCCATAAGACAATAAAATGTTAAAAATATGCATGGAAAGACGAAAAAAGTTAATTAAGCTCCAATTGTAAAATACTTTCTCGCAATAAATGAGGTCTGATTGGTTGGTTACTCAGTTTAGGCGCTGCGACAACGCGGCCATGTAGCCCCGTGTACTTTGGGTGTGTGCAGAATCTGTCTGATAACCGGTGTTAATTGTGATGACTGTATTAGTGTGTGTTCCTGTTTCATAATTCAAGTAGGGACTGCAGTCTTTGAATTTTCAAGTGGTTCCTACTTTTGCCGCCACCGTCAACAACTACCAGTTCAGAACTTGGCTACTAGACGCCACCGCAGTCGGTTCCTGGCGACGAACGTAGGAACCTGAGCGTTGTTTACATTTTTAACCTAATTTAGCCTCACACAGGTTTAATTAGTGGAAGGTTCTTCAACATGGGACCGCCGACTTTACTTCCCCTCCGAAGGAAGGCTAAATGAGGTCTGGTCGTCTACGAAAACCTGCACATTTTGCCTATTATAGCATATCCCCTAGTTTGCCCAGTGAAATCTACCTCCGCCTTCCGGCGTGCCGAGAGGACTTTTTTTTAAATCAAATGCCCATCATACACGAACAATTTTATCCCGGAAGAGGCTATACAATTAAAGTGTGGGAAAAGGAGAAATAGGAAACTTCGACATTAAACACAATTTTTACTACCAGACTCAAGCGCAGCTTCATACTACAAGAAGACAATGTTGTCTGATTGCAGTATTGAACCCAAAAAGAATTAACAACGGAACTCATACAGAGAGATGATGAATTTTGGGAGAGTTTTCTTCCCCGTTACTTGACCGGTCTTACAAACATGTCATCCTTCCCGAGATTATAGACTCAAGACAGAGTAGATGTATGCCAATATGAAACTCGGTTTACATTATTAAACACCCTCTATTTTACTGAGTACTCGTAATGTTCCAGGCGCTGCCGGAGTGGTGTGTTTATATGCTATAGAAAGATGCACGACAATTATTACGCAGTGTGTATTCACTCCCGAAATCAATTCCTCACTTCTGTGTGGTATAGCTTTCTGAAGATTGTTAGGACTTGAGTTCAGATTTTTATATATTTCAAAATATATTATGGCCCAAATACAGTACGTATATTAAGAAACCAAAGATCTATCCCGGCATTATTTTTAAATATAAATGGTTTATTCTAATTCATTATCTGTTCATAACGTCTACGTATCCAGTCGGGGACTATACGATTCCTACGTTACTTATTTCTTTGGGGAACGTAATGGTGCAGTGGTCAAGCTGCTTGGCTTTCACCAAGGTTCGATTCCCGGCGAATGAGATTTTCGAAGTGGAATATCACGTCTTGTGGTTCAGATTCCACGTAGAAATGAAGGTTCCGTAGCTCTGATCGCGAGATTAACGGTCAAGTAAAACTACAAGCTTCATTTATTCTCCATGTCTATGAAATTGGTGGGGCGGGGGTGGAGTCTAGGCGCGTTTAGCATAATTTTCACAGCTATACTGTTTCTTGATATCCCCTTTTAATATACACTGTGCTATGGATAAACCAGCTCGTGGCGCAGTGGCCAGCAATGTTGGCTGCTACCTCAGAGGTCCCGGGTTTGATTTCCGGCTTTGCCAAGAATTTAAAAGTATTAGTATGGTCTGGTGCGGGGTCACCCAGTCACGTGATGCTAAGCGGGAGCCTGCCGGATGCTGTGTCTCATATTTATAATATTGGTTTTACGTCCCTTTTCAAAACTGTGGCTTTTAGAGACGCCGGGGTGCCGGAATTTTGCTCCGAAGGGGATCTTTAACGTGCCAGTAAACCTACTGACACGTCTCCTTCGCATTTACGCGCCCTCAAATGCCAACTGACTGAGCCGGGGTTCGATCCCGCTACCTTGCACACAGCAGGCGAGATCGTTACCGCTGAGCCACGCAGCCAGTCCCTGTGGCTCAGGACGCCTGTTAGTTGTCCCTTGATACAGCCAGGAACTCTAATTGGGTACCTACTGTATATCCCTTGAGGATATGTCACTCATTGATCTTGAGGTATATAAATAATTCATCATTATTCAGACCATTTATAGGGGGATAAAATGTGTATGACCCAAATGCACACTTCATCTCACAAATGTTATGGTCTTGAGGTTCTTTACTTTAGGAGGCAACACGGTCCGGTTGAAGATGGATGAAAACCAGTGTGGCTTTAGACTACAACGAGGATGTCAGGATCATTTTTTTAGTATTCACCAAGTGATTGAGGAATACTACGAGAGGAATAGACTTTTGTGTTTTGTAGATCTAGAGAAGGCGTAAGAATGAGTACCAAGGGAAAAGAAACTGAGGATTCTGAGGGATTATGGTATCCAGGGATGGCTGCTAAAGGCAATCACAAGTACCGTATTTGTGTTTATAATGAAACTGCGGTGAGAGTTGATGGTATGATGAGTTCTTGGTCTAAATTGTTACAGGAATAGGCCGAAAACTTTCACCACTATTGTTTTTTAAATATAGACTATACTTGTCTTTTGTAGCTTTTCAGTCGGTCAACACGTTTGTTGGGCGGGGTACAAGATATAAATATGTAAAAACACTACTGTAAAAAATACATGTAGTAGTTAGCCTAATTATCACAATTGTTCCATACTTGTTAATTAATAGTGATGTGATAATCGCGGGAAACCGATTTTAGTTTTCTTTCCCTAGAGCAACTGAATTTGTAGTTTATACACATTTCTTGATTTTTGGTGAGGAAGAGGCAATGTGAATGGAAGAGCTGAAGCAACTCAGTCCTGATAATAATATGCTATAGCTTATCGTTGAAGTTAATCCTTTATGTTGAGAAATGTAATTTCAAAAAATAAATTCTACATTTTATTTAAATATCTTCTTTGTTAAGAATAAAAGAAAAAATAACTTTTCATGGTGACAACAACACGTAAATTTAATTCTAGGAAATCAACAGAAGTTTGTCTCCATAATACTAAGTTACAGGTATACTAGGGAGTAGGATTCCTTACGTATCTCTTCGATGTTATCGTAAACACGATGAGTTATATTTTGAAATATTTTTAAAAAAGTTGTTGGAAATTTATTTTTCAACTTTTTTCAGGAATTAGTTTAGTCTGGACGATTCTTAATCACAATTAAGGTTAGTATGAAGATGTTTATGAAAGTAAATGATTGAATATACACAATCTAATGGAGCATAAGCAACAACTACGACGGCTTGAAACCTTATTGTGTTACTGTTTCGAACTTCGCAACATAGACAGTTTTATGTAAGGGAGGTCTGTAGGGAAATGGTAGAGCTTAGAAAATATAATTTTAATTTCTTTCTGCGTTATCTCATTAAGCATAACATACTGTTTTAAAGACTATATCGTGGTGTAGCGTTCTTGTGTGTCATCCCGGAGCCAAGGCCTTGGAGTGTGGTGATGGGCCCTGGGGCTGGAGTTTCCTGGCCGCACCCCCCTCCCGCCCCCACCACTATTGCCGAATTATGTAATATCCATTTATAATCCTCCTAAATTTGCAGAAACTGATAGTAATTTTAGAAATATTATTAATAACAATATAAGGCTGAACATACGGGTCCACACCGGGCAAGATCCCGATGATAATAATAATTATAATAATAATTTTTATTATTATTTTAATAACAAAGACTTACCAATATAATATAAAATATAGACTACATAATAGGAATGGAGTTCAACATTGAAACAAAAGCCCACGGGTTCAAGCCCACTTGTTTACCGAGTTCGGAGATAGCTTGGGACCCATGATCTTGTGCTGTACCTTAGCAAGTGTAGCTACTGTGGTCGGTCACTGCGTATCCTTATAGCCACATGTAAAACACGTTTCTCCGTGCGAGGACTAGTTCCCGTATTTTTTGAAACTCACTAGCGCATTTCAAAGTAGTTGTTGCGGCATCGTGGTCATCTAGCCCCGTGTACTTGGCGTGTGTTTGGAATTTGTCTAATTACTCGTCTTATTGTGATGGCTGTATTAGTGTGGGTATATGTGATTCAGATATGCCTCCGTGGCTTAGGCGGCAGCACGCCGGCCTCTCACCGCTGGGTCCGTGATTCAAATCCCGATCACTCCATGTGAGATCTGTGCTGGACAAAACGGAGGCAGACAGGTTTTTCTCCGGGAACTCCGGTTTTCCCTGTCAAAATTTCATTCCAGGAACACTCTCCACTATCATTTCATTTCATCTGTCATTCATTTAATCATTGCCCCAGAGGAGTGCGTCAGGCCTCGGCAGCCGGCACAATTCATATCCTCGCCGCTAGATGTGGGCTTCATTCATTTCATTCCTGACCCGGTCGGAGACTGGAAGCAGGCTGTGGATTTTCATTTGTGATTCAGATGAGGATTGTGAAGGAGTCAGCTGAATTTGCCTGGAGTAGAAGTGATAATAATAATAATAATAATGTTATTGTTTTACGTCCCTTTTACCATCTGCAGTTTTAGGAGACGCCGGGGTGCCGGAAGTTTGCCACAAAGGGGATCTTTAACCGGCCAGTAAATTCACTGACACGGCTTCCTCGCAATTGCGCACCCTCAAATGCCAGCTGGCTGTGTCAGGAATCGATCCTGTAACCTTGGGCACAGCAAGCGAGAACGTTACCCCAGATCCACGCAGTCAGCCGAGTAGAATTGAGAAACCTTGGAAAACCATTTCCAAAATGGCTGAGATGGGAATCGAAACCACACCTTTTCAGTTTTGCCTCACGGGGCATTCCAGCCCTCAAACAAGAATGAATCGAATTTCTTGTCAGCGCCGGGAATCGAACCCGAACCTCCGGGGCGACAGCCAAGAATACTGGCCGGTACACCACGAGGAAGACTAAGCATATTTCAGTCACTTGGGAATTCCGTAGTTTAAGTACAGTATTAGCATATCTATAGCAAAATATTTCGACCATTCAATTGAAAGTATACAATCACTTCGAACTTTCTAGTCGTGATGGCACAATGCCACGAGACTTCAATAATTCCCCAGTGTTCGGATTCGAGCAGTTTGGACTTTCTTGAACGCGCGACCTTGAAACACCCTCACTGTTAGGGGGTGGGGGTAGTCCGTGCTGATACCTATGTACAGGCCATGTAACTACTAGGCGAGAGCAACTACAACGAAACTAGTGGCAATGTTTTGAAATGAAAGGTGAAATAGGATCTGGGTACGACCGCAGGCTGGCTGGCTGGTTGTTGGACTCAGATCTTCTTCCATTTGCCGACAAAAACACTGATTATATTGTACTGTATGTATTGCTTATATCAAGTACTTAGATAATCGAACCACATGTTCTCTATACAGCTTATGACTGCTAATGCAGGGGTAACGTTCTCGCTTGCTGAGCCCAAGGTTGCAGGTTCGAAACCTGGCGCAGTCAGCTGGCATTTGAGGGTGCGCAAATGCGAGGGAGCCGTGTCAGTACATTTACTGGCACGTTAAAGATCCCCTTCGGGGCAAAATTCCGGCATCCCGGCGTCTCTAAAAGCCAGGGTAGTTAAAAGGGACGTAAAACCAATATCATTATCAATGACTGCTAATCCCAATGAGAGTGGCTGTAACTTCGACTCCGAGAGAAAGAATGAGAATGACCTCTTGTTTTTGGCTACAAGTATTTATATCATCGTCTTGTTTGTCGAAGTAGGCCTCATCTTAAAGGACAATGGGCATTCATCTGGCTTCAGCTGCTCCCTTAATGACCCGTGACGGATTTGAAACTTCATTGGCTATTGACATGTCCACTATGTCACAATGGACATCGTATGATCTTATCACTGTAGTAGCAAGTGTCGTAAAATTCCTTGGAGGCCTAGTTAGATTTCCAGTCTTCAAGCTTTATCGTATGACACGACCCCTCGTGCTATTATCAGCTCCAACTGGGATTAAAACTATTGTTGGAACAGGTGTAGGCGTACTACCACCCCCGCCTTGAAATAAACTTGATGAGGAAGTGTTTCTTCTTTGCCATAGCTTGGCAAGCCCCGTCATCTTAATGTATACATTTTAACTAGGGAATATGCCCAAAAGTCTCATAATTTACATTGTCATTCTTAAAGCTAGATGTATAATATAACATTGATGATGTGATTAAAATAAACCTTCTGTATATAAGAATAAATGGATAAAATACATCTACAATTGACATAAACACATCAATAAAAGAATAATTGTAATATACATACAATAATTAACCATGGTTATATTGTACTGGATTACATATCCATTAAAAACGCCCCTCTGATTTCTTGATGAATACATGAATTATGAAATCACAACCACGTCCTGTCAACACATAAAAACATTAAATACCCTAACCATATATCCAATACACTACATAAATACATCAATTATACCTGTCACCCTTTACTCTTTGCATATCGGCACTCTTCTTGCAATTCTGCTGAGTTAATTGTTCTTATTGTCCTGTGCCCTTAATGAACAAATTTCAGGGTTGCCCCTTGAAACATAACACCTTTATACACTGAGAGTTCATTCTCTCTCTGAGCTTAATGACTTTGCTCTCTTCTAAACTTACACCTTAAGATATCGTAAGCACTTTCACGCGCAATTCTTGTAGTATTCTGCTTGTAACAAAGTCCACTTCTTAATTTTGTATTTTCTCAAGTTGTGGATATTATATGTCTCTAATATATTCCCATCCGCGTCTTTTAACGGATATGCGCTCTTCGCTATGCGTCTCTCAATCATATACGGTCCCTTAAGAGTACAAATAACTTTGACATGTGCCTTTCTGCGGTGCAAGATGGCAGTGGCGTACGAAACAAACCTTTGCTACTTACTTCCAGTTACTCCTATCTCTCATCACAACACTTACAGGTTCTAATAACCTTGCATATAAGTCAACAATACACCTAAAATAATTGCTCAATGTCCTAACCAAAATAACTAACGATAAGCTTTTAATACCACTACCATTCAATCTTTTAACTTCGAATTAAAACATATTCCTTTCAATAACTTTTTAAATATTATGCCAACCAACTGTTATTATTATTATTATTATTATTATTTTTACTTATCTTTTTGTGTCAGACACTAACACACTATACCATTTACTTACTTATCGCGCATCATCAGTAATATTTAATAAATGTGGTTCAACTAGGTATTACGCCTTGTAATTTTTTTTGCTGTGTTCTAAGACTTGGATCGTCTCTTATCTGTACTCACCTATTACTTTATTTCCATGTGTGCATACATTCACTTTTTTTCATACTTCAACGAATCCCAACATCTACGAATATTTCATGTGTTCACTTAGACACCACAAAACCTCCTGCTCGGAGTTACCACTCTCCTCGGGTATACTTACTCTCAAATCTCACTCTAACAACCTAATTTGGCCAGCTACCAAATCTTAAATCACATTGCTCAACGGCATTAAACCTCGCTAGCCTACTTCCTCCTTACGTCATTCAAGGAAAACTTACACACACATTCACACATACACACATATTCATCCCCAAGTAACAGATATCCTATTAGTTTGATACTCCATTATCTCCATTATATGTTGTTTATCACACCATGACTTACCATCAATCACTCTAAACCACTTCTAAATTTCTCCAAATGTGGTCACTGATGACTTCGCTGTCCTCACATGAAACTCCTTTACTGCATATTGGCACTCTTCTTGCAATTCTGCTGAGTTAATTGTTCTTATTGTCCTGTGCCTTTAATAAACAAATTTCTGGGTTGCTCCTTGAAACATAACACCTTTATACACTGAGAGTTCATTCACTCTCTGAGCTTCACCTCTTCATCTCATTACTTTTTTCATTAATGTACCTCATCATCGTAAATCAATTATCCAACTCTACCTTATTATTATTATTATTTCTTCTTATTATTATTATTATTCTCATTATTATGGTTAGCATAATTGTTATTACTTTTATAAATACCTCATCAAGCAACGCATATTTCTGTTTAACAATGAACTGAAAATCTCCACTACTTTACCTCATTATTGTACTATTCCTTAATATCTACGTCATACATACCTAGTTTGATTACATTAAATAAATACACTTTAACTACACGACAAAGTCTCCGTCCTCTATTTACGTTCCTCTATCCGATATCTCTATCGACCTGCGGGCCGCCGCGCCCCAAATCACTGGCCGTCTGTCATTATATACATTTCGGTCTTGGTGACTCAGCCTAGCTCTGTCTCTGTCTTGGTGTTGTGGCCTATTTTCTATTTCTTCTAACAACTTCATTTTCTCCTCTTTCGTTTTACTTCTGGAATTTCTACCTTTATGTCTTCCCGTCATTTCTCCAATATTATTATTTAAAGTCTTCTTTAACTGCTGCTTATTGCTTCTGTTCTCTATCTCCGTCCTCCTATCATCTTCTCTACTATCTTTCTCCACCAGTTCCTCTAACATCGTGCTCTGCTTCTGTTTTTTCTTCCTTTTCTTCGGATTTCTCATCTCAGGCTCCTGCTTTCCTTGTTCAATTTCCATGTCTTTCTGACTGTTACTTAACGCACGCTTCTCAATCACTTTTAATTTCATATTAACTTCCTTTTTACAGGCTCTAAATTCTTCCCTTGTCTGTCTAATTCCTTCATCTATGATTTCTTGCATTTTTATATCTTGAGTACTTAGCACTTTCTTTATTTTACCTTCAATCAACTCAATTTTCTCGACACATTTACCAGTTTTATTTTTAATTTGATATGAGATACTATTAAATGTACTGTGTACTCCTTTCCTAATTTCTTTACTACTTATCTCTATTTTGTTTTCCAAATTACCTATCTAAGCAATATTATTATCGCACGTAACACTCATCATGTTAACTTCACTCTGAATTTGACCAACTCTTTCAGCAGATTCCCCTCTATTTTTATCACATTCAACATATAGTTTCTCGTCAATCTTGCCAACTTGCTCCGATACTAGTTGTAATTTGAGATCAACCTTTTGCGACCATGATTTATCTAACTCATCAATTTTTCTCTCAAATTTCCTTTGAAAATCCTCACCTACTTCCTGATTTGTCAACCAAAACTCTCCGTAGCGTCATTAAACGTCTCAAATCGTTCATTTAATATCTTATTTTTTCAGCCAATTTCGCACCTTGCTCAGCTAACATAATATGTATGTTTCTGTCCTGTTCTGTTAAGAGCATCGTCAGGTTTCGAAGCCAGGAAGGATTCTCCTCCCCATTACTCTGACTGTTGGTAGCACCGCGTTGTTTAGTTTCCAAATTAAACTGAATTTAACTAACTTATTCCATCTTATCACTACTGGTACCCTACTTGTCTACAATGATATACTTAGAAACAATGTTATCCTCCCCTTCAATTAAAATTTTGTTTTTGTCCTCCATTTTCGCAGATCTAATAACACTATGTTTTCTCAAAACTATAGACCCCAAGTTACTCATTTTACTCGTTGCCCACTAAAAACAACCAATAAACAACAAACCTGATTTACAACCGTAGTTCCCTAACTCGAATAGCGCATCTTCATTATAAACTTGGAAAAATGCAAAGAGTTGACATTTGTTGTAAAAAAAGAATTTAAAATTACTCTATAGATACAATACCACACCAATTACTACACTACGATAATGCGTGCCCCAAGTTGGTTGAGCCATTTGTAACGGCTGGTTATGTGAAGAACAGCCGAAGTTCATCCTCATAAACGGGAGAACAGCATCAGGCTTAAGGCCTGGACAAAATAACTTCCTTGAGAGAAGCTTAGACTGAAGGGATTGGGCTGAGGAAATGCGGCCTGGTTCTTTCACTGCCTTACTGAACATTGAGAGTAAATACAATATTTTTATTTATATGGGGAAACGTGCAAACACATTAAGAAATAAGATTTAATTAAAAGACAAAAATTAATTATGTTGGCCCGTCTGGGGCAATTGCAAATGTTCATAGATTTCAATTAGGTTGGCACAACCAAGTGCTAATAGACAAACGTTCATTCTTCCTGATGCACACTCAAGTTAAATACGTTATTGCACTTGCTAGAAAACCCACATAAATCGAAGATTATTAAAACAATAATAAAAAGGCACAAACTTATCTTTGGTTGGGATGACTAGAAAGCACGCTCAAGGAGACTGCCGTGACCAACACTTGATTTTTGAGCAGTAAAATTTGGGACGTCCAGCATCAGGAAAATAACCTCGCTAGGGCGATCTTCTTCTTCACCAGCGTTGTACATTGATTAACATCCTTAAGTTTGATGTTAATTCTCGAATGCCATATAACATGGCATTTTATAACTGCGATACGGCGCAGCATCTTGCGGTTGGAGTGAAGTGCAGAATGCACTTTCTCAGTGAAGAAGTTCCCTGCTGTTGCGTTGCATGGTAGTTTCAACCATGAAATGTAGCTTGAGCCTGAAGCTAGAATGCCGCGGAGAAGGGCGGAAGACACGAATACCGATCGCAGAATGAAGACTACCGATGAAGAAGTCCGTAGAAAGTTGAAGAAAGAATGCTGATGAAGAACAAAACGCCGCCACTTAAATAATGGCACCAGAGAAGCATCTGGAAGTCTACAGGCTGGCGGGCGATGATTGGCCAGAGAGTAGCTGTGACGTCAGTCCGGAAGGAAGGCAGCAAGCAAGAGGACACCCCTTTCAGTAATTGAGCGTATGCTGGAGGCGCAAGACCTTAAACACGCTGAGGTAAGAGTCTTAGATATATAGACAATATAATATTAACAAAAATTAATAAATAAATAAATAAATATGGCTCGGTGGTCTCGGAAAACAATAAGCAATGACGGGCAAATGCAGCAGTTAAATAACAGAACATATAGACATGTTAACCATCACGAAAGTGATCAACGGCTGAAAATTTAATCATATATACTGTTCCTGGTAGGGTAACCATTTGTAACGGACGCTTCTCTGTTACCTCGGTGAGCTGTCGCACAACTCGCTTATTTGCCTCGAAACTTGAGATAACTAGGAACAACATTGGTCCGATGATGGACGGCATATACTTTGTATCTCAATGGGCGGCATCCACTAATTTAGTGGAAATTAAGTAATTTAGCTTCGGCCTGCTCCTTCCTATTTAGCAAAAACTCTTTTCTCAGGTGTGGGGTAATGGAACTTACACATGTCAACTCTCTGCAGTAATTAAGCTGTCGTGGAAAATACAACACAAGAACATATTGGCTTGTTACATGCAGAAATAAAACATGATCGGTAATTAATTCAGGTAATATCCACATCGAGACTTTGAACTATTTACAATGTTATTTGCTGCTGTTCTTGCTAAAGACAAGGAGTTGTTGGCAATGACAATACCCGGTTTGGAGATAGCCGTCGATGTGAGAATAACTCCCGTTATGTCATTAAAGCTGGCTGGCTGGCTGTTGGACTCAGATCTTCTTCCATTTGCCGACAAAAATACTGATTATATTGTACTGTATGTATTGTTTATATCGAGTACTTAGATAATCGAACCACATGTTCTCTATACAGCTTATGACTGCTAATGCCAATGAGAGTGGCTGTAACTTCGACTCCGACAGAAAGAATGAGAATGACCTCTTGTTTTTGGCTACAAGTATTTATATCATCGTCTTGTTTGTCGAAGTAGGCCTCATCTTAATGGACAATGGGCATTCATCAGGCTTCAGCTGCTCCCTTAATGACCCGTGACGGATTTGAGACTTCATTGGCTATTTATGTGTCTGTTGTTGTTTTCGAAGTCTCCCTTTCTCAGCATAATATACACCCATCAGGCCTTAATTGTTTCTCAATGACCCGTGACTGATTTGAGCCATCATTGGCTATTGACATGTCCATTATCTCACAATGGACATCGTATGATCTCTTCACTGTAGTCGCAAGTGTCGTAAAATCCCTTGGAGGCCTAGTTAGATTTCCAGTCTTCAAGCTTTATGGTATGACACAACCCCTCGTGCTATTATCAGCTCCAATTCGGAATAACACTATTGTTATTATTATTATTATTTATTTACCAAAAATTGTGCCTACAATTTATGGACGGCAGATAGAGAAAGGGCAAGCCCCACATACACATCAGTGTCTCCATCTCCGTTGGAACAGGTGTAGCCGTACTACCACACACGCCTTGAAATAAACTTGATGAGGAAGTGTTTCTTCATTGTCATAGCTTGTCAAGCCCCGTCTTCCTAATGTATACATTTTAACTAGAGAATATGTCCGAAAGTCTCATAATTTACATTGTCATTCTGAAAGCTATATGTATAATATGACATTGATGATGTGATTAAAATAACCTTTCTGTATATAAGAATAAATGAATAAAATACATTTACAATTGACATTAACACAACAATAAAAGGTCAATTGTAATAAACATGCAATAATTAACAATGGTTATATTGTAATGGATTACATATCCATTACAAGAGGCAATTAACATGAGTAGGATATTTGAAAATTGGCTGTATAATTCTTCACGTAACTACTTGTTATATCTGTAGGTCATAGATTTATGTACTATTAGATGACGATTTTTGCGTAAGGTCATTCAAAGGTTGACTTCAGTCACATGAACAGGAGACAAGAAACAAAAACTTAATTTAAAAACTTTGCTCAGTCGCCATCTAAATTAGATGTCGGTGAATTGCAATGCATTTATACATTTGCTGTACCATGAATCCACTGTGCTCGGACAGTTAAATCGCGAGAAAACTATGTTTAAATGTTTCAACTTTGCTCGGCCGTCTTGTTTGTTTTGTAGACTACATAACAGGTTTTTGAAAATCCCAAAGGTGAATTTGAGGTAGTGGCCTTTATCACAGTACAAACGTTCAGGGTGATATCAGCAATAGTTTCGGAGATATAGAATGCTGTCGGAATAACTAGCACAGCCGCCATGTTGGAATCATGAGACGTAATAAAATTTGAAGGGCACTGTCGGAATGGGACAAAAGAGTACTTTGTCCTTACTGAGTTTAATTGAGATCGCTCCAGCCATTTAGGTTTTATAATGGGACATACACACACACGCACATACGCACACACACACACGGACAAAAGTTGATCTCATAAGCCAATTTTTTTCGTAATTGAAAATAGGCTAACAACAACGGTCTTCCTCCAGTAACATTTAATGGAATCATGATTCCCTTTAGTGAAGAAGTAAGGGACCTTGGATTGACCTTAGCTGAAACTCTCGACTGGTCACCACATGTAAGAAATACTTGAAAAAGGAAGTACGCATCCACCCACTTCTGTGCAAAATTAACATGTTACAACTGGATATTGAGATTAAACTCATCCAGACACTAAAAGGCCTACTACCATTTCTCGACTACCGTGACATTGTTCTCATTGTCGCGAATCATGAAAAAGCAATGAAACGTCAACAAACATTGAACTCTTGTCTTCGGTTTGCTTTTAATATAAGATACGATTCCCACATAACCCCAAGATGCAAAGCTCTTTCTCGCTTAATCCTGACTATCGCTGTAAACTTCACTTACTGACATCTATCTATCGATATCTGCGTGAAAGAATCCCCACATCGATGTTATCAAAATTTAGTTAACTTTTTTTTTTTAGCGTATGGCTTTCAGTGCCGGGAGTGTCCGAGGACATGTTCGGCTCGCCAGTTTTGTAGCCGCTTCGAGACGGACACCCAATGGGTGAGCTACAAGTACCGTTGGGGAGGGAGGGGGGGGGGGGAGTTGGAATGTAAGGACGAGGAGTTGGGAGGTAGCGGCTGTGGCCTATAGTTAGGGACCAACCCCGGCATTTGCCTGGAAGGAAGATGGGAAACCACAGAAGACCATCTTCAAGGTTGCCGGCGGGGGGATTCGAACCTCCTCGCCTCCCGGATGTGAGCGACTGCCATCAGTCATGCCGTAACCACCACGGCTAACTCACCCGGTTTTAGTTAACTGTCCTCATATCACAAACGAATCACTCGATCTGGCTCTTCCCTCGCCATCCTCTTCAATCACTCATCCATGTTCATCCGTTATTTTGCTGTAGCTGGGTCCCGACTATGGAATTCAACTCCTGCTGATATCAGAAATTCTAAAACAATAATGAAATATATGGCCACATGCCCAGATTACCTATTGAATACTGCATTTTGACCCGTATAAATGGTGATTAATGTTGGGCATATGACTGATCTAGGATAATATTTAGGATATTATAAAAAGGTTTGTGACATTATGATTATTATTTTTATTATTAAATATTGGCCCCAAACCTTATTCATTAATATTAGAAGTAAGGTAAGTATTTACTGTTTATTGATCATCATAATCAAGTCGTGAGTTATTTACCATATTGCGTGATTAAGTGTAAGAGAGGACCATGATACCTCACTTCTCCACTGATAAATAAATAAGTAAATAAATAAATAAATAAATAAAAAATCAAATAAATATCAAATAAGGTACTGTGCCCGATTGGGTTTCTCTATGTCAAAAGTGATATTAATAATAGGTATAATACATCTCGGTGGTGGTACGTTCGTTGGTATACTAGCTTTAAAGGCCTAGAATGAAAGGAAACAGGTGACTATCAATTACACAAATGGCGTGCATAGACTTTTAACGTGTACAATAATTTATTCAGATCAGACATGAGGATATGGACAAATTACAACAAAGCAAAATAACTGACCCATAACCAAAACAAACAAAGTCTAGGCATTATCGAAATACCACGTAATAGGCCTACTCAATAAACAACAAATACACACATACAAATATTCATATCGTATCCCGGTGTTCCCCAAGAATCAAACTCACGAAAACAAAATAAATAAAGCTCATGCCCAAGGATGTCGCACTACAACAGCTGACAGGGAAAACGAGATTTTACGCATTGAAATTTTTCAGCTACGTCAGATGGTTATTAATTACATTAGATGATAAACCATCGCAACTCAACACGAAAGTAGCGTTCAAACGAGTATGCAATTTCCCTCCTGAATTTACATGGAAACAAAGTGAGTTAACACGAGAGATTCAATTAGAAGAAGTCTCAATGCGCACAGAAATTGGGACACCCAAAAAGAATATATGAAACACATAGTGATTAAAACCTTTCTCTGACGGTAGCTTCAGTACTGGAGTCCCTCTACCACGTGGCGTGATACAAAAACGGTCTGGGGACGGGTCAGACATCAAACTTAACGGGGAGACTAACACAAAAACAAAAACGTGGGAACGATCCCATGAGACAATGAACAAAGTAAACCAGCCACCAGAAATGTGGTCAAAAAATAAATATGGGTCAGCGGGCCACACCAAAACAAACACGCACGAAATAAACAAAATTAGATAACTTACTCGCCTCGACATTACAAAACTCTGACCAGGAAAAGGGGAGGAGAGGCACCCAACGGCGCTCAGCAATTGACTGACTAGCTGCGGCCTAGGGACGCCAATAAGCTAGTTCCTGCAAAACAGGTGACTAGCCGGGCTTGGTAAACCAGGCCCACCTTACGTGAATGAACTACAAGGACACAAATTAAAATATTATGGTCTACATCGGTTAAGGTTAGAACCAGTGTTTCTTCAGATGATGACCTGAAAAACATTTACTTTCGTGTGTGAACAAAACAGAATTCTCATGTATGAGGCAAACCCTCATACCCATACCTCAAAAACATATACTTTCGTGTGTGTGTGAACAAAACAGCATTCTCAAATATGAGGCAAACCCTCTCATTTTGAGCAACTCTCACAACAGTCGTACCAACAATGTTCTTAAGAAAAGCCCTCCGGATCAAAACGTCTGGGAGTCAAACGTCAGCTCACAGGCTTCTTTACTCTTTGAACCTACTTCATGGAGATCCGTAACATCTTTAATGTTACAAATAAAAAAAAATCCGTGCCTGTATAGATTAGGATAGCATTTTTCTTTGCATATTTTTAAATACTTGATCAGCCATGTAGGTTTGGCTTACTTGTTAACTTGTTCTCACCATACCTTATAACAGTATTCATATTTTTTATTATCCTCACATCAATCTGCTATTCATTATCCTCCATATTGTTTCGAAAATGTCTTCTTGAAAGCTTTTGTTGACAACGTCGTAAATATACTGTAGTAGAGATAACGTGTAAGGCATTTTGCTTTTAAAGTAGACTATGCTTTGTATTATGTTCAGAACATATAGGTATTTTATTTATGTACATTGTACCACAGTCATCTTTAATTTACTTATCACATGCCATATTTGAAAGTTATTTTTCTGTATGGCGAGTCCTATACATGTACGCGGTGACTGGTTGAGGATCGCATTAATAACATCCTCCTCCACTGTGCCTTTGTGGAATTGAATACCTGTGCCGCCAGTTGGTTTGTGGGGCTTGGATCACCCTTCAGGGCAGTGGCGGCTGGCAATAAGATTTCAGTGTGGCACAACGACCAGATTTATAAAAAAAACACTTAATAACGTAATAATATTTTTAGTTATTAATGCTGTACGTTTCCTTATATATGTACAGGAATTCATAATTTTGTTCTTTAATGATTCAGGAAATCTTACAGTACGATACTGTGAACTGTCTTAGAAAGCGAAGCGCGCCAACTGTCCAGGAGCGCTCGACCGTTTGGTCGTTGCCAGGCCCGAACACCAACCAGACAGAACAGTGAAGGGTATGGCAGAGATGCTAAACCGAGTAAGTCCTATCCCAGCAGTTAACTCGGCTAGTCGTTGCACGCCGATTGCAACAAGGGAGGCGACGTGCAGACAGAGACATCCGATATGATCCGTCAATTGCCGACACCATGTCTTGCAATGTAATTTGCGCGTATACCGAACGTCAGGTCAAGACCTAAGCGGTCCCTTTGATGTTCTGGTCTGTGAAAAGGCTAACGCGCAAGGAAATAGTTCCCAATTTTTCTGCTTGTTTTTTGCAGTACAAGATGTTTCAGCGCATGTTGCTATGTTTCGATAAACTGGCTAGATTACTTTTATGAAATTCCTTGGTATAAATCTATGAATAAATTAATCATTTTCTCGTTAACTGGGAGCTGCACCAACCTTGCTTTTCATGTGATTAACTGTGTGCGCGAATAATGCTTGTAGTGGTATTTTATACGATAGGCAGAGTAATTCGGTACGAATTTGATATTATATTATATTTCGTTCTGTATGAACCTTGTTTGAGCTGCAAAAGAGTAACCGACTCATTCAATGTTGTGGCAAATCAGGTTCAAACGTTGGCAATACTGTTATGAAAGCACGGACTTCAAGATGGCTCCTTCAAGTAGACAACGTGTTCAAACTGCAGCTGTAAAGCTTGAATCACCAACAAAATACTTCAAAAATAATAAAAGTGGGGAGAAGTTCAGTAAAAGATGCAAACAAATGATTTTAAATGCATATACTGTAGTAGGTTGAGGGATGACAATCCAGAGTGGACAGTAGAAGAGTTGGTGAAGAAGACTGCATACTTGACTGGCGTTTCGACATACAGTGTTGACTCGGTGCGCGCTGAATTCAAAGCTCATGGTGAGTCTCCGGCGAGAAGTCGGCCGGCGTCACAAGGAAAGGGGGTTCGTGTGTCACAGTATTTAGAATTTTGTTCTGTGTGGAATTCGTAGGAAAGTGCTTTCTTCTTTTTCTCAAGAATGAAATTCCAACTGTGACGAAAGTGACAGTGAAAGTTAATGGTGATAGTAATAGTAGTGAATCATCTGACGGCGGTCTCAGTGGAATAGAAGCAATGGAGGAAAATTAGCGACATCTGTAAGTCATATACACATGTTGTATCCTAACATTTAATCTTATTTATAGGAGATTGTTTACTTCTTAGTTGCCTATGTCAGCTCAACCGAAAATATATAGCCTACTCGCCATGTTTTGTAATGACATTTTGATGATGGCTAATACGCATATACACCTGACAGTATTATTTTCCTATGCGCGGTATAATTATTATTTTGTTTTATAATTACCCTCCACTTCACGTTACAGTTAAGTCTTTGTACTAACAGTAGATCATTCTGCCTTCTGATTCTCAAGAGTACGTGTCGTAACCCTTCAAGGAAGCAGCTGTTTCTCCCCGTCAACTTTCGATCTTTTGCAAGATAAGATGGTGACTGATGACAAATAAGCAATTAGTTGGTTCATAGGGTTCAAGGACACACGTCATTTCGTCTTCTTATATCACTCATCGTTCATGTGTCATTCCTCGCCTAACACAATGTTATAATGTTTTAAATAATCACACGATAACATAAAACTACAAGCATCCTTTTTTTATTAACAAAGAGCCTCGGGTTTCGACACGATAGGAAAACATATTTGGTTCAGTGAATATGCCGTAGATAAATTCGTAATTGAAGTGAATCAAAGGTCCGAACGCAATAAAGTCTTTGTGGTTAAGGTAGATTCAAACACTCGATCAGATGCGCGCCATGTTGGAAACACAAGACGGGACAGAGAGAGAAGATGCGCGGAGGGACAGAGAGAGAAGATGCGCGGAGGGATATTTTCCTCAGGTCTTGACCTGACGTGGGGTATAGTTCGACACTCGTGGTTTTTTCTCGCCCTCGTACATAACTAACGTTGATTTACTCTCGTGAAGTTTTTCATGTAGATTAAGTCAAAATCCATATAATCTTGATGATAATGTTATGTTCTATGAACTGTGGCAAGCGTCGTTATGTTCTTATTGTTGTTTTAAGGGGCTACGAGGTCATCTGCCCCTTGTGGCATTCGTGATGAATGAGGTACTATACCCCGGTTTTACCGCGCAATTAAATATAGTTTTCTCTGGTATTAAGCAGTTATTTACCCTACCACTTACCCCCCTTAATGAAAATAGTGCAACACCCTAAACAATTATCCGCCAGCCGCCACCGCTTCAGGATAAACCTATTGTCACCCAGCGTTAACGATATCGCAGCAGTTAAGAGAGGCGTTAGAACAAGAATTATTATTTAGTCGCATGTCGGACAGTCAACCTCTCCCACGACCTTGTCTTACGGGTTTATACTAGTTGACGTGTTTTTATTTCAATATAGCAACCAGTTCTCATCTATATCCTTTGCTCAAAAGTGACACAGCCTACCATCCCACTAGTCCTATTCTTCTGATACTTACTGTCGAGAAATGGCCCAACCAAAAATTTGGGTAGGGCCATGAAATCAAATGTTGTTTTGTTATATTGAACCAAATGGCTTTTGATCGTTATGGTCCATTCACACGAGCTACTTTTTAAGGTCAACCAACACATACAAGAAAAATGATTGTGTCCTTAGTGTAAACCTTCGCTAGTCCTTCAATATGCAGCATGCTCAGTGGGTAGCACCTAGTGTAGTGTTATACAGTGTTGGTATTGCTACTAGTGGAGTGTTACAGTGTGGTGCAATAGCACATAGTGTAGTGTTATACAGTGTAGGTATTGCTACTAGTGGAGTGTTACAGTGTGGTGCAATAGCACATAGTGTAGTGTTATACAGTGTAGGTATTGCTACTAGTGGAGTGTTACAGTGTGGTGCAATAGCACCTAGTGTAGTGTTATACAGTGTAGGTATTACTACTAGTGAAGTGTTACAGTGTGGTGCAATAGCACATAGTGTAGTGTTACACAGTGTAGGTATTGCTACTAGTGGAGTGTTACAGTGTGGTGCAATAGCACATAGTGTAGTGTTATACAGTGTTGGTATTACTACTAGTGGAGTGTTACAGTGTGGTGCAATAGCACACAGTGTAGTGTTTTACAGTGTTGGTATTGCTACTAGTGGAGTGTTACAGTGTGGTGCAAGAGCACCTAGTGTAGTGTTATACAGTGTAGGTATTACTACTAGTGGAGTGACGCAGTGTGGTGCAATAGCACCTAGTGTAGTGTTATACAGTGTTGCAGTATATATATATATATATAGTATGATCAAGTAGGGAGTGATAGAGGAGTAACACCTCTTTAAAAACCCTGGTCCAGCTGGCCCGGCTGGTAGTACCTTGTTAGGGTCCCTTGCCAGGGTTACGGTGAAATCCTCAACGGTACCTGCAGTGAAAGAGGTGAACTCTGGCACAGTGTGGTTGGCGGAAGGGGCAGCCTATTGCTCAGGTTTAATAGGGCAAACTATTGTCCATAGTTATGATGGGCAGGTTTTGGCCCAACGGCAAAATGAGCGGATGAGGAGCCAATCACTCTCATGGCTCCCAACGGTCATAGAGGCGGAAGAGGCCACGCCAGACGGACTGGCTGTAAAGGCGCACCTCAGTAGTACTCACACAGATGTGTGATGGTCGTCTTCCGGAGACTCTGTGACTACTCAGGAATTCGGTCCTGCATCTGTGTTTGGGCAGGCCTATTTAGGATTACCGCTGCCCACCCCACATGGGGAAGGCCCTAGAAAAGGTGGGCTAAACATCGGAAGTCACAATCTTGGTCCGGCTGGGCAACCGCACTCAGCAGGTCACCCCTCATGCGGTCGAAACTCAAAAACAGTAAAGAATCACAAATTGATTATTGGATCATGGAACATAAGAACCTTGATTGATTTGGACAACAACATTAGACCTGAGAGAAGGTCAGCTCTCGTAACCCATGAGTTATCAAGACTCAACGTTGACATTGCTGCTCTCTGTGAAACTAGGCTGTCTGATGAAGGCAAGATTACTGAATCTGGAACAGGATATACCATCTTCTGGAAAGGAAAGGAGGAGGGTGAATGTCGTATTCATGGTGTGGGCTTCGCTGTGAAGACCAAACTGGTAAATTATCACCAACTTACGCCCATTGCAATCAGGGAAAGGCTCATGACTCTCCGCATACCACTCTCAGGAGGTTCCTTTATGACACTCATCTCTGCCTATGCTCCTACCTTAGATTCTGATGATGAAGTAAAGGCTCAGTTCTATAATCAGCTAAGTGAAATCATCTCCAAGGTACCATCTGCAGATAAACTCTTGCTCCTCGGTGACTTCAATGCCAGAGTTGGGAAAGATCACAGGCTATGGAATAATATGATGGGCAAACAGGGACTTGGAAAATGTAATCTCAATGGACTGTTGCTTCTTGGTCATTGTGCAGAACACGAACTTTTCATTACCAACACGCAGTTCCGGCTACCTGACCGCTTCAAAACCACGTGGATGCATCCTCGTTCCAAACATTGGCACATTATTGATTATATCATTACCCGGCAATGTGATAAGAAGGACACTCTTACTACCAGAACAGCAAGGAATATAGACGATTGTTGGACAGATCATAAACTTCTTATATGTAAGCTCAGGATATCTATCAGACCTAAACCACTTAGGAACATCAAAAATTTGCCAAGAAAGAAGTTTAATACATCCAAACTTCAGGATGAATCCATGTACAAACATTTTGGAAACAGGATCGTCACCCAGTTATCAGAAAACCCAGTAACAAATGATATTCAGCAAGAATGGGCCACATTACAGAAGATTATCACACAGTCAGCTGAGGAAACCATTGGTTTTATAGTGCGGAAAAGACAAGACTGGTTTGATGACAACAATGAGGAAATTCTGTCTCTCATCAATGCCAAAAGGAATGCCTATCTTGCCCATCTTCAAGACCCAACTTCCAACACAAAGATAGATAAACTACTGGAACTCAAGGGTAAATGCCAGACGCAGATACGGCAGATTAAAAATACTTGGTGGCAACAGAAGGCTCAGGAACTGCAGAGACTATCGGATGCTCGAG
This sequence comes from Meconema thalassinum, assembly GCA_946902985.2. Lineage (NCBI taxonomy): Eukaryota > Metazoa > Arthropoda > Insecta > Orthoptera > Tettigoniidae > Meconema > Meconema thalassinum. Next base: position 721,624,563 of record OX336389.2, read on the forward strand.
ACTTGAGGAACTTCTATGCCGTACTCAAGGAAATATATGGACCATCTCGCTCATCATCAGGTACACTGAAAAGCGCTGATAATTCTACTACCTTTACTGATAGTCAAGAAATCTTGGAACGCTGGAAGGAGCACTTCTCCAATCTCCTAAATCGTCCATCAGAAGCTGCTGAAGACTTCTTCTGTGATGTGCCGCAACAACCTGAACAACTGTGGTTGGCAGTACCTCCTACTTATCATGAATTCAGTGCAGCTCTCACCCAATTGAAACCCAGAAAAGCACCTGGCCCAGATAACATCCCTCTGGAACTAATTCAAGCCGGAGGTCATTCCCTCAAAACAAGAATTTTCATCCTTATCCTCAGAATATGGGAATCAAGAAAGGTACCTGGAGACCTAAAGAATGCCACTATCGTCACTATCTTTAAAAAGGGTGATCGCAGTGTTTGTGGCAACTACCGTGGTATATCACTGCTATCAATTGTGGGGAAGATTCTTGCAAGAATTCTACTTAACAGCCTCAAGGTTATCTCTGAGAGGATCCTCCCAGAGTCACAATGCGGATTTAGAACTTCCAGAAGCACAATTGACTTGATTTTCTGTGTGAGACAGCTACAAGAAAAATGTAGAGAACAACAGAAACCACTCTTCTTAGTCTTTTATGACTTGGAAATGGCATTTGATTCGGTTCCAAGACCAGCCTTGTGGGCAGTGCTGAAGCGGTTTGGTTGCCCTCAGCGTTTTGTAGATCTAATCAAAGCTCTCCATGATGGCATGACAGGTCAGGTTTGCCATCAGAATAAGATGTCCGATGAATTTCCCATTACCCATGGACTGAAACAAGGATGTGTACTGGCTCCAACGCTTTTTGCGCTGTACTTGGCTGCAATGCTTTATGATTCACCCACAAACATCCCAGGTGTGGAGATCAAGTATCGTTTTGATGGAGGACTTTTCAACCTAACTCGTCTCCGCTCCTTGAGGAAAACTCAGGTTACTAAGGTTACTAACATGTTGTATGCAGATGATGCTGCGTCACCAACTCTCACACCAGAACAGCTGCAAGAATCAGTTAACTGTTACAAAAGTGCATGTGATCGCTTTGGTCTTACCATAAATGTCAATAAGACTAAAGTCTTGGCACAACCTTCACCAGGCACACCTCTTCCTCAGTTCAATATCTCCATTTCAAATTTGCCATTAGAACAGGTTGACCACTTCTCGTACCTGGGCAGTACCATTTCTGTGAGCTGTACCTGTGAGCAGGATGTGGATAAGAGAATTGGTGCAGCCCATGCAGCATATGGACGATTAGCGCACCGGGTCTTCATGAATAAAGATCTGTCCATGAGTACAAAGCTTATGGTGTACAAATCAGTAGTAATTTCTACATTTTTGTATGGCTGTGAAACGTGGACCCTTTACCGACGTGATCTTAGGAAGCTTGAGCGTTTCCACCTACAAAAACTTCGATCAATCCTGAGGATTAAATGGGAAGACCGCATCACCAATATTGCTGTTCTTAAAAGGCTCAAATCAACAGCATAGAATCATCCATAATAGGTCAGCAATTTAGATGGATTGGTCATGTCCATCGGATGGATGATGTGAGATTACCTCGTCAAATGCTATATGGTGAGTTATGCTATGGCACCAGACCTCATGGTGGTCCTAAGAGGCGCTACAAGGACCAATTTAAGCAGACCCTGAAATTGACAGGTCTTGATTCACAAACCTGGGACATGCTGGCTGAAGACCGCTCAACTTGGCGCCGTACCATCTCGGAAACTGTAAAGACGTTTGAAAGGGATCGACGCATACATGAAGAGGCCAAGCGTCAAGCTAGGAAACTTTGAGCAGCCCAACCACGTCCTCCTCCAGCAATACTATGCGACTTGTGTGGTCGCTTGTTCCATGCCAGGATTGGACTCTTTAGCCACCGTAAACACATCCACAAACTGGACTGAAGGAAGAAGATTTATACTCGGATTCGAGTTAAAGCCGATGATGATGCTGTAATTTAATGTAATTGTGTACTTCGTAAACTCAGCAAAAAACTCCACAAAATACCTGACGCGAATACCGATATATAAACCTCAGTCCTCTCGTGGATCAATCGTTTTCGCATGCAATATCTTATACAATTAGCTTTAGTCCATCATTGCGTAATCATATCCTCAATGCGCAAGATGTGTCACTTAATATGAAGAATGAAGTGAGAGGGATTTTGAAACACCACCGTCTCTTATCCACCTGTGCCACTCAGCCCCTCATACGATCATTCATTTCATTTATTGTCACTCGTGTGCATTTGATCTCTGTTGGTGAATTAGGTTCTACGTGCAACAAAACAGTGAATGGCAATTACATTTTATTTTACCTTTTGACTTACATTTACCGTATATTTAACCACACCCTCTACTGAAATGGTATGGCTTTAGCAACCTGGTGGATAGGACGTCAGGGTGGGTTTTTGCGACATCCAGTTTCATTGACACAGAGATCTCCGTATTGTGCCCGCTGGCCGAAGGTTTCGGGGAGCCTCCGGTTTCATATGACCCTTCCGAGACCCTCTTCCAGTTAACACACAAGTCCTATGCTATGATGGTGCCATCTCTAACATTTATCTTTAGAGTTAAGTGTTTAGCTAGTCCTAAATATCATTAATTAATAAACGAGATGCGTTTATTACTAAGAAAATCAAGCTATGTGCACAATGTTGCTGAATAAATAAAAAAGCTATGCTAATACAACACAAATGCATACAATAATTCAGCACTCCTATGGTTGTGCAATTGGCACTGCCTGCGTACTCGATTTGTTACTGTTTGTAACAAACGGTCATAGTCTCAAAGTGTTAAGAAAGTAGAAAAATATAGGAAAGCCTGCAAATGTGATAGTAATTAAACAATTACATCGACTCATATTGCTACTAATCTGATGTGTGTGCTTCTGTTATCACATCACCAATTAGTTGTCGACTATTCATGTGAAAATGTATCAAAATGTATCTAAAACAGCTTAAGAATATCTAAGTGTTAACATTCGGTCCAGAAAATAGTTTATTTTTAATGTTTAGAAATTTTATTCAGATTCAGGGGGATTTATAAGATTCGTTAGTTTTCAAAACCCTATTTTTGATTATTAAAGCTTCACACAATTATTTATCCCTGACAGTATTGTTGTTCAGTTTATGGACCTTTAAAAGCGTTCAGTGTATTTAGGTAACGTGTGTATCCAACTTAAGCAAAATAACTCAATAGTTTAATAGTTTACTAGACACCCTGCGTCTTCACCAATTACTTCATAATTATTAGACATCCTGTGTCCTCAAAAATTACTTTACTCTTATTTCGGATTCATTGATCCAGGCACCCTCGGTTTGGTACGACTTCAAATAGTTCATTACCACCGGTATAACCACAATAACAATGTCGGAGGTATTAATCCACCGTCACGACTCATATGATACTCTCATAACGTTAATTTACAAAAGTGTGGATTCCTAATTGATACACGTTTGAAGTGCTGGTAATAAAGATTATGTGTACAGAAAACACATCCTGACAACGTTTTAAATAAACATGAAGGCTTCTGATACAAGCTAAATGTGTGTGAGCATTTATAAATTGCCTCTTCTCTGAATAAAGTCGAACCAGCGTTCATTTGGTTAAGAAATACAGTTGCATTCATTGCCTGCGTGGCTTCTCTTAAAGAAATAAACCTGTTTTCAAGTATTGATCAAGCCAACAAATGTGAATAACGGAACTCTGCATTCCACTTGTAATAATGTTAAGAATCTCACAGCCTTCTAAACAAAATACTGATGCATTGCCTAGAATCGAGTATGCTGTGTAGTGGGTTCGGCTCGTAACCTTGGCCTCGATTTAACATCTGCCAAACTAGTTTATTTGTCATCAGCTTGACAAAATAAAAACTGATAATAACTGTTTTGAAATGATACAAAATGAGCATTGAAAATCCAGCCTTCCTGGCGTCTATAAATGTTTAATAAAACTATTACTTTCCACACGCGTATTATAATTAACTACCTGTATTGTGCACCTAAATAAATGAAACCAAATTAAACTAATCTACTGTTTCCAACTCATACAATACGCTACAAATACTTGATCTGACTTACAGATGCAGCGTCACTTGGTTCGAGACCCGCCTTGAGATGTTATATGCGGTCTCGTGTATGGCTTTAGATTATCTTCTCATTGTATTTGGACATCTTCCGCTGCCAATTCCCCACGCATGATTTAGAAATCACATGCCATCGCGTGGTTGGGTTTGTATATGAAGATCAGATGGTTTAGCATGATTGTAATGTTAGCGTTGGTAATAACGTAGCACATAATTAACGAAAACTTGCGCGCACTGAAGCTAATATGCGGTAACAAATTGCTCATTTTCACTCCGCCACTGGCTCTAGTCTTGTCGCTTGTGCGACACTCACTCGTGACTTTGGCACTGATATTTACAAGAAATATTAACATAAATTATTAAACCAAAAATACTGCCCATCCGGCAAATAAAGATTGTACTCGTAGATTTTGTACAGTTAATTAATTACACAGTTTATGTAACACTGAAGTGTGTGTGTGACCATGCGGCCATAAAGTTTGCTTTAGGCCTACACAAGTCCATCATTTCACCTCGTGGAATGAAAATATTTCACAGTTTATGTAATAATGAATGTCTCCAATCTTTAAATTGTTAAATAATGCCATGATGGCTCTCCATGATAAAAAAAATATCCACTGATTTTTCTTGCCACATGGTTTCCCTACACGGACGTACTTTCACTTGTGCTCCAACATGCACATCGTTGTTGCCTCATCCAAAGAATAATAGGAACTGGTGTTACCAAATATGGCGTGCTCTTAGGATATGAGCTGGCCGCGTAAATTGATAGTTTCATTGATTTACGAAGTATGCTGTACTTCAAATATGCAGAATAACTTGGTTATAATTATAATTGATTTTTGGAATGTCCAAAATATATACAAATATGATCATAAGCGATATTACTTCAGCTTCTTCCCACCGCTCGCAGGGAATGTTCAGTTCCATTCCAGCATAAGTTTTAGTCTCTGTTATATGAGCAAACATGCGTCAACGGGCGCAGTATTTAAATCGCAGAGCTTAAAGGAGAACACAATACAAAAACACATATTTCGTTATTTATTGCTAAATATGTTAAATGGAAATCCAATAACAATGCCGTTAATCCGGTGCCCCTACGTCCAACCGTTCTCAAGTTAGGTGCGAAAGTAGTAACTGCTCGTGACGTCACTGCGCTGTGGAGTCTGCATGGCAGCCTTGATGCTATGCGTAAACTCGGGTAGTCTTTTCCCGCACTCCATCTTTTGTTGCCGTGTTCTGCTGTTGCCATTGAAATTGGTGTAAGTGTAATGAGTGTAACATCATGGATTCGAATGGATAACGTTTTTGCTGTTGTGAATTAGATAAAGGCAGTGAAATCGGAGGAATTTATATGCATAACAAGAAATCCCTCGTTTACAAAGCTTATTTTAGACCGTGGAGTGTAAAACCATCAAATAGAAGTTGATATTTTATTTGTTAAAAACAGTTCACTTCCTGGGTAAATTCATGGATTGCGATTGGTAAAAATAACGGAATATTGTCGTACCATCCATCATGTGTTGTCATCATAAGTTTGGTGCTTTTCAGTCGGTCAACACGATTGTGCCCAAATTAGATGGGATATTCCCTAATCCGGAGAGAAATTGCATGAGATTAATATATACACTTGGATGACCTGTTTCGATGGTCAAGAGATCATCAACAGATCCATTACACTTAGGCTATAACATCTATGACTGAAAATATGGGTGAAAATATTTACAATATGTATCCTACACTTCTAAAGAAGAAAGAAGCAAACAAGATTGTCGCAGAGGAGAGGAAGAAGTGGATGGTAAAGTGGACAGAGATGATGGAGGAAGACAGCAGAGGAAATAAGAAAGTTCTTTATGGGATGGTCAAAAGTAAGAGAAGAGGTCTGCGAGAGGATGTGGTAATGATGGACAAAAACGGAAATGAGGTACACAACAAAGAGACACTCAAGACAGTGTGGAAAGAGTACTTTGAGGATTTGCTGAATCCAAATGGTCATAGGGAGGAAGACAATGTATTGGAAGATGGAGAAGACAACACAGGAATGGAAAAGGACCTGACTTGGAGAGAACTGGAAATGGCTATAGACAAGATGAAAGGAGGAAGGGCACCAGGTGTGGATGAAGTGAGTGTTGAAATGGTGATGGCAGCAGGGGAGGTTGGGAAACAGTGGCTGTACCGTATGATGAGGGTGATATGGAAGGAGGAAAAGACCCCAGAAGATTGGAAGAAAGGATTAATTGTCCCAATATTTAAGAAAGGAAGCAGAAAGGAGTGCAGAAATTACAGGGGAGTCACACTCACACCTCAGTGTGCCAAGATATATGAAAAGATATTAGAAAGTAGAATACGAGCCAAAGTGGAGAGAAAATTGAGAGAGGAACAGTATGGATTCAGACCTGGGAGATCAACAGTGGATCTCATATTTTCAGTGAGACAGCTCCAGGAACACCACTACGAATTTGGAGAGGATCTGTTGATGGCCTTCCTGGACATCGAAAAGGCCTATGATAGTGTGTGTAGGGAGAAGGTTTGGAAAGCAATGGAAAACATGGGAGTGGAAAAAGAGACTGTAGGCAGAGTGAGGGAGATGTATTGTGGAAGTGTGAGTTGTGTGAAAGTTGGAGGGGAAAGAACAGACTGGTTCAGACAAATGAGTGGCCTGAAACAGGGTAGTGCGCTGTCACCCCTTCTCTTTATTGTGGTTATGGACGAGGTAATGGCACGGATAGCAGGAAAGATAGGAGAAGATAAGATGAAAGCAATGGTGTTTGCAGATGATCTCATGGTCTGGGGAAACAAGGAGGAGGAAATTCAGGAGCAACTGAAGGCTTGGGAAGAAACAGTGGGAGAGTACGGATGGAAGTTCAACATCAGTAAATGTGAGATCCTGTTAACGACCAGGAAAAAGGACAGACCAATGAGTGGGATAACACTTGGAGGTGGACAGCTGAAGAAGGTGGAAAGTCTCAAGTACTTGGGAAGTATAGTGGAGGAAAATGGGAGAAATGACAAAGAGATTACGGAACGTGGCAGACAGGCAGAAGCATTTCTGAGAAGCATTAGGAGCTTAGTGTGGAATAAAGATGTCCCACAAAAAAGCAAGGAAGTGTTATACAAAAGCTACTATATCCCGATACTGACCTATGCTTCAGAAACGTGGACAATGAAGAAAAGAGACATAAGCAGAATACAGGCAGGTGCAGTGAAGTTCCTGCGAAGTAGGATCGGAGTAACAAGAAGAGACAGGGTGAGGAATGAAAAGGTCAGGGAAATGGTGAAAGAGGAGCCCTTGCAAGGTAGGATTGAGACATCAAGACTGAGGTGGTATGGACACTTAAAGAGAATGGATGAGAAGAAGATTCCCAAGAGGATACATGAGATGCAGATGCAGAAGAAACGACCAAGGGGAAGACCAAGAGATAGATGGCTGAAAGGAGTGGAGGAATGTGTCAAGAAGAGAGGCGAGGACTGGACCAGAGTGACAGCGGAGAGGTGGTGGGAAGAAAGAACTAAGTGGCCAGGCTTATGTTCCAAACAGACCCAGCCTGGGGCTGGAAACTGTACATGATGATGATGATGATCCTACACTTATTTAGTTGCAGTATTCCAGGATTAAGGAATAACCCATCTCATTTGGGTACAACCGACGATCGACTGAAAAGCACCAAATTTTTGTTTACTAAAGCAACACCGAAAAATGGCTTCAAACACCATAATGTTATCAGCATCATAAGGAACTCAGTTCTGCAACCCAGTGGCAGCTATGTGGGCTTCAAGCTGTAAATTGAAACAGTAGAATTGTGTAAGAGTTTCCTAAGGTTGTTTATTGTACGATAAATATAGACAATATAGCCTATTATTTTCATATTCAGTACGGTACATCATTTATTGTTTAATGTGCAATCATGAGAAGTACTCCTTCATCAAGCCGTCCTTGGAAGGTTTAGGTATTGGAGCGATGTTCTTAGGCAGTGACAGATCCATTGCTTCAGCTTCAGGTGAAGAGGATTATTTTGTTCATTATTGCCTTCTTTCATCTATCGGTTGACACTTCATATTTCTGTTTTATCACCCAGGCTCGTGTTGATTTTGAGTACTGAGTTTAGGTACTGACTTTTAATTTATTGATGTTCCAATTATGGTCCAGTGCAGCAATCATTGGCCTGATAATTAAGCCGATGTACGAGAAATAAACCTATTTTAGGAGCATACCGTATTTCAAACGAATATTGTGATAACTTTCTAGGCTTCCAGTGTCAACGTAGTGTTTTGTATGTTCCACATTTTTTAAGAAAGATTAATCTAAAATTATTTTCTTCAAGGGTTCATATGCACTTGAATTTCCTTTAATCCACAATTTTTTTCTCTCTTCTTCCTCAGTTAATGTGTTGTGCTCACAGGATTTCCATTCACCGTTTTCTAACCCCTTTTGCTCATGTTTTACTTGGTGCATAATTGACGTAAATTTAGCAATTAACACAGATCTGTTTCCATTACATATTTATGCTGCCCACCATAAATGATATTCTATACAGGCCTTCCACACCTGAACTTTTGGATGTTTTTTATCAAGAGCTCTCGTCTTTTTAATTAGACTTTTTGATATATGCCGAACGTCAAATTCATGTTCGATATCGGGATACTGCGTACTCGGTAAATAACTTATTCTTTGTGTCTATCGGTAAGAAAGAGTTTTATGTTACAATTTTCTTCCTGTACAACTATTTTCAACGTGATTTCACACGCAGCTCTTTCAAGATCACCTTTCACCATCACCCTCTGAACAAGTTCCAAATGAGCTATACGGTCTGTATTTTACCCACGAGTGAATACACTAAATATTTGGTTGAAAAGTCGGGAGAATCGTAATGGCCTTCTCCGGCTAACCAAATGGGTTTGGCACTGCTTTTCAAACATTCAATAAACTTAGTTCTTTCTGGATCCCAAGTATCCTCCACTGTAGGACCACTTACCTTATGAATGATTCTATTATATAAAGTTCGTGACATCATATGTAAATTGATGGACTTGCAGAATAAACGAAAGGGCTCAAACAGAATGTCTGACAATAATAATGCCGGCGGCTTCGGTGGCGTAGTTGGTAGCATGCTGAGCTTCTATGCCCAAAATCGCGGGTTCAAACCCGGCTGAAGTCGTCGGATTTTTCAAGAGCGTTAAAAAAATCTCAGTATGCCTTCCTTCGGCGGGGAAGTAAAGCCGGCGGGCCCATGTCATAGATTTATGACATGAAAAAGAACCTTCAACTAACTACAATATTATGAAGCTAAATTTGTAGGTTATATTTGAATAACCCATTATAGGGCAAAACACTGGGGGTATATTTTTTTTTTCACATTTGTAATTGGGGGTGATAGATGTGTAGGAATATGGAACAATTTTAAGGGTGTGGATTCTATTTTCTGAAATATGGGGTGGGAAATTATTATCCCAATGCCCACACCCGACAGTATGTTTTCCTAAATGAGCAATGGGGTAATTATCTCCCACCTCCAAATTATGATGATACTGTGTTTATCACTCAATAATGAGGTTTATTTAACAGTATGTAATATACATGTATAAAAACACCCTTCACGCTCTATAATTTAAAAATAACTTAACTCCCACGCAACAGAAAGTCAGTGACTTTGCCGAAAACTGCACAAAAAATCTAAAAGTGATTTTGGAATGAATGAATATAATTCAATAATTTCTAAATAGTATTCACTAAAAACACAGAAAATTAATTTTAAAAATCTTCTATTCTTTGGCAAACACCCTGAGCAGGATAATTATTTCCATTCTAGCAGAAATATATTTACTCAAGTGACCAAAACCATTATTAACATTGTATTTCAGTTATATACCAACGTTTACAAATCTCTTATCTTCAATAAAAAAACTTCTTCTGTAAAACAATGCATTTCTTTCACTCAACACAACCGAACTGGCGAGCACGTGCACTATGGAGACCACTGGGATATATGCTTCCCACCTTCGGTTTCTGATGACAGTATACATCAGATTAATGGGTTTTCAATATTTTTCTGCATCTGGCCTGTGGATGCATGTGGAACTGCTTGAAATGAAAGGGGTGGGAAGATTCTCTCCCTAACACCGTTCTATAAATGCATAGTGGGAAGATAGTATCCCAAGGACCTCTATGAAGTTCCGTTCGTCACCAGGTGCCGGTTGCGGTGGCATCTAGTAGCGAAGTTGACAGCTAGGTTTCGTTGACGGTAGTGTTTGGTAGCAAAAGTAGGACCTACTTGAAATTGATCGTCTGCAGTCCTTACCTGAAATACAGATAACACACACTAATACAGCCATCAGAATTAAACCAGTCATCAGACAGAGTCTACACACACCCAAAGTACACAGGGCTACATGACCGTTTTGTCGCAGCCCCTAAACTTAGAAACCAAGTAACAATAATGCTGATGTTATTAGGACATTTCTTTCCGGTTTCTTTCCTTCCATCGGTTGAGAATACCAATCCAATTCATTACCACAATCTCAAAGTGTTTTTACACACAACATAGTCGCCTGAATGTAATATGAAATGTTTTTCACTTTACTTTTACAACTGTAACAAATTTCAAATAGTTTGAGTTAACTTCTCCACGCAACACAGGAATATGAACCTGTAAGCCTAATATGTACATCGTTCTGAGTGCCTTCGTTACCAGTATCACTAATATCACTTTCACTGTCACTTTTTCATTTTGATCTGGCTCATAGAAACTGTCGTTCATATGTTCTACCATTACGACACTGTTCAGGGCAGGGCTGGAAGTTGCAACGTCTAAGTATTTTCTCGCTATTTCACTTCCTAACTCACAGTGTATTTCTAAACTGCATATGTGACAATCTGGTAACATATTTTCAATCTTATCGCTCTGAACGTCGTGTACATCTTTATCGTTATCGTTATCACTTTTGCTTATTACTGTGTCAAGAAACTACCTTCGTCTTTTAGGCTCATACCTTTCCGTCCTGCTCTGTTGATTTCCTGACGAGTACTCCCACAGTGTACTTAATGAAGCGACTTCCGTATGAATTAGGATTCCTTCATGAGAAGTAGGCTATATCCATTTGTTGGCGCCGGACATCATATTGAAGGAACAGGCCCTGGATTCAATTTTGGACCTTGTAGCTTTTTCGTAGACAACAACTTCATTTTCAAAAGTTGCGTTTCATCATAGTCTGTATTTTGAAAATGCATCCATTACCGGGGTGAAAATGTTTCCTCTTGCAAAATTGTACTCAACTGCTAAATCTACGTGGCAAATTACTTCCATATAGAAATCTATGGAAATGTATTTCTTTCTCTCTACAGTTCGGGTTTCTACTCGTTGTGTTGTTACAGTGGTATAGGCATTTTGAAAAACAGCTATCACACTCGATTATAATAAACAATACTTATAAATGGAAGAGTGGCAACGCGCGTATTGTAACAATCAACTCTCTCAGCGCTTACAGCCCAGTGACGTCACGGCTACTCGTGTTTCCTTCGTTTATTGGCCTGCGAAGCGGCACACAGCAAAATCAAATATATAGTTGAACACTGCCTCATATATACATTTATTTTGAGGCAAGTTGATTTTTGTGTTTTGGTCTCCTTAAATGCGTTCCTCACACTCATTGATATCTGCAAATATTCCAAATTCAAATTTAAGTTCATTTGAGTGGTTCATCCTTAAAGGTATGTAATCTGTTGATACAAATTTGCTTAGCCCAGGGAGGCTACATGTCGCACTGCCCTTAAATGGAACAACCATTGATTATATTAAACGGCAAGGATACATTCTATTTCTAATATTGTAATAAGCAGCAGAATTACATTATTACATTTGCTGTTTGTTGTTTTATTTCGGGGCTTTTTAAGTCACGGTAATCAGATTCAACACCTAGGTAGCCTACAATACAGAGGGCGAATAAATAGTTAAAAAAAAATCGATGTGCACAAGGTTTTAGGCAATATGGCATTGACGATATACGTGCAGGCACTTTGTAAATTACTTTGATACCATCGCCATATAATAAAAATATTACACGAGGAGAAAACGAGGTAAACATTCCACAATAACACAAGTTATACGTTTTTGTTTTGAGTGTTCAGTCTTTCGACTGGTTTCATGCAGATCTCCATGCCTCCCTGTCCTGAGCTAATCGTTTCATCTCTACACAGCTACTACACCCCACATCCGAGGAAATCTGTTTAACAGATTCTAACCTTGGTCTACCCTTACAATTCTTGACCTCGTCCCTTCCATCCATAACTAAGCTTGCTATTCCTGGGTGTCTTAGTACAGGGACTTTGTTTTATATGCCGCGGGAGGTTTCGCTCACCCGCTCGCCCGCGTTGCAAACCTGTCTCCCGCCACGCACTTTGCTGTCATGCGGCGCCCGCTTGGCTCTGAGTCATTGAGTATAGGAATTTGTACTTACCTAGTTCACAGCTGGTGCTGAAAATGTCCACCATTCCCTGCTACACAACGCTGGCACCTCTTTATCAAATTGGCATTTACTTTCTGAAGTTCCTCAGCACCGATTGACTGTATTTCGGCTGGAATATAGTCTTTAATCTCGTTTATAGTGTGAGGGTTTCTCGCATACACTCTATTTTTAAGCGCCCCCCACAAACAAAAGTCACATGATGACAAGTCTGGGCTTCGCGGGGGCCACACGTTCCGACTTATAACCCTCACACTATAAACGAGCTTAAAGACTATATTACAGCCGAAATACAGTCAATTGGTGCTGAGGAACTTCAGAAAGTAAATGCCAATTTGATAAAGAGGTGCCAGCGATGTGTAGCAGTGAATGACGAACATTTTCAGCACCAGCTGTGAACTAGGTAAGTACAAATTCCTATACTCAATGACTCAGTACCTCGCGGGCACCGCATAACGGCAAAGTGCGTGAAGGGAGACAGGCTCGCAACGCGGGCGAGCGGGCCAGCGAAAACCCCCGCGGCATATAAAACAAAGTCCCTGTATGTGTCCTACCATCCTATCTCCTTTCTTTAGCAATAGCCAGAAACAACTCTCCTCTCCCACTCGTCTTAATACCTCTTTGTTTGTAACCCTATCTACCCATCTGATCTTCATAATTCTCTTGTAACACCACATTTCAAACACTTCAATTCTCCTCTTTTCTGCTGCACCAATAGTCCAAGTTTCACTTCCATAGAGTGCCACGCTCCAGACAAAGGCTTTCTAAAATGACTTCCTAATTCCTAAATCTATATTCGATATCAACAGATTCCTATTTTTGTAGAAATTCTTTCCTTGCTTGAGCCAACCTACCTGTATATCCTCTTTGCTTCGTCCATCACGGGTTATTTTGCTTCCTAAGTAACAGAAGTCCCAAACTTTCTTTAGCCTTACACCTGCCAATTTGATGACCATAGAGGTTTCAGATGTATTTTGGCTGCATTCCAATATTTTTGTTTTACATTCATTAATTTTCATCGTGAATTCTTTCGTCAAGACGGAGTCCATACCCTTCAAAAAATCATTCAAATCCTCAGGCGTGTCGGCCAAATTGATGATGTCATCAGCAAATCTCAGAATTGAAATTATGTCTCCTTAAATCTTCACTCCAACTTTTTTCCAATTTCCTTCATTGCTTGTTCAATGTAAAGATTAAAAAGTATGAGTGATAAGTTGCAGCCTTGCCTTACTCCTTTCTGATTACCAGCTTGTCTCTCATGTCCTTGAGCTCAAATGACTGCTGTCTGGTTTCTGTATGGATTGTAGATCACCCTCCGATCCCAGTACTTTATTCCAATCGATTTCAAAATTTCAAACAATTTAGTCCAATCAACGTTATCAAAATCCCTTTCAAAGCCTACAAATGCCATGAACGTTCTCTATCCTTCCCAAATCAGCCTAAGACTTAGTACAGCTTCCCTTGTTTCCACATTTCTCCTGAAACTAAACTGGTCTTGACCCAACTCCGTTTCTATCTGGCATTCCATCCTCTTGTAAATTATTCTAGACAGGATATTTGAAGCATGTCTAATCAACCTGATTGTACGGTAATCTTCACATTTGTCAGCTCCTACTTTCTTCGGTATAGGGATGATAACATTCTTCTTGAAATCATAGGGTACCTCACCTGTCTCACAAATCTTACACACCAAGTGAAATAGGCTAACCTGATCAGACCATCATCACCTATGCAACGTAGCAACTCAATCGGTATATCATCTATGCCTGGTGCATTGTTCCTGCTAACGTCTTCCAATGCTCTGTCAAATTCTGATCTCAAATTCAAATATCCATTCACATCCTCATCAATTTCCTCTTTATTTTCCATTACATGATTCTCAATCTCCTTTCCCTTATACAAGCACTCTATGTAAGCTTTCCATGTCACAACCTTTTCTTCCCTATCTGTTAGAGGCTTTACATCCGTTTCCTCAATATTCCTGCACTTAGTCTTCTCTTCCCCAAAATGATTCTTAATCCTTCGATATGCTATGTCTACTTTTCCTAATTTCAGACAATTATCTATACCTGCACATTTCACTTTCAACCATTCTTCTTTCGCTTCCTTGCATTTCTTGTTAACTTCATTTCTCAGATGTCTGTATTCTGCATTCCCGTTTTCATCTCTTACATCTTGTGTTCCCGCCTTTCATCCATTACATCAAGTATATCCTGTGTGATCCACGGGTTTCTACCTATTCTTTCTTTCCTACCAATGTTTTCTTCTCCGGATTTTGTTATTTCATTCTTCAGAAGTACCCATTCGTCTGCAATTGAAGTTTGTTTAGGGTTTTCCATTAGTAATTCCTTTATACTCATCTTGAATCTTTCGTTTATATCCATCTCTTTTAGTCTGTCTATTGCCTACCTTTTTGGTTTTGACTTTTCTTCAGTTTCTTCAACTCTGCATTTCATAGCAACCAGTTGTGGTCAGAGTTTATGTCAGCACCGGGATATGGTTTACAAGCCAAAATCTGGTTTCGAAATCCCTGCTTGTCCATAAGGAAGTCGGTTTGGTAACGCCCTGTATCTCCTGGAATCATCCATGGGTATATTCATCTATTGTGGTTATTCAATAAGGTGTTAGCTATTACCAACTCATGCACGGTGCAAAATTCCAACAGCCAGCTTCCACGATCATTCCTTTCACCTGATCCGAAATCTCCTACTACCTTCCATTCTCTTCCTTTTCCTACAACAGCATTCCAATCTCCCATTACTATAATATTTTCATCAACCTTGACATACCTCAGAATTTCATCATTTTCCTCGTAGACCTTTTTAACATCTTCAACATCAGCTTGACTTGTAGGCATATAGACTTGTACCACTGTGGTGCTCGTAGGTTACGTATTGATTTTAGCTACAGTAATCCGTTCACTATATTGCTCATAATATTCCACGCGCTGTCCAATGTTCCTTCTTAATATGAAGCTAACCTCCGCATAGACGTTGTTTGGTTTGGTGCTAATGATCCTATAGTCTCCTGACCAAAAGTCCTGTTCTTCTTGCCAGCGCATTTCAGTATCCCATCCAAATTCAACCTAAGCCTATCCATTTCCCTTTCTAAGTTTTCTAACCTTCCACTGCCTAGCAGACTTCTAACATTCCACACTCCGAACCGCAGAATGTCAGATTTCCTCTTTGTCACTTCTGTGATGTTACCCCCTCTCGAGTAGACCCCAACCGGAGATTCGAACGGGGGACTTGTTTACCTCCGGATTGGAATTTTACAAGGGAGCAGGCCATTATCACATGTTGACTAATTACGCATAGAGAGGTGCATATCATTAGGAAGATCAATACGGTTGTAGCTTCCCGTTGCTTTCAACCGTGCACAAGAACGCAGTGAAGCTATTAGTTGACTATTTTATCAATATCTTAACCCTCTATAAGACAAGTAACGAATTGATTTATTCTGAAAGGCTGCTACTCCCTTTCAGAATAACGTAATAGAGCAATTCTTCTAACAAAAATACTTAAGGTCTACCAACATCAAAATACCACCACTAAATCAGTCTGTCACCAGACACACTCACATGGACTCTCGCACATCACAGTCTGATGAACTATATCTAACACATAATGTAACTGTCACGAGACACACTCACATGGACCCTCGCACATCACAGTCTAGCGAAACAATGAACTATATCTAATTAACCCTGTAACTGTTAACTGGCACACTCACATGGATCCTCCCCCATTACAGTCTAATGAAGCAATGAACTATATCTTATACACAATTTAACTCTCAGCAGACACACTCACATGGACCCTCACACATCACAGTCTAATGACACAATGAACTACATCTAATATACAATCTAACTGTCACCATACACACTCACATGGACCCTCCCTTTACAGTATAGTGAAATAATGATCTATATCTAATAACAATGTAACTGTCACCAGACACACTCACATGGACCCTCACCCATCACAGTCTAATGAAACAATGAACTATATCTAGTTGAAACGTAACTGTCACCAGACACACTCACATGGACGCTCACACATCACAGTCTAATGAAACAATGAACTATACCTAATAAACAATGTAACTGTCACCAGGCACACTCACATGGACCGTCACACATCACAGTCTAATGAAACAATGATCTATATCTAACAAACAATGTAACTGTCATCACACACACTCACATGGACCCCCCATCATAGTCTAATGAAACAATGAACTATATCTAATAAACAATGTAACTGTCTCCAGACACAATCACGTGGACCCTCCCTTATCACAGTCTAATGAAACAATGAACTATATGTAATAAACAATGTAACTGTCACCAGGCACACTCACATGGACCCTCCACCATCACAGTCTAATGAATCAAGGAACTACATCTAATAAACAATGTAACTATCACCAGACTCACTCACATGGACCCTCACACATCACAGTCTAATGGAACAATGAACTATAATAAACAAAGTAACTGTCACCAGGCACACTCACATGGACCCTTCCCCAGCACAGTCTAATGAAACAATGAACTATATCTAATAAGCAATGTAACCCTCACCCATTACAGTCTAATGCAGACGATTAAAACTGAAATGCGCCCACGGCCCTGGCCGGCCCTGGCAGCAGCCCCGGCGCTATGCTGTAGCACTGTTGTTGTGGTGGGGGAATGAGGGGAAGGGACAGAGCAGAACCACAGGTCGTCAAGTCCGCGCGCAGATAACGAAAACAATAGTATTTATGACAAATCTGTGAACACATGAACAGACAATTTATTGTGTAAATACATTGCGTTTGTCTTAATGTACATTTAGTGTTTAAGTCGATTGTGGACATCGTTTTGCGGCAATTAATTTATCAATATTGGGTACAATCGATTTGGCAGTACAAATTCTAAGTACAGCCTCTAAGACAGCATCAGGCAGAGAAGTCCTAGTTCTAAATTTATTTAACTTCAGAAAAGAAAACATCTGTTCGCATGCATAAGTTGCTGCGCCAACGATCTCATCGTAGGTTGAAGCATGTTTATTGTGCTAGTGTCGTCAAACGTTTGAAGACTTGAAGCTTAAAATGACAGGGCAAATTAAACATTGAGTTTTCCCTTCGGTACTGACAAAAATATGCATCCACCCATGAAGGAATAAACGAAATTTTGAACGAAGGAGAAATCAACTGCTCCGCTGTCTGTTGTCTGTTCTAATGAGAATTACACACACACAGTGCGAATGAATGTACAGTCTCTTACGCACACATGCACTGGCCACTGCGAGGGGTAGCTGGAGTAGGTGGGGGAAGGAGGGGAACGGTGCTGCTGAGGGCAGCGCTGGTGTGCCCCAGCATTAAGTGCTCGTTTTGGAAAGGCCCGGTCTAATGAAACAATGAACTATATCTAATAAACAATGTAACTCTCACCAGGCACACTCGCATGGACCCTCGCGTATTATATTCATAACCGCGATTTCGCAAGCCGCCACTATATAAACAACAAATATATTCTCTCAATCTGTCCAAATATTCATGCAACAAAAAGGTTTCTCTAAGTCGATCTGAGAGGATTTTGGGGAAATATTTAATGGCAATTGAAATATCAGAGATAGGTTCTTTCCCTATTACAATGATTTTAAATGGAAAATTGATTAGGTTTTATTTTTATAACAATGTACTGTATATGAAAGTCATACAATTTTATATATAGACGAAGTACTGCAATTCACTAGTATGCCTTCTAACTGCTGATACTGCGAGTGCCCATCCGGCCATTCCCAATAAGAATCTGTGAAATACAAACCCCGTCTTTGTGATAGTATGATGACAGTGGGTACTATTCATCGAAATATATGGAATTAAAGATAATTTAGAAATATACATTTTCCAAAATTCCTTCTCCAGTACCTATAACTCTAATTGTGTTTTGCAAGTGACGCGTTTTCTCTATCTTTCCTTTAGGTCTTCGCACAGTTATGGCTCCTAATGGGGCTGTATTTGTGATTTTCATGCACGTGAAGGCTAGATACACACTATATAAATGTATTTTCTTTTGTGGGATATTGTAGAACTACAGTACATAATTATGTGCTTCAATTCGGTAACAGAAGCTGACCCTAAGATACGTATTCAATTCGTAACCTAATTTTCTGCTTCTATGCACCTCAATTCATAGAATCTAATAACATGTCTTTACATTCTTCATTCGCTTTTCTTGTCTGAATGTCGTGGTGGTATTAAAAACACGTCGTGTACCCTGGAGCACGTTTAGAGATAGTATACGCTATAGAAATGAGAAGGCAGAAAGGAAAAAGGAGCTCGATTGCAAGAAGGAGCCAACCGTCGTATCTTTTCATTCCCTGCACTCACATCTAGGCTTTATCTGTGATTTATTACATTAAAAGTGAAAATGGGTACCATTTCATGATTGCATGGCACATTTTGCGTTCTCTTCTTCCTTACCTCTTTTCTCCACTATTCCTAATATTATTTCACGCCGACAACACGTACTTTATAAGTGGCACACGCTTGGCATAATAAATGGAATTACTAAGCTTTTGCCATCCATATACTATGTACGATGTCGAATTACCGTGTGAATTCCTGTAATTCATCCAGTAGCATTGACACATCACATAGCATGTCGCTGAGCGACCATAGATGGCAGGTAGGTTCATGCAAATTTTCTCAGATATGGAGGTGAAGTGGGTGAATTTCACTAGCTATTCCTTTAGTTTCTGGATGATAAGGAAGAGCCAATGAGCTCCTGTTGCTACTTTGATATTAATGATTATCTTTTCAGCTGGCTATAAAAATTGAAACACCAAGAAGGACGCACTCAATGAGTCCATCATTAAGGAAATGCTTAAGACTACTGTTGAACGTCATTAGTTGGTCAGTCTAGTGGCATAGCACGTGCGTAAATGGTGACACTGGTATGCTGTAAATATTGTATGTGTAGGTCGGAAAGCAGTGGTTAAACTACACAGGTGAAAAATGGCAATCGTACGCCCCCTCCCTCCGATAGGGCTTAAGGCGCTATATCTTATTTTTTAGGCTGGCTGCGTGGCTCTGCGGTAACGTTCTCGCTTGCTGGGCCCTAGGTTGCAGGTTCGTATCCTGGTGCAGTCAGCTGGAATTTGAGGGTGCGCAAATGCGAGGGAGCCGTGTCAGTAGATTTACTGGCACGTTAAAGATCCCCTTCGGGACGAAATTCAGGCACCCCGGCGTCTCTAAAAGCCAGAGTAGTTAAAAGGGACGTAAAACCAATATAGTACATTATGCAACGAGCCTATAATGGAAATAATTAAGACACGTGTATGTTTATAAAACAAGCGTAGCGAGTTTTATAATTTCCAAATGAGTGTCTTAATTACCATTATAGGCGAGTTGCATACGACTGTTTATGTTCGACGATAATTATAACTTTTTTATGTTCGAACATAAATATTCTTAAATATCTGTCGAGATTTCACCAGTTTTATGTACTGAACAGAGCGTATGGGACGCAGAGAATACCTTGTATTTGACCATGGCCTCCTGGAATACCTCACTATGACACTCGCCACGCAGTGAAATTTAAAATAGGGGGCCATGGAAGTGAGCGCAGGTGCGATGCTATCCTCACCTAATTGGTCACACAACTGTTTCTTGAACTCTGGTTGGTGGGAGAAACTGTATCATAATAAAAACTTGTACAATAATGAGCCTCATTATAGTACAGTTTTCTGACATATACTATTTACATTGCGCCAGGGTCGAACATAAACATTATTATTATTATTATCTTATTATTAATCCTTTATTTGATTTTTACAAATAACTGCCACAGTTTCCTTCCCTTACTCTCCTAAATATGATTTTCTGACCACACAGCCCTCTGCACCACAGCCTCCTCAACACGCCAAGCACGACTCTGAACACAAATATACCTGAATGGCATACATCGCAGGTTCAAAACATGGCATTAGAACTCGAGGTGTATGACACACATATTTACTGCTTGCTTTGGTGATTGTTACGGCAAAAGTTTAATGTGGCAGGAAACATTATATACTTGATTAAGTATTAGTGCTTCCATTTTTAGATTTAGATTTGGGATGAATATTAAAGGTAGGAATCTTTTCATGCCCTTGATTTCGTCTCCTGTTATCAAATTCTTGGTTGCATAAGAATCGGTGCCTGTAATAGTTTACGTTTGGCATCATGTCTCATGACTTGACTCGTAAAAACTAGCTGGCCTTCCTCGCAATTCTCTACCCGCAGCAGGTGGCGGTGGACATCAGTATTGCGCGCCAACTTGACTTTGAACGACTCGTCAAGGCAACGACATGACTTGTGAATAGCAATAGTGAATGATGCCGTACGCCAAGTTCGATTTGGTGCTTGTTCCTTGTAAGAGATATTTAATTGTTAATTAATTTAGTTGCTTTGCGACATCGTGGTCATTAAGCACCGTGTACTCGGGTGTGTGTAAAATTTGTTTGTGGTGTTTGTAGTAGTATGTGTTTGTAATGCAGATGAGGTTTGGGGAGGAGGCAGCCTGGGCTTTAAGTTAGAAACCATCACGGCATTTGCTTGGAGTAGATGTGGGAAAACCACGGAGAACCACTTCCAGGATGGCTGAGGTGGTAACCGAACCCTTTACTCTTCAGTTTTGCCTCACGAGGCAGACCAGATTTAAATTTCTTGGCAGAGCCGGGAATTGAACATTCACCTCCGGGGCGACAGCCAAGAGTGAGAGGAGAGTTGCACTACTGATGAGGTGTAATTCAATAGCGTTTATAGCATACAGTGGGCTGGCGAGAAGATGAGACTTCCTGCCTATATCATGTGGGGATGTTACCTCATGTCCATCATAATGAGAATTTTTTGTATCTATTAACGCTGCCTCAGCCGTTGTCCTCCCTATATGTGGAAGGCACTTCAAATTTTGACAGGTAGGATTGTATGATCTTTCAATGCCAAGGTATTATGTGTATTAGCAGTAACTTTTCTTTAATGTCCCTTATGTGATGACGGGTTTGCTCACCAGCATTGTTTAGCTGCTGTAGAAATTCAGATGGAACACTTTGTTTCTGACCTCTGTTATATGAAAGGTTCTTAAAGACACATCTGCTTGCTAGCCTCATAAGCTGATTCCACCATTCTCTACATTCCACAAATTTGTTCCATCAATCAATCCTAAAAAATTAAAACTCGGCAATTTTTCTAGGTTTATGCCATGTCTTGTGTGGGGTTTCTCCTACGAACACCAAGCCAGCTCATCAGCGGGCTCTTGGTGGCCATGCTCAGACCCCCACAAGAGTAGCGAACTGCGCGCTATCTCCCTTTTTATGAAGCGCACCTGCGCTTCTTCACAGCGAGAGCTAGAAGATCAAGCAGCCTTTACCTGCCAATACAGGCTTTCACGGCCAGTGAATTATAACTCAGCAATTCTTCTTGGTTTATGCCATGTCTTGTGTGGGGTTTCGCCTAGGAACTCCAAGCTAGCTCATCAGCGGGCTGTTGGGGTCCATGCCCGGACCCCCACAGGTGTAGCGAACCGCGCACTACCTCCCTTTTTATGAAGCGCACCTGCGCTTCTTAACTGCGATAGCTAAAATCTCAACCAGCCTTCACCTCCCTATGAACGCTTCCAAAACGATTAAATATTGACTTTCACGGCTAGTGAATTAAAACTCAGCAATTTTTCCAGGTTTATGCCGTGATTTGTGTGGATTTCGCCTAGGAACCCAAGCTGGCTCAAGTTCGTTACTCCTGTGGGGGTCCAGGCACGGACACCCAGAGCCTGCTGATGAGCCAGCGTGGTGTTCCTAGGCGAAACCCCACACATGACGTGGCATAAACTTTGGAAAATTGCTGAGTTTTAATTCACTGGTCGTGAAAGCCAATCTACCAATCCTAAAACTGTTGGAATATATCTTACATTCCTCATCCTTCAGAAACAAGCATTTCAATTTCCAGAAGCTTCTTCTTATGCGAAACATTGTATTAGTATAGCTGATTGTACATATGAATGCCTGTTGGTTAGTGAAAATGTCAGCTATAGTTTTATAGCGTGTGGGTTGAATGAGTGTTTTCAGAATGAATATGACGAATTGTGATAAATTCAGGTATAGTGTGGCTGGGGTACATTTCATAATTTCCACACCATCTATGCTTTTATGGATGCTGTGAGTCCTATGAGTGCAGGATTTACGACAAGGTATTGACCATTTGATTATTTGAATTACTAAGTCTTAGGCTGATTTTGGAAGGTAGAATAAGGAAGGACAAGCGAACGTTCATGGCATTTGTAGACATAGAAAAAGCTTTTGTTAACGTTGCTTGGAGTAAGTTGTTTGACATTTTTAAAACGATTGGGATAAAGTACAGGGAGAGGAGGGTGGTCTACAAACTATACAGAAACCTGACAGCCGTTAATTTACCATTAGGACGTGAGAGAAGAGTTGGTATTCATAAAGTTGCAAGGCAAGGCCGCAACTTATCACCCATAATTCTCAATCTATAAATTGAACAAGCAATATAGGAAATTGGAGAAAAATTCTAAGTAGGAGTAAAGATTCAAGGAGAAATAATTTCAAATCTGAGATTTGCTGATTACATCGTCATCATAGATGACATACGAGGGGATTTTAATGATTTCATGAATGGTATAGATTCTACCTTGAGGAATGAATTCATAATGGAAGCTAATAAATGTAAATCAAAAATATTAGAATGCAATCGAAATAAATCAGAAACCCTTATAGACGTCGAAGTGGCCGGAAAAGATCAGTAGGAAGTAGGAGACTTTTATTATTTAGGAAGCATAATAGCCAGTGATGGACGAAGCAAAGATGATATAAAAAGTAGGTTAACACAGTCAGGGAAGGCATTTATACAGAAAAGGAATTTGTCGACATCGAATATAGATATAGGTATTAGGAAGTCATTTTAGAAAACCTTTGTCTGCAGCATGGCACTCTATGGAAGTGAAACTAGGACCGTTGGAGCAGCTGAAAACAGGAGAATTCAAGCGTTTGAAATGTGGTGGTACAGGAGAATGATGATAGATGTGATCTAGATAGGGTTACAAATGAAGAGGTATTGAGACGAGTAGGAGAGGAGAGATATTTCTGGTGACTGCTAATGATGAGAAGAGATAGGTTGATTGGAAACATACTATGACACCCGGGAATAGCAAACATAGTTATGGAAGGATGGGTCCAGGATAAAAACTGTAGGGTTAGACCAAGGCTAGAATATGTTAAACAAATTGCGTCGGATGTAGGGTTCGGTATCTATGTACAGGTGAAACGATTAGCTCAAGACAGGTAAGCATCGAGGGCTGCATCAAACCAGTGAAAAGACTGAAGACTCAAACAACACCAATTGCTGAATACAGTGAAAGTTTTCTTTATTACCTTGCAGGTATGAAAGAATATTCTGCTGATGAATATCTGTTAGTTAAGCACGGTTGTTATTCCCTGAGTTTGAATGTGTGTTCATTACAGTAGGGTGGTAGTGTTCATTTATCCGGAGGTTATTCTGCCAGAAGGGTGACAATGCACACATTCCAGTTTTAGATCATGTCTAATTAGGAATCCTGTCCTCCTGTTATGCCTTGATTTTAATATTGGCAAAGTGGAAGAAGCCAATTCTCGAAAGAATGTTAAATCAATTGCTACGCCTTGAAGGAATTCTCCACCATTTAAAATCCCGTAAGCCATTCTATTACATTAATATTTACTTTGGCTACAGTGATTAACTGTCAAAATAAAATAATAAACAAGATTCATTCATTCATTCATTTCTTTATTTCTTGATTGTTATATGTTTACATACATATGGGAATCGTCAAATCATAATGTACATAATTACAGGGGAACAGATGAATACAATGATCAATATACAAAAACCAACACTCATATATCTGTGCAGAGTGTCTCGAATTCCTCTAGCCTACGGAATACATTGCCTTGTATGTGGGCCATTTTTTAAATTTAAATTTAAATGTGGAAACGGTGCTGACATTTTTTAGAGTTAGGGGGAACAAGTTAAAGTACTTCAAGGCAGTATACAAGGGATCTTATTTCTGAAAGTTCCTCTATAATATTGATGGTGAACATCCATTCTGATTCTAGTGTTGTAGGAATGTAGATCAGAATTTTTTTCAATATTATCATTTCCAGTTAGAATTTGTCTCTTAATATACTGTACATAGAACAATTGAGTAAGTACAATGATGGTTATGTTATTATTCGGAATTTTCTAAATAGGCCTACTCCCAACAAGTTGTTAGAGGGTGTAAACATAACATAACACGGATTTATCTCTTCTGCAGGATAAAAATATTGCTTAAAACTTCTTTTGTTGCACTGCCATATAGATTTATACCATAAACCAGGGGGGAATGAAACAGAGCATAATAACTTGATAACAGGATATCAATGTTAACTTCCTGTCTTAGCTGCTTAATACAAATATTGCACTGTTTGATTAAAATTATAGTTTAGTTATGTGTTTTTTCCAACTAAGATATGTTTCTATTGTCATACCAAGAAAGGTTTGTTCATTTGTGCTGTGTATTTGTTGTTTGTTGAGTACAATACTTAGATTAATATCTGGAAGTTTTGGAGAATACATCCTAAAATAAATATAACAAGTGTTTTTATTGTTTGGCTTTAGATATTGAGCTTCTAAGTACGATTCTACGTAGTTTATGCCTTACATATGTAATATTTTTTAGAAAGGTTTTGGAATTTTCACCTCTAATTAGAATTGTAATGTCATCTGCATATAGTACAGTCTTCACACATTCATTAAATAAAATGTCAGGCAAGTTATTAGCATACAGTAGAAAGAGATATGGCCCTAACACAGAGCCCTGTGGCATGCCATGTTTTATTGTTGTGAGTTTTGAATAGTGAGATACTTGTACTTTCACATTACTAGAATTTTCATGTTGAATGTGGACACACTGACTACGTTTGGTTAAGTATGAATCTAGCCATTTTGCTGGTATACCTCTTATACCATAACTGTACAGTTTCCTTAGCCACAAGCTAGTAATTAGACAGTCGAACGCTTTCAATAGGTCTAGGAATATAGCTACAATTTCTTCATTTTTTATGTCATCTACTATGGTACTTGTTACCTTCTAGGCAGCATCTGTAGTCGACTTGTCTTTTTGAAATCCCTACTAAGCTTGTGATAGCAGATGGTGTTTTGTTATGAATGCTTTTAGTCTAACCAGATAAATAATTTCAGATAATTTGGAAAACTCTGAAGGAATGGTAATTGGTCTGTAGTTAAATATGTCACTTGCTGAGCCTAATTTATGTATTGGGACAAGTTTACATTTCTTTAGATCTGATGGGAATTCTCCTTGAGAGAAAGAGCCCCGGAAATTTCACTATCAATAAAATACCAAGGTTTGAGTCATATACCGATTCACTATGGTTGAATGAGGAGCCAGCTGTCAACTTACGAAGGTGCTTTAAGCGTGGAACCGAGTGGTTTTTTGGGAGCTGGTGTTGCTGATGATGCATTTGTTTTTATTTTCTTGTCCGCAACTCCTTGCATCGAATCATCACGTTGCCAGGCGTCTTTACTTATGGTGTTACCCACGAGTATTAAAGGTGACACAACTTGTCCTCTCTGAGGTGTCAGCTGTTCAGGTATGTCGTGTGCTTTTGGGAGGTCGGGGAAAAGGGATGCAAAGAATACGGTGAACGTTTTGTTCCGTGTTCACTGCTAGGTATGTTTACATTTGGTTGGGTCTCGGATTCTATGTGTTCGTTCCAGGCAGGTGCATTTGTGATCGGTCATTGTACTGTGACCGTTTCACAGGTGTCCCACGTCCACACTGGTGTGATTCGTGATAACAGCCGAGCACAAGATTCAACATGTCTCGGTGTCTATCTTGTCACAACAACAAAAGTTGTTAAGAAAAACAAAACTAGCTTGGCTGTTATCAAGACGCACACTGCAGCAAGGATAGAAGGATATTTTTTTCAAAATCATGAATAACCACAGTTTTAAAATAAAATATCACATTTTATTTTATCCATCAACCATCCTAACATAAAATATAATGGTTTTCCTCAGGTAGAAAGCTAAAACACACACCTGAAAGAAAACACATCCTATCGCTCCCCCTGGGACCCTACTCTACTAATGTGTTCTCAAAACAATATATTCATTTAACCTTCAAAGAACTAAACAATTAATTAAATATTTTATGGTTATTTTATATCCAAGAAATTAATAGTCCATCATGATATCCATTTCTAGCCTGCACAATATTTACATCTTTTCAGAGTGTTCAGACAATATCAGTCCGGTCTGACACATGAATACAATTTGTTCACACATCACAACACGATTCAGAACTATATTTCCAAAATGTCAATAAATTAATATTGATCCAGATTAGAAAATCTATCATTATATGTCGAGGAATGGAATTCCACTATTCCATATAATTTAGTAATGCCATAAATATCATTCGGCCTCATATTACTCCATGTCCTTTCATTTTCAATCAGATAATTCAAACATTATTCAAATTATCTCCACACATGAAATTCCAATTGTCATTTTACTAATATCGTTGATTTCAAATTTATTTCCATGATGAAATCATTATCTCACTAATAATTATGGGATCATTTACTTTTATAATGCTGAGTGGAATCCGCAAATCCTGTTATCATTATTAAATGGATTTTAACATAATCATGGATCAGCAAAAATATTTCACCAATTGTCGGAATATTAGGTCCACGTTCCATGAACGCACCAATTTCCCCATGAACTGCACTATCTCCTCCGTGTTACATTTTATTGTGATACGGAAAGGTTTTCAACAAAGCTACTCCATTCTACTTAAATTCAGAGTGTTAAAAATAACGCCAGTAATATGTCAGTGCAATAGAATGTAAAATATACAAGTAGAATTCCACTGATGACGGTAACTGGTCAGAGCTTGGGGCGGCTACATCGGCCTATACCCTTCTTTTATGAGCGTGCGAGGCAACAACCAACCTCAAATTCACCTAAAATCATCGTATTTTCACCATCTTATTTATCTCTCTTATTTTTATACACCTTAATTCCATTAAGCCTTATTTGCTGTATTTTATTAATTATAACATCAATTTGGGGATACCACTGCACTCATGCCCTCCCATTCAACTCAATAACCTGCCAGATCCATCATATAGATGTTATATAATGTAATGTCTTCCCAAATATTAAGTTTTCATTCAAATGTCTGCTATAAGAAAAACCGTCCGTTCCGAAAATATTATCTACTCAATTACATTATTCCTAAGGGGAATTAATCAATGATTTATACCTTTTAATTTTCCGATATTATTGATCCATATCCATTTATCTAAAAATCACACGTTGCATTGAAATATCACCCAGTTATTATTATCGTTATTCGTAAATGTTATAAACAATTGCCTAAGATAATCAATTATCATTCTTCTTATTCCTATTTCAATATTTCCCACAAGATTTCTTATGTTCCGTTCAATTATTTACGTCATCTCAAATACATGACCGTAATACATTCCATTAAGAAAATATCATCAATGACAGACAAATCGAACTCATTTGTCCCAATACTGATTATTTGATCTCATTTACAATGGATACTAACCATGCGTTAACTATACAAATAAATAAATAAAAAAATAAATAGGAAAATTCCTGGCAATAATAACAGTAGAAGCCGACGATCTAGCTCATTGTGGATATGCTGACTACCAAAGTGTGAAAAACATCAGAAGGCTCCAGAGATTGTACGCGTTAGCATATCAAAATAACCCCAATTTCTCAAGAACGAGGACTCATATATGGTTGAAGGAATAGTCTAAGTTCTGCAATTCACCATAATAACTACTAAAATATAAAATGCTGCTCACATGTTGTTGAAGGTGTTCCAAAAGGGTGGCTCCAGCTGATGTAGAATTCCCCACAAACAAGGCTTAGCTCAATCCGTCCATGATGATATGCAAATTGAATACCCCGCATCAACGATCTCGCCTCTTCATAGCAAAAGTTTCCAGACGTCTGCTTCCATCATACCACCAATTTAGTTTAGCACTCCATAATAGTGTTTCAATTCATGGTGCAATGCAAATGTTCATACCGGCAGTCCGACACCATGATGTCTTGTTCGAATCTCCTTAACACCATGTAGCTTGTGCTATCGCAGAAACTCGTAACTAGACACTTGCCGTGTTTCGATAACATTCACTCCATGTTTTTGTCGACCCGAAATGTGGATATATTTCTACGGTATAACATTTTTCACAAGTACTTGCTTGTGATCTATCGTATATTAGCATGGTACTCGAACATTCCAAATTAATTCTGCTATTCACTAAGCTAGAAAACATCTCTTCGTGCCTATCTGGATAAAGAATATTATTCTGCAGGACACGCTAGGCATAGTCCGCTTCCAGTCGTCGTCTAAATTTTACGCTAGAGAAATGGTATGCTCCTTGCATGACCCGGATTAGAAGTTTGCCCAATTTTCGATGACTAGCAATACTGTGGGTTTGTATATTATCCGACACAAATCTGCACACACAAGAGTTGGCCCCACCTATAAAAACTATCATAGAGCACACGGGAAACAGTGTCTCATCGCTGGGTAGTTTTTAGCTGCAGGTTTGGTACTCAAAATATTGAAAAGATCAAACGCTTCCAATTTCATGCTCGCGCGGATGCAAGAAATATGAGTCTCTGTTCTCTGCCTTCAACTGACACCTCTCACCACGTGCTAGTACAACCACTGTGCATCACTCCTCGCACATCATTCCATATATCTCGAGTTCCTTGTAGGCTTTAAATGAAATAAATTCCATAAATCATAGAAATATTCTTCCTTTAACCCCTCGATGTCTTAGATTTTTAACCACTTCGTTTTTCGTGTTATAAAATCACTTCGGCGATCGCTCACAACGCTATCATCCACAACGGTGATTTTCCGACCGTCGCTAGGCGCTATCTTCAAATATTCGAACTCCGTCTTAGAAAAATAACTCGCCTCATCCAGAGCTATGGGCATATCCTCAAAATGGGCACATCACGCGTTGACTTGAGTGATGGTAATAGCCTCGATGTATTGGCAGTGCAGGAAAGTTTGGACATCACTCCTAGGGTAAGCTACCGTTTGTTATGGATATGGTGTATTAGTTACCAAATTGGGCTTGTCTTTTGCCTTCCGTGATACGAGACATACCCATAAAGGACCTCAGAGTTTTCGTTAGAGGAAAGAGTGTGTTTTATCGGCATAGTTTGATCACTTCCGTGATGCTTCACGTGTTGATTTTTCTGTAACTTAGCTGTCGCATTTGCTGGTCAAATTCTTTTAGTTTCCGAGACCACCGAACGAGTAATATTTATTTATTTATTTATTTATTTATATTTCTGCTTGCATTATATTGTTAATTGCTAGTGTTTCACCCTTCAAAACTCTAAGACTCACACCTTAGATTGTTTAAGGTTATGCGTGTCCAGCGTCAAAAACACAACTGATAGGTGTGTTCCTTTACCTGCCGCTTACCTGCTGGGCTGACGTCACATCTACCGCTATAGCCAATCATCGCTTGCCAGCCTGTGGATTTCCAGATCCTTCGATGTTATCACTATTTAAAGGGCGGCTTTCTTCACCCAGATGCTCATTTTTCATTCTTCAACAAGACGTTCATTCGGTACACCAGCACTTCCACGAGGCAATATTACGCTTCACTTCTACGGTGTACTTCCGCTGTATGACAGCTCAAGCAACGCTTCACTTCTCTGCGCTGGCGGCAGCATAACACCACGTTTCAACGTCATGACACATTGTTCGTCATCCTCGCATATGATCACAACAAGTTGAGTGGTGGTCAACTTAGAACATATTGTGATACGCTATACAAGATGGGATCTTGTTCACTACGCTTCAGTGACCTTCTACACATGGTACAACTGAATTACCAAAGAGAGAACTTGCTCTAAGCTGGACCATCATTTATGGATGCTGGACATCCGCAACGCAACTTCTAGTCACTTACATACCAAAAGGTTCCGCCGTCCAGCCAGTAAGCTTCAGCTACGGCCGACCTGCCGCGCCAAAAGTCTAGTCACAGCAAAAGTTAAGTTTTTTCATTTTAATCATTATTTTAATCATCTCTCCCCTCATTTTAAATGATATTAATTGTTATATTGATATTTTATTCAAAGTGCAAAACCAAGTTATATTGAAGACTTATGAACTCTTGAAAATAGCACCAGGTTGTGCCAACATAATTACCATTTTCAATTTAAAGTGTTTTTTCTCTAATTATGAATGCTTAACAAGTCAGATAATTTAATAAAATTTATATTGTGTAAACGCTCAAATGTTCATGTGTGAAACTAAAGAACCAGGCCGCATTTACTTTAGCCCAAATATTCAGTTTAATAGCTCCTTCCAAAGTGGTTATATGGTTCCAGGCATTTTGCCTGATGCTTTCCCCCATTATGAGGAAGAACTCGGGCTGTTCTCCACATAATCATATTGTGACGAAACGCCGGGAATGCTTGTAAACATTCTGTTTATCAAAATCTTCAAATTGAACCTTTTTCTGAAATTAATATTTGAACTAATTCAAAATGTAAATGTCACACTGATCATTGAGTGTATAAATATTTCAAAAATTGTGATTTCTAATCCATTTCTAAAGTTTCAGCTCGGGTGTGCATGGGTGGCATTGGAAGGGGAGGCCAACAGCATGTCTGCATTTCACCGTTGGGGAAGCTGCTCCCTCTATTCTGGCAGACTGTCAACCTCTTTCGAAGCAAGGTGTACAAGTTCACAGTACAGTCGTGAGTACACAACAAACATTCATAATGCCAATTTACGAGAAACTCACTAATACCAGAGCTTCTGTCTAAGGCAAGCTAACGCGTTTTCGCACTTTTATGAATGAGCTGCCGGAAACAGAACGTAATATTGATATAATTTCCCAAAGGCTGAAAAGCTATGAACAGGCCTTTGATAATTATGATGAAGTTCAAACTAATATCGAGATACAGTACTCCGACCAGCAGAGTGGTCCTTCTGAGGTTGAAAATTTATACTATAAAGGTTTTGCAGAGGCAAATAAACTTTTAAGAAGTTTAACATAGCAGGAGAAAAGGAGCAAACTCCTTCAGAATCTGCTTCTTTTTCTTCCCGTGTTGTACTTCCAAAAATAGAATTACACAAATTTGACGGGGATGAAGCCTCATGGGAGCCATTTTTGAATTGTTCAATTCATTGGTGCACGAAAATGATTGTCTTCCTTAAATATAAAAGTTTCATTATTTGCGCGAGTCCATTCAAGGTAATGCACTTAAACTTATTCAAGCACTTGCCTTGACAAATGAAAATTATGAAATAGCCTTGGAACTTCTTAAAGATCGTTTTGGGAACACTTGTTTGAAATCTCAGCGACATATGCAGGGCTTATTCAATTTACCCATTGCTCAAGCTGATAATGTCGCATCGCTTCGTAGTCTTATCGATACCGCAGAACTCCATACTCGCGCACTTGCAAACCTGGTGCAACCAGTTGGTTATTGGGATTTAATTCTGATTCATCTTATTTCTGCTAAATTAGACCCTAAAACTTTAAAAGATTGAGAAGTAGAACTTTCTCAACATTCGTTATGTACCTATGAAGCTATCATAAAATTTTTAAAAGCAGAATGCCAAGTTCTTTCTGCAGTGGCTACTCGAAAAAGTAGTTCTAATTTTAAACCTTCTTCTAACAGTAAGGATATCAGCCCTACTCAGAGAGTGTTAAGGTCGCATGCCTTTTCTACTAATATTCGGTCTTCTAACAAAGTTCAAGCTTGTGTCTTCTGTCAACAACCCCATATCTTATACCAATACGCTCAATTCAAGTCTTTATCTGTGGATGAAAGACGTAGATTAAGTACCGCCTAAAAACGTAGCTTCAATTGTCTTTCAGGGACACATTTGATAAGCAATTGTCATTCGGAACGGTTATGTTATCACTGTAAGGCAAAACATCACACTCTCCTGCATAGACATGAGAAGCTGCGGTCATCAGCACCTAGTAGTTCTTCTGCTAAAGCTAATTCTGAGACATTGCCGAAAAATGCTCAATCTTTTACTCAGAGCTCTATCTCGTTCAGTAAAACTCAAGTTTTATTGTCCAATATTCAAGTCCTAGTGAGGAATGTTCACGGAAAATGGATTGCTGTAAGAGGATCGTTAGACAATGCTGCTACCAATAACTTCATCAGTGAATCAAGTTCGCAAGTTAGGTTTACAAATACGCCCTACTTCTATAGAAGTTACAGGAATCAATGGCTCCAAGTCACAATCTTTAAGTTATGCTAAAGTTGATCTAAAAGATTCTAATAACCTCGGCATTCACCTAAATTTGGATTTCTTAATAATTAATTCTATAAGTAATGACACCCCCATTACTTCTTTTCCAGTCCATAGTTGGAATATTCCGCATCGTTTGCAACTTGCCGATCCAAATTTCAACAGAGCTTCATCTGTGGAAATTCTTTTAAGTGCCAGCATCTTTTGGCAATGTTTACATTCGGAAAGGGTTAAAGTTGATGTTTTCTTTCGTAAAACCGATTTTGGTTGGATTGCTACTGGGCAAATATACCGCAACCCCGTTCAACATAAATCTCATTGCTATTTTGTTGGTACTGATTTAAACCAAGAATTAACTAAATTCTGGGATATTGAAGATATTGAAGCTATCTCACTTCCTTCTTGTAATAATGAGATCTGTGAAGCATTGTACAAATAAACCACTGTTCGCACTAATGAAGGCAGATTCGTGGTAACTCTTCCTCGCAACTCTAACCCCTCTGTCATTACAGATTCTCATTCCAAGGCTCTCAAAGCTTTATTCGCAATTGAAAATCGCTTTAAGAAAGATGTTTTCTTAAGGCTCAGTATACTTCCTTCAGGGAAGAGTACGAGTCAGCGAACCACATGGAGGTGTTTCCTAAATCTGAAGAAATTAATAATCCTCCTAAAGAAATAGTTTATCTTAATCATCATCCGGTATAGAAGAATTCCTTCACCCGAGAATAGATAAGAGTGGATTTTAATGGTTCATCTCCAGTTGCTAATGGTGTTTCTCTCAATGACATTCTGCATTCTGGACCTGCTATTCAAACAGATCTTACGTCAGTCTTACTCAATTTTCTTCTTTTTCCCATTGCTGTCCTCGCTGACATTAAACAAATGTATAGGCAAATCCTAGTAAATTCAGACAACGTGATTGGCAAAGAATTTTGTGGAGGGACGACAATTCCAAACCTATAAAAATATTTCGTTTACGAACTGTAACATATGGTCTTCAGCCCTCTGCTTTTCTTGCAATCGGCTCTCTTCATATGTTGGCCGAACAAGGTGGTCGTCTTTTTCATCCTCTTGCATCCGAGGTATTAAAAACCGCATTCCATGTAGACGAATTTCTGTATTCTTTTCCTAGTATGTCTGATGCAATTCTTGTCTGTGAAGATTTAAAATCCCTTCTCTCTGGCGGTGGGTTTACACTTCATAAGTGGAACTCGAATTCAAACGAATTCTTATCTAACTTTTCTCGAGAAACTCCTGTTGACAAATGCGTTACGCTTCCTACTGAATAATCAGCTATTAAAGCCTTGGGTGTTTTTTGGTCTCCGGTTTCAGATACCTTTTCATATCAGGTACACTTCTCTGAGTTGCACTCTCAAACGAAAAGGCAAGTACTATCGGAAATAGCGAAAGTTTTCGATCCCATGCAGTACATTGCTCCCGTGGTTATTACTGCAAAAAGTTTCTTGCAGAAACTCTGGTTGTTGAAAATTTGTTGGGATGAAAAGGTACCCTCCCCCCTTTTGGACGACTGGTATATCGTAATAGTTTATTAGATCTTTCTCAAATTTCTATTCCCCGTATTTTAATTACCGATCCTTCATGCCAGTATTTCGATTTACACCTATTTTCCGACAGTTCTAAAAAGGCATACGGTTGCTGCGCCTACTTAGTAGGCCACCCTTCAAATACTTCACCTGGATTTTTCAATTTAATTTGTGCAAAATCCAGGGTAGCTCCGCTTATATCCACATATTTGCCTGGATTGGCATTATGTTCCACTGTTATGGCAGTGCAGTTAGCCTGTAAATTAAAAATCAGTTTAAATTTGAAATTTTCGAGCACGTGGTTTTGGAGTGATTCTTCAAAACCTTCTTCACATTGGACCACTTTTGTCGCTAATCGTGTTTCTAAAATACAAGAGTTGTCTCATTTTGAACAATGGAACCTTGTTCCGGGGAAACAAAACCCCGCTGATATAATTTTACGTGGCTGCTTGCCCAAGAAATTAATTTCTCTCAAGTTGTACTGGAATGGTCCGTCGTGGCTCAGTCAGGATTTTTCTTGTTGGCCTCGTTCATCTAATCCGCTTGCAGAAGATGTTCCTGATGCTCGCATTGTTACCGCTTCAATTTTTCTAACTTCTATTGCTACTAGTCGTTTTTATAGTTACTCTTCATTTACTAAATTAATTCGGGTTGTAGCATATTTATTCCGTTGGAAATTTCTTATTCTTGACCAGCCTGTGAAACTGCAACCCTTCCTTACTAAGCTAGAGTTGGTATTTGCTACTCGTAAGATCTTGTCTCTTATGCAACAGGAAGTATTTACTCTTGAGTACCAGATGCTTTTAAGCGGAAAGGTCCTACCAAAGTCTAGTATGTTGTCACCTCTCACCCCCTTTTTGGACCAAGATTGGTTAATAAGAGTGGGTGGCAGACTAGAAAAATCTAGTTTCCAGCATGAGAAAAACATCCCATTATTCTCCCTTCCAAGCATCCTATTACTACTCTCATCATTAAGAAATTTCCTTACCAGCACTTGCATGCAGGTACCCGCACTTTACTTTAATTAATTCGCGAGCAATATTGGCTCATTAATGGTGTTCATGAAGTTTCCTCAGTTGTTCGTAGATGTATACTGTGACCGATCCAGTCAGGGTCAATTACCGGCCCCGGATGATTGGAGATACGACGAGACCGCAGGGTCAGTATGACGTCATGGCATGACGCAACGAGGTAACCGCTAGAGTAGGGGAATGCTCCAGAAAATTCCAACCCCTTTCATTTTTTTTTCTCGAGAGGAGGACACAGTTCCGGAATGTTCAGTTAGCCAGCGTGGCATGGACGAGTATGTTATCCAGCGTGGCACGGACGAGTAGCCTATGTCATGTGGACTGAAATTTGCATCGGGAACTTGAACGGTTTACGTGAGTGGTCAGTGCTCGTGGCCATTTGATACGAGGAGTATGTCGGGGTGGATGGAAATAATTTGTGAAGTGCGTTGGAACAGTGTTCAGTAAGGTGTCACTTGAACGATAATCGTGAATTTCAAGACGATATCGGTCTCGCTAGTATGTGTGGAAATAATCAGAACAGATAACCGAAGGTCCGATAAATTCATGCACGTGCTGCTATTGATATGTGAAGACGCGTGGAATATTATTCAGCATTTCACCTTTTTGATTACGAAGATTAATGCACGTGGTCCGGTTAAGTTAGCGGATAGTAAGATATTGAAGGCATGCACTGTAGTAATAGCAAGACAAAATTGTGCGTCTTTGAATGTCCGAGTGGAGGCCGTAATGAAAAACTGAATTATTATGCCGAAAATGTATGTTAATTAAAGGTGAATACCAGGAGGTGTTTAACATTACGAGTATCGGGGAAAGAACAATAATAACGATAGTCGAGGCGAAGCATTATCACGAAGCCCTATATTGTGACAGACATTCATTCGAAAATATCATAGCAGTGCTGGCATCAAAGGGACACAGTGAGAATGTGACGGAAGACTACATCTGCTTTAAGATTGCGTGGAGGGACTGCAGGCTGCAGGCTACTTCATATGTCGGTCAAGGCCAGGTTGAAATAGCTTCTCGTGGAAGGAAGTGTGTCACTGGTTAAGGATAGTGAGTACATATAATTCAAGTGAACCAGGAACTAGACGCTATAGTGCGTGGGCGTGAAAGTGCTCTGATATAGTGAAATGTAATATCGCTACACGGCAGCATAAACCTTATAACCATGGCCTCAAATATTCTGGGAATCAACATGCATATTAATACGAAAATTATGATGCACTGAACCTCTAAAGGGGCCATAATTGGGTGAACGGTCGCGACGAGATGGACGAGTGGACCATGGTTGGGACGTCAGGAGACGCCGTCGCTGACGGTGACCGGGGGCAACCAGTGGGCGGACATGGGCGTCGCCAGGAGATCGAGAGGAGCCGGGGGCGAATACCTCTACCAGTACGCTGGGAGACCACATCGCGGAGACGCTGGAGGAACGACGCCGCCCATATGCCGCAGACGACGCCGACGCCAAGGGTTTCCGAGGACGCCAGATCTAAAGTAAGACGTTTCATTTCCATCCTTGTTCACCAGGAAGAAGAGAACTTCTACCTCGGATAGCCGTGCCATGAGATGACCTGAGATCGTGTAACTTAACTCCATTCATAATCATTTATTCCAGATTGAACAAGAGCATCATTTTCTCATAGGGTTGTACAGATATTTTTTTTTCTCTTTCTTTTCGGGACGTTTTGACTTACATAAATTAACAGTATCAATGGTAGCAGTAAGACATACATTTATTCTCTGAGACCTGATAATACTGTAATAATAATAAGTTGAAATTGGGTAACGATAATATGAGATGACCATTTTGCTGGGAGATTCTAGCATTTCGATTTCCGAGGCCATTATATGAATTTAATTCTGAAATGTTTGTGATGTATTGCATAGATTTTAATAGCAAAAGGATAGCAAAATGGATATGGTTGGAGATTGTCGAGTAAGGTTCCTTGGATAGGATGCCATATTATCATACGAACTCGTGGTCCCGATAAAGTTGATACGCTCAGTTAAGTGTGGGTTCTTGAGACATGCTAATAATGCATGATTTTTGTAATGATGCTGTGTAAAGTTAATGTGATAATTAAATATGGTATTATTCCGTCATATGTGACGAGGTTATTCACGGGGCGACGTATGACCGTTGAATTGAATTTGTGAGGACAGGGTCCTTACTCTTGACGAACGTGTTACGTTTATCGATGAGTTGTATATTGAATAGCGCAGGGGTGTAATTGATAGTGCGCTCTTCAGTCAGATTGTTCGGATCCTCAAACAGAGTGTTCGACGGAAAGGTTGCAATTAAATGTTCGTTGTGAGAATGAAATACACTAGGGTGCCTTATTACGAGGTTCTTAACATTTCCTAAACGTTAGAAAATGCTATAATTTAATTACAATAACAAATATGACAGTGTGGATCAAGGTTGTTGGAACGGCGAATATAAATCAGTAATAATAATAATAAGAATTAGTAGTGTAAATATGTGATCACAATCTGGGTGTGTTAATAATTTATGATAAGTTATAATTAATTGTGGAAATGCCATATTATGTGAGGCTGGGTTGATGTTTGAGTATTATCTTATGTGATATGATGCTCTTTAGTTATTAATTTGCAGTTCGACAGAGGAGATCTGTCCATTGCTGTATAAGGGTCGACAGTTGTGATATACACAGATATTCGATATTTTCTTTCGAGCTTTTGCCGCAGGTGAACTTTGTGATAAGTGGCCAGTGATGTTTACATGCGTGTGCACCGCTAAATAAAGGGTTAATTTAGTTTTTGATAGGCAATCTCCTAGTAGGAACTTTAAAAGAGGACACCCACGAGTTTGAATAAGTATAATTTTGTTTGTTTGTTTAGGGACTATGAACTTTATTTTTTTTATTTTCGGACTTTGTCCCACACTAACTCTATACTCGTGCGTGTTAGGCAGGTTGTATGTTTATCCTTTGGCCAATAAAGGAGCAGATGTGATTTTACGAGGGTTTTTCTTTTCTTTTCTGTTTGTTAATTCAAGTTAGGGAGTTTGCTTTTGAATCCTGGTTCAGTTTATTTGCCTTCCCAACCCGTAAACGACCCGAGACCCTTTGTCTCTGGCTCGCTGGAGCACTTCTTTTATTCTTGTCTGTTTGAACCAAGATTCACGCCCAAATTTTTTTCACCCACTCCCTTGGCCGTTTCTTCTGATGGGGCCGGGATGTTGGCCGGGTGATCGCCTGTCCCATTGGACAAACGGGCACAATACATTGTTTTAAAGCTATACCCCATCCTGTCACGCAAATAATGGGAAATTTACCCTCTTTTCCTTCCGAACCTTGTAAGCCGTTTGCCCTCATGGGTATCGATTACGCTGGTCCTTATGCCTATCAAATCAATTCCCCTTTATCTAAGCGAAAGGTGTTAGTTAAAAGTTTACATTTCTTTATTTGTTTGTATGGTGCCAGGTTGCATTCATCTTGAGTTGGTAACAAGTGCCTCTACCTCCTATTTTTAGCAGCCTCTTCTAGATTTGCTTCCAGAAGGGGAGTTCCCTCTGAAGTTTTCTCAGACAACGCCAAAATTTTTGTTAGTACCTCTGATCATTGGAAAACAGCGCTAACCTTTCCTTTTGCTAAGGAACAATTTTCTAATTTCTCTTTCGCTAAGGGATTTAAATGGCATTTCACTCCCCCTTATGTCCCCATTTAGGTGGACGTTGGGTATCCTGCATAAAGCTCACGGATAAACAGCTGAAGAAAACTCTTGGTTCAGTTATCCTTTCCTATGAAGAATTCAATTCACTCGTTATTCTGAATGAGGGTATTGTAAATTCTAGGCCACTTACGCCTTTGTCCAATGATTCTAAGGATCTTCTTTCTTTAACACCTAGCCATTTTAATTGGCTGTTTTTTAGCCTCCACGCCTCCTTTGCTGTTTCGACGCTGCGACCTCGGTTTAGATGCTTTTTAGAGAAAATTAGAATCTCTGCGTAATTCTTTTTGGCGTCGTTGGAAGCTGGAATATCTCAGCTCTATCAACAGAAGGGAGAAGTGGCGGCTTTCCCAGCCTGATGTGCGGGTGGGAGACATGGTTCTTTTACGCACTCTACACGCTAATGGTGCCTCCTTCTTTTTCATTTGTCTCTACTTACATGTAGGACGAGGAATATACTATTCCTTGTAATAGGGACAGCCTTTATAGGCTATGTACTTGGTAGAGTTACTCATTGCCATTTGTGCCGTGATACGCATGTGAGAGTTGTAGATGTTCTCACTAGTAAAGGTCTCTATACTAGACCAATTTCGATGAATGCCATTTTGCATGTTGAGGCTTAGTGTCAACCTCTTTCATTGATGTTCGTGTGTTGTGTTTTTTTCTGACTGATTTTTTGATTGTCTTCTTTCGGGGGTCTCGGAGCATGATCACTTTCGTGAAGTTTCACGTGTTGATTTTTCTGTAACTTAGCTGTCGCATTTGCTGGTCAAATGCTTTAATTTCCGAGACCACCGAACGAGTAATATTTATTTATTTATTTATTTATTTATTTATATTTCTGCTTATACAGTATTATATTGTTAATTGCTGGTGTTTCACCCTTCAAAAATCTAAGACTCTTACCTTAGCGTGTTTAAGTATATGCGTGTCCGGCGTCAAAACCAAAACTGATAGGTGTGTTCCTTTGCCTGCCGCTTAACTGCTGGGCTGACGTCACATCTACTGCTATAGCCAATCATCGCTTGCCAGCCTGTGGATTTCCAGATCCTTCGATGGTATCAATATTTAAAGGGCGGCTTTCTTCACCCAGATGCTCATTTTTCATTCCTCAACAAGAAGTTCATTCGGTACACCAGCACTTCCACGATGCAATATTACGCTTCAAATTATTAAAATTCGAGATTCGAAACGACTACGGTAGTCTTCTATGAGGCAATATGTTTCCTCAAACAAAATTTTTAATCTCAGAATCCGTAGAATAAAATTGAAAAATAGATGAAAGCAATCACCTCCTCAATAATCTTGAAACATAAAAATCTTAGCACACATCTGAAGTGTAAAATACATGAGATCACCGAAATACATGAAATGTGAAAATATGGAGTAAGATCGTTGGCTCAGGATTTCACTAATCAAGCTCTATACTATAAATAAGAGACACAGCTACCTTATATGGAGGAAAACTTGAAGATCTATGTAAGTATTCACACAATACTTTAGATGTTTCCTCAGTTCAAGATACTGAGATGGATCTACATTCGAACCTCGGATCTGCGACCTCAGAGATAGGAAACACATTCCCTCTCCGGAATTAACCAACATTCGCCTGGGCTCGAACGACATCCTTCTGGCAAATTCTTCTATTGTTGCTGGGCTACCCCTAGCATCTTGGCAAATCTCCTCTGTAGAATCTTCATTCTCCGTCGCAAATATGTATCAGCCTCATCATTGGAAATAATTTATAGAAATATTCATATAGGTGGTGAATGAAATATTTCTATTGCTAATTGATGTTACATTAGTGTTCGTAGACTGAAGGAAATGTACAAGATGGACCGTACACTACGTCTGTATTCAAGAATACGTCGTCTAACGAAGTTCCATCGTTGTATCTTAACTTCTGTTATCGAATATGTCTCTGGCGCATGACTGTTTAGTTCATCATATCAACAATGTTAATTATGTTGAATGAAACCACTTGAAGAATAATGATAGTCATTATGATAACATTTATTTGCTGCGCCATTGTTAAAATTTCTTCGCTACTGTTCACTTGAACTGCGTTCGCCAACTTTACGTTGCAATCTAAATTGATATTCAGCTTTATTTCCAACACAATTAAAAATCTGTCTTATCAGGCTTATATTGTCGAAACGGTAAATTTTAGAACGCTTCACTTTCAACAGAATGTAGTATTCGACCTGTTATTTATATATATTCACTTGGTTCAACTCAAATCTCAATTATATAAGAAATATACTAATTTCAATGTTCCTCACAACTTCACATAAAATGTGCGGTAATCTCCTACGTTCTACCTATTAACCTAGCGTCTCCACAAGTCGGCAGTCGTCGCACTCGGACATAACTTTGGGATCTCCGTTGACCCAATAAAAACACTTCCTCACTCTTCAAAGACTGCTGGAATAAGAACTTCGATCCTTGGATCTCCCCCTCCAAGTCGAAATTTTGGCGGCCACATCAATCTCCCACCATAATTTTAGCGCGTAGATTACTAATGCTTATTACTGCGTAGATTAACCGATCTGCGGTTTTTAAAGTATCAGACATAATTTCATTTACTATTCTCTTCATTACCAAATAAGAAAATCCTCTTCTAAGGGCTTAAATGCATAATTTCACCAAATTATATAGTTGAAGTTGATCCCGTCATCAATAAGACCTCTTCCCATTGGCTCTGGGCTGGGATTCAATAGCATAATTTATTACAATATTTATAATATTTATTTCCAAACTCACTGTTGTTATGCCAATTTCAGCCTTCTAGAAGCGTCTATTGTGCAATATGTCACGTGATCGGGCTCTCCCACGGCCTCGAGCTTGTAACACTACCCTCCTGTGTCACACTTCCAGAATGTATATTTGCTGGTTAAATTTTATCATGGGGA
Organism: Meconema thalassinum; assembly: GCA_946902985.2. Classification (NCBI taxonomy): domain Eukaryota; kingdom Metazoa; phylum Arthropoda; class Insecta; order Orthoptera; family Tettigoniidae; genus Meconema; species Meconema thalassinum. Next base: position 721,666,737 of record OX336389.2, read on the forward strand.
CGGAAAATACTCTCATTTTGTCCCAGAATAATTCAATTTTCGGGGGCAGTAATTGCGAGGATAAAAGAAAAAGATACAGGAATTTCTAACTAATACTATAAAAAAAATGAGCCAGACCAATTAACGAAAACCTTCAGCCTCTCAAAGGTTTCGGCCTTTAAACGAACCGCTCTATTGTTACTACTCACACCACTATTTAATGGGGTAAATAAATTCTCATGTAAATGACATTGTGGCTACCAACCATAGGACATCTTATAGTTTAGTGGCTATCCTTCTGACATCTGGGTCCGTAGTGAGGCAGAACTGATAATGGATAGTTTCGATTCCCACCTCAGCCATCCTAGAAGCACAGTAATGTTCTATGGTTGCCCACATCTATTCTAGGTAAATGTCGGAATGACACCTAACTTACAGTCACGGCTGCCTTCAGCCCAATTCTACCCCTAATTACAAATGCACAGTCCACCATAACTACCACGATGATACCAATTATCAGGAAGATTCCACACAGGGCTATTACGGGACTAAATAAAATAAAATTCAATAAAGGGGAAGACAATAAACGAGCAATAAACGTGTACTGTAGTCTATAATATATTATAGAGAGAGTAAAGATGAATTCTGGTTTTCCTTATGACGTAAGGTAAACAGTGATATATATACTGTATATATTAATGTTTACTAGTGTAACGTTCTAGTGGTAAGCATAACTACAGTATATGTTGCAAAATTTATTTTCTATCACTCAAATACCATACCTTAAGTAAATGTGGTATGCTTAATTTGTTGGAAAATATTGTATATTAAAACCAAATATCACGAACAACGGGCAAGTAGAACTCCCATGTGAACTGATCAAAAGTTGCCGTGTTTTAACCACATATTTCATATACCAATTAGGGATATTTCAATTACAGCATCTATGGAAGGTATCACCTTATAAAGGTGACCTCAAGTAATTTTTAAGAATAGGCTATGAATCATAAATTTAAACAAGCATTTGATTAGTGTTTCTATTATTCTGTTACTCGGCATGTGTCGTGGCAATTATTCAATAAAAGTCCGCGACGATCTGTGATGATTTAATCGCTTTAGAGAGGAGGATACGGTTTAACAAGTAGTGTGCTATTTATAGCAACATTTGTAGCCACATTTGATTGAATGATGTGCGTTCAATACTGTTAAACATTACGCAAATTCTACCTGTAGGAGGGAGTTGAGCATGAGCTGTAACAGGACCGGAAAATGAAATACACGCTCATTTCCGATTCAGCAAAGCTCAGTTGCCAGCGTAAATGGAGAGAATTACCCATATCAAGCACAGCACTGATATTTCAGGAAGTTGACGAGGATTCCTGGTTTCAGCTAAACACCAGGAGAATATGTAACTAAGCTGATTACAAATATACCCCTCTAGAGTGTCTTTAATGGAAGGTAACATGCCGTAAGTCTCTAACCTCTACATAGAGTGCGATATAAACCTACCCTAACCCAGCCTATTGCTCTACAGACTTTACGAGCCCTTTTCTCTAAAATGGCACTGAACGTTTCATTGCTGTAATAGTATGGAAGAAACGTGGTCTACTAAGTACTTCTATCAGGCACTAACGTTGTGTGCTATACGTAGTATATACTGCCTCTCTTATCAAGGAGCACTTGAAGCATTCCAACAGCCTTCACGTGGCTGCAGTAATATGTTCCTCGTTCAACTGCTGTATGAATTAATGGGAATTGAGCCCAGCACGACCTGATTGCAAATGATTTGCCCATGGGTAAGCCTATTCTATCCCAGGGAGGGTGATGTTGATGATAATGGACCCTACAAGCCTATTCCATCCTAAAGAAAATGAAGTTGCTAATAACGGACCCAATACAAGTTTATTCCATCCCAGGGAAGGTGATGTTTTGCTGATAATGGACACAAAGCAAGCCTATTGTACCCAGGGGAAGGTAAGATTGCTGATAATGGACACAATACCACCCTATTCCATCCCATGTAAGGTGATGAAGCTGATAATGGACCCAAGGCAAACCTATTTTACCCGAGGGAAAGTAAGATTGCTGGTAACGGATCAAACTCAAGCATATTATTTTGATCATGCGGAAGGTGGGAGGTTTATCAAAGAACAGACTCAATAGATGGCTGAGGCTGCTGGTTAAGGACCTAATACATGCAATACACCAATGGTAAGCCTAATAAACATCACAAGGGAACATCGTGAACGTGAATTTACCGATTTCTATTCAATTATGCATATATAGATCAGATCACAAAACAAATATGTAATAAATAGTGGATTGTCGATATTATATTTTCAAAATGGCAGCTATGTGCTATGTGCAGTTTGATAGTCTTATAATTAATACACGCAAGATATCTTATCTGTTTCTCCTAATATCGTACAAAGGTTCGTGTTAATTGTTCAATTGGATGCTGAGTTATTGATTTTGAAGTAATAATAGTATGCTCAGCCAACATGTTGTATCCATGGCGAGGGGTGTTCTTTTGCCTTTGGCATACAAGGTTCTACTATTATTGCTTACTTGAGATATTGTATCTCTAAAATATGTAAATTATATGTTTATATATTTCATAATTTCAAGGTGGCCGCTGCGCGCTAAATTCAATGGCTTATTGTAATGAATAATGGTAGTGAGGTCTTTTGTATGGGGTTAATCTCTCAATAAATTTCACGTTAATTATGTAGTTATATCATCAGTTAATGTAATACCCGGATGGCCGGGGATCGAATCCCGGTGATTGCTGGGCGAAATTTTCACCTGAAAAATCACGTGACGTCAGGAAGTGCATCCGGTCTTAAATCCCCGGCCAAAACCAGAAAATGAGCCAGGTTGGCTCCGGCGACCCCAATTAATTGGAATAAGCCGAAGAAAATGATGCATGATCATCAGTTAATGTTATTATAGTTATAGTGTTAGAAATATGCCCAGCAGGCATCATAAACGTTCAGAGTCGCTGTTCTTTCGACTTGATCATAGGAAGACACGTAGGCTACAAGGTTTTATATTTTCTTAATATTCGTTGTTTTATCTTAAAAATACTTGAGGTATTCATTATCATATTCTATATTTTTAAGATGGCCGCCTTGCGTTATAAGTTATCCAGTTGTTATTCTTATGGATTATTTCATAATAATGTTAATAATATAATGTTATTGTTTTTTCGTCCCTTTTAACTATTGCGGATATTAGGGACGCCAGGGGAATTTACCCCGAAGAGGACCATTAACGTGCCAGTAAATCTACTGGCATGGCCTCGTATTTGCGCACCTTAAAATGTCAACTGACTATGCCGGAATTCAATCTCGCTATCTTGGGATCAGCAGGAAGGAATGTTACTGTTGATCCACGCAGCCAGTCAATGCTTATTTTTGCATGGTACCTTATGTGATACTTCTTTCTTACTAAGTTTCCTTTTAATTGCGCAATTACATTCTGAGTAACTCTTTATTACGTTTAAACATTACACCCAGCCACCACCTAGAACATTTTAAACCGCACTTAATTTCCTTCGGGCATACGATTCTTCATTGGGTTTCTATCTTATCACTGATTTTCGTTATTGTACTTCTAGAGCATAGAAATTCATTTATTTTTAAGTTCTGACTCTTCAGAGAGGCCCCTGCATAAAATATTCAGTTCCATAAATTTTTCACTAACGCTACTGACGTCTCTTATATAATGCTCCTCTTCTTCCAAGTTCGCTCTAATTGTGCAAAAACATCCAAGAGTACTTCATGTGTATAAATTAATATTACGCCTAACCACCATCTTATATCTACGGAATTTTCTTGGGAATACGAAGAGACTAATAAGGTTCTGTTGCATTACTAAATTTTGTTATTGTAGCTCCATGATACCGAAAGTTACCATTTTTATATGGTTTCTGGCTTAGTAAATCCACTTTAAAATAGGCAGTGCACAAGTAGATTCAACAAATGAGGGACGACGCTCGAAGCGTTTCAACAAAGTCCCGTATAAGGTCATATGCCATTCGTTCGATAGCGATGAAACTTTGGTGAGATGTTTTGTACACCCCAGGGAAGGTGTCTGGCTTAATAAATCCATTTTACAATAGGTACCGCACGAGTAGATTCAACAAATGAGCGACGACGTGCGAAGCGTTTCAATAAAGTCCCAGTATGCCTTCATATACCATTCGCCCGATAGCTATGAAACTTGGATGATATGTTGTGTACACCTCAAGGAAGGTTGCAGGATTAGTAAATCCACTTTACAATAGGCAGCACACAAGAAGATTCAACAAATGAGGGACGACGCGCGAAGTGTTTCAACAAAGTTTCGTATAATATCATATACTATTTGTCCGATAGCAATGAAACTTGGGTGAGATATTGTGGACACTTCAAGGTTGGTTTCTGGCTTTGTAAATACATTTCATAGTAGGTAGCGCACGAGTAGACTCAACAAATGAGCGACGACACGCGAAGCGTTTCAACAAAGTCCCATATGCATTCATATACCATACGTCCGATAGGTGTGAGACTTGGGTGAAATGTTGTGTACACTTTAGGGAAGGCTTTTGGCTAAGTAAATCCACTATACAATAGGCAGCACACGAGTAGATTCAACAAATGCGGGACGACGCGCGAAGCGTTTCAAAAAGTCCCATAAGCGTTCATATACCATTCGTCCGATAGCAATGAAAATTGGCTGAGATGTTGTGTACACTTCAGGGAAGGTTTCTGGCTTAGTAAACCAATTATACAATAGGTAGTGTACGAGTTGATTCAACAAATGAGTGACGCCGCGCGAATCGTTTAAACAAAATCCCGTATGCGTGCATATGCCTTTCATCCGATTGCGATGTAACTTTGAGTTATTGTGTACACGCCAGGGAAGGTTTTCGACTTAGTAAATCCATTTCACAATAGGAAGCGCACAAGTAGATGCAACAAATGAGTGACGACGCGCGAAGCTTTTCAACAAAATCCCCTATGCGTTCATATACCATTCGTCGATTGCGATGAAGCTTTGATGAGTTATTTTGTACACGCCAGGGAAGGTTTTCGACTTAGTAAATCCATTTTACAATAGGTAGCGCACGAGTAGATTCAACAAATGGGTGACAGCGCACGAATCGTTTACACAAAATCCCATATGCGTTCATATGCTATTCATCCGATTGCGATGAAACTTTGTTGAGTTGCTGTGCACGCTCCCACGAATGTTTCTAAAGTACTAAATCCATTTTACGATAGCCTAGAGGCAGTTAACGGAAATTGAAAAACATATTGTGTATCCAAAAGCACATCAAGAAACAAAATTTCAACGCCAACCCTTTCTTTGATTGGCATTGCAACGCATGCCGGGTACAGCTTGTACTTAATAAAAATAGTTTTCCTTTCCGTCGAATAATTACCTTTAATATGTCTACTTAGAACCATTTAAATAGCACTCAGCTTCAACTATCTCAATAACTTCAAACACTCCTATACAAAGATACTGCCTCTTCACAATTCTTTCATTCAATAATAAAAATCTTACGCACATCTGTCTCAACAGATTTCCCTTTAACAAATGAAACAATGACATAACTGTGCTCATTGCCATGAAAACAACATGTTCCTCCGTCAATACGGGAATATAATAAATATATTTCCTAGCCCTCGCTCTGAACACCAGGATCAGGGTGACCCTGCAAGGTTCTTTAAAATCCCGCGCATGCGCAGTGGAACGGAGTGATCTTTGTGGCCTTGATGTAATTTCAGTGTAGAGTCACAACAGATAGTAGACGCACGTTCAGTGACGTACAGCGCTTAACAACCGTATCGAACAGTATGTAATTCCCAGTAGGGTCACACTGACCCTGGAGTGCAAAGTAAGTATCTTTTTCTTATTGTTCTCGATTTTTATTTCCAACAGACTGGTTGAATTGGCCACTTTGTTATCAGAAAAAGTACATCCAAGAAGGTTATATTTTATACTTCTTAATCTAATTGTAAAGCCTCCGTGGCTTATGCGGCAGCACGCCGGCCTCTCACCGCTGGGACCGTGGTTCAAATCCCGGTCACTCCATGTGAGATCTGTGCTGGACAATACGGAGGCAGACACGTTTTTCTTCGGGCACTCCGGTTTTCCCTGGCAAAATTTCATTCCAGCAACACTCTCCACTATCATTTCATTTCATCTGTCATTCATTTAATAATTGCCCCAGAGGAGTGCGTCAGGCCTCGGCAGCCGGCACAGTCCATATCATCGCCGCTAGATGGGGGCTTCATTCATTCCATTCCTGACCCGGTCGGAGACTGGAAGCAGGCTGTGGATTTTCATTTTCAATCTAATTGTATGTTTTCATTGGTATATGTTTTCAGCTCCATATAACAAATGGCGCACAAAGGAAATATTGCGAATGATGTGGCTGCTATACTACAAAACTTGATATATCAGATAAGGAAGACTTTCAAGAGGAAGAGCTGACAGACCCTGATGATGCTAGCGAAGAACAAGTATACGATACGGATTCTGAAGGAAGTGCCGCGATTATTAAAGAAGACGACAATGATCTTCAATCCATCACATTAAGAGGGAAGAATTGGTATCGATGGAGTTTAATACCACCAAGCCGACAGGGACGACCAGTGCGTGATAATATCGTTACTCATTTACCCGGAGTTAAAGGGGAGTCAAAACGCGTCAAAACAGTCCTCGAAGCGTGGGATCTACTTAGCTCTGCTGACATAAGAAACATTATATTGCAATACACAAACGAAGAAATTAACCGAAGGGCTGTTATTGACTCTGGTTATAGCAGCATTGGTTTTATTGATGACTGTCTTAGGATTGTATTTTGCAGCAGGTGACCTTAGAAGCAACCATGTCAATCTTTCTGACCTCTGGTCCACCGACTACGGGGTTGATATTTTCAGAACTACTATGAGTCTAAGACTATTTCATTTTCTATCTTCAAGCCTGAGATTTGACCACAAAATAACAAGGCCACTTAGAAAGGAAACTGACAAGTTGTCCGCTATAAGAGAAGAATGGGATATATTCATTAAAAACTGCACATCGTATTATACACTTCATGAATATATGGCAATTGATGAGCAGTTGGTTGGGTTCAGGTGTATTTCCCTCAGAAACCAGATAAATATGGCATGAAAAATGCTGAATGATGCCAAGACGTTCTACATGCTAAATGTCCTACCATATGTTGGAACTGTTCCTAATGAACGAGGTGAATCAGTAGCAGAGTATCATGTGAGGAAGCCATTATAAATACCATGTGTGGTTATTTATAAACTATATGTGTAATATCACATCATATTGTAGACCTGATATTGCAATGACGTGCAATTTAAAGCTTGACAATTATGGTGAAACAGAATTAGTATTTTTATTACGTGTATTTGTGACAGATGAGTTAGCAATTGATTATCTTTTTGTGTTGTAAACTCAAGGATGTCATTCACGACAGACTAAAGTCGTCTTTTATTTACGGCAGTTTTCTTTGAAGAACTGAAGGATGTATTTTTGTAGATCTGTAGTCGAGTGTGACTACGCTGATGATTATGCCATTAGCAGAAGGAGGTTCCTTCAGAAGAAATGTTAATAACAATTAATCTGCATTTGGTTATTGTGTAACATACTAGAAGATATTTGTTTATACCATACACAGTGTTATATGAGGTGTTGTAAACCTATGTCTGAGCTCATACGATGATGTTCCACATTTTAAGGGAATTTAATGAAGTACAGTTCTTTGGATGAGAACGTGGCATAGATCATAAAGGAGTCATTGTATATAAGAAGTACATTTGAAGTAACATTTTAGCTGTGATGACACGAGGGTATGAGCGGAAAACAATTAGAGAAAGGTTGTCTACATATGCCACATACCTTTATTAAAGCTTTATTAAATCACGGAGTTGTATAGAAACATGCAGTTGACCTTTGCTGGTTGATTATATATGTCCGATATTGTATAAAAACCTATCTAAGATATTGTGTGTGCAGTATATTGAACACTGATGAGTGTTAGCGAAACTTAATTTTGAGAAAACATTGCATATATTTAACTACAAGTTTCATTAGGAGAGAGAACCGAGATTCACGCAGATAACGTGTTGATAGCGTTAGACATCGTTTGTTATAACGATCAGATTACCTGTAAATATTTTTAGTAATTATTTAATTAGTTAAATAATTTTATAGCGATTAATTAGTAGGATGGTTTTGTATTTGAGATGATAGTCTTTAATCTATTTTTCAATTTTTATTCTACGGATCAGTTGTTGAACTGACATTCAGATATTGTTTGAGGAATCAGATTTCCTTATGGAAGACTAGTCATTTTGACTATCGAATTTTTATTTTTATTTGAACCTGGTCGATTCTAGAAAGACTCGGAGAGTGAAAGGAAGATAGTGTTAAATATTTGGACAAATTGTTAGAGAATTGTATGAGTTACAAGCATTTTTATATAGCCAGAATTTAAATTTTAAACGAGGCGACTAGACGCACGTCAGACAGCGTGCATGCAAGCGAATGTGAGCAGAGATATGTACAGTTAGAAACCAAGGCCAGTCTATTATATAACGTGCAGCTTGGTGACAAGTCACAGCCTTGTTACTGGAAATGTTTCACGGCGCGACAGTTGGTTGTCATTTGTATCAATGAAACAGAGTAAGCAGGTGCATTACGAGATGCGTGGCAGCAGCAGTAACCTGCTGAAAGGAATGCTGTCGGCACAGGAGTTTCTATTAAACGTTTTTATCACTTACAGTAGGCCTAGACATTTAAATTTTTTTGTGATTTTAATTTACAGTTCAGTTCTTCTTCCACCAATTGTATATGGTTTATCTGCAAATGTCTAATGTTGTTACGTGATAACGCGTCAGCCAACAAAGTGTCCTTACCTGGCTGATGGACTATAGTAGCATTAAATTGTTGAGTGAATAGGGCCCATCGTGTTAATCTATCACTCGACATATCGGTTTGAAGCATGAATTGAAGTGCCTTATGATCAGTGATATTTATAATCTGGTGTCCGACTAATAGCTTCTTCCACGCTTGGCAGAGATCAGGTAACCAAGAAATGGCACTTCTGTCACTCCAAAGATGCATTTGCTAGTACTGATGTTAATATTGAACTGACTGAGGCGCTCAAGTAATAAATACAGGTGTCGTTTATGTTCATCTTCACTGGAGGAAGCTATGAGTATATCATCGATGTAGCAGTAGGTGAAATCAAAATCTCGTAGAAAGTTATCCATATATCTCTGAAAGGTCTGTGCTTCATTGCGTAATCCAAACGGTAGGGAAACAAATTCAAACAGTCCGAAGGGGGTTATTACTGCAGTCTTCGGAATATCGTCAGGATGAACTGGTATGTGATGGTATGCGCGGAGGAGATCGATCTTGGAAAAATACTTTTCTTCCATCCAGTTGACTGTTGAAGTCTTGTATATTGGGTATTGGGTAGCGATCGCGTTGAGTGATGTTGTTCAATGCCCGATAATCACCACTAGGACGCCAAGATCCATCTCTTTTGGGTACAAGGTGGAGAGGACTTGCCCAACAGCTGTTCGAAGGTAGACAGATTCCCATATCGATCATCTGCTGAAATTCTGCCTTGGCAGCTGCAAGTTTCTTTGGTGGTAATCGCCGTGCCCTAGCTGAGACTGGATGTCCAGTTGTTATGATGGGGTGCATCACACTGGAATGAGGACTTGAAATATTGATTCGTTCTTTCAGGAGATCAGGGAACTCATTGATAATTTCGGCGAACTTATGATCTGGAGGGATGGTAGGGAGTGACTCGATCACTTCTGTTTTGATCAAGGTAGCCGGTGAGGAGAGGTTAGTCGTACTGTCTATGACACATCTGTTCTTCAGGTCGATTAGCAGGATGAAATTGTGGATAAAATCAGCTCTAATTATAGCTGTTTGTACTTCTGCTATCAGAAAATTCCAACAGAAATGTCTGCGTAAACCTAAATCTAGTTTGAGAAGTCGCTCACCATACGTTTTGATTGGACTGCCATTGGCTGCATACAGTTGCCTTTTTGACACTTGCCCATGTTCCTTGAATGAAGTAGGGAGTACGGAGATATCAGCTCCTGAATCTATGAGAAATTTGTAGCCAGTTAATTTATCAATAATAAACAAGCGGCGCGATACCAAGCTCCGATCACATGCCGCGTCCAGTGGGGAGCGAGCTAGTTTTCCGGCACACTGACGTTGCAACGATAGGAGCAAGGGCTAGTGCATTTCTTAGCTCTCTCTCCAAACTTAAAATGATACTAGAAAAATGATATGTTTGGGTTATATCTACTTGTTGGTGTTTTGGAACGTGACATTGAGTCTCGCGATCTAGATTGAGATCTGGTTCTCAGTTCGTTGACACTTAAAGTTAACTGAGAAATCTGCGCTTCAAGGCGTGAAAGTCTGTCTGTTTCCAAGTTGAGGTTAGGTTGGTCTCTAAAACTTTGCTGCGTGGCTTGGGTACTGTATATGTTGTGTGTGGGAGCTGAAAATTCCATTATTTTGTCGGCCATTATTGCCAAATTGTCCAGCATATCACTACTTGACGCTAATATAGAACGCACATTGACGGGTAGCCGCTGGATAAATATCGTGCGTAAGAAATCGTCCTTAACTTGTGTTCCAGTCAAATTTCTCATTTCTCTAAGCAGTTGGGATGGTTTCTTGTCTCCTAAGTCTAATTCCGTCAGTAGCTTGTTAACTTTACGTCCCTCCGATTCTTCGAACTCTTGAACAAGCCGTTTTTTCAAGTCGGAGAAAGGCGTATTTGACAGGGGCTTGCATAGAAAATCAGATATTAAATCAGCTATCATCGGCATCTAACGCACCTAGCACATGATTAAACTTGGTAAGTTCGGCCATTATCCCTGCTATAGCAAACTGCGCTTTTATTTGCATGGCCCAAACCTTGAAGTTTTTACGCCAGATAGGAGGAATTTTTACTGCGACACGGGCTATCTCCGCGTCGTTTTGAGACACTGGACGTATCTGTAATGACTGACCTGGTATTTCTTCTCCGTTGCACGACATCACGTCGGGGTCACCAATTTAGGTACTGGGATGAAGTATTATAATATAATAAATTATATTTGATGCTGGCGACTAGGAAAACTTTTATTCCTTCTTGCAAACCTTTTATGCTAACAGAAAGAAAAACACACAAAACTAGCACAGAGTAAAGAAACAAAGAACTCTAAGTTCTCCAAAGAGCTCTTCGCTCATGGCCTCCACAATGTCTTCACTAAATTCGTCACCATGAATCCTATGTAAAAAGCCAATACAAGAAATGTAGTGAGCAGATTAGAGAATACTGAGTTTCCTAAGGCAGGGAAACCAGAATATCTCTTATCGGACCACGGAGCGCAATTCACTTCAGCCGAATTTGCATCAGACATGGCAAGATTAGGAATTAAGCACATCTTTTCGAGCTTGCTTTATCCAGAATCCAATTCTAGCGAACTATATATAGCAGAATTTAGCAAATTCTGTAGAAAATTTTGCCCAACTCATCACCCCAGTTGGGGAAAATACGAGCCAATTATTGAGGATTGTTTGAACACCACAGTTCAAGAGAGCACGGCAGAAGTTCCAATGATTCTTCACTTAGGACAGAATCCAGAAAGGCCATGGGACAACATATTTGATTTCATTCCCAGAGATCCTGATTTAGGCCGACAAGCGAGGATCGACAAGGTTAAAGAAATACTTTAGAAAGCAGCAGAGAAACGCTTGCAACGAGTTGCAGGGAAACGTTTCAGTACGCCATTAGAAATTATTGGAGATTTGGTATTATTTCGCAGACCAGTCAAGGCGAACGTGAGCAAAAAGATACACCCAAATTTGGGGTCATTTTTATTGGCCCGTTCCGCATAGAAAATGATTATGGGAATAACTGTTATAAGTTATTTGATGAAGAAAATAATGTTTGCATCAGCCCACACATGCGTATTGTGAAAGTTCTACCCTCCATCTCGCGTAAACTTCGCTTCATCGGTTAAGAAAATAGCAGCGAAAACCTGTTGCTCCTGAACACACGTCTGTCGTAACCAGGTACAAGATGCTGCTCTGGGTGGAAAGTCAGTTGCACTAAGACTTTTTACTCTTTGAAGGTGATATGGATAAAGGAGCCCGTCCTCCACACTGTCATATGACTCACATCTATAATTGCCTCTATTTCCCTAGTGCTGTTCCTTTTATTTTTGTCAATAGGGTTGAGAACTCGTTCCTCTGTGTCAGGTGTTCTTGTGCTTCTAGGTCGTCCATTATATCAGCAACAAGCCTGCTAAACGAGCGTGTTACGCATAGACGCGCATGTATTCTTTGGAACATCTTGGAATTGGGTAAACGTCAATTATGAATGTGTTCCGCTTACAAACGCGGTGCTTACTTTGCGTTACACTGCGACCGTCCATACAGATGGTGCGTGTCTGCCATTTCTGGATTCAATTGCCCCATTGTACCACGACGTGTACTGCCCGTCCACTCATTAACAAATGACGACACTTATCACACCACTTGGGTAGATTATTAGCTTGGGAATAACCTAACCCCCAAGGGAAGATGATGAAAAAAAAGGAAGTGGGTTTTCGGACTGGAGAAAAAGGATGGAGAAATAGGAAGAGAGTTTGACATAAGCTATGACTAAGAGTTCTTGCTCAAATGCAACAAGTAGTGCAAACCCTATCAATAGATTTATTTTTATTAAGCGGGAAGAGTCAAGGAAGACAAGATCTTGCCTAACCGTTATGTTAGAGAAATGATAAATCAAAGAACAAATATTTAATTTATTTAACAATGTTGATTAGTAGTTTTTTTACAAATATATAATTTTGATTTTGCAACAAATGGGGTCGCAGACCTCTGAAAACATCTAAAGCTTGCGCCAGGCAATTAATATTCTTTTGGTTTAAAACCTTTTATCTACTTCAAAATCTTCGTAAGATTTTGAAATGACGAAGATAAATAAATGAAAAATTTAAAGATAACTGACGTAATTAAAGTTAGACAATACATCGAGTACAAGGTATGTACTTTAAGAATTTCTAGATAAATATCTTAGAAAGAGTAACAACTTCGAAAGTAACAACAACGAAAAGCAGGAAGAATAAAATAGAAGTTTCTATGTCTCATTATATTAATACAGAAATACTTGGTTGGACTATGCAAATAGGGCAGGTCACTTATTGTGAAACCTGAAGAGAACAATCGAAAGGAAGTTTCTAGAATTCCTATGTTTAAGTAGGGATCACGAGACAAATGGGGCAAGTTTCCCTTTCGTGAAACCTAGAGATAACTCACTTATGAGTTGAAAGAATTGCATTCCCTAATTAGAAGGGAGAAACAATATAATTTCAAGCGTGTACTAGACACGAAATTTTACAGACATTAATTCGTGATACATAAAGAGAGAGAGGGAGGGCACTTATTGAGAGTGACGCCTCATTGAAAAAAGACCTAAAGTAACAATTTTATTATTTTGGTTTGTTAGTAAAGGGTTTGGGAAAGATCAAATGGGATTGAGGAAAAGTGTTCATGGCCGTATTTATTGTATTCGGACGAGCGCGACACGGATGAAATGTTGAACAAGCACTGATTTCACTATAGTCTGTTAATATATGAAAAGTTCACTGTAGTAGCAAAAAAGTTTATGGCAAAGAAAGTTATTGCAATGATGGAAAATAACTAGTTACACTAGATTTGCGAGAGTCTATTTCTTGAGAAAGTTGTAGATTATAGTTGAATGCGCCAGAGAAAATCCCAACGGAGGAAGAAAAATTAGATATTGATTGGTAGTTCATAAGGAAGATTCCTTAGTTTGAAAAAGTATTCCCACATGTGAGTGTAAAATACATGACAGTATAACTGGTAGATAGAGCGCAGATTCTGGAAGGTTCCAGAGCAATCATGACTGAAGAATAGGGCAAAAGTTAGTCCAGCGGTGGAACGAGCTAAGTATTTTATAGACAGTGGGTAATTTAATGGTGTCCCACGTTGTGATAAAATCTCTCATTTAATAAGCATAAGAAATGCTGCTTCCTTTTAAGATTGGCGTAGATAGACAAAAGCCCAACATGGAAAATCCCGCGAAGGATGAATATTGCCCCAAATATAGAAATCTCACACTGCCTATAAAATGATCATTAAAAAGCATGTAGCTATTTAAAATCAATTAAAATAAGTTGAAGAACGTAGAGATAGTACTTAGCTTTGTTTCATGGCGAAGGTGATGTTCCCTTTGACGGTTGATACTAAAATTCTAACAGGGCGTAGAATTTAAAAGTTTGCCTTTCGAGTTGAGGAGGCGAGCTTGAGTGGAGCTCTAACTGACTAGGTCGACTTCCGACGTACAAGTGAGTGCTGCTAGACACAGAGAAAGCACTAGCCTAGACGGCATGTCCAACAAGAAGTTGAGTGCACTAAAGAGAGTGAGCGGTTGCTCACGACGCGGAGAAGTGTAGAAGCGAAGTTTAGAAGTGAAGTGACCGAGCGGGCTGGCTGCGCGCGCGGAGGAGAGAGCAGTAGAAGGAGGGAAGAAGCGGGGGAAGCGGGCTAGTGAGGGGAGGAACAAAGAGGTTACACATAAACATGAAAAAACTTTACAAAAATAAAATTCATTGAGCGGTGTCTTCATGGAGTAATTGGTTGGTGAAGGACACGACGCCCAGCGGATTAATGTGGAAGTCTTCATGGCTTGAAGCAATGGAAGTTCGGAAGACAGCGATGGGACGCTGTCAGGCTGGTTCAGCGGAATATGAGTTTCTGTAAAAAACTGACAGAAAAAATGAACAAATGCACAGGGTAAACGGGAGTTAACAGTTCCATGTCGGTGTGTGCGGGAAAGAAATTTAAATAAATGGACTGTTATAAAGTAATGAAGAGCAAAATCTAATTCTTTCTTTCCGTGTATTTGCGAAAATACACCACCACTCCACTCTACTCTAGCGTATGACCTCTGTGGATGTGTTTACGTGTTTCCTAAGCACCTGACGTCACGTGGCTTTAAATGCAATACAAATGCACACATACTTTTATATGTACGAAACGTTCAAGTGACCTTTGTGCTCTCCACAGATGACCAACTAGCATCGAACCTCCGTCGGTGTTATCCACACCACAAGCCATGCTTGTACCATGGCAACGAACACTCATACACCATATGTTTACAGGACATATTTTGCTTCTTGCCAGGTTCTCAATCGAATCCCCAGAGCTTTCTCACCTATTTATTTACACCCTGTGTAGAGTTATTTTTACAAATATCCCATTATTTCAAGATGGCCTATACACGCTATATTTAGTGTGATATTCTCATGAGTAGTGCTACCGAGGTATTTTTACATGGTAGTCTTCTTTCGCCAGATGTGACGTGCAATTTCCCTAATATATCGTAAGTTAGTGGTATTCATGTTTTATGAATACCCTCAGGCGCCACCGTGAATCTATGAAGTCGTTGTTCTTTTGACTTGGCCATAGGAAACAACGTACAGGGTTCTACATTACTACTTATATTAATTATTGTAGCTTCAGAATACTTTGAGTTAATCATTATCATATTCCACATTTTCAAAATGGCCGTCGCGATATATATTCTCTGTAATATTCCGACAGTTTAATTCATCAAGGTCCCTTATATGGTACTTCTTCTTACCTAGGTTTCGGTTACGCATTTACATTCTGAATAAATCATTATAACGTTTAAATATTACGCATAGCCACCATTTTGAAAGTTTGGAGACACTGTTTTTTTGCCATGAGTATCCGATATCACATATACGTTTCTACGTTATCACTAATTTGAGTTTTTTGTAGCTCCTAAATATAGATAGTATTTTATTTTTAAATTATGCAATTTCAGAATGACCACTGAACGCTATATTTAGTGTGATACATGTATTACCAACGCCATTGAAGCTCTCTATATAAAACTCCTCTTCTACCAAGTTTCGTCGTAATAGTGCAATTATTTCCTGAGTTACTAATTTGTATTGTAATAGTGCGCCTAAGTGCCGTCTGAAAAGTATAGAGTCATTGTTCTTTTTGTTTGGGTAAATCAATTGACTTATAAGGTCCTACCATAATACAAAATGTTGTTATTATAGCTCTGAGATTCTGAGAGTTATTTATTAATTTATTTTGAAATTTCAATATGGTCACTGTGCGTTATATTCAGTGGGATAGTCACTTGACCAACGAAAGTGAGATCCCTTATACATTACTCATTTGTTGCCAACAGCAATCTTTATTACGCAAATAAGGTCTGAGTTGTCGAGTTTAATGTTTTAAAGGTTCACACAGCCGTCATATTGAATGTATGGAGTGTTTGTTATTTTGCTTTGGCCTTACAAGGTCATATGTACGTTCCCACCTTGTCACTAATTACCATTACTGTAGCTCTTAAGATTTTTTTGCGTGTATTTTAAGATGGCTGCTCCGTACGACGATAGCTCTGATGTACTTAAGATGTTGGTAACGGAGGGTCTTTTATGAAACTGATTAAGCAATGTGGGCATTGATTCGTCGGATCAGAACTTTTGTATGAAAAGCACTACCGCCTTCTTGAATCTGCTTATCTGATGGCCTTGTAATCCCTAAATGATAGCGTATTTTTCGGGAATTTAATATCATCATCATCATCATCATCTTCTTCTTTTCCCCTTTTCCAGGTTACACTGGGTGGGGGCAAATATGGTTCCTCTCCACTTTGTTCTGTCTTTCCACCATTACTCTTCCGACACGGTGTTCCAATCCAGGTTCCGTTTAATAATGCTATTCTTCACCGAGTCCATCCAACGCATTCTTGGTCTTCCTCGTCCTCTCTTCCCTGTCATCCGTCGTTCCAGTGCTCGTCTCGGAAGCCTTACTTCATTCATTCGTTTGACGTGACCAAACCATCTCAATCTGTTTTGCTCCAGTTTGTAATTTAGTTCCTGTACTGCCAGTTCTTTCCGTATATCTTCATTTCTCAATTTGTCTCTTCTCGTTTTCTGGACCATACTTCTCAGGAATCTCATCTCAGCTGCCTGTACTCTGCCCTGACTAAGAGGGATGAGAGCAGAGTACAGGCAGCTGAGATGAGATTGCTGAGAAATATTGTCCAGAGCACGTGAATTTAGTATACATCCAATAATTAGGTTAGTTTAAGCTTTCAACATTTGGTTGACTGCCATTTTCTTTTCGTTAAGATGACACCAATATAAGACATGACACTGAGGTGATCTTTACTAGTACTACCTCTTTGCCAAACGTATATCGAATCGGCCTGATTTGGGAGTTGATACGGGATGGGGGGATGCTTATAAATACATATACATGTATACACACATATACGCACACACACTAACACACAAACAGATACACAAACATTTGGCCTGTGTAGATCTCATATTTATTATTATCTAGGAGAAATACTGTGGAGAATGATAATTATATAAATTTGTTTATTAACCTAATGGGGTGAATTTTGACAGTTGTGAAAGATTCAAGTATTTGGGAGTACTGATTACTGAAGATAATAGCACAAGACAAGAAATAAAAGCAAGAATTGCAGCAGGTATTAGAGCTTATTGGGCACTGATAAAAATCCTCAAAGCGCGCATCCTCAGTAGAAAATCAAAGGTGACAATGTACCGAACAGTTATAAGACCAGTAATAATGTACGGCTCGGAAGCCTAGACTATGACTGTGACAGAAGAGGAGCTATTGATAAGATGGGAAAGGAAAATACTGAGGAAGATTTGTGGAGCAGTGAATGAGACAGGAAGATGGAGAATCAGGGAAAACAAAGAATTGGAGGAACTATATGGTCATCCTGATATAGTTTCGGAAGTAAACAGTAATAAGCTAAGATGGCTGGGACATGTGGAGAGAATGGCAGGTGGTTAAAAAGACCTATAGAGGAAATCCAGGTGAAAGAAGATGCAAAGGAAGACCTAGGAAACGATGGTTGGATGACGTGGAGGACGACTTACGCAAGATGGGAGTAAGAAGATGGAGGAAACGTAGAGATGATCGTCAGGATTGGGCAACGATTGTTGGAGAGGCCAAGGTCCTACATGGACTGTAGCGCCGAGAAGTAGTAGTAGTAGTAGTAGTAGTAGTAGATCTCATAAGTCTACTTTCATTCTTTTACAAAATTAGAAAGTAGACTAAAATTTGTATAATCCAAAGGTTGGTCATCATTGCCCTAAAGTGCACTATTTACAGGTAAGCTTATTTTTTGTAAAGAATAATCTCTTATTACATTCGCAAAAGAATGAAATATTTATATCCTTTGGCTTAGCTGGTAGCGAACCTCTGTGGCAGGAAGACTGAACAGAACAGTAAGCGGGCAAGCTATTTCCTGGTCCAGACTGTGCAGCAAGACCTAATAACCGTTATCAAAGGAATTTGCTGAGCAGCGTGATAAAAGTGGTGACATCATCGCTGAGCCTGGCGAAACATGATGCAAGCTAGCAAGTGGCATCCCGTATGGATTGTACGTGAGAAAATGTAAGTTGATGTGAATCATGAGATGATGCAGGTGTTGGCCTTGTACAGGGCATGATTACAGAATGCTCGAGCGTGGGTAACGGCTGATAAGGCATGAGGACTTGTTGTAGCTTGTTAAGTTCATGAGATAAGAATATAAGCCAACCAGCAAAGGATTGTTAGGCTGCAGGCATGGGTTAAAAAAAGACAAACGGGTAACACAAAATCCGATTTATTGATCAAAGAATTATAGGCTGAGGTAATCCCGAGCCATTTTACGTACATTTTCTTTCCCTTTGTTTTGAACACTTTTTCCACAAGATAATGTTTTAAACGCAGTTTTTTGGAGTTCCTCGAGATAAAACCGTCCTTTTATGGGCTAACCGTAAAAATCTTGTAGTACGTAGGTGACTGGAATGTCCAGGTTTACTTGACGAGTACAAAATAGTCCTGTTCCCCAATTCGGGGTGTAGGCCTTGTTGAAAACAGACCGAATTTACTGACACGGATATGGTCACCGATTTTAAGGAGGTGGCGTTTAGGATCAGCAGTTTTGATAGGGTTAAACAGTTCATCCAGCCACGGAATATTTTTTGTGACCAGTCACGACTTTGTCCCATTAGTTGTGTGTTTGGTATCATTGTAACGTGACACTAACTCTGGTATTAAGTCTATCCAGCGATAGGATCCCCGAGCTCTAAACTATTTCCACGTATCGGTTATTAGCGTGCGATTGAACCGCTCAACGACACTTGCTTTTAGATTGCTGTACGCGGTGTAATGGTGAATATCCAAAGATTTGAGAAAACTGAAGAAATCCTTGTTGAAAAATCCTTTTCCCCGATCTGTTTGCAGAAGCTTGGGTTGACGTTTGGGTTGTTGAATAATAATCTTGAATGCGCTGATTACTAGAGGGCCTGACTTGTGACTCACAGGTTGAACAAAGGCCATTTTGGAATAAACATCGATAACCGTGAGCATATAGCGTACACCGTCGTTCACGTTAGCATAGGGAATCATTTCTTCTAATTCGGTCTGACAAAGCTTATCCATACAACGTGACATAACCTTGAGTCCCTGATACTTACGCCTGGCAGGGCGATGCAACTCGCGAGCTATTTCCTTTTTGATGGGTGAAGGTTTAAACAATAATTTTGGCATTTCGAAGTTCTTGTTCAATTTCTTCTATTTCCCAATCGTGACCGGTGTTCCCAGCTTGACGTGAAGCATGCAAGAGCTGTAGCCACTGGACTATCTTACTGGGATTATGCCAGTAGGTAACATCTACAAGTGTTTTTAATGGTTTAATGTCACTCCCGAAGCTGACGCTGTACGACCACTGAACAGTTTTGAAATGATGGCCCTATATTGTATAGATCTATTTGCGTTAACGTCCTCAGACTGTTTATATTTTCGCCTATATCCATGGGTGGCCATCAAAATGGATTTATATTAGGTAAGTTCGTCGAACGTATAATCGTTTGAAGATGGTGAACGGGAAAATGAAAGCTTTAACAGACCTGGAGTTAATTTATAGTTTATTTTTAATGGTGACACTAGAATGACTAAATTTAATGGTTGAAACACCAATTTTAAAACAATCATCTTTATAGTAAACACCATAGGTTGTATCGGATTTATTCGTAAAGGGCGGTCCATAATATTTTATTAAAATGGTTTTGAATTTTATATGATATTCAGGACTGTTTAGCATCTCCGACAACGTAGGCTGCCTGGAGGTTGAAGATGATTCAACAATGACAGTTATTTTAGAGACTCTGGAAGACGTGGTAATTTTGCTGGTGTAATCACTTGATCATCCTCATCATTACTAGTTCCTTTCCCACAGGGACCTCTTGTAGAGTCTGCGTTGCTTTTGAAACTGTTGGTAGCTCTTCAGATGGCTTGGAACGGGGTTAAACATGGCTTTTAGAGGAGGCGCTAAATGTTGTTGAATAAACAATGAATTATCCGCATGTGATCGTTTCAATTGACGAAACTTTTGGCGAATATTATTTTTTGCTCTAATAATGTGCTCTTTCAATTGACTCTCTGCTAACGCCATGGTGTCTCGACAAATGACTTGAGAGGAAATGAGACAGCCCCTTAAATATGAATTAAATGATCAATCCCTAAGCGATAACGACCTTGATGAAGTTCACTTTGTTTGTCAACAACAAGACAGGCATGTCGTTGAGTATTCCAACACTTGGCACACAATTCAGAAAATTTCGAAAGGTCATATCCGGATTGACATGTTCATTGTAAATGTGGCGACTATTCCGCTCACCCTGGCGAAGTAAAACTATGACATTGGCATTGTCGCGAGTAAGTTAGTTAGTTAGTTACTGTTGTTTTAAGAGGTGGAACTACGAGGCCTTCTGCCCCTCGCGAGCAAGTTGTTTAGACATATTAGAATATGTGTGTTTAAGATAAGAACAATCGATATGTTTGTGACGACCCATGCTGAAATAGCTGTGAATGATGGATTGTCGTTCGGTGCATACATCATCGAAAATCATCAGCGAATCAGGCCTCACAGCATCCGGGGAAATAACATTTTCTTGCATGGAAAACGTAAAATAACCCATATTCTCCGTCCGTAATTCAGCCATGACTTGACACAGGAGCACTAGAGTGGTTGGTAGAGGGATTATGAAAAATAAAAATATTTTTAAAACGCACACCATTTGGAGCTGTATTGAGCGTGAGCAAAATATTGGTCTTTCAACATCCCGAAGGTCCCACAATGATGCAGCGAATGGAAGACGGAAACAGTGAACCGTGGCGTTGTTCATGTGATGTAGGATAGAGATGGGAAACCATGTCCCCCATGGGGAGTGACTCTTGCTGCTTAATAATATGCATATCAACTAATGGTAAAAGAGGCTAGTAAGCTGTCTATATACATGGAACCAAGCCTTGTGACAGGAACAGTATGACGACGGATGTCTTTGGACGTGCGATAAAGGCCAAGACCAAGACTGTCCCATTAAATGATCCTAAACAAGAGACAGACCCTGCCAATAAACACTATGTGGATAGGTCAGTGGTGCCACGCACTAAACAGGGAAATTATGACT
Organism: Meconema thalassinum; assembly: GCA_946902985.2. Taxonomy (NCBI): domain Eukaryota; kingdom Metazoa; phylum Arthropoda; class Insecta; order Orthoptera; family Tettigoniidae; genus Meconema; species Meconema thalassinum. The sequence goes on from OX336389.2 coordinate 721,688,321, forward strand.
TTAATGGAAAGCGGTTAACCTATGTAAAACATCCTAATGTTTCTACTGATGCCACTACAAAGAGTACGTTGATAACAAGGTGAGAGCGTTATATGACAAAGTGCCCAACCTCTCAGTCGAATGCTATACGGCTAATTCCGCATTATTCATGTGGCTGACCCTGTCGACCCTCAAGATGTCTGTACCGAACAGTTTTTAACTTTGGAAATGAACAATAGATGTGAAGTTAGAGAGAAGAGTCTACACATGAAGCGAAGACGACTAACCGACGTTTTAGACCTCATAGAGCCTCATGAGGTGGCAACCAAACAATTTGTGGAAGATTATGTATCCTGAATGATATAACCACACTCTCATGTATTTCTCATGACAATCACTAATCGAGGTTTTGTAAAAGGCAATCAAGATTTTACCTATGTTTTACCATCAGGTATAACGAGTTATCTTTTAGAGTATGATGGAAGAATTCGTATTATACCAGAAGTAAGACATTTATCGATACGATTAAACCATAGTGTCATGTCACTAGTTAGTGAACATGCCATCAGCGTGGGCGATAAACAATCTTTCCATTTGGTTATAACCTTAGAGCAAAAACAAGCAGGAAAAACCATCAATGATTTCCCGCTTTATGTACAAATTGAATATAAAGCCATGAAATAATAACCACACGTTAGTTGTCACTCAAACTTCCTTTGAAAGGTTCATCATTATGGTGAAACAAAGATACCCTGATCGATCTAAGCTGGGTGGATTTCTGCCTTGAGAAAAATCTGCAACGTGCTGGAGCTGAGCGGCTGACGTGACTTCATATCACGACTAACACGAATTTCCAGATGACCAGACAGGCTGTGAGCAGGGCATGGTGGGTTATCAACGCGTGCGAAACACGGATAGAGGCGCAGGACGAGATATATTGTACCCTTGCAAACAATTAATACGTGATCATACTTCCATCAGCTCAGTGGTTTTCGGGCCGTAGTACATACATCCCACTGTATGACACACGTATTTTGGATCAAAAGCATTAGGTCAACACTTGAAATAAACATCAAAAATCACATTAAAAAACTATTTAATATTATTCAAAATATAGGCGCTACAAAACGTAAAATACATATAAAAATCAAATTTAAAATCATTTCCTCCACACTTATTCTCTACTGAACAAGGAATCATCATAAAATGTACCTTAATATCAATAGTTTAGGTTCCATCGAACCTGACACAAAGTCTCATATAACTTTCACTTCCATAAAATTCTTTCTTCAATTAGTACAGATAAGCTCTCTATAGCTCCGTGTTTACCTTTACTACACTAAACAATGTCAAAACAAATCTTTACTCACTTATTTTGAGTATTAATTTACTGTACAATTTATTCTTTTGATAAAATTAATTATCATTTCATTGGGGTCCACATACATTCAAGTTTTTATCTCTCTCTTATACAACTTGTACTACTCTGCATTGCTGGAAAGAATTCGTGAATTCGTGCTTGGCTTGTTGTTGTTTGAGTCTTCAGTCTTTTGACTGGTTTGATACAGCCCTCCATTCCTCCCTGTCATGGCTTGAGTTTTGGAAAATACTGAATTTTTCAAATTAAACAGACTCCCCTGACTGTCTAAGATTTCCATATACTCGGGAATAATCATTCTTGGTTGTTGGTCATACACAGGGATGTTACAACTATTACTCTTTGTTTATACCTATCTGAACGATATTTAGCAAGGTAACTTCTAATAATTAGGTCACGGTGTCAATTACCGCATCATTTCCATGTTTACAAACTCTCTTAGACCTCGTGCGGACACGGGCTTGTATTTGGCCTACCCAAACACACTAGCGGGCGTCCCCCATAAATGTCAAAACATTCAAGGTGATTTTTAGGGCTGAGACGTGCTGTCTACTCCTGGCTAGACGGGACTTCCTTATTAGACCGGCTGGCTGCAAGTTATATCATCGTTCCTCTTAACTCGAAAAGCATACACAATTGTCTCATTCACATTAACTAATGCGGCCATATTATCCGCTCATATTGGCTCAGGTGAGATAACGAATTGCAGAGTATCCACTTTGGTTGGTATAAGAGATTGATACTTTAATAACTCGGTGGGATTTCGAAGGATGTGACCATTGGTTCACATCTAGTCATCTCCTAGGCAATAAATCCATTCTCGGAAGAATCAAAACACATAAGACGGAGCGGGAATATTTCACCTCTAAACCTCCTCATTTTGGTGACTTTCACGGCGGTACAAAACTCTGACCCCTTGCGCAACACAAATACACATTCAAATTCTGCCTTAAGCTAATACAATCAAAATATACTTCACCGCACACATTACACTCCGAATCAGCTCTGCTAGGCAATATTTCAAAACAATCCTAGCTTGAAAATCATATTCCCTATACCAGCGTTTTTACATATAATATTTAAGTGGCACTTTTCGAGTAGGATATTTATTTCCTAGCCGTCGTTTAAATCTCCGTTCTGCCATTAACAATTTGCCCTTCAATGATTATTAATTCAATCTTTGACATTTCTTAAGTGGAACATTAACAGTTCCACAACATTTATTTATTATTTTTGGAACCCAATGGCTTCCACCTTTTCACTCATTTTGAATACCACGATTCAACAATTATTTCAATAACTGAAATATTAACATAAAATGTTATTTCAAAATAATACACCTCCACTGAGTTTTAATGAACAAATATTAGCATGTTAATTTCACAGTTAATTTATCGTTCAAAACCGCATGTTTCATTACAAACGTTTTGTTTCGTGAATCCCTGTTTTATATGACATTCTCATTGTTTCTATTGGCACGTATTCCCCCAAAACAACACATAATCAAAATTAGGTCACCTCTTCTTGACGGATCAATACCACAATTAAATACACTGTAACACTAAAAATATCTCTAATTTTAACACACAAGAATTTTCAAGCTTAATACACTGCTTGCTTTTAACACTTTTTACACTGATTTCACTGATTTCACCTTCTCCTAGAGTGTAGGTACGAGCGACTTTTGCTCCTAGTCCTAGCTCCTAGTTGAATTAATTGAAAGTCTCGTTCGCTGCTCCCTTAGATGGTACTGGATAATAATATCCTTGTCCTTACTTTCCTAGTCATGGGCACTACGTTAAAGTATTGGCGCGATACTGTTCTGGTTTGGCTAAAAGTCTACTGCTTTGCCAAATGTCTCTGCCAGACATAAGTCCTAGAGTCGCAGATTAATGATAACTAACGCCCTATTTTCAATGTTTTTACGTTCGTCCGCGTTTGAACTTTACTACTGAAATACTATTGTGCGTATTCTATCGCTGGACGGCTTCTGAAGTCATTTCACTACTTCGATTCGCAATTACTGCGTTTAGTTCGTACATTCCTACTTATCGTCACTTTGAGCACTAACCACCTAAGCACAGGAAAGTTAGGCTTGTTACCCGGCGGTCCGACTCTATTCGGATCTTTAATGTACTTGGATAATCATGATGATGATGATAATTGTTGTTTTAAGGGGCCAGAACATCTAGGTTATCGGCCCCACTTGGATAATCACTTAGCATACTTGACGCTATACGGATGTCTCGTTTATTGTCGAGATATTTCGATATCTTCGTAAATTCACTGAGTATGTTTATGATCGTCCTATAAGACTTTTACTAAGTCCTTGTCGGCTGAATACGTTAGCGGCCAAAGTATAACACTTTGCCAAGTCCCACGGACTGGTTACTTATTTGTCGTAGCACGACGGTTGCTGACGATACGTTCCTCTCCACAGAGGTTCTCAGTTGACGACGTTGCGATACAGCAAGACTCCTTCATGGTCATTCGAAGACTGCATGTCTGATAAAACAGTGCAAGACCCTCTGGCCTGCAAAACTGGCTACGATTGATTCAGTGCGACCCGCCTCAGCGGTCGATGGTAGACTGAATATTGTGAAACACCGTGTCCTCCTCAGAGGAACACCAAGACTGAATAATTTCCGTTGGACTGGCTGCCTGTTTATTCAATTCAGCTAAAAAAGTCAATTTTCTCTTCTTCTCAAAACTAACTTTTGAACCAAGCGTCGTACGCTTGTGGAAAAATTATGTATGTTTTCCTCTTTGTCTGAACGTCTCAAATTCATTTTAATTTTCAAAAACAGATCGTAGCAAATATTTTATAAAAATTAATAAGTGCTCCTGTACTGTGTATGTGTAGATTCTTTTTTTCCCGCACTCTGAGAGACTCGCTGGTCCCTCCTATAATGACGTAATGCTCAATCATCACTTTTATTCTGTACAGTTATTAGAGATTTTTACATTTCCAAAAATTCTAATTCCCAGAGTTATAATTATTGGTGTCTCCAAATCCCAATAATTTTGCGTAGTTTCTGAAAAAGACGGTTATTTCGCAACGATTCCGGGCCTCGCCCTACACAGCGTTGCCAATTAAATGCTGAATAAACACTCTCCGGTGAATCCCTCTGCTTAATGCATGAGTGGAAATCTCCTCTGTTGGTTGCACCATTAGGCGTAATCAGCTCTGATCGCGTACGCCCGGTGACTCACACATGGCTTGTGTGCTATAACTCAGATTGTGAGACTTATCGCTCTCGAGTCACGCATAGATTTCTCATTCTGGCCACATCTCTGGCCTGTACATGGACTCAAGTCTTATGAATATTCTTTCTTGCTTTACTTAAACGGACATGGGTTCTATTCATTTACACCTCAAATGGGTACAATATTTGATATATTTTGGATTTGTGGCCCGAGATGTACATGATTCTTTTCTTGGCTTTACGGAAACAAGATTGACCGGTCATTATATTACCCATTTAACATTTGATTGCCCCTGAGCATGGCTGCGCCAGTGTTTGTTGATGATTGTGGCATGAGCCCCGCGCGGTATAGTGGAGGGCACAGTGATGACAGAAGGAGGTCTGCACATAAGTCAAGAAGCATTGCGTCAGATAACCGTCTCAGGAGCTCATGTCACCACGGACAGTTGTTAAACGATGACCAGGGTACTGGATCTGTGTCATATCCCACTCGAGCAACTGTACCTGTCAACGAAGCAGGCTGACGTGTGATACAAGTAAACAATGAATTGTTCTCATCTCGACCGACGGCAATCTGTTCGTGAAAGGGTAAAAATTATTTGTACATATGGAAATGAAAAGAACTATGAAGAACATAGAGGTCATATCCCAATTTCACCACTAGAGTGGGGGAAATGAATTATGGAACTTCCTACCCCCACCCCTTCTGCCTGGAAAGTGCTATGTCGGATCTTGACAGTGAAGTATCGTAACTGCCTGCATCGTGGCAGCATGCCAGCGAAGTATCGTAAGAGTATGCATCGTGGCAGTATGTGAGTATCGTATCGTGGCGTGAAGTGTCACCGCAGTATGTGTTAGTTAGTCGCAGTACGTGTGAAGTATCGCCGAAGTATGCGAGTGAATTATTGTAGTAGAACAAGATAGATTAGCGTTGCAGCAGAGTGCGTGGAAATTGTATCGCTGCATTGCGCGGTGTTATAGTGCAGCAGAAATTGAGTATCGAATGTGTTAATACGTCTTGAAATAGACAATTGTGTGCATTTATGGTCCGAGTCGGGAATTGAAGGTTGGTCGGATCCATGCTGTAACCAGGGTCGTGAGAAAGGTACATGTAGGATCTCACGTGATTATAAATCGCCATTATTTTTGCTAAACAAAGATTTTGCACGTGGCTACACGATATAGTAACATTTTGAAATGCCGCACGCATTCACGATAATTTAGATATAATGGGACTGTGCATATCTCTATGTGAGAACAGATGCCGTCAGTGAAATGAAAATCTATATGCTTACGATAACGCCGACAAAATACGAACGGACTGTGTGAATATTTAAACATGAATGGACATAAGTAAAATAAGAGACACTGTGAGGGCATCATTTCGGAGCCAGTGAAACGTTGTTTATAAGAGCCACGAGACGAGATATTACGAAAGCCATGCTCACACTGACCTAGTGTATCGAGGATTAATGGACGCATTGACAATATGAGTAGTAGGCCAAGATCATTTCAAACAGCTGCGCGACTTGGTAGCGCTTGAAGGCAACCCAAGCCGCTAGATAACTCACGTCAATAGTTTAAAACACGGAGTTAATTCGGGCGCTATATCTTACAGACACTGTAGCGAATTTTTATGGTGCATTCTAATGCCGCGCTACGGGAACATGGTCTCTATGAAAATGAACTCGCAAACGTGTGAAATTAAACCACTCATAATGTACGTGAACAATCATACGATGAAGTGCTCGGCACATTCAGAGGGCTTAGTGGTAAGAAGAGTCGTCGTGAAACGGAAGCACGGACCTTTTGCTGCAACGTCCGGAGATGCTGCCCCAGCGAGGAATAGGACGCTGGCACCCGATGGAGGAAGGCGTCACCAGGGAAGCGCTAGGTGCCGGAGGCGCACACCGCCTCCAGGACGCCGGGAGGTGTACGGAGATGCCGCCACCCGGACGAAGATGCCGCCACCAGGACGGAGACGCCACCGACAGGACGCTAAGGGGCCTATGGAGACACCGACGCCAATGGCGATACTGAGGGTCTGGACTAATCTGGAAGCCATGGATAAAGCAAGACATCTGTTCTCTTTCCTGTACATCGTGGGAATGAACTTCCTGTCCAAATAGCCGTGCCACCGATGAATTGAGAATGTAATACTTAACGCCTTTACGATCATCTTCATCTTCATTTCCCCTTTTCCAGCTAAAAAATATGGTTCCTCTCCACTTTGTTCTGTCGTTCCACCATTCCCCTTCCGACACGGTGTTCCAATCCAGGTTCCGTATTCTAATGCTATTCTCCACCGTGTCCATCCAACGCATTCTTGGTCTTTCTCGTATTCTCTTTTCTGTCATCCGTCGTTCCAGTGCTCTTCTTGGTAGCCTTACTTCATTTATCCGTTTGACATGTCCAAACTATCTCAATCTGTTTTGGTCCAGTTTTTTATTTAGTTTCTGTAATCCCAGTTCTTTCCGTATATCTTTATTTCTCACCCTCTCTCTCCTCGTTTTCTGGACCTTACTTCTCAGGAATCACATTTCTGCTGTCTGTACTCTGCTCTCATCCCTCTTAGTCATTGTCCAAGTTTCTGCTGCATATGTCATAATAGGAACATAATATGCTTTTTACATAACTTCCTTGGCCTTAATTGGTATAGCCTTGTTCCATACTAGTCCCCGTACCTGGTGGTAGAAAGCACTACCGAGTTGTATTCTTCTGCTAATTTCCAAATCTAGTCTTCCATCTTCAGTCTGTTCACTTCCCAAGTACTTGAAGTGTTTCACCACTTCCAATTCCTTATCTCCTTCTTTGATTACTCCTTTCCCTTCTTTCTTACCTCTACTCTTCACCACACTTTTACTCTTCTCCACATTTATCTTCAATCCCCATTGCTCAAACTTTTCATTTTATATTACGTCTATCTGTTCTTGTACCTCCATCTCACCCTCGCCATTGATCAAAACATCGTCTGCAAACAACATTACCTTCATCTTTCCCCTACTATAGTCTTTCATTGATGCCTTAGTAGTGTGTTTTGAGGGGTTCTACACCCACCGCCACCGCCACCGCTGGAATACTAAAATGGCAATATCTCGCGAACCAATCAGGCTAGAGACTTGTACGAGGTGTCATTGAACTCGGGCTGACACCCCCTTTCCAACGGACAACATATTTCAACCCCAAAAATAAAACCTACCCCTACCAGAGGGTGAAATTGAATTTTTTAGAGAATCTCTCTTTCCAATTGCAACATGTGAGAGTTTGAATGCCGATATGGAATGAAACGTTGTTCCACATAAAGTGCATATGTTCGGTGGAAAGCCACTATGAATTAACATGCTAGTTTTTTGTTTTTACACATGTCCACTCATAGGTTTGGTAAGAGGGCGGGCTTTTTAAAAGATGGTGGCTGTAGTGTAACCTAACCCAACCTAACGGGTCCTTGTGGACATGTCCTTGTTGACAAGTCATTGTGGACAGGTCCCTGTGGACAGATCCCTGTGGACGGGTCATTTTTGACGAGTCATTGTTGACGGGTCCTTGTTGACGAGTCCCTTTGGACGGGTCATTGTTGACGAGTCATTGTTGACGGGTCCTTGTTGACGAGTCCTTGTGGACAAGTCCTTGTGGACGAGTCCTTGTCCCTTTGGACTGATCCCTTTGGACGGGTCCCTTTGACCTGGTTCCTACGGACTAGCCCATGAATTTATTTAAATTATGTTAAAGGGTCTAACTACATTTGTGTGTGTGTTGAATTGACGTTGTTCACTACTACTATAATGGAATAACGATATGAAAGGAAAGTGACGAAATACATGTGAACATACAAGGGATCTAACTTGGTGGATGGATGTGTTCTAACGAGTCATTTGTAGTTGAAAGAGAATAATAATTGTTCTTAAGATGTTAAAACTGAGGAGATGGCATGTACAGTAAGACGTCTTGTTATATTTCCTGTGTCATATTACAGACATGGCAGAGAGCACACAGTTCTGTTGCTATGACTAACGGTGCAGTAATTTGAAACCGCAAGTGTTCATTAAGACAATGGGTGATGATCATGCAAAGTTAGCAGTTATTGGATATTACACAGGTGTTCCTTCCGGTGTCATGTTGCTGACATACCAGAGAGCGCACACTGCTGTTGCTATGACTGACGCTGCAGTAATTTGAATCCTCAGGTGTTGATCAAGACAATGGGTGATGATCATGCAAATTCAGCAGTCATTGGATAACACACAGGTGTTCCCAGTGTACTTTGGACTCTCAACTGTATTGGGAGAGGAATTGCAATGATCTGCAAAAAACTGCTGACACGAGCGATGAGAGTTTATATAAGAGGGGTGTCCTATATCTCCCTACTGTCGGTCTTTATTACTCGCTTTGAGTGAACAGTGCTCTATTACTGCTCAAGAGTTGAAAAAAAGCCTTTTTGGTAGAAAATCATTAAATTATTTTGCATGGTAAGTACTTATTATTAATGGATTGTAGTCTTTTATTTCTAATTGTTGTTGAAGTTATTGATTGGAATGTATTTATAGATTGATTGATTGATTGATTTGTTTACAGATAATAGGGTACCTGTAGTTTACCAGATTCCTATAATCTGTTCATTCAGTGACAGCAGTTGATAAATTATAAAAAGGTAAGTGCCCCCTCTAATAACTTTTAAACAGTTAGAGTGATATTTTCCAATGTTCACTCCTAACATGTTAGAGAAAATGGTATATTTAGCAGTCAAAAGATGGAACTACTTGAGCATGGTGTGTAAAGCTAATTTTGTAGGTTAGATTTTGATTACCGCTCTATTAAGTCTGAATGTTCATTGCTATGTGTCAGTGACAGAGGGAATATTTAAAAACTTAACCTCAGTTCACCTAACATAACCTAACTTTACCTAACTTAACCTTATCATGTGACATGTTTTACAAGTTTAAACTTGTTTTAAGACTGGCTATGACGTTACACTTAGCTCACTTAACTGGTGATCGCTGGTTTCTATCACGTGACATGTTCTACAAGTTTAGACTTGTTTTAAGACTGGCTATGACGTCACACTTAGCTCACTTAACTGGCGATCGCTGGTTTCTATCACGTGACATGTTCTACAAGTTTAGACTTGCTTTAAGACTGGCTATGACGCCACACTTAGCTCACTTAACTGGCGACCGCTGGTTTCTACCACTCTATCAAGTTCCAATGTTCACTGCTAGGTGTCAGTGACAGTGGTATATAGTAACCCCCAGTTAGAACTACATAAAGTTAGACTTGCTAGGAGTTCACAGATCGATTTAAATACCCTGCTATAACCATTCACTGGAATATAATTAAACTATTTATATTGTACTTTTTGTTTTATCTTTTATTAACATTGATGATTTCTTTCTTTTATAGATAACTTGGAAAGTAATCATTATGTTCAAGTGTGGTGACTGTAAGAAACAGTTCTCAAGACCTGACAGCTTTCAACGTCATGCAAGTACAAAACATAATCAGAAAATGTTTGTATGCAGTCATTGTGCTACAACATTTAACAGACAGGATAGTCTTACACGACATGTAAATTTAAAACATGTCAGTACTGCACCATTTTCGTGTTCAATTTGCGAACTTGGTTTTTCTGCTGTAAAGCGATATCAATTCCACATGGTTGAAGTGCATGGAGAACAACAGGAATTGAAATCTGTAAAACCATCAACTAGCACGGAACCTTTAAATGAATGTGATGCTCAAAAGCGTAAACGTTCTCAAGATTGTGAAAATAGTTGTGCAACAAAAAGAAAGAAGAATGGTGAACCTTCGATAACACATTGTGATGTATGTAATATAGATATACCTTCTTCATTCATTCATGGACATTTACGCAGTATTCATCATAAAAATAACGCTTGCCATGGAAGAAATTCCGGTCATGTTCAACAAATTGGTAGTGCATTTAAAAGTCGAATTGCTAGTTATAGACTTTATAGTAAAGAAAAAACTCAAAGTATTGAATCATTTTAAAAAAATGTTCAACCTACTGTGTTTGGCTTAGTAGTAAATGTTTTATTAGAGCATAAAACAATTAAAATGAATTTTGAACTTTTTGGCCTTTATGTAAAAACTGGGAGCGAAGGTGAAATTACGGATATCAAATCCTTTAATACAAAAACATAATTGTTAGCGAATCAACTAATATTAGTTATATATACCAAAATATTTCAAGTGCTATCATTGTGAAGAGTGAAGAGTTCCAGGAAAGGGAGTCAGGCTGGGCGTTAGTTGAAGTACTTTATTTAGAAACCAACATGAATAAATACAACCCCCTTCGAGCATCATCATACGTTGATTTACCTGCATGGATTAAACGGAAGAAAGCTTGTGTAAACGTTATGAATAGTGACCATGCATGTTTTGCATGGGCTGTAACCTCAGCTCTCCATCCAGCAGCGATGCATGAGAATAGAACGTCATCATATCCTCACTATTCTTCAGTGTTAGATTTAGAAGAAATGGAATTTCCTATGGCGATAAAAGACATTCAACGTTTTGAAGAGCTGAACAATGTAAGTATTAATGTTTATGGAATTGAAAATAAGAGTATAGTTGGTCCTCTATATTATACTCAGGAAAAAAAGGATATTCATGTAAATTTACTATACATAACCGAAGGTGAAAATGCTCACTATTGTTGGATAAAACATTTATGTAGACTTGTTGGTAATCAACTATCAAAATACAAAGGTAAGAAGTGGTTGTGTGATGGCTGTTTGCTATATTTCAGAAAAGAGGACCAACTAATTCAACATCAAAAATGGGGGTGTAATCATGTTTGTACGGTATTACCGACTCCTAAAAATAACATTCTAAAATTTAAGGATTATGAGAAACAGCTTCGAGTACCATTTGTTATATATGCTGACTTCGAGGCTTTGCTAAAACCATTTAATACATGTTCATCGAATCCAGCCCAACCTTTCACCAACACTACTCACATTCATGAACCTTTTAGCTTTGCATATTATATTAAATGTAGTTATGATGACTCTTTAAATAAGTTTGAGCTCTATAGAGGACCTGATGCACCTAAAGTTTTTATGGAAAGGCTTGAGAAAGATGCCATCCGTATATCTTCTATTTCAAATACGATCATTCCAATGGAGCCACTAACTTCATCAGAGCAAATGAATTTTGAAACTGAAACTAATTGTTTTATATGTAGTGAATGTTTATATACAGACAGGGTTCGCGATCATGACCATTTAACAGGAAAATATCGTGGTGCGGCTCACCAAGAATGTAATTTAAATTATAGAGTAAGTAAATTCATTCCGGTCATTCTACACAATGGTAGCAAATACGATAACCACTTTATCGTTAAAGAATTTGGAGCTTCAGATGTGAAAATTGATGTTATTGCAAATAATAAGGAACAATACATATCGTTCACAAAATACATCAAAACTAGCAATAAAAAAACCATTAAACTGCGATTTTTAGATTCATTCCGCTTTATGCCGAGTAGTCTTGATAAGCTGACTAGTAATTTAAAATCAGATCAGTTTCATGAAATTCAACGTGTCTTTCCTAAAGAAGATGATTTTAATTTGATTCGTCAAAAGGGTATATTCCCTTATGAATATATTAGCTGTGTGGAACGTCTTGAGGAGTGTTGTTTACCACCGAAAGATGCATTTTACAGTTCCTTAAACACAAGTCATATCAGTGATCAGGAATATTTACATGCACAACGTGTATGGGCACAGTTTAACATTCAAACTTTAGGAGAATTTTCAGACATATATTTGAAGACAGATGTGTTGTTATTAGCAGATGTTTTTGAAAATTTTCGGAATGTTTGTATGAAAACTTATGACCTTGATCCTTGTCAGTATTTCACAGCTCCTGGGTTAAGTTTCAGTTCAATGTTGAAAAAAACGAAAGTAAATTTAGAATTAATGACTGATATAGACATGATCAATTTTATAAAATCATCAATTCGAGGTGGATTAAGCCAATGTAGTGGACGGTACTCTAAAGCGAATAATAAATACATGCCTAGCTACAACCCTTGTGAAGAGTCAAAGTATATTGTCTACCTCGATGCAAATAACCAATATGGTTGGGCTATGAGTCAATATCTACCACTGAAAGATTTTCGCTGGCTGACACAACCTGAAATTGATGTCTTACATGTTGACACTCTTAATGATAAAGATGATAAAGGATATATTTTAGAGGTAAATCTTGAGTACACTAAAGAGTTACATGATGATCATAATGATTTACCATTTTGTCCTGAGAATATGAAATCTCCATACATCACATCACGAACAAAAATGTTAATTGCTAATGTGAATGATAAATGTAAATATGTAATACATTATCAAAACTTGAAACAGTGTCTACAGCATGGATTGAAATTAACTAAAATTCATCGAGTATTGCAATTTCATCAGTCAGCATGGCTCAAACCGTATATTGATCTGAACAATAATTTAAGAACACTGTCAACAAACGCGTTTGAAAAAGATTTTTATAAACTCATGCATAATAGTGTTTTTGGAAAGACTATGGAGAATGTTGATAAACGAGTTGATGTAAAGCTGATAACAAAGTGGGAGAATGATGGTAAAAGGTATGGTGCGAGCAACTTAATAAGCAAGCCTAACTTTCATAGCTGTTCAATTATTCATGAGGATTTAGTTGTAATACAAATGAATCGTCTTAAAGTAACTTACAACAAACCCATATATGTGGGTTACACCATTCTGGAATTGTCAAAAACACTTATGTATGAATTTCACTATGATTTTGTAAAGAAAAACTATCTTGATAATGCTAAATTACTCTACACAGACACAGATTCTTTTATTTATGAGTTTAAAACTGATGATTTTTATGAGGATATCAAAACTGAGCTAAATAGGTTTGATACAAGTGACTATCCCGAGGATAATATTTACCATTTACCTCTAGTAAACAAAAAGGTTCTTGGGAAATTTAAGGATGAATGTGCTGGTTGTATTATAGACACCTTTGTAGGCACAAAATCTAAATCATACAGCTATATGACAATTGATGATGTAGTAGTAAAAAAATTAAAAGGAGTGAAAAAGGATGTTGTTAGTAAAGAGTTAGATATAAGTGATTATAAAAACTGTATAGTTAGTAACCCACCTGTATTATATAAGAAAATGAGTGTATTTAGAAGTAAAAATCATCAGCTACATACCCATTTGTTGAACAAAGTTGCTTTAAGTAATGAAGACAACAAACGATTCATTATACCCAACACATTTGATACTTTTGCTTGGGGAAACAGTCGCATTGACGACTATTACTTTACTTAAGTCTAATGATCACTATATTGTAATATTTGTAGTGTGTTTTATATTGTAATATTTTTTTGTAAAAACTGTAAGTAGAATGTATAATGTTAGGCTACTGTAGTTTAGTAAAAATAAGATAAGTAATACATTTTAGTGTAAAATGTTTGCTTTTGTATATTACGAAAAAGATTTTTAAAAAATGTACAGAATGTGTGAACTAAACAAGGGAAATGTAAAAATGTAAAGTGGAAATTGTAAATATCCATGTGTGAAAAAAGTGAAATAGTTATCACCATTTTAAAATTAAAAAGACATTGTGATCTGGTAAACCTTGTTTTTATTTCACAACAACAAAAATGTATAGAATGAGTAAACTAAACAAGGAAAATGTAAAAAAATGAAAAGTGGAAATTGTAAATATTCATGTGTGAAAAAAAATGAAATGGCTATCACCATTTAAAAAAATAAAAGATATAGTGATTTAGTGAACCTTATTTATATTTCACAAAAAAAATTTACAGAATGTGTGAACTAAACAAGGGGAATGTAAAAAATGTAAAGTGGAAATTGTAAATATTCATGTGTGAAAAAATGAAAATGATGAAATGACTATCACCATTTTTAAAATTAAAAGACATTGTGATCTGGTAAACCTTGTTTTTATTTCACAACAACAAAAATGTACAGAATGTTTAAACTAAACAAGGGGAATGTAAAAAAATGTAAAGTGGAAATTGTAAATATTCATGTGTGAAAAAAATGAAATGGCAATCACCATTTTTTTAAATAAAAGACATTGTGATCTTGTAAACCTTGTTTTTATTTCACAACAAATAGAGCTTTACAAAAATAGAATACAAAGAAATACCAATTCCTCAATCCTTTTCAATGTCCATGTCCACTCATTACTAACTTTCCTTTTATAACACTAATCACAATGAAGACTGCCAACCTCTCTCCCACTGAGACATCACAGAATGTCAAAAGTTGTTTAGCTTTTCAACGATACTTTATCCGCTACACGTCTTAATGCAGGATGACTGTGGTGATAAGAAAGGTGTATGCTTGATCCAAAGGATTAATAGGTATATCACTACACTGCAAAAGGTTCTTCAAGACAAGTTCCAGGACTACACAAATAATAACCAGGTAGGTAGATTTCGAAAGTCAAGTATTGAATTACTTTTTCAATGACGCCATTGCCAGTACAGGTCTGGCATATCCTTTCCCATTGGTGGTAAAAAGGTTTGATCTTCCTCTTCCTCTGTGGATGACGTTTGTTGTTGCTGCTTTTTTTCTCCATCACACCCGTGGAATGAGGAAACAAAGTCTTTACACTGACTTTTATGACCATGATACAGTTTGACCAGCTGGCAAGTAGCACACTGTCGCATAGAGGGTATTTTTGCCATAGCCACTTGCTTATGGTGATCATAATCCGTACATGGTTGCAATTCACTTAACACAGGGTCTTGAGTCCATGATTTTGGTACATGTTGCCAGATTTCTTTCACTGCATTTGCTGCGACATAATAAATGAATGATTTTGGAAGAGCCAATAATTCTTCTTTAGTAAAACTGTCTAGTTTCTTCTTACACACAAAGAACTTTCCAATCGCTTTATCGGTAGCATCCCCTTTCTCCATGGTATTACGTTGATGTTTACACGTCGCTTGTAGAAATCTCACTGGTGTCATCCACAGGTAAACCTTTAGTTTTAATTTTATTTAACAACTCCCAGCAGGCATTGGTGGATAGCCAATGAAACAATTGCCACACCTGTGCCAAGGCTTTATGGGTAATATTGACACAGGGGCAGCGATCCATGAGTGTTTGTAGCGATGGACAGCCCATGTCCATTAAATCGATACATTGACAGTAAGACGCTAAAAATGGTTGTAGCCATTGACGTTTTTCACTACCTTTCACAAATATTACATGGGCAGAAGACAAGTGGGCTTTCATGACCATGTCCAGGTGCTTATATGAAATGGTTCCCTGCTTCCAGTCTAGTTGCATATGAGTTTCAATCCACTGGGTTTGTTTACGGTCTTTATCACACAACAAATCAAACGCATAAGGTGGTTTAAACACCAAATGAGTAGCTTGTGATATCCAAAAAGTGGAACAATCGATGATGGCCACTTCTTTAAATATAAATTTGTTATCTCCAATTTTAAACCCTTGACAGTCGACAATCAGTGTACGCAACATGTTCACTCTTGTCTGGATCAAGTCCAACTGACCACAGACTGACAATTGTTCAGTAAGGTGTACCCATGTCATTTACTTACATTCCATTCTAGTAAAAGAACAGAAAAACATCGAGTAGTCACTATAGAGGTTAGGATATGACAGGGGGGGGGGGCATAAGAAATAATAATATAACAACAACAACCAATTTTTTATGTCATTATTTTATTAGCATAACAAGTTTTACATTCTTTTTTCATTCTAGGATAGAGGCGGTACCATCTCATACAACAAAAAAGTCTTTTGTGTTTATAGTGTCCATAACACCGATGATATCCCAATGTCTCTAAACTGGATGTTTTTGACTGTGAGCTGCTCACTGAAGCACTGCCGGCACCATAAAGTCCACACGTATCATAACTTTTTTCATCACTCAGAGGCATGAGTGAGGGGTAACTTGAATTACAGGGTATATTACCCACCTCCATTCTGCACAGGTAGGGACAGGCAGGTGACCAGCGCTGATGTTCCTGCATGGGTTCATCGCTCTCTTGCCATTGGTCTAAGATGATGGGACAAAACACACATTTCACTTCATCTCTTGTTTTTAAATAGTAGAATCCAGCGGCTGCTAAGGCTTGAGGGTTTATAAAAGGCACCGGCCACGTCGCAAAGGTCTTGAAACGTTGTTCCTCAGATTTTAAATTCATGGATGTAACTTCTCTTGAGGCTTGAAAGCAAGACATGACTGAGCGGTTTGATGTGTGTTGACCTGCTATTTATACACTTGTCACTTGGTTGGACAGTGGATAATAGTTGACTTGTTTGTGATGAATAATCAAACAGTAGGCCGTGGTATTGGCTGGAACATTGTCATGCGTTTCAAAATCTAGTCGAATGTCAATATTGGATGGTTTGACAGACTCTTCCAAGTAGGAACAGTCAAAGACAATCAGTGGCGCCCTTGTCTTAAAAGCTTGGGGTGATAACATTGGACAATTCTCTTTTTGATAATACGACCATCTAAATTTAGAAAACAAGTCGTACAGGGGGGCAAACTTATTTTTTGAAAAATCTAAATCCAGCCCTTCATAGGGAAACACAGCACCGTTGAGGAAAAGACGTGCATTTCTCAATTGCAGGTGATCAAATTGCGTGACATCTTTGGTTTGTTGATACTTGCGATTCGTTTGAAAACCCACAATCATGTAGAGAGGTCTCTCTGTATAGCGGGCTGTTTTTATAGACCAACTGTGTGTGTTGGTGGTGGGCAATAACGGGTACTCATGGAGTGCCCAGCTTCTAAATTCCATGGGTAGAGGTATATCTCTCTTTACCATTTTGAGTATGTCCAGTTTTTTGCTATCGTTAAGGGTCACATGAGGCACTTTCCATAGCAAGCGTTGTAGTTGAATTTTTGAATCAATGGAGGCATTGTCGACTCCCTTGAGTGCATTATTATCACTCCTGTCTCTCACCAGATAAAGCACTTGCCTTGCGTTGACCACAATGCGCTGGTGATCTTCAGCAAAGCCTAAAATCAGTTTAAGAGGTAAATATCCAGTGAAGGTGCCATCGGTGTGTACCATCCAGTCATTGGTTGAGTCAGGGCACCAACCCGCCATGCAAAGTGTTTTAGCTTCTTCCTCACTATAAGAGGGATATAGTTTCATGACACTGGAAATACCCACATTTCGAGTGCTATCCACCACGATATCGTTAATGACATAACGTACTTCAGAAAACAGGAAGGCGAAAGCATGGTTGGCTAACTTGGATGTAGTGGGTGTAGAACCATCGGCTTTGGTGAGCCGACCTTCCATCTGCATAACACTTTCATGTGGTAGAGTGTAAATATCTTGGTTGTTGATAACAAATTGAATTTCATCATTGTTATTGAGTCCAGGTGTTTGAGCTTGATAAGAATGCAGATCAATTCTTACCACTCCTAGTTGCTCCTCGATGTGGTTCGCTACCTCTAGAATAGAATTCATCGCGGGGGTTAATGTGGTAACCCAAATGCTGTAAAATCTGCTTGTTCTGAGATGTTAACGTGTATTCACGTGGTAAACAACTAACACCATTCCTAGACGGTGCTGTTGCTTTATATACAAACTTCATAGTGGTTTTAGCACCAACTTGTAAGTCACTGGTGTGGTAGAATCTAGATCAATGAGTTGTTGCTCTCTATTGATCAGTCTTAATGTTATATTACTAATACCATCGACAGCCACAGAATGAAAAAGCACCACTGGAGGGTTTTCACGAATAATATAGCCATTGGGCGATGTTACAATAAAGTCATAAAGCGAATGCGACGGTTCTTGATTGGTGTACACTTGACTAATAATATTACACGTCACCGACACATGATGGTCCTCAATGAATTTCACTTCATGGTCTGATTCATGTTTTTTGTTGGGCTCTAACACACGTGGTTTAAATCCTAGTAATGGAACAATGGAATCGGAGTGAGTTTTAAAGTCAATTTTGAATGTAGAAAAAATACTGCAGCGATGAGTGTTGGTATTTCCTACAAGTTCAAACTTGCGCGTTCCATCGAGAAATGACTTTAAACCATATTCATTGATCAACACCACATAAATGTGTTCATAAATGTCATCTATCGTGTATCCACCAGAGTTCAGGGTGAGCACAGAATCATCATAGTAAAACTTGTTGTTCACATTTTCACGTATGTTGTATATTCGATTGTACGTTTCAAGAGAAACAAGTCCTAAACCATAAGGTTTTTCACTCAATTCGATAGGTGGGTAAAAGTCTAGACTCACTTCAGGTCCACGTCCATGCAGTGTAAACGTCTTACTTTCCACCGACATACTGTTGACGTTTTTGCTTATGTTGCGTCTTATATAAAAAAATTAAACATAAACGTCCACACTGTTGGCTGTTAAACGTTTGCTCACGTTTCACATTATAATATATCTTGATCCTGTTTCCAAAATAGGCCACTAGTTCCATGGGCGGGGGTAAATTTCCAAAACTGTCAAAGTACCATACAGTAAATCCCTCTTTGACATAAGCTACATAATGTGTTCCAGGTCCTCGG
The DNA here is from genome assembly GCA_946902985.2 of Meconema thalassinum. Taxonomy (NCBI): domain Eukaryota; kingdom Metazoa; phylum Arthropoda; class Insecta; order Orthoptera; family Tettigoniidae; genus Meconema; species Meconema thalassinum. Next base: position 721,707,461 of record OX336389.2, read on the forward strand.
TGATCATCCAAATTGACAACAGCACATTCATGTTTCCAGGGTCGTGAGGGTAATTGGTTTCGCATAAACACACCTCGAAAATGAGAAAGCTTTAGTTGTTTAGCATAGCTTTCCACTTGCTGATGCGTCAGGGCATGTCTTGCTATGGCTGAGGTTAAAGATGTTTTTTTTTATTTCGAAAAGGTGAAATTCCAAATCCTTGTTGATAAAAGGCTGGCTTCAAATTGACATTTCTAGCCCCCATAGCAATGGCCTCCATTGTTTCATTGTGTCGCTGACTTTCTTTGAGTTGTTGCTTGCCTTGTTGCGCGGCTTTAATAGTTTTTGCCACTGCACTGGCACCGCCTAAAAGTGAACCCAGAGCAGCCAGACCAGCGAATAATACAGTTAAAAATCCCGCTCGTTTAGGGACGGGGATCACTCGCCCTTGTTTTGAACCCTGTCGCTGACGTTTTGGAATAACATGTCTCTGTGCTACTCGAAGAGCTTTCCTTATGGTCAACACATTATTTTTTCTTTTTTTCTTTCGTAAGGGCTTGTCCACGAATGTCATAAGCCCAGGCTTTGCCAAGGACAGGCTTTTTGTCTTTCTCACCACATATCTTTGTTTCACCATGATGATGATGACCAACAACCTTTCACAAGAAAGTTTAAGTCACAACTAACATTAGATTGTTATTTCATGGCTGTATATTCCAATTCTACATAAAGTGGGAAATCATTTATGGTTTTTCCAGCTTGCTTTTCATTCCATGTCAACAGGAGATGAAAGGATAATTCGTCTCCTGCATTGACCATTTCATGGTTATGGACCAACATCCTATGACCATTTATCTCTATTTGTAAATGGTTCTCATCAGGTATGGCATATTTGATGTGGATGGTTCCATTATAGTGTAGTCGATAGTGCCTTAAACCCGAAGCAAGCACATAGGTCAAGTGCTGGTCATGAACTAGCGGTATATGGTTTCTCTCATTCACAGGTTTTACATTTGTCAGATGCACTAAAAATACAGATGGGATAAATTTATAAAGCCTTTTCATTTCATAGGTCACGTATCGCTTGGTACAGACATCATCATCTTCTTGTGGGTCTTCCACGTGAATAATGCGGTGATGATTAGCGCTATAGCCATCCACCGTAAGCTGAGGCACTTTATCATAAAACTCATACACCTTGTTATCCACATACTTTTTTGTAGTAACGTCTGTAGACACTTGAGGATGTTTTACATGAGTTAACCGCTTTCCTTTAAAGTCATAATCTCCTTGTTTTGTGCGTGGCACTACTGACCTATCCACATAGTGTTTATTAGCAGGATCTGTTTCTTGTTTAGGATCATGTATGGGAACAGACCTAGCTTTGACCATCAACGCACGTCCAAAGACATCCATCGTCAACCTGTAATACGAGTCTACTGTTTCTATGACGAGGCTCGGTGCGATGTATATAGACAGCCTGCTAGCCTCTCTAAGCCTTAGTTGAAATGAAGCTAATTAAGCAGCAAGAGTCATTCCCTGTGAGGGACATGGTTTCCCATCTCTGCCCCACATCACGTGAACAACGCCATGGTTCACTGTTTCCATCTTCCATTCGCTGCATCATTGTGGGACCTTCCGGCTGTGGAAAGACCAATCTTTTGCTGACACTTATTACAGCGCCCAATGGTCTGTGTTTTCAAAATATTTATATTTTCGCAAAATCTCTCTACCAACCCCTCTACGTGTTTCTGGATCAAGTCATGTCTGGATTAAAAAATGAGAATATGGGGTATTTTACATTTTCCACGCATGAAAATGTTATTTCACCGGATGAGGTAAAGCCTGATTCACTCATGATTTTCGATGATGTATCCACTGAACGACAAGGTATCATTCAAAGCTATTTCAGCATGGGTCGACACAAACATATCGATTGCTTCTATCTTGGACAAACGTATTCTAAAATAACTAAACAGTTGATTCGTGACAATGCCAATGTCATTGTTTTATTTCGCCAGGACGAGAGGAACAGTCGTTACATTTATAATGAACATGTGAATCCGGATATGACCTTTCAAATGTTTACAGAATTGTGTGGCAAGTGCTGGAACACACAACGTCATGCCTGTTTAGTGATTGACAAACAAAGTGAACTCAACCAAGGGCGGTATCGCTTAGGGTTTGATCATTTTATTGCTATTTAAGGCAGTGTATCATTCCCTCTCAAGTCATTTGTCGCGACATCATGGCGTTAGCAGAGAGTCAATTGAAAAAGCATATTATTAGAGCAAAAAATACTATTCGCCAAAAGTTTCGTCAATTGAAACGATCGCGTGCGGATCATGCTTTGTTTATTCAACAACATTTAGCACCTCCGCTAAAAGCTATGTTGAAACCCTCTATCAAGCCATTTGAAACGCTACCTACCGTTTCACAAGCCAGTCAGACGCACCACGAGGACTCTGAGGAAGAGAAAGAGGAAGATGAAGAGGAACAGGAAGATTTAACTAGTGTTAGCGAAGTTGAGGATAATGAGGAACAAGTGTTTACGCCTCAAAAAAAGGCATCACCCCTTGCAGAGTTTTTAAGAAAAAGGAAATCCTTGGCCATGGTCGAAACCCCTTGCCCTTCCAGATCGTCTCCATTTTCACAACTCTTGGCCACTCCTCAACATAAAGCTCAACTGAAAAACATTTTAATAAAATATTATGGATCAACACTGGAACCCTATTTCACCAATCTATTTGTTGGAAACACAGATACCACATATGGCGTTCGCTATGAGAATGATAGTTTTAAAATTGGTGATTCATCGATTAAATTTAGTCATACTAAAGCTGTCATTAAAAAGATCAACTATAAATTAACACCAGGACTGTTAAAGCTACTATTCTCTAGGACTCCCTCATCTCAAGATTATACGTCAGAGGACCTTAGTAAATATAAATCCATTTTATTGGATACCCATGCTCACAAAAGACAGTATGATCCCACTCAACAAGTGAATGCTAATATATCCCAAAAATATAAAACCATCATTGCAAAAATGTTCCCCACTAGTCAAAGTGGTCGTCGTAAAGTGTCCGCTTCAGGGGTGACATTTAAACCATTAAAACCCCTTGTGGATGTTACCTACTGGCACAATCCAAATAAACTCGTCCAGCGACTACAGCTGTTGCATGCTTCACGTCAAGCCGGCCATACTGGTCACGATTGGGAAATTCAAGAAATTGAGGAAGAACTTCGAAATGCCAAAATTATTGTTTAAGCCCTCACCCATTAAAATGGGTATTGCTCACGAGTTGCATCGTCCAGCTAGACGTCACTATCAGCGACTCAAGGTGATTTCACAGGGTGTGGATGAACTTTGGCAAGCAGACTTGGTTGAAATGATTCCCTATGCTAACGTTTACGATGGTGTACGCTATATGTTGACGGTCATTGATGTTTATTCCAAAATGGCGTTTGTTGAACCTGTGCGTCGCAAGTCTAGTCCACTAGTCACCAAAGCCTTTCAACATATTATTCAACAATCTAAACGTCAACCTCAGCTGCTACAAACCGACCAGGGAAAGAAATTTTTCAACAAGGAATTCTCCAGTTTTCTCAAATCTAAGGATATTCACCATTACACCACGTACAGCAATCTCAAAGCCAGCGTGGTCGAGCGGTTCAACCGAACATTGAAAACCCATATGTGGAAAGCGTTTACCGCTCAGGGCACTTATCGCTGGTTGGACTTATTACCTGAGTTAGTGTCACGTTACAACGACACCAAACACAGAACCATTGGGACCAAGCCACGACTTGTAACTAAAAATATTCCACAACTGGATAAACTGTTTAACCCAATAAAAAAGCAGACCCTAAACGTCATCGCCTTAATATTGGGGACCATGTTCGTGTGAGCAAATTCAAGTCCGTCTTCGACAAGGGCTACACATCAAATTGGGGGACAGAACTATTTCGAATTCGTCAAGTCAACCTGAACAGTCCAGTCACCTATTTACTCGAGGACCTCAAACATCAACCCATAAAAGGCAGGTTTTATCTTCAAGAACTTCAAAAGACAGCGTTTCCTAAACATTACCTTGTGGAAAAAGTGTTGAAACAAAAAGGAAATAAACTATATGTAAAATGGTTGGGATTTAGCACAGCCTTTAATTCTTGGATTAATAAATTACATGTTGTGTGAACCTGTGTGTCTTGTATTTAATTATTTACTAATGTTGTACTTAACCTACAGTCCTATGTACAGTCCTCAGCTATACATGTATTATGAGCAAATACATATTTCTTTCTCTCTTCACCTGTGTTCTCTCTTACACTAACTCTCCCTCCTTCACCTCTCACCACTGTCAAAACAGGTTGTGACTTGTTAGCTCTTATCGTGCACGTGTACAGGTGATCACCTGTGTGTTAGATCATATTACACATGAACTTGCATTTTCTCACGTATGAAGCAAAACAGGATGTGACTTGTTTCACAAGGAGGACGGTAATAAGTTCATCTCACACGTGTTCACATGTATTTCGTCACTTTCCTTTCATATCGTTATTCCATTATAGTAGTAGTGAACAACGTCAATTCAACACACACACAAATGTAGTTAGACCCTTTAACATAATTTAAATAAATTCATGGGCTAGTCCGTAGGAACCAGGTCAAAGGGACCCGTCCAAATGGATCAGTCCAAAGGGACAAGGACTCGTCCACAAGGACTCGTCAACAAGGACCCGTCAACAATGACTCGTCAACAATGACCCGTCCACAGGGACTCGTCAACAAGGACCCGTCAACAATGACTCGTCAAAAATGACCCGTCCACAGGGATCTGTCCACAGGGACCTGTCCACAATGACTTGTCAACAAGGACCTGTCCACAAGGACCCGTTAGGTTGGGTTAGGTTACACTACAGCCACCATCTTTTAAAAAGCCCGCCCTCTTACCAAACCTATGAGTGGACATGTGTAAAAACAAAAAACTAGCATGTTAATTCATAGTGGCTTTCCACCAAACATATGCACTTTATGTGGAACAACGTTTCATTCCATATCGGCATTCAAACTCTCACATGTTGCAATTGGAAAGAGAGATTCTCTAAAAAATTCAATTTCACCCTCTAGTAGGGGTAGGTTTTATTTTTGGGGTTGAAATATGTTGTCCGTTGGAAAGGGGGTGTCAGCCCGAGTTCAATGACACCTCGTACAAGTCTCTAGCCTGATTGGTTCGCGAGATATTGCCATTTTAGTATTCCAGCGGTGGCGGTGGCGGTGGGTGTAGAACCCCTCAAAACACACTACTTGCCTTCATGATATCATCCATCACCATTAAGATCAATAATGGTCACAACACACTTCCTTGCTTTAGTCCAGTGTCAATTTTAAACCATTCCGATGTCCCAATTCTAGTCTTCACACTACTGTAGCAATCCATGCACATTCCTTTTATCGTGTCTCTCAGTTCCTTGCCTATCCCGCTATTTGTTAAGCTTTCCCTAACTTTTGTTCTAGGGATGCTATCATAGGCCTTTTCTAGATCAAAAAAGTCATTACCATATCCTTCCCATATTCCTAACTCTTTTCAATGTTCTGTCTTAGAAAGAAAAAGGGTTCCACTGTTCACATGCCCCTCTCTAAAACCAAACTGCTCCTCCTCTATTTGACTTTCTATCGTTACTCTAATTCTTTTTTCTAGGATTCTTTCCATTAGTTTGGCAACATGCGAGATGATGGTGATTCCTCGGTAGTTACCACACACATTCCTCTCTCCTTTCTTGAATATTGGCAATATTATTCCCTTTTTCCAGTCTTCAGGTACTTTCTTCTCTCTCCACACACTCCTGAGAAGTCGGTATATCCACTCCAGTCCCACTGGTACTGCCGCCTTGATCATTTCGATTGCCACTTCGTCGATTCCCTCAGCTTTCCCTATCTTCATCTTCTTAACTGCCCATTACATTTCTGCCATAGTAATGTCTGGTTCTTCTTCTATTTCTTTCTCCACCATTTTGGCTGTTTTTGTAACTTCAACAGCTCGCTGAAATATACTTTCCATCTGTCCGTTATCTCTTCTGGTTTTGTCAATATTTACGACCATTTAGTTTAATGTTATTTAGATTTCTTGCAGTATTACTTTTCAGAGCTCATATGCAATTAGATAGCATTATTTAATGAGATGCAGAACTTATTTTGAATTTCCGAATTTAATAATATCAATAATCTTGATTTCTTAAATGATAATATGAGAGATATATACATCATTTTAAAGCAATATGGTTTCATTATGTAATATATTACCAGGGAGAGTTGTTGGAAACTGTAATACTTAATCTGATATAAACTTGATGCAATGTGCATGCATAATTATAATACGTTTGTCGACAGTACGGTCGGATATTATGGTCATTGCCATCCTGAATATTCATGGGTCAGTTAAGATTGAAATTATAATTAAATGATGTGAAGGAAACAATTAGGAACAACGAGTTTAGGTACCTTTAGCGTACTTAATACCATAAGAGGCCGATGTCCAGATAAAGCCGACATGCCTTGTTAAGGGTGGATTTTTGTTTCATGTAAATTAGTGCATGACTTTCGTGGTTGGATAAAATGTGGAATTAATCAATGATTGTGATGAGGTATTGTCCCGTCAAGCTGGGTGCTTGGATGATGATGTTTCGCAGATCAGTGCTTGACTGCTGAATAGATTATAAGGATGTGGTCCTTAATCTAAATAATATGTTGCAATTCTAAAGGTTTAATATTGGAGTAGAGCAATAGAATGATAGGTTGCAAGCTTTCTATTACAAGGTAGTTTGGATCCTCACACATGGATTTGGCTGGAATGGCTTCGATTGAGGTCTATTATAATACATATAATTATTTAATGGATGTAAATATATCAGGTGAGCACACTATAGGTTTCATAATCTGTTTCCGGAATGTCAGAATTTGTAATAATTTATTGACGATAACTGAATACACCAAGGATTGCAGTGAAGGAAATGAATGTAATAATGATAAAAAATGTGGAAGCATGAACATAAAAATTATATTTGGTGGTCTCATGACTGATTTGATTTCAGAATAAATATCACTAGTGCGACGTAATATTTAAACAATTATGATGTTAATTAATTCATTTGTGGGTATTTGAACTAAGTGAACTTGATAATTATGGATAATATGTTTTTTCGATATTAATAATATGGTTAGCTACTTTTGCGGTCCGATAAGGGAGATGCGTCTTTAACTGTATAGAGTAAAACCTATGTAAATTTTACGTAGTTTTCCTTCTTCGACCATATGCCTCGAGCGTAAACTTAGGAATTTTGTGTGGACTGTGTTTGAATATATGCCTGTGCGACGCCATCTATTTTGATTTTTATTTCTTTTTAAATTTGCTAGGCGATCTCCTTATCGAGACTTAATCAACAGGACATCCGTGAGTTGGGAATAATTTAGCTTCTTTTATTTCAGGGACTCTGAATTTCTTTTTTTTTACTTGGTACCAACCTTAATTTTTGAACTCATGTGTACTAGGTTAAAGCCGCCCTTTCTTTTTTCCTTGCACTATTGATCCAATAAAGGAGCAGTGATTTTATCCAGGATTTCTCATTTCTTGCTTGGTCACTCAAATTGGTGTGTTTGCCGATGGTTTTTGCTTCGATGAGCCCTTCCAACCCCAACCTCTAAGTGACCCGAGACACTTTGTCTCTTTCCTGGCCGAGCATTTGCATTTTTTTATAGAAACCAAAATCCACGCACCAATTTGTTTTTCACTCTCTGACCGTTTCTTCTGACGGGGCCGGGGTGTGAGCCGGGTCATCGCTTGTTCATCGGAGAAACGGGCTCAATACGTAAAGAAAAAGAATAAAAAAAGGACCCAGTCGTCACAAAGAATGGCGTTAAAGCACTTGTTTACATGCCCTTGCGAAATTAGAAAAAAATTAAAAAAATTGATGGCTGTTGGAAAAGCACTCCAAGCAGCACAGAGACGTGTCAATGTAAAAAATAAACGACAGGTTTTAAAACATGGCCGAGTGATTCCTGTTCCGAAACGAGCTGGGTGATTACCTGGTTTGTTTGCTGGGCTCGCAGCCCTGGGTTCACTTCTTGGTGGTGCTAGTGCTGTTGCAGAACTAGGAAGTCCACCCAAGAGGCAAAGGAACAATTAAAAGAAAATAAACGACACAATGAAACCATGGAAACCATTGCTATGAGGGCTAGAAACGCGAATTTAAAGCCAGCCTTCTATAAACAACGACTTAGTATTTACCTATCACCAATAAAAATTAATAACGCTCATGCCGAGACTTTCCCTAACCCATGAAGAAGTCAAAAGCTATACGAAACAACTAAGGATTTCGCATTTTCGAGGCGTGTTTATACGAAACCAATTACCGCCACAACCATGGAAACAGGGATGTGCCATCTAGATGATCACCGAAGACCAGGAACCCATTATTAGGCTTATGTCAAACATCGTTCCGCCGTGTGGTACTTTGACAGTTTTGGTAAACTCCCTCCGCCTATAGAACTATACAAGTATTTTGGAAACATCTCAAATATATACTATAATGTGAATCGTCAACAAAAGTTCAACACCCAAGAGTGCGGGCGCCTCATGTTTCTATATAAGACACAACGTGAGCAGAAAAGTAAACGGTATGGCAGCAGAAAGTAAAACGTTTATATTGCATGGACGTGGACCTGAAGGCAGCCTAGACTTTTACCCCCCTATTGAATTGAGGGAAAGACCTTATGTTTTAGGGCTTGTTTCTCTTGAAACTTACAATAGAATTTTCAACATACGTTAAAATATCAACTACAAGTTTTACTATGATGATTCCATGCTAGCCCTGGCCCCTGCTGGATACACCATAGACAATATTTATGAACACATTTACGTGGTGCTGGTGAAGCAATATGATTTAAAACCATTTCGTGATGGAACACGCGAGTTTGAACTTGTCGGCCACACCATAACTCTTCGCTGCAGTATTTCATACTCGTTTTAGATTAATTTAAAAATCACAACCAGATTCCATCGGCCTTTACTGGAGTTTCTACCACAAGTTCTTGAACCAAACAAAATGCACTATCCGGATCACGAATTGAAATTGATTGAGGACCATCACGTGTCAGTGTCGTGTAATATTATTAGCAACGTGTACAAGAATCAAGAGCCATCCCATTCGCTCTACGATTTTATTGTGGCATTGCCTAATGGCTATATTATTCGTGAAAACCCCTCAGTGGTGCTTTTTCATTATGTGGGTGTGGATCATATTAGCAATATAACCTTAGGACTGGTAAATAGGAACCAACAACTCATTCAACTAGATTCTCGCACGCCTGTGACTTATAAATTGGTTCTAAAACCACTCTGAAGTTGGTGTATGAAGCAACAACACCGTCTACGATGGGTGTGAGTTGTTTTCTACGTGAATACACGTTAAAACGTAAGGAAAAGCAGATTTTACAGCATCTAGGTTATAACCTAAGCCTACGTAATGAATTCTATCCTAGAGGTGGTGAACCGCATCGAGGAGCAAGACGGCATTCTAATAATTGATCCGTATTGCTATCAATCTCAAACACAAGGGTTAAATAACAATGATGAAATTCAATTTGTTATCAACAATCAAGATATTTACAACCTACCGCTTGAAAGTGTCATTCAAATTGAAAGTAGGCTCACAAAAGCGGTCGGCTCGACACCTACAACATCGAAGTTAGCCAACCATGCTTTCGCCTTTCTTTTTCCGAGGTGCACTATATGATTAATGATATTGTGGTGGATAGCACTCGGAATGTACGCATGACAAGTGTCATGAAACTATAACCCTCTTATAGTGTGGAAGAAGGTTTAACTCTTTGCATGGCTGGTTGGTGTCTGACTTGACCAATGACTGGATGGTTCGCACAGTTGGAACCCTTACTGAATTTTTACCTCTTTAAAATAATTTTGGGTTTTGCCAAAGATCACCAGCGTATTGTGGTAAACGCAAGACAAGTACTTATCTTGTCAGAGACTGGAGCGATTATAATGCATTCAAGGGAGCCAATAACGATGTCATCGATTCGAAAATTCAACCACAACGGTTTCTATGGAACGTTCCACACGTTACCCTTTCAGATAACACAAAACTGGAGATGCTCAAGATTGTGGGAAAGGATATGCCTCTACCCATGGAATTTAGAAGCTGGGTGCTACATTAGTACCCACTATTGCCAACGACCAACACACATAGTTGGTCTGTGAAAACAGCACGCTATACATGATAGTGGGTTTTCAAACGAATCGCAAGTATCAACAAACCAAATAAGTTACTCAACTTGATCACTTACAATTGAGAAATATAAGACTTTTCATGAACGGAGCGGACGGGTTGGATTTGGATTATTCAAAAATGAAGTTTGGCCCTCTCTACGACTTGTTTTCTCGTTTAGATGGCCTTATTATAAAACACAGAATTGCCCCATCTTGAAACCCCAAGAGTTTAAGGCAAGGGCGCCACTGGTGGTCTTTCATTGTTTCCACTTGGAATAGTCTCTCTATACATCCAATATTGACATCCGACTAGATTTTGAAACTTATGACAATGTCCCGCAAATCACCACGGCTTTTTTGTCTCATTATGCATCACAAACAAGTAAACTATTATCCACCGTCCAACCAAGTGACTAGTGTATAAATGACAGGCAAACAAACGTCAAGCAACTCAGTCATGGATTGCCTCAAAGCCACAAGTGAAGATACACCAATGATTTTAAAATCTGAGGAACAGGGATTCCAGACATTTTCGACATGGCCTGTACCTTTCATTAACCCTCAAGCCTTGGCAGCGGCTGGTTTCTATTATTAAAAAATAAGACATGAAGAGAAATGTGTTTTTTTTCAATTACCATAGACCAGTGCGAAGAGAGTGATGAACCCATGCAAGCGCTGATCACCAGCCTACCCCTACCTCTGTAGAATGGATGTGGGTAATATACCATGCCATTCAAGCTACCCATCCCTAGTGCCCCTAAGTGATGGAAAAAGTTAGGATACGTGTGGACCTTATGGCGTCAACGGTGCTTTGGTTAGCAGTACAGAATCAGATGAACAAAAATTCAATGTGGAAACTCCCTGTCTTGAGACATTGGGACATCACAGGTGTTATGGACGCTAAAAACACATACGACTTTATTGTTGTATGAGTTGGTTCCGTCCCTATCCCAGAATGACGAATGATATGTAAGGCTTGTTATGTCTTTTATGCAAATAAAATTATGTATGAAAATATGTTCTTATTAATTCTAATCCTTAATATTTGCTAGTGAGTATTTACTTGACCAAATGTAACCTAACTCTACCTAACCTAACTTAACCTAACCTAAGTAAGCGCGATTATAGTGGGCGCAATTTAACTAGGGCGCAATTTTCACTAGAATGCGATTTGATTAAATGCTGCCAGGTGCAGCTTCCTTGGGGGAGGAGCTCTGAACTGAGTAGGGGTTTTTCTGTACTCTGTGGAAGACGGATCTGGGCGGGGAAGTCCTCAGCCCCGACACGGCGCGTCCCAATGGCTGATAGGGGCTCTTGTTGAGAGTGGTGCTTGCACCCGCGGATCAACTGAGGACGTGATATAGTGCAGCAGCTATATCATTATTTTTGATCCAAGACCGATCTGTCGACCATGCATCAGCAAACAGCTGCATCATATCATGGCATCCTTGGATGTTGGGATGTGATGTGGTTACTGCGCATTGAGGAAGGCAACGGGAAACCACCTCAATTATTTTCCCCCAGGATAATCTACATGGCTGAAAACCCAATTGCATTGGCCCTTAGTCCCGGGCAGACCTTAAGTGGTCAGAGGGTGCGAAGAATCTCCCGGTCAGCCCTGAAGATAGGAACGTGGAATGTACGGAGTACGTTTGAAGCAGGAAAGATTCACAATACAATTCATGAGATTGCGCCGATAAAGGTCTAGTAATAATAATAATAATGCGCGTCAGAGTAGCAGTGGAAGAATAAAATCAACAAGGTCGCAAAATGGACAGGGGAAAAGACGTCTTGCTCGACCCGGTGCTGGGCCCAAGGTTTTCGGAGCGAGCAAAAGATGATTTCCAAAAAACCAAATGCAAACAAATAATTGCTTAATGGAATAATCAAAAGTGCAAAAACGAGATTCCCATAAAATTAATTAAAGAAATCCCAGAGCCGTGTTAATCGTGCCTTTGTTACGTCACAAAGACAAGATTGACGAAATCGAGATAAGGATAAGGATAAGGAAGGGGAACTTAAATGTAAGAAATGAAAAGACAAGGGAGCTATATTACTTAAAATATAAAAATGTATTAAGGATAAAAGAAAGAGCGTGTACACGAAATAAACATATTATTTAAAACAAAGAAAAAGGCAAGCTATGACAAGATCAGTAATACAAAAGAAACCCAATACCAAGAATAAAGAATTCAAAAACTTAAAAAAAACTGAAAAGCACGACAGAACCTGAGTACCGCTCAACAACATGAATCTAACGAAAAGATACAAACTTGAAAGAAAATAAAACGAAACTTACAAAAGTTAGAGAGAAACGACAAACTTGCAAAAAGTCAAACTTCGAACTGCTAAGACGCGAAGCTTTTCATGATGTTATGTAAACATACCGGAGGGAAGGGGGAGGAGTGAGGGGAGTAAAACAAAGGGGAGAGAGATCTCACGGAGATAGGAGGAAGGAGAAGACAAGGGGAATTATAATTAAGTTATGTAATACGGCGAAAATCGAAAGAGAAAAACAAAACAAAAGGAAAATGAGATATACGGAGATACATTACATTACAATTGACTTGGGACGAAAGAGACCGGTAAAAATCGAAAGCACGCTATAATAAAATAGGCTTATATTCCAACATAATGCCGCACCAACGCGACATATAAAAAAAAGAATAATATGACATCGGAGCTGGAGAAAATCCCAGTTAACCACCGTCACATATATTCTATAAACAAAAGGGACACGTATTAGTGGGACGTTGGACATCAGTCCCGTTACCTCACACATACTGTCCACAAACAAAGGTCCAATTGCTACCAATCAAATGAAACATTTGTGGTACAAAGAGACACCGACGCAAAAGACGAGCACTAAGGCCCGACAGGAAATATATATAAGCCAAGACGCAGAAACGCAATACTTTCGAATCTTACAGGTATTAACCAAAATAATAAAACTGTGAGAAGGGCACATAACAAAAGCAACAAAAAGAACTCCGCCGTATGACATTACGCAAGGTCCCGGAGATCTGGTTCAAGGATTAAAATACTAACAATAACATCTTGAAAAGGAAAGAGAATTAAGCAAAAGAAGGAACGTTTAACAAAAACAATTACATTGCGTTAGATAGAAATACATTGAGCCGTACTCACATTCCGCTGCGCCATGAGGGTGGGCCTCTGCCCGAATACACACGTTCGCCTTACATCTCGGCGCGTCTAAGACTGACTTAGCTTCTGTCCCCCCAGAGGGGAGAGAAGCCTCTCAGAAAAATCAAATGCGTAGTTTGGGAGTGGCCCCAAACTCGCGTCAAATATTGTCAGAGCCAATGGCAGAACGAATTGCACAACAAAATGCAAGGTAGCAACAACACTAGCCAATACGAGAGAACAAGGCAGTATGTAGCCAGGGGTTGCACAACGTTAGACAGAGAGATACATACAGACAAACTGCGCACTTTTAAACTCTCGAGGCGTAATATAGAGATGTCACAACACATGACAATAATAATAATAATAATCATGATGATAATAATAATAATTACAATAAATTCTGAAAAGTGGTTCAAATTCCACCGCTTTCTCCAAAAAAAATTCTTTTACATAACAAAGGCATAAAAGAATTTTTTCTTTTTCATAACAAAATTATATAAAATAACATTCTTCGATTAGATACATTTGAACAGGGTGAAGGAAAGAAGATTACATCATGTACACCAGATACACACATGAAAAATTAAGACATAATAAAATGTTCTCACATTTCTCTTATTCATAAGACGCAGCTTAATTAAAAGTTCTTTGAACGTCATAACTTCCATAAAAGGCTTGACGAAACGCAAGTCTCTTTTCTCAAACACACATATATTTTCATACACACGTATTCACGAAGATGTTCACTGGTGAGGAAATTTTTTTCTTTTTTTGGTACGAAAGAAAAAAAAACTTTAAGATGAAATTAAAACAACAAAAATTCAAATCATATAAAGGATCAGTACAGGCGTGAAATAAAGGCGGATCCTACCTCTACTGCACGTCAATACGTCACACATATAAAAAATGGATGTACCAAAAAGAAAATAATGATAATAAAACGGTCAATCTTGAGCTAGACTCTGCCAGATGACGTGGAGAAAGCGAAGTCTTCTTAATGGCGACCTTCTGGAAATCAGCCAATTTTCTAATAATAAAAGAAAGAGAAAGGTTAAATCATGATCACAAAAAAATATAAAGGGGAGCACCCTGTATACAAAATAAGGCTTGCGTCGGGGAAATATTTGGGGTTACATAAGCTGCGTAAGGGGGAAAGTGGATTCATTCTGCCAGCTGGAAAGTAAAAGTATGAATAGGCAGGGTCGTCAGACCAAATGAAAGAAGAGAAAACGAGCCGTGAACAGGGTCTAAAGGATACACCGGCCACTTCTCAGGTACTTGGAGACTAGCTATCGCTACCGGAAACACTCTCCAAATATATGACAGATACAGGAAAATAATACACATTATCTTAGAGAAAACATATTAGATTGAAATTATTTATAAAAACATGATTTCACAAAAACGTAAAACAGAAGTTACGATAAATAGTAAACAACTATATCAATAAACAAATCACTGTCACTACAAGAAAAGAATGTAAGTCAACAGACCATCTCAGGCGCTGTCGAACAATAGCAAGTCGTGTCTGCAGCTCGGACAATGGGCCGGGCCGGCTCCCTACAACAAAAGCAGGCAGGTACCGGAAATTGCCTTAGGTAGAAGTATAGTTCAACACATCTTTCGAAATCCTCCGTGTAACTCAGGCGGCCACGGGTGTCTCCTGCCTAACTAGATACATAGAAGGAGTAAAGGGGCAAAATATACTAATAACCTTCATCAAAAGACATTAGGTACTAACAAATAAAAGGGAATAATAACTCAAAGTAGCTGTCGAAAAAAATAAAAAAAATGCCATCCCGGACAGAGAACGAAAATCCAAATAATTACGTTACAAAATACCTTCCAAATAAAAGGAACAGACTGGAACCTCGCATAAAACCAATCAAGACCAGACATACAATCAATCAAACTCGAAACCCAATAATAAATATTACCAACCCACAAAAATAAAATGGTTACAGCGTCAATATACGGGCCGTAGACCTCAGAGGTACCGCATTAAAAAAAAATAAAGACATAGAGGGTATGGCCTATCCCATACAAATATAAGAAAATTGGGTAATGCACGCCAGAGTAGTTCACACGAACATCAATGTCCCATACCAAGGATGCCGTAGACCTAAAATGGTTGGTATCTCTGAGTAATACTTATCGTATATTTGGTTTGCCAATAAAAACGAATAAATAGTTCGTACGTAATATATATATAGTTTAAATTGAATAGGGTATAAAATCAAAATTGAACTAAATTTGAAACCACCCACAAATAACTGTTGATAAAAATTCATTAAACTCATTGACTCACACATTCATCTCAAAATACAACCAACAACAACAACACTACATACATACTCCTTCCCATAAACAAATCGAAATTTCCCCATTACATCAGAATGCTAATATGAGTCGTTGGAACACCATGGAAACTCAAATAACGGACTACAGGTCATCGTGACAAACTTCATCCCATACTAAAGATTGACGAATCGTGTAGAATCTATGTACATCCTAAGTGGGCGTCGAAGCCGTGGGACAGGTCCCATACCCTAATCCCGACGGAGACCTCACCTAGCAGGTTTCCCAACGAAATACACACTACCATACTGAACATATAGTAACATCAAGCTTATATAAACAATTTTAAATGAAAACCAAAATTGAAAATCCCCTGACAAAAATAAAACAATCACCCTCCCTAATTATGAAACAAACTTAACTCCCAATCATAACACACATAATAGCTCAACAGACCATTCATAACTGAGACAACAAACACTTTACTAACATCAAACGTTAGTATAATTACGCGAGGCTCAAGGTGGGTCGGGGTGACCGTAGGATTTAAAGAGACGGTTCCCATAAGTGGGCCGGGGAAAACTTCGGAGAAAGAGGGGCGGGGGTTTTAGGCTGTACGGTAATGACAAGAAACCTGTCAGCAGCTGTTCCAGACTGAGACGTATGAAGGCGTGAGGCGAGTTCTGAGAAATATCACAGTTAACAAAGCGACTATTTACAACAAAGGTAAGGACTCAAACCCTTGAGAGAAATGCATTTTCTACTTCACAGAAAGTAAAATAAAAACGTCCACAACACTGACGAAATGAAAAAGAAGAGAAAGCAAACAAAATTTTCTGTCGCCTTAAAATCACCGTTAACTAAACAAATGTCTACTAGAGGAAGCAAATACATAAAACCAGGTTACAATACCGTGACGTGTCGTGTTCCAGCGATGCGATGTACTCACTGATATGTTGCCACTGTTCACCTCGAAGCTGGGTCTTTTGGATGTCTTGTTTACTTGATGGACAAAACCACCTTTCCTTGGAGATGGGTTTCCTGGATGCCCGTAGTTCACACAGAAAGTAACTTCACCCTTTCTTCAGGGGTGGGGGAAAACAATTCACTGAATTCCTTAAACTCAAAGAAAAACAAATTTTAATACAATGTAAATGAAGAGAAAAATAATAAAAGGTTAATAAATTGAGAGAGGAGAGGAGGGAACGATTTCGCACGCAACCATGCGATCTGCTACCATTGCGCCGATAAAGGTCTAGTAATAATAATAATAATGCGCGTCAGAGTAGCAGTGGAAGAATAAAATCAACAAGGTCGCAAAATGGACAGGGGAAAAGACGTCTTGCTCGACCCGGTGCTGGGCCCAAGGTTTTCGGAGCGAGCAAAAGATGATTTCCAAAAAACCAAATGCAAACAAATAATTGCTTAATGGAATAATCAAAAGTGCAAAAACGAGATTCCCATAAAATTAATTAAAGAAATCCCAGAGCCGTGTTAATCGTGCCTTTGTTACGTCACAAAGACAAGATTGACGAAATCGAGATAAGGATAAGGATAAGGAAGGGGAACTTAAATGTAAGAAATGAAAAGACAAGGGAGCTATATTACTTAAAATATAAAAATGTATTAAGGATAAAAGAAAGAGCGTGTACACGAAATAAACATATTATTTAAAACAAAGAAAAAGGCAAGCTATGAAAAGATCAGTAATACAAAAGAAACCCAATACCAAGAATAAAGAATTCAAAAACTTAAAAAAAACTGAAAAGCACGACAGAACCTGAGTACCGCTCAACAACATGAATCTAACGAAAAGATACAAACTTGAAAGAAAATAAAACGAAACTTACAAAAGTTAGAGAGAAACGACAAACTTACAAAAAGTAAAACTTCGAACTGCTAAGACGCGAAGCTTTTCATGATGTTATGTAAACATACCGGAGGGAAGGGGGAGGAGTGAGGGGAGTAAAACAAAGGGGAGAGAGATCTCACGGAGATAGGAGGAAGGAGAAGACAAGGGGAATTATAATTAAGTTATGTAATACGGCGAAAATCGAAAGAGAAAAACAAAACAAAAGGAAAATGAGATATACGGAGATACATTACATTACAATTGACTTGGGACGAAAGAGACCGGTAAAAATCGAAAGCACGCTATAATAAAATAGGCTTATATTCCAACATAATGCCGCACCAACGCGACATATAAAAAAAAAGAATAATATGACATCGGAGCTGGAGAAAATCCCAGTTAACCACCGTCACATATATTCTATAAACAAAAGGGACACGTATTAGTGGGACGTTGGACATCAGTCCCGTTACCTCACACATACTGTCCACAAACAAAGGTCCAATTGCTACCAATCAAATGAAACATTTGTGGTACAAAGAGACACCGACGCAAAAGACGAGCACTAAGGCCCGACAGGAAATATATATAAGCCAAGACGCAGAAACGCAATACTTTCGAATCTTACAGGTATTAACCAAAATAATAAAACTGTGAGAAGGGCACATAACAAAAGCAACAAAAAGAACTCCGCCGTATGACATTACGCAAGGTCCCGGAGATCTGGTTCAAGGATTAAAATACTAACAATAACATCTTGAAAAGGAAAGAGAATTAAGCAAAAGAAGGAACGTTTAACAAAAACAATTACATTGCGTTAGATAGAAATACATTGAGCCGTACTCACATTCCGCTGCGCCATGAGGGTGGGCCTCTGCCCGAATACACACGTTCGCCTTACATCTCGGCGCGTCTAAGACTGACTTAGCTTCTGTCCCCCCAGAGGGGAGAGAAGCCTCTCAGAAAAATCAAATGCGTAGTTTGGGAGTGGCCCCAAACTCGCGTCAAATATTGTCAGAGCCAATGGCAGAACGAATTGCACAACAAAATGCAAGGTAGCAACAACACTAGCCAATACGAGAGAACAAGGCAGTATGTAGCCAGGGGTTGCACAACGTTAGACAGAGAGATACATACAGACAAACTGCGCACTTTTAAACTCTCGAGGCGTAATATAGAGATGTCACAACACATGACAATAATAATAATAATAATCATGATGATAATAATAATAATTACAATAAATTCTGAAAAGTGGTTCAAGATGAAGAGGATGAATGTGTCCATAATGGGTATAAGTGAGATGAGATGGCCGGGGATTGTAATGTGGAGGATTGCATGGTATATTACAGTGGTAATAATGATGCCAGGCATTTGCTTGGAGTGGGTTTTATAGTGGACAAAAGTTTGCAGTCTGCTGTTATCAGTTGTATACCATTCTCCAGTAGAATGATGATGTTAAAATTACGTGGTAAACCTTTCCACATTAATCTCATTCAAGTGTACGCCCCTACTAGTGACAAAAGCGATGAAGATGTTGAGGAATTCTATGCCCAAATTCAGACCGTCCTCAAAGACACCAAAGAACATGATGTAACCCTTGTTATGGGAGATTTTAATGCAAAGGTTGGGAAAGGTTCTGAAGAACACATTGTGGTCCAGTGGGGTCTCGGACAAAGAAACAACAGAGGGGACCGTTTAGTGCAGTTTTGTAGAGAGGAGAACTTTGTCATTGCTAATACTTGGTTTAAGCTTCCTGCCAGGAGACTTTATACGTGGAAAGTACCTGCTGATAGTCCAGACAACATAATAAGAAATCAAATTGATTTCATTCTAATTAAAAACAGATTTAGGAACAGCGTGATTTTTGCAAAAACCTATCCAGGAGCAGATGTTCCTTCTGACCACAATCCTCTCATTAGCAAAATTTGTGTCCGGCTTAACAAGATTCCGATAAAACAACTCAAAAGAAATATGATACTGATGCCCATCTGGAAATAAATACAAGGTCACAGGTGGCTGCTGCTCTTGCCACTGATCATAAGATCTTAAGATATTGAATTCAAATGACATGCAGCCCTTGGAACTTTGGGACACTTTTAAAACCTCATTGAAGAGGGTTGGAGATCATTTTCTTAAGAACAAGAGACAACATAAAAAAGGAAGGCATGGATGACGGATGAAATATTGAATCTAATGAATAAACGAAGAGAAGTCAAAGGAAGAGATAATGAAGAATATTGGTTTATTCATAGATTGATAAAGAATAAGGTCAGACAAGCCAAGGAAGCTTGAATGACAGATAGGTGCAAAGAAATTGAAGAACTTAATAGTAAATATGATACTTTCCAGGTCCATAAGAAAATCAAAGAAGTTTCAGGTAGACACTGGAAAAGAAACACAGTCAATTTAGTTGATGGTCAAGGTAACACGGTATTTGAAGTTGAAGAAAAATTACAGGTTCGGGAGAACTATATACAAGAGCTATTTAATGATGATCATCTTCCTTCCCGACACGAAATTCCTTCAGTTGTTGGACCCATGATCACCATGGATGAAGTGAAATATGTGATTAGGATAGCGAAAAATGGTAAGGCTCCTGGTCAAGATGATATTCCAGTGGAATTATTGAAGATCTTGGACGCTCTTGTGACGCTCACTAATTTATATAACAAGATATACGACACGGGCATATTACCAGAAGACTGGCTCTTGTCTACCTTTATTGCTCTTCCGAAGAAACCGATGGCTAAGTCATGTAGTGACTTCAGGTCAATCAGTCTTGTGAGTCATGTGCTCAAGGTATTTCTCAATGTTATCCATAATCGCATATACAGGAATTGCGAGATGAATATCAGTGACACGCAGTTTGGGTTCCGCAACGGTCTAGGAACTCGTGAGGCATTATTTGCGCTTCAAGTTCTTTTACAGAGATGCCGTGAGGTAAATCAGGATGTATATGCATGTTTTCTGGACTATGCAAAAGCCTTTGACCGTTGTCAGCATGATAAGTTGTATAATGCACTCAAGAACTCAGGAATAGATGAGAAAGACATTCGGATCATCATTAATTTATACTGGGGTCAAAAGGCTAGTATCAGAATTGATGGACATATATCGAGATAAGTGAAAATAATGCGTGGTGTGAGACAAGCATGCATTCTTTCACCGCTTCTTTATAATATCTATGCAGAACAGATTTTCTCTGAGGCACTTGATGGCATTCAACAAGGTATTAAGGTCAATGGTAATTATATTAATAATATACGGTACGCAGATGATACTGTATTGATTGCAAATAATTTAGAAGGACTTAAAGAGATTGTTGCTATGGTGTATCAAGAGAGTAAACAATATGGCCTTGACCTCAACATTAAGAAAACAAAATATATGATAATATCACGAAAATCATCATTGTCACAAGTTCTTTTAGTCGTTGGACATCAGATTGAGCGAGTCAAGGGTTTGGTTTATTTAGGACAGAATATTAATGAGAATTGGGATCCTTCGGTTGAAATAAGATGCCGTATAGAGAAGGCTAGATCCATCTTTATGACAATGAAACAACTACTATGCTGTCGAGATCTCAGTATGACGCTTAAGAAACGAATTGTGAAGTGTTATGTTGTCTCCACCCTTCTTTATGGTGTTGAAGCTTGGACCTTGTCCGTAGCTACAGAAAAGAAGATTCGAGCTTTTGAAATGTGGATATACCGGCGGATTCTTAAAATCTCGTGGACAGAACATGTGAGTAATGCCGAGGTTCTTCAGCGTGTGAGCAGCCAACCTGAGTTGTTAAACACAATTAAGAAGAGGAAATTGGAATACTTGGGACACATGATGAAGAATCCAAAATATCGTCTGCCCCAAGCTATACTTCAGGGTAAAATTGAAGGTCAGCGTGGACCGGGAAGGAGACGAATAACTTGGATGGATAATTTAAGAACGTGGTTTGGGCTGTCTTCCACGGGACTCTTCAGGATTGCACAGGATAAGAAGGTGTTAGCCATGGTGGTAGCCAACGTCCGTATCGGATAAGGTAGAAGAGTAAGAAGAAGAAGAAGAAGAAGAAGTGGATAGTCAGTAGTTAGTTGGACTTGGTCAAGACAATAAGCAATAAAAAACATCCTGCTTACGCTACTTGTCACTTGTCTAGTGTTTAAAATTGCTGATAAAAATTTATATTTAAAGAGGTGGCCACTATTGACTGTTCAACGTTTTGGATTTCAAAACCAACCCATCTCTTGTTTAAACCGCCCTATGCTTTCGATCTCTTGTGTGAAAAAGACCACAAACTAAAGCAATGGATTGAAAATCATTTGCAATTACAATGGAATGAGGGAAGATTATCTTATAAACACCACGACATGGTAATGAAGGCGCATTTGTCATCGGCCAATGTGGTATTTGTCAAAGGTGGTGAAATGCGACATTGGATACAAGTGTTTTTGGATTCTTACTGTCAATGTGTCGATCTCATGGATTTAGGTTGCCCCGCACTAGATACACTGATGGACTACTGCCCATGTTGTGACATTAACAATAAAGCCCTCGCACATGCGTGGCACCTGTTTCATTGGTTAACCACGAATGCCTGCTGGGACATGTTAAATAAAATTAAAACTGAAGTGTTACCCGTTTGTGACAGCAGTGAGATTCCGACAATTGAAGTGTTAACATCTACGACATAGAATGGAGGGCAGTGTTACAGATAAACCATTGACAAATTCTTCGTTTGCAAAAAGAAACTGGATAGATTTACTAAAGAGGAATTGAACGCCAAGCCAAAATGTTTATTTATTATGTGGCGGCAAATGCAGTAAAAGAAATCTGGCAACATGTGCCGAAATCATGGACTCAACCCTGTGTTATGTGAATTGCTACCGTGCACCGATTACCATCACCATAAGCGAGTGTCCATTGCAAAATTACCATCTATGCGGCAGTGTGCTACTTGCCAGCTTGTCAAACTGTATCACGGTCATAAACCATAAAGCAAAGACTTTGTTTCCTCATTCCACGGTCGTGATGGCGAGAAAAAGCAACAATATCCTCAACCGAGGAGGAAGATCAAAACATTTCGCCGCCGATTCAGGAGGAAATGTCGGACTTGTACTGGTCGTGGCGTCATTGACAAAGTAATTAATTTAATACCTTTTAAAATGCACTTACCTGGGTATCACTTCTGTGGTCCTGGAACAAAGCAATCAACAATCAACGTTTGCAGCGTGGCGATGTACCTTATAATCCTTTGGATCATGCTTGCAGAGAACATGACATTTCTTATCGCCATAGTACACCTGCATTAAGACGTGTGGCGGATAAAGTTTTGTTGAAAAAAGCTAAACAACGTTTGACATCCTATGATTCATCAGTGGGAGATAGGTTGGTTGCCCAGATTGTCATTAGTGCTATGAAAGGAAAGTTAATGATGAGTGGACATGAACATTAAAAAGAAGAATAGGATTGAGGAATTTTTAGTTTGTATTCTCTTTTTTGTAAAGCCTCATTTGTTGTGAAATAAAATCAGTATTAACAGGGCACGATGTCTTTTTATTTAAAAATGTAAATAGCCACTTTTCATTTTGATATTTCACACATTAATGTTTTCAAATTTCCACTTTGCATTCTTAAACATTTCATTTTGAAGTTTTGTATTTTGCACATTGCCGATATTGAAAAGATCATTTTCCATTTCGCTGTTAACACATTTTCATTTTGCCTATGTAGAAAGTTCAGTTTTTCTCAAACACGTTACCACTTATTAAGTTTTTAAAATGTCTTGATGCGAGTGCTTGGCTATGGCGATGGTCCAGTCTCTCTGTTTATTTCCAGAAACGTAGCGACACACTACAGGTAAGACTGTCTTACAAATAAAGCCTATCTACCACTACATTCAAAGAATAAAAAATTCAAAAACAAAATCTACAATTTAAAATTATCAAAAGATTTTATTTCCCCCCACACTCGCCTCACCGTGTTTGCTATGGTCAAACAACAAATGTTAAATACTCATGCTTTCTCTAATTGTGTCTAGTCATGCATCCACACATACATACATGTCTTTGGGAACAAACACAACCACCATATTTATTCCCAAAGAACTTCCTTGGCATGCACACCATCCCAAAGAACTTTTAATTAACAGTTTAGCATTTGTAATTACTTTAAAAAATGCTACGCATTTAATATACATATAACCAAATAACAAATTCGTATAGTCTTGGAATAAAAAATCAAATATTTAATATTTGCCATTTTCAATTCCAAACCGGTGAAATTTAAAAATAAATTAGAAAACGTTTTACATAGTTTTAAAGAGCAATGGGCCTAGCTTGTTTCCTATACATACAAAAATGTATATTTACGATTTAAAAAAATAATATTTACAAAGTACATCATTAACAAAGCAATTATACTAAATCTACTATTTACAAGAAGCTATTTCCCTAAACGATAAAACAGAAAAATTACACGTCCTCCTCGTTGTGGTAACTCCATTGTAGGCTGGTGAGCAGGTCATCAGTTCACACACGCTTGTTATCCATCGAGGCGAGTATGTTTTTCCTCTGTTCCACAAGATACAAATTATGGTTGAGGGATTGTATCCTGCACTATTTATGGGACATAGCTTTCCCAGTTCGTAAAACCTCTGGGTAGTCGTCCACTCGTAGCGATTTTACGACTGCTCTACCTACGCCTTTTGCTCTTTTAGCTTCTCTATGGTCTACTGTGCGATATCCATACATCTTAGAAAAAAGACCAACGAATTACGTCATGCTGCAATCACCGCACTCATTTTTAAAACACCCATTTTCTTATTTTTTCAAGGGTAGCTTAAACATGTTGTCAGCACTATAAGAAGAGGAGTCGAACCAGTCACAATGCTCCCCCATCACGACATAGGGATCACAGTGGCGAATGCGGTATATAAACGAGTCCCTATCCATATACAAAAGAGAAACGTCCCCAAAATGCTGTTTGGTAAACTCATTGTGGAATTTATACATACCTATTTGGAAAAGTCTGAAATGACTTCACCCAAATAGATGGGTTTATCATGGTCACACTGGTATTACTCATTTCAATGGTCGCTGAATTTTCATCGATAATTTTAATCGATTCAAAATTTGGCTTGGCAATGTACCGCCGAGCACCATGACGCCCTCCCAGACATTGACTAATTTAATGTGGCGGTATTTGCGTACATTTTCCATGCTCTTGCCATAAATGCAGTCGTTCATCAGTTTGAAAAAAATGATTTCACACTGCTGTGTCGCCATTTGATGGTGCTGGGTGTTCAAATCCATATATGAATGGAGCCATGCTTATTGGGCACAGGAAATACCCCTGTGGTATTTCTTTTTACACTAGGCCTTGGGCTAGGTATTGCACCATCATTTGGATATGTAGCACATACCAATTTTTGTTGTAATGGGTGCCCATCAATTATTCAGTTTTCACTTTACTCTCATGGGGAACCATTCGCTCTAGGCAGAATGGAAAATCGGCTTGTTGGACGTACAAAGATGAGGGATATTCAAGATGATCTCTGAAACATATCCGCGGCACGTTTCGAGGTTAGCTGTGTTCACATCAAAATGTGCGACCTCGTTCTCAAGGAGACAGGCAATATCTTTATAGTGTAAAGGCTGGCTCATGGCATGGCCATACAAATAATTCAAACTGAAGAACATTAAATACGATTCTGGTTTGTCTTGTGAATAAGATGGCATGTATTTATTATTCGCCTCGGCATGGCACTGGTTAAGCGACACAAAACCGCCACGAATTCTTTTCTCAAAGAATACGACCATGTCTACATCGGTCAGTAAATCCAATTCCACTTGAGTGTATTTCATAGCTGCATCAAAGGGCAGTCAACGGCTCGTAAATTAGTCAGACGGTTCAAGTCCATAGATGTGCTGATGCAACTCACAGAACTTTTCAAACACATCCGTGAGCAGCAATATATCGAGTTTTAGGTAATGCATAGCATGATCTCCTAGAGTGTTTATATTGAACACTCGCCAAACATTGCATACATGTACATAAGTCTCCATCGGAAGCAGTACTACGTGTACGCAGAGAGTAAAATTTATCTTGCGGTGGCGGAGTCTTTTGCTTTAACACGTTCCAGCTCTTACAAAAAAACATACGGGAAAAAGTCTTTCCGAATGTTCAGGACTTAAATGCATCCAGGTGTATTTCAATTCCTTCCCATCCAAGCCGTTGACTAGACTGTCTAGGGATGAGGCCATAAACATGAAGGAATCCGGAAATCGAATGCAAAATTTATCCAACCACCATGTCAAGGCTGTTAAACGCTCATGGTTTTGGGGATAATGGAAAATGTCCCCTTCCCGACATGACCCAATTCACGAATGAAAAACTGAATATCATAATTCGACAGATTGGTGAAAAACGCAATGAATAATCGTGGAGCTGCGTAATTCACATTACACGTCCTGTGGGCGGCTCCACGAAACTCCCCTGTAAAGTGTGAGTGATTTCTGACGGTGTCTTCAGCACTCACCAGCGGCCTTTTACAAATATAGCATGTCGTAATATACTCATACTGTTGCTGCTGTTTTCGAGTTAGGCTCATGGGCACTGCGTGGACCAGTAATCCTCGTGCATGGCCGGCAACTCGAAAAGTTCATTCAGAAACCATTTAGCACAATCTGGCCCCTGATAAGATTTAAAGTTGGATTTTGAATTGTCATAGGTAAACAACACGTTAAATCCTATGTCGAAGGGTTCATACTTTTGATTTGGTGTGGTTGAGCTGATGGTGGGATCTGGTTTTCATCCCGCCATGGGTGTAGTAAGAACCTCAAAAGCAGAATAGACCACAAAGGGGACTGTGGATATTCTTAAAATTTAGCACAGCCCCCTTCCCTTGTGGTGATACTAGTCTCACCTACTCAAGTGAAACAAAATCTTCCCTATGTCGTTCCAAATGTGAAGGATCCAAAAGTATTGGGGACATCTATCACAAATATGTTTCTTTCATTTATCATTAGACAGTTGACTGCCTACTACTTTACTTAAATTTTTAACAAGGCAATAGTGATTCTCCTCACCTACAGACAAATATAAAAGATGAACGTGGTGTCGTTTTGGTTCTTTCGTGGCATAAAGAGGACCGATAATTTCATCACCGTCAAGGCTATAAACGATATAAGAATAATCAGGATTATCCTGTTATAACCTGTGGATATTGGTTAAGTCCATAGGGAACGAACGATACACGAGTTAAGTTTAAATTTAGTTCCAATTGCTCAAACATGA
Source organism: Meconema thalassinum (assembly GCA_946902985.2). NCBI lineage: Eukaryota > Metazoa > Arthropoda > Insecta > Orthoptera > Tettigoniidae > Meconema > Meconema thalassinum. The sequence continues at coordinate 721,734,314 of OX336389.2, forward strand.
CCTTCTACCTTCCTGGTCTGTTAACATTACGATCATGTGCCAGCTGTAAAAACGCAGCCACCAACCAAAGGAAACATTCATCATCATAATTTTCAATGTTGACCAAGGCTTTTTTCGAAGATATTGCCAGTGGTGTAGGGATATAACTAGACCCTGCATTGAAAGGATTAAATTTACAAGTATTCATTTGCAGGTGATGAATTTTATCTAAGTTAAAGCCACTGGGTCCTTCTTGCAATTTATAAAATTTAGCAAGCAAGGCATTCACAACGTGTGATTCATACCACTGTTCCGAATTGAGGGGTATGAAAAGCTCCTGGCATTTTGCTGCAATTATATTTTTTTCTTTACGTTCCACGTCATTCTTTTGTATACGAAATCGCAAACCAGTTGCGTATGCACCTTTAATGCCGTGTGCAACCTTATGGCTGTACAAATTTGTTCACAAAAAATTGGAAAGTAAGATTTCAAAAATTCAATGGGAATGAGACATTGGATAACATTTGCCATGCGAACCGAGCAAACACGAGATTTGAAACATAAATCAAGGGGTTCCCACGTTAAACTATTAGCAGCGGTAGAATGGGACATAATTGTAAGTTAATCTTACCTGAGTTTTCAATAGTCGACTGCACGGCAATGGTTCCACCCTAGCGCGTCTCAGGTTTTCAGCCGCTGATCTTCACAATATCTAAAAAGGAATAAAATAAACCACCATCAGTAAATACATTTAAATTAATACATGCATTTCATAAATAAAATATGGTATCAAAGAAAAATCAAAGAGGTATATAAAAAGAAATTTACCCTGCCTTGTAAAGCCTGCTTTTCCCTTCCTGTAGGCTAGTGTGGAAATGGTCCCACTCCCTCTTTCTCACACACAGCAGGGTATCGTAGACAACAATTATCTAAAATAAAAAATAAAACAATTTATCAATAAATTCCAATCAATAATTCAACATCAATTAGTATTTAAAAAACTAAACACCATGAATAATACACCTACCTCTCAAAACAGATATCAATGTATCACGCCACTAACTGCACCGGGTACATGAATTTCCCTATCGCCAAAAATATCTGCAAACAAATAAATAATATCCATTAATAAATATCAGGAAATAAATATATTAGGGTTAATTTGCATTACATAAATAATTTTTTTTAGCGTATGGCTTTTAGTGCCGGGAGTGTCCGAGGACATGTTCGACTCGCCAGTTTGGTAGCTGCTTCGAGACGGACACCCAATGGGTGAACTACAAGTACCGTTGGGGAGGGAAGGAGGGAAGTTGGAACGTAAGGACGAGGAGTTGGAAGGTAGCGGCTGTGGCCTATAGTTAGGGACCAACCCCGGCATTTGCCTGGAAGGAAGATGGGAAACCACAGAAGACCATCTTCAAGGTTGCCGGCGGGGGGATTCGAACCTCCTCGCCTCCCGGATGTGAGCGACGGCCATCAGTCATGCCGTAACCACCACGGCTAACTCACCCGGTACATAAATAAATAAATCATTAGTACGTACTTACCGTAGACAAAACGATATTATTCCAAAGTTCAGTCCACAACACAGTACAGAGCTCGACAGTATACGTCTATTCGCTAGATAAGTGTGTGTAATACTATTTAACACACGAGTCTTTATAAGTCACTCCCCAACTTCAGCGATGATGTCATGTGTGTTCTCGCGCTGCTCAGTGCATTCCATTGATAACGGTTATCAGGTCGTGGCGGGAGAATGGCCAGCAAAGTCAGTCCAAGAGGCTGCTTTAAACAGACCCGGTCTGCCGCTGGCTGCCGGCTGGACCATATAAATCACACATTCATTAAAAATTCAAAGACGTGTTGTATCCTAAATCTGTCCCTTTCCAAATATTGATCTCACAATTCTTCCCGATAAAAAAAAAAGTATCTAACAAAATAGCCATCGTCACCAATCAATCCATGATTACTTAATAATAATCCGTTTGTCATGTCCTGTGACAAATTTCTAAAAATAACTCATTCGCGGTAATGACAATAATTCACCGTTTAAAATAAGCAATAAATAGCTTTTCTAACATTACAGGTTCGTGAATCATCTGGGAAGCAAAAGTCGATGACCTTACAGTTTTCAGTTATTTGGATAATTTAATGCGCCATAGAAAAGGGGGTTTTGCACCACGCAAAACGACACTCCACATAGCCATCTACGATTATCGGTTCGCGGCCTATCAAGGGAAGCAAACATCGACGAACTTGTCGTTTTTGGGTCTTTTCAGTAAATGAGTACGCCATAGGTTGTTGTTGTTTTTTTCGTCATTCTTTTGACTGGTTTAATGCAGCCCTTCATGCCTCCCTGTCCTGAGCTAAGCGTTTCATCTCTACATAGTTACCACAACCTACATCTGAGACAATCTGTTTAACATATTCTAACCGTGGTCTACACCTACAGTTCTTGCCCTCGACACTTCCTTCCGTTTCTAAGCTTGCTATTCCGGGGTGTCTTAGTATGTGTCCTACCAACCTATCTCTTCTCTTCATTAGCTGTCGCCAGAAACATCTCTCCTCTGCCAATAGTCTTAATACCTCCCTTTTGTAACCCTATCTACCCATCTGCTCTTCATCATTCTCCTGTAACACCATATTTCAAATGCATCAATTCTCCTCTTTTCTGCTGCACCAATAGTCCAAGTTTCACTTCCATAGAGTGCCACGCTCCAGACAAAGGCCTTCGAAAAGTACTTCCTAATAGCTAAATCCATATTCGATGTCAACAGATTCCTCTTTTGTAGAAATGCTTTACTTCCCTGAGCTAACCTACTTTTTGTATCCCCTTTGCTTCGTCTATCACTGATTATTTTGCTTCCTAAGTAACAGAAGTCTCATACTTCCTTTAGTTTTTCACCTGCCAATTTGATGTCCATAGAGCTTTCTAATTAATTTTGGCTGCATTCCAGTATTTTTGTTTTACATTTATTAATTTTCCTCATGAATTCATTCCTCAAGACGGAGTCCATACCATTCAAAAAGTCATTCAAATCCTCAGGCGTGTCGGCCAAGATGACTATGTAATCGGCAAATCTTAGAATTGAAATTATTTCTCCTTGAATCTTCACTCCCACTTTAAACTTTTCTCCAATTTCCTTCATTGCTTGCCCAATGTAAAGATTGAAAAGTATGGGTGATAAGTTGCAGCCTTGCCTTACTCCTTTCTGAATACCAGTTTCTCTCTCATGTCCTTCAGCTCGAATGACTGCTGTCTGGTTTCTGTATAGATTATAGAGCACCCTCCTATCCCTGTACATTATTCCAATCGTTTTCAAAATGCCAAATAATTTAGTCCAATCAACGTTATCAAAAGCCTTTTCTAAGTCTGCAAAGGCCATGAACGTTCTATTATCTTTCCTTATTTTACCTTCCAAAATCAGTCTGAGACTTAGTACAGATTCCCTTGTTCCTACATTTCTCCTAAAACCAAACTGGTCTTCACCCAACTCCGTTTCTATCTGGCCTTCCATCCTCTTGTAAATTATTCTAGACAGGATCTTTGAAGCATGAGTAATTGAGCCGATTGTGCGGTAATCTTCACATCTGTCAGCTCCCTCTTTCTTCGGTATAGGGATGATAACATTCTTCTTGTATTCAGAGGGTACCTCACCTGTCTCATAAATCCTACACACCAAGTGTTATAACCTGATCAGACCTTCATCTCTTATGCAGTGTAGCAACTCAATCGGTATATCATCTGTGCCTGGTGCTTTGTTCCTGCTTAAATCTTCCAATGCTCTGTCAAATTCTGATTTCAATATTAAATCTCCTTTTGCATCCTCATCAATTTCCTCCTCCCTTTCCATGACATGATTCTCAATCTCCCTTCCCTTATACAAACACTCTATGTAAGCTTTCAATCTCTCAACCTTTTCTTCCCTATCTGTTAGACGCTTTCCATTTGTGTCCTTAATTACAGCACTTAGTCTTCTTCTCCCCAAAAGTATTTTTAATCCTTCAATAAGCTGTGTCTACAGTTCCTAATTTTAGACAATTTTCTCTACCTGCACATTTCTCTTTTCACCATTCTCCTTTCGCTTCATTGCACTTCTTGTTAACCTTATTTCTCAGACTTCTTTATTCTGCTTTCTCCTCTTCATCACTTACATTCTTGCCTTTCGTCCATAAATTCTAGTATATCCTGAGTGATCTACGGTTTTCTACCTATTCTGTCTTTCCTACCAATGTTTACGTCTGCGGATTTTGTTATTTCATTCTTCAAAAGTGCCCATTCATCTGCAATTGATGTTTGTTTAGGGTTTTTCATTCTTCAAAAGTGCCCATTCATCTGCAATTGATGTTTGTTTAGGGTTTTTCATTAGCCCTTCCTTTATACTCTCCTTGAATCTTTCGTTTACATCCTTCTCATTCATTCTGTCTATTGCCTACCTATTTGGCTTTTGACTTTTCTTCAGTTTCATCAACTTTAATCTGCATTTCATAACAACCAGATTGTGGTCAGAGTTCATGTCAGCACCGGGATATGTTTTACAATCCAAAATCTGGTTTCGAAACATCTGCTTGACCAAAATGTAGTCTATTTGGTAACGCCCTGTATCTCTTGGTCTCATCCATATGTATATTCTTCTATTGTGGTTATTGAATTAGGTGTTAGCTATGACCATCTCATGCTCGGTGCAGAAATCCATCGGCCTGCTTTCTCGATCATTCCTTTCATCTAATCCGAAATATCTTACTATCTTCCCTTCTCTTCCTTTTCCTACCATAGCATTCCAATCTCCCATTACTATAAAATTTTCATCACTCTTGATATTCCTCAGAATTTCATCTATTTCTTCATAGACCTTTTCAACATCTTCATCATCTGCTTGACTGGTGGGCATATAGACTTGTACCACTGTGATGCACGTAGGTTTTTTATTGATATTTGCTACAATAATCTGTTCAATATATTGCTCATAATATTGCACCCGTTGTCCGAATTTCCTACTTAATATGAGACCAACCCCTGCTTGGACATTTTTGATTTAGTGCTAATGACCCTATAGTCTCTTGACCAAAAGTCCTGTCCTTCCTTCCAGCGCATTTCACTAATCCCAACCAAATCCAACCTCAACCTATCCATTTCCCTTCATAAGTTTTCTAACCTTCCACTTCCCAGCAGACTTCTAACATTCCATGCTCCGATCCGTAGAAAGTCAGATTTCCTCTTTGTCACTTCTGTGATGTTAACCCCCTCTCGAGTGGTCCCCACCCAGAGATCCGAACGGGGGACTAGTTTACCTCCGGATATGAATTTTACAAGGGAGGAGGCCATCATCATATGTAATTATGCATAGAGAGGTGAATATCCTCGGGAAGAGTATTACGGCTGTAGTTTCCCGTTGCTTTCAGCCGTGCAGCAGAACGCAGTGTAGCCATAGGAATTATACGAAAAAATGCCCTTAAAACGAACCGTCGAATAACCCTCTCCGATCAATGGTTCGTGAGATATAGATTGATGCATTGGGCATGGCCACCGTGGCTGGCGACATGCTCGTTTAAACATAGCCTGTACTCTCTCTCTCTACTAAAAATATTAAATAAAATTTACTAAAGTCATTTTTCTTCATAATGTGTAGTCAAACCCTTTCTCACAGTTTGCAAAATAAATAATACATTCAAAAGGGGAACGTCACCAGAGTAATGTGATACCTAGCATGTCAAAATCAGACAATTGGTTCGCAAGATATAACAATAAATCTAAAAAATAATGTTTTAGCCAAAAACTTCCGTTTCACTCATTTTCAAAAAAATTGCCCATCTTCATGCGCCATGTTAAAGAGAGGAACATGTCGAAAAAATGATACTTCACTCACCCTCCTAGGGCCATTCCATCCCAGGCGACACTAGCGCTAGCAGCGCCATGGGGCGGCAAATGAAAGGATTTAGCTTGCCCACTGCTTAACTACTACAGGTTTTTGTTCTAAGGACTTGGGACTTGTTTTGGGGCTAGAGGGGGTAAAGACCTTAAATATGAATCCAACAAACCACTTTGTAAAATTCCTAGTTCCCGAAATAGAGCCTAATTTCAAATTTGAAATTTTCGAAAAAATTTAAAATATTCCACGTTTTGTTCTGAAGATAAAATACAAATAGACCTTTCGTTTAAGCCTACATATGGCATTTTCTAGGATTTTTAGTTTTGCAAATATAGCCTACTTTCCAAATAGAACTTTTCTGGAAAAACTACGTTTTTGTCCTAGAGACCTGGGATTGGTTTTCCAGGCTAGAGGGGGTAACACACTACTTAATAAAATTCCTAGTTTTAGAAATATAACCTACTTTCGAAATTAATTTTTATAAAAAAAAATTAAAAAAATGTTTTATTGATAAGTGGTATAGAGACCTTACGTTAAAGCTCATTTATGACTTTTTAGTATTTTAAGTTAGCCTACTTTCCAAAACCAAAAATTTCACTTTTTCTTTTATATAACAAGTTCTTCATAGGAAATTGGTCGTCACCCCGAGTCGTAGGACACCTCATATGTTCAAATCCGACCATTGGTTCGCGAGATATATGAAATCTTACTTGGCTGAGGGTGTACAGTCAGGTACAAATAAAATGGGAGAGGCAGGACAAGTCGCACCCTCAGTGCATCAGTGTCGTAAGTCAAAAAGTTGATTTTGAGATATTTACATACAAGTCTTCGTCAGAATGCTATCTATCCAATGCATATCCGTAGTAAAAATTATTATGTATAATCTCCATAGATGGCAGGCTAATACATTATTACAACTAGCCATTTTGATATAACTGTCCAGTGCATTAGTGTATTAACAGAGATACTACAGTAATGCGCCAGACTACTGCTGCAAAATTCTTGAAGCAGTAGAGCATTATCGCAGATATTACCTCCAGACGGCAGTGTTTTGATTACAACTATTGCAATAAGTGTTGAGCATGTACCGTAATAATGAGTGTTGATTGAAGAGAAAATGAGTCATAAGTTTTCAAATGCCCTTTAAAGGGTGTAACCGATGGTATCACTAGTTAACTAAGACGTTTGCAAGGGGAATAATGTAATAATGTGGTGGCTGTAAGAGAAGAAGAAACAATGTGTCACATAAACACAATCCAATGAAGATGATAGCCCCCAGGTTAATGTTTTCAATTTTAATAATTTACTGATATGAATATAGTATTTATCTTTTAGCCTTGAAAGTGTATGCAACAATATGCGATAGGTCATTCAATACTGATATCAAGTCTTAGCACTAACAGAAAAATAATATGAAATACCGTGGTACTATTGCAATTAATAGTAATAATAATAAATAATTAATATAATTACTATTATAACATTAATAAAAATGGTATGAAGTCCAAAAGCTTTACCTTTAACGTAGTGTGTAGGCAAAGCAGTGTAAATAAAGACAGTTAATACGGTGCTTATTGGTTTTAGAGACACATTTCTGGAAGTGAAATTCCTCGTTATGTCTTCGAACAAACATAGATTGAGGTGCTGCAATCAGACGAATTGAGACAATGTGAAGAAGAGGTGGGCGTTAAATACACACCTAGTGAGCAATCATTACAGTTGTTCCAGGTGGTCACCGTGGTCACAATCGGTCACCGTTATAAAACTTGCTAAAATAACTGGAAATCCGTATGTCATAAAGGAAATGGAAACTAAAAGTTTCGTGGATCTTGAGAAGCTGTCAAAGCATTTCAGGAAAAAATTCAACATTAATGAAAATGGGGATAAAGTGTTGATGAATTTTTTGAAAGTATTTTAGTTTCAAAAGTCTTTGCCCTTCACAATGTACTACAAGACCGATTATTATCAGGGAGCTTACCAGAAGATACATTTAAGAGGGAAAAGACGTGGCAGAGCATCTGAGAAGAAGCCTGATCTGGAGCCTGCATACCTAGAGCCTACAAAAATTTAAAATGCAAGAAGGATGACCTAATTTCTCTCTGCACAGCTAATTTGTTCCCTACTATGTACCATGATTCCTATTACAATGTAAATGCTTAAAGGTTGTGGTCTTGTAGTCCATTGTAATATGTGACAAAAATTATAACAAGTAGTTCCGTGAAGAACTATACAGCCTATTTTCATATATCCTACTTATGCTAATTGTCTCTATCAATATACAAATTTTTAGTTTGATTGCTGAAATAGATTCGTAGATATTAAGAAACGTCTAAATATTTCGGTAGGTCGCCATGTTGGATTTGTATATAATGTAGGCTATTGAGTTATGTACTATTAGATGACGATTATTGCGTTGGTTCATTATTCAAACATTCACTCCATCGCATGATTAATACACAATAAATAAAACCTTAATTTTAAAATTGCGCACAGCCATCAAGGCTATGTAAACAATTTAACTAAATTAGATGCCAGTGCATTACAATGTGTATAAACATTTACTGTATCAAATTTCACTGCGCACAGATGGTTAAATCGCGAGAATAGTCTATTCAAATATTTCACCTTCGCTTGGCCACCATGTTCATTTTGTATGTTACAGGATTTTGAAAGACTATCAGGTGAACTTCTAGTAGTACCCTTTATCACCGTACAAAATTTCAGGGTGATATCAGTAATAGTTTCGGAGATATAGAATGCTGATGAAATATTTCGCACAGCCGCCATGTTGGATTGATGAGACGTAATAAAATTTAAAGGCCGGGGTTGGCCGTAATAGAACTTGAAATCGCTCTAGCTGTTTAGAAGTTATTAGGGGGAGACACACACAAACACACGGACAAAAGGTGATCTCATAAGCCTATTTCTTCATAAATTAAAATAGTCTAAAAATGGTTCAATCAGGATTATTATTGAAAATACAGTGAACTTCTTTCTATATCCTGTCTTAAAAGAGTTCCTGAAATTAAGAATGAATTACCACTGTATTTTAGGGAATATATTACAGCAGCTATACAACCTTAGGCTGAAAGAAAAAGAGGATGTACCTGTAGCCTTTCAGAAAATCAGTATATGACTTAGTGCATTACTTTCTTAACTCAAAACCAGTGACTTAATTTGCTATGCGGCACTCCCTTAGACTATAAAGGGAGGTCGCGCCCGAGAGGGTTCGTCAGTTGGCTTGTCGGCAGAGGTGACGGTGACACCACAGCAGCTCGCAATCTTGGAAATCTATCAGTATGTGTCGCCCGACACACCGACGGCGGAGGGGCCCGATATCGGGGCTAGGTCCCACGACTTGGGCAGAGCGGTCTCAAACGCCGCCCAAAACTTACGTCCGCTATCCGCTCGTCGGTCACTTACAGAGCGCACTTCGCCAGTTTTGGGAACAGGACATCCCGGACTCAGACAGTGAGGATCAGCCGCAGGACGCCCCGGCACTCCCTGAAAACATCGTGCCTCATCATGTATAAGACCTCGCATTTTTCCGCTGGTGCAGCGGCCCCTGGGATATCATGGGGACGGAAGATGAGGAAGCGGGCGTGAGGACCACCGGCACTCTGGAGGAGACAGGCAGCACCCGTCAACCAATAGTACCTCAGGAAGGACTACAGATTCTGGATCCAGACCAGGAGGACCCAGTGGAGGACTTAGAAGATCCATACTGGCAGTATGACCCACGCTACCCGCGGCAACCGCCAGTATTACGCCAAGTGGTAACTACAGACAAACTTCGTTTCCCGGATCTATCAGTTTCGGCGCCAACGAAGAAACCGCAGCCGCCGACCCATTACAGATCAACAGCAGTGGACGCAGCCAACCTGATTCCATACTTGGACACCCCCTGCGGAAGGTACGCGAAGACATCATGCAGAATGGAGTATCCCTACCACGGCCAACGGGGGCTCCAGCAATCTATAGACAAACACGCAGCTCACCTTTAATGGATACAGTGATAGAGGACCTCCTCTCAAACCGAGTGATTTGCGAGTTCAAGCCTAACAATGCGTTCCCAATTTTCCTGGTGCCTAAGCAGGATAATAGTGCAAGAATCATATATGTCATGTCGGCATGGACACCACACCGAAGTTTACTCTAAAGACAGCAGCTCAGGCCCTTCAAGAGATCCCAAAGGATCATGTTGCAGTGAAACTGGACTTGCGTAGTGGCTTTTATCACATCCCCTTGCGGCCTAGAGACATTTTTAACTACGGTATTTACTACAATAAAAGACATTTTTGCTGGCAAAGGCTACCTATGGGCCATGCACTAGGCCCGAGTGTAATGCAGCACTGGGCGACTGCGGTCGCAGAACTTGTACAGGAACAATTCCCTAACTTGAAAATGATCGTATACCTAGACGACTGGCTGGTTCATGGACTGACAATTGATGTGGTGGAACTCAGAGTGTTTTGGTGTAACCTTGAATGAATCAAAATGTGTGCTCACTCCGATGACGGTCATACAATACCTCGGGGTGGTAATTAACATCACAGCTGAGTGCATACTAGTTCACCAGGGTACGCAACAGCGTATACGCCAGATACTACGTGACATTCCATACTACGATACCCAGCAGGCCCAGCAGGCAGTAGGTTACTTGAGCTGGGTCTGCTGGGTAATGAATTGGCCGATGTTCGTCCCGAAGCATGTCCTCTCAAACGAAGCTTACTGGCCAAGGAAATTGCTGACGGACGACTTCATCGCAACGCCGAGAGACACGGGACCTCGCCATCAGGGACTGGAAGTGTTAGTCGACGCCACCCCTTACTCCATCGCGGCGGTGCTCATGAACCCGTACGAAGCTTGGGCCCAGGCGTATGGCAGACCGGCCACTATTAACGAGGCGGAAACGGCGCCTGCCATATCGGCAGGCATCTGGGTGCTGAAGGACCACGCCGGGCCGGACATCAAGAAGGTGACCATATACACAGACTCTAGCGTAGCCCGTTACACCCTAGTGTCAGGGCGTGGGCCGGTATTGTATAGACACATGTATCTTTTACCTTTGTACATTGTATTAATAAAGCTTAGTGCACAGCTGGGCATTCGCCTCGCGTGGTGATCCGTCGCTTCGGCAGATAATCCTGCTGACGGGCCCTCTCGGGCCGTACTCGACTCTGTACACGCGGCACTCCCTTAGTCTATAAAGGGAGGTCGCGCCCGAGAGGGTTCGTCAGTTGGCTTGTCGGCAGAGGTGACGGTGACACCACAGCTAAAAAAAGAGGACATTTCACTTGATTTTCCCCATCATATGTTAAAAAAAAACTTTAAGAACTTGAATATGGAAATGTTGTTACCTTTAACAAGCGCAGGAATGGTTAGAAGTATTTCTTTTCTTCATTTGCATCTTCAGAGTCAATTTTCTCAAAACAAGCAATTTTGAGTTGATACACTAATGCACTGAGGGTACGATGTAGTAGCCATCTACTAATGTCCGTTACTCCGACGATAAACTCTAACCCCAAGATCTTCATAAAGTACCTTGGAAATTGATCGTGGTCAAATATTGAGTTACCGTGCCATTATCTTCTGCTACCGTACAGAATTTCTCCGAATACGCCGCCACAGCTTTGACGGCCACTACTGTTCTCACACTGCGAGGACGACCAACCCTCACGCGATCATTCACACTGCCCGTCTCAGTAAATCACTGGATTTTCCAGAAGACTTCTTGCTGTGTTTCAACTATTTCAGGGTTTGAAAAATCGCCGTTGGTGACATTCCAACTCTCCACAAGGCAATTACAGCTACCTTGTTTTCGTAATCACCCCACTCCATGCTTAAGCAAAGTAGATTCAGTCTTTCACTTTCACTGACGCACACAGAATGGTCAAGACTAACCTTCAGCCCAACGATTGTTTGTTACCTGGGAAACCGGTTCTACAGTCCAATCCAAACTATGCGACAATAATTATGACTTGTGTGAGAGAAAATGCATTATTTATTTTGTAAATCATTTCTACGACTTCACTACTCATGTAGCCCTCTGATATCAAGATGTCAAAATATCATCTTTACTAATCATTACCTAACCTGGAACGGGAATGCGGAAATAAATCAGTATCACACGTTTCATATGCAGATATTGCACAATTATAAGACGGGAGGTTAAATTTCACTTCATACGATTTTAGATAACTGGATAACTAGTTGACCACACTCATTCGACGAGATTTTACTGCACGATGCGTTATAACTTTATATATTAACATTCTTCAGTATAGATCTATATAATATTATTAATTTGAAAAACTTGTCAGTTACCTTCCGTTTCCTCGAAGAAATTCCCTTCCAATTCTTACCTCACGACCCTTCCGACAAATAATCAGTGCTGACTAATTCTCAGAGAATGCAAAAAGCACACAAGAAGAGAAAATTAAAGCTTTCCTGTAGAATTGAAAAAAATTGTCTCTAGAAGGTCATTTGAAGAATGTTTCATATGGTGCGTGGTTCTTTATGCATGCATACATACTAGTAGTATAAAAGAATGATGTTCACGTACTAGCACTACTAGTATTCCATGAATATATTTGAAGCGACATAGGTCAACAAAACTGCACGGGAGCGTGCCGATTTCTTTCAAATACTGCAGGACAGGATCATGCAACAAAATCATATATACGTAATATTCATTTCGTAATTATTAGAATCCTATAATTATGATAGAACATTATTATTGTTAAAATTATTATTATTTAAAGCAAATGTTAACAAATTAATATAAAATTTTAAGGAATATTACCAGTAGGTCGGTCGTGTCTCACTTTCTTGTCAAAATTGCTGCATTCCTGTTCATTTCTACTAATGGCTTAACCCATGAAATAACCATTTCCAGCTTTCTTACGATGTTTAGAGATGATGAACTTATCCTTGGACTATTTAGCGAGCCAGTCTCCTTCAGTAAAATGCAATTTGTTCTATAATTTGAAGAGACACAAAGTGCCTTATCTCCCTGAGCTCGTCGCCTATGACAGCACATATTTCATGTCTGTGTGCTTCCTGAGCATACCATAGTGTGCCCACCAAATCGTCCTGTATGTCTTATTCCAATGCCTCAGTTGTGGGCTTCATTAGCTATAGAAGGATGTAAAGGAGTAATATAGTATAGAGAAGCACGACCGGCTGCATCAAACAAGGTTGCAGGCGATGTATCAAATATCAATAACAACGCTTAGAAAAGAATAAGTTAGCACCAGAAAGCATTTATTTATGTTGGTTAAAATCACTGTAAGACCAATATCCGCTTAATACATGAAACATATATCGTGCTGTGTTACGATATCTGGTCATGGGACACCATTGGCCCTAATTAGATTCACGCGACAACACAACATTACCGATGGTTATCGTGAATAAATTACTTTTGACTTTACATCCGCTAATTACTGCGAATAAATTATTGAGCTCTTTATGTCAAAGCTCGGTCATACAAAAGCATGAATACGCTAATATGGCTTCGTCAGCTTAATCTCCCTGTTCCCGCTATTTCATATATTTATTCAATGAGATATAAAGCGTTACATCGAGAGTGATTAATAAAACTAGTGTAATAAATATTGCTTCAATAATCTCACCGAAGCCAGGATGGCTGTTGGGATGTGAATCGACTAAGAATATCATAGTGCCTAAAGATTGTTTATATGTATTAGTAACATCTAGGTGCACGTTTTGTGAAATGTTTTCAGACATTACATGAATGAGCCAACATCCGTTTTTAAAATTGCTTACCATTTTGTAGAATGGAAACTCCTTAGGTGCCTTTGACACTAATGGAGAGCTCCTTCGATGGTCTAGTCTTGAAAATTGTCAAGCAACATACACTGTACTTTCATTTATGAGGAAGTGAAGAAGTCCCAATGTGAGTATAGGGGTAGGGAACTACAACCGTAGTGTTACGGACGAATTACTCATGTGCTGAAAAGGTCTTCTAAGCAGTTCCAATGTCGTGAGAGAACCAAACGGTATAGCACTAATCAACCCACCAGATACGCTAACTATTTTGCATTTCAGTTGGCACGACTTAGATGGCTTCAACCGCCATAAGCAGAACCTGAACTGATACAGACTATAACTAGGCAATATCCCGCGGATGTCAAACGCACTCTGATAGCTGCGAATGCATCCACGTTTGTAGAATGTGATCAGATCTTAAGAAGGATCGACTCTACCAACGATCAATTTGCTATACATAAACCAAAGGGGGAAACCCGTCATATGAACGTAACGACCGTTGATAAAGTGTGCCAAACACCCAAACCGGCAACGGTCATCACAGAACCCTATCAACGAAATGACGCAGGATCCGATCGACGAGCATCGAGTCGCCGACCATATGATTGATCGCGACCGCAGGAAAACCGTGGATATTGGGTACGAAGGTTTGAAAACAGGAATGATAACAACCAGCAGAAGGATGGACGAGGTCGCAATAACGCTCCTCGTAACCAGAAATCTGGCAACGTACGACCCGACTATCGGTACAGTGGAGGTTACCGGAGAAATCATGACCCTAGATACCAGGTAGACGGAGATTGGAGAGGTCGTGCTCAAGAAAGTCGAGAGTATATTTGTCAGTTGAGGGATGATCGAGACGAAGAGCAAGACGGCAATCCGAGGGACCAAAGGGACAAGTCAAATGTTCAATTTCGAGAATCCGGTCAGCGAAGGAACACTACGATCGCTGACATCCATTATATTGCACCCGAGATGAGTACTAGCGAGTTCAATAGAATCCAGGAGAGGATGGATCGTGCCCGCAAGGATAAAGAACGCCGAATGCAAGACCTCGATGGAGAAGGATTTGGAGATCTCTTCGAGGAACATGAATGCCCATTGAGAGAGCTGATCTTCTTTCGACGAACCACCGACGACGATTGACGAACCACTACATATCAGGCACTCTGGGAACCTTTAATGCCACAAATTTGAAGAAATATTTTCAGAACTAGAATTGGTTATGATGGCAAATAAAAAGCTAGCCTCACATTTTTATTTGAAATAACGGTGAGGCATATGACCCCGAATCCGCTTATATCTTCAATATTTCTTTGAAAGCATGTATAATCTTTGTGCTCGCTTGTGTAGAACACACTCTGGAGCTTCCTCATGATTACAACACCATTTTGACTTCGTAGACTTATTTTTTTCCTGGATATATTTTATGTACTATTTTGCCATTGCATATCTCAGGAACATATAATACGTCATTCTGTTTTATTTACCATTTTAGTATGCCTTTGGACACGGTAAATTACAGTTATGGTAAAGGTATTTGCGCCGCTGATATGCGGAGTAGATGAAAGTAAACACTGCACGACGTAGAAGTTCTTTGGAACCCGGGAAGGAGTTCCTGACTCAGACACACCATTTTGATAGTCCGCTGAGGCTGGACGTGTTTTTTCTGAAGTCCGTCACATATAACGAAGACCACGTTTTGTGCTAAACGGTCTGTGATAAGTGTCGTAAATTTATCCACAGCCATCGAGCTGAGTGAACTGTTATATTCAACGAAATTGTACATTTTAAAGCCATGTCATGCAAGTGCGACATTATTTTCCTCGAAAAATTTTGATTGGAGTTAAATCACCATTTTTCACATTTTCCTCGTGGAGGACTTACAATATTGACCACGCTGCTAAAAGCATGTCATCTTACCTGTGCAACAGGACACGAAAATATTTAAACTGCATTGGACTGTTATACTCATTCAAACGCTACTGCGAAAGTGATCAGCGGCAATGTTTTTCACCTCGTGTATTTCTTCATAATTGTCGTGATTGGAAGTGATTTTTCAATGTTGCTCAGTATTAAATTCTGTAAGAAAGATACCACCCGTAGTATCATAGAGCCTGTGGCAGGAAAACCAGAGCCATTTTTGTTATAACCTGCACATGTGTAAATTCAGTGCACCATTTTGTACTGTTTAACATTTGTAAAATCTGTGAAAATCGTCAATATATTATCACCATGATTTGTGATACCAACCACGTGTTCCTCATACTTCACCTAGTGCACGTGATGTCCAACATGGAGTAAATTTCCATCATGATGGAAACGCCAACGAAATAACTCCATCATGAAGAGGAAGTCCAGCAGAATTTCCATGGACAAGCCATGTGATGAGGACAAGGTCGAGGACAATAGGCCAGGGTCTTGGATCCTGATTTTAGAGCCTAGTAATCCCTCCATAAGAATGAAGATGAATTTCCCTTCTTATCCAAGAGATTGGGAGGTGAACAACGGAGTTATGTCACTGTGAGTCCTTTATCCTCATTAATGTACAAGGTTTGTCCAGGTAGACGTAGTTTTGAGTAATTATATGAGCCGAAACTGATAGCGACCACATAGG
This sequence comes from Meconema thalassinum, assembly GCA_946902985.2. Lineage (NCBI taxonomy): Eukaryota > Metazoa > Arthropoda > Insecta > Orthoptera > Tettigoniidae > Meconema > Meconema thalassinum. Next base: position 721,750,574 of record OX336389.2, read on the forward strand.
TAGGACTACAGTAGTATATGTCTTTCTTTTTGAAACTGGGGCAATCTTTGTTAGTCACCCTCTACCGCATTATTACGGGGGTGCACATGTAAAACCTGTAACTTTTAGGGTATTCAGGTATTCAGTCATGTGGAGAGCAGAATTTTTCATGTGAGATAACTGACAGCTTCACCATGAATATGACATCTTCTAGTTTTACGGAACACCCTGTTTAGGACCCCAGATTTTGCATTGATTTCAATGTTATCGTATCAGTTGGTCAGTCGAGAGTTACTACCAAATTTGTGTATGGTTTAGTTAACCTTTTTTGTGGACACATTTTACCACAGGATTTCCGAGTGGGAACTAACACATGCCTTGTAAGAATGACTTAACCTGGTTATGAACCAAGGATGTTAATATCGTATCATTTCGCACAACATGGAGGTAATAGGTGTTGTTTATTATTTTTGGAATATGCTAAGTCATGAGCACGGAAACATGAACGTTTAGAACGAGCAGGGAGCTACTGGAATATCTCCCATTTCAAATCAGTTAGACTGCGTGTGTGTTTAATCTTCGATTTAAGTGTATTTAAAATGTTCATAAAGTTATATCATTATGCAGGGCAGGTTGATGTGAAAAACACTGTTGTAGAATAAAGAACGATATTTGACAAATCTACGGATCACTGTAGGAATTTTGTAAGTGATTTCCGTAAGATTGAAAGTGCACAATTTTGATAATGTTACAAGTGAACAAGCCGCGCCATGGTCAGTGAATTTGAGAGAGAAGTGTTACGCCTAGGGCAAGGCAGGCCTGCGAACTGGTTATTTTTCCCAGCATTCAATGCGAGACTGACACTAATGATTATTTCTTTTGACTTATGACATCACAACATTTGTGGAATGTCGAGGCCATGATTGTAGGAGTATTAGAAAAGCTTTGGGACCCCAGCTGATCGCTATGAATACCTGTAATTTACCACAATGTTAATGCGAGGATAGCCCATGTATTGGAGCCTCTACTTTCACGCTAAAGACGCCGTTCATTTAGCAAATATAATTAAGGTTTATTCCACATTGTAAATTGACCCAGTAATTGTTTCAGGCTAGTTAACTCATGTATTTGTTGTGTCTTAGAACACTTATTTGTGAGGGTGGATGGAACGAATATCCCCTTGTTGTTGTTGTATTCCGGTGATATTGAGCCTAGAGCCAGATCGACCGATGATTGTTCACGCGTGCCAATTGTGTAAGCCGCGCCATGCGTTATTGAACTCTAGCCACTCTTAGCACACAGTGTTATGTTGACTAATAGAGTTATATCTTCAAGTTAATCTCTGAGGAGATTCATGCAGCCTGCGACTGGTATCTGATATTTAAACCATCTTAGGGAACTTAAACCTACATCATAAACCTGGAAATAAGTCATATTTCTCACTGAACTAAATCGACGTGATAAATAACTGATAATTTGAGCATCATAATTTTGGTACCCTTGTCTTTTTGTATTTACTTCGACACCGTGTACAGCTTCATTTCCTGAAGGAAGTGAAACCTTAAATGACGACTATAATCGCTGGAACCAGTAGTTCGTAAGTCATGGTCCACGTGATTCTACGCGATGTAAGCCGTAATGCTTACATTCTTGAGATGACGATTGGGGGCAAACAGCCTTTCCTAATCTGCGTAAGTAGGCTTGTGTGTGTGTGTTTATTGACTTTATTCTGAGTGCATAACCTGAATTGTATCCCTGCTAGTTGTAAGAGTGTATTTCTGTCACTGTTTTTTGATAGACTGTGGTTTGCCATGATTAGTTTTGATTTAATATTTTGATTACGCCGCGTCTCGTCGTAATATTTTCATTCATGTCAGGAGTTAGATATTAAATGTAACTGTAAACGTGAACGTGGTATCATCCTAACTAAGGGATTGGTTTGCTTTGATGTCAAATGTAAATTTTACCGACTCATTTGCTTGTAACCTTGTTTTCCCGTTAGACTTAGTCATGTGCCGTGCCTAGACTTGTTATCGCTTTTGCTTTTCATTCTAATAAGGACTTTCGCGAGGGTTAGTTAGCTTCACTTAGGTTTCTTATTTGACTCAACATTTGCGAATTAGACTATTTTAACCCCTCCAAAGTAGGACAGGGGTTTCTTTGTTGAATAAAACATTCACGGAATTTTACTAAAGACTGGATCTTTTTATTTATAGCTTTGTGTTTTGAGGATGTATTACTTTGGGCGTCTCTGACAATATCCATTCAAATGGACCCGTTCTCTGGGACCAAGACTCTCGTGCTATACAAGCCCTTAAAGAAATGTATCCGATCCTCTCAGGTTGTGGGTTAAAAGAACAGGGTTATTCGAAGTGCCATTCTTTCGGCGTTTCATTGAAATCACTCCAGCCGTTTAGACGTTATTAGGGGAAAAAACATACACCCGGACAAATGTGATCTCATAAGCTTATTTATTCATGAATGAAAATAGGCTAAAAGCAAAGGTGAATTGATGAGTAATAAGTAGTTCCATGAAGAACTATGTAGCCTATCTTAATATATCCTCTATTCTTATTTAGGACACGAGAAATGAATACGAGATTTCAGAAAATTGCACAGCCGCGATTTTTAAGGTCTCATAACATTCCATTAAATTACAAATCAGTATATTAAGACGTGTATGAGGATATACCGTGCCAAGTTTCGCAGAGCTTGGATGAAATGTAGCGAGATGAATCAAATTAAATATTTAAATTTCATGTCTCTGCCATGTTGGTTTTGTGCTCACTGGATTATTATATGAGCCATAGGTGAACTAATGTTAATAGTCATTTTCAACATACGAAATTTCAGTTTCATTTCTGTATTAGGTTCGTTCATATTGAGAACCGCCTAAATATTTTGGATGGATGCCATGTTGGATTGTTATGTGTGTTGGCCATAGACTTATGAACCATTAGATGAAGGTCATTGCGTAGGTTCATTATTCAAACCTTTACTTCGATTACATTATTAAGACACCAGAAATAAACCCTTAATTTAAAAATTTCACACAGGTTGAGCTCTTGAGTTTATGTAAACAATTGAACTAAATTAGACGTCAGTGCATTACAATGCACATATATATTTGCTGTACCAATTTTACGGTGCTCAGATGGTTGAATCCCGAGAAGGGTATATTTAAATGTTATACCTTCGGTTGGCCACCATGTTCGTATTGTAATTAACAGTTTATGAAAGTCACATAGATGAACTTCAAGTAGTACCCTTTATCACCGTAAAAATTTAAGGTGATATCTGTTACTGTTGCATATATATATAGAATGCTAGCGAAATATTTCGCTCGCCCGCCATTTTGGATTAGTGAATCATTTCAAAATTTGAAAGGCACGGTCGTGGTTGGACGGGGTAGTAGTGTGTACTTACTGAGTCTCATTGAAATCGCCTCGGCCATTTAGATTTTATTAGGGAGGTCGGGTAAACACACACACATACACATACATATACACGGAGAAAAGGTGATCTCACAAGCCTATGGTTTTCATAAATGAAAATAGCGTAATAATTAATAAATGGGAAAATAAAACGATTTGATAACTAAGGGACAAGGATCCCTTGATAAATGAGAAGTGATAAATGAAGACACTCGAAGACGTTAACTCTCACGGTAAAGGACATGCTTTCATAATGAGAAATCATAATAATAATAACATTAATAATAATAATAATAATAATAATAATAATAATAAGATAGGATAATTCATATATAAAATGTTTATTATGATGGCAACGATTGATCTTGACAAATATCCCAGTATTGATCAATGTTGATAACGATACATTATTTATATTAAATACGAAATTTATGTTTTTTACTCGGTCAACACGATTGAACCCAATTATAGTTGGTGTTACGTCATAACCATGAAAGAAAATAAATGAAATTAAAATTCTTTTGGTTAACCAGTTTCGATCAGATCCCTTACACTCACGCTATTAAATATATGTCTACATAGATGAGGGCTAAATTATTTACAATATTTACAATATTACACACACAAATTGCGCTAGTTTACTGTAGAATAAACTTCTGTAATTGCAGTAAATAAGAGTATGTAGTACTTCTGAATCCAAATGCCCATGTTGACATTACTGTCGTACTCGCTGAGGCTTGTTCGAAATGAGCACGAGAATAAAATATCCACACATCATGTAAGAAACATGGTATGAAGAGCTCATAAGACAGCCCTACATTAAATGCATTGCCGTCCTATCTGGCGACACCCACCTTGTTACCTACTTGATTTTACGTAGAAGGGCTCAATTTTTTGATGTTACATTCCTGATCAAACAGTGTCACACAAAATACGGACTGAGAAACAGCTACCATTGTTTTAGTGCATTCTTATTCCATAAGTAGGCTATATCATATGCTCACATAATCATTACCTTGTGCGCCCGAACTGAAACGATTTGACTTCAATTCCCACCGCAGCCACCTTGGAAGTGGTTTCCTGCTTCAATTTCCAGCAACTGCTTGGATAGTACCTAATTCAAGGCCACTGCTATCTTATACCCAATCCAAAGGCAGTAGTAAATACAGTACTACAGGCATTCCACTTACATAATTTATCACACAGATATCACACACAGGAGTAGGCTGCATGGGCCAAATGAATGATCAGCAACTCATGCATACATACAGTACATACATACAGTACATATATACATAATTACATACAATCATACATACATAATACTCGACTGGCTGTGTGATACAGCGATGACGTTCTCGCCTGTTGTTCCCATGGTTGTGGGATCAAATCCCAGCGCAGTCAGTTGACATTTGAAGGTGCTTAAATGTGAGGGCGCCATGTCAGTAGATTTACTGGCACGTTAATGATTCCTTTGGTACAACATTCTCTCATCCCGGCGTCCCTAAATGCCAGAATAGTTGAAATGAACGTAAAACCAATAATATTATTGTTATTATTGGTATTATGCTGGTATTTATTATTACGCATACTTACGTGCATAAATAGACCTACGTTATACGCGTACAGTCTTAATACCGTGAACACTCACTTGTCATTGTGTCGGGGAGTAAGTCACAATCATCCTAGTTTTAAGTTAAATTGCTACAGAACTACCATTTTCCTTGTTGGGTATCGATGCGTGTGACTAACAATACGCTGTATTAGCGACTAAAGGCAAAAGGTAACAGTATTTTGTTTTCTGAGAGCTCTCCCGTGAACTTGACTATCACCCTGTGTTAGAGAGCAATATTCAATGACGATATTTTGCTGTATAATGGTGTAGTTCAACTTTGTTTTCAATTATGTAGCCTATTTACCACTAAGGTCCCAACATAAAGAGCCGCAAGGCACTTGCTGCTGGGTCTCCTGTTATCCGTAGCCGCATAAGACGTCATGTTAATCTGCAGCATTATTGTGGCTTCATAGAACTAATTTCTGAACGCAATCCGCCGCAAGATCGCTCGTAATCTCCCCGCTTATACCAGTTGATTATTATATCGACGTTGCAACTCTTCCTCAACTATTCCTTCATTGATGCTGGGTATGTTCGCTGCAAATCTACCAATTAAGACAACTATCCCCTCACCTCTCCTACATTACATATATCATCTTCAGACACAGACCTATGTAAAGATTGAAGAATTAGAAGCCCTTTTTCAGTGTTGCCTATTTCTATTATACAAAGCTTTTCTGTCGGTCAACACAGATTCTCAATGCAGTTTGCAAAATCCTATCTTATAAAAGTCACTCATTTCAGTGCGTTTTGAGAATAATAATACTTGAAATGAATTCAGATTTGATTAAAACTACCTATCACGGCAAGTGATCACAAAACAGAATTAGAACATTATGACGTATAAACTAACTTTTATTACATTACATATTTTATCGTGAAAAGTGATATACGAAACAAAATGTTATCAGTATGAAATTATGAAATGGTGGTGTTAGTAGGAATATACAAAATCACAATAATATTGGGTTTCAAAAACATCCACCTGAGTTCCTGAATCATGGTTAAAATTGAGGTGTATTCTATCGATTATTTATATTCATCAATGGTTTTGGCTCTCATCAATACAATGCACTGAAGTCTCAAGGTCTGGATTAGTTTAATTTTCATTTATGCATTAGAATGCTTGTTTGCCACAATAAAAATATATGTTCAATCCCCCGCTTTCAAACTTTAACAGGCGCAGGACAAAGTACAATTATTCCGTACTGACAACACGGTTTCAAATCCATATTATTGAGTGGTGACAGATGGGCAATATTTGAGTTACTTGATCTTCCCATAACTGCATCACGAGGTAGGAAGCAACCATATCCTAACACGTTTCCTTCAAGACATTATGGGACTCTACACATACACATCCAAGGTCACTGGCATCTGTTTACGTTCCCTTTGTGACTATAACCACAGTCACAAGCACATGATATACATCAACGAGTCTCAGAACTCAATACGACAATGTCACGCAGCGGCAAGCCAATACGCAATGAACCCACTAATGAGATATCAAAAAAACTCGTTCATTTAATCAAAATGTACCAATCCCCCTAGTGATATTTGTCCAAAATGTAATGCAGTATTGTCGAACATTAAAGCAATAAGAATAGCACTTGTTAGTTGTACATGAATTGTGCCCTTGTTTATAATAATAAGAAAACTGTATATACTTGAGCTATGGGGTTGATGAAATCGTTTCGGTTATGAAGATTTTCTCATCATGACTGCAACGTGCTCTCTACATTAAACAATGTTGTTACTTTTTGATGATAAATGAAATTATATTTTAATGACAGTCTATATATTATGTGGCAGCAATGTTATATGATTCAGTGTTATACAAGTTATGTACACCTGCCATTGATGTGATCATACACTGGGCAGTTGGCAGTCAAAGTGAAATGTCATATTTTTTCGTGCTCGCGGGTGTGTTGAAATGGGTTGTTCTCTGGAGGCATATCGCGCGAGGATCGGACTGCGGTATGCGAAGGGTAGTCGGGATCTCCGGTGTTTGTGTGTGCTTACTGGGCCTAGTAACCTGTGGTTTATAGCCCTAGTGATAGCTGCGTTGTTAGTTATTAGTGGAGTGGAAGTGAATCCTGACCCTGTTACTCCAAATGTGAATCAGGCGAATGATCCAGTGGCAGCTTTAAAGTATTCTACGTGCAGCAAAACATTGAAGAACGGTATTGAGTGTGGACTATGTGAGAAATGGTTTCACTTTGGCTGTATTAAGTTTAAGAAGGTGGAATGAGATGTCGGGAATTGGTTTTGTAAATTATGTGATACGCCGGACTGTGTGAGGGTGCAAATCAGCAAATCAAAGCAAGGGGTCAAATAATACAGGAACTCAGAACAAAGCTTCGTGATTCAGAAGAAACATTGAAGGATGTGACTGAACGGCTTTCTTCTGAGATCAGTGTGGAAGAGGGCGAGCAGGAGCAAACTGGTAACAATGACGTAATAATAATGGGTGATTCGATGATTCAGTGGAGCGGGGATATATCGAGGAAAGCGGGCAAGAAAGTGATGAGCTATCCGGGAATTTTAATTGACCAGCTCGCCCATCAAATTGAGAAAGTGTCAATAGAAGATTGTGACACTGTTAAAGTATTGCTTCTCCATGATGGGACTTAAAGAAGAGGGCTACAGCTGATTGTATTATGCGCCAGCTTTACGAGTTAGGTACTGTGCCCATATTACCAAATGAGATGTCGGCCAAAATCCGGAGATGAAATTAATCGCAGCTTGTATTAGTACCCGGCTAAAAATAACTACCGGAGGCTACTGGCCTAACACACACTGGAATAAGGAACGTAAATACATACTACTCCATAATGCTACGGTTCTACACTAATATGATCGGATACAAAAATACGGGAGAATTGAGACACTCACATTTCAAGGCGCAACGGGAATAGGTTAAAAGTTCGAGCCACTTAAATACAACCTTAGCATTTTCACCTTAAACCCCCTCTACGATAAGTCATAACTCAAATTTCTATAAAAGACTGCAAGCATACGCAAATACGTGCTTGATATTTTTTCGTAAAAAGACAACAAATGTTCTCCAAATATTGATAAATGTTTACAACATGACTCGCAAAACTCCTTAGATCATACTAAAAGATCGTTGTACACCAATGGTATATCGTTAAAATAACAAATACCCAAACTTCCGGCACCTACTTGCTGTACCCAGAATTTAGGATCGTTACTAAAAATGCTTTAGATATTGTTTTGCCCTGGGCCTCCGGCAAATTGTTTTACCAGGCGCCTCCGGAAAACTGTTTTGCCCTGGGGTTGTTAACTCTGAAGGACGGTTGTAATTGTTTACAGGGCAAGACGTGTGTGTTACGTGTAGTGTTGGAGAGAGATAGTTCTGAGTAAAAAGACAGCGCAGAAAGGCTGCTGGCAGGCAGTGTCAGCTACTTAATGCGGACGGCTGTTTACTAGGTTACAGGGACAATGACCGCGCCTTGATCGGGTACTGCGGCGCAGCGGATTAGAATTAACTGGTTGACGATCGGCGTACAAGTAAGGATGCAAGAAATACAACAGAATAATTTAAAAGAATGCAAATGATTTAATTATTGTCTAGTGTGGACTGTGTAAAAACTCACTAGTTGAATTTGACAAAGTACAAAGATGGATGTGATGATTTCAAGCTTAGAGGTTTGGACTTTTAAAAAGAATGGTTCAGGATAAAAACCTAAAAACACACACTCACCCAATCTGCTGGTCTGTCTGTCGATGGACGGCACTTCGGCATGGTTCAGTGTCGAGTGTCGGAGAGAGAGCTGGTCCTGAGTGTAGGCGGGTATTTAATGGAAGCGTCAATGCTGTGTCAGAAAATCAGCACGTTCTTGTGCTAGTTTGGAAGGTTCCGAAAAGGTTGTCACATTCCTTGTGCCACTTGTGTTAAAGAAGTGTTGAAAAAATTGCAACATGTTATGAGGAACTTGCTGTCCAAGCTTAGAGTGAAATTAGGAGGCTAGATGGTTGTAGTTGCTGGATCATTTATGGTTCAGGCGTAAAATAGGGGATGAAGGGTGGAGAAAGAGGGCTGATAAGTGGTGCTTATACCCTGTAGGAACTTCAGGATATAAAAAGACCCTTCCTGGGTATAATGGTTGTCCTGAACCATTGGAAAAGTCGGGGGTGGTGTCGTCTCTCCCATCTTCCTGTTGGTCCTCTTCTTCTCTTTCTGGGCGTGTAGCTGTATAGTCGTAGATGTAGTGGTTGGTTTAGTTGTGGTTGTATATTCTGTGTCGTTGTTGTGTGTACCTGGGTTGGGGTAGGTTTTGAAGGAAGGTACAATTTTTGAATATTGATGATTGATGATTTGAGATGATGATGTATTATATTTTTACATGGTGTTTACAATTATAAAGTGGTACGTGCAGTGATGTGTATGGTGTCATGTTACAATGCAGTGATTATATAAGTATAATGTAGTACGATGGCAAAACAATAGAATACATTACAACGGTCAAATATACGTGTCAATACAAATGTCAAAACATACAATACAATTACAATGTAATACAGTATAATACAGTTGTGCACAAGGAAGGTTGTGAAATGGCGTGAAATTTGAAATATTTTTATTGAGTGAGGTGTACATGTTATGTTGTTATAGTTTGCAAAGTAAAAGGAAAAAATGCCTTATTTATCAGGTGACGTCCTATATATAATTTTTCCCCCACGGTACCGTTTTATATTTAGACCTATGCGCTGCGCTACATATAATTATAGTAATGTCTTATGTCTAGCTTATAGTCTAATCGGCCGTACCAAGCCTAACTTATGTCTTATTCTTATGAGCTATGCAATCACGTGTACCTTAAGTTTATGTGTAGAATTGCCTTCTGAGGTTAGGCAATTTTGTGTGTAGCAGTGAGGCATGCCATTCACAAAATTGTGACATCTCTCACTGTTATTTGTGTTGCCGCATTATTGGCGTCTGTTTTGTGAGCATTTACAAGATATTTTGTTGAATGTTTAGGTCAACATCCAGTATTCCACAGTTGCTCATGTTGAATGTCTTCTGCCTGGTGTACGGTAGTCTGTAAAAAAGAGAGTGTGGTCTGCCAAGTTCGGTGTACTCCTGGTCTGAAAACATGAAAGGTTGTCTGCGCTCGTGCTTTCTGGAAATGAAACTGGTGCTGTCGGGTAGTGAAACTCATGCTTTCTCAGGCTGATGCATTCTGGAGGTGAAAATAAAATTAGTACCTGTTGGTCTATAGTACAGCTGCTGGCCGTCTGATTTTTTGGTGAAGGTCATCCTTATCGACAAATGTATTTATTGTGCAAACATACCATGACTTGTATACGAGTGTTAGGCCCGCTGTTCTTCTAGCAAAATTCTGCCGTCCTTTTTGTGTGGTACATCTAGCGAATTTGAGTATTGTGTTGTCGCTTTTCTCTTTTATTATTCATTATAACTTCCTAAATTCTCAATATCGATTTTTACGGGTAGGTGTATATTAGGCTGATGTTTTGTGTACGCTTTTCATTGTAAAATAATATTCGCGCTTCTCGTGTGGCGTCAGGTCATCCCTTTCTGTCGGGACGATGTGTAATTTGCCTACCGGGTGCAAGCAAAGGTTTGTACTGTAGTGGTGAGCCAAATGTTACTTCGCATTATCGCGGCATCTCATTTGAGGCATCCTAGGGTAAAATAGTTAATTTGCTAGGGGTTGTCCCGCTTTGAGCAGGGTCCGCTAAAAATATTCATTTATTATTCAGGCTCTAAAAAGCAGTATAATTGATTGCGACGCAAGCATATATATGACTTGTGTTATGTGGGGAGTGAATCGAGTTCTCATGAATTTTATTCAATATTAATAGGTCTTTCTGAATGGCATGGTTATTTGCTTTATGATTTTTTTATTTACGTAGATTGTATGTGCAATTTTATCTTGCTGTATAATGTGTGTATTACCGAATTAGCTGAATTTGTATTCTATCTGAACATTTGCCTCTCCTCCTTTAACCTTTACAACTGGGTTGTGTGTACACATAGGTTTTTTGTGACGTGACAGTGGTGGGGTAGGATTGTGGTTGGTAGGGCGTAAAATTGTACTTGTCCCTTCAGCTGGAATTAGTTCATTATATACTGAACCCATGTGGATAGGTTCAAGCGTCGAATCCATATTTTATATGTAAAAAAAAGAGGAAATCATGCAGTCTTTAGAATGAATTTGTAAGAATTTTAAAGGCTAATAAGAAGTTGGGCTGTTACAAGATGATGCAAGCGCGGGTGACCACTAGTCACGCGGGCGTGAGATCATGGCTGACTCGGCGATAAGAGGCTAGCGCATGATTATTAATAGAGCTGGTAGTTTTCCACTCCGAGTGACGGAGAAGGAGTTTCGGAAATAGGCATTACTCAGCGATAAAATGGCAACAACGCAATGACGCAAGAAGAGAAATAATTAAAACTAAGCCATTTGCAAGCATTTAATTAATGAAATTAACCCGTCACTGTTGATAATCTTGGAAAAGAGACTTTTGTGTGTGGAAAAAGTTTATAATAATTGCACAGGAAAGAAGTGCATACGCGGCATTACGTCGACAGTTATTCCCCGAGCCCAAAGCTAGGAGAGGGGGAAAATAAAACCACACTACCCACGAATCTGAGGGGCCCAATTATTTAATATCTTGGAATTATGTGATCGATTTTCGTGATCAAAGGAACCCTTTTACGTTTAAAACGAGAGCTTTCAGGAGACATATTTTTCAAAATTATACGACAATTATTTTAGAAGTTAGTGTTGGAGAAGAAGCAGATCTGATCTTTTGTGGCAGATTTCAATATAAAACCTGGATGCACCAGGAAATTCATTCAGTCTACCATAGGTGCCTGGGAGGCACGGTGCTGTTTCAACCGACAACAATTCAGTCTACCATAGGTGCCTGGGAGGCACGGTACTGTTTCGCAGCAACAATTCAGCCTTCAGCGTCCGAGAGGGCGTGTTGCTGTTTCAATCGACATCAATTCAGCCTATAGCGGACCTCGGGGAGAGGCCGTGCTGGATCAACAATCATTAAGTCTTCAACGTCCTAGAGGGGTGTGTTGCTGTTTCAACCAACAACAATGCAGTATTCAGTACTCACTAGACCGTGCTAGGTCGTGTTACTCCGTATCGCAGACGAGCACCCCGTATGGGAGTCGCCGTCTAGTATCGTCAATAGTATCGCCGTGCGAAGACACATCAAAATCTTCGTTATAGGAAATATATCATCAAGCTTCGGACTTTATAAATTTCAGCAGCACAGTCAAAGGTTTAGACTGTGGACTTAAGAAAGTACCGGCGATATGTACTCGAATCTAAGTAGTTTCAGTTAAAGAACCGACTCATCATAGAATTTCGAAGTACCCAAGAACAGTGAACTATACAATTCTATCTACGTTAAATAACCAGATCAGGGTAGAACGTGATAGTAACGCCTAGTGTTCCTGAACTGAGGGGACTAGAGCGGAGTACGATAGAATTTAGGAATCGAGATTCCAGGCTTGGTCTAGGTGTAGACAAATGAACAGTCAGACATTGGGATTACTCCAATAAGTCAAGAATCTCAGCAACAGAAAGTAAAATCCACGTGTGGATTATTGGACAAGGAAATTACTAGGTCGCCGTTATACAAGTTCGAGCGATCGTGAAAGTAAAACGTCAGTGACATACTTCTATTAGACGAACAAGTTAGCGTCTAGCAAGATACGATATCGTGCAGTAAAATGATTAAGCCGATAGTCAAACCCAGAATAAGAGGATCAACCGTTCCAGTGAGGGTAGTTCGATCGAGACTTTCAATCATCCCATCAGAGTAGGAAGCCGACGTACATAAAGTGCAACCCTTGGAAACGGAAATCACGTGTGTTAAGGCAAATAATTACTGCCAGAGTGATAAAATTTTATGTAATTCAAGTTTAGTGAAAATTTTGAGTGTAATATATTTTTGTGAAATTCTATTTGTGTTTAAGTGAAAATGAATCGAAAAATGGTATTCTTTAGATTAAAAGTGATCAGTGTATATGTTTTATGTGATATTGAAAAAGTGTTATCAAGTGTAGATATGATCATGAATAAGGCTTAAGAAGCAAATAGTGGGTGAATTGTTTCATCGATGGAGAACTCGGTCGCTGACCGTAAAATCATGTGAGTGCTAATTTCATTATTGTGTGTTTTTGGGAAGATTTGCGTATAATCCTCAGGAGTGGAAGTAGAGATGCTTGAAAACATGTGAAACATAGGTTGCGCGATCTGAACGATTAATTTGACTGAAATATAAAAAATGTGAAGTATTAATGAATCCCTTGTGGAATATCAGTATAATGGTAAATAATATTACTATGGTAAAGCAAGCGCGATAATAATAATAATAATAATAAAATAAATTAATTATGTGATGAATTTTATATTGAATAAGTGGTAGCTGCAGGAGCCCCTTAGATGAATTGTTAAATATGTTGTGAATCAATATGTTCTTCATGTTATAAATAATTATTGTTAATGGAGGCTCAGGCTGAATATATTATTTTAGAGACGAAGATCAAATTTTGATTTGAATTCACTTATATCTTTCTTTGAAAGGCAACTTGGCTATTTTATGTATGAGCGCCATGTCGCGCAATTGAAATAATTTGTCACGCTAGGAACGCGTTGAAATGCTCGATAATAATAATTGTGAGGGACAGTTAGTAGCGGTAATGAGTTATGATTAATTGTTATACTATGCAATACTGAAAAGGGTGTAATTTATGTTGTATTATGAGCAGTGGTTGCGTGCTATGCCTTCCTTAAGTCGCTAAGTTGTAAGTCCTCAAAGTTATACTTTACCGAAGCTAAACGAATAGGTCTGTAGAACCTAATATGTATTCTTGTTAATTGGTATTATAAGCCTTGTCTTTCAGAAAAAACGCATTTGAAGCAGCTGGCAGTAGCGCTCTATAGCCGTCTCTTGAGGAAGCGAGACTGTGGGTCTCCCTCCCTCCATAGCCATAAATCAGCCAAGTATTTGAGACAGACCCTTACACACTCTCTTATAGAGAAAGGTCAAGAACGAGCTGTCTGATTAACGGTACACGGAAGCGTTTAAGATTGTTTTAACGACCCAGTATTTGAACTGAGGCCCTTTTACGTTCATTATTATCGCTTGCAGAGTTCAGATCATTGCTTCCTTAAGATATAATTGTCTTTGAAGACAATATAATAAAATCCCTAACGTTATTATTAAATGATAGAGTTGATTCACGAGTTATTATGAAGATGTTAAGATTTTCGGAGTAATCTTAAGTTGACTTGGTCAGTAGTTTTCTATAACTCAGGGATACGCAGATTTTTCCAATCACGGTAGTGAGTTGGTAGGCTGAGAAGAGAGATGGTAACAGATGAACATTGTGGGAGCCCAAAATTAATTAATGAGTAGCCATACTATGATATTGTTATTATAGCCAGATATACTCATGTAAAAATAAATGATATGTGTTTAATTGTTAACAAAATGCATGTAAACTTTACCGAGCCATTTGGAGCTCGTTTTTAAAGATTTAGGATTGATGCTATATGGGAGTGAAACTCAGATGGAGTTTTTGTTTGGTTTTTGGATAACCAGTAATAATTATTTTGTGAATATTTAATCTGAATTCCTTGTTCATCATTGGTCAAGTGGGAAGTGTAGTGTCAGTATTTTTATGTTTATATTTGTAGCGCCATATTTTAAATAATGTAATGTCTTGATAGTAGGATTTTTATTTTGTTTATTTTTGGAAGTGTATCCTATGCTTAGTCCAAAGTGTGTTAGTCACAGAGTGGGAGAACATACCATGAACCACTTTACTCCCAATTGAGCATTGCTGGCGAACTTTGATTTGCATGTTTCATTGTTGAAATGGGCACATGGGGGAATAGAAGTAATGTGCTTGGATTAATGCTTTTAGGAACGCTAAAGACGGTCATATCACGTAAAGGTAACATAGTGATAGGATTAGCTACAAAGTATAAATTTAACTGACCGCATTGGGACCCTGGAAACTCACACCGAGCAGCCCTAGATAACGCACTATAATAAAAACAATTGCGCCCAGTACGTAGGGCTGAGTTTTCCGAGGGAAAACTCGAGTTTTCCTTGAAAAATCAGAATTTTCATTATTTGAAAAATACGGTTTTTCAAAATTCTTGAATTTTAAGAGAATCACTTCCATATTAGAGTTGACATTGTAATGAGTATTATACCATACGGGTACATTTCAGTATACACCCGTACTGAGGTTGAATTTTGGAAATTGGGACACAAGAGTTCGAAGTACCATCTCTCACGCATGAACCAATAATGGGACAGAGTAGCCCACTATATTTTTCTGAATAAGTGCTGTCCATTCCAAGCAAAGTGCTGGCGAGGGTCATTCTGAATCGTATAAAAGACTGCGTAGAAAAAAGGCTTCGGAAGGAACAGGCTGGATTTCGACAACATCGCAGGTGTGTGGATCTCATCAACACCCTCCGAATCATCCTGGAGCAGAGTGTGGAGTGGCGGAATACCCTTTACCTCACATTTGTTGACTTCGAGAAAGCCTTCGACTCCGTAAATCAAAGAATCATGTGGAAGACCCTCAAGGAATATAAAATTCCAACAAAGATCATCAGAATCATGGAAGAGATGTACGAAAGGTATGAGTGCCAGGTTCTTCACGAAGGCAAATTAACAGAAAAGATAAAGGTCAGTTCCGGAGTGAGACAGGGGTGTGTCCTTTCCCCACTCTGTTCCTGTTGGTCCTGGATAGTGTGATGAAGAAGGTAATGGGAGGACGTAAGAAGGGTATTCAATGGGGTATTAATGACAGGCTTGAAGATCTGGATTTCGCAGACGACATTTGTCTTATGGCACAACGGTACCGAGACATAGAAGATAAGCTGGGGAGGTTGCAGAGAGAAGCAGAACGTGCAGGACTGATGATCAACACCAACATGACCAAAGAGATGAGGATAAATTCTGATATCACGACTAGTTTGACAGTCAACGGAAAGGCCATTGAGCGAGTTGAGTCCTTCCTCTACCTTGGAAGTATAGTCACAAATGATGGGGGGAGCAGAGGAAGATGTTCGAAGCCGTATCAGGAAGGCAAATGGTGCCTTTGTCCAGCTCTACCCCATCTGGAGAAATAGAAACATTTCCAGGAAGATCAAGCTCCGCCTTTTCAATAGCAACGTAAAGTCGATTCTTCTCTACGGCTGTGAAACGTGGAAAGTCACAAAACCGATCAACAACCAGCTACAGGTGTTCATTAACAGATGTCTGCGTCGCATCATGAATGTGAGGTGGCCGGACATTATCTCAAATGAAGATCTTTGGACCATCACCAATCAACAACCGATTAGCATCCAGATCAAGGAGAGGAAATGGTGCTGGATTGGTCACACACTAAGGAAGCCGGACGGAGCTATTGAGAGGGCGGCGCTAGACTGGAATCCTCAAGGCGCCAGGAAGCGAGGTCGACCTAAGAAGACCTGGAAGAGGACGATCGAAAATGAAATTGCAGAGGTGGGCAAGAACTGGAGTCAAGTGAAGAGAATGGCCAGGAACAGTACTGCGTGGAGAAATTTCGCCAAGGCCCTATGCTCCGGAAGGGGCGGCAGGAATTAAGTGTGTAAGTGTGTGTAAAATGGTAGGTCTAATTCAGGAGCAGAGGCAGAAGCTCTTAGAATCTATTAATGAAGGTAATGGTGAAGATGAAAAATGGTACCCTACCAAGGAAAATGTAGAAATTTCCTTAAACGCATGCGTGCATCTAGGGGCATAGTTGCACGAAGAGAAGGTAACATGTCTTTAGAAAACAGGGTAAAGGTTGAGCCTATGGAGCTCCAAATTGAGTGTGAAACATGTAAACCGATTCAAAGGGAGTGCGCGCAAAGTAAAATCAATAATAAGGATAAGAATGAGGATGATTTAAAGTCTCATTTAGTAACGCAAGTTCAAGTAGGAATCGAAGCTGATAGCGAAAAGAATGATAGTCGTAGGAAAACGTAAAATTGCTACTTTAAAGGAGGCACAGGAATATAGCGCGTTAATAAAAGAAATCCTTATGAATGCTAGGGAAATGATAGAGGAACTTTGGAAGTTTCAAATGGAAGTAGGATTTCTGGAAAAGCGTTTGGAAATCAGAGCATTAAGGAGGGAGATTGAGAAAGAAATTGACGTTATACATGAGGTCAGGGAGAAAATAGTTCAGGAACCAATTGTAATATCTAGCCAAGAGTTAGAAGATGCATACGCGAAAATCCCTAGTATTAAAAAGTCAGTGAGAGAAATGGAGAAGAAATTTGTGAAACGCATGGTTGAAGAAGGGAAAATAGAATTAGCTCCTTGGGGACAGATAAGAACGTTCATTGGGGAAGTAAGTGAAATAATGAAGCAATTACGGAAAATATTCATTCATTCATTCATTTATTTGCAATGGGGGTGTGTCCCCCGGTGGCAAATTGGATATACATAACTAATAAATAATTATACATAACAATTCAATAACAATTATACAGCAATTAAACTGGAGTATTTCCACAAATAGTCAGTCTTTTCTTTAACACACCTATATGTTTGGGAAAAGGCTCTAAGACTGCGGCAGGTAGAGAGTTCAGTTATCAATGGCACGGTTTACAATATTTACCATAATTTGTTCGCTGTGGTCGGCCCTTAACTTTGAAAGGATGATCGCTCCTACCCAAGTAAGTAGGCTTTTCCATACGTTTGCTAAGCTCACCCCATGCTGGTTGATTTGTATACGAGTTGTAAATAGCGCAGAGTCTAGATTTCATCCCCCTAGCCTCAAGTGATTCCCACCCAAGTTTCTTTAACATACGGCTCACACTGCTCCTGGGATTAAAGTCACTGAGCACAAATGTAGCGTCATTTCTTTGTACCATTTCCAACTCATTTATGAGCCCTACTAGATATGGATCCCAAACCGCCGAGGCATATTCCAGAATGGGTCTTACAAGTGACAAATAGCCTAATTCTTTAGCAGAGGTACTACTTCCTTTTACTACCCTCATTACAAAGTGCAGGGATTTGTAAGCTTTTGAAACTACACATCCTACATGACTATTCCATTTCATATCATACTTTTCGTGAACGCCCAAATATTTGCAAGAATCTTCTTCTACAAGTATTTACGAGCCAATGTTATATTGAAAATCCTGCCTTTGCACTTTCCCAATTTTTAAGAGACTACATTTTCTTGTGTTTAGTTTCAGTTTATTTACAATCGCCCACTTATAGACCAGGTTCAGGTCCTCTTGAAGCACTGTATTGTCTTGTGAGTCATGTATCTTTCGATATATTGCACAATCATCCGCAAATAATCGACAGTCACTGCGACTCCCATTTGGTAAGTCATTTATAAACGCCAAAAATGACAAAGTTCCGATTACGCTGCCCTGAGGGATAACCGACGTTACGGTAATTTCATCCGAGAATATGCCTTCGACTTTCACTTTCTGGGAACGACCCGTCAAAAATTCTTGGATCCATAAAATTACTCTTCTATCAATCTTCGTCGAAGCTAATTTATGGAGTAGCATGTCATGCGGCACGACATCAAATGCCTTCTCAAAATCTATAACCACGGCGTCGACTGAAACTCCATGGTCTAACGATTCGCTAATGTCTTCAAAAAGTGATAGCATCTGACTCTCGCATGAGTAACCTTTCCGAAATCCATGTTACCTATCATTAAACCATGATAATATTTCCCAATGTTCCCTCAAGTAGTCGCAAATGAGATGCTCTATCTGTTTACAAACGATGGACGTAAGGCTAACCGGCCTGTAGTTGCCCAATTCAAGTCTGCTCCCTCCCTTAAATATTGGGACTACCGTAGCTCTTTTCCAGTCATTTGGGATTTGCGCATTGTTTATGAACACATTAAAAATCACCTCCAAGTATCGTGCCATGGCCCTACCACCTAGTTTAAGTACTTCACTAACAATATTATCAGGACCCTTTGATACATTGAAACGTAGTTTTTTGTATTACCTTTACAATTGCTGACTGGTTTATTTGGAACAGGGGAGCCCCTGATTCGTCGTTAAGGTCCAACACACAGCAATTGGATTTATTAAACACAGTACCGTAAAATACATTTAATTCATTAGCAATGGCCTGTTTCTCAGTAGTTAATTTACCGTCACCGGACATTATCATCGACAAATTATTTGAATTTCCCTTTCTTCTCCTAACATAACTGTAATTTTTTTCCACCCATCACCTCCCGAACCAAGTAAACCTTGCATATAACTGTCATGAGCAGCCCTCTTTCTTAAGACGAGCTCTCTTGATAAGGACTTAAATTTCAACATATACTTGTCACTAACATGTCTTTTATTGTATAATTTCCTAATTTTCCGTTTCAGACTCCTAACTTCTCGTGTGTAATACTCAGGATCTAGGTTTTGTTTCCGCAATTTAAATGGGAGAAATTTATTAACAGCGCTATTTAAAATTTTCAAAGAGTTATTCCACAGGATATTAATGTGTTTTCCTTCCGATGCCCATCCTACAAATAGCTCATTCAAATACCCCTGAAACTTGCCCTGATCCACCCTGCGATACTGGAATATGATATGTTTTGCTACATCAGATTCTAATTTTGTAATGTCACCATATCTAATATTTAATTCAACCCAAGAATGGTCACTAATTCCTGGTACTTTCAGACAGTTAACATACAGCTCTGCAGGCCTTACGAGATAAACATCTAAGGTATTATTGTCTGTAGTTGGGAAGTCAACTACTTGGGAAAATCCCCCCTCCCTTAAGAATTTATTTGCAGCGCTCTGAGCTTGACAATAGCTAGTTGACTCACCAGACCAGTCTACTTTGGGGAGGTTTAAATCTCCAGCAATTATTATGCTCTTTCTCATAGCATTACCCGTACAAGTTTTATTATAGAGTGTTTCGAGGAGAGAAAAGTTATCTTTCGGTGCTCTATATGCCCCTATCACCTGAAGAGGGAATTTATTTCCTTTATCCGAAATTTTTACACATAACATTTCATGATCCATATCAGCCCACTTTAAGAAACTAGCTATATTTTTGCGCACACAAATAAATAGCCCACCACCTCGCTTCCCCCGATCCCTTCTGTACATTTCGTAGGTCCCTTGAATTATTTCGCTACTATTTATGTCCTCATATAACCAAGATTCAGTTGCAATGACAATGTCCGGAGAATACGTCTCTACAAACTCCCAAAATTCAATTAATTTATTTCCTAAACTCTGACAATTAACCTGCAGTAATCTTAGAGTCTTACCTCCGCAGCAAATATCTCGAAATAGCTCCTTCTGTTCCCATCGGCTGGCAACCTCTGGACCTGCTCCTCCTCACAAAAGCCAGCACGAACGGATGACCCTGTCATGTAGGCTCCCTAGGTTGAAAGCGCCCCGTCGATTTAGATGCAGCCTGTCTCGGGCGAAGTCACGGCCACCAATCCAGCAGTCAGCTTCTGCGTACACTAATCCCAGTTGTGCTCATACCCAGTCCATGCGGTCATTTACAGTCTTAACTCGCCTTAACGGAACATCTCCCCGCCGAACAATGCCACTCATTATAATTTTTGCATTTCTAAACTTGCCTTTAGCTTTTCAGCCTAGTTCGTAGAGCTCCCCTATGATGTAATCAGCTGTAGCCCTCTTCTTCAAATCGTTCGTCCCAACATGTAGCAACAACACGTTAACTTTTTCACAGTCCTCTACATTTGATTCTTCCACTTGTTGGATAAGCTGGTCAATTTTAATCCCCGCATAACACCGCACTTTCGCACCTGATTTCCTCGAGATATTTGCACTCCATCGTATCATAGAATCACCCATTATGATAACGTCATCCTCAGTTTGCTCCTGCACGCCCTCTTCCACACTGATCCCAGTAGAAAGCCGTTCAGTCACATCCGTCACCGTTTCTTCTGATTCAAGAAGCTTTGCTCTTTATATTATTTGATCCCTTGCTTTGATTTGCACCCTCAAACAGTCCGGCGTATCACATACTTTTCGAAACCAATTTCCGACATCACAATCCTCCTTCTTGACCTTAATACAACCGAAATGTTACCATTTCTCACATAGTCCACACTGAGCACCGTTCTTCAATGTTTTACTGCACGTCGAACACTTCAAAGCTGCCACTGGATAATTTGCTTGATTCACATTTGGAGTAACAGGCCCTGGATTCACTTCCACTCCACCAATAACTAGCAATGCAGCTATCACTAGGGCTATGAACCACAAGTTGCTAGGTCCCGTACGAACACACAAACACCGGATATTCCGACTACCCTTCGCATACCACAGTCCGATCCTCGCCCGATAACACTCCAGAGAACAACCCATTTCAGCTACCTGAGAGCTCGGGAAAAACACGACCTTTCACTTTGACTGCCAACTGCCAACTTGAACTGGGAATATATGAAGTGTAAGATCGACCACCGAGAGCACGACAGGAGGAAATACATTCAGGAACAGGTGGCTTATAGAATAGAAGAACATGATAAGATGCATCAGTTCAGAATGAACACGTATAATGAAAAAGATATAATAACCATTCAGGAGTTAGCCAAATTGAGAAAGGTTAAATTCCTTGAATATGAAGAGAATCTAGAGGATGCTAGGAAAACGTATGACGAGTATATACTAGCTCAAGACCTCCAATCAAAAGAAGTAGTTTTCCAAGCTGAAAGTAAAACAGTAGTTGTAGAAGAAAAGGAAATAACGGTGCAAGAGCCCGAAATTTGTCATAAAGAAGAGGAAATAGAAAGAGAAGCAGAAATCGTTGTGGCTCATGTGGAAATGGAGAAAATTATGCAGCCACAGGAAGAAATAGTCATAGAGATTCAGGAGGAAATGGAAATTCCAGGTCAAAAAGAATGCCAAAATGAAAATGAGTCACATATAAAAGAGGACCATTCGTACGCACGATTTAAGCAGGAAAATAAGTAAGAAGAAATACTTGAAATAGAAGAAGTAGAAGGGAAAAATGAATTAAGAGACAACAAGGTTGAGTCCCAGAATGAGATTACACAAGAAGTTGAGGAAATTCCTGAGGAAAATTACCA
The DNA here is from genome assembly GCA_946902985.2 of Meconema thalassinum. NCBI lineage: Eukaryota > Metazoa > Arthropoda > Insecta > Orthoptera > Tettigoniidae > Meconema > Meconema thalassinum. Next base: position 721,772,712 of record OX336389.2, read on the forward strand.
GTCCAGAAAGGACAGGATGGAAATAGGCATCCCAGAGGAGAAGGATGAAAATAAGGAGCAGGAAGAGAATGGTCCAAGTCAGGAAAATAATGATAAGGATATGGAATTGGAAGAAGAACAGCTGAAGGCACAAATTTTGGAACTCATGATGAAATATCGGGAATGCAAACGAAATAGGGCCGAGCAAAGAAAAATGGAAACAGACTCAAATGGGAGTAAAGAAAATCTTATAGAAAATGATGAAATCATTGGGGACAGTGAAGAAAATAGAGGAGATTTCTTAGTGAGGGCTGGTGAAATAGGAAGAAAACCGCTAATTGTAGCAGGTTTACAGGATGATAAAAATAAGGATGAAACTATGAGATTGTTAGAAATAGCGCAAATTCCCATGAAGAGAGACAACTCGCAGGTGTTTTACAGTTGGAAACTTAGAAGAAAGAAATGGAAAAAGGGAGATAGAAGGAGAACACGTTTATGGACAAGGATGAAAGAAAGAAGGATTTCTTTCATAAATCAAAAGAGATACAGGGTGTGGAAAAGAAGAAATAAAACTTATCGTCTAGGGATGTGAAGACAAGAGAATATAGGATACGAAGAAATCCTAGGGGAAAGAGATAGGGTCAAGGAGAGCCAGAAGGATGCTAAGATTATAGAAAGGATAGAGCACTATAGAAGAGTCATAGAAAGAAGTGAAGGGAATGAAAAAGTATTATACATTGTTTAAAACAATTATATGATCTACAGATTACTATTCAGCATCTGGAATATACTGGAATAGGTAGATTCATAAATAATATGGGGAAACAGAAAAATATAATGGGAGATGATTCCAGAGCTCTAGTGAACCATTGGAAGGAAATGGTAATGGAAAACCAAAGTAATGAGGAAGACCCAGAAGAGGAAGAAAATGAAGAAGAACAGGGAGGAATAGTAACAGTCGGAGATATAAGATGGAGACACAAAGGGTAGAATGGGTTATCCTTGAAATAAATGCTAACGGGTTAAGCCATATGCACCCAGTTGTAGCATGATATGGTGAAATATTGGAGAAGAATTGTAAATAGAGAATACGAAGTTCGATGGAAGAAAACAGAAAGGGACTAATGGGGTAGGGCAAGATCGCCCCCTGGAGCCTTAATGTGATGTAAATAGGTTAGTAGTTGGAAGAGAAGAAAGGAGACAGACAGGCAGAAAGCCAGTCCCAGAAAATAAAGAAAAAAAGGAACCGGTCTGACACAGTTCTGGAGTGCACGCTAGACTGTGCGGAGGCAGAAGAATACCCGAACGAGACAAGATATTTATGACCTTAAGTGTAGACGTCCGCTTAAAGGGAATGAATAAAGGAAACCCTGTTGAGATTATAACAAGCCAGAGAAAGGAAGTGCTTGTAAAAGGGAGACCAGAAGGTACTCCGAAGTGTTATGATGTATTCGACACTGAAAGAATGAGATTTTCTATGAAAAATATTTAAATAAATTTCCTCAAATTTCGAAAAATTATATATCTAAGGAGGGGAGATTTGAACCCATGTGGATTGGTTCAAGCGTCGAATCCATATTTTATATGTAAAAAAGAGACGAAATCATGCAGTATTTAGAATGAATTTGTAAGAATTTTAAGGGCTTATAAGAAGTTGGGCTGTTACAAGATGATGCAAGCGCGGGTGACCACTAGTCACGTGGGCGTCAGATCATGGCTGACTCGGCGATAAGAGGCTAGCGCATGATTATTAATAGAGCTGGTAGTTTTCCACTGCGAGTGACGGAGAAGGAGATTCGGAAATAGGCCTTACTCAGCGATAAAATGGCAACATCGCAATGACGCAAGAAGAGAAATAATTAAAATTATGCCATTTGCAAGCATTTAATTAATGAAATGAACCCGTCACTGTTGATCATCTTGGAAAAGAGATTTTTGTGTGTGGAAAAAGTTTATAATAATAGCACAGGAAAGAAGTGCATACGCGGCATTACGTCGATAGTTATTCCCCGAGCCCAAAGCTAGAAGAGAGGGAAAATAAAACCACACTACCCACGCATCTGAGGAGCCCAATTATTTAATATCTTGGAATTATGTGATCGATTTTCGTGATCAAAGGAACCCTTATACGTTTAAAACGAGAGCTTTCAGGAGACATATTTTTCAACATTATACGACAATTATTTTAGAAGTTAGTGTTGGAGAAGAAACAGATCTGATCTTTTTGTGGCAGATTTCAATATAAACCCTGGACGCGCCAGGAAATTCATGCAGTCTACCATAGGTGCCTGGGAGGCACGGTACTGTTTCGCAGCAACAAATCAGTCTTCAGCGTCCGAGAGGGCGTGTTGCTGTTTCAATCGACATCAATTCAGTCTATAGCAGACCTCGGGGAGAGGCCGTGCTGGATCAACAATCATTCAGTCTTAGGTTCAATTATCATTTTTACCCTTTTAACACCTTTTTCCCCCAGTGTAAAATCACTATTTACTGTTTTAGGGGTGAAATCATCTATCCAGATAAAAGCCAATATCACAACAAATTTTTTAAGCTATTACACCTAATTTTACGGTTCTTAGTTTCCAAGGTATCGATTTTTCAATTTAGGGGTAGTTTTCACCCCCCCTGCTATTTTTCATCAAAAACAAAAGATCATAGGTTCAATTATCTTTTTTACCCTTTTAACACCTTTTTCCCAAGTGTAAAATCACTATTTACTTTTTAGGGGTGAAATCATCTATCCAGATAAAAGCCTATGTCACAACCAATTTTTTTAGCTATTACACCTAATTTTACGGTTCTTAGTTTCCAAGGTATCGATTTTTCAATTTAGGGGTAGTTTTCACCCCCCTGCTATTTATCATTTTTAGGTGTTTAACACGTTTTTTACAACATGACTATTTACTGTTTTAGGGGTGAAATGACCAATCCAGCTAAAAGCCTATGTCATCACCTATTTTTAGAGCTATCACGCCAAATTTTAGGATTCTTAGTTTCCAAGATATTGCGTTTTCAATTTTGGGGGGTAGTTTCACCCCCAAAGGGGGGACGTCGCCCCAAGTGCTAGGACCCCTCATACAAGTCCCTAGCATGATTGGTTCGCGAGATATTAACAAAAGAGTAGTTAGGCCCGTTTGACAAAAAAAATGAATCACACATTTAAAAACGAGGCGTCACCCCAAGTGCTAGGATACTGCCTATGGCAAAATCCCATCAGGGGTTCAGAAAATTTAACAAAAGTGTAGTTAGGCCCTTTTGACAAAAGCCACCGGCGTGCATACATACAACAAATTACTATTTCTCCGCGGGTAAGGCTAGTTTTTATTTTGGGGTTAGTCATACCTCGTTCATACAAAAGGAGAATTCACTACGAGTCCTACGACACCCTATATGTTTAACTCGCATTATTGGTTAGCGAGATACTAAAAAGCGAATGACCTATTATTTATTTTTTTGTTTTTAATAAATATTTATAAAAACTCATCTATAAATAATCATTTAGAAGTTCCGCTATCTTACATAAGCCCTCAAGTGCGTATGCATACAAAAAATACTACTTAACCCCCGGGTAAGGGTAATTCTTATTTTGGGGTGGATATACCCCCGACCATAGCAAGGGGTGGTTCACCACAAGTCCTACGACGCCCTATATGCTCAAATCCGACCATGCGTTCGCGAATCATCACCAATATTCGCCAGAAAGTAGGCTATCATTTTGTTTTGTCCTACACACTTGAAACTTGCTGTCAGCCTAGAGGGCGCATAGGGACCTTTCATTGACATCAAACAAACTTTTCTCTCATCTTCACCGTTTCCAAAATAGCGGCATTTTCACAAAACACCTATTTTAAAAAATAAACTCACCATCAAATAGTGCGGGAAAAATAGCATTTAAACGAGCCCTCACTCAACCCTGGTCCTCGCCCATCTCCAAACCTTTTCCCAACATAGCCATACGTATTCAAGCACACACGCGACTTGCAAGAGAACCCCAAAGTTAACACTACTTGTTAAAGGTCAACCACGTCTCACAAGAACACTGCAGACATATCACGTGATCGCTCGCACTGGTGCACACTTGCACGGGTATCAGATGACGTCAACACCCATTAATTTTTATCTCTATCACATAAATAAGCCAAAGGTTATCTGCTTCAATCGATTACCCAAAGGTTATCTTCTTCAAGCGGTTAAAGGTCAACCTCTTCCCACGCTAACATGTGCACGTGCACGTGCTCACATCCGCATAGCTATCAGATGACGTCATGATGATGCAATATGTCCTCGCGATTACGCAATATTCAAAACATACATTTCCTCTACTACTGTTATACTATGCAATACTGAAAAGGGTGCAATTTATGTTGTATTATGAGCGCTGGTTGCGTGCTATGCCTTCCTTAAGTCGCTAAGTTGTAAGTCCTCAATGTTGGAATACTGCTCCCGAGGCATTTTAAAGGATTGAACTCAGAGTCGTCCGCGTCGTAGCCTCTTATATATTTGTTGTTTTATGGATTTTCTTACCCACTAATGAGGACACTTCATAATTATACTTTACCGAAGCTAAACGAATAGGTCTGTAGAACCTAATATGTCTTCTTGTTAATTGGTATTATAAGCCTTGTCTTTCAGAGAAAACGCATTTGAAGCAGCTGGCTGTAGCGCTCTATAGCCGTCTCTTGAGGAAGCGAGACTGTGGGTCTCCCTCCCTCCATAGCCATAAATCAGCCAAGTATTTGAGACAGACCCTTACACACTCTCTTATAGAGAAAGGTCAAGAACGAGCTGTCTGATTAACGGTACACGGAAGTGTTTAAGATTGTTTTAACGACCCAGTATTTGAACTGAGGCCCTTTTACGTTCATTATTATCGCTTGCAGAGTTCAGATCGTTGCTTCCTTAAGATATAATTGTCTTTGAAGACAATATAATAAAATCCCTAACGTTATTATTAAATGATAGAGTTGATTCACGAGTTATTATGAAGATGTTAAGATTTTTGGAGCAATCTTAAGTTGACTTGGTCAGTAGTTTTCTATAACTCAGGGATACGCTGATTTTTCCAATCACAGTGGTGAGTTGGTAACTTGTGAAGAGAGATGGTAACAGATGAACATTGTGGGAGCCCAAAATTAATTAATGAGTTGCCATATTATGATATTGTTATTAAAGCCAGATATACTCATGTAAAAATAAATTATGTGTGTTTAATTGTTAACACAATGCATGTAAACTTTACCGAGCCATTTGGAGCTCGTTTTTAAAGAATTAGGATAGATGCTATATGGGAGTGAAACTCAGATGGAGTTTTTGTTTGGTTTTTGGATAACCAGTAATTATTATTTTGTGAATATTTAATCTAAATTCCTTGTTCATCATTGGACAAGTGAGAAGTGTAGTGTCAGTATTTTTATGTTTTTTTTAGCGCCATATTTTAAATAATTAAATGTCTTGATAGTAGGATTTTTATTTTGTTCATTTTTGGAAGTGTATCCTATGCTTAGTCCAAAGTGTGTAAGTCACAGAGTGGGAGAACATACCATGAACCCCGATACTCCCGATTGAGCATTGCTGGCGAAATGTAATTTGCATATTTCATTGTTGAAATGGGCACAGTACTTATACATGTTCATATCATTTGGGATTGTTAGTATCGTTAGTTGGGTAGATAGATGGTGCGTTAGCTTGTTAGTTAGTTGGATGGGAGAATGGTTAGATTTGTTAGTAGCTGGAATGGGTGGGTGGTTAGCTTTAGGTGGATAGGTGGATTGTTAGTTTGTTATTTTTGGATGTTGAGCTTTGTTAGTTCGGGTATTTGGGTTGGTTAGTGAGTTAGTTATTTGGTTAGGTTTAATGGTTAATTGACTATGCATGCGAACGTATTTATGAACTGTAACTCCGCTTAGCACTGCGAGTCCGTGCATTCAAATAATGCGCGCAGTCCCACACGATTACTGCTAGTCTGACGTCACGCACGTACGTGACGTCTATGACGTTTCTGTGGGCGGGATATGACGTACTGAGAGTAGCGCGGTTCAAAATGGCGATTATTTCCGACCTGGCATATCGCCTCTTGGCTCGTTGAAGTGGGCCGGTCATTGGTTCGCTTGCGGCGAAGTGCTCAGGCAGCTTTGTGAAATGGTCTTGCTACTCATTCCTTGTTTTCCCGCTGACGCTAGTTAAAACGTTTCTTGCATTGAGTTGGCAGGCGTATGGTTAACTAAGTTGCTAATTCCAGCAATGGCAACGCTGATCAAAAAAGATAATAATAATACTAGTTATAATACTGAAAACATTGATAATAGCTACTCACAATGTTATTGGATCAAGATTAATTGCCGTGTTTGTGCGTTCGAGATCCGTTCCTTTTAATTTCTCTGGTGTGATGTATGTTGTTTGCTAATTAAAAATAATAATGTTGGTTCATGTTGTTGTTACTTCTTAAACATTAAAAATTATCTTATATTCTAACTTCTTTTGGTATATTCTTCATGTGCCTCTTAATTCTTCCTACGGGGACAGGTCACTTCATGTTCCTTTCTTAAGACAATACCGGATTACTTAACTAACTCCTTTCTTTCCATCGTACTTCTAAAGTGTAGTTTCTGTGTAGATATTAATATTGCAATCTTATTTCCTTAAAAAAAAAAAAAAATAATAATAATAATAATGTTATTGGTTTTACGTCCCTTTTAACTACACTGGATTTTAGAGACGTCGGGGTGCCAGAATTTCGCCCCGAAGGGGATCTTTAACGTGCCAGTAAATCTACGGACACGGCTCCCTCGCATTTGCGCACCTTCAAATGCCAGCTGACTGCGCCAGGATACGAACCTGCAACCTCGGGTCCAGCAAGCGAGAACGTTACCCCTGAGCCACGCAGCCAGCCCCTTAAAAATAATAACACTGATCCAAATAGTGATATTCTTGTTAATGATATTAACAATAATGTAGCAATAATAGTAATAATTATAATAATGACAAAGTATCGATAATGGGTGTGACTATATTATTGGTTGTGCTTCTAATTTTCGATAACATAGTTTTCAGCCTTGTTTAAGTGCCTTTTTGTAGGGGTGCTGCTTTCGTTTTTCCTCGACAAGAATCAAGCTTATTGAGCAAATTCGTTTCAAAAGAAATTGACAGTTTTTTCTTTATTTGCGTTCTGGCAGGGAAAATTTTAAGTATTTCTGTTCGAATTATGGGTTGTTTGCCCTGCTGTCTTCATAAATTTACTTTCTTGAATTAATGCCTTTTTGCTCTAATCCTATTGCTCTCTGTTGATTTTTATTTGGGATTGTGTTTTATGTATTCGAATGATGTGGAAAATTATGTTCCTGACTATGTGGTGTTTATTTCTGATTCAGAACATGTGTGCTATGGGAACTACTTATTCCGAAAATCTTTGGTTATGGCTTAGATCAACCAAAAAATGTATGAATGTATGCTTTCAAATGGGACACTGTCACGGGAAACTAATGGATCATGTGCAAGAATCAAAAGATATGATCCCGTTGACATTGATTGATACTGGATTTAATAATAATTGGCTGAAACCTGACTGACATTTATAGCTTGGTTCGCTTGTTACCCATTAAGCATTAGGATGAAAAATATGGAAACAAGTGTAGGTAAGGCGTTTAACACCACACTACTGCTCATGCAATAGGTCCTACTACGTAGACTAACATGAAATGATCCCTAAATTCAGGTAAGGCGATTTACACCACTCTACATCTCGGTGGCAAGTAGGTCCTGCTCATCGGCTCAATATGCAAATCCCTAGGGTGGGTCAAGGCGATTAACACCACTCCATTTCTGTAGGTAATAGGCCCCACTCGTAGACTAAAGTAAAATGCGTGGGAATGGAACTAACGATAATAGTTCAGTCATATATCAATGATATGTTTGCCAAAGCGGCTTAATTTAAAAAAACAAAATGATTCATTTGAAGAAGAGAAAAATGTAAACGAATGCCTGTTGTAATATCCCTGAAGTGTTGCAGGAACTGTAGTAGGTTTTGAATATTATACATAGCCTCTATATATTTAGATCGTGTCTGCTCTGTTTATTTAGATTCGTGTACAGTGTCTGTGATGTTTGCATACCTTTGTAGGCCAGTAGCCTTCTTGTGAATGGCTGGACACACTTCTGAGTACACAGTGGCGTGTTTAAATGTATGTGTTATTGTGTATATGCAAATGTATAATGTATTTCGGCGGTAGTATGTCTGTAGTGACCAGGGAGCCTATCCTTTCCGTGTGTCGGTCTCATGTGGCCTGCTACTTTGCTGTCCCGTATGTTGTATCTCTGCAGTAGTGCAATGTATGTATGCGTGTGTACTCGATCGGCACGCGCCTGGGCGGCAGTACTGCTGACCCAAGTAAAGCAATGTATTTCAATTCCGTCTACGGTTATGTATGTCGTGTTACCGTTTTCCCTGTCTTATCTTTTGCAATGTTAGTGTCTGCTTCACGTATATGCGTTTCGCCGAGTCTGAATTAGGTGTAGTAAATCTGATTGTGAATGCTAACTCGTTTCCTTTGTTGAATGCCTTTATCCTTTATGTGATATCGGACATGTATCCCATGCAGTAACGTATTTCCTGGTTTCACTATTATCGTGTCAAAGTGTTTCCCAACGTATGAGTGGAATTCAACCCCGTGTGCTTGGGTGTGAAGATGCTAGCTATTGTTTGTTGGCATAGTTATACTTTTCCCCCTTATTGTGTATGGTACAGAAATGCTAAGAATACATCATATACCATTTACATACATAATATAGCTCTATAAGTTAATACCCTGCAACGTCCTCTCCTCACTCTGATGAAAAGGACTGTTGCTGTGCGGTAATTTTATATATATATATATATATATATATATATATATATATATATGGATATTACTGTATACACAATTAGATAACCCAATGGGGTTGCTTGAGGGGTAGATAGTTGTCGCAGGGTTCGTGTTGTATTAATGGTGGACGTGTATATATTTAATTACGCATGTTCCCCTATTAGTTGTCTGTACTCTGAGTGTAGTTTCTCGTGCTCTGTATTTAATTGTGCAAGGATTGTGTTTGTTTGTAATTGCGCTTGTATCGTGTTCAATGGTTCGTGTATTATGTTAGCTGCATGTGTTCCGTATACAGTCGTGCATGTATCGCATTTAATAGTTTTTGTGCCTCCCTTAGTCGTATATTTGTTGCTTCTAATCGCATATTTGTTGCTTTCAATCTTACATGTGTCGCGCCTAATCGCGTATGATTTGTATGCAGTCGTGTGTGTGCCTTTCGTACTCGTGTATGTTGTGCATTTAAATATGTGTACCATATGTTCGGTTGCCTGCTTTCTACGGTGTAAATATTTATCGTTACATTATTGGCGGATAATCCTTTCGGCTCGGCACGTGGTCCCATGGTCTCTGAATGAATGAAAATGCTGTTCTATGTGTTTCGTGCGTGTTAACTATTTCTAATAAAAGTGTGTGTCCGGGTTTGAGATGCTTGTATGTCTCCTGTTATGTGTTCTATGGGCTGGGCGGGAGCGTAGTTCCGTTGCTTGGCTTAGATGCAGGAGATAGGTCTGTCAGGAATCGATTGAACCCTTAAAATGGTTCGATTCCGTTTCAAGTCAAGTTGAATTTGTTTTATTAAAATGGGACGGCGGATGGTCTTCACCAAATTGTATTTTGGTGGTCCGATTTCTAGATTTTTGGGAGGGTGGGGGCAATTTAATGTCTGTACTAGGAGTAGTTTTACTTGCTTTGCTGTTGGGAAGTTAAGTGAAAAATGTTTCTCCCTTGGCTAAGTAGGTGCTGTGGGTTCACGTTAAGCCTGTTCGATGTATTGGTTTAACTTAGTCGCTGGGCCGGTTGTTTATAAGTCCTTTTTAATTGCGACTACCCGGCACTCCACCAAATTGTTTTAGTGTTCATGGGTGGTATCCTGCGCTTGTGTACATATTGCGGGTAGGGAGGGTGGGTATTTAAATTTTCTCACTCGCTTGGTTAGTTAGAATTGGTACAAGGTCGTTGTTGCTAGACTCGTGTGTGAGCCCTGTAATGCAACTACCGGGCTCGTCCACCAAATTGTTTTGCCCCACGCCCCCGGCGAATTGTTTTACCTGGCGCCTGAAACAAGTTGTTTTGCCCTGGGCCTCCGGCAAATTGTTTTACCAGGCGCCTCCGGCAAACTGTTCTGCCCTGGGGCTGTTAGCTCAGTTGCGGGTTGATTTCGTCTGAAGGACGGTTGTAATTGTATACAGGGCAAGACGTGAGTGTTTCGTGTATTGTTGGAGAGAGATAGTGCTGAGTAAAATGAGAGCGCAGACAGGCTGCAGGCAGGCTGCAGGCAGGCAGTAACGGCTACTTAATGCGGACGTCTGTTTACTAGGTTATAGAGACAATTACCGCGACTTGATCGGACACTGCGGCGCAGTGGATTTGGATTCGCTGGTTGACGACCGGCGTACAAGTAAGGATGCAAGAAATACAACAGAGTAATTTAAAAGAATGCAAATTATTTAATTATTGTCTAGTTTGGACTGTGTAAAAACTCACTAGTTGAATTTAAGAAAGTACAAAGATGGATGTGATGATTAGTAGTTTAGAGGTTTGGACTTTTAGAAAGGATGGTTCAGGATAACAACCCAAAAACACACACTCACCCAATATGCTGGTCTGTCTGTCGATGGAAGGCACTTCGGCGTGGTTTAGCGTCGTGTGTCGTAGAGAGATCCCGGTCCTTAGTGTCGGCGTTTTATAGGAGCGTAAATGCTGTGTCAGAAAATCAGCACATTCTTGTGCTACATTGGAAGGTTCCGAAAAGGTTGTCACATCCCTTGTGCCACTTGTGTTAAGGAAGTGTTGATATGATTGCAACATGTTATGAGGAATTTGCAGGCCGAGCTTTGAGCGTGATTTGTGAGGCTCGATGCTTGTAGTTGCTGGTTCTTCATGGTTTAGGCGTAAAATAGGGGATGAAGGGTGGTGAAAAGGGGCTGATATGGGGTGGTTGTACCCTATAGGAACACCGGGGAATAACAATATTTAAATTCCGCCGAAAACGAAGTTAAATAGCGATGGCCTGTCGCTATCCCAATCGCAAGATGTTACTCTATACATGTGATCCTGATTCCTAATCCTAATCTCAAGTGAATGTAATAAATAATAAAAATATGAACGTTCAGATTATAAATAGCATTTACATTTTTTACAAATTAAGAAATATTTTCTGCCATAAATGTGTTAAAAACACCATTATTTACCTTTCCAACTAACTGCAGTCATATTTAGTATTACACGTCATTATTGGGATTATTAACCCGTTCATCAAAGCCTAGGTTATTTTTCAATCACTCCTATCTATTCTTTCCTCACCTAAAATACATATAATAATAATAATAATAATAATAATAATAATAATAATAATAATAATAATAATAATAATAATAATATATCCTTTAAATAAATACCAGGATCGGTTTGTTTACATTTTAACACAGACTGTACCGTAGATCTTCAACTTCCCTTCAATCAGCTGTTCGACCCAGCACATAATAACTTACTTTTAATGCGACTCATGTACCGTTCATTCTCTTTTTACCAGTGACATTTCTCACTTACCGTATCGATGCTTGCTTTAATACTTTATAATACCTAAGGCCTCCCGTAAAGAACATGATGTACCACATTAACCCTTCTCAAACAACATTTATTTACTATAATGGGCTTTCATTGTTCTACATAACGGAATATTACCACAAATTATACTTTTTCCAACTAACTTTAAACCAACACACGTGTAGACCAAGGTTGCCACACTCACAGAAAATTATACCGTCTCTCATCCTACTCGAGTGAATACTTTACTTACCATGACCTTTTATTTAACAACGGAGCCTCTCCAAGGTTCCAGGGAATAGTTTGCCAACCTCCAATGTTCAATCGAAATTGAATCATTCCCCACTCCAAACATTTCAATACGATGCTTCGAAATATAAAAACAGCTGATAATTGTACGCCTTAAATGTATTTATAAGTTCCTCTTTCAATTCACTGGTATTTTATAATAAGCTTTTAATAACAATAGCATTCTACAAAGCTCCATAGCTTTCCTTTCAATAACCATCACAAAAAATGTGACATTCTTTAGTACTGCAGTTACAAATTTTTTTTTCGTAAAATATTTTTAACCTTTACCGGAATAATTCCATAATTACAACCTTCAATTCACGATAACAATATTAATCGTGTTCGTTTCTTTAGTTACAAGATAATAAATCAATCTCAGATGGTTCGTGAGAAAATCATTACCTGACTATGTCATAACAGCTAACTTGCCCCATAAGATCTAACATTTACCATGAAAACTGTCATATTTTCAGACATCAACAAAATGGAAATATCTGAGAATAATCAAATCATATAATATCAATTAATCCAGGAATAGGATTTTCTGAAAATCCAAAATGAAAAATTCCTAAAATTTGAAAAATCCTCTAACAGGAAAATTTCCCAAATTCCTAAAATGGATGAAATACGAAAATAGTTGAAATTCGAAATTCAATTTAAACGACGAAAACCTATTTTGAAAAACGAAAATCTCCATCAAGGAATCATAACTTCAAAACCCAAAAATTTGAACATTCCAAAAATCTCTAACCAAGGACTTGAATAGTCCTACCTAATAATTTAATCCACAACTAACATGTCGAAAACACCGAAAAACTAACTTCCTAAAATATCCATACACAACAAAGAAATAATTAAAATCATGGAAATACAGAAATTACAAAAAATGCAATTAGATCAAAAATGGTTGCTCACATATAAACTTTCACTTCACTAAATACAAATCTGAACTACATAAGGGATTTCCCATCTTACTTTGTTTCAGTTATAGTTGTTCAAACGATGATAATCACTTCTCACTTTCCAACTTGCTGTTTATGCAACAGGCTTTTTTCGGGGTTTCATCTCCGTACTGCCATACAGCTGAAGAGGACCAAGTTGTCACGCCAACACAAAACCATGATGATACGCCTGGTAGGTTTTCGCTGAGGAATAACACTACCTATGGGAAGATGATGAGAGAGAACAGGAGGTATGTTTAGGAGTAGAGACAATTATTGGCAAAAACCATGAGAATCCAACACTAAGTTTAAAGTAAATGTTGATATATAAATGAATTTCGCTGTGCGAGAACTATGGGATACCTATCTTTAGAGGGGACTTGTACAAGGCAAGCGGAGAGCGTAGCATGAATTGAGGTTGCCTTATGCAAGCGCTCGGTGAGTGAGTGCTCTTTCCCTCCCAAGCTGGTATTCCGTTATTATGGGGACGGGTGGTACTCTGGCAAGAAAAAGTATGCTAAAGGAAAACGATTTACTATTTTTCCCTTCAAAGGGGTCTTGATTTTACTGAAAGTTTTGAAAGGCTGGAATAATTTGAATTTGTCCTGATATTTTTTATTTCTGAGCACTGTTGGATCTCTAACGGAACGTCCGAATGCTCCGAACTCGGGAAGAAATAAAGCAACTCTAGTGCTTTTAGCAATATTTTTACTGTTTTTCTTAACCCTATAAGAATACCAATTGTTGCAATGAAGGTAGGCTAAGCTTTTACCCAGCAGCATGTCGACTAAAAGTTGAGAACAGAGGAAAAACTCAAACCAAATTTAAACAATATTAAGATTTTGAAAGCAAAACATATGCGAGAGAGAAAATCTCTACACGTAGGAAGCTTGCTGAGCTAGCTATACTTGCCTTGATGGTTTGCTAGAATTAGCTTTATCAGCAAAAAGAACTTTGAAAACTTTTTATTTTATTTGATTCCAATCCGACAAGTGGTAACGGTTTTACTAATGAAGAAATTATTATTTTTTCGTGAATAGAACTTAATATTAGGGGAAGAATCAGGGAAGAGAAGGTCCTGCTTAACTGTAATTCTATCGAGAAAGATAAACGAAAGGATAATGACAAATTTATTAACAATTTATAGAGTTATTAAAATTTAACAAATACTTAGGTTTTGATTTTAATTCGGGTTAAGAATAACGATTTAGTTGGTTATAAAATACCAAGGGCTTAGACCCTATAATACGAGGTTTACAATTTACAAACAGTATTTAACAGTGTACAAGTTTCGAACCTGTTACAGCACTAAAATCTTCCAAAGATTTTAAAAAGTGTGCTTACGACTAGAAAATTTAAAGTTTGTAACGATAATTGTAAAGCAATTATAACTTTGATAGTTTGATTAGGTACGATATAAGCACTCTTAGAATGCCTTCATGGCAATCGAAACGGCTATAAACAAATTGGATTCCTGATTGTAACAGGAAAAGAAGGAGTAGAAAAATTACAAGAGGAAATTACCGCTATTTTAAGCAGAAGTTAACAATATGATATGTTCGAAATTGGACAGGTCGAATTAACGAAACCTGGAGCAAAAAGATTAGATTCAAAGTTTTACACTTAGGAGATAACAATTCCTGAACAAGCAGGATAAGAAAAGAAGGATTAATAAGTAGTTTCTAGAACAATGGATATTTATACAGAATTTAAAAGATTTTGAAATCTAATAGGGCAGGTGAACTTTTGTGAAGCCTGGATAACACAATTAGCTAACTCCCTTATAATTAGAAAAAATACAATTCCCTAATTTTTGAAGGGAAGAACAATACATATTAAAATGTGGACGAGCCACAGGATTTGATGCAGAATTACTATATGAGAAGTAGACCAAATTTGGGAGGGCGCTTACTTATAAGCGAAGCCTCTTGGAACAATAACTAGCGTTACATTAGTTTAGGTTTGTTAGTAAAAGTTATTTGGGGAGTGGGGTTAGGAACATTAGGATAAAGTCCTGGCCAGAATCATTTTCTCTCAATCGAACGCGGCGCGGAAAATAGTTAGCACTCACAAATTCGAAGCACTGATAGTTCGTTGATAAGTTGAAAAACTTCTCAATTGTAGTGTAGGTAAGTTCGTAGAACATGAGAAAGTTATTGCAGTTATTGAGAACACATAGTTTAATTTGAGTTTGAAAACGATTATTGAGTTGGATAATTTGTGGGTTGCAGTTGAATGATGCGGTAATGTTCCCACGGTGGAAAACAAATTATGTGTTGAATAACAGTTAATTGAACCCTCGGTGTGGAAAAGTATTCCCTTATTTGGTGTGGAAAATACTAGATTGCTTAACTAGTAGAAAGATTGATTTTGTGGAAAGTTCCAGAATTATGATGACAGTTAAATAGGGCAAGAAAATTCAAACGGTGAATCAAGCTAAGTTTATATACAGCGGTTAAATTTGAATTAAATCCCACGTTGTAGGAAGGTATTCCGATTTATTTCCTAAAGAAGTACTGGATTCCATGTTATAGAGTCAGCTTAGGTAACTAAAGCCTGAAAAAGAAAATCCCACGAAGACGGTTATTACACAAGAGTGAGTAATTCCACACACTGTCTATAAAATTATATTAAAGCATTTAGCAGTTTAAAAGCATTAAAATTAGGCTAAAATCATTGAAGATTTGTACTTTGCTTTTTCTTGTTGATCAGGTGAAGGCCCCTTGTGACCGTTAGAATTAAAAAGTAGTAATGGCGTCTATTTTAAAAGTGTCCCATGAAGACAGGAGACTGGCACTGAATGGGCTCGGTACTGTACACTCGACGAACGGACTAGATGAAGTGAGAGCTGCTGAACGGCGTGCGTAGGGACCAGGGAGAACGAGGGAGAGGGGGTTAAAGGCAAGAGGACATACATCAGAATGGGCAACAATAAAAAATGAACATTCTTGTACACGAAATAGAATCCTTCTTGGAGCGGTGTCTTCAAGGAGATGTTAGCTGGCGACAAGGACGACGCCTGGTGAATTGGTGAGGAAGTCCTCTTGAGTTCAGAGTGAGGAACTTCGTCAGTTAGCCGCTAGATGCCACTAGGTTTTCTATGGAAGTTACACATCTAGAACAGACTCAAATACAAAATAAAATCCTGCTCAAAGAGAAAAAGAATGAAATGCAAAGGGATCACTGTTGGTGTCTGCGAAGAAGGAAATTAAATAAATAAACAAATAGCAGCAAGAGCTAACTCTGACTTAACGTGTATTCCAAGGAATACACCGTACTGGGGGGGGGGGAAACACCAGCAGGGAACAGGAACACGAGATTAAAGATTGAGAGGAAGGGGCGCTATCATAGAGGTGGGTCTTATGACATGCATATTGGTGATCAAGATCTTCACAACCCTGACTCTTCCATCCCTTCCCGGGAAACAATCCACCACCCTGCCAGAGATCCACGCTAGAGAGGGGAGGGTAAGAAAGAGAACTGCCGATAAGGAAATGACGGGACGTTGACGGAAGCAAATTATCAGGATTATTGGAATGCGGGATCAAGGGGCGAAACCTTCAATCAAGAGATACCTAGAAGCTACGAGAAGTGAAGCTTCAATAATGATCACGACAAGATGCGAATAGAGACGTAACAAATATAAACAAAGAGTATAGAAACAAGTACATTGATAAAGGCTAATAATATACCAAGTAAGTAAGGAAACTGTGTGAGTAAGAGGCAAGAACGCCATAGGTACCAATAATTTAGTAACAATAATCAATGACCTTAGGTTATAAGGCGCATAACAGGGATTAACTAGATGAATAATTAAGTCAGCAAGAAGCGTGACGCAACAAGAATAAATGCGAAAACTCTTCAAATGTAACGACGAGAAAATATAAGTTTGTTTATCAATAAACAACAATAGTACAAAATAGTTACGCAGATTATAATAAATACGCGCAGCAAGGATATATAAAGATTGTATTGAAAAACAATCGGAGGAAACATAGGTTACGTGTGTAAACAATTGAACGAAATAAGTAAACAAAACCTTGACAAACATAGTATAGCAAGATAACAGATATAAATAGCTAGAGAGGTCAGTGACCAGAACCAGTCTATCTGAACAAGGATGTAAGCAACTCACCGAATCACGGTAGCAAACTGGTTTGCCTACTGCTTGACAGTAGTACGCAGGTAGCATAATCTCAGATAAGACGAACACACGATGACCTTCGTCATATATGGAGCCAATAAATAGTGACTTGCCATTATGTGAGACCGTAAATTAACAAGATTGCAAATCACGAAGTTAATACAACCCAACATTGATGGAAGCGGAACTTTAATGGCTGCACGTGGTCATACGTGAGCTGTATTTGAAAGTCCCATTTAAGGACAAAGGAACCAGAAAAAATAATTAGTTCAACATAATTTTGAGGATTACAGTGCCCAACTATTGGCAACAGAAAAAAGCATAATTCCCCTGAACGGCGGAGATAAGCCGGGAAGTTGAGAAATAAATTGGGCCTATAGATTATTATCCTTAAATGTAGAGAACTCAGGTTGTCAAGCGGTTTAAATGCTGTTTCCGCGTGTGAGGACGTTGGGAGGAGGCGGCCGTGGCCCTCAGACCAAACAGCAAAAGAATTGCAATACAGCTCACAGCAAAGTAATGGTGACTGATAGCCATGGTTCGACGCAAAGCAAATATGGTTTTCGATGAAAAGTTTATGCAATTGCCGGCCACGAGTAATGACACAAGGTAATAAAACAAACGGCTTAAGGACTGGGATGTTGGATTCGACCAGTTATAATCGAAAATTAGAATCGCGCGCACGAACGCCGCGAGCTAGGATGCGCTATTGAGAACGCAGACTTTGCCAAAAAACATAGGCATTCAAGATGACGTCAATGGGACCTTGTACGTTAAACAAGGGTCGGCGAGCCTTAAGTAAGAAGGAATGTTTATGTGGGTAGTATCAACAGAATGGCTAGGAGTAGCTTCTCCAATGCTGTTAAGAATGAGGCAAATTAATTAAAGATTAGTGTTTCTTAGGCAAATATCACTAAGTTTTAATTTTGAAGACTGAAAAGCTTGTGTTTTTAAATTGTTAATCCCAGATACATTAATAGAAGTGGGATTTACTGGAAGACTCAGTTTTGTTTAGTTAGAATCATAATTATGGATCGCCGCTGAGTCTAGGAGACCTCGAGCATGGACCCAGTTGCCTGAATTATCCTTAATTTCAAATTGGACAGTGAACAATAGTACTTGCGCACTGCGTGGATTCTTGCATTAGAAATGCAGGAAGACGCACTCGTTTGTTCCGAGCTGCTCTGCGTAGAGTTAGAAGATGCAGGCACTGATGACCTCGGTTGATCATGAAAATGCAAGAGAGTGTGATGCACTCTTTCACAATAGAAACACAGTCTAGTGGACTTGCAATTAGAAGCAGAATATTTAGATGAAAGGCAGTTAAAACAATATATATTGTGAGAAACTAATTTCCTTCTGTCATCAACTGACAGTTCCTTAAAAGATTTGCACGAGTATCGAGCGTGAGAATCATTGCATAGTATGCATATTGAGGACTTGTTGAACGGTCTAGTATGTTCTCCTTGACGGTTGAAGGCGGTAGAAAGAGTTCGTTTGTTCTCGACAGATAGGAGCTTATATCCATTTGGCTAGACATGTTTGTTATCAAAGTTGTTAGGACGCAGAGGACTTGTTTCAACACTTTCGGACTGAAATGAGAGTGCGATAAGAAATTGACACCGGCTGTTCAGGAACATGATGAGATGTTCAAAGGAATACTCGTCCTTATGAGCTAGTTCAACTTCCCATGCTTTTAATGTTGAGAAGTCGAATCTAGATGTAGCGAGATAAATTAAGGTGTCCCAAGTTTGGACCGGCTGTTCAAGTTGCTATAAGGTTCTGACATGACGTTGCATGGTGTCGACCAGGTCTCTTAAAGAGGTGACATCATTCCGACCTACAGCTGGTAGGTTGAACAAAGCTCTCATATGACGAGCAACCCGGAGGCGCACATTACCATATCGCTCTTTAAGTGAGTTAAAGGTGATTTTGTAGTTGTCGGCACTTAAAGGAAGTGTTTCCACGAGTGTGAGCGCTTGGCCTTGGAGACATGAGCGCAGGTAATTATACTTCTGGATAGCGTGGATGTCTTTATTGTTGTGGATAAGGGAGCAGAACAACTCATAAAAAGAGTCCCATTCACATTCCTGGCCCGAAAAATGAGGTAGGCTTTTTTTTGGAAGCAAAGGTTTCGGTTTGTGAATGTTCTCATGGACCGAAGCAGATGTGAACTGAGCCGGATTGATGAACTTAATGTCCGGTTCTGTGAAACTTCGAATTAATTGGTGGGCCTTGGCGATCCCCTCGAAATACAAATGTTCGACTTCGTCCCTATCAGATTGAATTTCGGGGCAGGCGGATTCGATGTCCGTTTGAATTTGATCGTAATAATCGTATGAACGTTCGTACAGCTTTAAACGTTGAGTTAGGACACCTAAGTTGCAATCTGCGGGAGTTAAATCATTGTGAAAGTGTCAGAACCTTGTAAATTGCCCTTTGTAAGAAGCGCGTCTTGGAATGGGTGTTTCATCCGTTGGAGTTGCCTGATTTGGAGGTACCATGATTGAGAATTACAATGAAAGTGCAACTTTCGATAATGGAGAGATTTTGAAATGCTGTCAGGTTGGCAGCAACGGACAGGTTGCAATGTGAGGACACTGCTTCACCAGCTTTGCACAGTAAAGTTATAGCTGAAAAATGAAAATATATATTAAATAATTTGCAAGATATTGACAACTTGGATTTCCCCGGGTTTCTGGGACCAAATTGTGGTAGGTTTTTGCTGAGGATTAACAATACCTAAGGGAAGATGATGAGAGAAGAGGAGGTGGGTTTAGGAGTAGAGACAATTATTGGCAAATAGGAAGAGAATCCAATACTATGTTTAAAGTAAATGTTGATATATAAATGAATTTCGCTGTGCGAGAACTATGGGATACCTATCTTTAGAGGGGACCTGTACAAGGCAAGCGGAGAGCGTAGCATGAATTCAGGTTGCCTTATGCAAGCGCTCGGTGAGTGCTCCTTCCCTCCCAAGCTGGTATTTCGTTATTATGGGGACGGGTGGTACTCTGGCAAGACAAAGTATGCTAAAGTTAAACGATTTACTATTTTTCCCTTCAAATGGGTTTTGATTAACTGAATGTTTTGAAAGGCTGGTATAATTTGAATTTGTCATGATATTTTTATTTCTGAGCACTGTTGGATCTCTAACGGAAAGGCCGAATGCTCCCAACTCAGGAAGAAATAAAGCAACTCTAGTGCTTTTAGCAATATTAATACTGTTTTTTTTTGAAAACCCTAAAAGAATACCAATTGTTGCAATGAAGGTAGGTTAAGCTTTTACCCAGCAGGATGCCGACTAAATGTTCAGAACAGATGAAAACCTCAGACCAAATTTAAACAAAATTAAGACTCTGTAAGCAAAGCATAAGTTAGGGAGAAAATCTTCACAAGTAGGAAGCATGCTGAGCCAGCTATACTTGCCTTGATGGTTTGCTAGTATTAGTTTTAACAGCTAGGGAAACCTTGAAAACGTTGTTATTTGAAATAATGTTTCCAATGCAACAAGTGTTAACGGTTATACTAATGAAGAAATTATTATTTTTTCGAAAATAGAACTTAAGATTAGGGGAAGAATAAGGGAAGAGAAGGTCATGCTTAACCCTAATTCTAGCAAGAAAGTTAAACAAATGGATAATGACAAATTTATTAACAATTTATAGAGTAATGAAAATTAAACAAATACATAGGTTGTGATTTTAATTAGGGTTAAGAATAACAATTTAGTTGGTTATAAAATACCAAGGGTTTAGACCCAATAATAAGAGGTTTACAATTTTCAAACAATATTAAATAGTGTATAATTTTCGAACCTGTTTCAGCACTAAAATCTTCCGAAGATTTTAAATGTGTGCTTACGATTTAGATATTTAAAGTTTGTTGCAATAATTGTAAAGCAATTCTAACTTTGATAGTTTGATTAGGTACTGAACTCGAATTCAGTCCAGCTTCAGCCTTTGACTGAGCCGAGGATTGATCCGACTTGTGAACCATGAAGGTGAAATAAATGGAATTTGGAATTGGAACAATATCTTATTCACATATGCATTTTAGGAAGTGAATAAAGCATATTGATAACATTTTGGAAAAAAATTGGAGTATTTTGAAAGACTCAAATTTGGGAATATTTCAGTGAATGATAATTTAACCAAGGAAGAGTCTGATCTTTCGACACTGGAATATAAACAAGGCTTCAAATTAGCAAGCTAAAGACCGGTTTTGGTTCGCCGAGGTGACACTAACAAAATTATGCACACGACCCGATGATAAGAGGCTAGGCTCAGGAGTTTTTTCGTGATAACTCAATAGCCAATCAGATTGGATCACACAATTTTTGTGGGAATCGCTATTATATTAATTTTTCTTATATAAAGCGATAATATCACTTCTACAGATGAAGAAGAGAAAATGAAATTTAATTGTCAAATCAGAATTATAAATTTATGGCCAGGAGAGTAAATATGAGCGAAATTCAGTTCAATAGGACTCTGTGCGAGGCTAGAAAGCCATTCAAGTCTGCCACGCGCGCAATTGTCTAGAGCGCGGGATTGACTCCTACCCAGTTACATGAAGAGAGAAGACCTATATTGCAGCGCGTCCCAGAGGAGCTCTATACGATATTGGAAGTACGGTCGGGACACTAGATTGGACCGTGTGGAGATACAGCTGTTGCCGAGGAAGGAAGGGAGAAGCCAACATATTATAAAACGCATTAGTTTGCAACAGAGGGAAGCATTATCTTAACACTACGTTTATTGGAAGAAGACTGCGCTTTTACAGTTTCACATTTCTACAGAAATACGATTAGTAGCATTGCATTCAACAGCTACATCATTGCAACAATATATCTTCTATATAATCGTCTTACATTTACGATGATAATAACGTCCTAGAGTGAGGGGGATGTTCGTATTCGACTCTTGTTAAGAAGATTGCCATGAACTACTAAATTATGGAAGGAGGTTAGTCTACATTATGGAGTGGGAATTCAGAGTGATCTTGACGACCATGGATCGATGATTCTACAACTGCTCATCAACATGCAGTATTCTGAATTTACTTTCAACACTACGATTCAAATGTCCATTACCAACATAGAGAGATGTCAACCATAGACGTTCAAACCAACATGGATGATGAAATGCTACACGAAGGAGACGGACAGAGGGCTTCGTCTGTCCCGATTTCACGTTGCCAGACTGGAGGTCGCGAAACAAGAACATATGCCGTTAGCAGGGGGACGAGCCAGCAGTCCAGGTGTTTGCCGCACGACAAGGGAGGTCGCAGGACGGCTGACCGCCTCGCTCCTAACTGGAACCCGCTTCGAGGCAGACGACAAGCACGTGCCGTCCCGTGAGACGAACACCGAGTATACCAGGCCAGGTATCGAGACAGCAGATCACCAGAAAGGTAGAAAATTGAATGTTCCAAGATCTTAGTAGTTTGTTGTAGTATTTGATAGTATTTCAGGAGTGACCAATTTCATAAGTAGATTTTCTTATTCAAAACCCAAGCTTTTATATTGTCAATCTTATAGATTTCACTGTAAATTTTATTATACGTCAACGTGTGTCGTTTTAGACGTAATTTCATTAGTATTTGACATTAGATATTCCGTTTTTTATATTTTGGAAGGAAACGTTTTAATATGCTCACTTGTAAACGAAACTGTTTTATGAACGGAATGCTTCGATCGTTAAAAATGCGTAACAAGCGACAGAATGCATCTATATGGCTAGATTGCATTACTATTAAGAGAAAGCATTATTGTAGAATGCTGTAACACTGCTCATAACATTTTATTGTGTCAGAACATAAATCAAATATTTATTAATAATATTATTGGAGTAGATCAATTCCAATTGCGGAATGTTACTGTAATATGACATTGATATAGTCATTGACAATTGTTATAACGGATTTAAACTATGACATAGGATCATATTGTTGACAATAGAGGTAAAATGAAGACTATAATTAGCAACAATTTTATTGGAAGAATTGCTATAACGAAATCAAAAACCAGGAGATTTGTAGATCTACCTGAGGTCTTTTACGATATGAAACAAGTTTAAACATGAATAATTAATTCATTAATGTACACCAGAAACGGGAGGATATGTATTATTGGTATTAATAGTAATGACGATGAACTACGGTTTATTAATATTGATATTTTGTTGTAACGTTGAAAAATAGTAGGTTGTGAAAGTTTGTTAACGAAATGCATTATTTGAAGTTAAGAGGAATATTGTACAAGTTGAACTGAAGTGAAAAAATATTTAACCGTTATCGAAAGAGCACGAGGATAATTAATTTAGAGGAGAGTTTGATAGGGGTGCACTATGAACAGTATTTCACAGGTGTTTGTTTACCTAGTAGAGTCACTGATTCTTCTACACGTCTGGAGTGTAGCAAGATGATTTTTTTTATTGAAGGAATACCGTACATTATTATTGAGATTGTTGTTAGAAGGAGAGGAAAGGAGTACGGTATGTAAAGTTTGAAGCGAAGCAGACGCTATTATAAGAAGTTGTTCACCGTATTACGAAAGGAAAGAAGTGTATTGCCGTTGGGAGCAAGAATTGATGCAGTATGTTTATAAAGTAACTGACATTAGGGTTTATATTTATGTTGTACAAGTCAGAAAGTGTTATTACGATATCCTCGAAGTACATTAAGATTATATGAGTAGTTCCGCATCGTTCTTTAAATCTATTGTATTTTATTCACTGATATGACATTTAAGAGCTGTATTTAACTCAATTGTTGGATACTAGAGCTTTATTTATTGTGACAAGAAACCAGAAAATACCTAAATTTACATTGTTTGTGAACATATGTTCGAAGAACTGTTTAATGAAACAGCAGCTAAATAAGATTGTCAGTTCGCGAAAGATCTTGTAAATATATTTTTTAAATATCGTGCTGGTCATGGTAATTGCAACTTTTGTAAATATTTAACCATTTTAAATAATATAATAATTTTATTCTTATTACGTTCACGTTTTTAAGTAAATAAGTGTATAATGTAGGGCATTGTATTTTTAATTACATTTTATTTGATGAACAGCTGATTACGATCAGAATGCTTAAAGTGATCGAGGGTGACTAGAAAGCACAAACATTTAATTATTATTTTCAAATAATTACATAAGTGTACTTAAAACTCTGTTGAAAGTTTATTTAACAGATAGAAGTACTATCTACCGTGTGAAAAATTTTATTTTCAATTTGAAATTATTTTATTGATGTTAGGAAGATTTAATATTGTAAATATTTATTTAATAAATTTCAGGCACTATTTTTGTTTGCCTGCTCATTTTTATAGAAACTGATCATCTTTTTATTTCGCAATCGACGTGCGATAATACTACCGGTTAGTTACTAGAACTCACTTAGTCTCAACTTCACCGTTCACGCTCGAGATCCGAGATTCTCGTCCTAATATCATGTTATGGATATTAATTTGTAGTAAATGTGTAAATAATTAGTAGCGTTATTGCATGACTGGTATGCGTCGAGGGTGTCCTAGTCATTCACCTGGAAGGGTAGTGTTGGTTTATCAGGATGGGTATCGACATCCTTACAATCCATTTTAATCTCAGCGGATATAGGTGGTGGCTGTGCGAGATTCGGGTGCTGTACGATACAAGCAAATTTAGAATGCCATTATGGCAATCGAAAAGACTATAAACAAATTGGATCCGTGATTGTAACGGGAAAAGAAGGAGAAGAAAAATTACAAGCGGAAATTACCGCTGTTTTAAGCAGAAGTTAACAATATGATATGTTCGAAAGTTGACAGGTGGGATTAACGAAACCTGGAGCAAAAAGATTAGATTCAAAGTTTAACACTTAAGTGTTAACAATTCCTGAACAAGCAGGATAATAAAAGAAGGATTAATAAGTAGTTTCTAGAACAATGGGTATTTATAATGAATTTAAAAGATTTTAAACTCTAATTGGGCAGGTCACCCTTCTGTGAAGCCTGGATACCACAATTAGCTAACTCCTTTATAATTAGAAAAAGTACAATACCTAATTTTAGAAGGGAAGAACAATACATATTAACATGTGGACGAGCCACAGGATTTGATGCAGAATTACTATATGAGGAGTAGAAAAAATTTGGGAGGGCGGTTAATTATTAGCGAGGCCTCTGTGAATAATAACTAGCTTTAAATTAGTTTAGGTTTGTTAGTTAAAGGTATTTGGGAAGTGTGGTTAGGAACTTTAGGATAAAGTCCTGGCCAGAAATATTTTCTCTCAATCGAACGCGGTGCGGAAGATAGTTAGCACACACAAATTCGAAGCACTGATAGATTGTTGATAAGTTGAAAAACTTCACTATCGTAGTGTATTTAAGTTCGTAGAACAAGAGAAAATTATTGCAGTTATGGAGAACACATAACTTAAATTGAGTTTGAACAAGTTTATTGCGTTGGAATGTTTGTGGGTTGCATTTGAATGATGCGGTAAATTTCCCACGGTGGAAAACAAATTCAGTTTTGAATAACAGTTAGTTTAACATGAATCCCTCTGTGTGGAAAGTATTCCCTTATTTGGTGTGAAAATAATAGATGTCTTAACTGGTAAAAAGGTTGGTTCATGTGGAAAGTTCCAGAACTATGATGAGAGTCAAATAGGGCAAGAAAGTTCCCACGGTGGAAAATGCCAAGTATATAGACAGCGGTTAAATTTGAATTAAACGCCACGTTGTAGGAAGGTATTCCCAGTTATTTCCTACAAGAAGTACTGGATTGCATGTTATAGAGCCAGCTTAGATAGCTAAAGCCTGACAAAGAAAATCCCACGAAGACGGTTATTGCACAATAGTGAGCAATTCCACACACTGTCTATAAAATTACACTGAAGAAAATGGAAATTGCAACACCAAGAAGGAGTGGTGCTACATTGCTGCAATTGAACATACAGGACGAGGTTTTGGTTGTGATTCGATGGATACACTTTCAGGTCCCTCTGACTACATGTTTGGACAACAATCAATACAGGACGTGATCACCACGAGCTGCAATACATTGATGAATGGAGTCAATAAGGACCTGGATCGCTTCCTGTGGAATTGTGGCCCATGCTTGCTGCACTGCACGGGTCAGTTGATCCAGAGTTGTGGGTGGCTGAGGACGGTTGGCCAGTTGTCGACCCATCATGTCCCACACATGCTCAATAGGACTGAGGTCCGGGGATCTGGCGGGCCATTCTAAGTTTGTGATGTCGTGGAGAGCTTCTCTGGAGATGCGTGCAGTGTGAACCCGGGTATCGTCCTGCTGAAACATCCCATTAGCAATGTTCGCCATCATAGGGACGACCACTGGATTGAGTACCCTATCAACGTACTGTCGAGCAGTCATAGTGCCCTCATCAAGCTTTAATTGTGATTTCAAATTAAAGCCAATAGCTCCCCAGACCATAATGATTGATGTTGGCCCTGTGTGCCTATCGACAACAAGGTCTGGGCGCCCCTCCCCCCGGTATGTGTGCGCCACGATTCCGGCGATCACTGCGGGCAAGACAGAAGCGCGATTCATCACTAAAGACGACCCTATGCCATTCGTCGACCCTCGTCGATCGTTCTCGACACCAGGCCAGCCTTACACGTCGCTGTTGTGGGGTCAATGGATCACCATCTGCAGGGACACGGGATCATAAGCCAGCTGCACGCAGGCGTTTACCAACTGTTTGTCGTGTAACGTGGGGTGCCACAGCTGCTCGAATTTGCGCTGCTGTTGCATGGGGTTCCATCCGGGCCTTCCGAATGATGCGGCGATCCTCTCTCACAGTTGTCGTGTCGCTCTGGGCCTGTGCCAGGTCTATGAGTGTGGGTACCTTCATTTCACCACTGCTGCCATACACTTTGTACCGTAGATGCCTGTCGGCTAACACGTGCAGCGACAGTCCTTAGCTATAATCCAGCCTCAAAGAACCCAATATTATCCGAGCCCTCTCAAACGGTGACAGTTGTTAATAGCGTGTTTTTCTCAGTCGTCGAGGCATGTTTGACGGGGAACACTTCACTGCAGAGACTGCAAGTCAACTACGCTACACCAGAGTCCGTATACTGGAGTTGATTCCTCCGCGATCAATCACGTGGGGTGACCTGTAGCAACAATCAAATAGGTCTGAAACTTTGATCGTTTACATACCTACATGGCAGCGTTCCATATCTCGACAATCAACACAAACGACAGAAACCTTCATGGGGTTGCAATTTCCATTTTCTTCAGTGTATATATGAAAGCATTTAGCAGTTTAAAACCTTTAAAATGAGGCTAAATTCATTGAAGATTTGTACTTAGCTTTTTCTTGTTGATCCGGACGAAGGTTCCTTGTGACCACTAGCTTTAAAAAGTAGACGAGGCGTCTATTTTAAAAGTGTCTCATCAAGACTAGAGACTGTCCCAGAGAAAGCTCGGTACTATACACTCTCCGACCGGACTAGATGAAGTGAGAGCTACTGAACGGCGCGCGAAGGGTCTAGGGAGAACGGGGGAGAGGGGGTAAAAGACAAGAGGACATACATCAGAATGGGCAACATGAAAAAAAGAACATTCTTTTACAGAAAATAGAATTATTTTTGGAGCTGTGTCTTCAAAGAGATGTTAGCTGTCGACAAGGACGACGCCTGGTGAATTGGTGAGGAAGTCCTCTTGAGCTCAGGGAAAATGAAGAACTTCTGCAGTTAGCCGCTAGATGCCACTTGGTTCTCCATGGATGTTACACTTCTAGAACAGATTCAAAGACAAAATAAATTCCTGCTCAAAGAGAAAAAAATCAAATGCAAATGGATCACTGTTGATGTCTGCGAAGATGGACATTAAATAAATAAACAAAGAACAGCAAGAGCTAACTCTGACTTAACGTGTATTCCAAGGAATAAACCATACTGGGGGGGGGGGGGGGGCAGACACCATCAGGGAACATGAACACGAGATTAAAGATTGAGAGGAAGGGGCGCTATCATAGAGATGGGACTTATGACATGCCCATTGGTGGTCAAGATCTCCACAACCCTGACTCACCCATCCCTTCCCGGGAAACACTCCACCACCCTGCCAGAGATCCACGCTAGAGGGGGGAGGGGAAGAAAGAGAACTACCGATAAGGCAATGACCGGACGTTGATGGAAGCAAATTATCAGGATTATTGGAATGCGGGATCAAGGGGCGAGGCCTTCAATCAAGAGATAGCTAGAAGCCAATAGAAGTGAAGCTTCAATACAGATCAAGACAAGATACGAATAGAAAAGTAACAAATGTAAACAAAGAGAATAGGAACAAGTACATTGATTAAGGCTAATAATATACCAAGTAAGTAAAGAAACTATGTGAGTAAGAGGTAAGAACGCCATAGGTACCAATAATTTAGTAACAATAAACAATGACCTTAGATTATTAGGCACACAAGAGGGATTAACTAAAAGAATAATTAAGTCAACAAGAAGCGTGACGCAACAAGAATAAATGCAAACACTCATCAAATGTAACGACCAGAAAATATGTTTGTTTATCAATAAACAACAATAGTACAAAATAGTTACGCAGAATACAATAAATACGCGCAGCAATGATATATAAAGATTGTATTGAAAAACAATCGGAGGAAACATCGGTTACGTGTGTAAACAAGTGAACGAAATAAGTAAACAAAACCTTGAAAAACATAGTATAGCAAGATAACAGATATAAATAGCTAGAGAGGTCAGTGACCAGAACCAGTTTATCTGAATAAGGAAGTAAGCAACTCACCGAATCACGGTAGCAAACCGGTTTGCCTACTGCTTGAAAGTAGTTCGCAGGTAGCATAATCTCAGATAAGGCAAACACACGATGACCTTTGTCATATATGGAGCCAATAGATAGTGACTTGCCATTACGTGAGACCGTAAATAAATAAGATTACAAAGCAAGAGTTTGAAGGTAAACAGACGAAGTTAATACAAACAAACATTGAAGGAAGCGGAACTTTAAAGGCTGCACGAGGTCATACGTGGGCTGTATATGAAATACCCATTTGAGGACAAAGGAACCAGAGCAATTAATTAGTTTAACATACTTTTGAGGATTACAGTGCCCAACCATTGCCAACAGAAAAAGCTTAATTCTCCTGAACGGCGGAGAAAAGCCGAGGAAGTTGAGAAATAAATTATCCTGGAAGTTAGAGAACCCAGGTTGTTAAACGGTTTCAAATGCTGCTTCCGCGTGTGAGGAAGTGAAAAGGAGGCGGCCTTGGCCCTCAGACTTAACAGCAAAAGTATTGAAATACAGCTCTCAGCGAAGTGATGGTGACTGATAGCCATGGTTCGACGCAAAGCAAATATGGGTTTCGATGAAAAGTTTAAGCAAATGCCGGCCGCGAGAAATGACTCAAGGAAATAAAACAAACGGCTTAAGGACTGGGATGTTGGATTCGACCAGTTATAATCCATCCAAAATTAGAATCGCGCGCACGAACGCCACGAGCTAGGAAGCGCTTTTGAGAACGCAGACTTTGCCAAAAAGCATCAGCATTCATGATTACGTCAATGGGACCTTGTACGTTAAACAAGGGTCGGCGAACCTTAAGTAAGAAAAAATGTTTAAGTGGCTAGGAGTATCTTCTCCAATGCTGTTAAGAATGAGGCAATTTAATTCAAGATTAGTGTTTCTTTGGCAAATATCTCTAAGTTTTAATTTTGAAGACTGCAAAACATGTGTTTTTAAATTGTTATTGCCGTATACATTAATAGAAGAGGGGTTTACTGGAAAACTCAGTTTTTTTAAAACAGTTAGAAACAAAATAGTGGGTCGCCGCTGAGTCGAGGAGACCTTGAGCATGGGCCCAGTTGCAAGATTTAACCTGAATTTCAAATTGGACAGAGGACAATAGTACTTGCGCACTGCAACGGGTCTTGCCATTAGAAATGCAGGAAGACGCTCTCGTTTGTTCCGAGCTGCTCTGCGTAAGTTAGAAGATGCAGGCACTGAAGACCTCGGTTGATCATGAAAATGCAAGAGAGTGTGATGCGCTCTTTCACAATAGAAACACAGTCTAGTGGACTTGCAATTAGAAGCAAAATGTTTAGATGAAAGGCAGTTAAAATAATATTTATTGGGAGAAACTAATTTCCTTCTGTCATCAACTGACAGTTCCTTAAAAGATTTCCACGAGTATCGAGCGTGAGAATCATGGTATAGTATGCATTATGAGGACTTGTTGAGCGGTCTAGTATGTTCTCCTTTCTGTTGAAGGCGGTAGAAAGAGTTAGTTTGTTCTCGACAGATAGGAGCTTATGTCCATTTGGCGAGACAAGTTTGTTATCAAAGTTGTTATGACGCAGAGGACTTATTTCAACACTTTCGCACTGAAATGAGAGTGCGGTAAGAAATTGACACCGGCTGTTCAGGACCATGATGAGATGTTCAAAGGAATACTCGTCCTTATGAGCTAGTTCAACTTCCCATGCTTTTAATGTTGAGAAGTCGAATCAAGATGTAGCGAGATAAATTAAGAAGGTGTCCCAAGTTTGGACCGGCTGTTCAAGTTGCTATAAGGTTCTGACATGACGTTGCATGGTGTCGACCAGGTCTCTTAAAGAGGTGACATCATTCCGACCTACAGCTGGTAGGTTGAACAAAGCTCTCATATGACGAGCAACCCGGAGGCGCACATTACCATATCGCTCTTTAAGTCAGTTAAAGGTGATTTTGTAGTTGTCGGCACTTAAAGGAAGTGTTTCCACGAGTGTGAGCGCTTGGCCTTGGAGACATGAGCGCAGGTAATAATACTTCTGGATAGCGTGGTTGTCTTTATTGTTGTGGATAAGGGAGCAGAACAACTCATAAAAAGAGTCCCATTCACATTCCTGGCCCGAAAAATGAGGTAGGCTTTTTTTTGGAAGCAAAGGTTTCGGTTTGTGAATGTTCTCATGGACCGAAGCAGATGCGAACTGAGCCGGAATGATGACGTTAGTGTCCGGTTCTGTGAAACTTGAAATTAATTGGTGGGCCTTGGCGATCCCCTCGAAGTTGAAGGGTTCGACTTCGTCCCTATCAGATTGAAGATCGGGGTAGACGGATTCGATGTCCATTTGAATTCGATCGTAATAATCGTATGAACGTTCGTACAGTTTTAACGTTGAGTTAGGACATCTATGTTGCAATCCGCGGGGTTAAATCTTTGACAAAGTTTTGGAACCTTGTGTGTTGCCCTTTGTTAAAAGCGCGTCTTGGAATGGGTGTTTCATCCATTGGAGTTGCCTGATTCGGAGGTACCATGATTGAGAATTACAATGAAAGCGCAACTTACGATAATGGAGAAATTCTGAAATGCTGTCAGGTTGGCAGCAGCGGACAGATTGAAAGGTGATGACACTGAAGAAGACAGGAACATCCTCTTTCCCCTTCACCAGCTTTCCACAGTAATGTTATAGCTGAAAAATTCAACATCGATATTAGTAATTTGCATGATATTTACAACTTGGATTCTCCCGGGTTTCTGGGACCAAATTGTGGCAGGTTTTTGCTGAGGATTAACACTACCTAAGGGAAGATGATGAGAGAGAACAGGAGGTGGGTTTAGGAGTAGGGACAGGTATTGGCAAATAGGAAGAGAAGCCAACACTAAGTTTAAAGTAAATGTTGATATATAAATGAATTTCGCTGTGCAAGACCTATGGGATATCTAACTTTAGAGGGGACCTGTAAAAGGCAAGCGGAGAGCGTAGCATGAATTGAGCTTGCCTGCAAGCACTCGGAGAGCGCTCTTTCCCTCCCAAGCCAGTATTCCGGTATTATGGGGACGGGTGGTACTCTGGCAAGACAAAGTACGCTAAAGGAAAACGATTTACTATTTTTCCCTTCAAGGGGGTTTTGATTTTACTGAACGTTTTGAAAGGCAGGAATAACTAGAATTTGTCGTGATATTTTTTATTTCTGAGCACTGTTGGATCTCTAACGGAACAGCCGAATGCTCCCAAATCGGCAAGAAATAAAGCAAATCTAGTGCTTTTAGCAATATTTTTACTGTTTTTTAAACCCTATAAGAGTACCAATTGTTGCAATGAACGTAGGCTAAGCTTTTACCCAGCAGGATGCCGACTCAAAGTTTAGAACAGAGGAAAACCTCAGACCAAATTTAAACATAATTAAGATTTTGAAAGCAAAATATAAGTTAGAGAGAAAATCTCTACAAATAGGAAGCTTGCTGAGCGTGCTATACTTGCCTTGATGGTTTAGCTTTAACAGCTAAAAGAAACTTTGAAAACGTTGCTATTTGAAATTTTGCTTCCAATGCAACATCTGGTGACGGTTTTACTAATGAAGAATTTTTTTCGTAAATAGAACTTAAGATTAGGGGAAGAATCAGGGAAGAGAAGGTCCTGCTTAACCGTAATTCTAGCGAGAAAGATAAATAAATGGATAATGACCAATTTATGAACAATTTATAGAGTTATGAAAATTTTACAAATACATAGATTTTGATTTTAATTCGGGTTAAGAATAACGATTTAGTTGGTTATAAAATACCAAGGGCTTAGACCCTATAATACGAGGTTTACAATTTACAAACAATATTAAATAGTGTACATGTTTCGAACCTGTTTCAGCAGAAAAATCTTCAAAAGATTTTAAAGAGTGTGCTTACGGTTAAGGAATTAAAATTTGTAACGATAATTGTAAAGCAATTATAACTTTCATAGTTTGATTAGGTACGATACAAGCACTTTTAGAATGCCTTTATTGCATTCGAAAAGGCTATAAACAAATTTGGTTCCTGATTTTAACAGGAAAAGAAGGAGAAGAAAAATTACAAGAGGAAATTACCGCTGTTTTATGTAGAAGTTAACAATATATGTTCGAAAGTGGACAGGTCAAATTAACGAAACTTGGAGCAAAAACATTAGATTCAAGGTTTAACACTTTGGAGTTAACAATTCCTGAACAAGCAGGATAAGAAAAGAAGGATTAATGAGTAATTTCTAGAACAATGGGTATTTATACAGAATTTAAAAGATTTTAAACTCCAATAGGGCAGGTCAACTTTTGTGAAGCCTGGATAACAACATTAGCTAACTCCCTTATAATTAGAAAAAGTACAATTCCCGAATTTTCGAAGGGAAGAAAAATACATATTAACATGTGGACGAGCCACAGGATTTGATGCAGAATTACTATATGAGAAGTAGAACAAATGTGGGAGGGCGCTTAATTATAAGCGAAGCCTCTTAGAACAAATACATTAGTTTAGGTTTGTTAGTAAAAGGTATTTGGGAAGTGTGGTTAGGAACTTTAGGATAAAGTCCTGGCCAGAATTATTCTCTCTCAATCGAACGCGGCGCGGAAGATAGTTAGCACACACAAATTCGAAGCACTGATAGGTTGTTTATAAGTTGAAAAACTTCACTATTGTAGTGTAAGTAAGTTCGGAGAACAAGAGAAAGTTATTGCAGATAAGGAGAACACATAGTTAAATTTGAGTTTGAACAAGTTTATTGGGTTGGAAAGTTTATGGGTTCTAGTTGAATGATGCGGTAAAATTCCCACGGTGTAAAACGAATTAAGTTTTGAATAGCAGTTAATTTAACATGAATCCCTCTGTGTGGAAAAGTATTCCCTTATTTGGTGTGGAAAATACTAGATGGCTTAACTGGTAGAAAGATTGGTTCATGTGGAAAGTTCGAGAAATATGATGACAGCTAAATAAGGCATGAAAGTCCCCACGGTGGAAAAAGCTAAGTATATAGACAGCGGTTAAATTTGAATTATATCCCACGTTGTAGGAAGGTATTCCCATTTATTTCCTACAAGAGGTACTGGATTCCATTTTATAGAGCCAGCTTAGATAGCTAAAGCCTGACAAACAAAAACCCACGAAGACGGTTATTGCACAACAGTGAGCAATTCCACGCACTGTCTATAAAATTATATTAAAGCATTTAGCAGTTTAGAAGCATAAAAATTATGCTAAAATCATTGAGGATTTGTACTTAGCTTTTTCTTGTTGATCAGGCGAAGGTTCCTTGTGACCGTTAGCTTTAAAAAGTGGACATGGCGTTTATTTTAAAAGTGTCTCATGAAGACATGAGACTGGCCCTGAGAGGGCTCGGTACTGTACACTCGACGGCCAGACTAGATGAAGTGAGAGCTGCTGAACGGCGCGCGAAGGGACCAGGGAGAACGAGGGAGAGGTGCTAAAAGACAAGAGGTCATACATCAGAAGGGGCAACATGAAAAATGAACATTCTTGTACTGGAAATAGAATTCTTCTTTGAGAGGTGTCTTCAAAGAGATGTTAGATGGCGACAAAGACGACGCCTGGTGGATTGGTGAGGAAGTACTCTTGAGCTCAGAGAAATTGAAGAACTTCGGCATTTAGCCACTAGTTGCCTCTAGGTTTTCCATGGAAGTTAAACATCGAGAACAGACTCAAAGACAAAATAAATTTCTGCTCAAGGAGAAAAAGAATGAAATGCAAAGGGATCACTGTTGGTGTCTGCGAAGAAGGAAATTAAATAAATAAACAAAGAGCAGCAAGAGCTAACTCTGACTTAACGTGTATTGCAAGGAATACACCAACGCCAACACAGGACCAAGTCGGTTCGCCTGCCTGGATCGCCTCGCTCGTCCGCGTTCATCAACCGCGTTTGGCCCCCAGCTTCATCGCTTCTCTCTTGTGCTTGAACTCGTTCATTCTTTTTTTTTGTACCTAGATGTTCTTTAAAACGCATTCCGTCTTCTTCTATAGATGTTGAGATTGTCATTCAGCATTGTGTAACATTGAATTATCCGTGAAAATATCGTGTCGTCTCCCGACATTTTAAGTTAAGTCATTCCTGATATTTTCAAGCCCATTCTGCACGCTATACTTCTCACTGCATAATTTAGCACACAACCTTGTCCATTATCGAGAATCATACAATGTCCCTCTCAATCTTAACTTCATAATCATTTCCATTTCGATGAAATATAGTGTTCAGACGTATAATTTCAATTCAAATAATATTTTACACCGATTCAATGTCTTTCCTATACACATTTTCACTACTGTTCACTTCGATATCTATACTGTATTTCAAATATTATCATCTTAATTCTTTTACTTTCACTGCCACGCTGTTTATACGTTTGTCCATCCGCTTGCAACACTCGCACTTTCTAGAACGCGCTTCGTTGCTAGTGAGTGGATCCTTTGTTCGTGCTCACGCTATTTCTCAGTCAATCTACAACATTAAATCTCTTATAACATCACCACAAATATTAGTGCGAATTCCACAACACTTTCAAAGCACTATCTATTCATTTATCGTTCACATTATAATACTTTCATTGTTCACTTCACAATCTATTTCTCCCGTGCGTTTTACTGGACCGCGGACTAACACGTCTTAACACCTAGAGTGTCACCCGTATAAGAAGCAACGAGAGGAGGCTGTGTTGCAATTATTACACAACATTGCCATTCCGCGCACAAATCTGTCGGGATTCTTTATATTTCCAATTTCCTTCAATCTGAGGCAAATATCTTCCAAAATATCTTCATAGTAAATTCTCAAACAAATATTGTCAATTTTTTTCAAGCATTAAATCCAGTATAAATACTTGAAATGTTAAAATTGCAAAGGCGGGGTATTATCTTCAAAAAATATTCATTGGTCCTCGGCTATCACGTGACCTTGCCTAGCAACAGAGGACACCTTCAATCAGCTATTATCTGATTGCCGCGTGCCTTCACATAGTGTTCCATTGTCTCTAACCAATTTCCAGCTTCAAAATTTTTACCAAATGCATGTATAATTTTTTGGTCGAGAATAATTCGAGTACAGTACGAAAGCCTGAAATAAGTTTAGGAACGCGAAAATTGTGTTGAGTGGCATTCTGCGGCCGGGGGATGTCCCACTATGGCAAGCTAAGGCCGTTAATGCTCGCATGGACTGGGTGTGTGCACAACTCGGACTAGTTTATTTGAACGCTGACTGCTGGATCGGGGATCGTGACTTAGCTCGAGGTGGGTTGCATTTGAATCGACGAGGCGCCTACAACCTGGGAAATCTCCACGAGAGTGTCATGGAATCCTGCCGGCATTCGTGGGAGGAGTTGGACCGGAGGAAGGCCGACATCACGAGCGGGAGAAGCGATCGCAGAAACTTAGAAATGGAGGTAATACTCTAAGATTGCTGCAGGTTAATTGTTAGAGTATTGGGAATAAAATGATGGGATTTGGGAATCTAATAGAGACGTATTCACCGACGTTGCAATTGCTACTTAATCATGGTTACATGAGGATATAAATAGTAATGAAGTAATTGAGGGTACCTACGTAAAGTACAGAAGAGATCGAGTTAAGAGACGTAGTGGTTTATTTATTTGTGTTCGTAGTGACATCGTAAGTTGCTTAAATTGGTCCAATATGGATAATGAGCTGTTATGTGTAGAAATCTTGGATGAAGCAAAGTTAAACACTCATCAGGTGATAGGTGCGTATTGAGCACCGAAGAACAACTTCTCGCTACTGGATACGCTTTATGGCATCACCTGTACGGGTAAATCTATGGAATGGAATATTATAATTGCCGGGGATTTAAATCTTCCAAATGTGAACTGGCCCGGTGATTCAACTAGCGGTAGGCAAGATCAACTTGCACCAAACAAGCTAGTTAGGGAGTGGGGTTTCTCCCTGATGGTTGATTTCCCCACGAGAGGGAATAATATTTTAGATGTTTATTTAGTATGACCTGCGGCACTGTATATTAGTTGTATGAAAGTTCCTGGAATTTGTGACCACTCCGGTGTTGAACTAAATATTAGACACAGTGACACTCCAATGTTTGTCTCCGTCGAAGCAGTTAAAGTATTTCAGTACAGCAGAGCAGATCAGACCAAATTTCAGGATTACATGAATGAGTCATTTGCAAGATGGGCGTAGGAGGGGTGTAATATAAATATTGTTACGGCTGTGAGTTTGTGTCATCGCTCGCCGGATGAGTCACAACTGCCCCAGGGCTGGGCTGTGCCCTGCCTCGTGTATTGCGTGCGCCTTATGCAAATGGGCTACTAGGACAAAGGCATGGTCCAGAATATTCGTGACTGAGCCAGCGATGGAAGCCTCGAGAAGCCGTGAACCCTGGATGGATCTAGAAGCATTTATTGAGTCACCGGCCTGCTATATAAGTGTGACCTGTCAAGCAGTGGCGGTTGTTGTGTTTTACGAGCGAGTTCGAGCGCGTATCCTGAGCGACAGAAGTGTGGAGACTTGCGAAACCCCTAGTGAAGGGAGTGAGGAGCTTACAGGGGACTGCCTGTGTTTTGAGCGAGTGTGCTTACTTAGTGCGAGAGAGGTCATTGTGGTGAGTTGCAAAACAGGGAGTGACAGACCTAGTGCAGCTATTTCCATCCAGTGTACGGGACCGGACTCATTAGCGAGAGAATTAACTGTGGTCTGTTGACAAGTGAAAGGGGAAGTATTCTCGACGTGAGGAAACTGGAGTATGGTAATAATTGCTTGTATTTGCTGTTGAGTAGTGTATCTTTCTGGCCACAATAAAGTTAATTATTTCTTTAAAGCAGTAATTGGTGTTGTGCTTCCTACCCACCGTAATCCAGTTAACAAAAGTGCCACTAGGGGGGTGGCACGTGATCACTTTTCGTGATACTTTCAATGTTTGTCGGTCAAATTTGTTTCTTGTTACCGATATCCTCGAATGATAATTATTTCTTTGTAAATGTATTAATTGCTTAAACTATATGCATAACCTTGTTATTAATCCCCTAATTCATAGATATTATAGTTACTCACCTAGAGTTTAAGGCTTCCGCAACACATCACTACAACGACTACACTGAGCCTGTCTGCTGCTTGCCCGCTGTCGCCACGAGCTCGTGACGTCATTTCCTTGGCCAACCAATAGCAGCGGTGTTTTTGGTCAGCTGCCTCCCTCGGTGGGGTTTCGCCGCTATAAAACCTCGAATCATCTTCTGGGTGACGTGCCACTCTTCATCCATTCTTCGGCCACGACTCTACGGGCCACTCTGGGCCGCTATTCTTCGGGCTTACTCTACGGCCAACATTCTACTGTCAACATGTGACAATCTACCTTTTGGTCTCCACTCTGAGACCAATAAACTTCAAATATTCTCGCCAAGACTTTTCAAGTACCGCAGTGAGAGTCATCATCTACGACTAATAGTAATAATCTTCATGGTGCACTATCTCGCATTGAGGAAAGGCACAAGGAAGGAATGTCAACAGTAGTTGCTACTTGCCGTGGTCAGCCAGGACCAAAACAAGTTTGTAAACAAACTCCAATCTCTACAGTGCACAACAACAGCAGTGATACCTCTCAAATGTGTGGAGTGGGTTGCCTACTGGGGCTGACAAATGGTGATACGGGACTGTTTGTATAAATTTCTTCGCTTGAGGGATGATTCACTCTGGACATACCCTCCACTAAAGTGTCGCCAAAAGATAAGTTTTTTAGCACTCATTTATAGAACATTTTTTATTGCCTCTTCTATTTTAAGAAGACAAAGTTGATCTTTGCCATGAACTTTTTAATAAGAAGCTCAAGTATTTTCTTCAGTGGTTATTAATTGATGTTTGGTTTACTTAAACAGTATAATAATAAATTGCATATATGTTACCTATTATGTTTAATTGTGAAATCCTTCAGCCCCTTACATTAACGCATAATTCAGTCTTATTGCTTCACCCTAATGATATTGAATCCAAGCTAATGCTTGTTGCTGTTCTCCCTCTATGAGTTGGAGTTTTCTGGGGCAAACTCCACCATATTTATGGTGCCTCACCCCCGGGAAACATATCTGTTGCACCCTGGGAATGTTACAAGTTTCATATCTTGGATTTCACATTAAACATTAACAATTTTTGTTTATTGTGTTTCAACACTAATTCAAATTGTAAGTTTCAGCCTGAGGCGCATGTTCAGCAGAGGAGGAGAGAAACGTAAGCTAAGCCGGTTTCTTCCGCATCAGACTAAACCTTACTGCCTAGCAAGCTGTCATCCTCTGGCTTCCAGTACTCGAAGTCACAATATTGACGTGAGTAACAAACAACTATTAACATGCCTAACCTTGATGAAAAACTCAGCAACGCCAGAGCCTCTCGTAAGTGCAAGCTCACACGGTTTCGTACTTTTTTAACGGAGCTTGAACCCCAAGAGCGTAATCTTGACATAATTTCGCAGAGGCTTAAGAATTATGAACAAGCCTTTGAGAAATATGATGAGATACAATGCAGCATAGAAACTCAGCACCCGGACCAGCAAAGTGATAGGTTGGAAGTTGAAAAATTATACTATCAGGGATTTTCTGAAGCTAAACAGCTTATTAGGGCTTTAACTTTAAAAGAAAAACAAGAAGATCAAACTTCTGCAGCATCTTCTACATCTTCTTCACGCATTATATTACCCAGATTAGAAATACCCAAATTCACTGGTAAGGACATAGAATGGGAGCCATTTTTTGAATTATTTAATTCTTTAGTACATGGAATACTTCTATCCCAGTAAATCAAAAATTTCACTACTTGCGTCTGGCAGTTCAAGGCAACTCACTTAACCTGATTCAAGCACTTTCTTTGACCAGTGATAATTATGAAGTTGCTCTGAATCTTCTTAAGGATAGATATGGGAACATTCGTTTATCTATTCAACGCCATATACAAAGCTTATTCGAGTTACCTAACGTGCAAGCAGAAAACAGCTTATCACTTCGTAAGTTGATTTACACTGCAGAACTACACGTCAGAGCATTGTCCAATTTAAACCAACCTGTAAATCACTGGGATTTATTTCTAGTTAACCTCATTTCTGCAAGATTGGATGCAAGTACATTAAAAGCCTGGGAAACAGAACTTTCCCAGCATTTGCAATGCACTTATGAAGCAATTATTAACTTTTTGAAGGCTAGAAGCCAAGTCTTTTCCTCCATAGCTAATCAAAAATCTAGTATTTCAGATTCAAAAGCCTTCTCAAAAGACAAGTTTAGCAGTTCTAATCAAAGAATTTTATGATCACATGCTCTTCCTGTTGATGCTCGGTCACCTAACCAAATGCAAACGTGCGGTCTATGTCAGCAATCGCATAATTTTACAATTGTGATGAATTTAAATCTTTATCAGTAGATGAAAGACGAAAGTTAATTACGAATAAAAAACATTGTTTTAACTGTTTGTCAGGAACGCATATGTTAAACAATTGACGTTCACAACGTTTATGCTTTCATTGTAAGGCTAGACACCATTCCCTTTTGCACAGACATGAAAGATCACGGTTATCAGGACCAAGCAGTCCCAATACCAAGTCTAATTCTGAGACTTCTCAAAATAGTGCGCAGTCGTATGCTCAAAGTTCTACCTCGCTTGGCAAAGTTAGGGTTTTATTATCTACCGTGCAGGTTCTATTGAAAAATGCTTACGGGAAATGGGTATTTGTCAGGGGATTATTAGACAATCCCGCTACTAACAATTTTATAAGTGAATCTTTGGTACAAAAGTTAGGCCTCCCAAAACATCCTACCTCAATAGAGGTTACAGGAATAAACTCCTCTAAACCGCAATCCTTAAGCTTTGCTAAAGTGGATCTTTATTATTATTATTATTTATTTACCATAAATCGTACACGAAGTATGGAAGGCCTAGTGAGAAAGGGCAAGCCCCACATACACATTTCATGCTCCACAGGCACAGCTTACATCTACATTTGTTTTAACAATATTTACAAGTTTTACAAAGATATTTGCAGTATTTACGTATTTAGAATATTGACATAGTACATTTTCCTGTTCATTCACTCTCTCACGCACGCACTTTCATAACCTCAATCACTCGATACATTCATTCATTCATTCCATTCAGATACTCATTCTTTCAGCGAGACAATCAATCACTCATACATACGTTTATTTATACAATGTACCTTTTTACGTACGGCTTGAATTTCCTAAGAGGCAAGATCTTGGCATCTCCTGGCAGCGCGTTCCATGACTGCGCAGAGCGGCCGTAGAAACCTGTCAGGTAAGCATTGCTACGTGCGAAGGGCGGAACGAGGGTTACACCTCGTCCTCTCCGAACTGAGCGATATGCCAATGACAGTCGGCAAAAAGGGTCAATATTAATGGAACCTGTAAGGGATTTTTTTAAGAAAAATTAGATCAATTTGTTTGGCTGTTGCCTCTATAGATGGAAATTTTGACAAAGGGGAAGGGGAATAACGAGCTATTAGCCTTTCTGCGCGGCGCTGTACACGCTGGAGCTTGTTCATGTTTTCCGCTGTAGTGGGATGCCAGGCAGGTAAGCCGTACATTAATATTGGACGGACCATGCATGTGTAAGCCATCCTGAAGGCTCTAGGCTTACAATCTCTCATGTTTCTGTGCAAGAAACCCAGAACTTTGGTGGCCTTACATCTTGCCTCTTCACTTTGAATGTTCCAATTCAGGGTGTCGGAGATTGTTACCCCTAATAGCTTTAAGTTTGTGCACTGTGGGATGACACGGTTCATAATTTTGTATTCATTCTCAATGGGTTTTTGTGACCTGGTTATTCTTATGTATTTACATTTTTGTACATTTACATTTAAATTATTCACAGAACACCACAGCGATAAGTTGTCCAGATCTGATTTAAGACAGAGGGAATCTTCTTCACATGTAATGCCCCTATATAGCACGGTGTCATCTGCATATAGTGACATTGATGAGGTGACACAACCAGGAAGATCGAGCACATATATAGTGAAGAGAAGATGTCCGATCACAGAGCCCTGAATCACTCCAGAAGTAACTTGAGCAGCCTGCGATCGAGCTCCTCCGTAC
Source organism: Meconema thalassinum (assembly GCA_946902985.2). Classification (NCBI taxonomy): domain Eukaryota; kingdom Metazoa; phylum Arthropoda; class Insecta; order Orthoptera; family Tettigoniidae; genus Meconema; species Meconema thalassinum. Next base: position 721,814,527 of record OX336389.2, read on the forward strand.
ACCACACACTGTGTTCGACCCTCTAGGAATGACCTCACCCATGCAAGTAAGCTACCCCGTATGTTAAGCTGCTGTAGTTTAACAAAAGTCCTTCATGAGACACTTGATCGAAGACCTTAGCCCAATCCAGTGCAATACAGTCCACTTGTTTCACTACTGGTTGATTCAAGTAGAACTGAAACTCATCAATGACTTTTGCCAATAGAGTAGTGCAAGAACGACCCGGAAGAAAACCGTGCTGATTTGGATCGAGCAGATTGTTCTACCGTAGGAATTCCAGCACACTGTTTGCTACTAGCCGCTCCATACATTTACAAATTATAGATGTTAGACACACCGGTCTGTAATTTGCAACATCTTCTCTGTCACCTTGCTTATAGATTGGCACCACGTTAGCACATTTCCACCCGCACGGCACTGAACCTTGGTTGATAGACAGGTTGAATAACGCACACAGAGAGGGCGCTAATGCTTCCGCACACTGCAGCAGGATCCGTCCGGGAACATCATCTGGGCCGGTCGCTGCATGTGGTCTAATCTTCCGTTGGCTCTGAATCACCTCAGTTGTTGTGAAGTACAGGTTGGAGAGTGGGAGGGGTGGAAGTGATGACCTTGGCAGAAGCAGGTTCATGGTCATATCCGGCTTAGAAAAGTTCTGCTTGAAACTGTTACTGAACGCTGTTGCAATATCTTGGGGTGCACTTAGGAATTTACCGTTACAGTGAAATGAGGCTGGCGCAGCGGTGCCGCGTCTTCTGGACAAAAATTTCCACATTTCACTGGTGCTGCTTATTTTGTGAATATAATTGTCGTATGTTTCGCGAATAAATTTCTTTGTTTGGTTCCTGATGTTCTTGTATTTTTCCCACATGATGTCAGTTGAGCAACTTTTCCATTTCTTGTATAAAACGTTCCTTTTCCTAATCATTTTAATGACTTCCTTCGTCACCCAAGGAGAATTTTTCTTCCCACTAATGGTTAATTTCGGTATTGCTATATCCACACATTCAAAGAAACAATTTCGCCAGGCGTGCCACACTGAGTTGATGTCGCTGGTGTCCAGAATACATGGGGTGGGAAGGTGTTTGAGGAATAAAGATGATAGCAGTTTCCAGTCTGCCTTTTTGTAATTGTATACTGTCCTCACTGTGCTCTTGCTGCGTGGTTTGTTGTAATGCAATGTGGTAAAGATGGCTGCGTGATCACTGAAACCGGGTATGACTTCAGCTTTCTGTACGGAGGAAGGAAGGCTTGTGAGGAATAGGTCTATTGTGGAGCGTGTAGTTTGTGTGATTCGAGTTGCTTCGGTTATTAATTGGTCAAGGAATAAATCGTAGAATGCGGTAAGGAATTCATTAGCAATGGGATCCTTGGGAGTGGGAGGAGAGTTTTGCCAGTCTATTTCTAAATTAAAATCGCCTGTTATGTAAATGGCCTTGTATTTGTGCTGGATGTATTGTACACGACGGAGGGACTCCAATAGTTCATCATTGATGTGCCGAGTTGAATTTGGAGCACGGTATATAGAGCCTATTACAAATGTAATGTTTGCACACGTGAATTCCACCCACACAGCCTCAGCATCAGTTTCGAGCTCCCGTTGGCGAACAGGCCTTAACTCAGGTTTCATGGCTATTAGTACCCCTCCCACTGATGTCCAGGTTCGATCTTTGCGGAACATGGTGTATGTTACCGGAAATATTTCTGGGTCGTTAGTGGATTTTTTCAGCCATGTCTCCCCTGAACACACATTTGACGGATTAAGTGCTGTGAGACAAGAACGCAGGTCCGGTTGTTTGGAGGGACATGTTACACTTCGAGCATTGAAGGAAAAAATGGACAATGCTTTGCCATCCGAGGGTGTTACGTCACTATCTACACTATTTGCACCCTGTGTCGATGTATTAAAAATGAGTTAGAGAACTGAGGTAAAGAACAGTTCCATCACAGCCACGATTGTTTCCCAGAGGTGATTATTTTGTGTTTTGAAGCACTGATTTTTGCACAAGTTCTGTGCGCTTGAGAGTGGCAAGATGTACATGTCACAAATAACTGATTCACACGACCCTTCGAATCACACCTTATTCGGCCCTGGGTTCATCTCCACATCTCCACTGAGAGCCACAGACAGCACCACGAGATGTAATAATGTAGCGGGCGGTCTGGCAACCCCGCGCAGTGATGGGCGCCCTCTACCTGCTGCCGTGACTATCAGCCCCTCGCTTCCACACCATGTGAGAGAAGATATATTGAGTTTACAAACTACCATGAGGTGTTCCTTCAGGTCCGAGTTCACACACGAGTCTTCAATTGTTAAAGAATGATCGAGGATCTTTTTCGAGGCACCCACTGAGCTTTTTACAAGGTAGAACACGAGGAAAAGTTGGAGTACTCTAACTGCTACACACCTGCTGGCCGCCATCTTGTATAGTCCTGAAGGACTCCAATAATCTTGGTACGCAGTTGCAATTAGACTGTTTGATTATCAAGTCTATAGGCAACAATATTCCCGGCACTTCTTATCCTATTCAAGGTTGGAATATCCCGAATTTTGTCCAGCTAGCTGACCCTCATTTCAACAGAGCTTCGCCCGTAGAGCTTCTTTTCAGCTCAAGCGTATTTTGGCAATGTCTTCATTCAAATAAAGTAAAAATTGCTCCTAATGTTTTCTTCCGCGAAACTGATTTTGGTTGGATCGCTACTGGTCAAATATACCGTAATCCTATTCAAACTGTATCGAATTGTTATTTTGTTGGTGCCGATTTGAATCAAGAGCTGACCAAGTTCTGGGATCTTGAAAATGTTCAGGCTACTTCTTCTTCTTCTTCTAACGAAATTTGTGAAAAGTTATACAAGGAAACCACTATTCGTACTGCTGAAGGCAGATTTATAGTAACTCTTCCACGTATTCTTAATCCTCCCGCCATCACGGGCTAGCATTCCAGAGCACTCAGGGCACTATTTGCTATTGAAAATCGGTTCAAACGTGATGCTTCTGTTAAAACTCAGTATGCTTCCTTTATGGAGGAATACGAATCATCCAATCACATGGAGGTAATTTCTAAATCAGAAGAAATTGGCAATCCTTTTAAGGAAATAGTTTATCTAAATCATCACCCGGTATGGAAAAATTCTTTAACTCAAGACAATATAAGAGTAGTATTTAATGGCTCATCACCAGATTCCAATGGAGTCTCTTTAAATGATACCTTGCAATGTTGTCCCGCTATTCAAACAGATCTCACCTCTGTCTTGCTTAATTTTCGACGGTTTCCTATTGCTGTAATCTCAGATATTAAGCAGATGTACCGGCAGATTCTCGTAAATTCTGAGCAGCAAGATCTGCAAAGAATATTGTGGCGCGATGAGAGTTCCAAACCCATAAAGATATTTAGATTGAAGACTGTGACATATGTCCTGAAGCCTTCAGCCTTTCTTGCGATTCGGTCTCTCCACATGTTAGCCGAGCAAGATGGTCATCTGTATCATCCTTTGGCCTCTGAGGCATTATAAGCGGCATTTTATGTTGACGATTTCTTGTATTCTTTCCCTAATATTTCTGAAGCACTCCTTGTGTGCGAAGATTTTAAATCCCTGCTCCTAGGAGGTGGTTTTCCGCTCCATAAATGGACTTCAAATTCTACTGAATTTATATCAAAATTTTCATCAGAAGTCCCAGTTGATGAATTTGTTGCTATTCCTACTGATGAAGCAGCCGTAAAAGCATTGGGTGTTTTTTGGTGTCCTTCTTCTGATACCTTCTCTTATCAGGTACATTTGTCAGAATCTCCCCCTGTAACTAAGAGACAAGTTCTGTCAAAAATCGCAAGGATCTTTGACCCTTTGCAATATATTGCTCCTAGAGTTATTGTTGCAAAGATTTTCCCGCAAAAGCTTTGGTCATTAAAATCTCACTGGGATGAAAATATCCCCTTTCCTCTTTTAGAAGAATGGTTAGAGTATCGCAGTAGTTTGCTGGATCTCTCCAAGGTTTCTATACCCTGCCTTTTAATTTCTAATCCCTTAAGCCAGCAGTATGACCTGCATGTATTTTCTGATAGTTCAGAACGGGCTTATGGCTGTTGTGCATACATAGTAGGACGTTCCTCAGCCACTTTCCCTGGATTTTCTAATTTAGTGTGCGCTAAATCAAAAGTTGCCCACTTAAAACGGCATCATTGCCGAGATAAGAATTATGCTCTGCTTTAATGGCAACAGAATTAGCTACTAAACTAAATGTCAGTTTAAAGTTAAAATTTTCCCGCACATTTTTTTGGAGCGATTCTTCTATTGTACTAGCTTGGATTTCCAAGCCTTCTACTCATTGGAATACCTTTGTGGCAAATCGCGTTTCTAAGATTCATGAACTTTCTCATTCTGAACAATGGAGACATGTTCCTAGCCGTGAAAACCCCGCGGATATAATATCACGTGGTTGCACGCCTAAAAAATTGATTTCTTCAGACCTGTACTGGAATGGTCCTCCTTGGCTATGTCAGGAATCATCTAGCTGGCCTCGCTTAGCTAATCAATTTGCAGAAGAAGTACCTGATGCCCGCACTGACCCTGTCACGTCACATCTTACTTCTACTTCTACTAGCCTTTTTCAGAGATACTCTTCATTTGATAAATTGATTCGTGTAGTGTCTTATATATTCCGGTGGAAATATTTAGTAATTGATCAACCATTGAAGCCTCAACCCTTTCTCACCAGAGTAGAGTTAGAATTTGCTACTCGCAAGATTTTGTTGCTTGTTCAGCAGGAAGTATTTGATCCTGAAAAGCAAGCTCTTATAAGTGGTAAAGATTTACCCAAATCTAGCAGGCTTTCACCACTCACTCCTTTTCTAGACCAGGATTGCATAATACGTGTGGGTGGAAGATTAGCTATGTCTAGTTGTGAGGATGGGAAAAAACATCCCATCATCCTTCCTTCAAAGCATCCTATCACTACACTTATAATAAAGAAGTTTCATTATAAACACCTTCATGCTGGCACTCGCACCTAGCTCTGTCTAATTCGTGAACTCTACTGGGTCATTAATGGCGTTCATGAGGTTTCTTCTGTTGTCAAAAAGTGTATACCTTGCTTTAAGTTTAAACCACGCCCCGCCACGCAGATCATGGGTAATTTACCTCCATTTCGTTCAGAACCTAATAAGCCCTTCGCTCTTACTGGGATCGATTACGCCGGTCCTTACGTATATCAGACCAATCCCTCTTCATCTAAGCGCAAAATCTTAGGTAAACTGTGCATCTCGTTATTTGTATGTATGGTGACGGGAGCCATCCACCTCGAGTTGGTTACGAACGCTTCTGTATCTTATTTTTTGGCCGCCTTTTCTAGATTTGCTGCTAGAAGGGGTGTTCCATCTGAAGTCTTTTCAGACAATGCAAAAATTTTTGTAAGTGCTTCTGATCTCTGGAAAAAAGTGTTAAGCTCCCCTTCTGCTGAAGAAAAAATTTGCAACTTTTCCTATTCTAAAGGGTTCAAATGGCATTTCACCCCGCCTTATGCTCCCCATCATGGGGGCGAATGGGAGTCCTGCATCAAACTTACTAAAAGACAGCTTAAGAAAACTCTTCGTCCTACCATACTTTCTTATGAGGAATTCAACTCTTTAATTATTCAAGTCGAAGGTATCGTAAATTCCATACCTCTGACTCCTCTTTCAAACGAACCTAAGGATCTTTTACCTTTGACACCCAGTCACTTCCTGATTGGCTGTTCGCTTGCTGCTACTCCGCCTTTGCTGATCGACGCTGTGATCCTAGCCTACCTATCTTTCGGAGAAAAGTAGAATCTTTGCGCTGTTCTTTTTGGCGCCGATGGAAGTTAGAATATCTCAGCTTGCTAAATAGCCGTGAGAAGTGGCGGCTTCCTCAACCAGATGTACGAGTGGGGGACATGGTCCTTCTTCGAGACCCATCTCCGCCTCTCGTGTGGAACCTAGGCAGAGTTATTCACTGCCACTTTGGCCGTGATAAACGCGTCAGAGTTGTTGATGTTTTAACTAATAAAGGTCTTTACACTAGACCTATCTCTGCTATCTCTGTTTTGCCTTTCGAGTCTTAGTTTACTCCTCGTCTGTTATCCATGTTTGTTTTGACTGATTCTTTTGTTTGTTTTCATTCGGAGTTCTCGGAGCATGATCACCTTTCGTGATACTTTCAATGTTTAGCTTGGCCCATTTGTCGGTCAAATTTGTTTCTTGTTACCGAGATCCCCGAATGATAATTATTTCTTTGTAAATGTATTAATTGCTTAAACTATATGCATAAACTTGCTATTAATCACCTAATTCATAGATATTATAGTTACTCACCTAGTGTTTAAGGCTTCCGCAACACATCACTACAACGACTACACTGAGCCTGTCTGCTGCTTGCCCGCTGTCGCCACGAGCTCGTGACGTCATTTCCTTGGCCAACCAATAGCAGCGGTGTTTTTGGTCAGCTGCCTCCCTCGGCGGGGTTTCGCCGCTATAAAACCTCGAATCATCTTCTGGGTGACGTGCCACTCTTCATCCATTCTTCGGCCACGACTCTACGGGCCACTCTGGGCCGCTATTCTTCGGGCTTACTCTACGGACAACATTCTACTGTCAACATGTGACAATCTACCTTTTGGTCACCACTCTGAGACCAATAAACTTCAAATATTCTCGCCAAGACTTTTCAAGTACCGCAGTGAGAGTCATCATCTACGACTAATAGTAATAATCTTCATGGTGCACTATCTCGCATTGAGGAAAGGCACAAGGAAGGAATGTCAACAGTAGTTGCTACTTGCCGTGGTCAGCCAGGACCAAAACAAGTTTGTAAACAAACTCCAATCTCTACAGTGCACAACAACAGCAGTGATACCTCTCAAATGTGTGGAGTGGGTTGCCTACTGGGGCTGACAAATGGTGATACGGGACTGTTTGTATAAATTTCTTCGCTTGAGGGATGATTCACTCTGGACATACCCTCCACTAAAGTGTCGCCAAAAGATAAGTTTTTTAGCACTCATTTATAGAACATTTTTTATTGCCTCTTCTATTTTAAGAAGACAAAGTTGATCTTTGCCATGAACATTTTAATAAGAAGCTCAAGTATTTTCTTCAGTGGTTATTAATTGATGTTTGGTTTACTTAAACAGTATAATAATAAATTGCATATTTGTTACCTATTATGTTTAATTGTGAAATCCTTCAGCCCCTTACATTAACGCATAATTCAGTCTTATTGCTTCACCCTAATGATATTGAATCCAAGCTAATGCTTGTTGCTGTTCTCCCTCTATGAGTTGGAGTTTTCTGGGGCAAACTCCACCAGAACGTAACAATATACTGTGGAAAAATGTTCTAAGTATCTCAGATCGTGCTATTCAGAAATTCATGCCGTTTAAATTACTGAAGATAAACACACATCATGAATTTTAACACAGAGAAATCAGGGTACTCTAAAGGAAATTAAGGAATGCATATGACAAACCACACGATATTTACGATCAAATTCTAAAGTTTAAATTATTATCGAAAGAGCTAGTCCTCAATAAGAAGGCTGCTCACGATAAGTACATGCAAAACTTCATTGGGGGAGGTGGTGATGGGTGGAGAAAAATATATAGTTACGTCAGAAGGCGGAAGGCAAATTGCAATGATTTTTCAATGATAATGTCCGGAGTTGGTGAATTAATTACTGAGAAACAGGCAATTGTAAATGATTTAATGAATTTAGTAGCTGTGTGTTGGACCTTAAATATGATTCTGATAGCCCACCTTTCCGAATAAACCAATCATTGATTCTAGCAAGAATTAAAAAGCTACATAGAAACATGTCGAATGCCCCAAAAATATTTTTAGAGATGTGCTAAAACTGGGAGGTACAGCCATTGGGCGATATCTGTGGGTGCTGTTTAATGTATCAATTAATAACACACAAATACCCGAAATCTGGAAAAGGGCTACAATAGTTCCAATATTCAAGGGAGGGAACATATTGGTAATGGGCAACCTGTTAGCCTCACATCCATCATATGTAAACTGAGGGAGTAACTTATTTCTGATTACTTAAGGAACAGTGGGAGAAGTTGTCATGGCTTAATGGAAGGCAATACGGATTTAGGCAAGGGTACTCATGGGAGATCCAAATGTTATCTCTCTTTCAGGATATTAACGACTCGCATAGCAGGGGGGGTTCAAGTTGACGCAGTAATTATAGATTTTATGAAGGCATTTGATGTCGTCTCCGTAAATTAGCGGCCACGAAGATTGATAAAAGAGTAATTTTATGGATTCAAGAGTTCTTGACTGGTCGCTCGTAAAAGGTTAAAATAGGTAATGTATTCTCGGAGGACATTTTGATAACGTTAGGTGTCCCTCAGGTTAGTGTGATTGGGCCCCTGTTATTTCTGGCACTTATTAATGATCTACCGAATGGGATTCAAAGTGACTGCAGATTGTTTGCAGATGATTGTGTAATTAGAGGCCTACCGAAAAATTCAAACATCACAAGACAACGCTCAGTTACAAACTGACCTCAACCTGGTTCACAAAAGGGCGGTTGACAACACAATGAAGATAAATACGAGTAAATGTAGTCTCATGAGAATAGGGAGAGAGCGAAGGCATGAATTTCAATATAATATCGGCTCGGAAATATTGTAGAAGGTGACTCGTGCAAATACTTGGGCATCCAAGTAAGGAATGATATGGAATGGAGTACTCATTTGGGTTGTGTCGTCTCTAAAGAGTACAAATCACTACAATTCGTGATGCGGGTATTAAATGGCAGGAGCTCTACCGCAAAACAATTAGGAAATTTGACCCTGGTGAGGCCAATTTTGGAATACGGCTCAGCGTTTTGGGACCCATATCAGGTAGGGCTCATCAATGAGCTGGAGATGGAACAAAGGAAGGTTGTTATGTCTGTGTTTAACGATTTTAATCCTAGAAGTAGTGTAACTGGAATGATAGAAAAACTAGGGTGGGAATCTCTAGAAGATAGAAGAAATAAAAGAGCGGATCTGGGACAGGGGCTAATGCGCAAGATGGCCGCCGCGCGCAATTGCCCTATATTATTCTTATGGAGAGGTCAGTCATAGGGGCTAATGGGCAATATGGCTGCCACGCCCTGAGACATTGAATGACGTCACAGGGAGAGGTCGACAGTGTTACGTTGCTAAATGGAATATTTATTATTATTATTATTATTGCTATTATTATTATTAGATAATCATGCATTGATCATGTACAATCATGACCAGCCTTATATTGTCCACTTTTTGGTGTAGTGGCTAGCATTCTTAGCTGTAATTGTAGAGACCCAGGTTCGAGTCCTGGCTCTGTCAAGAAATTTAATTCTGGGCTGAGGGTTGAGACGGGGTACACTCAGCCTTGTGAGGTAAAAAACTCAGAGCAGCTGGGTTTAATTCATACCTCAGCCATTCTGCCTTACCCGGCTGAACCTAACCTAACCTAACCTAACTTGAAAGTAAAAAGCAAAAAAAAAAGTGAGAGCCAAAAGTGTAATCAAAAAGTGAGAGCAAATGTAAGAGCACAAATAATAAACTTAGTTATAACCTAACCTAACCTAACCCAACCCAACCTAACCTAACCTAAACTAACTTCACCTAACCTAACCTAACTTAACCTAACCTAACCTAACTTAAAAGTGCAAGCAAAAAAAGTGAGAGCAAAAAGTGTAATGAAAAAAAAAGTAAGAGCAAATGTAAGAGCACAAATAATAAACATAGTTATAACCTTCCCTAACCTAACATAACCTAACCAAGCATTTCCTCACCTAATTTCACCTAACCTAACTTCAAAGTGAGTGCAAATATAAGAGCAAAAAATGACAGCAAAATGTGAGATCAAATAGTGTGTGCAAAAAAGTAAGAGCAAATGAGAGCGCACAAATAATAAACTTAGTTTTAACCTAACCTAACCTAACCCACAGAACCCTCATTTAAAGATTTTAGATTTTACATTTTAACATTTTATATTTTAACATTTTAGATTTTAGATTTTTTCATTTTACTATTTTTAGATTTTACATTTTTGATATTTTGTATTTCAGATTTTAGTTTTTTTTATTCTACATTTTAAATTTAATATTCTTTCATTTTAGATTTTACAATTTACATTTTCCGAAAAGAGTAAACTACAAGGTCACATACCTAACCACACCTAACCTAACTTTACCAAACCTAACTTAAGCTAATCCAAAGGCTAATGCACATACACAAAGTATATAAGGGCACATGCAACTATCCTTATGCTAGTCTTATAGGCTACTGTACAACATGATCACAACCCCAACCGGGTGATTTATTTTCATTTTGTCGTTTACACATTTGTCAATTTTCCAATTTCCCATTTTCAGTTTTTTATGTCAGTTTTAAGTTTTTCATTTTCATAATATAGAAACATGGAATTTGCATTTTGTTGTTTACATATTTGTCAATTTTCCAATTTCCCATTTTCAGTATTTTAAAAATGTCAGTTATTGGTTTTTCATTTTCATAATATGGAAACATGGATTTTGCATCTTGTTGTTTACACATTTATCAATTTCACAATTTCCCATTTTCATTTTTTTTAATGTCAGTTTTAAGATTTTCAATTTCATGGTATAGAAATACGGGTTTTCCAATTTGTTGTTTACACATTTGTCAATTTATCCAATAGCCATTTACAGTTTTTAAAATTTCGGGTTAATGTTTTTTATATTTTGTCCATATGGAAACATGGATTTTCCAATTTGTGTTTTACATGTTCATTTTGCATTAGGAGTGGAGACAGGTAAGTAGTAATTAAAAATGTACAAGCAGTGTCTATACAATATTTTTTATTTTAAATACATGTACACTATTTACACATAATACATTTTTATATATTCTTTTTTGTTATAAATTGTACGGTTGTTTTTATTTTGTTTTCTATTTTATTTTTGATTATAAATAGCATTTTTCCATTTTTGCTTTTTATTTTTGTAGTGCTATTGTTTTAATTCCTAAATTGTTTTGTTTTATGTATTTGCTAGTTTCAGGCAGAAGATTTTGATATTCATAACTTAACTCTTTAAGCATGGTTAATGATTGAGTAATGACCATAGGCATGTGTACCTATGGTACAAATCTAATGACCATTAGCATCAATCACTCTTTTATCATCACCAGGTCACAAAGCAATTTTGTTTAGTCTTATAGATATGTCATGTTGTTTAGAAACGATAATGTTCATGGGTATTATTTTTACATTGTTTTTTCATGACGCAATCCTTATAATCTTGAAAGCTTATACAATTTTTGACAACACCTCTGCTAATACCTTTAATCTTTTTGATTTCTTTACCATTTATGTCTAAAGCATACATTTTAGCTCTAAGTCCAGCAAATGCTTTTATAATTTGTCCACAAGCCTCGTCTTTAAATTTCCCCCAACGTTTTCTTGTTTGATGTAGAGTAAAATATGTAATTAGTAGGATAATCTAATGTGTCCAGGTGTTCTAGGAAATCCAACTTGTCTTGATATACATCTGGGGTGTTAACCAAATAAATGAACGAGTCAGTATCCATATACATGAGTTTAAGATTTTTCATTCCGTAATAGGGTAGCAGGATATCATAGTGGTGGGAATACATGGAGTTTTTGAAATATCCAGTATACACATTCCACTATATATAGGCTTATTGAATACAATGTTACGTTTAGCCATGTGGAAAGCAGCTAGGTTAGGACCATAAATTGTTCTGTCGATAAATGTCGGCTTAGCTATTAGCTTTTCTGCCTTTTTGCAGTCAGTCACAAGACGTATGACTATTCTTTTATGGATATTTTCCATTGTTTTTTCAAAAATGGCATTGTTGAATAATTTGTACAGATTTTTCTCAAAATCATTATGGGCTTGTTTTCGAAGGTTGTTATTAAAATCAACGTATGCCTTTAGCCAAGGTCTTTGTTTAAACTTTAACACACGATGAAACTTTATCAATTTTATTCCATGATCTAAAGCCTGTTTTAATGCCATGCAGTGAACAACATATCGCCTTCGATTTCCAAGATGAGGAATTAGTTTTTTTCAGAGACGAATCCTTAGGTTGTGTACACTCTGTTAGGAAAGGTAAATCGTAGAGTAGATCATGAAGGACAGTTGGGTGATCAAATCAACGTCTAGAATGTATCCCACAGGATAGTCTTCCTTTAGTTTTTCTAGATAAACCGTATCTGGAGAAACCCACTGAAATCCACCATAAGGAAGGGAGTGGCACATAACCCACACGTATTGGTTGTTGGCATCATCATAGGTAATAAACTGCGATGGTTTCTCAGAATCATAGGTTTCCATGTATTTATTGTTAGCTTCAGATACCGATGAGACACATGGCATATGCCTCCACGTATTCCAGATTCGATTAGAATAATCTGATCGTAATCCTGTAGCAATTCCAGTTCAATTCCAGTGTAAAGGAACATTGCCTCAAAACTTAAACCAGACGAAGTAAAAAAGTGTGCAGCATCCACTCGGTGTGTTTCTAGTGTTTTTTTTCTAAAGGTTTCAAAGCTGTCTACAAGAAGGAGTACATCTGATGTTAGGTAGAGGTCACTATATTCCCCTAGAGTTTTAATGTTGAACTGATTCAAGACATTTTACAAATGTTCATAGAATTCTTGACTAACATCTTCTTGAATTATTTTTTTATGGAATGCCACTTTTGGAGGTAAACACGTTTCACTTAACTTTTCCCATGAGTCAATGTAGTCATAACAAAATACCACTTTACGAGTCATGAGCATTGCATTTTCTTTCCCAAAGTACTTGTCTGTTTCAGGGTATGATGTTAAGTTGGAAACTAAGTTTTCCAAACTACTCGGCATTAACCGAAACGTGTCCACAAATATAAGCTTAACATTTCCACCATATTTGGGAAAGGAAATGTACTTTTCTTTGGAGTTCGCGATAACATCCACTCTCTCAGTAGTACTTCCCAATTGCTTTACAATGAAATTTGCGTCGTAGCCACTCATATTATGTAGAAACACATGAACGGGGTTACGTGTTTTACACCTCAAATTACAGTTATTGTGAGCACTTCCACGGTATTCCCCTGTAATATGGCAGTGGTATCGAAAATTCCAGTCCTGTTGGGTAAATGGTTTTTGACACAAATAACAGGTTTCAGAACATTGAAACTCTGCTTCTTGATCCTCAGTTAAAGCCTTTGGAACATTTAAGTTGTAAAGGCGATCGATTTCATTAGCTATTGAAATCAAACAGTCCATAAACTTTTCTGCAGCGTCAGGTCCACGATAAGTGAGAGGTTGGCTTAGAAGGTTTGTCTTTATGTGTTCCACAGCAGGTGAGGGTTTAACGTATATACCAAAGCTCATAGGAACATGACTCTGGTATGGCACTGTATAACTTGCTTCAGGATTGGGTAGACATGTTTGATAGGGTAACAGTATACTTTCAAAATCAGCATAGATAACGTAAGGTATTCTCAGCATTTTTTCCACGTTTAAAAATTTAACAATTGAATTTTAATAGGCATTTCAACCCTAGCAATGTCATGCTGGAATCACAAAGCTCTATGTTCTTTCAATTTTTCCATTCCTTGTTGTCCATATCGATTATCAAAGTGTGTAAAACACCGTTTACACGTATATATCTTATGTTCATAGCGGTTAATCTGATGTCTTACTAGTTTATCAAAATCTTTGATAAAGACCTAGTGGTTCTGTCCGGATGATGAACTTAGCAGAAGGAGGTCGCGATGGTCTTGCAGCTCTTGATCCACAACCTTTAGAGGGAACAATTTGTTGTATTTTTCCAATCCAAATGTATTAACGGATATATCGTTGGCTTTTTTCAAATTTGGGAATGTCAGCTAGCGATGTATTAAATGATATTACTGAAAAATCATACTTGTTTTCCAGATCCTTGTATTTACTAACGCGTTTAGCATCAGTTTTAACCAGTTTTGCTAAAATGGCATACATAAAACACCTCTCGTCCTTAATGTTTTGAGGATTAAAGGAGGCTTTTCTTGCTTGTCTAGCTGCTGTTAATGGAATATATGTGCTTCCTCGCAAGGGATTGTACTTATTTATTTTCAATCGTACTCCTTCCACTGCTATCAAAGCCCAATTACTGCCTTTTAGCTCAGATTCTTCCATTTCCGTAGTTAAATTTGTAAATTGTGTTTCCAAGAAACTACTTAAGTCTGTTACCAAAAATAAAGCCTGATTTCGTGTTTTAAAAGCCCGATCTGTAATTTCGTTGGTGGACGTATGAATGAATCTACATTCAGCCACTAGATTAATTTTGATCGACTTGTGCATTGCTAGTTCTTTTTGCATAGCTTGTATTATTTGCTGTTTGGATTCTTTAAGGTATGAATTTAAATCCTTACACATATCGCAACGAATGAAATAGGATTTAAGTCGACCTTGAAAAGATGTCTCATATTCAATAAGTCAATTTTTGTCAAGGACCAATGACAGTAGGTAATGTTTTGTAGGCTCAGATTTTTGATTTTTAGCTGCCGACACCACATTACAACATTCTTCTTGACGACGTCCATTGTAGGCATTGTTGAATTTACTGCCACACGTTCTACACTCATGAAATACCCCACACGAAACTTCATGACGCTTCCTATGATAGTACCGAAGAAAAGCTTTTCCACACGCTTTGCGCATATAGCTAGGAATGGGTTCTTCCATCACGAATGTTTATTTCTACAAACAGCTGCTTACTGCGTATCACAGGGCTAGAGGTTGGTCGGTGAGACGGTCTTTCACGATGTGAACACCGTGAGAGGTAGTAGTGAACTGGTGATATTCTTGTTAAGGGTCCTCTAATATACCCCTACTCTAGACCAACAGCTCTTTACAGCGTATGACAAGGCTGTAGTCTGGACAGTGAGACGGTCTTTCACGATGTGATCACTGTAACAAGTAGTAGTCAACTGATTATATACTTGCTTAGGGTTCTCCGATATACAATTGTCAAGACCAACAGCTACTTACCGTGTAGTACAAGGCTGTACAATAGTTTTTTTGACAGTCTTTCACGATGTGGTCACTGTGAGTAGTGGTAGTCAACTAATGATATTCATGCTAAGGGTCCTCTAATATACCCCTAGTAAAGGATAACAGCTGCTTCTTGCATATGACAAGACTAAAGACTGGTTGTTTCAACGGTCTTTCACAATGTAAACACTGTGACAGGTAGTAGTCAACTGAAAATATTCTTATACCCTACTGAAGATTATCCGGTACTTACTGCATATCAAAAGGCTGTACACTCATGTGTGTTAGGCACTCTTTCTTGCTAAGGACCCAAATATTCCCTACACAAGGCTATACATGTTAGTTCTGAACACTTAGTAGTTAATTGTATATTCAATTTTTGTACAAAGCTTGTACAAGCACGTTTTTCATGAGGTAAAACTTTGTTAAATAGCTGCATGTGACAGGCAAAGTATGTTTCTGCTGTCTAGCGGTGACTATGGGGACTACTTGAACGACCAGCATTCTACCTAGCGCTCCATTTCAACACTCACTCACTGAACGACCAGCATGCTATCTAGCGGTCAATATCATTACTTCTCAACTACCAGCCTGCTACCTATCGGTCAATATGACAACTCTCTCAACGACCAGCATGCTACATGGCTTTTTTTTGTAAGATTTTTGTTGGCTTTTGTTGGCTGTTGTTGGTTTTTGTTGGCTTGTGTTGGCTTTTTTGTTGGCTTTTGTTGGCTTTTGTATTAGCTCTCTCATATTTGCTCTTGCTTGTTGAGGCTTATTTGGTCTTGGAATGTATGTCAGTCCTTTTTATGGCTGCATACTGCTTACAGCCATGTTTGTAAGCAGCAACAACAACACACAAACTTCCAAAAAAATCCAAAGTACTTTAAGGTTTATCAATGACTCTCAACTCTTACACTTACCTTTATCCCATGCCTAGTCAAAAAAAAATTTTTTTTTTCAAATTTTTCAAAAGTAGGCTATATCATTAAAGTAAAAAATCCTAAAAAGACATTATGTTAACTCCAACACCTACCTCTCTACCACTCTCAGTCCGAAAGTAATGTATTTTTCAAATTTTTCCAAAACATATTTCCAAAATGGGTTATATTTCCAAAATTAGAATGTTTACAAAAATGTGTGTCTGACGTAAATGAACGGCCTTTACCCCCTCTACAGCCATAGCAAGTCTGAGGTCTCTAGGACAAAAAAATAAAAGTTTCAAAATGGGCTATATTTCCTAAGTTAGGAATTTTACAAAAACGTTTGTCTGACGTAAATCAATGGTCATTACCCCCTCTATCTCCATACCAAGTCTCAGGTCTCTAGGACAAAATAAAATGAGTTTTGAAAAATGGTTACTATTTTGGAAACTAGGAATTTTACAAAAAAGTTTGTTTGACATCAATCAATGGTCTTTACCTCTTCTAACACCATACCAAATTTCAAGTCTCTAGGATAAAAATAAATGAATTTTGAAAAATGGTAACTATTTTGGAAACTATGAATTCTAAAAAATAGTTTGTTTAACATAAATGAAAGGTATCTATCCCCTGTACCTGTGAACCAAGTTCCAGGTCAGTAGGATAAAAATGAACAAAAGTTCAATTGGGAAAGTAGGCGATTTTTCATAAAACCAAACATTCTAAAAAGTGTTTTATAGGCTAAAAAGAATATCCTCTATGTCCTTTATTTTTATAATAAACCTTTTTTATTTTTTACATTTTCTTGAAAAAAGTTCAATTTTGAAATTTTTATATTTTGGAAACGAAAGAGTTGACAAAAGTTTTGTTCATTTTAAATGAATGGCCCTGACCCCATCTACCAAGAAAATAAATTTCTAGTCTCTAGGACTAAAACAGCAGTAGTGGAGTGAGGGGGTTCTAACGAGTGTCATGGCCGCCGCGTAAATTTCAAAATTGAACTTTTTCAAAAAAAAAAAGTTTCATTATAAAAATAAAGGACTTAGAGGCCATTCTTTTAATCCCATAGAACACTTTGTAGAATGTTTGGTTTTATGAAAAATCGCCTACTTTCCCAATTGAACTTTTGTTCATTTTTGCCCTACAGACCTGGAACTTGGTTGTGGATCAAGAGCGGCAAGACCATCGCGACCTCCTTGTGCTAAGTTCATCATCCGGACAGAACCACTAGGTCATTATCAAAGATTTTGATAAACTAGTAAGACATCAGATTACCCGCTATGAACATAAGATATATGCGTGTAAACGGTGTTTTACACACTTTGATAATCGATATGGACAACAAGGAATGGAAAAATTGAAAGAACATAGAGCTTTGTGTGTCCACAATGACATTGCTAGGGTTGAAATGCCTATTAAAACTCAATTGTTAAATTTTTAAACGTGGAAAAAATGCTGAGAATACCTTACGTTATCTACGCTGATTTTGAAAGTATACTGTTACCCTATCAAACATGTCTACCCAATCCTGAAGCAAGTTATACAGTGCCATACCAGAGTCATGTTCCTATAAACTTTGTTATATACGTTATACCCTCACCTGCTGTGGAACACATAAAGACAAACCTTCCGAGCCAACCTCTTATTTATCGTGGACCTGACGCTGCAGAAAAGTTTATGGACTGTTTGATTTCAATAGCTAATGAAATCGATCGCCTTTACAGCTTAAATGTTCCAAAGGCTTAAACTGAGGATCAAGAAGCAGAGTTTCAAGGTTCTGAAACCTGTTATTTGTGTCGAAAAACATTTACCCAACAGGACTGGAAAGTTCGAGACCATTGCCATATTACAGGGGAATACCGTGGAAGTGCTCACAATAACTGTAATTTGAGGTGTAAAACACGTAACCCCGTTCCTGTGATTCTACATAATATGAGTGGCTACGACGCAAATTTCATTGTAAAGCAATTGGGATGTACTACTGGTCGAGTGGATGTTATCGCGAACTCCAAAGAAAAGTATATTTCCTTTACCAAATATGGTGGAAATGTTATGCTTAGATTTGTGGACACGTTTCGGTTAATGCCGAGTAGTTTGGAAAACTTAGTTTCCAACTTAACATCATACCCTCAAACAGACAAGTACTATGGAAAAGAAAATGCAACGCTCATGACTCGTAAAAGGGTATTTTGTTATGACTACATTGACTCATGGGTAAAGTTAAGTGATACGTGTTTACCTCCAAAAGAGGCATTCTTTAACAAATTAGATCAAGAAGATGTTAGTCAAGGATTCTATGAACATTTGTAAAATGTCTGGAATCAGTTCAACATTAAACCTCTAGGGGAATATAGAGACCTGTACCTAACATCAGATGTACTCCTTCCTGCAGACAGCTTTGAAACGTTTAGAAACAAAACACTAGAAACACACCGAGTGGATGCTGCACACTTTTTTACTTCGCCTGGTTTAAGTTTTGAGGCAATGCTCCTTTACACAGGAATTGAACTGGAATTGCTACAGGATTACGATCAGATTCTTCTAATAGAATCTGGAATACGTGGAGCCATATGCCAGGTGTCTCATCGGTATGCTGAAGCTAACAATAAATACACGGAAACCTATGATTCTGAGAAACCATAGCAGTTTATTACCTATGATGATGCCAACAACCAATACGGGTGGGCTATGGTGGATTTCAGTGGGTTTCTCCAGATACTGTTGATCTAGAAAAACTAAAGGAAGCCGATCCTGTGGGACACATTCTAGACGTTGATGTTGATTACCCATCTGACCTTCATGATTTACACTACGATTTACCTGTCCTACCAGAGTGTACACAATCTAAGGATTCGTCTCTGAAAAAACGAATTCCTCATCTTGGAAAACGAAGGCGATATGTTGTCACTACATGGCATTAAAACAGGCTTTAGATCATGGAATAAAATTGATAAAGATTCATCGTGAGTTAATGTTTAAACAAAGACCTTGGCTAAAGGCTTACGTTGATTTTAATAAAAAACCTTCGAAAACAAGCCCATAATGATTTTGAGAAAAATCTGTACAAATTATTCAACAATGCCATTTTTGGAAAAACAATGGAAAATATCCGTGAAAGAATAGTCATACGTCTTGTGACTGACAGCAAAAAGGCAGAAAAGCTAATAGCAAAGCCGACATTTATCTACAGAACAATTTATGGTCCTAAACTAGCTGCTTTCCACATGGCTAGACGTAACATTGTATTCAATAAGCCTATATATATTGGACTGTGTATACTGGATATTTCAAAAACTCTCATGTATTCCCACCACTATGAAGTCCTGCTACCCTATTATGGAATGAACAATCTTAAACTCATGTATATGGATACTGACTCGTTCATTTATTTGGTTAACACCCCAGATGTATATCAAGACAATTTGGATTTCCTAGAACACCTGGACACATTAGATTATCCTACTAATCACATATTTTACTCTACATCAAACAAGAAAACTTTGGGAAAATTTAAAGACGAGGCTTGTTGACAAATTATAAAAGCATTTGTTGGACTTGGAGCTAAAATGTATTCTTTAGACATAAATGGTAAAGAAATCAAAAAGATTAAAGGTATTAGCAGAGGTGTTGTCAAAAATTGTATAAGCTTTCAAGATTATAAGGATTGTGTCATGAAAAACAATGTAAAAAGAATACCCATGAACATTACCGCTTCTAAACAACCTGACATATCATCTATAAGACTAAACAAAATTGCTTTGTGTCCTGGTGATGAAAAAAGAATGATTGATGCTAATGGTATAGGTACACATGCCTATGGTCATTACTCAATCATTAACCATGCTTAAAGTGTTCAGTTATGAATATCAAAATCTTCTGCCTGAAACTAGCAAATACATAAAACAAAACAATTTAGGATATAAAACAATAGCACTACAAAAATTAAAAAAAATTAAAATGGAAAAATGGTATTCATAATCAAAAATAAAATAGAAAACAAAATAAAAACAACCGTACAATTTATAGCAAAAAAAAAGAATATATAAAAATATATTATGTGTAAATAGTGTACATGTATTTAAAATAAAAAATATTGTATGGACACTGCTTGTACATTTATAATTACTACCCACCTCTGTCCACTCCTAATGCAAAATGAACATGTAAAGCACAAATTGGAAAGTCCATGTTTCCATATGAACAAAATAGAAAAAACATTAAACTGAAATTTTAAAAACTGCAAATGGGAATTTGGTAAATTGACAAATGTGTAATCAACAAATTGGAAAATCCATGTTTCTGTATCATGAAATTGAAAAACTTAAAGCAGACATTAAAGAAACTGAAAATGGGAAATTGTGAAATTGATAAATGTGTAAACAACAAAATGCAAAATCCATGTTTCCATATTATGAAAATGAAAAACTAAAAACTGACATTTTTAAAATACTGAAAATAGGAAATTGGAAAATTGACTAATATGTAAACAACAAAATGCAAATTCCATGTTTCCATATTATGAAATTGAAAAACTTAAAACTGACATAAAAAACTGAAAATGGGAAATTGGAAAATTGACAAATGTGTAAAAAAAAAAGAAAAAAGAATACCCGGTTGGGGTAGTGATCATGTTGTACAGTAACCTATAAGACTAGCATAAGGATAGTTACATGTGTCCTTATATACTTTGTGTATGTGCATTAGCCTTTGGATTAGCTTAAGTTAGGTTGGTAAAGTTAGGTTCGGTGTGGTTAGGTATGTGACCTTGTAGTTTACTCTTTTCGGAAAATGTAAATTGTAAAATCTAAAATCAAAAAATATTAAATTTAAAATGTAAAATCTAAAAAAAAAACTAAAATCTAAAATAGAAAAATCAAAAATGTAAAATCTAAAAATAGTAAAATGAAAAAATCTAAAATCTAAAATTTTAAAATGTAAAATTTTAAATTGTATAATCTAAAATCTTTAAATGAGGTTTCTTTGGGTTAGGTTAGGTTAGGTTAGGTTTGTTTAGGTTATAAATTAGTTTATTATTTGTGCTCTCTCATTTGCTCTTACTTTCTTGCACACACTATTTGATCTCACTTTTTGCTGTCACTTTTTGCTCTTATATTTGCACTCACTTTGAAGTTAGGTTAGGTGAAATTAGGTGAGGAAATGCTTGGTTAGTTTAGGTTAGGTTAGGGAAGGTTATAACTATGTTTATTATTTGTGCTCTTACATTTGCTCTTACTTTTTTTTTCATTACACTTTTTGCTCTCAGTTTTTGTTGCTTGCATTTTGAAGTTAGGTTAGGTTAGGTTAGGTTAAGTTAGGTTAGGTTAGGTTAGGTGAAGTTAGTTTAGATTAGTTTATGTTAGGTTAGGTTAGGTTATATCTTAGTTTATTATTTGTTCTCTTACATTTGCTCTCACGTTTTGATTACATTTTTTGCTCTCACTTTTTTTTTGCTTTTTACTTTCAAGTTAGGTTAGGTTAGGTTAGGTTCAGTTGGGTTAGGCAGAATGGCTGAGGTATGAATTAAACCCAGCTGCTCTGAGTTTTTTGTCTGACAAGGCTGAGTGTACCCCGTCTCAACCCTCAGCCCAGAATTAAATTTCTTGACAGAGCCAGGACTCGAACCCGGGTCTCTACAGTAACAGCTAAGGATGGTAGCCACTACACCAAAAAGTGGAAAATCTAAGGCTGGTCATGATTGTACGTGATCAATTCATGATTACCTAATAATAATAATAATAATAATAATAATAGTAATAATAATAATAATAATAATAATAATAATAATAATAAATATTCCATTTAGCAACGAAACACTGTCAACCTCTCCCTGTGACGTCATTCAATGTCTCAGGGCGTGGCAGCCATATTGCCCAATAGCCCCTGACCCAGCTATGACTGACCTCTCTATAAGAATAACATAGGGCAATTGCGCGTGGCGGCCATCTTGCGCATTAGCCCCTGTCCCTGAACCGCTCTTTTATTCCTACTGAAATACAGTCTATACGCTAAGTTTAACACTTACACTAATCAGCCAGCATGTGGAGAATTAGACAAACGTCTGGGAAATCCCACCTACCTGAGCAGGGCAGATCATCCACATAAAGTCAAGGTCCAACCACAGCGTACAAATTATGGGAAATATTCTTTCATTAACCGTGGTAGTGATAATTGGAACTGATTACCTGCCTCAGTCTTAGAGACTTTCCCCAAACATATTGATTTGTTTAAGAGAGGATTGAAATTTTGTGTAAATACTACGATGTAATTACTATACTGTAGTTCCTAAATGGCGAATTGTGTATATTGTGTTTGATGTTATTATTGGTGATGTTTTGTATTTGTACAATTTGCCACCGGGGAATTGCCCCCATTTGCAAATATTAAATGAATTGAGTGTGTGACGACAACTTCTAGGTTATATGCCCGTTACCGAAGAAAAGTAATAGAAGTCCTGTGATAGAAAATTTGGAGGACTGCCTCTTGGAGGACAGCCTTGCCCTCTAAATCGCTAGTAATGAAGTAAATTACAATAACTAGACATTCCGTGAAAAATAACATTCTTACTACGTAACATCGTAATATATACAAATATAAAACAATGTTAGCATATCCCTTGTCTAGAACACCCCCATTGATTAACGGTAAAACATCAATAAACATAAAGATGTTTTGAAGAGAGTTGAGCATCATCACTCCTGGCCAGTTACACGGTCCGTGTAAAGCATATGGTACATATCGTACAAATGTGAAGCCTATATACTCGATGAAACACACGCCTTATCACGGGAGTACGTGGTATAAAGAGTTACACAAACTCATGGACAAACAGGCGGGCACACACTGGTGGAATAATCGTGCTCTCCACTCGCTATTTAGATGTTGTGTGGCTAGATATATTTTATTTTTATGTGCATGTTATTCATTTGTAGAAGCCCCAATAGTTCGCTTTGTATCTTGAGTTTGTTCCTCGGAGAGGTGTGATATCGGCTCCTAATCTCTTACGAGGAATAATTTTGAGAGTGACCCTCGAGGTCGGCAACAGTCGTGAGAGCTAAGAGAAGTGGATGAGAGTTGGTGTTTGGTTCATCGAGAAAACAATAGGGATGATAGGCACTGGCCAATTGGGGATCGAAATATAAAATGGGAATTTTTAGAGAATTGATATTTTGTCTCTCCCTTGTAGGGGGGGGGGGGGTAAATTGTGTTCATAGAATTTGCTATGAGAGAGTCGTAATATAATAGTGTTCCTGTAGTTCCTTTTATTAATGTTGATCTCTTTTAGAGGTCCCGAGCGCTCTCCAAATATGCGATATAAATAGCCTCATCGTGGAAAGTTGGAATCAATGATCAAATAAATCTTGCTGTTGTTCACAATGAGCTCTGTACAAAACTGGTTTACTTTACCATAACGTGACATATCGATTCATCACCAGGAATATATTCCACCTATGAATACGTGTAGTTAGTATCCATCAACAATCTGAACTTTGTTTCATGTGCCAGAGCATTTGCTCAATGGATATATATAAATCATGCGACCTTAAAGGCATTTTTCAATTCAGGGTCGTATATGAACAAGCTACCTGAATTAAATTCAAAATGTGTTGTTTTAAAACGTTTATATAGGTTCGGGAAGACAATAGTGCAAGTGTGCAGAGGGATAAAAGGCAATGCGGGGATTACTGCTTCCGAATGTGTTAAACTTCAACTCAGGGAGAAAACAACACGCTTTGTAGTGAGTAGTGCTAACCAGGGCTGGCATGCGAAATTAAATTCATGGCTGTGGGGGCGAAAATAATTTAATTTCGCCGTGAGCGCGATATTCGGGAGCGAAATGATAATGATTGTCGGCGCGTAATTAAATCAAAGCGAAATTTAATTCAAAGCGAAATTAATTTCGTTCCAGACTTTTAATTTCGCTCCCGGCGCGAAATTAATTTAGTTCCAGACTTATAATTTCGCTCCCGGCGCGAAATTAATTTCGTTCCACACTTTTAATTTCGCTCCCGGCGCGAAATTAATTTCGTTCCACACTTTAAATTTCACTCCAGGCGCGATATTAATTTCGTTCCAGACTTATAATTTCGCTCCCGGCGCGAAATTTATTTAGTTCCAGACTTATAATTTCGCTCCCGGTGCGAAATAAAATTCGTTACAGACTTTTAATTTCGCCCCCGAGGCGAAATAACATTCCCAAACGGCATTAAGTTTCGCTCTCCGACGTATATTTAAAATGCATACAACATTTAATTTCGTTGTTGAAATTAAAATACAGTATATTCGTTTCGAGAGTTAAATAATGTTCTGTACGATGTTCAAAGTCCTGACGTCTGTCTGTTAGGTAGTCAGCCGGAAGGCTGGTTGGATCCTCAAAAAGTAGCGCCGGTAGGTTATGTGGGTAGATACCCACAAAAACTCAAGGCAGCGCTATAGTGAGGCGTACTAGACAAGATGAGGGGTGAGGTAGTTTGCCATTGCTTTCCTCACTGAGTCAGAACAGCAGTACTAATCCTATGAGTAGAACCCTTCACAGCATCCACAGGCACTGACTGCCCCGAATTTCATTACTAAGCACCACCCATACCCCCAGTAGCTTCCATATAATCACAGCCATGAGTGAGACTGAGACAGCGGTGAAAAGCCACATTTTACTATAGCCTGTGCCAACAGTCAAATGCAAATGAGTCGTCAAGTTACAAAACTCGTTTAATCAACTTGTGAATAAGGATCATTTTCATGAGAAACGTTTCTCTGGACTTTGCCTCACGTATCTTTTGTGTTTGTTGTTTTCACTTATGGTTGGTGTTTTTGTGTTTGCTTTGTGCTTTTGCTTTTGAATTTGACTTATTGCTTTTCTTTCTTGGTTTTGTGCTTGTGTTCTGCTTTTGCTTTTTTGAATTTTGCTTTATGTTATTTGTTTTTTGTTTTCTGCTTTTGCTTTTGTTTTTGAATTTTGCTTTTTGATTCGTCTTTTTTGTTTTTGTTTTGTGTTTGTTTTCTGCTTTTACTTTTTTGAATTTTGCTTTTTGCTTTATGTTACTTGTTTTTTGATTTTGCTTTTGTTTTGTGTGTCCTGCTTTTGCTTTCTGCTTCGTCTTTTTTGTTTTGGTTTTGTGTTTGTTTTCTGCTTTTGCTGTTTTTGAGTTTTGCTTTTTGCTTTGTGTTTCTTTTTTATTCTGCTTTTGCTTTTGTGTTTGAATTTTGCATTTTACTTCGTGTTTTGTGTTTTTGGTTTTGTATTTGTTTTCTGGGAAATCAAAATAAAACAAAATAAACAAAACAAAATAAAAACAAAAACAAAATAAAACAAATAAAACAAGACAATTTAAAACAAAATCAAACGAAATAAAGTAAAACAAAAAATAAACAAAACAAAACAAAATAGAGCAAAATAAAATAAAACAAAATAAAATGAGGCAAAATAAATAAAATAATTAAATAAATAAATTTACGAGATGATCCTTATTCACAAGTGGATTAAACGATTTTTGCAACTGGACGACTCAAATGAGGTGCACGGGGTCGTTGGGATGAGGGAGATGGCTACCTGGGAGGCTTGTCGCAGTGTAGTATCTATGTGTGCAGTATATGCATCGACCGTCGTCTGGTTATCCAGTGGGAGATGGTCCGCACGGAGGTGATTGTGACGTAGGCGCGGTATTCCTGCCAGTTTGCTGTGCAGAAATTCTGGACCATCCTGGGAGGTGGTAGTGGGGGAAGAGGGAAGTTGAGTAAAACGGGGGCATGATCACCTCCTTTGAGTGGCAAGACAGACACGTCAAAAAGATGGAGGAGGGAGTTATGAGCAATGACTGCGTCGGGGTGGTATTGGAGGAAGGACGGGCAGATTCTGGGAGAGGGACGAGGGTGGCGTCGATGTGACGTAGGTAGATGTCTAGGCTATGAAGTTCTAGGGCCGAACGGGAATGAAGGTTGAGGTCGGCCATTAGAATTAAATGGGGGAAGACTTCAGACACGTGGGTAATGCAGTATTTGGGGATGGGGTGGTAGGGACGAATGTAGTTGGTGGCTAGGTGTAGGACGCGGGAACAAATAAGGCTTTCGGGGAAGAAAAGAAACAGATTTCATTTCAGAAACAAAATGAAAAGTTCCATGCATTTTAATTTCAGGCCGGGAACGAAATTGATGGTGGTTAACAAATTGTATTTCGCGCCAGGAGCGAAATTAAAAGTCTGTAATAAATTTAATTTCGCGCCAAGAGCGAAATTAAAAGTCTGTAATGAATTTAATTTCGCGCCAGGAGCGAAATTAAAAGTCTGTAACGAATTTCATTTAGCGCCGGGAGCTAAATTAAAAGTCCGTAATGAATTTAATTCCGCGCCAGGAGCGAAATCAAAAGTCTGTAACAAATTTCATTTAGCGCCGGGAGCTAAATTAAAAGTCCGTAATGAATTTAATTCCGTGCCAGGAGCGAAATTAAAAGTCTGTAACGAATTTCATTTCCCGCCGGGAGCTAAATTAAAAGTCCGTAATGAATATAATTTCGCGCCAGGAGCGAAATTAAAAGTCTGTAACAAATATCATTTCGCGCCAGGAGCGAAATGTTATTCCATTGAACAATTTCATTTCGCGACGCTAAATTAAATTGATAATGCATTTCGTTTCGCATGCCAGCCCTGGTGCTAACTTAGCGGTTTTACTTACAGTCGCGTGTGTGCTTGAATACATATGGCTATGTTGGAATAAGGTTAGGTGGTTGGGGAGGACTAGCGTGGAGTGAGGTGTCGTTTAGATAGTGTTTTTCTGCTCTATTTGATGGTGAGTTTCTTTTTCAAATGGGTGGAATTTGGAAACGCAAGTTGAGGTAAACGTGCGTTTTTGACATTTTGCTGATATTTAATTAACTTCTAAGGCTAGAACGATGTGTTCTTTAGGAAGGGGGTGACGTCCTCTTCTCTAAGAATGTGTGTTGGTATTTTTAAATTATTTTTAGAAAATTGTTGTATTTGACATTGGCGCTAGTTTGGAAACGGTGAATTTTGGGAAATGGTTTGTTTGACGTTAATGAAAGGTACCTATGCCCTCTAGGCTGACAGCAAGTGTCAAGAGTGTAGGACCAAAATAAATGATAGCCTACTTTCTCGGGAACATTTGCGATAATTAGCGAACGCATGATCGGATTTTAACGAATGAGGTATTGTTGGCATTGGGATGACGTCCTGTTTGCTATGAATGTGTGTTGGTTTTTTAATATTTTTGAAAATTGTTGTTTTTGACATTGGCGCTATTTTGGAAACGGTGAATTTTGGAAAAAAGTTTGTTTGACGTTAATGAAAGGTCCCTATACCCTCTAGGGGGAAACCAAGTTTCAAGTCTGTAGGGCAAAAGAAAATGATTTTTGAAAAAAATTGTGACTATTTTGAAAACGGTAAAGTTGACAAAAAAGTTTCTTTGACATGAATGGTTGGTATTTACCCCCTCTACCCGCTCCATAAATTTCAAGTCTCTAGGTGAAAAACCTATGCACGTTTTTGGGTTTAGCCTATGTTTTTGTCATATTTCAGAAATTTTTGGTGAAAATATGTGTTTGCGTTATTTTTGTAAATATTTGGGAAACCAAAAATATTTCATGAAGTCATGGTCGGAATTTACATATGGGGTGACGTAGGACTCGCGGTGAACACCCCTTTGCCATGGACAAAAATGTCCACCCCGAAATAAAAACTACCCTTACCCGGGGGTGAAGTAGTGTTTTTTTTTTGTATGCATGCGCACTTGGAGGGGGCTTTTGCAAGTGAGCGGGCTTTTAAAATGATTATTTATAAATGATTTTCTTTAAATGTTCATTAATAAACCCAAAACCAAATAGGTCATCCGCTTTTTAGTATCTCGCTAACCCATAATCGGATTTAAACATATGGGGTGTCGTAGGACTCGTGGTGAACTCCCCTTTTCTATGGACGAGGTATGTCCACCCCGAAATTAAAAACTACCCTTACCCATGGGTGAAGTAGTGATTTTTTTGTATGTATGCGCACTTGGTGGCTTTTATAAAAGAGCGGGCTTTTTAAATGTTTATTTATAAATGATTTTTTTAAATGTTAATTAATAAACCCAAAAACTCATAGGTCATCTGCTTTTTAGTTACTCGCTAACCTATAATCGGATTTAAACATATGGGTTGTCGTAGGACTCGTGGTGAACTCTCCTTTTTCTATCGACGAGGTATGTCCACCCAAAAATAAAAAACTACCCTTACCCAGGGGTGAAGTTGTGATTCTTTTGTATGTGTGCACACCGGCGGCTTTTGTCAAAAGGGCCTAACTACACTTTTGTTAATATATTCTGAACCCCTGATGGGATTTTTCCATAGGCAGTATGCTAGCACTTGGGGTGACGGCCCGTTTTTTAATGTAAGTTTCATTTTTGTCAAAAGAGCCAAACTACACTCTTGTTAATATCTCGCAAACCAATCATGTTAGGGACTTGTATGAGGGGTCCTAGCACTTGGGGCGACGTCCCCCTTCGGGGGTGACACTACACCCCAAAATTGAAAAATCAATATCTTGGAAACTAAGAACCCCAAAATTAGACGTGATAGCTGAAAATAGAGGAGATTACTTAGGCAATTACCTGCATTGGTCATTTCACCCCTAAAACAGAAAATGGTAATTTTATGGAGGAAAAACCTGATAACACCTAATTATGATAAATGAACCTAAGATCTTTTGTTTTTGATGAAAAATAGCAGGGGGGTGAAAACTAGCCCATATTGAAAAATCGATACCGTGGAAACTAAGAACCTTAAAATTCGGTGTGATAGCTTGAAGAATTGATCATGACATGCGCTGTTACCTGGATAGGTAATTTCAACCCTAAAACAGTAAATAGTGATGTTACAGGGGAAAAGAGGTGTTAAACGTGTAAAAATAATAATTGAACCTAAGATCTTTTGTTTTTACATGAAAAATAGTAGGGGGGGGGGGGGGTTGAAAACAACCCTCAAATTGAAAAATAATATCTTGCGAACTATGAACCCTAAAATTAGGTGTGATAGTTCAAAAAATACATGATGACATACGTTTTGACCTCGATAGTTTATTTGACGCCTAAAACAGGAAATAGTAATGTTACAGGGGAAAAAGTTATTAAACACCGAAAAAGCATATGCGTTTGTGAAACCATGCTCTAATGGACGTGTGTATGGAGTATGACGGCTTGCTAATTATTATTATTATTATTATTATTATTATTATTATTATTATTATTATTATTATTTTTATTATTATTATGGATTAATGAATAAGGCTACAGATACGTATGAGGTGTTGTACAAGTAAGGATGGTCAACCTGTTTCCATGCTGCATGAATTTACCCAAAGAGCAAAAACGTTAAGGTTATCGACCTGGGTTTTATGAACTAATTATCGGAGAGGTTGAAGTGAGGTGTTGCTTTGGAATGACATTGGCTCACCCGTTCCCATGATTCATGAATTGACCCAAAACCTTATACCTGACAATAATGTATGTGTACCTTGTTGCAGCCTTTAGACTAGAAAATCGAAGCCGGACCTCTGCGGTGACAGCAGAGTGGTAAAGATGCATTTTAAACAAACAAAAGTTTGAATGCATTTGCTCTTGTTTCCAGCTGTGGTCAGACTAGTTGGCCAGAACTTGTGACACTTGGTGATAAGAATAGTGCACTGTTGTCAGAAAGTATTAGGTTCCTTGTCTGACTGATAGCCCATGTAGAGTTGAAGCGGTCTGCACATGACAAAGCCTATCTGTATAACAAATACACACACACTAATACAGCTATTGCAATAACACACGTTAGCTTATACAAAACTTATTTTAAAACAGTTTATGACCTACACTAGGCTTATTTTTATTTACACTTAGACAAACACTACTTACTAACTTATTTACTTAATTACTTACTTACATATTTACCCAATTACTTACTTACTTACTTATTGCTTGGCGCTACAGTCCCTCAATAACTTTCCCCTCTTTTATGACCTGCCTCAATGAAAGCATATCTCTAATTCAAAAAGCCTCGTTCGCCCTCATTCCAATTCCACACTGTACACCGCAGTTAAAATGAAAAAAATTACGATCCGGTCAGGAATTGAAGCTGGTGTTGTTTCAAACAAAAGACAAGCGTTCTATAAACTTAACCACCAAGTTGTCCTATCGACCCCTAATGTTTGGGTGATCGTGAAAATGAAAATTAATTCTAAACGATAAATAAAACTAATTTCTAACTTATATACTAGAAGAAGAAATGGAAAACAAAAGGACAATAGGGCAAATAAAGGACAGAAGGAAGGATTGAGGGACTTGGAAGGGAGGAAAGCCATGAAAGGCAGATTGAAAAGTAAAGGAGGCGAGGCTTGCCCCGGAGGTAATGGATAAAAGGGGGAAAACCGGAGCCATCTCAGGAATCCCTTGGGGTCGCCAAATTTTGAACTGATCAGCTGTGAGGCCCCTGAGGGTTTAGCCATATAAAGAGTGCACCACAAGTGGTGGGGCTGTATATACCCTACCTTTAGTGGGAGTTGAGAAATAGGGAGGAAATAACATGGGAATAAAAAGAAGGCTGCCCCCTCACACAATGAGGATATCAGAAAAAGAAATGAGACAAGGACCAATTAAGGCGGAAAAGGAACAGACTCCTTAGGCCTTGGATACCCTAATATTGTCGGGGTCGTCAGAGAACCTGAGTTGACCAAGTGTGGTCGAAAGGAAGAAGACAGAGGCGAACCCGGCACAATTCAGTAGAAGCAATACCGGACACAGCTGGGGCCCCCGTGGTCGCCAACCCACATACCATTCGTTGTGCGTCCCTGGGGGTGGTGGAAATAAAGACCTGTTTGTGTTATATCACTGGCTTTAAGAACGGTAACACATTGCATGTGATTTTGATCCGATACTGGTCCTAGGGCTATGCAAAATTGTATTAGATACACAGATAATAATACTACTATGCATAACCCCTTATTATTTTGCCTAAGTATAGTACATGGGTCTGTGACCATGTTTTACAAGCTCCTAAGTGACACAAAAAACAAATTACTTCCATTTCCAAGCAGTTAAGGTGAGGAGAGATTTCTAAACGTCAAACGCATTAAAGAAGTTAATTAGATATCAAATTTGCAGATCAATACAGTTTGTCAGGGAGTTGGGAAATAAAGTGACTGTGGTCCATCAATGACAATAAGACACAAACAGAATCCTTGTTCATGACAAATCTGCTTTGTTGTATAGTGACTAGCTTTTAGTGTAATTCTGGTTGGATGGCTGGGACGGCGTATACTTAACCTTGCGAGTCAAAACTTAAAAGATGTGGGTTTTATTGCTACCTCTGATATCGTGCAAGTGGTTTTCTATAGTTTTCCACTTCTACTCCAGGCAAATGCCACGGCTGCCCACAAACAAATGCAAAGAAAATCAAAACATGATATGTTTGGATCAATTCCATACCTACACGACAACATGTACTTCAAATAAGAAGTAATGAGCATTCCATGTTAACGACAGTGAGATGGTTGCAAACTGCCAATGCTTCGAGTTCATTAGCGCCTTTTAAGGGTGGCATGGAGTACACTTACTTGAAGAACTAACAAGAGGAGTGTTTGATTTTCCCACAACACCCATCCTGAAAGTGAATATAAATGACTATGCACTTATGTCCATAACCACCTCCTTCCCATAGTGAAAGGCATACATTAATACAGATATCACAGTGACAGAGATTATTCGTAAAATACCTAAATATCTGAGATTTATCTTGATATTGACCAGAATTTTGTAAAATCCACTAAGTTTACCGCTAATACTTAAAATTCCACCAAATAGCAGCAATATCCAACAAATGACTACCAGATTTATTGAAATGCCATTGATTTATCAAAGAATGGTTTAAACTACCTAAAATTCATATAAAATTACCCGAATATAGATGAAAATTCACTAAAATTTACCAAACTTACCCAAGTGGTCTACAAACCATGAAATTTAACAATTTCTTTTTTAATTCACTCCAATTACTCGAGAATTCCATAATATTCCCTTAACATGTATGCTTTTTTGTTTGTTTCGTTGCAAGATGCTTGCAAGGTTCCTAAAATGCAATTAAATTTAATAAATACCTTAAGATGGTTTGACTTGATTAATATATGGTGTTGATGATGGATATATACGTAAAGACTATTTTTATGTCTTGGCTGGCCTTGCAATACGAATTGAGTAACCAAACATGACTTACCTGTCAGGGAAATATTTTGGCCACTATGTTGGTTAATGTCCAGTGAGTACAGTTCTAGTAATGAGACAGAAATGCAACACACTCAATGAGCTTGCGCAATGGCTGAGATTGATACCACGACGTAGGTCGGTTATGTAGCAATGTGGAATGTATATCACAAATGGTGTACTTCAAGGTTTGGAGATCCCATCAAATAAATTCCTACAATGATCTTGAAATGGTCATTCTTTGGTGTGAAAATATTTATTATATGATATTTAATTAAAACAATTATGATTTATTAAATATGTATACGTTAACTGTATTCTTTTTTAATGTAAGAACTCGAGGCACTATCGACCAAAATAACCCACTATCTGGAATGTATATTACATACTTGAAAGTTTGGTTGTCCCATTAAAGGTATTCCTACAATAAATGATTTTCAAGTTGTCGTTCTATGGCGTAAAAATATTTAATGTATGATATTTGCTAACAGGATTTGCAACTGGAATTATTTTACAAGTAGTTATTTTAATGACTAACAGAGTTCACTGTTAAGAAGCTAGAGCCCTATGTGTAATGTAGGATAACATGTAACATGTTATACGTGATATGTGACAACTGTAAGGATTGTGATTTTTTAAAGATGCCTTTATCCCTATATTAATCATCCAGTTTACAAGACTGATAAGTGTAATGTTATGGAAAAATCAAAACAAAACAAAAATCTGCATTGAAAAACAAAAAGTGGTTGAGCAAATAAACACTCAACATGCAAAAAGACATGAAATATATACAAACTAAATTAGTTAAATTAATTGCAATATATATATATATATATATATATATATATATATATATATTTGTATAATAGGTATACACACATAAAGTAGAGCTCCTTTTGTTTATGTTTGCTTGTTATAGTTTTTAAATATAAAACTTTTTGAAAATTATTTTTAGGGGATGGGGTTGTTGCTACGTTGACTCGTTACACAATAATACCAGCTTTACGAAGTTCTTCTTCTATTTTTAATATCTCTTCCCCATAACCAATATGACCTGCCTGTTTACAAGCATGCAAGAGCTGTAGACGTTCGACTAATATAATAGGATCGTTCCATTTGCTATTTTTATGAATGGTTTCAAAAACTCGGGAAGCAGTTCATCATTATCACCATCATCATCATTATCATCCTCATCATTATAATCATCTTCATAATTATCATCATCATCATCATCGTCATCATTACCATCATAATTTCCACCTGTGTCGACAGTCTGTTCAATGGTTTGAGTTTCTTTTGATGGTGTTGAAAGCTACTTTTTAGATGTGCTAGAGTGCTTTAACATTGTTATGTTTTTATTATCACCATCACCATCATTTTCAACTTCGCCCACCAACTTCTTGATGGGGTATGTTGTCTCTGATAGATTTGAGGGCTTTTGAGATGTGGGTGTGTGTCTGAACATGGGTTTTACAGGAGGTGGTAAAGGTTCCTCGTTAAAACACTCGCTTACAGCATGAGTGCGTTGTAGTGTATTAAACTTGAGTTAAATATTATCTTGAGCAGCACTATCTTTTTCTTGGACATGGGTTTTTGCTTTGGTTTGGGTTTTCTTAACATTTAGACTAACACGATTAGTAACTTTACAATCATGATTGTTTGAAGAAAGTATGTCCAATTCTTTTGTCTTAAGCATTCCTCGACACTGTTTCGATCGTTGCTTTGAACTGCGCCAAATAACAGTTCCATTTTTATTGCTTCGTTTCACAATATATGAATATCCTATATAGTATGCATAAGGCTTGCCATATCTAGTCACGGATACTTGCATATAAATTGTCAAGCATAAACGTATCTCTAGTAAAGACAACTTGGTAATAACAACAATAGTTTAATGTGGGAACACATATAGATTAAAATTGGGAGCAAAGGTGGGAGCAAAGGTGGGGGTAAAAGTGTGAGCAAATGTGGGAGCAAAAAGTGGCAGCAAAAAAGTGCGAGCAAATATGGGAGCAAAGCAATTATAAAAAGAGGGACCAAATATGCTAACATATATGTCAACAAATATGGCAGCAAAAGTAAATACACAAGTCAAGATAGTTTAATGTGCAAAGAAAATATGGAACCAAATATGAGAGCAAAAGTGGTGTTTTTCTAAATCAACTAGACATAACAAACTTAGTCATAATCTAACCTAACCTAATCTAACCTAACCTCACCTCACTTAACCTAACCTAACCTAACCTCACCTAACCTAACTTCACCTAACCTAACCTAACTTAACCTAACCCAACTTCAGCTAACCTAACATCACTTCACCTAACTTAACTTGACCTAACCTAACCTATCGTAACTTCACCTATCCTAACTTGACCTAACCTAACTTCACCTAACCTAACCTTCCAACTCTCAGATCAAAATTAAATTCTGAGCAGAGTCGAGTTGGAACCGAAGACCTCTGTGATAACACCCAAGTATACTAGCCACTACACCGCGAGATAGGCAAATTATCATGCACCACAACACAAAAATTAAAGTTTCCTGTAGTGTAACTCATTGGCTGACATCCATTGTTGTGAATTCAAACCCAAGACCTCAGGACTTTTGTTTGGAACATTATCAGAAATATTATTGTATTTACATTTTGCTGCTGCTTATAGTTATAAGAGTTGGTATTTATATGGTGGCAAAAGTGGGAGCAAAAAAGTATGAGCAAATGTGGGAGCCAATATGGGAGCCAATATGGGAGCAAATATGGGAGCAAATATGGGATCAAATGTGGGAGCAAATCAGCTCACCTCGGATATCACCAGTGAGTGATCATATTCACCACTAGGTAGCGGAAACATACTTTGCCTGTTGTATGTAACTATCATAAAAAGTTTGACTGCATGCAAAACGTGTTTTTTTAAGTTGTGTATATAATTTTAATATACAATAAACCACTAAGTGTTCAGAACTAACATATATAGCCTTACCTAGGGTATATAGAGGATCCTTAACAAGAAAGACTGTCTAACCAAAGATTGTAAAGCCTTGCCATATGCAATAAGCACCTGTTGGCAGAAAGTGGTTCCTGATAATAACGGATTTAATGCATATGAGACGTCTTTTGATTGTCGTCTTAAATCCTTACACGTTTCACTACGTTAATTGTATATTAAAATTATACACACAGCTTATACAAGCACGTTTTGCATGCATTCAAACTTTCTAAGATAGTTAAATACAACACGCAAAGTATGTTTCCGCTACCTAGCGGTGGATATGGCACTCACTGGTGATATCCGAGGTGAGCTAATTTGATCCCATATTTGCTCCCACTTTTGCTCCCATATTGGCTCCCACATTGGCTCCCTCATTTGCCCCCATATAAATGCCAACTCTTATAACTATAAGCAGCAACAAAATGTAAATGGAATAATATTTCTGATAATGTTCAAAACATAAGTCCTGAGGTTTGGTTTGAATTCAC
Source organism: Meconema thalassinum (assembly GCA_946902985.2). Taxonomy (NCBI): domain Eukaryota; kingdom Metazoa; phylum Arthropoda; class Insecta; order Orthoptera; family Tettigoniidae; genus Meconema; species Meconema thalassinum. The sequence goes on from OX336389.2 coordinate 721,850,166, forward strand.
AACTATGGTTGTCACCAATGAGTTACATTACAGGAAACTTTAATTTTTGTGTTGGGTTGCTTGATAACTTGCCCATCTCGCGGTGTAGTGGCTAGTATACTTGGGTGTTATCACAGAGGTCTTCGGTTCCAACTCGATTCTGCTCAGAATTTAATTTTGATCTGAGAGTTGGAAGGTTAGGTTAGGTGAAGTTAGGTTAGGTCAAGTTAGGTTAGGTGAAGTTATGATAAATTAGGTTGGGTTAGGTGAAGTTAGGTCAAGTTAAGTTAGGTTAGGTGAAGTTAGGTTAGGTTAGGTGAAGTTAGGTTAGGTAAGGTTAGGTTAGGAGAGGTGAGGTGAGGTTAGGTTAGGTTTGGTTATGACTAAGTTTGTTATGTCTAGTTGATTTAGAAAAACACCTCTTTTGCTCTCATATTCGCTTCCATATTTTCTTTGCACTTTAAACTATCTTGACTTGTGTATTTACATTTGCCGCCATATTTGTTGATATATTTGTTAGCACATTTGCTCCCACTTTTTATATTTGCTTTGCTCCCACTTTTTATATTTGCTTTGCTCCCACATTTGCTCCCATATTTGCTCACACTTTTACCCCCACTTTTGCTCCCACCGTTGCTCCCAATTTTTTTATCTATATATGTTCCCACATTAAACTATTGTTGTTATTACCATGTTGTCTTTACTAGAGATTAGTTTATGCTTGACAGTTAATACGGAAGTATCAGTGACTAGATATGGTAAGCCTTATGCATACTATAATGGATATTCATATATTGTGAAACGAAGCAATAAAAATTGAACTGTTATTAGGCGCTGTTCAAAGCAACGATCGTATCAGTGTCTAGGAATGCTTTAGACAATAGTATTGGACATACTTTCTTCAAACAATCATGATTGTAAACTTAATAATCATGCTAGTCTAAATTTAAGGATAACCCATACCAAAGCAAGAAAAAGATTGTGCTGCTCAAGATAATATTAACCTCAAGTATAACGGACTCATTCTGTTGGCGAGTTGTTTAACGAGAAACCTTTAAGACCTCCTATAAAACCCATGTTCAGACACACACCCACATCTCAAAAGCCCTCAACTCTATCAGAGACTACATATCCCATCAAGAAGTTGGTGGGGGAAGTTGAAAAGGATGGTGATGGTTATTATAATAACATAACAATGTTAAAGCACTCTAGCACATCTAAAAAGAAGCTTTCAATACTATCAAAGGCAACTCAACCCATAGAACAGACTGTGGACACAGGTGGAAATTATGATAGTAATGATGACGATGATGATGATGATGAACATTATGAAGAAGATTATAATGATGAGGATGATAATGATGATGATGATGGTTATAATAATGAACTGCTTCCCGAGTTTTTGAAACCATTCATATAAAATAGCTAGTGGAACTATCCTAATATATTAGTCGAACGTCTACAACTCTTGCATGCTTGTAAACAGGCCGGTCATATCGGTTATTAGGAAGAGCTATTAAAAATAGAAGAAGAACTTCGTAAAGCTGGTATTATTGTGTAATGGGTCAACGTAGCAACACCCATATCCCCTAAAAATAATTTTCAAGAAGTGTTATATTTAAAAATTATAACAAGTTAACATAAACAAAAAGAGCTGTATTTTATGTGTGAATACATATTGTAAAAATATATATATTTCCATTAAATTAACATAGTTTGTATATATATATTTTTTTGCATGTTGAGTGTATATTTGCTCAACCACTGTTTGTTTTTTCAATGCAGATTTTTGTTTTGTTTTGATTTTTCCGTAACATTACAGTTATCAGACTTGTAAACTGCGTGATATATATAGGGATAAAGGCATCTTAAACAAATCACAATCCTTACAGTTTGCACATATCATGTATAACATGGTACATGTAATCCTACATTACACATAGGGCTCTAGCTTCTTAACAGTGAACTCCGTTGGTCATTAAAATAACTACTAGTAAAATAATTCCAGTGGCAAATCCTGTTAGCAAATATAATATATTAAATATTTTCACGCCATAGAATGACAACTTGAAAATCATTTATTGTAGGAATACCTGTAATGGGACCACCAAACCTTCAAGTATGTGATATACATTCCAGATAGTGCAGTATTTTGGTCGATAGTTCCTCGAGTGCTTACATTAAATAAGAATAGAGTTAGCGGATAAACATTTTATAAATCATAATTGTTTTCATTAAATATCATATAATAAATATTTTCACACCAATGAATGACCATTTCAAGATCATTTATTGTAGGAATATATTTAATGGGATCTCCAAACCTTGAAGTAAACCATATGTGATATACATTCCACATAGCTATATAACCGACAATACGGCGTGATATCAATCTCAGCCATAGCGCAAGCTCATTGATTGTGTTGCATATCTGTCTCATTGCTAGAACTAGACTCACTGGTCAATAACCAACCTAGGGGCGTGGTGGCTCAGCGGTCTAGCTGTATGCCTCTCACCAAGGCGGTCCGGGTTCGATTCCCTGTCAATGCATGTGAGATTTTCGAAGTGAAATGCCATGTCCTGTGGTTCGGATTCCACGTAAAAAGGAGGTCCCGTGGCTCATGATCTCAAGACTAACGGTCACGTTAAACTACAAGCTTCCTTCCTTCCTTCCAATAACCAACATAGTGGCGAAAATGTTTCCCTAACTGGTAATTCATGTTTGGTTAGTCAATTCTTATTGCAAGGCCAGTCAAGACTTTAATAAATAGTCTTAACGTATTGTGCCCGCTTCTCCAATGGGACAGGCGATCACCCGGCTAGCATCCCGGCCCCATCAGAAGAAACAGCCAAGGGAGTGGGTACAAAAAAAATTAGGGCATGAATCTTGGTTCATACAGACAAGACTAAAAGGAAAGCTCCAGCGAGCTAGAGACAAAGGGTCTCGGGTCGTTTACGGGTCGGGATGGTAAATAGACTGAACCAGGATTCACAAGCAAAACCCTAACTTGAATTGACAAATAGAAAAGAAAGTAAAAGCCCTCGTAAAATCACATCTGCTCCTTTATTGGCCAAAGGATAAATAAATATGCAACCTGCCTATCACGCACGAGTGTAATGTTATGGTGGGACAAAGTCCGAGAAAAAAATAAAGTTCATAGTCCCTAAACAAAGAAAAGAAAATTACGCTTATTCATACTCGTGGGTGTCCTTTCTTAAAGTTCCGACAAGGAGATCGTCTTTCAAAAAGCTAAATTAACCATAATTTATCGGTGCACACGCATGTAAACATCACTAGCCACTTAAAACAAAGTTCACCTGCGGCAAAAAAAACTCTAAGAAAATATCGAATATCTATGTAAATTACAACTGTCTACCCTTATACAGCAATGGACGGATCTCCTCCATCGAACTGCAAATTAATAATTCAAGAGCATCATGTTACATCAAATAGCACTCAAACATCGACTCAGCTTCACATAATATGACATTTCAACAATTAATTATAACCTATCATAAATTATTAACACACCCAGATTGTGCTTACATATTTACACTACTAATTCTTATTATTATTATTAATTTATCTTCGCCTTTCCAACAACCTTGATCCACACGGTCATATTTGTCATTGTAATTAAATTATAGCATTGTCAAATGTTTATGAAAGGTTAAGAACCTCGCAATAAGGCGCCCTAGCGTATTTCATACTCACAACAAACATTTAATCGTAACACTTCCGCCGAAAACTCTGTGTGAAGATCCAAACAACCTGACTGTCGAGCGCACCATCAATTACACCCCTGCGCTATTCAATACAACTCAATGAACGTGGCACGTTCGTCAAGAGGACCCTGTCCTTACAAATACAATTCCACGGACATCCGTCGCCCCGTGAATAATCTCGTCACATTTTGACGGAATAATACCATATCTAATCACCACATAATTATTACATAACCTTTACACAACATCATTACAAAATAAATCATGCATTATTAGCATGTCTCAAGAACCCACACTAACAGAGCGTATCAACTTTATCGGGACCACGAGGTCGTATGATAATATGGCATCCTATCCAAGGAACCTTATCCGACAATCTTCAACCATATTCATTTGCAATAAAAATCTATGCAATCCGTGACAAACCTTTCAGAATAAAATTCGAATAATGACCTCTGAAATCGTCATGCTAGAATCTCCCAGCAAAAATGGGCATCTCCTATTATCGTTAACCAATTTCAAATTATTATTATTATCATTATGTCTCAGAGAAGAAATACGTGTCTTACTCCTACCATTGATGCTGTAAATTTATGTAGGTCAAATGACCCGAAAAGAAAGACAAAAAACATCTGCACGACCCTATGAAAAAAATGATGCTCTTATTCAACCTGGAATAAATGATTATAAAGGGCGTTAAGTTACACGATCTCAGGTTATCTCATGGCATGGCTATCCGAGGTAGAAGTTCTCTTCTTTCTGATGAACAAGGATGGAAAGGAAACGTCTTACTTTATATCCGGTGTCCTCGGAAATCCATGGCGTCGGTGTCATCATCGTCTGCGGCATTAGGGCGGCGGCGTCCCTCCAGTGTCTCCGCGATGTGGTCTCCCAGCGTACTGGTAGAGGTATCCGCCCATGGCACCTCGCGATCTCCTGGCGACGCCCATGTCTGCCCACAGGTTGTCCCCGGTCACCTTCATCAGCGGCGTCTCCCGACGTCCCAACCATGGTCCACTCGTCCATCTCGTTGCGACCGTTCATCCCATTATGGCCCCTTTAGAAGTTCAGTGCAGCATAATTCGCGTGTTAATATGCATGTTGATGCCCAGAATATATGAGTCCATGGTTATTAAGTTCATGCTGCCGTGTGGCAATATTACATCTCACTATATCAGAGCACTTTCACGCTCGCACACTATAGCGTCTAGTTCCTGGTTCACTTGAGTTATATGTTTTCACTTCCTTTAACCCGGTGACACACTTCCTTCCACGAGGAGCTATTTCGAGCTGGCCTTGACCGACATATCAAGTTGCTGGTGGCCTACAGTCTTCCAACACAAGATTAAAGTAGATGTGGCCTTCTTTACTGCGTTCTCACTGCGTTTCTTAAAATGCCGTACTGCTATGCTATTTCCGAATGGATATCTGTTACCATATAGGGCCTCGCGATAATGCTTCGCCTCGACTATCGCTATATAGTTCTTCCCCTGATACTCGTAATTTTAAACACCTCCTGGTATCAATCTTTAATGAACATAAATTGTCGGCATAAACGGACTTCCTTTATCAGTTCTAACTGTTTCCTCACATACTAGCGAGTCCGAAATCGTCTTGAAATTCACACTGTTCGACAAACAAACTGACATACTTCACTGTCAAAAAAAACTCACTGGCAATACATGCACGCTAGTTTCAGGCTTCATGGCCTGCTGGTCACTCACGAAAACCATTCAAGTTCCCGATGTAAAATCACTGACTGCGTGACATGGGCTATTCGTCCGTGCTCCGCTGTATAACGTACTCGCTCACGCACTATTGACTCACACACTGCTGACTCACATACTGAACATTCCGGAACCGCGTCCTTCTTCGAGAAAAAGAAAGTGGGAGGGGTTGGAACCTTCTGGAGCATTCCCCTGCTCTCGCGGTTACCTCGCCGCGTCATGCCATGACGTCATACTGACTCTCCGAGTTCCTTCCGATCTCCTGTCATCCGGGGCCGGTAATTGACCCTGACTGGATCGGTCACAGTATATATCAATCATCAACACCATATGATTAATCAAATCAAACAATCTTAAGATATTTATTAAAATTAATTGCATTTTAGGAACCTTGCAAGCATTTTGCAACCTTCAAGAGGAAAGAATAGACATGAATTGTGAAAAGGAAACCGTTCAGTCATTCAATGTAGTTAGTGTTATGAACCTCAACGTAAGAGGTTATGAAAGTCTATGTAAGGGTGTAGTTTTTACGGCTGGTTGTCTTTTTTCACATCCACCACAGACAGCAGCTTATGGGAGATAAAATTAAACTATGATGTTGAATGTACAGGTCTTAGCCTAGGACAATGTCATGTTGAGGTATTAGCCAGACAGTGCGGTAAACGAAACAAACAAACAAAAAAAAGCATACATGTTAAGGGAATATCATGGAATTCTCGAGTACATGTTGTTAATTAAAACATAAATTGATAAATGTCATGGTTTGTAGACCATTTGGGTAAGTTTGGTAAATTTTAGTGAATTTTCATCTATATTCGGGTAATTTTATATGAATTTGAGGTAGTTGTAACCATTGTTTGATAAATCAATGGCATTTCAAAAAAATCCGGTAGTCATTTGTGGGATTTGCTGCAATTTGGTGGAATTTGCTAAATTTGCGGCAAATTTACTGAATTTTACAAAATTCTGGTCAATTTCAAGATAAATCTCAGATATTTAGATATTTTACAAAGAATCTCTGTCACAGTGATGTCTGTATTAATGTGTGCTTTTCACTATAAATGGTAGGGATGGGAAGGAGGTGGTTGTGGACTTAAGTGCATAGTTATTTATATTCACATTCAGGATGGGTGTTGTGGGAAAATCGAACACTCCTCTCGTTAGTTTTTCAAGTAAGTGTACTCCATGTCACCCTTAAAAGGCGCTAATGAGCTCTAAGCTTTTGCAGTTTGCAACCATCTCACTATTGTTAACATGGAATGCTCATTACTTCTTATTTGAAGTACATGTTGTCGTGTAGGTATGGAATTGATCCAAACATATCATGTTTTGATTTTCTTTGCATTTGTTTGTGGACAGCCGTGGCATTTGCCTGGAGTAGAAGTGGACAACTATAGAAAACCACCTGCATGATGTCAGAGGTAGCAATAAAACCCACCTCTTTTAAGTTTTGACACGCAAGTTTAAGTGTACGCCGTTCCAGCCATCCAACCAGAATTACATTAAATGCTAGTCTCTATACCACAAAGCAGACTTGTTATAACAAGCATTCTGCTTGTGTCTTATTGTCATTGATGGACCACAGTCACTTTATTTCCCCCAACTCCTTGACAAACTGTATTGATCTGCAAATTTGATATCTAATTAACTTCTCTAATGAGTTTGACGTTTATAAATCTCACCTCACCCCCAAGTGCTTGGAAATGGAAATAATTTGTCTTTTGTCTTACTTAGGAGCTGGAAAATCATGGTCATCGGTCCCATGTAGTATACTTAGTTAAAATAATAAGGGGTTATCCATAGTAGTAATATTATCTGAGTATCTAATACAATTTTGCATAGCCCTAAGACCAGTATCGGATCATAAACACATGCAATGTGTTACCGTCCTTAAAGGCAGTGATACAACAAAAACAGGTCTTTATTTCAGCCAACCCGAGGGACTCACATCTACTGGTATGCGGGTTGGCGACCACGGGGGCTCCAGCTGTCTCTGGCATTGCATGTACTGATTTGTGCCGGGTTCGTCTCTGTCTTCTTTCCTTTCGACCACACTTGGTCAACTCATGTTCTCTGCCGATCCCAACATTATAAGGGTATCCAAGACCTAGGGAGTCTGTTCCTTTTCCGCCTTAATTGGTCATTGTTTCATTTATTTTTCTGATACCCTCGTTTTGTGAGGAGGCAGCCTTCTTTAAATTTTCATGTAATTTCCTACCTATCGCTCAACTCCCACTAAAGGTAGGGTGTATACAGCCCCAGCACTTGTGGTGCACTGTGCATATGGCTACACCCTCAGGGGGCTCACAGCTGATCGGTTCAAAAGTTGGCGACCCCAAGAGATTCCTGAGCTGGCTCCGGTTTTCACCTTTTATCCATTACCTCTGGGTCAGAGTCTCTCCTTTTACTTTTCTATCTGCCTTTCATGGCTTTCCTTCCTTCCAACCCCCTCAATCCACATTCATGAGGGTTGAGGGCCATTTTCTATTCCTTCTGTCCTTTATTTGCCCTATTGTCCTTTTGCCTTCCATTTCTTCTTCTAGTATATAAGTTATTTATTAGGTTTAGTTATAGTTTAGATCTAATTTTCATCTTCACGATCACCCAAACCATTAGGGGTCAATAGGACAGCTTAGTGGTTAAATTTATAGAACGCTTTTTTTTGTTCGAAACAACATCAGTTTCAATTCCTGACCGGATCGTATTTGTTTTCATTTTAACTGCGGTGTACAGTGAAGAATTGGAATGAGGGCGGCCATGGCTTTTTGAATTACAGATATGTTTTCATTGAGGCAGGTCATAAAAGAGGGCATAGTTGTTGAGGGACTGTAGCGCCAAGCAATAAGTATGTAAGTAAGTAAGTAAATAAGTAAGTAATTAAGTAAATAAGTAAGTAATTAAGTAATTAAGTAATTAAGTAAATAAGTAAGTAAGTAGTATTAGTCTAAGTGTAAATAAAAAATAAGACTAATGTAGGTCATAAACTCTTTTAAAATAAGTTTTATATATGCTAACGTGTGTTATTGCAAGAGCTGTATTAGTGTGTGTGTATATGTAATACAGATAGGCTTTGTCAAGTGCAGACCGCTTCAACCCTACATGTGCTATGAGTCAGTCAAGAAACCTAATACTTTCTGTCAACAGTGAACTATCATTATCACCATGTGCCACAAGTTCTGGAAACAAGAGCAAATGCATTCAAACATGTGTTTGTTTGAAATGCAACTTTAACATTCTGCTGTCACCGCAGAGACCCGTCTTCGATTTTCTAGTCTAAAGGCTGCAACAAGGTACACATACACCCTTGTCATGTAAAAGGTTTTGGGTCAATTCATTACGCATGGTAAAGGGATAGCCATTGTCAGTCCAAAACAACACCTTACTTCAACCTCTCCGATAATTAGTTCATAAAATCTCAGGTCGATAACCTTAACGTTTTGGCTCTTTGGGTAAATTCATGGGGCATGGCAACAGGTTGGCCATCCTGGCTTGTACAACACTTCATACGACTATGTAGCCTTATTCATTAATCCATAATAATAATAATAATAATAATAATAATAATAATAATTAGCAAGCCGTCATCCTCCATACACGCGTCCATCAAAGCATGGTTTCACAAACGCATATGTTTTTAGGTGTTTAATACCTTTTCCCCTTTAACACTAATATTTCCTGTTTAAGGCGGCAAATAACCTATCGAGGTTCAAGCGTATTGTACTCGTTTGGAGCGACGAGACAGAAAATAATACATCTAGTGGAAAGTTATCTAAATTAGCCCATGTTAATATTTATCGATGCTGGATGCGGACACAAAACAGGTTTGTTGAGCGAAGGAATTAACTGAGTTAATTCGGCCGGCCAATAGCAATTTAGTAGTCGCGAGGGGACTCAGAACTTGCTTCGCCGAGATGACAAAGAGTCCGAGCAGCAACGAGGACGCCCGAGTCAAATCTTAGAGAGTGAAACCGAGCGTGTGGCGAGGAGAAAGAGTAGGGCAACTGGCGCGAGTTCGACACGCGACTAGAACCAATGAGGAGACGGCTATTAAAATTTACACCAACAGAGTAATTAACATATATAATTAGTAGGACAAAGTTATTATATTAAACCATCATGAAGAGTGTTAAATGATAATTAAGAACGATTGACGATAATTACGGCCGATGATTTAAGTAATTAATGAAGAGTTTGATCAATTAATATAAGCAACCAATCAGAGCCATGGATTGAGAAAGGACGCGGTTTTTGGAAATTAGACGCGGGGGAAAGAGAAGAGGAAGCGAGACTCTTGTCAACCACGACTTTGAAGCAGAAGGACGTTCAAACAAACTACTCTCCAAGTTGAACAAAGCAGATATAAAATATTCATCGAAGGCACTTAGTAATGTGCAAGCAACATTAAAATCGATACTCAGCGAAGAAACAATTATACATTTTTACGACAAATCTACAGTTTCCAGAATGATAAAACTCCAAAAGTTGAGGGAGTAATTTCATGACGATTCTACAAGCGTTGTGATGAACGCTTAAACAATTATGGGAACGACGCTATGATGGCATCAAGAACATCGGAAATGACTTAACATCAACATTTCGGGGGAGATTAACATCTCATCTCTCCCGTAATAGAAATTCTACAATTATCAGTCATTTTACCATCTCAAATGACGATCTACAGGGAACTTTGGGGAAGAAGACTTGAAGTTATTCATAGACGAGGGCGACCAGGGAATTACCCTGTCATCATGTCTTTTTTGATCTGTCACACCTAATTTTAGGGTTCTTAGTTTGTAAGATATTAATTTTTCGATTTGAGGGTAGTTTTCACCCCCCCCCCCCCCTCCCTACTATTTTTCATGTAAAAACAAAAGATCTTAGGTTCAAATTATCATTTTTACACGTGTAACACCTTTTTTCCCCTGTAACATCACTATTTACTGGTTTAGGGTTGAAATGATCTATCCAGGTAAAAGCTTATGACATGACCATTTTTTTAAGCTATCACACCTAATTTTATGGTTCTTAGTTTCCACGGTATCGATTTTTCAATGTTGTGGTAGTTTTCACCCCGCTGCTATTTTTCATAAAAAGAAAAGTTCTTAGGTTCATTTATCACTTTTAGGTTTTTAACACGTTTCCCCCCATAAAATTACCATTTACTGTTTTAGGGGTGAAATGACCCATTGAGGTAAAAGCCTATGTCATCACCTCTTTTTTCAGCTATCACGGCTAATTTTAGTGTTCTTAGTTTCCAAGATATTGATTTTTAAATTTTGGGGGGTAGTTTCACCACCACAGGGGGGCGACGCCCCATGTGCTAGGACCCCTCTCAATAGTCCCTAACATGATTGGTTTGCGAGATATTAACAAAAGTGTAGTTAGGCCCTTTTGACAAAAATTAATCATACATTCAAAAACGGGCCGTCACCACAAGTGCTAGGATACTGAGAAGCAGGCCATTGCTAATGAATTAAATGTCTTTTATGGTAGTGTGTTCAATAAATCCAATAGATGTGTGTTGGACCTTAACTGTGAATCAGGGGCTCCACTTCTCCAAATAAACCAGCCAGCAATTGTAAAGCTAATACAAAAATTACGTTACAATATATCGAAGGGTCCTGATAATATTGTTAGTGGAGTACTTAAACTAGGAGGTAGGGCCGTGGCACGATACTTAGAGGTGATGTTTAATGTGTCCATAAACAATGCGCAAATCCCAGATGACTGGAAAAGAGCTACGGTAGTCCCAATATTTAAGGGAGGGAGCAGACTTGAATTGGGCAACTACAGGCCGGTTAGTCTTACGTCCATCGTTTGTTAACAGATGGAGCAACTCATTTGCGACTACTTGAGGGAACAGTGGGAAACATTATCATGATAGGCAACATGGATTTCGGAAAGGTTACTCATGCGAGTGTCAGATGCTAACACTTTTTCAAGATATTAGCGAATAGTTAGACGATGGAGTTTCAGTCGACGCCGTAGTTATAGATTTTGCGAAGGCATTTGATGTCGTGCCGCATGACATACTACTCCATAAATTAGCTTCGACGAAGATTGATAGAAGAGTAATTTTATGGTTCCAAGAATTTTTGACGGGTCGTTCCCAGAAAGTGAAAGTTGAAGGCCGATTCTCGGATGAAATTACCGTAACGTCGGGTAGCCCTCAGGGCAGCGTAATCGGAACTTTGTTATTTTTGGCGTTTATAAATGACTTACCAAATGGGATTCGCAGTGACTGTCGATTGTTTGCGGATGATTGTGTAATATATCGAAAGATACATGACTCACAAGACAATTCAGTACTTCAAGATGACCTGAACCTGGTCTATAAGTGGGCGATTGAAAATAAAATGAAAATAAACACAAGAAAATGTAGTCTAATAAAAATAGGGAAAGTGCGAAGGCAAGATTTTCAATATAACATTGGCTCGGAAATTCTTGTAGAAGAAGATTCTTGCAAATATTTGGGCGTTCACGTAAGAAATGATATGAAATGGAGTAGTCATATAGGATGTGTAGTTTCTAAAGCTTACAAATCCCTGCACTTTGTAATGAGGGTATTAAAAGGAAGTAGTACCTCTGCTAAAGAATTAGGATATTTGTCACTTGTAAGACCTATTCTGGAATACGCCTCGGCGGTTTGGGATCCATATCAAGTAGGGCTCATAAATGAGTTGGAAATGGTACAAAGAAAGGCCGCTAGATTTGTGCTCAGTGACTTTAATCCCAGGAGCAGTGTGAGCCGTATGTTAAAGAAACTTGGGTGGGAATCACTTGAGGCTAGGAGAATGAAATCTAGACTCTGCGCTATGTACAACACGTATACAAATCAACCAGCATGGTGTGAGCTTAGCAAACGTATGGAAAAGCCTACTTACATGGGTAGGAGCGATCACCCTTTCAAAGTTAAGGGCCGACCACAGCGAACAAATTATGGTAAATATTCTTTCGTAAACCGTGCCATTGATAATTGGAACTCTCTACCTGCCGCAGTCTTAGAACCTTTTCCCAAACATATAGGTGTGTTTAAGAAAAGACTGACTATTTGTGTAAATACTCCAGTTTAATTGTTAGTGAATTGTTATGTACAATTATTTATTTGTTATGTATATCTAATTTGCCACCGGGGGACACACCCCCAATTGCAAATAAACGAATGAATGAATGAATGAATGTCCATGGCAAAATCCCATCAGGGGTTCAGAAAATATTAACAAAAGTGTAGTTAGGCCTTTTGACAAAAGCCGCCGGTGTGCATACATACCAACGAATCATTATTTCAACCCCGGGTAAGGGTAGTTTTTTATTTTGTGTTCACCACGAGTCCTACGACACCCCATATGTTTAAATCCGATTATTGGTTAGCGAGATACTTAAAAGCGGATGACCTATTAGATTTTGGGTTTATTAATAAATATAAAAATTAGAAAAATCATTTATAAATCATCATTTAAAAAGCCCGATCTCTTACAAAAGCCCGCAAGTGCGCATACATACAAAAAAATCACTACTGCAACCCTGGGTAAGGGTAGTTTTTTTATTTTGGGGTGTACATACCTTGTCCATAGATAACGGGAGTTCATTACGAGTCCGGCGACTTCCCATATGTTTAAATCCGATTATTGGTTAGCGACAAACTTAAAAGCGGATGACCTATTAGTTTAGGGTTTATTAATAAATATATTAAAAAATCATTTATATATAATCATTTAAAAAGCCCGCTCTCTTACAAAAGTCCCCAAGTGCGCATACATACTAAAAAATCACTACTTCACCCCCGGGTATGATTTTTTTGTTATTTTGGGGTGCACACACCTCGCCCATAGGAAAGGGGTGTTCACCACGAGTCCTACGACACCCCATAAGTTTAAATCCTATTTTTGGTTAGCGAGATACTAAAAAACGGATTTTTGGGTTTATTAATAAACTAGCAGAAGTACCCATTCTTCGAACGGTCTTCGGTATTAATAACCAGATGTTATCAATTGAGCTACTGTTGCAATGTTTAGGGGCTTGGAACCTGTTTGTTGGCAAAGAAAAATTATTAGTTAAAATGTGCTCTCAAACTAAATTTACCTAACGTGTTCTTCCTGGCGTGAAAATAAAATTAAAAACTTCGTAGAAGAATCGCAATACACGTCACATACGAACTGACCCTAACCGTTGTGTCAAGTGCCCAACTACAGGAAGACCCCTTTTATAAATTATAAAGGCTTGTGGTACATGAAAATTCAGTGTTTTTTAGCCTCCAATTGCCCAAATTCCTAAAATCAGCAAAAAACAGTCTACTATTTCTATTCAGGATTTATTGAAAATAATGTTGATGTTTGGAGATATAATAGACCTTCTGTACGACATATCGCACGTGTAAGTCGTGTGAAAAAATCTAGGGTACTCCATTTGCAACCTTTCACAGAAATGTAATAAATGGAGTGGCATTACTTATTCCAGAAATAGATGGAAAGTTGGATGCCACCTCTTGAGATACTGTTGTCATGGTTAGTGGCTTGCATTCCTTCTTTAGTTTATTAAATGAAATTAGTTTTCTGGGAATATCTAAGAAACTGTTGGGTTTAGAGCCTTAAAATATAGTTTTCGGGGACCATTTACGGCTCTTGAGGGGCACCGAGTTTTGTTTTTGACCCCAAGGGTTTGAAAATGAGCTTTGTCTCTTCGTTGTACGCCATAATAATGATAATAATTAAAAGAATAATACTAATAATAATAATAATAATAATATAACAAAATAGGGATAGGGATATAATAGACCTTCCGGACCATACCCGCACGTGTAAATCGCGTTAAAAAATTCTAGATTACCCCTTGACCCCTTAAGCGCATTATATGTATTGATGAATATTTCAGCTTAATTTGGATCCGTTATAACCTTATTGCCGTTTGCAAACCCTCACAGTAATGTAATAAATGAAATTGTATTGCGTCTTACAGAAATAGATGTACCTCTGAGATTCTGTTGCCATTGTTACCGGCATGCATTCCTTCATTAATTTATTAAGTGAAATTAGTTTTTTGGGAATATCTCAAAAACTGTTGGTTTTAGGGCCTTAAGATGTGGTTTTCGGGGTCCTTTTAGGGCCCCCGAGTTTCGTTTCTCACATTGAGGTGCTGAAAATGAGCTTTGTCTCACGCTTAATTCAGCATGTATATTAAAGGGGTAGACCCCCTGTTATGAGAGGTACGGAGAAATGTTACATCAATGATTAGTGTCGTGCCTCTGATGGATATCTGTATCAAATTTTACGTTAATCCACCCAGCCGTTCTCGAGTTATAAGGACACAAAAATTGTCCACAGACAGACAGACAAAAATATATTTTTGCGTGCATCCGTCACAAAACAGTCTGAAACGGGCAACTATGTCAAATTTTCGTAGAAAAGCCGAAAAATCAGACAAACATTCATTTTTATATAATAGAGAAGGGATATAATAGACCTACGGAACCACACCCGCACGTGTAAATCGCGAGAAAAAATTCTAGAGTACCCCTTGACCCCTTAAGCGCATTGTATGTATTAATGAAGAGTTCAGCTTAATTTGGATCCATTATAACCTTATAGCCGTTTGCAAACCTTCACAGTAATGTAATAAATGGAATTGCATTGCGTCTTACAGGAATAGATGGACCTCTGAGATTCAGTTGCCATGGTTACCGCCATGCATTCTTTCATTAATGTATTAAGTGAAATTAGTTTTCTGGGAATATCTCAAAAACTATTGGTTTTAGGGCCTTAAAATGTGGTTTTCGGGGTCCCTTTAGGGCCCCCGAGTTTCGTTTCTCACATTGAGGGGCTGAAAATGAGCTTTGTTTCACCCTTCTACGCCTATTTCAGCATGTATTTTAAGGGGGTAGGGCCCCTTTTATGAGAGGTACGGAGAAGAGTTACATCAATGATTAGTGTGGTGCCTCTGATGGATATCTGTATCAAATTTTACGTTGATCCACCCAGCCGTTCTCAAGTTATAAGGACTCGTAAAAGTTGTCCACAGACACACAGACAGACAGACAGACAGACAGACAGACAAACATTTTAATTTTGCGCGCATCCGTCATAAAACAGCCTGAAACGCGCAAATATCGCAAATTTCCGTGAAACTTCAGAAAAAACAGACAAACTTTCATTTCTATATATAGAGAGATATTTAAAAAATCATTTATAGGCCTAAGTAATCTTTTAAAAAGCCCGCTCTCTTACAAAAGCCCCTTCCAAGTGCGCATGCATACAAAAAAAAACACTACTTCACCCCGGGGTAAGGGTAGTTTTTATTTTGGGGTGGACATACTTCGACCATAGCAAAGGGGGCGGGTTCACCACGAGTCCTACTACACCCCATATGTTTAAATCCGGCCATGGGTTCAGGAAATATTTAGGTTTCCCAAATATTTACAAAAATGACGCAAACACATGTTTTCAACAAAAATATCTGAAATATGACAAAAACATAGGTTAAACCCAAAATGTATGGTGCGAGTGGAGGGGGTAAATACCAACCGTTCATGTCAAACAAACTTTTTTGTCAACTTCACCGTTTCTAAAAGAGCCATAATTTTTTTCAAAATTCATTTTCTTTTGCCCTACAGACTTGAAACTTGGTTTCCGCCTAGAGGGCATAGGGACCTTTCATTAAGGTCATACAAACGTTTTTCAAAAATTCACCGTATCCAAAATAGCGCTAATGTCAAGAACAACAATTTTCAAAAAAAAATGTAAAAATAACAGCACACATTCTACCAAACACGACGTCATCCCAATGCCAACAACATCTCGTTCGTTAAAATCCGATCATGCGTTCGCCAATTATCGCCAATGTTGGCGAGAAAGTAGGCTATCGTTTTTTTTTGGCCTACACACTTGAAACTTGCTGTCAGGCTAGAGGGTATAGGCACCTTTCATTGACGTCAAACAAACTTTTTCCCGAAATTCACCGTTTCCAAAATAGCGCTTATGTCAAAAACAACAATTTTTCAAAAAAAATAATACCAACACACATTCTTAGCAAACAGGACGTCACCCCGTTCCTAAAGGACTCACCCTTCTAGCCTTACAAGCTCATTAAATATCACCAACATGTCAAAAATGCTCGTTTACCTCAAATTGCGTTTCCAAATTCCACCCATTTAAAACAAATAAACTCACCATCAAATAGAGCGGAATTCATATCATTTAAACGACACCTCACTCGACCCTAGTTCTCCCCACCACCTAATCTTTTTCCAACATAGCCATACGTATTCAAGCACACACGCGACTGTAAGTAGAACCGCTAAATTACCACTACTGTAGTGATTGCTGTTTCAATTGGTGGAACATCGAGGTTATCTGTCCCGCTAGCACTATTAACTAGGGATACCTCTTGGCTACTTAGATGTACTTTTCTATTATGATGAGAGCACTGGTTGTTAATATTGTCTCACTACAGAATTTCTTGGCCCCGTAT
Organism: Meconema thalassinum; assembly: GCA_946902985.2. Classification (NCBI taxonomy): domain Eukaryota; kingdom Metazoa; phylum Arthropoda; class Insecta; order Orthoptera; family Tettigoniidae; genus Meconema; species Meconema thalassinum. The sequence goes on from OX336389.2 coordinate 721,867,061, forward strand.
AGTATAAATGATACGCTTTGACACTTCAGAGCAGTTTGCTAGCAAACACTTCTCTGGATCAGCAAGAAACATCGACTGGGTAGCTGGTTTTAGAAGCTAGACATATTTTGCGATGAGGTCTATTGAATCTTGAGTACATTTAAGTCACCTGTGCGTTTCCTTGGTACTGTCACCGATATCGCATGGCTCTGAGAGCTCTGGCAACATTGAATGAAAGGGAGAAGAAAGTGAGGAGACTAAGGAATGAATTGAGCGCCGAAAATGCGTGAGTGGAAGTAACCTGAAGTTGTCATGAGCACGTCATGAAAATAGTCGACAGCTTGACTCGAGGGTGGTTCCAGAAGCGTAGAGAGCGCTGATGAACCCCAGGGCGAAGTCACGTGGGAAAGTCATGCGCCGGGGAACTAACAGTTCACTTCGGTATCATCGCGCTCCAAGAATGTTACACTACAACCCTGTGCAAAAAGACAGTGTTTATCGTGAGTAAATTGCGCAAGATTGACGTGCCGGATTTATTTATTTTACCCGTGTGGGGTATTCATGCGAAATTTGAGAAATGAAGGACATAGCCGGAAAATATGGTTTCATCTCGTACGTGAGCAGACGCATATTTAATAGAGATTGAAACCAAATGAAATAGATCAATATTACTACGTATTCTGTATGGTGGCACGGTGCGATATTCAAGTAAACTTAACACGCTGTATAATCAAAGGCACGTGGGCATTAAAAGGCTTTCACGGAGTATGAGAAGGTTTGAGATTAGCCACGTTATTTTTCATACACGAAACAAGAGAATGTAGCGCCAGACATATGTATGAATAGTTGACAGGGGAATGTAGCAGGGTCAGCGAACTCTCAGTAAAAGTGGGTGTAGGCCAATGACCATACATGGCGCGACGAAGGTCAAGGGCGAAGACTGCTTATTACGAGGCAGGCTAGTGTGAGATAATATAAACTAACGTGCGTTGTCAGTGATATAACAGCACGGCTACGAATCTATATTTCTTTGCACTGAACAATGAACATTGTAGTGAATCGCAGAATGGACAATATGGAGAGCAGTGTGAGTCGGTGCAAGTTCCGCGTTATGAACTCTCGTGGCGACAAAATGACCGGCTAGGCGATGCACGTGGGGGCTTTTAGGATGACGTGACGATCAAAGCAAGCCATGGACGACAGAGACACAGGGGTTACGAGCTGGATCCAGGACGAGAGGAGAGTATGTTACTTGGGACGACGTGGAACCAAAACCCCAGGTAATGCGTCGATGGGACCAGGACTAAGGCGGAAGGAAGGTACAGAAAGCATGTTATTTCTTAAGTAAATCTGTCTGGGTAGTGCTTACTGAAATTTGTGCAGATGGACCTATAATCGACATAACATGCGATAAAATGATAGTATTATTAGGGACAGAAAATTTAAGTTTTCTTTTGAGCGATTATTATGGTCATTATTAGGGTTTAAATTGAGATAAATGGATGTCTTGATATATAGTACAAGTATATGGATTAGTCGGCGTGTTACGTCACAGCGTTCTTTGAGATGGTTCAATTATGATGCCGAATCATTGTTTGAGGATTCTAAACCTACAGGGAATAACATTCACACTTAAGGGGTCACAGTTTTTTGTCCACATCATAGTATCTATACGGGACACTCTCACACCACATGAAGTTTTTTTACATGTTAAATGAGCAGTTGTATTTTGTTGCGAGATTATTCAAGGTTGTATTGAAATGAAATAGGGTTTGTGAAACAGAATGGCTGTTTAACAGATAGATTTAATGAAGCTAAATGTTCTCGCTATGACGAGGTTGAAAAAGGCAAATGATTATGATTAATGTGACGTAGTTGGTGTATTTTTGGAAATACACGGAAAGAAAGAATTAGCTTTTGCTGTTCTTCATTACTTTATATCAGTCCATTTATTCACATTTCTTTCCAGCACACACCAACATCGAACTGTTACCTCCCGTTTCCCCGTGCATTTGTTCACTTTTTCTGTCAGTTTTTTACAGAAACGCATATTCCGCAGAACCAGCCTAACAGCGTCCCATCGCTGCCTTCCGAACTTCCATTGCTTCAAACCATGAAGACTTCTATATTTATGCGCAGGGCGTCGTGTTCTTCAACAACCAACTAATCCATGAAGACACCGCTCCAAGAAGAATTTTGTTTCGGTAAAATTTTTCATGTTTATGTATAACCTCTTTGTTCCTCCCCTGATTCGCCCGCTTCCCCCTCTTCTTCCCTCCTCCTACTGCTCGCTTCTCCGTGCGCGCAGCCCGCTCGCTACTTCACTTCTACACTTCGTCTCGACTTGTCTAAGTGCTGTGAGCAACTGCTCACACTCTCAAGTGCACTCAACTTCTTGTTGGACATGCCGTCTAGGCTAGTGTGCTTTCGCTGCGTCTAGCAGCCCTCACTTGTACGTCGGAAGTCAACCCAGTCAGTTAGAGCTTAACTAAAGCTCGCCTCCTCAACTCTAGAGGCAAACTTTTAAATTCTACGCCATGTTAGAATTTTAGAACCAACCGTCAACTGCAACATCGCCTTCGTCATGAAGCAAAGATAAGTACCGACTTCATGTTTTAACCTCATTCTCATCGCTTTTAAAAGGCTTAACACTTTTATTTGGATTTTATAGACAGTGAAAGTTTCTATGTGAAAATAACTGTTTTCTAGAGATCTTCTTGATCAAACTTAAACTATCAAGTCTAACTTTCAATATGAAAGATTTTCTGAGATGCTATCTCACATCGAGGGATATTTCCAAAATACCCACTGTCTATATAATCTAGCTTTCCGCCGAGGGATTCTCTACCCAATGTAAAAAAGTCATCATTGCTCTGGAACCTTCCAGAACCTGCACTCTATCTACCAGTTATACTGTTATGTATTTTCCACTCACATATGGGAATACTTTTTCAAACTAAGGAATCTTCCTTATGAACTGCTAATCAATATCTAATTTTTCTTCCTCCGTTGGGATTTTTCTGGTGCATTAAACTATAACCTACAAGTTTCTCAAGCAATAGATTTTCGCAAATCTAGTGTAACTAGTCATTTTCCACCATTGCAATAACTTTCCTTGCCATCAACGTTTTGTGCTACTACAGTGAACTTTTCAACTATATCAACAGACTATAGTAAAAACAGTGCTTGTTCAACTCTTCATCCGCGTCGCGCTCGTCCGAGTATAATAAATACGGCCATGAATACTTTTCCGTAATCCCATTTGATCTTTCCCAAACCCTTTACTAACAAACTAAAATAATAAAATTGTTACTTTAGGTCTTTTTTCAATGAGGTGTCACTCTACATAAGTGCCCTCCCTTACTTGTTCCACGTACAATGAATTAATGTCTGTAAAACGTCGTGTCTAGTACACGCCTCAAATTATATTGTTTCTCCCTTCTAATGAGGAATCCAATTCTTTCTACTCAAAAGTGAGTTATCTCTAGGTTTCACGAAAGGGAAACTTGCCCCATTTTTCTCGTGATCCCTACTTAAACATAGGAGTTCTAGAAAGTTCCTTTCGATTGTTCTCTTCAGATTTCACAATACGTGACCTGTCCTATTTGCATAATCTCCTATGTATAATCATTAAACGTAATTCAGTATCAATACAAGAAATTATAGAAACTTCAATTTCATTTCTTCCTGTTTTTTGTTGTTGTTGTTACTTTCGAAGTTGTTACCATTTCTAAGATACTTATCTAGAAATCCTTAAAGTACACACCTTGTACTTGATTTATTGTTTAACTTTAATTACGTCAGTTATCATTAAATTTTCAATTTATTTATCTTAGCCATTTCAAAATCTTACCAAGATTTTAAAGCATATAAATGGTTTAAAACCAAAAGAGTTATCAATTGCCTGGCGCAAGCTTTAGATGTTTTCGGAGGTCTGCGACCCTAATTGTTTATAAAAAAAACAAAATTATATATTTGTTACAAAAACAACTTCCTTTTACATTGTTAAATAAATTAAAAATTTGTTCTTTGATTTATCATTTCTCAAACATAACGGTTAGGCAAGATCCTGTCTTCCCTAACTCTTCCTAGGTTCATGCCCTCTTTAATAAAAATAAATCCCTTGATAGGGTGTTCACCACTTGTTGCATTTGAGCAAGAACTCTTAGTTATAACTTCTTTTGGAATCTCGTCCTATTTCTCCATCCTTTTTCTCCAGTCCGAAACCCACTTATAGTTCTTCATCATCTTCCCTTGGGGGTTAGGTTATTCCCAAGCTAATAATCTACCCAATATTTGGTCCCAGAAACCCGGAAGAGTCCATTTCTCAGAGACTATTTGTGAGAATCTATTATTATCATGTATTGCCCAAAGTCCATTTGACAATATTTTGCAAATCATTAATATCATCTTTGAATTTTTCAGCTATAGCTTCGCAGTGCAAAGCTGGTGTAGGTGATAGAGGTCGTTCCTGCTTTTTTCAGCCTGACTTAATTGCAACCTGTCTTCTGCTGCCAACCTGACAGCATTTTCAAAATCTCGCTACAGTTTCGTAAGTTACACTTCAATTTACCCATTTCACTATGCCAACTGAAAAGGATGAAACTCTCATTGCCAGACGTTCTTCCAACAAAGGGCAACTCACCAGATTTAGAAATTTCATTAAGAAAATAAATCCCGCCGATTGTGATCTAGACGTCTTGACACAACGCCTTAAGTTGTACGAACGTCCCTGTGATTACTATGATCAAATTCAAACCGACATTGAATCCGCTTGCCCAGAACTTCAATCGGATCTGGACGAGGTTGAACCCTTATATATTGAAGGGATCGCAAAGGCCCACCAACTGATCTGCAGTATCTCAGAACCGGACACTAGCGTCATCAATCCTGCCCAGTTCGCACCCGCTTCAGTTCATAAGGACAAACCGAAACCGTCACTTCCTAAGATAACTCTACCTCACTTCTCAGGCCAGGAAGGTGAAATGTATTCCTTTCACGAACTTTACTGCTCCCTTATTCATGAAAACACAGGCATTCTCGATATCCACAAGTTCTATTTCTTGCGTTCGTCCTTGGAAGGCCAGGTCTTGGCCTTGGTTGAGTCACTGCCTTTAAGCGCAGATAACTACAACATCGCCTTTAATCTCCTTAAAGAGAGATATGGTAATGTACGTTTGTGTGTTGCTCACCACATTCGCTGCCTGTTCAACTTGCCAGTCGTAAAACCTAATGACGTCACCTCTTCAAGAGACCTGTTAGACTCCATGTAATTACATGTTAGAGCGTTATATCAACTTAAGCAACCATTCAAAACTTGGAACACCGTCCTTATTCATCTAGCTACATCCAGATTCGACTTTTCAACATTAAAGGTTTGGGAAATCGAACTCACTCGCAAGGATGAGCATTCTTTCGAACACTTAATCTCGCTTCTGAACAGCCGGTGCCAAGTCCTTACAGCACTCTCATTCCAGTGCGAAAATGTCGAAACAAGTCATCAGTGTCACATTCTGGATTAAAAACTTGTCTCTTCAAATGGACATCAGCACCCATCTGTCGAGGAAAAGCAAACTCGTTCTGCCTCTTTCAACCATCCAAGAGAACATATCAGGCCGCTCAACAAATCTTTAAAATGCACGCTCTGTAAAAAGTTTCACACTTTGTATTCCTGCAAATCCTTTAAAGAATTGTCTGTTGAAGACAGAAGGAAGTTTGTCTTCAAAAATAAATATTGCCATAACTGTCTGTCACCGAAGCATTCTGCTTCTAATTGTACATCTTCCAACCTCTGTTTTCATTGCAAAAGACCGCATCATTATTTATTGCACTTTCATGATCAATCGAGGTCACTAGTACCTGCTTCTTCAAACTCCATGCAGAGCAGCTCCAAACAAACTAATGTTTCTTCCTGCATTTCTAACGCCGAAACATCTCACAGTGCGCAAGTCCTTTTGTCCCCTGTACAATTCGAAATCCAAGATAAATTTGGAAATGGGTTTCGAACCCGCGGTCTTCTCGAATCTGCCTCAACTCACAACTTTGTTTCGCAATCGTTAATTAAAAAACTAGGTCTTTCTTCATCACCTACTTCCATCAATGTATCCGGCATTGACAATTTGAAAACTCAAGCCTTGCAGTCTTCAAAATTGAAAATCAGAGACATTTGTCAAAGAAACACCAATCTTAACCTTAACTGTCTCATTCTTACCAGTATTGGCAAGGACACTCCTAGCAGCTCTATTAATACTTCCGGTTTAAAGATTCCTTCGCATTTGAGGTTAGCTGATCCTCAGTTTAATGCTTTGATATACTTTTCAGTGCCAATATTTTCTGGGATTGCCTTCGTAAACAAACCCGTAGGCTATCTTCAAACGTGGTCGCCAGAGACACCGATTTTGGTTGGGTTATTACTGGTCAATTCCAACATCCCAGTCTCAAACCAAATCGTAATGTCATTTTGTTACTGCCGATTCAAATCCCTTTTCTGAAAAAGAGAACACTTATGTTTCCGATCTCAATACATTTGAAAAACACTTGCCGAAACGATGTCTCATTGTAAACAACTACGTCACATTTGTAAGTTGTTTAAATGGTTTTGCCTTATTTCTGCACAAAATGGCAATTCAAGTTCGCCTCGCCTTGGGTCACTTGGTTTACTTTCTCATGTCATTTTTTGTATTAGGTAATTGTTTAAACTTTCTGTCGAAAACTATATTCTCCTTTTGAAAAACCATGGCTATCAGTCACCATCATTTCTCTGTAAGCTATGTTTCACTTACTCGCTATTTAGTAGGAAGGCCATGGCCGCCTCCTTCCCTCTTCCTCATACTCGGAAGCCGCTTTTGAAACCGCTTGAAAATCTGAGATCTCTAGCATCTAGAATAACTAATCTTACGCAAAAACTCCTTCTCAATGTCCAAGCTTCTCTTCTTTGTTCAGAAGAATTAAGCTTTTTTCTTTTGAAAATTGTCGGATTCCGTGATCTACAAAAGTATGCGAAATTAATTACTTGCTTTGTTTCATATGTCTTTAAATTGTTTTTTCACGCCCAAGCTACGGATGACTGCGTGACGTGTTACTTGATGTTCCGCTTTAAGTCTCGGCTGATTGCACTCGCTTTGTTTGTTTATTTTGAACTTCTTGTTTGTGAATCTCGTTTGTTTACAAGCTCGGGTAAGACCAAGCTGCCGTTTACTTCCTCTATGCTAGACAAAGGGCAGAGCAAGTTTTCCTTATCTCAACTTTGGCTGACTGCCAACCATTGTCTTGCGAGTTGCTCCCGTAATTTCAGAAGCTGCTCATCTCTTTACCAAAGTAAACTTGTTCTGGTCAAGGACTCTTTCAGATATTTATATTCGTTATCTCGCTGTACTATGTGGGTCAAGGTCGTGTTAACCTATCTCTCCCACTTGCTCAGACTCGTATTCTATAGCTGTTTCGATCCTTGTTTCATAACATAGTTGCATATTTTTTATGTGCGCATGTATTGTACTCTGCTTACATATTTTTCACTTTTATTGTTCATTGTTAAACAAACCTGTTTTCTCTCGTCGTTACACTCGATGTGTTTTTGCATCTATGCTTGTTACGTCGCGTTTCTTGATGACTTAAGAATTTTTCTGATTAACCCTTTTGATGCTTATTATAACTTACGGTCATTGTTTATGGCTACTAGATTGTTGTTACCTATGGCGTTCTTGCCTTCTACTCGCATAGTTCCTTTGTGTATTTGGTATATTCTTATCCTTAATCGATGTACTTGTTTCTATGCGCTTTGTTTAAATTTGTTAACTCTCCTTTCGCATCTTGTCGCGATTTTCACTAGAGTTTTATTTCTCGCAGCTTCTAGCTACTTAGTGATTGACAACCTTGTTAATTGCGCCCGTCGCCCCCGCATTCCAATAACCCTGATAACATGCTTCCACTTACACTTGGTCAGTTCCTCATAGGTGCCTCCCCCTTTTCCCTTTCTTCCTCTAGCATAGATCTTTGGTGAAATGACCGATTGTTACCCAGGAGGGAAGGGAAGAGTCAGAGAAAGAATCATCTTTACTACCAATGGTTATATTATAAGACCTCTTTCATATTGTGTTCTTGTTCTTTGCTGGTGTTTGCTGTTGTCCCCCAACATGGTGTATTTTTGGATATACACGGAAAGAAAGAATTAGCTTTTGCTGTCCTTCATTACTTTATATCAGCCCGTTTATTCACATTTCTTTCCAGCACACACCAACATCGAACTGTTACCTCCCGTTTGCCCCGTGCATTTGTTCATTTTTTCTGTCAGTTTTTTACAGAATCGCATATTCCGCTGAACCAGCCTGACAGCGTCCCATCGCTGCCTTCCGAACTTTCATTGCATCAAACCATGAAGACTTCTATATTAATCCGCAGGGCGTCGTGTTCTCCACCAACCAACTACTCCATGAAGACACCGCTCCAAGAAGAATTTTGTTTCTGTAAATTTCTTTCATGTTTATGTATAACCTCATTGTTCCTTCCCTGACTCGCCCGCTTCCCCCTCTTCTTCCCTCCTCCTACTGCTCGCTTCTCCGCGCGCGCAGCCCGCTCGCTACTTCACTTCTACACTTCGTCTCGACTTGTCTCCGTGCTGTGAGCAACCGCTCACACTCTCAAGTGCACTCAACTTCTTGTTGGACATGCCGTCTAGGCTAGTGTGCTTTCGCTGCGTCTAGCAGCCCTCACTTGTACGTCGGAAGTCAATCCAGTCAGTTAGAGCTTAACTAAAGCTCGCCTCCTCAACTCTAGAGGCAAACTTTTAAATTCTACGCCATGTTAGAATTTTAGAACCAACCGTCAACTGCAACATCGCCTTCATCATGAAGTAAAGATAAGTACCGACTTCATGTTTTAACCTCATTCTCATCGCTTTTAAAAGGCTCAAAGCTTTTATTTGGATTTTATAGACAGTGAAAGTTTCTATGTGAAAATAACTGTTTTCTAGAGATCTTCTTGATCAAACTTAAACTACCAAGTCTAATTTCCATATGAAAGATTTTCTGAGATGCTATCTCACATCGAGGGATATTTCCAAAATACCCACTGTCTATATAATCTAGCTTTCCGCCGAGGGATTCTCTACCCAATGTAAACAAATCATCATTGCTCTGGAACCTTCCAGAACCTGCACTCTATCTACCAGTTATACTGTTATGTATTTTCCACTCACATATGGGAATACTTTTTCAAACTAAGGAATCTTCCTTATGAACTGCTAATCAATATCTAATTTTTCTTCCTCCGTTGGGATTTTTCTGGTGCATTAAACTATAACCTACAAGTTTCTCAACAATAGATTTTCGCAAATCTAGTGTAACTAGTCATTTTCCACCATTGCAATAACTTTCCTTGCCATCAACTTTTTGTGCTACTACAGTGAACTTTTCAACTATATCAACAGACTATAGTAAAAACAGTGCTTGTTCAACCCTTCATCCGCGTCGCGCTCGTCCGAGTATAATAAATACGGCCATGAACACTTTTCCATAATCCCATTTGATCTTTCCCAAACCTTTTACTAAGAAACCAAAATAATAAAATTGTTACTTTAGGTCTTTTTTCAATGAGGTGTCACTCTACATAAGTGCCCTCCCTTACTTGTTCCACGTACAACGAATTAATGTCTGTAAAACTTCGTGTCTAGTACACGCCTCAAATTATATTGTTTCTCCCTTCTAATGAAGGAATCCAATTCTTTCTACTCAAAAGTGAGTTATCTCTAGGTTTCACGAAAGGGAAACTTGCCCCATTTTCTCGTGATCCCTACTTAAACATAGGAGTTCTAGAAAGTTCCTTTCGATTGTTCTCTTCAGGTTTCACAATAAGTGACCTGTCCTATTTGCATAATCTCCTATGTATAATCATTAAACGTAATTCAGTATCAATACAAGAAATCATAGAAATTTCTATTTCATTTCTTCCTGTTGTTAGTTGTTGTTACTTTCAAAGTTGTTACCATTTCTAAGATACTTATCTAGAAATCCTTAAAGTACACACCTTGTACTTGATTTATTGTTTAACTTTAATTACGTCAGTTAGCTTTAAATTTTCAATTTATTTATCTTAGCCATTTCAAAATCTTACGAAGATTTTAAAGCATATAAAATGTTTAAAACCAAAAGAGTTATCAATTGCCTGGCGCAAGCTTTAGATGTTTTCGGAGGTCTGCGACCCCAATTGTTTATTAGAAAATCAAAATTATATAATTGTTACAAAAACTACTTCCTTTTACATTGTTAAATAAATTAAATTTTTTTTCTTTGATTTATCATTTCTCAAACATAACGGTTAGGCAAGATCCTGTCTTCCCTAACTCTTCCTAGGTTCATGCCCTCTTTTATAAAAATAAATCCACTTGTTGCATTTGAGCAAGAACTCTTAGTTATAACTTCTTTTGGACTCTCGTCCTATTTCTCCATCCTTTTTCTCCAGTCCGAAACCCACTTCTTTTTCTTCATCAGCTTTCCTTGGGGGTTAGGTTATTCCCAAGCTAATAATCTACCCAGTAGTAAGTAAAGAATTTTGACATTTTTAGGTCACTGTCAGTTGAGAATAATGCAAATAGGCTAAAGGCCATCTATACAAATGTTTCTGGAGTTTTTGTGAATGTGTAAAGATCACGCGGTGATCAACTAAAAGATCTGAAACTATGCAAATTCAAAGATGTGAACGTAAATTCATAGAAGTGAAGACTGAGAGTGGTATATCATCGTAATATTTCATAAAGATTGTATAATGCAATGGATGTAACAACCAACAACCAGTTTATTTTAAATGTGGCAAAATTGACTGGAAACCAGTTAATATGATAATGAAGACATTTAATCCATGAGTTAAATTTGTCAATAAGTTGTATGACGCTAGCGATATCCATATTTCTAGACAGTATCAATTAGTTAGGAGATCAAATGAGACAATACGATTCTGTTTTGGATATTTTTCTTTTTATAATTCTACACGTGCTCACATAAGGACTTTAAAATGGAGAAGTGATATGATCATTGAAGTAACGATCGTAATAGCAGTGTGATTTAGCTCAGATCTCCGAAAGTTGTATTATATCGAAAGTTAAGACGCCCGGAGATTTTTCTCCCTATCAATTTGAATTTGGCTTTGGCGTTAATATTTCATTTGCCCATCAAGATTAATTTCGTAGAATCTCCGAGTGAAGGCAGATTTCTGTGTTTTATTTTGTGTATTTCTTGGTGTGGTTTTATAATAAGTTGTTGGAAGAGTTTTATCTTAACAGCGGAGTTCTATGTCATTCTTGTTTTGTTGCTATACTTGGGTGTTCATCGGATCAATTTTGAGATTTACGCCAGTTGAACCTATCCTAGTTAAGACCCTGGGATTATTTGAATCTCGTCATCCGACATTTTTTTGACGAAATTGATTCGAACATTCAGGGTTTTTATGTATTTCGACATTGTGTTGTTTGAAGCCATTTTTCAGTGTTGCCTAAGTAAACAAAAGTTTGGTGCTTTTCAGTCGGTTTACACGAATGTACCCAGCTCTATTTGGGTACATTCGTTTTGACCGACTGAAAAGCACCAAACTTTTGTTTTATGTATTTCGAGTTGTACCGAATTCTGGGTGAGGATTGACGTGTTGTATCGGGCCACCCAATCTAAAGCCAGATTATCGGGCACAGTACCAGATGATAAAGATGCAGATTGCAGTCAGCCATCATCACATCAGAATACTACGGGGATGATATTAAAGAATACAACTCATATTGGAGAGAAGAAGAAATCAGTATTACTGGAGTGGTGTTGTTGATAGTTATTTTACAGCATCAATGTTATAAAACAAAATAAGAATCGCTTTTCAGTCGATTAACACAGTAATGAGGGGCAGATGGCCTCGTAGTTCTTCTCCTTAAAACAACAATAAATAACTAACTAACACAGTAATGTGCCCAATTAAATTCGACGGGGAATTAAAACTATGTATCGCACTTATTAACCTGGACAAATTAACATGGATTAATTATACAATTTTCGAAACCTGAGGTTTATTAAGAATCCATAAACTGTAAAAGCGTATGCTAATTCAGGTTAATTTACCCTGGTTAATAGTTGTGAGAAGTAGCCGAGAGCGCTGCCGCGTACCTGTGTCTCGTTGACATCGCAATGGCGTGGGATCAAATCCCACCTCGGCCGTCCTGAAATCGGGTTTCGTGGTTTTCCATTTTCAGCACCCGGTATATGCCTGGACAGTTCCTTTCCATAGGCCCACGGCTGATTCCCTTCCAAAATAAGATTTAATTTTCTAAATAATCCAAGCTCTTGCAGACCTGAAGTCAATCGAGAATTCCACTGCTTGAATAGGACACAAGAAATGAAAACACGTTTTATAATTTCGCACTATTGCCGTCTTGAATCCTTAAAAAAAGTTCAGTTAAAAGAAAAACCATTATCGTGAGCATTATATAAAGATTTATCGTGCCATGTTACACCGTGTTCGATGATTAGGTCACGAGGAAACCCGACTTAATATTTTAAGTCAGCGTGAACGCCACTTTTATCAACTTTGCAAACTTAAACCTACTTTACTGACCTCTTCCACTGTGTACACTGACACGATGATTGCAGCAATAGTTTCAGAGATATTGAACGCTGGTGAAATATGTAACGTGACCGCAATGTTGGATTGGTGAAAGGTTGATAGGCACTTTCGGAATCAGACAGCGTAGTAGTATAATCTTACCAACTGTCTTTGAATTTGCAATAGCCACTCACATCATCTTAGGGGTACTCACGCACACACATGCGCACAAACGAAAGGTGATCTTATAAGCTCATATTTAATAAGAATAAAGCCCATACTCATAATATCATGTCCCCAAGAAAAGCCTTCCTGTATATTTTGCGAATGCTCTATCCAATAAGACGGGGACTATGGCCTTTAAACGCATTCGAGCACTGTTCTGTGTGTCCATAGTATAGTTAATGGTTGTAATCTAGTCAAAAGTAATATTTTTCATTAAATTTTAAATGAGATTTTGCGCGAATTGTCAATGACGCTAAATGAACAGTAATCTAGGGAGGCAAATTTAACGAAACCTGTTTTACATAATTAAAGGAAATCTCTTAAACCAATCATCTTAATTTTAAAATAGTGTTGTTCTTGATATGGACTTGGAACATTCTGGTCTTCAACCCCAAGTACTGTACGCAGTTTTGACTCTGGTAGATCGGCTACGTAAACAATTATTCAACTGTGGCGTAGCACGAGTGGGGTTGATGCCACGAGATGGCTAATTCGTGAACCCGAGACCACCAAAGGCAAGAGTGAGTGTTGTAGCCAAGACATTGAGCGAATCAAAAGGGAAGTTTATGACGAAGAAGCCCTCCATCTCGAGAACATGACCAATTGCATCAAGGGGACAATGACGTCAGACAGTGAGGGAAAAAATTAAATGATAAAATGAATTTATATATATATATCTTGTGCCCTTTTTTAACATGGGAATAAGGACTTGAAGCACATGTTGACAGAATGCAAATTTTTGAAGCAGGTGTGACATAGTTAGTGCGCAGTAGGAAGTACAGAGTGCACGTGAAGGAGGCATGTGGGACTCAAGGTGTAAATGGTGAAGCTCTTTTCTTGTGAGCATTATTTTGATGGTTTGGAGTCACCACATGTAATATGTTTTGTTGGCATTTATCTTTGGAAGATTATGAACCAACTTTGAAGAAAATTCCGATCACTAGATGTGGAGACATTTTCATTGGAAGTTTGCAGATTTTTCACCTCTGAGATTTTGAAGTAGCTCCGGGTGAGAGCGCCAGCAGGAACAGCGACGCAGATCACGTGGGATGACGCGTTAGACCAGTACATCGCACTGCCAGGGTCTTAAAGACGCAGTAAGTCAGCGTGAGAGACAGAGTGACGTAGACACCGAATGTGATAGACACTGAGTGAGTGAGATAAACAGTGAGTAACTACGATTGTCATACAGCAAATGATAAACATTGAGTACTCTGCGATTATCAGACATTGTGTCTGAAAGTTGGAACTTTATTTTACAGTACTTCTTGCTGTTGTTTCAAATCTTCTACGAGAATCTACGAACAGTCAGCGCCGAGCTTTTGTCTCGAAACTTTTACGATCTGCGTAGACTCACATACTAATATATTTATTCGGATACCAGTTTGCATGGTTAAATGCTAGTCGACATTTTGGAACCAGACATTGCCTAGAGTGTACTGGGAGAAGCATATTCTCAACCCTATAGGATTCAGAATAGCGGGGCCAATCTGTTTCACAGATTTGCGTTAGAGCATTCTCTATTACCCGACCACAGGAACTAGTTGACGATTTGGGACCAGACAATGCCTAGCGTGTTCTGGGAGAAGCATATTCTCAACCCTATAGGTTTAGCTTCTATATCAGGATCTTCGATTTGTACCATTGCAAATACAGTAAGCGTATCACATCAATGTATTTGTCAAAGCTGCATCAATAATTACTGCTGGACTGAACGCATTAAGCATGCGGGTAAAGCCATGACATCGCCTATTTCACAAGCTATAATGCTGGTGAAAAGCGAAGTTGATCGTGCCGGATATGGACAATTGTTCGTACTTTTCAATATGTGCCGCTAAGTGAATTGCGGGTAGACATGTAGACTGAAGCGCGATTGGAGACGTGCGTTTGAAGGGAACGAGTGATGGGGAAACCCTGAAGCATCGGACCTTCGGACAAACCATCAGGAAAATTTAACACTTAAAGACCAGCAGAATATAAGAGAACTTTTATCTTAGTCATTTGCATTTTGGAATTTTCCTTTCTAAGTGAAATATCAACACCATTTTTGTATTATACATTAGAACAAGCCTTTTGAGAATATCTACGCTTGGTATATTTCTACGCATTCTCATATTCTACGGACCAAAGTTATAGATCAGATGAGGTATTTTTCGTTTTCATCGAAGTAATTGAGGTCATCAGCCGTAGGTTTTTTTATTGCTGATAAGTTTTGGATTTTTTCCCCTATATTTTGTAATCGAACTTGGACATTTCAAGTATTTCATTCCAGATTTCTATTTTTAGAAATATAATAATGATGATAATAATAATAATAATCTTTCTTTTGTAATACGTTTTGATAATAATAATCTTGTATTTATTGAGTATTTTTTGTTACAATTTTTTTTAACGGTTTGAACATTTGAATTCGAATTATGATCCAGTTTTTCTACAGTTTATTGCACATTAATATCAGATGAGGATTTTCTTGCTAGCGAATAATATCGAACAGATAAGAGGTTGCATAAAGCACCTAGAATATTGCAGTAATATAATGGGACACGGAAGGTATCCAGAATGCCGGAAAGATTTTTTGTTTAATATAGGGTTTTAAGATTGTTTACGTTTTGATCGAATGGTAAAATCGTAAGATGACTGAATGTTATATGAAAAATGGGAAGACACGCGTGAATCACTAACAGCTATGTGATGGCGTAATTGGTATAAATTGTTTATGGGGCAGTGAGGTTTTTAGTTGATACAAGCATATGACTTGATAAGAAGAAGAAAAGGAAAATAAATGTGGAATTGGTTGTTCAGTTGGTGTACTGACATATAAATAAAAAATATAGCCTATATAACGAATAATTGAACTTGTGAAGCGTCAGCCACGGGAATGGTTGCACTATTTGAAAAAAAAAGAGAGAGGTAAAATATAATGAAGATTCGTAATGAGGAAGGGTAAAGCTCAGTGGTTACCTCATTTTATGTAGCCCATGGACATCATCAGTACAATTCAGTTCAAATGTAGGGTCAATTTTACTTACCCATTTTTTCGAAGCCGCTTTTGTGCGATGTTGATTAAGCCATAACCTAGCCTTGTCGAAGCCTTACCGTATGTCCAGATAATGATAAAATATTAAGAGGAAATATAATGCACCGATGGAATTAATTTGTGCAGTGTAATTATTACTGTTATTTATTTGTTGACATGAACCCATCAGTGAATAATAACAGAAATGGTTAAATATTGTGGGCACAGAATAAATAAATGGAAATAAAATGACATAAATAAATAATGAACTGGATAAACAAATGGAATTTAAATAAATTGAATTACTGGATAAATAAATTGAATTAATTATTTGCATACAATAAATTATTTAAATGATTAACTGATGATTAAATTGAATACATTTACATTTTATGGCTGATAATATTTAGATTTAATAAACAATTAAAAATATAAATAATGAATAGGTTATGTAAAAGAGCCTCCGTGGCTTAGGCGGCAGCACGCCGGCCTCTCACCGCTGGGTCCGTGGTTCAAATCCCGGTCACTCCATGTGAGATCTGTGCTGGACAAAACGGAGGCAGACAGGTTTTTCTCCGGGTACTCCGGTTTTCCCTGTCAACATTTCATTCCAGCAACACTCTCCACTATCATTTCATTTCATCTGTCATTCATTTAATCATTGCCCCAGAGGAGTGCGTCAGGCCTCGGCAGCCGGCACGGTTCATATCCTCGCCGCTAGATGGGGGCTTCATTCATTCCATTCCTGACCCGGTCGGAGACTGGAAGCAGGCTGTGGATTTTCAATAGGTTATGTAAAATTAAAACATTTTAAATGAATTATAGAATTTTTGTTGACAGGTCGATAATCCCATTCTGATTCAGATACAATAATTCTTTGAGTGGAATATTTAATAGATATTATGTTAACGAATTATTGAAAAATGTCCATCGCCAGTGGATACAATAATTTATGAGTAAGTTACACTTTGCAACATTTGATATACAATCTTTGCATAAGGATGAAATCTTTCAATTAATAAATGTTAATATTTGAATTTATGTTGCTCAAACATTGATGTTTAAGGGTTACTAATCATGAACAGAATATTTTGATAAGATCAAGTGCGATCATTAATCCAATAAAAGATTGTGGTAGTACATCATGCAATGGTGGTACTTGAATTTAATTAACCGATTGTGACATGATAAGAGAAAAACTTTAAAAGAATCTTGGAAATAATATGACATTGAAAACTTGTAAATAATGGAACGCAAGCGTCTGGATGGACTATAAATTTACCTGAACGACCTGGCGTTATAGCTGTATATATATTTTTTAAATTTTTTATCGATACAAGTCGGACTGAGAATTTCTGGAAATCGATCAGTGTCATCGAACAAGAGATTATTTAGGAGTGTCATAAATGTGTTGATATTTCTATTCTTTGTTTGTGTGGGAATTTATTTTCCAACATATTTTCTTGCTATTGATAGTTTTTATTTTAAAATAATTTTAACTACACTTTAAATGAATAAAATGAGAGTTTAAGAAATTGTGATATTTTTATTTCTCCGTGCTTATCCTTAATGCTGCATCGAACCGAAATCAGTGAAGCAAGCCTATAGTTTGTTTATTGTTGTGTCTTTTAGCCAGATAACCCTGAGATACGTATACATATTTTGAGTCTCGTGCTAAACTGATTTCGGTAACATGCGTATGTGGTCGTTGGACTTCGGTCTAATGGCCACAAGATATATACAGGGTGTAATTGATATAATGGAAGTCCGTTTCACTGATGGTAGAAGAGACTATTCTAACCAAATATCATCATGTAATTTAGTCGTATCTTAATTCGTGTAGGTGGAATTAAGACTACGTTCCCCTCAGCAGCACAGCTGACTTCTCCCCATCGCCCTCCCCTCCAACGCTGAGGAATGTTGACAAGAGTCTGAAGTTGAGTGAACTCCTCGTCTTGTCTGACAAAGGCAAAGAAAAACACGAACCGAGCCGATGAACAGCTGATTCACAATTTCATGGGGAGTGGCTACGTGACTAGTGATGGTGGATCTGTTTAGGATTCTTCCAACCTCGTGGCATATGCATAAAAAAGGAAATCCTAAAGATTTGGTAAATTAATTTAAGTAACTATTGGTTTATCTTTGTGAGAAGACAGTGCAACAAATGTAATAAAAATATTAATAATAGTATTATTATAGTAGGCTACTACTGCTGTACTAATAATAGTAATAATATACTTTAGACACACTAACTTCTTTTATACGGGGCTATATGACCACGTTGTCACAGCCGCTAAACTAAGGAACCAACCTAACTTCTTTTAGGTGTTTCTTTTTGGTATGTCGAGTTGCCAGACTTTTATGTATGCAGGATTTCTTGTATGTGCCATGTATTCCATGGACATGATCGTATTAGATCACATTCATTTACTGCATGCCTGAACGTAGATCGCACCCTCGGGAACGTTAGCACTCTACCACCAGAGCTAAACATGCTGACTCTTATTATTATTATTATTATTTTTAGACTATTATTATTATTATCATCATCATCTATATAGTATGTGGTTGAGATAGCTTACCATTACCGGCCGATATGCAAGTCGGGGCGTGATGGCACAGCGGTCTAGTTGTTGGCCGCTCACCACGGCGGACCTGGTTTAATTCCCGGTCAATGCATTTGAGATTTTCGAAGTGAAATGCCGTGTCCTGTGGTTCGGATTCCACATAAAAAGGAGGTCCAGTAGCTCATTATCAGGAAATTTACGGTCAAGTAATAGCACAAGCTTCATTACTTCCCAGCATCGGCAGCCACTAGATGTTTTCCCGTGGCATCCCACGAGGCCAAAGTTGGGATGTCCCTTCATAAGACCACGGTTGCTTTCCTTCCTAACCCCGCGGTGTAGGCATGCTCATTTGATCGTGCACCACGATCGCAGCAAGTCCGGTGATTTGAGCTCTAAACTCAGCACCGACAGTGGCTATCCTGAGTTTGGATTTCCCTGGATTCTTCCACGCGCTTTCCAAGCACATGCCGGGATAGTATGGTACTTGGAGTCCCGGGGCACCAACGTCATTCACGACCCTAATAACTACAGCCACACATACTACTACAGTCATCACCGAAACACGGGGCTGATAAACAAATGTCCCAAGCTGCTAAAAGGAATTGACAACAACCATCACATCGAGGTTGCAAGTCTCTTCCATCATTATTTTTACCAAAAATATTTATTTACTGAACGTCCTAAACAATTGGAACCCTACTTAAAAATAAATAACATTCAGTAAAGATATAATCTCTTATAATGTGTTTAATAATAATAATAATAATAATAATAATAATAATAATAATAATAATAATAATAATAATAATAAGTTGTAGGACACACTATTTTTATTTTCGAGGGGAGATTCGAGTTTCCGGAATGTTGAGTTCACTGAATTTCATGTACGTGCCATTACATCCATCGGCATAAGGCTGTCGTATTTGTTCACCTTCATGCATTACATGACTGAGCCTAGATCGAACCCTCGAGAAGGATAGCACTCTATTACCTGAGTTACACAGCATCGCTATCATTTTATTATCATCATTGTTTTATACAGTACATATAACACATTGCTGGTACATCACAACATAACTATACGGGCTTCAGTGAACCAAAGTATTGTTACTGAACAGCCACTTCTAAGCTGGAAAGTCGAAATCGCTACCCATGAACTTCCAGACGATTCGGGTTGTTGAGAGAACTACTGCCTTCTGCATTAGTTTGTACACTTGAGTATCCAGAACCACTTCTTTGAGGCCTTGGAGCAAGGGACATGGAATCCGCCCGTACTTGAGACAATGGTAGGTATGTTCATTACCCGTTCTACATGCCATTGCCTTTTGATAAGGCCAACCAACTCACTACATTTGCTTTATTGTTATTATTATTATTATTATTATTATTATTATTATTATGTACATGTGGTACCATACTAGTATTACAAGGAAGGAAGATTGTAGTTTTACGTGACCGTGAATCTTGTGATTATGAGCCACGGGACCTCCTTTTAACGTGGAATCCGAACCACAGGACATGGCATTTCACTTCGAAAATCTCACATGCATTGACCGGGAATCGAACCCGGACCGCCTTGGTGAGAGGCATACAGCTAGACCGCTGAGCCACCACGCCCCTACATACTAGTATTACATCTTGGAAGTAGTTTTCCATGGTTTCCCACTCTTTCCCCAGGCAAATGTTGGGATGGTTCCTAACTTAATGCCACGGCCGCCTTCTTCCCAATCTTCACCTGAATTACAAATACCCACAATACTAAAGAATCCACAAGAACACAGGTTATCAGCCAAATTCTATCCACACCCAACCACATGGGGCTATATGACCTAAATCGCTAAGCCTCTCAAACAAAACATCAAGTATTTTCCTTCCGTCTTGAATGCTAGTTCTGAACAGAATACGGGATATCTGAATTTTGACACACTGTATTTCATTATCGTGCCTGACGCCAGTGATACACCAGGGCTGATTATCAAAATTATTATTATTACATACACTTACAAAGTAGGCTACACAATACTACCGGTCCTAACGTCCCAAGCCATTGCGTGCAATTTGAACAACAACAACTGCAATATAAATTTTCTTACGAGACGGGTATCGCTCGCTATCCTCATAACAGCTGATACCACCACTCAACCGGTAAGGTCAATGCTCCGATTACGTAACAACTTCCCCTCCGCGCATCGTCCCACCTCACCCCGCCTCGTTTCCCCCAGACCGCTGGCTCACCTTTTGTTTGAAGAGTTTCTGAAAAACCTAAAAACATTGACTTTTTATTGATTAAATTTCAATTTAAAGGTAGGTGACAATTTTTTTTACCTGGGAAGCTTAGAATAGTCTCTTCTATCACCAGTGTAACGGACTTCCATTATATCAATTTCACCCTGTATATATATATTTATATATATATATATATATATATATATATATATATATATATATTTTATGAACAGAATAAGAGTAAGTAAGTTTATATGCCACACACCAAACGTGCACGGAACTTGTAGCTCACACTAGCGGTATCCGCTTGAAGCAGCTACAGACTCTGACGAGCCGAACATGTCCTCGGTCACTCCCAGCACTAAAAGACATACGATAAATAAATCAATAAATATGCCACACATTAATATAACTATTAGCACATGTTAGAAAACGCTGATACATTCCATGTTATGAGAATGAGAATGGAGAAAGGGAAGTCAAGTCACACGCTTAACGCTATCTCCCCTCCATAAGTGAGCTGTAGTGAGGACAGTACATGCATGAATCAGTGCTGATGTCGCAACCGAGAGATACAAATTATTTCAAAGAGTTCGGTTCTGATGTCTCGGTCGAGCGACGCAAAATCAGGGAAATTGATGTTTTGATATCACTGCCGGGCGATACAAATGAGTTTTTATTCTGTCATTCAGCAGAAATAGGCAATTGCTATGCTTTCATCCGAGATAAACATTTAAGATTTGATACGTATTCAAACAAGTGTGACTGGAGTAGCATATCCACGCGTCAATTCTGCAGTGTTGGACTTCAATCAGTCTCTGCCTAAACGTAAAATTGTATAACAATACAAGGCTACATGCTATTACAAGAGTTCAAAACAATGTGTCATTTAGAGTGAAACAGAGGATTCCAGCTCCCTGTTACATTCAATGTGCGCAGATTACAAGCACGTCTACAGTATGATACTAATGCGAATGCGTTTTAAATCAAATGCACTCGTTAATATGTCCATCGAAATATTGAACCTCCCCCAACGCTTTTCTTTCTTCATTTCTCCATCTTCACCGAATGTTCTCACAGTCCTTACACATATTTATGGGCCATGGCTTTACACGTACAGTGCGGATCACGCGCCAAGCGCGTGGTATTAGATTAAAAGCAGGTGCGGAGAACGCGCCCAGTGCGTCATGGGACGAGTGTTAGAAAATGTGAATCAACGTTTTCTCGTACGGTATGAAAGGCCCTCCTCGTCATCTCGCACTTCATGTAAGTACAATCTACTAGCAGGTTCATGCGTAGTAAAGTTTTCGCATGCGTTTTTGGTTCCCCGCGTATTTACTGGCCTCGATTTTTGTCATACTTTATTATTTTATTGGGATCTTTGAGCAGCAAGAAAACTTCAATGCATGGTAACACGCAACATTTTCTGTTAATTAATATTTTGGGAGAATTACGAGTGATTCCGCTTTTGTAATAAATAATTCCATAAAGAATGTTCCTTAGAGGACTTAACTTGTAATTGAAATTTTTCTTGCATCATATTCATGCGTTATATGAAATGACTTGTAGTAATCACTTTTGTCTGCGTCATGACGCTTATGTTGTTATTTTATTGATATTTTGTTTTCAGATGGCCAACAATGCAGTTCCGTCAACATCACGAGGCCCGTTTTTACCTCTCAATTTCAACCACTGTGCGCGTCATGCACTACGCGCGTTAGTAGGATAAGCTAGGTAGACCTTGTCTTAGCGACAGTGAAAACTCGAATTATTGCAACTTTTAATGGGTTCACCGGAAATATCTCACTCAGTTTGGTGGGTACACCATGCTCTACTAATACGCAGTGCACGTGCTAAGACCTCAGCTAACGGGTCCCCTACTCAGTTTGGGAGCATCTGCAGTTATGGCTCCCGAACATATAACCGTAACCGTAAGTCCATCAAAGATCTCATACACGCAGTATGTTAGCCGGTCTCATGACTGCCTTGCCCCAAAACTCTTAAGTGAACACTGATCTAAAATATCTTTACAATGGTGCGTAAGTAGAATGTCAAGGTGGCAACTATTTATTTAATTTATGTTGTTTGAAGCAATTTTCATAGTTGCCTTGGTGATCAAAATGTAATGTTTTTCAGACGGCCAACGTGATTGTACCCAATTGTGATGGGTTATTCCCTAATCCTGAAAACATTTTCTTAATTAGTTATTTATTTAAGTCATGTATTCTTTTTAGGATTAGGGAATAATCCAACAAAATTGGGTAGAATCGTGTTGACCGACTTAAAAACATCATATTTCGATATTTATTTACTTTGAGAAGAAAAGAGACATCTGCCTGAAACGTCTGCTTACCTTTCATGTAGTCACTAACATTGTTTACAATCCGCTGCCAGCGATGTAGAAGTCGCAGAATCACTAGAACAGTGCCTGTTAATGTTCATGATTCTGATCGATTTTGATATTTCGGTATTTTGGAATCAACCACATTAGATTAAAAATCCACGTCCCGGCTGGGAATTGAACTGGGGACCCTTCGGGCCAATGCCTAGCATGCTAATTCATTAGCCACGGAGTTGGATCTGTTAAATATGAAACTTTTCATCTGGTTAATTGTTTCATATTTATAACTATACAACTCGTGTTTGTTCGTATGTGGGTGGTTGTAGTGTAATGGAAACAATTGACATATCACACCAGAAACAATACCATCTTGGAATTAATAATATGAAAAGACGCTCTGATGAATACACAAGTTTATATTTCGAAAATATGACCTAATTAACTACTAAATATTTTTCACTTCAGGTTATTTAAAAAAATCATCCCCCTTTATCCTCCATTTGTGAGGGGAGTGGAAAACTCTGGCACAAAATACCATAATAAATTTCCATTTAGTCCATTCTAATTACAGAAGCGAACAACAAGCACTTCCACTCTTGGAACGTGTCTGCTGCCTGGTTTATGAGGCTCGTGCTGAGAATAGCAGCTGCGATAAAGTCGATATGTGGGTCGATAAGTCAGTAAACAAGAGGAACAAGGTTGGTGTCACCACAGAAACTGCTCAACCAGGGTATCAATGCAGTTCAAATTCAGGAACTTTACACAGCTGCAAGAATTAATTTAACAGTCTAAGAATTATTAAGGAACTTCCTTGTATGTGTCCAACCATGAAGTTATGCTTAATGTTCTGTTTCCGTCTGTGAGTATATTGCATTGAGAGATTCCTTCCCCCAACGTAATCTATATCGAAGGAAGAAGGAAGATTGTAGTTATACGTGACCGTGAATCTTGTGATTATGAGCCACGGGACCTCCTTTTTACGTGGAATCCGAACCACAGGACATGGCATTTCACTTAATCTATATCGCGGTCTGAATTCACAATAAGAAGCAAGAATAGGTCAGCAATCAGGCTACTCAGTCCATAACAGTAGAAGTGAGTCGCGATGTCATAATTGCCAATTCCATCTGAAATTCGTTTCTGTTTGTGAAAATTAATGACGTGCTTATGAACATATTATAGGATTATTACAGCATTAAAGATTAATTTAATAATCCTCAATGTTTGCATAAATTGAGTTTTCCTACCTTCTGAAGAATCATCTTACATGGACAAAGCGAGTTTTTAACTTGACGCAAACTCATTTATTTTGATATTAGGACGATTATAAACTTTCACTTCTACGTCAAATATTTGAGGCTTTTAACTTTTTGTACACCTTTGGTACAATATAATGAACTTTTGTAGGATGGACGTAATGCATATTTCATTAAACCCATTTCAATCTCCTGATATACACATTTAAGTTTGGAAAAATGTTGACACAAATTCTTGCGTTTTAAATTGACAAAAGTGCTTGTTGTGTATTAAATAACTTATTTATCTGAATCCGGTACCCTGCCCGTCAATACATGGCTTACAAATACGACATAAGTGGAGAAGTGTATGAAACATACTTCGTAACTGTCAATAATAAAGTACACCTATTTTTCAGAATACAGTAACTGAATTGTGCTCACTGCCCCAAAAGTACCATTTGAACCATCTAAGACTTAGAATGCTTAATTCTTCCTCCATAATGAAGCTCCGTTACGTCAGGTGCAACACAATGATTGATAGGAATTGTGGGGATACGTGAATGATGTTATATAATGACTTATTTTCAGCTAGATTGTATTAAGCATTGTAGTTAAGTATGGATACGGTATGATCCGTGTTCTTTCCATGAAGTTTGCTCCGGTTGGACAGCACATCAAATTTCGTATGCTCTGAATGTCACATAATTTACTTACTATATTTGGATGTAAATATCTATATCGTAAATATTGATGAAGCAGGGCTCCATTAAACTGCAACCAGAGACTTCGAAATCATGAAACCTCGTAGATGAAAAACGCTAATTTTGCGATAGCCTATGGATTTTCGGTGTTTGTGGTATCCTTTCTAGTGTGTAGAAGCAAAATGAGAGTCCTGGACCAGAAGCTACTAAGCCAGATGGCCGCCACGCTCTTTGACTGAATGATTGATTAGCTGATTTACGGTATTTTACAACAAGAACAAAAATACCTTTTTCTATTCTTTCCAATTTTTTCTAGACTTTATGGTAGAGGCACGTTGAATGGAAAACCCGTGGTTAACGTCACAAAAGGGATTTCATGCAAGTATTGGGACGTTAAATGGTATACCCGCGGTTAACGTCACCAAGGGATTTACCGCACTGTTGTGGCATGAGTCAATGGCAGAATATGGACCGGTATTTTCGGTGTATTCTAATATTTCTTTAAGGTCCCGCCATGTTTTTAGGTTTATGGTAGAGGCATAATAAACGCCTACTCATACTTGATGATGCGTGATTGGAAGAGGACAGTGTCATGTAGTTGGAATTGTAAGTAGATTTTGGAGAATTCCCTGTTCCAAACTTTGCGGAAATACTCTACAAAGCTTCTCCCTTATCTATTATGTCAAGCGCCTCGAACGTAATGTACTGTAATTAATATTAAATTGTTAGATCTGTTTAAGAAATGAAAAAGAAAAGGTTTCATTGAAATAAAATCTATACTATTTTTCTACTTATTACCGTTTTAATGCCGTTCCTCACTCACTCACGGCAAGATACTTTGAACTTAAAACCAATACTTGTGCGTAACATTAGTGCTAGGCAGCGTTTGGATAAGTGTGGAAAGGTGAGGCGCCGCTCCAATATTTCTCGTTGCAGAAAAGGTGCAGGTTTCACAGATATGAGACACTGGTGCTTCATGCAGCGTAATATGGAGGAAAAAACTACTGTAAATATGTTAGTCTGTTTTGACTCCTCTCAAAATACACCTACTGAAACAGTGCTCTATTTAATTCAAAGCTACTGTATGTGGTATTTATTCTTACCGTGAATTTCTGTGTAGGAAATAAAGTACTGTACTGTAATTAAGATTAAATTTTTAGTTCTGCTTTACAAATAGAAAGAAAATGTTTCATTGAAATAAAATGTATACCATTTTTCCTCATTTGTTTCCGGAATAACGAAGAATCCTGATTAAAGAGGCCTATTAAATGTCGTTCTTACGTACTCCAGTGCATAAATACTAATTATTTACGGAAGTGGAGATCCTTACATCCTAGTTATGTACTTTTGCCGTAAATAGACCGCTCAATCACTCCTAGCATGTCGGTTTATATTTGATTGGTTCACCTTTAGCAATGAAGGGTGAAGAGTTCACGTTGCTGAACAGAGACGTCGTGATAGAAATTTCATGGTCCACAAAATTGTAAGGCTGAGTCCAGATATTTACAAGTGTGAATTCTGAGAATGACGCAAAACGAATCTATGGATTTCAGAACAAAACTTTCAAAAAGCCAACTGAACTTGTTGGTGAACCGTCAAAAGATATTACGGCCTAATAAACCGAAAAGTCGTTCTGAGAAATACTGAACCCTCCGTGAAAGTCAACAAAAGTATACTTTTGTATTTTTTATCATATTTGGCTACATCAGAAGTTGCACAGCATAATTTTTTGTATACTCACGAGGAAATGTTCCTGATTGTTCATCAATTACCTATGATATAGTAGACTTCGTAGAGTTTTGTTTAGAGGAAGGGTTGATTCTTCTCTTAAAATTCAAGTCCCCTTGTGCACAAGACTCGCTGTTGTTCTGTGACATTATAAGCCCTTCTTAATGACAGCTAGTCCAGTTAATAATCAAGATTAAATCTTAAGAGAAGAGTGATAACGTTACGATACAGCGCCAACGAAGGAAATTTGTTGAATAGTATGCTTAGTTGGTCAGGAATCATTTATAATTTTATCGGGTTAGGAAAGTAAATTTGTTCTGCAATTCAATGGACAGCCTGAGGAGACTCTTGTGCACTAAGCAATACCTGAAATAGCGTAGACAGAAGGATTCCCCCACTTATTTAGTTTTTCCTATGCCCATTTTGAACCACTGGTGGAAATTTCCCGACTCTGGTAACCGTGATTTTTTGCAAAGTACCTGCCAAATCTGTGGGATGGATTTCAATAAGATGCGGGAAAACTAACTGAGGTTATTTTCAACCCAATGTTTCCGAACGAATTGAGGCAATTCGATGTAACATAATGAGCGCCCAAAACATCCCCTTTACGCAAAACAAATCTCCAACAGCAAGTTTTATAATTACTTTTAACGTAAAGCATATGAACTAATCCTTAAGTCACTACGTTACATACTAAACCTATTTAATAGATGACTGCAGAGCGCAGTGATAGAGGTTGCGGTATGGAATCCCAACGCAATCAGTTGGCATTTCTGGGTGCTTAAATGTGAGCAAGCCATGTCATTAGACTATTTGGTTCATTGAATACCATATTCAGGCTAAAATTCTAGTGCCACGGCGTGTGTAATGCGTCAGATTAAAGGAGTCGTGAAATGCAGAACACTATTATTATTATAATGTATGCAATTATAACACTTCTTAGCAATTAATTGGCCTTCCCCTAGCATACCTAGCTTGCACAGTACCTTCCACTAAAGCGTGTACTCCATGACGAAGTGAGTGCAACTTTCAAGAATCACGTCCTTGCCTGAAGATGTTCACTTCCTCTATCCGACGCAGCCCCTCTTCAATTGTTACTCTGGCTGTCCAAGAAATCATGAGCATCCGGCCTTAGTGGTAGCGTAGATTCACATCTTCCCTACCGCTCAAATCGTCCATATTTCACTTAGTAAAACACTTCAAACAAATGACTAATGAGTTATTTCTTGATATCCTTATTGAGAGTAGATGAAGTGAAGAGGTTCCGCTTACATTTGATGGCTGCCTTCATCTGACTGATCCTCATCACTCGGCCTATTATACTGCTTGAATCTTCTGAAGTCTATGACTATCCAAAACTATATCAGTCGTCGTTTCTTGCCTGTTGCACCGCTTGTGATTTTACGATACTAAAAATAGCAGAGTAGTAGATGATACAGTGGAAGTGAAAAGGAGCAAGGGAATGGATATTTCGTCCGATACGTGCTGGACCCAAGGTTCCGAATCAAAAGAAAGATGATTTAAAAAAAAAGGAAATAAATACATTGTTTAAGACAAAATCAAAAAGAGAAATTACATTTAAATAATTGATCAAAGGTCCCAGAGTTGTGTTAGCCGTAACTTCGCTGCAGTGCGAAGCCAAGACAGATGTCGAACGAAAGGTATACTAGGAATTATAATATAAGAAATGAAAACACAAGGGAGGAAAATTATTTAACTATAGAAATGTATTAAAAAGAAGGAACGTGTACTAGAATAAACAATACAAGGATTAACATAAAACACGAGAAAAGTAAAAACAAAAGGAATCTAGAAATAAATTTATATTACAATAACAACTAATTGAAAACACGATTCAATATCAAAATTTAAAAAAAATCAGAAACTAAAAAAATCGAAGAATTCGTGGAATTGAATAAAAGAACGACTACTCACTGAGATGACATGAGCTGGACTCCCAGCATAAAAACGGAACTATGGCGTTTATGATATTGTGAAATCTTGGGGTAAGGGGGGGGGGGCGTGGATGTGTGCATATGTAGGGAACGAGGGGGGGGGGGATGACACAGGATTACGTAATATAGCGAAGTCTGAGGAAGCAAAATAAAATTATCAAATAAAGGAAAAGGAAATTACACAGAATTACGTGATATTACTATGGCACAAAATGAAAGGAAAAATCAATCAGTTAAGAAAATATGCTTTTTAGGAAAATAGGCTTACATAGAGATAGAAATGTCAAATCACAACGACATACGATGAAACAAAATGTAGTATTGCGGCACATCTACAGTGACTAACACATAGACCATTGCTCGCATACATTTTCATAAAACAGAGGGAAGAATCAAATTGAAGGCGAATGAGACTCAGCTCCGTTACTTTAATGATACCTTTTCCAAAAACAAAAAAAAAGCTCTAACGCGACAATCCAAATGGAAGTTGTCTCAAAGAACACCGAACCGTATGGTGACGCAAAACAGCGCGTAATTGAGCCTCGATGAAAAAGAGCATATATTTCAGACCTTAGAGATTTAGGTAAAAATAAGATCGTTTACATGAAAGGGAGGAAAGACAAATAAACACAGACACTTCGGTAAATTAACGTAAACGAAAGCGAAAGTCCTTGTGTTCACAGGAATGACATCACATCATCATAAGAAAGAAAATTAATTTAAGTAAAACAAATGGAGACACAAAATGAAAAATGGAGAAACAGAAAAGTAAAATAACTTCAAGTTAGATAAATCCGGTGACTGAATCGTACTTACATTTAGTTGTATATGATGCGAGCAAGAGCTCGTCGTCACACGTGTGTTCTACATCACTGAAGAAATTGGAAGAAGGAAGCCTTCCCATAAAGAGCGTAGTAACGCGCCCGTAAAATTAAGTTGTAATACGACCAACATCCCCTCTCCGTATACTTGGAGGGGTGGGGAGCCAATAGCAAAAGCAAGGCTTGGCAAGTGGCTATGCTTTGGCCAATGAGTAATATTTTCGTACATAGTAGATTATGTAGAGGTGAAATATTTTACCATATGGCGAGGTATTACAATTAAACATGAAGTTTGGACGTAGTACCAGTGAGAGAGAAACGTATGTGACAATAATATGACATGAAAGAATGATAATAATAACAATAATAATAATATCAAAAAGTAATGAACCAGATAAAAACGGTTCACTGTTCATCACGAAGGTTTTCGCTTTCTCCTTGTTTTTATTCACATTTTAACCCGATACTAAGGTAGTCTCCAACACATTCAATATTTTCGTCAAGTGCTGTGCACTTTCGGAAAGCACTACTAAATCATCAGAAAAAAAACATAAAATGTGACTTTCATCTCCTTGTACGTACACGACTCCAACATCTCCCAACTTTCACTTGCTTCTTTTAAATCTTTCTGGGAAAATACATTAAACTATGTTGCCGAATGTCAACATCCTTGAGGAACTCCTTTCGGAATTATTGCTTCTTCCCGGTATTCGCCATATATTATTGCTACTTCATTTTTATACAGCGTCCATGTCAACCTTTGGCCTTTAGAAACATCCCCGCCTTCTCAAGTATCTTTAAGAAGGGGTCCCATTCAGCTCTGTCAATTGTTTTATGAAAATCAATAAATGCAATGGATGAGTCCATGTCTATTCTAAATCTTTTCTTCGTGACCACGGTCTGTGTCAAGATAACGC
Organism: Meconema thalassinum; assembly: GCA_946902985.2. Lineage (NCBI taxonomy): Eukaryota > Metazoa > Arthropoda > Insecta > Orthoptera > Tettigoniidae > Meconema > Meconema thalassinum. Next base: position 721,897,345 of record OX336389.2, read on the forward strand.
CGCATGTACTTTTGTCCCTCCGGAAGGCAAACTGGTAATCCGAGAGAATAGACTCCACTTTATTTTCCTTCCTCCTTAGGATTATCGTGTTTTAAAATCTTTGTAGTATGTAGCATATATGAAAATAGGCTATTTAATTCTTCACGAAACTACTTGTATTACTTGTTATAAGCATTATCATCCTTTAATAATCCATAGCTATCGTAAACTCAACATGATATAAAGCTGCTCTTAATTAACTTCATTAGTTAAGCGTACATTTCTTTTGTTGGCAGTAAACTGGTGAACTATACAAATCAGGGATCTTGTCATAAATTAGTGTGTCATTCATCTCATCTGATGCAGTATTTCTTCCAGATTGTAGCCATGAATAAATTTCCTATAATCGATAATTGGTGAATGAACAACATAATGAAGCGTCATCTTTCGTCTCTACTGACACTCAAGGGTTTCGCTTTGAGTCCTTGTTCTGAGCTAAGAACTGTGGTGCAAGAATATGTAACCTTTGGCCACTAATGCGTAATCTCCATAATTTAAATGGGCTACTAATTGTTGTTTTTGCCAAATATTCTTCATTATTTTCTCAGTCGGACCATGTCCTCCTTAACAATTTATATGCATGTGATTATGAAATACCATTAACCCCAGGGCGGGGTCTCCATACTCTTCTGCTTCTTGTATAGTTCATCTGGTCATAAAATAACATAAATGAGATCTGCTTACCAGACAGGGAATCCCCTAACGCCGAGTGACCTGTTGTTCTGGGTTATCGTAAATGCAGGTGTCACGGCTGTCAACTTGTCTGCTCCTCCCTTGTTCTAAAAGTACTACGTCTTCGCTGATTCCTTTATGAACAGCTTAACTTGTTAATATTGTAGAAATTATTTACATAAATATTTCCCTCTCCTACGAACGATTCTCTCGGAATCACCATGCTCACCGCCCGATGCATGAGCATTTCCTTACGACCTCTATTTCAAACAATTAGTTCCATGAAGATTTTAACCACTTAAATTCATACTTGGATGCATGAAATAACCATGTATATTTATAGATTCGAACGACCAATATCCTGGATAATACGAGTATTAATAATTAATTACAATATACTGTACCCATGATACTTCTACATCACAGTTGAATTATTTTCACTTGATGATTTTTGATTCATTTTAGCCTACTTTCGATTTTTGCAAAAAATGAAAGTAGACTTATGAGATCAACACAGGGCGAAAAAAGTGTGTCTGTCTGTGTGTGTGTGTGTATGTGTGTGTGTGAGTCTGTGTGTGTGTGTATGTGTGTGTGTGAGCCTGTGTGTGTGTCTGTGTGTGTGAGTGTGTGTACTCTGAATGTGTGTCCCCCCCCCCTATCAATTCGAACACGGTGAATGCGAATTGAACGAAATTTGGTACAAAGGTAGCACTAGCAAAGGACACCTCTGTGTCATGTTTTATATCGCCGCCATCTTGACGGAAACGTAATGGCGGCCACACAAATGTTCAAAGCATAAATCAAATTACGACTAACCTAATCATCTGATCTCTACCAAATTTTGCAACAACATACCTTTATGGGGGGAGCATCCATTGACCAAACCAATAGGTCATCAGCGTAATAGTTTGCGGATGGCGGCCATCTTTGTGTGAAAAACGATTCCCCCTATTAATTCGAACACGGTGCAACCGAATGGAACGAAATTTGGTACAGAGGTAGTACTAACAAAAGGCACCTCAGTGTCATGTTTTATATCGCCGCCATCTTGACGGAAACGTAATGGCGGCCATACAAATGTTCAAAGCTTAAATCAATGTACGACTAACCTAATCATCCGATCTCTACCAAAGTTTGCAACAACATACCTTTATGGGGGGAGCATCCTTTGACCAAACCAATAGGTCATCAGCGTAATAGTTTGCGGATGGCGGCCATCTTTGTGTGAAAATGGATTCCGCCTATTAATTCGAATACGGTGCAACCGAATGGAACGAAATTTGGTACAGAGGTAGTTCTAACAAAAGGCACCTCAGTGTAATGTTTATATCGCCGCCATCTTGACGGAAACGTAATGGCGGCCACACAAATGTTCAAAGCTTAAATCAAATTACGACTAACCTAATCATTCGATCTCTACCAAAGTTTGCAACGACATACCTTTATGGGGGAGCATCCTCTGACCAAACTAATAGGTCATCAGCGTAATAGTTTGCGGATGGCGGCCATCTTTGTGTGAAAATTGATTCCCCTATTAATTCGAACACGGTGCAACCGAATGGAACGAAATTTGGTACAGAGGTAGTACTAACAAAAGGCACCTCAGTGTCATGTTTTATATCGCCGCCATCTTGACGGAAACGTAATGGCGGCCACACAAATGTTCAAAGCTTAAATCAAATTACGACTAACCTAATCATTCGATCTCTACCAAACTTTGCAACGACATACCTTTATGGAGGGAGCATCCTTTGACCAATCTAATAGGTTATTAGCCTAATAGTTTGCGGATGGCGGCCATCTTTATGTCAAAATTGATTCCCCCTATTAATTCGAACACGGTGGAACCGAATGGAACGAAATTTGGTACAGAGGTAGCACTAGCAAAGGGCATCTCAGTGTCATGTTTTATATCGCCGCCATATTGTCAGAAACGCAATGGCGGCCACACAAATGTTCAAAGCTTAAGTTAAATTACGACTAACATAACCATGCGATCTCTACTAAACTTTGCAACAACATACCTTTATGGAGGGAGCATCCTTTGACCAATCTAATAGGTTATTAGCCTGATAGTTTGCGGATGGCGGCCATCTTTATGTCAAAATTGATTTCCCCTATTAATTCGAACACGGTGGAACCGAATGGAACGAAATTTGGTACAGAGGTAGCACTAGCAAAGGGCACCTCAGTGTCATGTTTTATATCGCCGCCATCTTGACTGAAACGTAATGGCGGCCACACGAATGTTCAAAGCTTAAATCAAATCACGATTAACCTAATCATCCGATCTCTACCAAATTTTGCAACTACATACCTTTATGGAGGGAGCATCCTTTGACCAATCTAATAGGTCATCAGCGTAATAGTTTGCGGATGGCCGCCATCTTTGTGTGAAAATTGATTCCCCCTATTAATTCGAACACGGTGCAACCGAATGGAACGGAATTTGGTACAGAGGTAGTACTAACAAAAGGCACCTCAGTGTCATGTTTTATATCGCCGCCATCTTGACGGAAACGTAATGGCGGCCACATAAATATTCAAAGCTTAATCAAATTACGACTAACCTAATCATCCGATCTCTACCAAATTTTGCAACAACATCCCTTTATGGGGGAACATCCTTTGACCAAATTAATAGGTCATCAGCGTAATAGTTTGCGGATGGCGGCCATCTTTGTGTGAAAATCGATTCCCCCTATTAATTCGAACACGGTACAACCGAATGGAACGAAATTTCGTACAGAGGTAGTACTAACAAAAGGCACCTCAGTGTCATGATTTATATCGCCGCCATCTTGACGGAAACGTAAAGGCGGCCACATAAATGTTCAAAGCTTAAATCAAATTACGACTAACCTAATCATCCGATCTCTACCAAATTTTGCAACAACATACCCTTATAGAGGAAGCATCCTTTGACCAAATGAGTAGGTCATTAGCCTAATAGTTTGCGGATGGCGGCCATCTTTGTGTGAAAATCATTTCCCCCTATTAATTCAAACACGGTGAAACCGAATGGAACGAAATTTGGTACAGAGGTAGCACTAGCTAAGGGCATCTCAGTGTCATGTTTTATATCGCCGCCATATTGACTGAAACGTAATGGCGGCCACACGAATGTTCAAAGCTTAAATCAAATTACGATTAACCTAATCATCCGATCTCTACCAAATTCTGCAACTACATACCTTTATGGAGGGAGCATCCTTTGACCAATCTAATAGGTCATTCGCCTAATAGTTTGCGGATGGCGGCCATCTTTGTGTCAGAATCGATTCCCCCTATTAATTCAAACACGGTGAAACCGAATGGAACGAAATTTGGTACAGAGATAGCACTAGCAAAGGGCATCTCAGTGTCATGATTAATATCGCCGTCATATTGACAGAAACGTAATGGTGGCCACACAAATGTTTAAAGCTTAAATCAAAATACGACTAACATAACCATCCGATCTCTACCAAACTTTGCAACAACATACCTTTATGGAGGGAGCATCCTTTGACCAATCTAATAGGTCATTAGCCTAATAGTTTGCGGATGGCGGCCATCTTTATGTCAAAATTGATTCTCCCTATTAATTCGAACACGGTGGAACCGAATGAACGAAATTTGGTACAGAGGTAGCACTAGCAAAGGGCACCTCAGTGTCATGTTTTATATCACCGCTATCTTGACGGAAACGTAATCGCGGCCACCCAAATGTTAAAAGCTAAAATGTAATTACGACCAACCTAATAATCTAGTCTCTACCAAATTTTGCAACACCATATCTTTATGTGGGAAACATATTCTGACCAAACTGCAAGAACATCAGCCCAATAGTTTGCAGATGGTGGCCAAGTATGTGTGCAAATCGATTCCCCCTATCAATTCAAACACGGTGAAACCGAATTGAATGAAATTTGGTACAGAGGTAGCACTAGCAAAGGGCACCGCATATTCATGGTTAATATCCCTATAGCACGTTGTATTTCAACAAGCTACTACAACCAACATTCAATCATACTCCTTGAAAAGGACAAAGAGTTATAACAATACCCATGCATTTAGGAGAAAGTAGGCTATATGTTCTTTACTGAACATCTTGTTTTATTTTCAGTTATTTTAAGAGTCATTTCTTCTTCTTTCTTTTTGCGTTTTGCCCATTATAGAGCGCGCTTGAACTTGTTTTTCGGCTTGATGATATTCGCCTTCCTATCTTCCCAAAATCTCTTCATGAAGTCACTGTGCTGCTTCTTCCGTTCTTCTGTCCACTTGGTTCCAGTCCTGCCACTAGTTTTCACCCTAAACGTGTGCTTTGTTACTGCGGTCCTGAAGACTTTGCGGTTTCTCAGAATATTTTCTCCGATGTTCAACTCTTGCAGGTCCTCTCTTGATTCATCCAGCCAGGCTATCCTTGATTTCTGAGAATTTATTACATTGAATAACCTTTTTGTAAGTCTATAATCGTCCATCCTGAAGAGGTGTCCATAAAATGTTAAACGTCTTTTTCGTACCGTGTTGCTGAAACTATCTGTGTGACGGTATAGGTCTGAATTTCGTCTTTTAATCCAAATTCCGTTTTCTTGTGTGGGGCCGAATATTTTTCTAAGAATTTTACGTTCTTGCTTTTCTATATTTGCAATTTTAGAATGACCTCCTAAAGCTATGGTTTCTGAAGCATATAGAGCTTCCGGTAGTACAACTGTTTTGTAGTGTTTCAGTTTTGCATTATGTGACATTACTCTTTTGTTATAGTGATCCCATGTTAGTCTGAATGCTCTATGAAGTTTTGAGGCTCTTTCTGTGTTAGCCAAACTGTCCAATCCTGAAGGAAGAATTATTTCTCCAAGGTATTTAAAAAATTCTACTTGTGATATTGCTCCATACGCTGTTTCTATTTTTTCTTTCTTCTTCTTTTGCTGAAAATTCTTCAGGTACTTGGTTTTATCAAATGATATTTGAAGGCCTGCTTGTGATGCTATTCTGTATAATGTCTCAATAGCATGCTTAGTTTCTTCTTTGTTCCTAGTGATAATCGCTAGGTCATCTGCGAAAGCCAAGCATTTCACATTGATTTTGTTTCCAGCAGTTCCTATGCTAACGCCTTTGATGTTCTTTTCCCACTCTCTGATGACTTTATCTAGAACCAGGTTAAATAGAAGGGGTGAAAGTCCGTCTCCTTGGCGAAAACCTGTTCGTACTTCAAAAGAGTCAGAAATTTCCCCAAGAAACTTCACCTTCGATGTTGTATTGGTGAGAGTCTGACGAATCAGTTCTCTGGTATTCCTGTCCACTTGAAGTTCTTCTAGCGTCTCAAACAGGGTCTGCCTGTCAACAGAATCATATGCTTTCTTTAGGTCCACAAAGGTGACAATTGTGGGGTTGGATCTGCGGATCTTCAAAATCATCTTCAGATTCCATATCTGTTCAGCACATGAACGCCCTTTTCTAAAACCCGCTTGATTTTCACCAATCAAATGGTCTGTTTGTTTCTCTAGTCTGTTCAGAAGAGCTTTAGATAGGATTTTATAGGTCACAGATAATAGGGATAGACCTCTATAGTTGTTTGGATCAGTTTTGTTACCTCTCTTGTGCAATGGATGTATTAACGCGCACTTCCAGTCCTGTGGGATCACTTCTGTTTCCCAAATTGCTTTTAAAATTGCGTGGATTCTTCTGGTGACCTCTTCCCCACCGAGTTTCAACATTTCAGCGGTAATACCGTCTTCTCCTGGTGCTTTGTTGTTTTTAAGAGATTGAATGATTTCAGCTGTTTCTTCCATTGTCGGTGGATGTGAATCTGGATTCGGTGCAGGCTTTTCAAAGTGCATTTTTTCTTTCGGTGGGTCACAGTTGAGTAGGTCCTGGAAGTAATCTGCTAAGATCTTGCAGTTTTCCTTGGTGTTTGTTTCTAGTGAGCCATCTGGTCTACTGAAACATATGCTAGGTGGTTGATAACTAGACAGACTCTCACGGAAGGTCTTATAGAAACTTCTGGTGTTGTTTTTTAGGAAATCCTGTTCTATCTCTATGAGTTTATTCCTGTCGTATGTCCGCTTCTCCCTGCGGATGATCTTAGCTGTTGATTTCTGGATCTTAAGGAATAATTCCCATCGTTCAGTTGTCTGATGTCCGTTCCATTTATTCCAGGCTTTAATTCTGTCTTCAATTGCTTTATCACAGGTTGTGTTCCACCATCTGTGTTTCCTTTTCCTTGGGGGCTGCCCTAACTTCTGTGCTGATGTCAGAATTGAGTTTCTTAAGTCCCTCCAGTCTTTGGGATTTTGCTCTTTTATGGCCTGAAGAAATTCTTTGGCGTTCTGCTTGAGGTGCTCCGGATCCACTCTTAGTAATCTCTTAGTTTTTGGTTTGGATCTATTAGGCTGGAATTTCACTTTGATTTGGCTTAAGTAGTGATCAAAGTCAATCACGCCCCTGCGCACTCTAACATTTAGGATTTCACATATGTTCTGTTTGGACACTGCTACATGATCAATTTGGAATTCTCCTAGTGCTGGATTTGGTGATTTCCATGTTTTCTTCTTGTGTGGAGACCTGGTGAAATATGTAGAGTCATTTATAATTTATAAATTAAATTAGGCTATGTATTATGCGCTATCACCACTTTATTTTGGATTCATATTTGAGGTAATGCTCACCTGCCCAGAGAAGGATTCACTGCCATACGTTTATGACTTAGGGATTGAGGACAGGGATTGTAGCTAGATTAATTTTATTTGAAGGGGATATTTAAGTTAATTGGTTTCATTTGTTAACAAATTATGTTAACCCTGTGAAAATCAGATGTTATAAGTGCATGCGGGGCGCTTACAAGTAGGAAGTAAGGGTGAAAAGAAACCCTTGTTATAAAGAATTCTTAGTTCCATTGTTTCTTAAAATGTGAATGGGTATTTCTACGTTCATTATTTCCATTTTTACGAAGTATGGGGTCAAATGAGTGTGTGTTAGGCACGTGCTATCAGACGCCAATCTTACCTAAGGAGTAATTTGGAAGTAATAAGAATGCATGTGACAGTGGGCTCTTGGGAGTTACGGCTCCAGCATTTGCCTGGAGTTGAGATTGGGAAACCGTGAAAAACAATTTCAAGGAAATATAACGGACGTAGCTTATTCCCATGGCCTTGCGCATTAACTTGTTGATCTTATCTAGTTGGTTGCCGTTGTTTGTAAAATTACTAGTAGGTAACATTATTTATGAATAATGTTATTTATCTGAATGAAAATTGTGGTTTTAAATATAATATAACATAGCCTTTCAGAAAATACTGACACTGTTTCTTTGAAATAATCTAACAAATTTTCTGATCACAAAGGGCCAGGTATCGTTTTTGAAGCTTCTTAGGAACGTTAGGCCCCTTTTATCATTGCCCCCCGTGTCTTGGTAAAGATGACGTTCGTCTCAATACCTATGTTTCTATGATGAGTTTAGTAGTGCCTAGGAGTGTTGTAGACCCTGTAGAATTTTTTATAATTGATATATTGTGCCCTTCAGAGGAGATTGCCGGGGTACATCAACCGAAATGGTAGTCCAGACAGCCCTAACCGTCGAACACACAACCTCAGAAGATCAGATGCACTTCTTTTAGGTTAGGCCGGCACGATAATCGTGGTCCCAAAGGATCGGGTTCTACACGGAGTAAATGTCACAGACACCCAAAGAAGTACACCCTCAAACACAAAGCTAAGAAATGAGAACATCCAGGCTTAAGTAAAATTTCGTGAACATACTGTTTTTATTCCGTAAATTCAAACTCCTATCCTGCTCAGGAGGGTTTAATATCGGCTAATCCGCAAAGCTAGTAAACAAAATAAATAAATAAAGAAATCAGGCCCTAACTGAAACTAAGTTCACCCTCTCTAAGTCCTTTCATACATGAAAAGTAAACAACAACAGCAAAGCTTGGAGCGTGGCATGTAAGGCAATCCCTACACAACTGCAAAAAGTGAATGAAATCCTAAATTTACATTTAACAATCAAGCAAAGGAAGGCCTAGGTTATGGTGGTACCACTTTCGTATTTACAGTTAAATTTACTTCATCTAGCTAAGTACTAACAATACAACAAATTACAGCGAGAAGCGGCACTAAGCAAACAATTACTTCAAAAGCTGATATGACAACCAATTCCTAACCATAAAGAGAACATAGCTTATGACAACACAAATGTAACAACAATGCAGGTACAATAAGTTTAAAAACGTAAATAAATCAACAACAATCAGATTTTCTTTTTAACAATCCTGCGCACACAAATTAAGGCACTCTTTGCCCTTATTTGTCCTCTAAATACTTGTAATTAGGTATATAACTGCGTTGTTATAACTACGTCTGACGTTGTATAAATCAGTGGTCCTCCAGTTACGAACTAATGGTTCGCCCGTGATTTCCGTCGGTCAATATTAGTGTCAGGTAAATCTCAGGTCACTTCCCTCTGGAAATGTTCAGCGGATAGCATCAGTTAGCAAAACAAAATGTAGGTTCAAATTTAGATCAACAGATTATTCATCATTTTAATCACGTAGGTTTAGATAACATAGTTTTCATGATTTATAGCAGTTAACATTGTAGGTTTAGGCTCCCTAATTGGTTTTATGTCGATAACTGATGCCTCTCATGACACAGGCTGAATAAACGTTATTTTTGAGTTTCCTCTGAGATTCCCTCACTTCGACAGTCACTAGAATTCCACTAGTTAACAATTGGCTCGAATGAACAATAACACTTTCGGCTCACCATGGCTCGCATAATACACATCGGTACAAGTCAGGCAACATAGCTCAGTACTGTCCGGAAATAACATTGGGTTGAGGATATCAAATCATCCTTGAAAGTGCGTCACAGGCACAACAATTACACAAATGACTAGCCTTAAAAAATGTCATCATGGTCATTAAATACATGGGGATAAACCTTTTATCATATTCTAAAATCATGAAGTGTTCCTATAAGAACAATCGCTCTCAAATAGCGAACTTGAAACCTGTCATACTAGTCACTCATATAACAAAAACACAGCGTAACTACTGATTGAATGACCTACATTCAGTAGCGTTCCTTGTCATAGCATAAATTCATTCCTCAAAGATCCATGACGTCAGACAACGTCGGAAATAATCAACAAGTCTGTCTCACATATGGAAACACGGGGAATTATGGGTAGAAATAACTGGTTCACTGGCCTGGCCGTGGACGCGTATACGTGTCCTACAGCATTGGTGATCGCCTAACGGCTTATGACAAATCTTGCGTTCAATAAGCACAGTTACACTCTCATTTATAACGGAATTCACACAATAAAGTCCTGAGATGTGGTCCGTGCACGCAGATGATTAAATACACAATTAATAACACACTAAACTGTACCAAGTTTTACGCAGTATAACGATGTAATAGGTTAAAACTGCCAAACAAACTTATACGAGAGATATTCATACATCTCGCAACTGCTTTGGTTTCAAAGGCATTCCTACCATTCTCTTATTTAAAAGTTCATGGGTTAAAATTGCGTGTCTACACCGACACAAATCAAAGTTAAGTTCACAACACGTCACACTCCTGTGCTGTTTAAAATGATACGCTATTATTTGGGTTCGATGCTAGTCCAGTAATATTAATTATTACCCATTATTCCAACTTGGAATTCTGTGGCGTCAGAGTACCACAATGCTTTAACAAAATCTATTCATAAGGGTGGGGAATAAATTTCAATGCACCAAATGATACGACGATAAATATGGTGAAATCGAACGAACGAACGAACGAAGATATTAAACAGTGTGCTTCCGAAATATTTACACGGATGATTATCCATCCCTTGAAGATCAGTCTAAGCTGATAAGAAAATAGCTCCTTAGGCTGTGACAAATTAGTTGGTTCATTGTTGACATCTTAATACAACTCGATGAAGATGCACCAGCGGAATAAAACCACTACACGGTGTAATACAAATGTTTGACCATTCTGATATCTAAATTGAAGAAGGAAAAGACACATGATGAAGCAAAATCTACATTACACTTCCTGATTGGTTGACATTTAAAATTCGGTTGTTAATCTAATCTACCATGCCTTGAATACATTACTGGATCTCCCATCTCTAAGCAACTTCATAGATCGACAGGCTAGAATGAGTTCATATAGATTGGAACAAACAGAATGCTGGAAAGCACAAAGGCCCAATCTAGGACACTGTAAAATTAACTGAGTTATAACAGGGGAAGTACTACACATGCCTTCTGATTACATGATACCAAAGTATAACTTTGAGAAACCATTTGAGACCCAAATAATAAAAAAGGAAGACTGGGATATCAACAAGTGGAAGACCGATAGAGAGGATATAGTGTGGTGGACTGATGGCTCAAAAACTGTAAGTGGTACAGGAGGAGGGATCAACGGGGAAAGACCTGAGAGATCAATTCAAATGAGCCTGGGCAGACACACTACTGTCTTTCAAGCGGAGGTGTTAGCTATCACCACGTGTCTTGAAGAAAACCTGAAAATGAAATATAAAGATAAGAACATTTTCATTTTTACGGATAGCCAAGCAGCCATTAAGGCACTAGAGGCTGTCTGGATAACATCCAAAATAGTATGGTATTGCCACTCAGTTCTCCTGAAGCTCTCAGATTACAACACCGTAAAAATAATATGGGTACCAGGGCATGCAGGTATAGAAGGTAATGAAAGGGCAGATGAACTGGCCAGAAAAGGAGCAGAGATAAATTTTGTAGGCCCAGAACCTGTATGTGGGATCTCTTACAGACAAGCCCGACATGTAATAGGTAAATGGGTACAAAAGAAGCAAATAGAAAACTGGAAAAAGACTCCAGGTTGCAGACTTGCAAAGGAACTGATAAAAGGACCAAACAAGAAACACACTAAACAACTTCTACAACTTAGCAGAGGAAATATAAGATGGGTAGTGGGACTATTGACAGGACACTGCCATCTTAAAAAACACATACATAGAATTGGAGTAATAAGAGACAATATATGAAGGAAATACAATGAAGCAGAAGAATCAGCTGAACACACACTTTTTGAATGTGAGGCGCTGGGAAGAACTAGAATCTCCACACTGGGGCTGCCGGGTGAAGAAAGAGAGAAAATCCTAGAGGACCCAATAAGATTGATCTGCAGCTTTGTGAAGGGAGCAGAGATATCCAGGTGGGAATGAAGGAAACACATGGTAGCAAAAGATCTTGGAGGTCGACGCTAAACAGGAACTTGGAAACGAGAGGCCCCATGTATAAAAGAAGAAGAAGAAGAATATACCATGATAAGACCCTGCACAAGAAAGTGGTACATAACTCACTTTGAACCATCCGTAATTCTCCTCATCCTTCCTTAGGAAATGAGGGGTATTCATCACATCTTGGTAGGAGGAATTATAATGATCGTAGGTCGAAAATCCTGGCCTTTTTCCTCTTCTCGACCATTCTTCCTCGTAGTTTCCTCTTCATCGTTGGGCTTATCTCAGGATATCCGCTTCACAGGGTAGCTGAAGCCATAGTAGACATCAAATATACTGGATTCAACATGTCGTACACGTGGTTAGCAGATAGATGCATGTCTCGAGGGAATATAACACGTGGTTCACAGAATTTATGTTTAATTTTTGGTGGTATTGGAAAACTCTCACTGGCTCGATTCGCAGTTGCAGACAAATACTAGAGAGGCCTTAAAACGTCTGCCACAGGCTTTAAAGATACTCCGGTGGTATCCAACACACTGAGTCTATTACATGGATTGCACAGATCTCAAAATATCACTGCGATCGAAAAGTATTAAATCGCGCACAACTCGTGGCGGATTAATATTTGGCTCTGGCGTATTTTGCGCTAATATAGTACAGTACTAACAGTTCACTTGTGAATATTTCCACCACATGTATTTCGTAGATTTTTCAACAGCGTGGTGTCGAAGATCGTAGGCCACGTGCTGGGTAGAAAAAATACATCGAAAATTCGTAATTTCATAAATTTAGCACTGTCGTGAATTAGACACGCTCGACTAGGTGTTACAATAAATATTGAGCACACGTGAGTGCTTTAAATGCACGATACTTTCAGATACACTTTCACTCCAACTGAATAAGTCGGATTCACAGAAAGACGTGGGTCGATAGAACCAAACGTGTTGCATCCTACCTGGACCGACTGAAACTAGGTGCGTCCTACTTGGACAAATCCAAAACCTGGTGTGTTCATCTCCGGAATAGCGTTCCGACTTCCAAGAAAGTAATAGAGTAGTGCAGTGTTTAGATAAATCCAGTTTGCATATCAGCGATGGAAATACTTTTACCAAATCATTTCAAAGCCACAGTAACGTGGTAAATTTCACAGAGTTACAAATTATAAAATCCTAGGAAGTGTGGTATAAACATACGTATTTATATATCCTCAGGAAAAATATCAGCATGATTCTTAAAAGTCAAAAGAGCATCTTGTAGCATGACAAAACTCAAGCTGGCTTCCGGGTGTGTTCTATGCAGTAGCAATGTAATTACACATTCCTCAAAAGAAAATATCGCCAGGATGAGCACATACGGGCTCAATATGTAGTATCTAATCATTTTCCGGAAGTAACTGCTGAATATAAATGGATTTAGAAACTCCATATTCACGCAGAACTTTGTTAGAAAACTTAAACTTCATTCCTCAAGTCATCAGCTACCCATTTGTTTTCCTGAGTGTGGATTCCTTGTTTGAGTACGTTGGTGGGTTCATGTTCCAAACATATTCCAAGAATAGTATTCACATTCATTGTTAAAGTAATGATTTTCTTCATCCTTATGGCACAGTAGGAAGCATGTTTCATCGACGAGTGTTGCAGTTTTGACAATGTCGTAAAAGTTTCATGAAATACCACCAAGATCATCTCATTGCAATATTTGAAGAAATCAAGACCCACTTCTTCCTTTAATGGAGCTCCATTTCAAACATTGTGGGTTAGAGATAAAGCCGGCCGTTACGCCCCTATTTGTTCCACTTAATTACACTCGTGATTCGCGTTCACTCGCGGTACATTCTCCAGAATCCTCATTTCCAGAAGGAACATTTGCATACCTCCGTGGTTATTGATGTCTCAATTCACGGGAGAATCAGCGTTCAAGAGATTCATTCCTTAAAGTGAATGAAATTCCGATATTGGATGCGTTTCAGAGTGCGAAGGAATGGCTTTAATCTACGAGAGGGTAATAGTTCTTCTACGAGGAGTGAAAATGAACTCTCATTAAGAAGTTGGCATTTATGGTCAGTTGTACACAACCTGGACTTAAGATAAGTTTCGTTACATAGTTATTAAGAAATATGTGCGTTTGTATTAAACGTTACCGACTATTGAGTTAGTAGCCTACGGATTATATGTACTTTGTCCAAATAATTAACATTTCCTGTCATCATTTAACTTTGTTTAACATCTGAATAAATGAACTTACAACTCAAGAACTAGACCATTAAACCTAGTAAATGTGCTAGACACATCAACGTACAGAACGTACCCTAATTTGCTATGCTGGCGCTTGCATCTAACATCTGACTTAGCCAGCATTTAGATTTTGTTGAAATATTACACGCAATTTTTCAGTGCTGTCTAATTCATCTATCATTAGAAGTTTTTCAGTCGGCCAACACGATTGTGCCTATATATTGGCCGGGGAATTACAATGAATTTCCTAGTACATGGAATGAATTTCACGATTTTTATACACTTAATAAAACGCTTCTCACATAATTGGATGACTGTTGTCGTTTGTCAAGCAAACATTATGAGATACTGCTCACTTAGTCTCAATGGGAATGTTTATTAGACTTATGTACAGCGTTATTTAGAGAAATTTCAACTAAACCTTGTAACGAGTCAGATTTTTTAGAAAATTATTATTTTTTTATTCCGAATTCTAACACACTTCTTAAGTGTTGAGTTATTTTTGTTAGTACTGTTTATGTGCATAAATGTGAAACACTTCTGATTCGTTAACATTCATCGTATCAATCTATTGAAGAGATTGCGTTCTAGTACGGTTTGCTATTAACCGCTACTTATGAGATGTCTTATTTACTTGATGAGTTTTTGCAGCTCGTTAGATAGATTAAACACATAAGCAAACACTTCATGTAGTTGTAGTTGTGTATACTTAACTGATTTGCGGCTGTTCCTGTACTCGTGTCCACTACGCTTCACATACTACTGCGTACGAAAAAGGGCACTTTTAATACTATACTTATATTTTAGCCAAAGGAATCCGAAGGTGCATGAAAACACATTTCAAATTTTGTCAGTTTCCAGTTTGAACTTTAGTAACTGCTGTATTAAAAGACGAGATCTTTTCAAATGCTCTTTCTCAAAAAGTCAATTGTAGTTAAATATTGTGTACTTTTGTATTGGCATGTGTTGGTTGCATGTTTTCTCTGCATGCACCACAAATCAATCGTCGAATTGACCACATTTTGCTTTAACTTATTCTATCAGGATATCCGACAAGCATAACCTGCTGTGTATGATGTAAATCACTCAATTACTAAACTAAACAACAATATCAATGATTCAAGTTTTAATATAGCTCATGAAAGGGTTTGTTAAGTCCAGAGCACCCATCATCGTACTCATCTATCATCAGAAGGGTGAGTGGCCAAGGAAATTCTTTTTTAAGGGCAAAGGAACAATCAAATTTCATCAGTGGAAAGCTCTCGACACTTTGGTGAAGGATATGAGCACCATCATGCTTAGGAAGAGAACTGAAGCTTTCATTAGACAATTGTGAATTTACAAGTGTGCCTTTGGACGAATGCCCCCGAATTCGTTCTTCACCCCTGGACTGTAGTTGTGCCTTGTATTTGAGGGCATGTTCTGTGAGAAAAGCTACCATAAAACTAAGACTGAAGTATTCTGGAGGATCTTCTAGAGACAGTGCATATTGCACGTGGTCCTCGTGCAGGTAGACCTAACCTAGGGGCGTGATAATGAAGGCTGTCAAGGAGCTTGCTTCCCAACAATGAGGATCGGGTTGGATTCCACATCTGAGATATCCGAGTCACGTCCAGTTTTTCAGATTTCAGGTAAAACGGAAATAACATCTTGTTTATTGTCATGAGTTTAAAGGCAACGTACATCTATATACAGAGTGGTCCACCAGCCCCTTATTATTTAGTTTTATGAAACCCAACTAACATTACATTTCTCCCGATGGTCGATAATGCTCTGCGCTCTGCCTGTGTGACAGCAATGTAATTGTGCCATGGGTCTAGCAAGGAAAAGACGACCCTAAAGATTTCCGCGCAAAATACTAAGGACCTTTCTACTAACATGTGATTTATTGCACCTGGAAAGAACACGCATACACATAATACGATCAAATTAATAGTTCCGCTACGTGATCTGTAATAGTAGAACGTTATTAACACCATAAACCATAATTGAAGACCTTTACATGGATAAAAATGTTTGAGGAGGAATGCCCACTGTAACTAGTACACGTACAGCGTGCAGTAGCCACGTTGTAGTAGTGGCTGAATCAGTCAAGTTCCGGCTGGACATGGTGGGTGAGAACGGGTAGAATGGTGCTTCGAATCCAGCCGTAGGCATACCTTTTTGAACGACAGCCCGTGCTCTATTTTGAGGGGATGAAATATTAAGCTACACGTGCAAAGTCACATTGCCACATTTATTAACTTTCGATCTATTCCTGTGAAGAGTACGTTGAATTATGCTGATTTATAAAGAAAATACGAAAGAATCAACAGGTAATGCCACGTGCCCTGTAATGACAGAAAGTTAAAAAATCTGACAAGGATATTAACATAACATACCGAAGTGCTGCTCTGGAGGTCCGCGTTCGATTCCCGGCTCTGACAAGAAATTTAATGCTGCTCGGGGGCTGGAACGGGGTACACTAAGCCTCGTGGGGCAAAACTGAGAAGTGGAGGGTTCGATTCCCAGCTTAGCCACCGTGAAAGTAGTTTTCTGTAGTTTCCCACTTCAATTCCAGGCAAATGCCGGGATGGATTCTAACTTAAGGCCACGGCCGCCTTCTTCCCAACCCTCACCCTCAATTGCTAATATATACACTAATACAGACACCGCTAAAGCACAGGATATCAGAGAACTTCTACACACACCCAAGTACACGGGTCTAAATTACTTCCATGTTCTAGCCCCTCAAATAAAACAACTACATATCGATGGAGATTCTGATCGCCAGTGATAGCACGGAAGTATAAATATTTCTGTGAAATTCTCTTGGTATTATTTTGTTAATAAATTCTAACAAAAGGAAGACAACTCTATTTAAGGTGTTTTTATGAAGATGTTTCGTGTATCGCATTCGAACACTCTGTAACGTTCATGGAATCCAACCTGAAATTGCATCTGCTCTCTATATTTCTAGTGCCCCATCCTCAGTAATTACGGTAACTGCTACCTCTTGTTTCATTTATGTCGTAAGACATTGCTAAAGCGGTCGACACAGACGATAAAATGCGACGAAAATAAATTATAAAACCCTCCCCGTAACAATTATCGAACCCTAAATCTTTCAATTCGCAGTCCAACGCGTTACCATTTCACCCACGAATGCATACACATTATATGAAGACAGAAAGTGTAAACTTTTTGCGTTGGACACTTGCCACAGACTGCTCGATCGCATGCTCAGGCTACCTGAGCATCATTGGTTATAAAGGGCGTTGATTTGGCACAGCGTAAGAATAAGAAATGGTTAAACCTGGTGTTACAGAGGGCCTTGATGCGACACATACGGCCGCCTGAGTGAGTCTGAGTTTTCCTTTAAACCAAGGTGGTCAACATCTTGAACACTTGCTACCCTGAATATACAGATCATTATGTCACAGTCCAATCTGGCAAGGTGCCATCGGATAAAAACGGTCCATTTCCGGACCAAATAAAAATAACTCGTTGGAACAGGCTGATACGAGTATGCATCCACTATAAAAGACATTAAGCAAAAATTACTGAGCTCGGGGTTCGAACATGCTAGACCTAAGAGCTGATATCATTTCAGAAATGGTTGATTTAGCCACTTTAGCTACTGAGAGCCATAGTATATTGCTGGCGCGTATTGAATCTATTCGTTGACACTTCCTGTCCAAACGTAAGGTGGCGTCATTCGAAGTTGTGATCGTTTTAATCATGCATGATATTTGAGGTCATTGAAATATCAATGCCACTAATGATTTCAACTATATTCCACAGCTTGAACTCAACGGTAAAATTGTACTAAAGCCGCAAGGAAGCAGGTATTAATGTGTTTAGGATGACTATTATATACGCGTTAGTTGGGTTGCCTTCCTCCACAGAAAATAAAGGGCTGGTGGACCACTCTGTATATAATACGCTAAGGTGAATGTTTCACAAAACTCAAGCTCCTAAACCAGATGGAGTAAGAAGTAGTGGTTTGTTCCAAAATCTTCCAAATCATCTCAATATTACAGCAAAAATCTTGCATTTCTTGAGAAGTCAACGGAAATATATTTATTTGTTTATTAAGTGCTTTTAAACAAATAAACAAGATGATAGCCCCTGGCAAAACTGTGTCACGCACAGCCGTATAACACTCGGGATGGGCGGTCAGTCTGTGCACATGGGGTGCACACAACCCATTGTTCAACCATCAGCAGTGATGAATTGCTCTCTGTATCATAAATATCGACAACTAGCAGTAGTGCCCGGCTTCGCCCGGTAGATTTACTTGTTTTATGGATGATAATGAATACTACTACAGAACTGGCACAAGATACTTAAACTAAAAGAAAAATATATTTTAAAAATATAACTTTCTGTGATGGTGGTAGTGGGGGTGATAAGTAGTAGAGTATAATGGACATAACATTCAGGTCATTTTCCCGTAATGATAATGATAATAATGAATAGGGAAACGGCTATTTATTAACTACAGTACTGATACATGTAATTTACAAACGAATTGAAAAATATGATAAGAATGAGGAGTATGTGAAACAGCAAACACTGCCTAGGGACTATATCTCATTGGCTGTTAGAAAAGTAGAGATCAATACTGTCGTCTTTTGCCTCATAGTGCCGTAGAAAAATTCTCTATAAGACTACGGAAACATTTTCTTAGAATTGTCACCTTTAGTCATTGGGAAACGGCAACATCGCTGGGGTAGGAAAGGACGAAACTAATTGCAGGACATAGGATTCCGAGTGAGAGGCAATTACTACATTGAATTCCAAACTGTCTTTTAAGGCAGAGACGCACTATAGTGAAAGAGCTTATGACGTATTGCTCGGGTCCCAACTGCACGGGCCTGAGAGGATCGTACCAGTGAATCACTCAGTCCTTCGTAACACCACAGTGGTTTGAGGAACGGCACTGTATGAACATCAGCATAGTCAGCAATACCAGATAAGACGTCGGGCTCTGGACAGTCTTCTCATGTCACCTCGCGATGAATCAGCAACTCCCCCCCCCCACTCCTCCTCCCCCCGCCCCTCCAGGACCCAGCTCAGTCCGACATTGCTTCTTCTTACAGGTGCCGGGCTCCTTTCAGTTATCTTTCCTGTCGGCCTCCCTTGGTCAACTCTTGTTCTCTTCCGACCGCGACGGTATTAGGGTATCCGAGGCCTAGGGAGTCTTTCACTTTCCCGCCTTAATTGGCCCTTGTCTCATCTTTCCTTGTACCCTCATTCTTTGAGGGGTCAGCTTTCTTTTTCTTTTCGTAAAATCTCCTGTCTTCTGTTCAAGACTCTCAAGGAGGCAGGGTGTGTGTAGCCCCACCACTTCTGGTGCACTCTAGATAGTGCTAAACCCTAGAGGGCTCATGGCTGGTGAGTTCGGGAGCAGGCAATCCCGAGAGATTCCTGAGCAGGGTCCGGTTTTACCCCTATTTTCCATTGCCTTTGGGGCGGACCATCTCCTCTTTCCTCTTTCTATCTGCCTTTCGTGGCTCTCCTTCCTTCAAGTCGCTCAATTCTAATTTATCCAGGGTTGATGGAATTTCCTTTCCTCCTGTCTTTTATTTCCCTTATAACTTTATTTTGTCCTTATCTTCTTCTAGCCCGTACGTTTTTTAGTTAGTTTTAGTTGTAGTTTCAATTTCACGATCCGCCAAACCATTAGGGGTCGGTAACCTCGGTGTTAGGCCCCTTAAAACAACAATTATCATCATCATCACAACTGGCATTGTGCAATTGGGTTATGGTGGTATTGTAAACTTCCTGTTAAGCCTCTCACCCTTTTGTGTTACAAAAATTATTTGTTGCTAGAAACCTTCCCTGGAATCCACGGCATTGTGCAATTGGGTTACTATGGTATTTAAAACTTCCTGTTTAGTCTCTCACCTTTTTGTGTTACATAAATAATTTGTAGGCAGAAACGCTCCCTGCAATCCACACAACAACTCACCCAACTTTCTTCGCAATTTGGATTAATGGTATATGAACGCATAGGGGACATACATACACTACCACTATTGAGCAAGACTTTATGTGGTGAGATGACTATTACTACAGAACAGGTTCATCAAACTTAGAAACTAATAGAAAGACATATTTTAACAAGAAGTTCCGTGACGAACTAAAGAGCCTACTTTTCTTAAATTTTAAAATTCATGCCATTGATTAATCTATATGGATCTATCTAGAATAATGACAAAATTAAATTGATAATATAGAAATTTCTAATTAGTTCGAAATATTGTATACCTAGCATAATGTAGCCTAATAGAGAACTACAGTTGGCAGCCCTGGTGACTGAATATATTCTTGTTTCCATCTCTTAAGGTACAGAATACAAAATTTGGTTGAAGTCCAATGGATAGCATGGACGTTACATGCAGTTAAACATTGGAACTAACAGCGCGCTTAAAATCATGTTGGCAACAATGACATACATGTATTGGTCAGAAATAATCTGCAATAATATGATCTCTTGTTGTGTTAAGTTTGAATGAAATCCATTTGTTAGTATAGAAGTTACAGGCATTTTAAAATTGGAACTATCAGCAGGCTTAGAATCATGTTGGCAGCACTGACGTATATTAATTACTCCAAATTAATCTAGAATGTCAGGTCCTATACGTGTGCAAATTTTAGAGCTATTGGCTTGCATACTTTCTGATATATTGATATTAGGGTAACACAAATAGAGACACCATTTTTTAACAGTTGGCAACACTGGTTGCTCTTAAGAATACGCATAGTCGTATCTGTTATGGTGCACATAGCACATACAAATTTTGGTTGAAATCCAAATGATAGTATAGAAGCTACATGTATTTAAAGTTGGACCTCTCAGCAGGCTTAGAATCATGTTGGTAGCACTGACGTATATAAGTTACTCCAAATTAATACAGAATGTCAGGTAATATACGTGTGCATAGTTTAAAGTTGTCGGCTTGCATACTTTCTGATATATTGGTATTTGGAAAAAATAAATTGAGAACATTTATTAACAGTTGGCAGCCCTGGTGGATCTTAGGAATACGCTCAGTTATATCTGTTTATGAACACATAGCACATACGAAATTTGGTTGAATTACATTTGATAGTGTAGAAGTTATATGCATTTAAATATTGGACTTATCAGCAGGCTTACAATCATTTTGGCAACACTGCCATGTATGGCCTCCTGGAAATTAAACTGCAATATTATTATCTATACGTGTGCCAATTTTCAAATAGCTCAAATTCATACCTTCCGAGATATCCAACATAGAGCTCAAATTTCAATAGCGATTTTTCAGCAGATGGTAGCACTGAGATCATTTTCAAATATGGCCGTGAGATATTCAGGTATAGATCTTTACTCCTACCAAATTTTGTTTCGATTGCTGCAGCCGTTTAGGAGTTGATAGGGGGGGACACACACACAGCCAGACAGACAGAAGGACAGACAGACAGACAGACAGACAGACAGACACACATTTGCCCGATCTCATAAGTCTACTTTTTCCTCATTTAAAAAAATGTGAAAAGTAGGCTAAAAATCACAGGCGGGGAAGAATGTGGTGTCGCTTAACTTCTGACACGATTGGTTCAAGGGCCTTAAAACGTGATTTTCTAGTCCCGCACATTTCACCGAAGTACTCGTTGGGTTCCAAGGGGTTTGTATACACAATTTGGTGGAGATCGGTGAAACGGTGTAGATTTGTGCCAAAGGGCCTAAATGCAGGGAATGGAGTGGTCTGTCCGAAATTTAAAGTGGTTAGTGTAACCCGCTGGGTTCCAAGGGGTAGGTATACAAATTTCTGTTCACATCGGTGGAATTGTGTAGATTTGGGCCAAAGGGCCTAAATGCAGGGAATTGAGTGGCCTGTCCGAAATTTCAAGTAGTGAGTGTAATCCGTAGGGTTCCAATGGGTAAGTATGCACAATTTGGTTCAAATAGCTGAAACGGTGTAGATTCTTGTCTATCCAAAATTTCAAGCTGACAGTGTTACTCTTCGGGTTCCAAAGGATAACTATGTAAAATTTGGTTCAGATCGAAGAAACGGTGCAGATTTGTGCTAAAGGGCCTAGATACAGGAAACGGGGTGGTCTGTCCGAAATTTCAAGCAGACAGTGTTACTCGCCGGGTTCCAAAGTGTAAGTATGTAAAATATGGTTCAGAAGGGTGAAACGGTGTTGTTTTTTGCCAAAGGGCCTAAACGCAGGGAATGGGGTTGGTTTGTCCGAAATTTGAAGTGGACAGTGTTACCCGGTGAGTTCCAAAGGATAATTATACCAATTTTGGTTCAGATCGGTGAAACGGTGTAGATTTTTGCCAAAGGGCACCGGAACGATGTGGTCTGTTCGAAATTTTAAGTAGACAGTGTTACTCGTCGGGTTCTAAAGTGCAAGTACACAATTTTTTGTTCAGAACGGCGAAACGGTGTAGATTTTTTCCAAAGGGCCTAAATGCAGGGAATGGTGGGGTCTGTTCGAAATTTAAAGTAGACAGTGTTACTCGTCGGGTTCTAAAGTGTAAGTATACAAATTTAGGTTCAGAGCGGCGAAACGGTGTAGATTTTTGACAAAGGGCCTAAATGCAGGGATTGGAGTGGTCTGTCTGAAATTTAAAGTGGACAGTGTTACTCGTCGGGTTCCAAAGTGTAACTATTCAATGTTCGGTTCAGATCTGTGAAACGGTGTAGATTTTTGACAAAGGGTCTAAATGCAGGGAATGGAGAGGTCTGTCCGAAATATAATGTAGATGGGGTTACCCGCAGGGTTCCAAAGGTTAAGTGCACAAATTTTGGTTTAGATCGGTGAAACGGTGTAGATTTGTGTAAATAACAGACAGACAGGCAGTTAAACATTGAGCTTTATATACAGTCTGGTCCACCAGCCCCTTATATATATATTTTTTTTTTTGGAGGAAGGCAACCCAACTAACGCGTATATCACAGTCATCCTAAAAACATTAGTACCTGCTCCTTTACGTCCATTGTACAACTTTACCGTTGAGTACATCCTCGCGAATATAGTAGAAATCAATACTGGCAGTGTTCTTTCAATGACCTCAAATATAATGCATGATTGAAGCGATCAGAACTCCGAATAACACCTTCTTACTTTTGGACAGGAAGTGTCTACGGATAGATTCAATACGTGCCAGCAATTCACCATGGTTCTTGGTAGCTATGGTGGCTAAATCAAGAATTGCTAGAGTAGCGTCAACGAAGTCGCATTGTAGTAGGTTCGAACCTTGAACAAGTACATGTTTTGCTTAATGTCGTTTATTGTGGGTGTATTGTGGACGCATATCTATCTGTTCCAACGAGTGATTTTTATTTGGTCCTCAAAAGGACCGTACTTATCCGATGGTACGCAGCCAGAGTGGACGACGACATAATGATCTGTAGTACGAAAGCAAGTTATCTCGTATATTCAAGGTAGCAAGGGTTCGAAATTGTGACCACCTTTGTTTAAAGGAAAACTCCGACTCACTCAGACGACCCACATAACAAATAGATTTTTGATGTGGGTAGGCTCATGAATAAATACATCAGACAGAAACTATAATTTATTTCAACGGCGTCTGAGCGAAAAGCGCTTGCTATACACTTACAGTAATAGTTAGTGAGGATTTAAGGGGCGGAACTACGAGGTCATCTGCCCCAAACATACAGTAAATACAGATAATTATAACGTTATTGGTTTTACGTCCCTTTTAACTGCTCTGGCTTTTAGATACGCCAGGGTGCCGTAATTTTACTCCGAAGGGGATTTTCAACGTGCCAGTAAATCTACTGACACGGCTCCCTCGCATTTGCTGGCCCTCAAATGCCAACTGACTGCGCCAGGATACGAACCAGCAACCTTGGACACAGCAAGCGAGAACGTTACCGCTGAACCTCGCAGCAAGGCAGTAATTACAGAAAAAATGAAAATCCACAGCCTGCTTCCAGTCTCCGACCGGGTCAGGAATGGAATGAATGAAGCCCCCATCTAGCGGCGAGGATATGAACTGTGCCGGCTGCCGAGGCCTGACGCACTCCTCTGGGGCAATGATTAAATTAATGACAGATGAAATGAAATGATAGTGGAGAGTGTTGCTGGAATGAAATGTTGACAGGGAAAACCGGAGTACCCGGAGAAAAACCTGTCTGCCTCCGTTTTGTCCAGCACAGATCTCACATGGAGTGACCGGGATTTGAACCACGGACCCAGCGGTGAGAGGCCGGCGTGCTGCCGCCTAAGCCACGGAGGCTTAGTAATTACAGAACGTGTCATATTATTATTCTGGGATAAATATTGAACTATTAAAATTCTAATTATCACGAATAGAGTCGCCTCCGTTGCGTAGTGGTCAGCGTCATTAGCTGCCACCCCGGACGTCCTGGGTTCGATTTCAGGCCCTGCCACGAAATTTGAAAAGTGGTATGAGGACAGGGACGGGGTCTACTCAGCCTCGGGTGGTCCAAATGAGTAAAGGGGTTCGATTCCCACCTCAGCCATCCTCTAAGTGGTTTTTCGTGCTTTCCCACTTCGCCTTCGGGCAAATGCCGTGATATTACCTACCGTACGTCCACGGCCGCCTCCTTCCCTCTTCCTTGCCTAACCCTCCCGATCTTTCCCTCCCTTTCCATCCCTCAAGAGGACCCTGTTCGCTTTGCAAGTGAGGCCGCCTGGGCGAGGTGCTGATCCCATCTCCCCGTTGTATCCACCAGACGAGATGTTTCAAGCTTCAGGACACTGCCCGTAGAGGCGATAATTATGGGATCCCTCGCTGAGTCTGTGGGAAAACCCAACCTGGAAGGTAAAATCAACTAAAAAATAATTATAACGAATGGTATCCATCCATGGTTTAGAACAGTATTTAGGGAAAATAACCATTTAAATGAGACAAGA
Organism: Meconema thalassinum; assembly: GCA_946902985.2. Lineage (NCBI taxonomy): Eukaryota > Metazoa > Arthropoda > Insecta > Orthoptera > Tettigoniidae > Meconema > Meconema thalassinum. Next base: position 721,922,383 of record OX336389.2, read on the forward strand.
TAATAACTTTCCCTATCGTCTTCGTAGATAATGTGAACAAAACCAAGTTGAAATCTTGCTGTACGAGGTAGGGAGGGTATAATAAAATACTGTAGTTAAAAAGAATTTTAAAAATCTGCCGTTGGATAGTCTTGAACCCGGGATCTTCGAAAGAGCGAGCGGGTGCAATAACACTTGCACACATTTCCAACACACTCTGGAGGTTTTTGTTGCGCTTCTTATTAACGCGTGTGGTAAAATATTCAATTATTACAGTTAGATCTTAAATATTGATTGGAATGCATTCATTCAGTACCTGGCATGATTTCTAATTTACTTAAAGCAATTTTCCCGACCGCTTTGCGTTAGTATGGCGAATGAACTGCAAATAATACCCTCAAACGACAGCCCTTCGGTTTTATTCCATACAACGTAACGTACAAAATGTTAGCGTGTGATACACTCCGGTCATACAAGCAGGTGTACTGACGAAGGGAACAGAATCATACAGGATTTTGTACCAGCAATCACAGCAGCTTCTTTGCCAGCGAGTGTCGTGTGATACGGGTCTAAAGATATGCTAAGACTTTTTGTTAAATTTTAATAACAAAACAAGATGTTCGGTAAAGAACGTATAGCCTATTTTCTCCTAAGTGCATGGGTATTGTTATAACTCTTTGTCCTTTTCAAGGAGTATAATTGAATGTTGGTTGTATTAGCTTCTTGAAATACAATGTGATATATGGATACATGAATATGAGGTGCCCTTTGCTTGTGCTACCTCTGTAAATAAAATATTCAATTCGGTTTCACCGTGTTTGAATTGATATAGGGAATCAATTTTCACAAATTTATGGCCGCTATCTGCAAACTATTGGGCTGATGACCTTGTAGTTCAGTCAACAGATGCTTCCCACAAAAAGGTATGTTGTTGAAGCACTTGGTAGAGATCAAATGATTAGGTTGGTCATAATTTGATTTAAGCTTTTAACATTTGGGTGGCCGCCATTCCGTTTCCGTCAAGATGGCGGTAATATAAAACATGACACTGAGGTGGCCTTTGCTAGTGCTACCTCTGTACTAAACTTCCTTCCATTCGGTTTCACCGTGTTTGAAAAGATAGGGGGAATAAATTTGCACACATACATGGCCGCCATACGCAGATTATTGGCCTGATGATCTGTAGTTTGGTCAAAAGATTCTCTATACATAATGACATGTTGTTGCAAAATTTGTTAGAGATCAGATGATTAGGCTGGTCGTAATTTGATTTAAGCTTTTAACATTTGGGTGGCCGCCATTACGTTTTCGTCAAAATGGCAGCGATATAAAACATGACACTGGAGTGCCCTTTGCTACTGCTACCTCTGTACCAAATTTCGTTCAATTCGGTTTCACCGTTTTTGAATTGATAGGGGGAATCAATTTGCACACATACATGGCCGCCATCTGCAAACTAATGGGCTGATGGCCTTGTAGTATAGTCAAAAGATGCTCACCATATAAATATATGTTGTTGCAAAATTTGGTAGAAATCGGATGATTAGGTTAGTCGTAATTTGATTTAAGCTTTGAACATTTGGGTCGCCGCCATTACGGTTCCGTCAAGATGGCGGCGATATAAAACATGGCACTGAGGTTCCCTTTGCTAGTTCTACCTCCGTACCAAATTACGTTAAATTCGGTTTCACCGTGTTCGAATTGATAAGGGGGGGGGGCAGACATTCAGAGTACACACACTCACACATACACACACACACACAGACACACAGTCACACACACACACAATTTTTGGCCCTGTGTAGATCTCATAAGTCTACTTTCATTTTTTGCAAAAATCGAAAGTAGGCTAATAATACCATGGGAAATTCTAAGGAATACGTATACTTCGATGCAAGCACTGGCGATCAGAATATCCTTCGATATGTTGTTGTTTTGTTTCATTTGAGGGGCTAGAACATAGCGGTCATTTAGCCCCGTTTACTTGGGTGTGTGTGTAGAATTTGTGTGTAACCTGAGTTATTGCGGGCTCGTAATGATGTGTGTATTTGCAATTAAGGATTGGGAAGGAGGCGGTCGTGTCTTTGAGATAGAATCCGTCCCGGAATTTGGCCGGATTAGAAGTGGGAAACCACGGAAAACCATTTCCAGGGTGGCTGAGGTGGGAAATGAACCCTCCTCTTCACATATTTGCTTCACTAGGCTAAGTGTACCCAATTTCAGCCCTCAGACAAGTATTACATTTCTTGATCGAGCTGGGAATCGAACCCGGACCTCCGGAGCGACACTTCGATATGTTATGTTAATATTCATGCAAGTTTTGAATTTTCTGTCATTACAGGTCACGTGGCATAACGTACTAATTCGATCGTATTATCTTTATAAATCAGCAAAATTCAACTTAACTTACTCTTCACAAAAATACGTCGTAAGGTTTTACATGTGGCAATGTAGTTACATCCCCTCTAAAATGGAATGTGGGCTTTCGTTCAAAAAAGTGTACCTATTACGGGATTCGAAGCACCATCCTACCTGCTCGCGCCCACCACTTACGGTCAGGTTAACCCTCTCAGCCACCACATATGGTAGATACCGCTCGCTAAACTTACTCTAGTTACTGCAGCCGTCCCACCTCAAACGTTTAAGTCCATGTCAATGTCTTAAACCATGGTTTATGGTGTTGTTTTAACTTTCTACTATTACAGATCACGTGGCGTAAGCTATTAATTCGATCGAATTACGTGTTTGTGTGTTATTTCAAGGAGCAATAAGTCATATGTTAGTAGAATGGGCCGTAGTAATTGGCGGGGAAAAGTTTACGGTCGGATTTTCTTTGCAAGACCCATGACCCAATACATTGCTGTCACACAGACAAAGCGCAGAGCTATATTGACCATCGGGAGAAATGCTATATTAGTTGGGTTTCATAAAACTAAATAATAAGGGGCTGGTGGACCACACTATATATATAGATTTGTTTAATAAGTGCGTTTGATCAAATGAACATATTTATAGAAGCCCGCATAACAGTAAAGCCAGGCCGCATAATAGTGATGGTTTATAGACATGTGAGAATTCTCGCACTGGTCCGCTAGTTCACATGATTATATCTAGACTAACAAGAAGTTCCGTGACGAACTAAAGAGCCTACTTTTCTTAAAATTTAAGATGCAATCCTATGATTTATCTATATGGATCTATCTAGAATAATGACGAAATTAAGTTGGTAATATCGACATTTCTAATTATTTCGAAATACTGAATACCTGGCATAATGTAGCCTAATAGAGAACTACAGTTGGCAGCCCTGGTGACTGAATATATTCTTAGTTCCATCTCTTAAGGTACGGAATACAAAATTTGGTTGAAGTACAATGGATAGCATGGAGGTTACATGCAGTTAAACATTGGATCTAACAGCGCGCGTAAAAGCATGTTGGCAATAATGACATACATGTGAAAATGAAAATCCACAGCCTGCTTCCAGTCTCCGACCGGGTCAGGGAATGGAATGAATGAAGCCCCTATCTAGCGGCGAGGATGTAAACTGTGCCGGCTGCCGAAGCCTGACGCACTCCTCTGGGGCAATGATTAAATGAATGACAGATGAAATGAAATGATAGTGGAGAGTGTTGCTGGAATGAAATTTTGACAGGGAAAACCGGAGTACCCGGAGAAAAACCTGTCTGCCTCCGTTTTGTCCAGCACAGATCTCACATGGAGTGACCGGGATTTGAACCACGGACCCAGCGGTGAGAGGCCGGCGTGCTGCCGCCTAAGCCACGGAGGCTCGACATACATGTATTGGTCAGAAATAATCTGAAATAATATGATCTATTATTGTGTCATTTTGAATGAAATCCATTAGTTGGTATAGAAGTTACATGCATTTTAAAATTGGACTTATCAGCAGGCTTAGAATCATGTTGGCAGCACTGACGTATATTAGTTACTCCAAATTAATGTAGAATTCCAGGTACTATACGTGTGCAAAGTTTAGAGCTATTGGCTTGCATACTTTCTGATATATTGATATTAGGGTAACACAAATAGAGACAGCATTTATTAACAGTTGGCAGGCCTGGTTGCTCTTAGGAATACGCATAGTCATATCTGTTATAGCACACATAGCACATACGAAATTTGGTTGAAATCCAAATGATAGTATAGAAGTTACATGTATTTAAAGTTGGACATCTCAGAAGGCTTAGAATCATGTTGGTAGCACTGACGTATATAAGTTACTCCAAATTAATATAAAATGTCAGATACTACACGTGTGCATAGTTTAAAGCTGTCGGCTTGCATATATTCTGATATATTGGTATTTGGATAAAATAAATTGAGAGCATTTATTAACAGTTGGCAGCCCTGGTGGATCTTAAGAATACGTTCAGTTATATCTGTTTATGCGCTCATAGCACGTACCAAATTTCGTTGAAATCCTATTGATAGTGTAGAAGTTATATGCATTTAAAATTTGGACTTATCGGCAGGCTTATAATCATTTTGGCAACACTGCCATGTATGGCCTCCTGGAAATTAAACTGCAATATTTTTTATCTATACGTGTGCCAATTTTGAAATAGCTCCCATTCATACCTTCCAAGATATCCAACATGGAGCTCAAATTTCAATTGCAATTTTTCAGCAGTTGGTAGCACTGACATCATTTTCAAATATGGCCGTGAGATATTCAGGTATAGATCTTTACTCCTACCAAATTTTGTTTCGATTGCTGCAGCCGTTTAGGAGTTGATTTTTATACACACACACACAGCCAGCCAGCCAGACAGACAAAAGGACATACAGACCGACAGACACACATTTGCCCGATCTCATGTCTACTTTTTCCTCATTTTTGCAAAATGTGAAAAGTAGGCTAAAAATGTGTGTAGAAGCAAAGTTTGGTACAGCATACAGAACTTAGGTAAACGGTGCGATATCAATGTAAACAGGTAAGATATTACAGAATATTAATCGATAGGGGAGTTAAATTTTTGACTATTTTCATTTTATGAAAAATAGGCTTATGAGATTACCTTTTGTCCGTATGTGTGTCTGTGTGATGTGTGTGGGTCCCCCTCTAATAACTTCTAAACGGCTAGAGCGATTTGAATGAAACTCGGTAAGGTCATAGCACCATTTTAGCGAACCCCGACTATGCCATTCAAATTTTATTACGTCTCAACAATCCAACATGGCGGCTGTGCGAAGTATTTCACCAGCATTCAATATCTCCGAAACTATTACCGATATCACCCTGAAATTTTGTACGGTGATAAAGGGCACTAATGGAAGTTCACCAATGAGACTTTCAAAAAGCTGGTAACTATAAAACCATCATGGCGGCCAAGCGAAGTTGAGACTTTTAAATAGACTTTTCTCGCGATTTGACCATCCAAACGCAATGAATCTTGGTACAGCAAATGTTTATACACATTGTAATGCACTGGCATCTAATTTAGTTACATTTCCTACATAACCTCAAGACGGCTGTGAGAAATATTTCAACGGCATTCTATATCTCCGAGACTATTACCGATATCACTCTGAACTTTTGTACGGTGATAAAGGGCCCTACTGTAAGTTTATCTATGCCACTTTCAAAATCCTGTAGAGTACAAAACGAACAGGGCGGCCAAGCGAAGTTGAAACATTTTAACCTTTTCACTCCGGTCGGGAGCCATGCCTCAGAGCCGGTCGACTGCTCTAGAAGTCGTGTGTCTTTCGGCTGTTCTCCGTTTCGCTACGGTAGACTGCTGGGGAAGTTTGTCCTTGTAGATATCTCGTGGCTGCCTTGGGAGTCTATAGTTACGGCTCTGGTCACCAGATGGCAGGAGAAACAGTTCGAAGACGAAAGCAATGTGTCCGGTATGCTACTCACTTCGCGCCTATTTGCTCCCTTGTGCTGACGTGCTTGTGCTTCTCGTTTTATCGTTCAGTCGCATTGAAATTGTGAAAGTTCTGATGACGGAGGAATGATATACTGCGGAGGAAGCTCTTGCCCTCATACTCGGTAGTGACTTTGAAGATGACGATGGTAGTGATTTATCATCTGATTCTGGTGACGGAACGACTTCAATCACATCTTCTATTTCAGGCACTTTTTCTACTCCAGTTACCGCTTCGCCGTCTACAAGGTCGGCCTACTTCGACGATTCGACTGAAGATGAAGATAGTGAGTATGAAGATCAGGGGCCTGAACCACCGAACAGAAAACTAAATTTAATAAAGAAGAATCTGAACCCGTAGAAACTTAAGTTGGATGCAGCTAATTCCGGACTGAAAAATTTAGTGGACTATGCTAGCGTGTTAAGTTTCTTTCAGCTGTTTTTAACACGGGTATCATAACTCTTCCGTGCGATGAGACTAATGGATACTTTTCTCAGAAGGTGGCTGCAGGTGGAGTTCCGGACAGGGTACAGAAAGAATGGAGGGATGTGAGTGTGAGTGATATTTACATTTTTATTGCCTCGATGTTTATTATGGCGAGACTAAAAAACTGAGCATGTCGGAATATTGAACTGAGAACCCAATTCTTCAAACACATATTTTTCCTAGGTTGCTATCTCGACACCGGTTTCAGAATCTCTTGAGATTTCTGCATTTTTCCAATAATGAAGAGCCTCATAACAATGACTGTTTGTACAAAGTACGTTCTGTGATCAAACATTTTAGAGAGCTTGAAAACTTTAAAACTTGTGCATAGATGAAAGTCTTCCTTTATTCAAGGGCAGACTAAAAATCAAGCAATATATTCCCGCTAAAAGAAGCCGCTTCGGAATCAAGATATTTGTTATTTGTGACGTCGTGACCAATTATATATTAGATTTCATTGTATATTGCAGTTCAGCTACGGACATAAAGAAATATGACATGGGTATCTAAGGAGACACTGTTGCAACATTGATGGAGCCATATTTACGGAAAGGACACACCCTCTATTGCGACAACTGGTACTCAAGCCCCGCCTTGTTTTGTTGGCTGTATGACAGGGCAACCAATGCTTGTGGCACAGTGAGGCACACTAGATAAGATATACCTACAATGGCGGAAAAGCTGATGAAAGGCGAGCTCACTTTCTGCTATGCGTCAAGTCTACTATTGGCACTAAAATGGTGCGACAAGAAAGACGTTTGGATGCTCTCGACATTTCGCAGTGCACAAATGGTGGAAACCTCGAAGGTAGATCGTAAAACTGCCAAGAAAAAATTGAAACCTTTGTCAGTCGTAGATTACAATAAATCAATGGGACCTGTGGACAGAAGTGATATGGTACCGTAATGAAGACGGTGGAAAGCATAAGAAAATCATCTAAGTGGTACCGCAAGCTGTTGATTCATATAATAGATATGACACTTTTCAACTCCTATTGCCTCTACAACAGATTTGCGAAGAAAATAAGTAATGCAAAGTTCCAAATGGGAATCATCCAGGAAATACATGAAAAATACAGTCTTGAAATAAGACGCTCCGGTGGAGGAAAGCGATCTGATCATCCCTCGAGATTGACAGCAGGACCTCATCTTCCTGACGAGTCGAGTACGTACAGTACTTGTATTGCCTGTAAAGCACAGAAGAAGAGGAAAATGTGTTGTAAGGAATGCAATGTAACATTATGCGCCTTTCCCTGTTCCAAAACTTATCAAACGCAGAATAACTTCTAAAAACAATTGTTGACTTATGGCTAGGGCTCGGATCGATATGCTCGATAAAATCTCCAGATATGCTCGATAACCATGTGTTCTATGCTCGATAGATATGCTCGAAAACCCATTATATGCTCGATAGATATGGTCGAAAACCCCATTATACGCGGTTAAATATGCAGAATATGCTCGAAAAAAGATACATTAAAATCTATAGAAAGGGAATTGGAACGAAAAAACCAACAACATACCTTTATATACGAGCTTTATTTTCTAATTGTATGTACGATACACTGCAATATACTTGCATTCAAGTTTTTCAAGTATATATAAGAGAAGTTTTCTAATAAAAGTTACAGTTTAAAAGTTCATTTAAAAATATTCAGAATTAGGCGATTCAATGAAGTAGATATGCATTGGTCTGTACAACAAGAATTTTTTCTATGTTTTCAGTTTTGAATGATTTTATTAAATCAGTCAATACATGTTTCAATGATGAGAACGACCTCACTAAAAGTTCAAAACCTGCAGTTCTATTATTCGCACCAGTAGGCTTTTCAATAATTATTTCTGTTTTCGAACCTTAAGGATGGTCAGGGCCCGAATTGGGGGGAATTCGAAGAAAAATAAACTGTTTAGACCGAAACCCACAAGAATATGCATTTATATGCTTCTATTCTGAAAACCGTGGTTTTATGCATTTATATGCTCGATAAATTTCAATTCAGTTGGCCCAGAGAGGTGAGAAACCAGGGGAAAGGCTTCTTTCAATGTGTACTATTCAGGAAAAAAATATGCAAATATGCTCAAATCCGGGCCCTACTTATGGCATTCAAATTAATATAGGTAAACAATTTGTAATCTCAAATGTATTATTAATCTGAAATTAATGACTATGTATAATTATATGTAATTAGTAAAATTGAAATGCAGGTAGCTGAAGATAAAATTTACAATATGAACAACACAGGTCTTTAACTTCGCCAGAACTTCTAAAAAATTGTTAAACGATGTACGCACATTAATGTAGGTAAAAAAGTCGTGATTTAAAGTAACCGTTTACCTATTTAAAATATAATATGTACTTAATAAATCTGAAATAATGGGAACTAAAAATAAAATTTACAATAAACTCAAAACAAACTTTTAACACCGCCAGTGCCGTGTCCAAAGCTACGGATCTAAAAGGACGATGGAATGCTTTGCCGGAATGAAAAGTGCTAAAAATACAATCATAAGCATTTGACCGAAAATGCATTAAAAAGAAAATAAAATGCCTTTAAATGTTGCATGTCCTCTCCTCGCGTCGCTAGCCGATTGCAGACGGGAGAGCGGAGCGAGAAAAGTATCCCGTACAAGTGGGCTCGGTGAGCCGCTCGTTGCTCACGTCCACAGAATCACGCCATTGTACTCGCTACGCCGGAGTGAAAAGGTAGACAAATCTCGCGATTTAACCATCTGAGCGCAGTGATATATAGTCCAGTAATTGATTATAATGTACATATTGTAATGCAGTAGCATCTAATTTTGTTCAATTGTTTAAATATACTCAAGATGGCGGCTGTGAGAAATTTTAAAATCAATTTTTTATTGCATGTATCGTTATCATGCGATTGAAATGAAAGTTTGAATAATGAACCTACGCAATAATTTTCTTTTAATGGTACATAACTCTATGGCCTATAGGCTACATATAACTAGAAAAAAATGCGAACCACCCGAAATATCTGGACGGTTCTCAATATCTACGAATCTTTTACAACAATCTTTTATGTTCATGGAAGCTATGAACATAAGCTCACCTAGAGGACTTTCAATAACCTGGTGAGTACAAATCCAACATGGCGGCGATGCGAAGTAAAATTATTTAGATGCACGTTTCTCGCGATTTAACCATCCGAGTGCACTGAAACTTGGTACGGTAAATGTTTATACAAATGTTAATCCACTGGCATCTAATTTATTTCGATTGGTTTCATAATCACGAGATGGCAGCTGTGCGAAATTTTTAAATCTCTCTTTACTTCTTGTGTCCTAATCATGCGATTGAAGTTTGAATATTACTCGTACACAATAATCTTGATCTAATAATACATAAATCTCAGACCTATATACATAAAAAAATCCAACATTGCAACCATGCGTAAAATTAGAGAGTTCTCAATATCTACGAATCTATTACAGCAATCAAACTGAAATTTTGTATGTTGATAGTGGCAATTAACACAAGTAGATTACATTAAAATAGGCTTTAGTCCTTCGCGGAACTACTTGTTACAACATTCTAACGGAATTAGTACTATACGTTTTTTGCACGGATTGGTGCTAATACACCATTGTATGATATTTTACACCTTGTCCAGTGAAAGAAACATGAACTGGAAATGGTTCACCTTGACTGTGCCCACGTCGGAATGTGGCGGGAAGTATCATTATACACTCCCCGGGAGACATACCATGCCCAACATTGGTCAATATAGGATGTTAACAGCCACCAGGACGTACCGTCTGTTGCAATGTGACCAGCGGCGTGTGCATACGTGCCGTAACTATCGCATGGATTGCCGTGTCTCCATTATGTCAATGGCAGCGTATGCAACTGCCATGTGTGGGATCTGGTTTCGTTGTTGTGCCATTCGCGGTAGGTTCCAAAGGCCCTAACTCTGTTAGCTTCGCTCGGTGTAACGAGGGTGTGTATTTTGTGCAAATTCGTAAGGACTGTAGTATAGATGGGTTTAGTATGACTTCGAACCATCATGATGGAATCTCACATCCGATGAGAAATAAAGACGGCCTATGTAAACATATTTTATCGTCTGAAAGACTGTCCAGAGTTGTTCCAATTTATAATTGGCCCATTATAATAGTGATCATAACTAACACATGCATTTTTTTCGAGGAGTGTTATTTATTTATTATTCATATACTGTATTATATACATTGTACCCCACTCAGTCATTGGGGATATTCGTGTTGAATGACCGAAGAGGTACAACTGACAGTTCGCATACGGAACACTGAAAGAATCACTTCAAAACATTACATTTTTAAATGTAAAAACACCTATCTTGGTCCTGTCCCATTAGATGTGATTGTGCCAGAGGTTCCTTTAGGAATACCTTTAGGTCTTTCAATCATTACTGACTGTGAGGTTAACAGTTCAGTACATTTGCAAGTTTTATGTTTAGGTTCAGCAAATTAAATTAACGTAATGAAAGCCCTCATCCCCTACGTTATTGTGACGTACCTACCTTACAGTCTACCTACTTGATGGCCGTACAGTAGGTTTATTGGATACATCAGCATACAAGGGCACGGAAACCATTCCACAGGTGATTTGCATAGAGTGATAACGAACATGGCTAATAAATTTAAGTCTCGGGTGCCACAGTTAGATGTCAGTCTACAAACGGGGGCACGTAGGAGCTGCGTGAAACCATCTATGGCTGAACATTACTCCAGGTTTCTAACAAGTAGCTGGCTGAATGTGACTGCATTAAATAACTGAGTCGTCATGCCTCTCTTAGGAGTATTCCCATATACAATCTAGGGTGAATATTGTTCGCAGCCTTTTCTTTACGTGAGAGATCCTGTGGGGAACGTCATGTGATTTTAAAAGAAGAAAGACCGGGTAAATAAATATTCAATATCAGCACTCAGTGTGCATGAGAAAAGCCCAACGAAATTCGAAATATATTACGCCACTGAAGGATGCCATCCCAGTAACCTTGATTATCAACATCATTGTTATTGAGTTAACACATTTGGTATTGACTGAGGCGTCCAATATAATCAGTATTAACCATAACATGATAGCATGAGATCACGTCTTCCACGTTAGTGCTTAGCATTGACAGTAATAAGTGAGCTCAGAGCTTGCTATCATTTTGTTGAACGATTGCAAAATGGCTAGGATGATTAGATGTAATAATTATATTGGAAATATAGTCATTGAGACATAATCATTGACATGTCTTCGGTTGGGTACAATTCTCACCAGCGAAAATACAGTACACCTCTGCAACGACGCCAAAGCCGCAGAAATAAAACCACTAAATTATTTTGATGCTTAAAGCAAAGAGTTGAATTACACGACCAGCTCACTCGCTATCCGAGAAACGTCGATATCACCATGTAGATCCAGCAGTGAATATGGAGCCCTCCGCTGAATAGATAATGTCATACGTCACCTGCTATTCACGACTAGGTAATTGAAAAAAAATGAATATTATGAAGCTTGCAATGTTGAGTAGTAAGAAAATCCTCCTTTATTTAAGAAGTTCGTCTTGGATAAGGATTGTAGTGGTGGTGATTGCTGCTTCAATGGACAAACCATTCAGGTACTCTGTCCCTCCATCAGCAAATAGTAACGTACTATTGATGTTTGAATCGTTATCGTGTTGGAAACAATTTTCAGTTTTGTCTTAGTAAATGAATTTAAATGCTTTTCATTCGATCAGGACGATTGTAACCAATTATAATCCATGGCATTCCTTAACACTAACAGAAAATACATACCATTAATAAATAAGCTTGGTTTACTAGTTTTGATCGTCAAGTGATCATCGTCAGATCTGGCTGTCACCACGAAGACACACTTTCAATTCCCGGCCCTGCCAAGAAATTTAATTCTGGTTTGAATGCTGTAACGGGGTACACTTAGTCCCTTGATGCAAAACTGAGAATAAGCGGGTTCAATTCCTACCTCTGGCAAATTCGAGGTGGACTTCCCAGGATTCCTAATTCTACTCAAGGAAATTTCCTGGTTGGTACTGTGCCAGTATTTTGGCTAGTAATAGAACACTGGTATGTTTAGGAAACATATTTTGCATTTTTATGACAAGATTCCAACTTGCAGTGAAGAGTTATAGCAAGCAGACGCGCGGTTACGGAAATGGATAGGCAACCCTGCAACGCATCGCAAAACATATGTTTTGGAGAGGTATAGTTAGTTAACAAGATCGCTGCCTTATAAGCATGGCATACATACATACAATTATTAACCAATACAGAGATTACAGAAGGGATCGACGACATGGAAATACTATGATATACATGAAGGAAAGATTTGAAGATATTTATGGAATTACCAATGCTTTTATAATTCTATCAGATGTTTATCGCAATTATGGTATGCCAACTTCGATTCATATATCGACCGGACCGAGTTGTATTATGGATATGATAAGTCCAGCTCAAAGCAGCACGGGTTTGAGACAGACAGTTGCTTGTTGGCTCGGTCAGAGCAATAATCTCCAGTATCATTAATATATTTGTGCGATATGTGACAGTACGGGACGGTACAAGTGCGTCTCTGCTTTCAAGCAGACGCGGGAGAGACACTTGGGACGACCGTATACCCAGTGTATGAACATAGTGCGATATGACAGTGCCGCGATTGAACTTCGTTTTTTGCATAGACTGTTCTGTAGCACACTTGCTATTACGAAAGGACTTGTAACTTTATCCAGTGATCATTCTACATTTCAAAAAGGATTTTAGTACTGCTATTAAAGAAAGAATGAACCAGTATTTCACGAGAGAAGCAATGAATTGCTAAACACTGAAAAGGAATGCAGCACTCAAGCAGAGTTGAACATCTGGAAATGATCAATGCCGGATAATGGAATATATAGGCAGAAGGCTATTTAAACGGAAATAAAGGCAGTTTATACCATGACACTAAGATAATTACCTCTACGATATGGATCTTCAAAGAAGAGAGGAGGTGGCATTAATCTCTTCGCTACTAAGGCAACCTAGGCAGTTACCGAGAGATGAACATTGCATTCCGGACAGCTGTTTCGAGCCGAGGGGAGATGTGTTCGAGTACGTGCAGTCCTGACCAATATTTAAACTACTCAACGCTATGGATGACAGTTCGAACTCTACAACGTATGTATGTTCTGACATACTTTTTTCGAACATCAAGACGACTAAGGTAGCTGGATATCTTTTTATCTGTAGACGGTATGAATCATGTCATATCTATAGAATGCCCTTTGTCACAAATTTTTATTCAGTAGTTTGAAAATTGACTTGAGAATTATACCTGACGTTTCTGTCATTTCTGTTCGATGGTGTATTTTAGGTTTTGATCTAACTAAGGATTCACCTATATAGTCATTTCTCAATAGTTAATCTTTAACGTAGTGTTATTTTTGCAACATTACTTTTTCAATTTTGGTAATAATTACTAGCATTATAATTAGTTGAGAAGAAGTATATTTCAAGAAGAATTTAGGACCGAGGCTGCGATATCACTATATTAGTACAGAAGATATGAAGATGATGACCCACAACGATCATATGAACTTTTTCTGCATTAATTCTGTATAATACTGAGCATCGAAACAGAATTTCTTCGACAGTTCATACAGCATTACATTTTAGATGACTGTATATTTTTCGTCAAGCTAGCTATAGACATTGAAATCTAGCATCGTATTTAAAGTGAACAATTGCAGTTTTTGAATTATGCATTTATAGCCAATTTTGAGTCACGTTTTGGGTATTGACATTTTAGTTGAGACACAGTTCGTTCAGTTTTTCGACTTTTATAGTTCATTTTTGGAATACTCCTGTTCTGATTCCGTATGATTCTTATGGTCTATTTGTATTCTACTCATACTAGGCATTTTTCCATGGTGTAGACTCATACGATTTTCTTAAGGGGAGGTCCCATTTTAGATTTTTTTTTGCGAATCTGAATTAATTCTCAAACAATTGTAAATTATAATATCTTGTGAGATATGTTTGTGAATATGGAGATTTTGATGAAATGAAGTATAAGTGAGATATAAAGCTCAATTATGTGTAAAATATATTCCGTCATAAAACAGAATGACATTTTTGGGAATTTAAAAATGTAATGATTTGATCGTGTAATTATGCAATAATTATTACAGTTTTTATGAAAATGGATTAACACTTTGATACTTGTGTTAATTATGAACCATGCTATATTTAGGTCATTGTTTGAAAAATACATGAATTTTATAAAGGTGTGGAAATTTATTTACAGCCATTAAGAACTACTTTTCGTATTGGGAAAAATAACAATGTTGTTAATGAAATATTTTTGAAGTAAATTTCGACATCAATGGATGGTCAGAAATAATTTAAGGTTGATATTAGGAATCTCATATGTGAAGAGATTGTCGTATTTGTTATGAATTTTGAGGATTGTGCGAGCTACTGAGCTATCGCTTAATTATATTATGATGAAGTATATTTAAACGTAATATGGTCACGAATCTTGAAACTAGAAGGCCAGTATTGAAATAAATCCACCATTTAAATATTGTTTGAGTAGAAAAATTTCATTTAGATTTGATTGCCAATAATAACATATAGGCTATCTAGTGTGAAGCTATGATCTGAAAACTTAAAATAATTTGTAAAATATTGGAGAAATAATTGAAACATTAATTGGAGGAACTATACGTTCGATAAGCTTAATTGATCGTCGAATAAGACAAACTAAGACTATAATAAATGTTTAAATACTTGTTAATGGAAAATGATATAAAATCATCGCGAAATTCGGCAAACGAATTAAATTGTATATTCTTGTAAATAATATATTACTAACATATTTTTAGGGTATTTGTATAAAATAACATGAGATGTAGTTAATCATACATCAGGTGTTCATGATTTGAACGTTGCTTGATAATGCAATTTCATGCTGTATATTCTCGCCAAGATTAAGGCGATTTTCATATTTATTTGAGATATGCTACGGTAGATGAAAATCTACATTTTGCTTAGTAGATTTAGATCTACGATTCTTCGTCTTCAGTAAATAAACTGATTATTTAATTTTAAATTCAAAATGATTTAGTGATTTATATTAAAAACAGGAAGTGCTAGGAGAACCAGTGGACAAATGTTTCCAACGTTTGACCATATGCCCGAGATTAAGTTTTAGAGTTTTCGAGTTTACTTTGAGCTAGTTTTCCATTTTTGTTCTTTTACCATTGGAATTTTCTTATCACATTCTTTCATATTGAGATGTCCTTATCCCAGGTTGATCCTGGTTGGTAGAATTTTGGGGGTTCTTTTAGCCGGGTACTTCCAGATTCTACGATCCAGTTTTGCCATCGGATATCAAAAGGTGAGACCACGTGGATACGGGTACATCCTCTAACTTAAGTCCACGGCCGCTTCCTGCCCTAATCCTACCTCAATTACAAATACACACACTGGTAGAGACTTCACCGTGGCAAAAGTTATGAGGCAAATTCTGCACATACTCAAGTACACGGGGATACATGACCACGATGTCGCGAAGCCGCTATTGAATCAGCAGAAAAAACTTATCAGATCCCTTACACTCACGCTAATAAATGCATTCAACGTGCAAAGTTCCGTAAAAATCCATAATTACTATGGCAATTACATGCATTTGAATACAGAATAAGCATGCATATAATTATGTTGGGGCACACTAACTTCGAGTATTTACTCTAAATATGACCAATACGTATTGATCTCTAGGATCCTGAAGTCTTGAGATCATAAATACACAGTTGGTGACCCTAGGGACTCATATAATTAGCACTGTTTGTAATGTGCCCGTTTTACCAGTTTTAATATTTTATTTAATGATTCAATGCGATATGTTATTTTACACAATTGTATTCGAGCAGCGATTTAAGTAATTTTTAACCTATTTTCATTTATGAACAAGTAGTTCCGGGTAGAACTAAATCATATTTTCATATATCCTATTATGTTAATTGTCTCTAACAACATACAACATTTCAGTTTGATTGCTGTAATAGATTCGTAGATATTGAGAACCGTCTAATATTTCGTATGATGGGCATGTTGGATTTTTATATATGTAGGTCTTAGAGGAATGTACTATTAAATGAAGATTACTTTGTACGGATAGTATTCAAACTTCAATCGCCTGAGTAGGACACAAGAGATAAAAAAGAGATTTAAAAAAATCGCACATCTGCCATCTTGTGGTTATGAAAACAATCAAAGTAAATTAGATGCTAGGATATTAACATTTGTATCAGCATATATCGTACCAAGTTTCACTGCACTCGGATGGTTAAATCGCGAGAAAGGTCCATTTAAATATTTATATTTCGTGTCATCGCCATGTTGGATTTGTGCTCAACAGGATATTGAAAGCCCTGTAGGTGAACTTATGATCATAGCCTCTATCAACAAACAACATTTCAGTTTGATTGCTGTAAAAGATTCGTGGATATTGAGAACCGTCTAAATATTTCGGATGGTCGCCGTGTTGGATTGTTATATGTATAGGCCATAGAGTTATGTACCTTTAATGGAAAATATTGCGTAGGTTCATTATTCAAACTTTCACTTCGATCGCATGATTACGCAACAAGAAATAAAAACTTAATTTCAAAATTTCGCACAGCCGCCATCTTGAGGTAATGCAAACAATTGAACTAAATTACATACCAGTGCATTTCAATACGTATACACATTTACTGTACAATATTTCACTGCACTCAGATGCTTAAATCGCGAGAAAAGTCTATTCAATTGTTTCAATTTCGCTTGGCCACCATGTTCGTTTTGTACTTTATAGGTTTTTGAATGTTAAATAGATAATCTTGTAGTTTTGCCTTTTATCACCGTACAAAATATCAGGGTGATATCAGTAATAATTTCGGAGATATAGAATGTTGGAGTTATTTTTCGCACAGCCGCCATATTGAGATTATGTAAACAATTGAACTATATTAGATGTCAGTGCATTTAAATGTGTATTAACATTTGCCGTACCATGTTGTATAGCTATTGGCTGGTTAAATCGCGAGAAAAGCCTATTTTAAATCTCAAAATAGGTTTGCCACCACGTTGGTTTTGTAGTTACCAGGGTTCTGAACGTCACATAGGTGAATTTCTGGTTGTGCCCTTTATCACCGTACAAAATTTGAGGGTGATAACGGTAATAGATTCGGAGATATTGAATGCTGGTGGAATATTTCAAACAGCCGCCATGTTGGATTGGTGAGACGTAATAAAATTTGAAGGGCACTGTTGGGGTTCTATGACCTTACCTAGTTTCATTGACATCTGGTGTATTCTTGGAATACACGGTGAGATAGAGTATTTTTTAATGCTCTTTGCTTGTTCATTCCCTCCTTTTTCTCAAACACCAACAGTGATCTTCTAGTTTCTCTTTGGTGGTCATGTCTCTTATGATACTTGTGAGTCTGTTCTAGATATATATCTTCCATGACTCACCTAGCGTCATCTAGCAGCGAATCTTTGAAGTTCCTTAATTCTTCCCGGTGCAAGAGGACTTCCCTATCCATCTGGCCACCAGATTTCGTCGCCATCGCCAGCTATCATCTCCGTGATCAAAAGAACTTCGTCTCCTTTTCACCTACCAGGCTGCGATAGTATCGTCTGCTATCAACTCTTTGAAGACCATTTATCAAGAAAAACATTTATTTTTGCAAGGTTGTCTATTCTGACATGTAATCCTTTTGTCTCCTACCCCCACTCTTTTCCCTTTCCTGGTCCCTCTGCGCTTCGCTGAGTGGGTCTCACTTGTACGTCGGCAGTTGACTTAGTTAGTCATGGCTCAACTAGAGCTAGCCTCCTCAAACCAAGAGGCATTCTCTTCATTCCACGCCATGTTGGAACTTTAAGTTTATCCGTCAAAGGGAACTTCACCATCGCCATGCAGGAAAGATAAGTACAGGACTTCAAGTTTTAACCTCATCTTCATCGGTTTTAATATCTACATGCTTTTAATAATCATTTATAGGCAGTGTGAGGTTACTTATTTGTGGCAATAATCATCCTTCGCGGGATTTTCCATATTGAGCTTTGTCTGTCTAAGCCAATCTTCGTAAAAAGCAACACTTCTTATGCTTGTTAAATGAGAGATCTTCTCACAACGTGGGATATTATTGAATACCCACTGTCTATAAAACATTAAGCTCGTTCCCCCGCTGGAATAACTTTGCCCTATTCTTCTATTAGGATCGTTCTGGAAACTTCCAGAATCTGCACTCTATCCACCAGTCTCGCCGTCATGTACTTTCCATTCACATGTGGGGATACTATTTTAAATTAAGGAATCTTCCTTATAAATTACTGCAATATCTAAATTGTCCTCCACCGTTGGGATTTTCTATGGCACATTTAATTGTAATCCACAACTTTCTCAAGCAATAGACTTTCGCCTACTTAGTGCAACTAGTTATTTTCCATAATTGCAATAACTTTCTTTGCCATAAACTTTTGCGCTACTACAGTGAACTTTTCATCCATTTCAACAGACTATAGTGAAAAACAGTGTTCTTTCAGTATTTCTTCCGCGTCGCGATCGTCCGATTATTATAAATACGGCCATGAATATTTACCTTCCATCCCAGTTGATCTTTCCTAAACCTCTTACTAACAAACCATAATAAAATTGTTACTTTAGGTCTTTTTCAATGAGGTGTCACTCTAAAGGCGTGCCCTCCCACTTTTGCTTACATGTAATTAATTAACTTCTGCATAACTACGTGTCTTGTACACTTTTAAAATTATCTTGTTTCTCCCTTCTAATTAGGGAATACTATTCTTTCAACTCATAAGTGAGTTATTTCTAGGTTTCACGAAAGGGAAACTTGCCCCATTTGTCTCGTGATTCCTACTTAAACATAGGAGGTCCAGAACCTTCCTTTGGATTTTCTCTTCAGGTTTCACAGTAAGTGACCTGCTCTCTTTGTGTAATCACTAAAAGTAATTCAGCTTCAATACAAGAAGTTATAGGAACTTCTCTTTTATTCTACCTGTCTTTTGTTGTTGTTACTTTCGAATTTGTTACTCTTTTCAAGATATTTACCCAGAATTTATTAAAGTACACACCTTGTACTCGATTTATTGTCAAACTTTAATCACTTTAATTGTCTTTAAATTTTGTATTTTATCTTTGCTATTTCAAAATCATGCGAGGATTTTATAAAGGTTTGAAACCCAATGAATTGTTAATTGCCTGGCGCAAACTTTAAAAGTTTTCTGAGGTCTGCGACCTCAAATTGTTAACAAAATTGAAAATATATATTTGTTAAATTCATCAAATTCTTTTGAATTGTTAAATAAATTAAGAGTTCCTTTTCGCTTTTTCATTTTTCTAGTATAACAGTTAGGCAAGATCCTGTCTTCCTTGGCTCTTCCCACTTAATGCCTTTAAATCTATTGCTAGGGCTTTCACCACTCGTTGCATTTGAGCAAGAACTCTTAGTGGTTATCTTGGTGAAGTCGCTCTTAGCTTTAATAGCTAATTCTAACTGGCCAGTAAGGCAACTACAGCTCGCTACGCCAGCTTCCTGCTTGGGGAGTTCCTCTCCAAAAACTTATGGTTGGTTTTCCAAAAGATAAGTGTTTCTCATTGCCTAAAGTTTTAGTCGGCTCCTGGCTGGGTAAAAGCTTAGCCATTTCCAAATGCAACTATTGGTTCACTTACCAAAAGTATTCCCAAAGGTATAATTCTTTTATCACTATCCTTCTTGGAAGCACTAGGTCGCAATTTAGGAACTCTACAACTTCGAAAACTGGAAATATCAAAACCGATTCAAATTATTGCCATTCTTCGAATCACTTGTTCAAAAACTAATTCCTTTGAACAGACATACAATAAGTCTGTTACTCTTTGTATTGGCAGACCATCACCCTTCCCCATAGTAGGCATATGTTTGCTTGAGAGGGAATACTCTAAAGCCACTCTCTCGCAAACCGCCCAAGTTCCAGCAGCGTCTCCCGTTAACTTTGCCCAGGTCCCTACTCACATTAGGTATCGGAGAGCTGATTTGCAGTGGCAACTGCCTTTGAGTGCATTTAAAGTTAAATTTATAACTTTTGTGGGACACTCCTCCTATTTTTCCATCCTTTTTCTCCAGTCCGAAACCCACCTTCTTTTCTGTATCATCTTCCCTTGGTGGTTAGGTTATTCCTCAGCCAATAACCTACCCAAAATTTGGTCCCAGAAACCCGGGAGAGTCCATTTGTTATTTTCTATTCTTTTTCAAGGGTTATTTGACAATACCTTTCAAATAATTAATATCGGCTTTGAATCTTTCAGCTATAACTTCATCGTGCAAAGCCTGTGAAGGGGAAAGAGGCCGCTCCTGTCTCCTTTGGTGTGTCCCTGTCTTTCAACTTATTTGCTGCTGCCAGCCTGACAGCATTTCCAAGGTTCCACAGTTTCGTAAGTTATACTTTAATTTACCTACTTTGTCATGGCTCCTACTGAAAAGGATGAAACTCTCATTGCCAGACGTTCTTCCTACAAAGGCCAACTCACCAGATTTAGAAATTTCATTAACAAAATAAATCCCGCCCAGTGTGATCTAGACGTCTTGACACAACGCCTTAAGTTGTACGAACGGTCCTATGATTATTACGATCAAATTCAAACCGAGATTGAATCCGCTTGCCCAGAACTTCAATCGGATCGGGACGAGTTGAACCCTTGTATTTTGAAGGGATCGCAAAGGCCCACCAACTGACCCGCAGTATCTCAGAACCGGACACTAGGGTCATCAATCCGGCCCAGTTCGCACCCGCTTCAGTTCACAAGGATAAACCGAAACCGTTACTTCCAAAGATAAGCCTACCTCACTTCTCAGGCCAGGAAGGTGAATGGTATTCCTTTTATGAACTTTACTGCTCCCTCATTCATGAAAATAATGACATTCTCGACATTCATAAATTCTACTTCTTGCGTACGTCCTTGGAAGGACAGGCCTTGGCCTTGGTTGAGTCACTGCCTTTAAGCGCAGATAACTACCACATCGCCTTTAATCTCCTTAAAGAGAGATATGGTAATTTACGTTTGTGTGTCGCTCGCCACATCCGCTGTCTGTTCAACCTGCCAGCCGTCAAACCTAATGACGTCACCTCTTTAAGAGACCTGTTAGACTCCATGCAATTAAATGTTAGAGCGTTATATCAACTTAAGAAGCCAGTCCAAACTTGGGACACCATCCTTATTCATCTAGCTACATCCAGATTCGATTTTTCGACATTAAAGGCTTGGGAAATCGAACTCACTCGCAAGGAGGAATATTCGTTTGAACACCTTATCTCGTTTCTGAACAGCCGGTGCCAAGTCCTAACAGCACTCTCATTTCAGTGCGTAAATGTCGAAACGAGTCATCAGTGTCACATTCTTGAGAAAAAACTTGTCTCTTCAAATGGTCATCAGCCCCCATCTGTCGAGAACAAGCAAACCCGTTCTGCTTCTTTCAACCATCCAAGGGAACATATCAGGCCGCTCAACAAATCTTTAAAATGCACGCTCTGTAAAAAGTTTCACACCTTGTACTCGTGCAAATCCTTTAAAGAATTGTCTGTTGAAGACCGTAGGAAGTTTGTCTTCAATGGTAAACATTGCTTCAACTGCTTGTCACCTAAGCATTCTTCTTCTAATTGTACGTCATCCAACCTCTGTTTTCATTGCAAAAGACCGCATCATTCTATTTTGCATGTTCATGATCAATCGAGGTCACTCCATGCAGAGCAGCTCCGAACAAACTAATGCTTCTTCCTGCATTTCTATCGCCGAAACTTCTCACAGTGCGCAAGCCCTTTTGTCCACTGTACAATTCGAAATCCAAGATAAATTTGGAAATTGGTTTCGAACCCGCGGTCTTCTCGATTCCGCTTCAACTCACAACTTTGTTTCGCGATCGTTAATTAAAAAACTAGGTCTTTCGTCATAGCCTACTTCCATCAATGTATCCGGCATTGACAATTTGAAAACTCAAGCCTTGCAGTCTTCAAAATTGAAAATCAGAGACATCTGTCAAAGAAACACCAATCTTAACTTAAACTGTCTCATTCTTACCAGTATTGGCAAGGACACTCCTAGAAGCTCTATTAATACTTCCGGTTTAAAGATTCCTTCGCACTTAAGGTTAGCTGATCCTCAGTTTAATGCTCAAGGTCCCATTGATGTACTTTTCAGTGCCAATGTTTTCTGGAATTGCCTTCGTAAACAGGTTCGCAAGTTATCTTCAAACGTGGTCGCCAGAGACACCGTTTTTGGTTGGGTTATTACTGGTGAAATCCAACAACCCAGTCTTCAAACCAAATCGCAATGTCATTTTGTTACTGCTGATATAAATCCCTTTTCTGAAAAAGAGAACGCTCATGTTTTCGATCTCGATATATTTGAAAAACACTTGCCGAAACGATGTCTCATTGTAAACAACTACGCCACCTTTGAAAGTTGTTTAAATGGTTTTGCCTTCTTCCCGCATAAAATGGCAATTCTAGTTCGCCTCGCCTTGTGTCACTTAGTTTACATTCTAATGTCATTTCATATAGCAGGTAATTGCTTAAACGTTCTATCGAAAACTATCTTCACCTTGTGTAAAACCATGGCTATCAGTCACCATCTTTTCGCTGTAAGCTATGTTTCACTTCTTTCGCTATTTATTAGGATGGCCACGGCCGGCTTCTTCCCCCTTCCTCAGAATTGGAAGCCGCTTTTGAAACCGCATGAAAATCTGAATTCTCTAGCATCTAGAATAATATTCTTACGCATAAACTCCTTCTCAATGTCCCAGCTTCTCTTCTTTGTTCGGAAGAATTAAGCTTTTTTCTGTTGAAAATTGTCGGATTCCGTGATCCTCAAAGTTATGCGAAATTGATTTCTTACTTTATTTCATATGTCTCTAAATTGGTTTTTCACGTCCAAGTTACGGATGACTGCATGCCGTGTTACTGGTTCCGCTTTAAGTCACAGCTGATTGAACTAGTTTTTTTTTATTTCGAACTGCTTGTTTGTCAATCTTGTTTGTATACAAGCTCGGGTAAGGCCAAGCTGCCGTTTATTTCCTTTATGCTTGGCAAAGGTCAGAGCAAGTTTTCCTTATCTCAACTCTGGCTGACTGCCAACCATTGTCTTGCCAGTTGCTTCCGTAAGTTCAGAAGCTGCCCACCTCCTTCCCCAAATAAACTTGTTTTGGTCATGGACTCTTTCAGCGATTTATATTCGTTATCTCGCTGTACTATGTGGGTCAAGGCCGTGTTTGCCTGTGTCTCCCACTTGCTGACGCTCGTATCCTATAGCTGCTTCGATTCCTGTTTCATAATATCGTTGCATATTTTTTACGCGCTCATGTATTGCACCCTGCTTACATATTTTGCACCTTTATTGTTCATTGATGTACAAACTTATTTTTTCTTGTCGTTACATTCGATGTGTTTTTGCATTTATGCTTGTCACGTCACGTTTCTCGCTGACTTAAGTATTTTTCTGATTAACCCCTTTGATGCTTATTATAACTTAAGGTCATTGTTTATGGCTACTAGATTGTTGTTACCTATGGCGTTCTTTCCTCCTACTCGCATAGTTCCTTTGTTTATTTGGTATATTCTTATCCTTAATAGATGTACTTGTTTCTATACGCTTTGTTTAAATTTGTTAATTCTCCTTTCGCATCTTATCGCGATCTTTACTAGAGCTATATTTCCCGCAGCTTCTAGCTACTTTCTGATTTAATATTTTATCAATTCTCGCCCTTTAACTCCGCTTTCCAATGACCCTGATGACCTGCTTCCACTCACACCTGGTCACTTCCTTATAGGCACTTCTCTTTCTGCCCCTCCTCCTCTTCCAAATCCTTACAGGGATTCTAATCAACCTATTGTTTGGCGTAAACTTGAAGCCCTCTGCGATTCTTTCTGGAAGAGGTGGAACTTGGAATATTTAACTTCCTTGCAACGGAGACAGAAGTGGTTTCTTTCCAATCCCGACATCAAAGTGGGGGGACTTGGTCCTGGTTAGGGATGTTTCTCCTCCCCTGGTCTGGATTTCTGGTAGAGTGACCGAGTGTTATCCTGGAAGGGATGGGAGATTCAGGGTGGCCAGAATCTTGACCACTAACGGTCAAATCACAAGACCACTGTCTTTAATTGCTCCATTACCTTTAAATGTTTAATGGTTTATCCTGCTCTCTGTTGGTGTTTTTTCCCCTCCCAGCTTGGTGTATTCTTGGAATACACGGTAAGATAGAGTATTTTTTAATGCTCTTTGCTTGTTCATTCCTTCCTTTTTCTCAAACACCAACAGTGATCTTCTAGTTTCTCTTTGGTGGTCATGTCTCTTATGTTTCTTGTGAGTCTGTTCTAGATATATATCTTCCATGACTCACCGAGCGTCATCTAGCAGCGAATCTTTGAAGTTCCTCAATTCTTCCCGGTGCAAGAGGACTTCCTTATCCATCTGGCCACCAGATTTCGTTGCCATCGACAGCTATCATCTCCGTGATCAAGAGAACTTCGTCTCCTTTTTCACCCACCAGGATGCGATAGTATCGTCTGCTATCAACTCTTTGAAGACCATTCATCAAGAAAAACATTTATTTTTGCAAGGTTGTCTATTCTGACATGTATTCTTTTGTCTCCTATCCCCACTCTTTTCCCTTTCCTGGTCCCTCTGCGCTTCGCTGAGTGGGTCTCACTTGTACGTCGGCAGTTGACTAAGTTAGTCAAGGCTCAACTGGAGCTAGCCTCCTCATACCAAGAGGCATTCTCTTCATTCCACGCCATGTTGGAACTTTAAGTTTATCCGTCAAAGGGAACTTCACCATCGCCATGCAGCAAAGATAAGTACAGACTTCAAGTTTTAACCTCATCTTCATCGGTTTTAATATCTACATGCTTTTAATAATCATTTATAGGCAGTGTGAGATTACTTATTTGTGGCAATAATCATCCTTCGCGGGATTTTCCATATTGAGCTTTGTCTGTCTAAGCCAATCTTCGTAAAAAGCAACACTTCTTATGCTTGTTAAATGAGAGATCTTCTCAAAACGTGGGATATAATTGAATACCCACTGTCTATAAAACATTAAGCTCGTTCCACCGCTGGAATAACTTTGCCCTATTCTTCTATTAGGATCGTTCTGGAACCTTCCAGAATCTGCACTCTATCTACCAGTCCCGCTGTCATGTACTTTCCACTCACATGTGGGGATACTATTTTAAATTAAGGAATCTTCCTTATAAATTACTGCAATAGCTAAATTTTCTTCCACCGTTGGGATTTTCTATGGCGCATTTAATTGTAATCCTCAACTTTCTCAAGCAATAGACTTTCGCCTACTTAGTGCAACTAGTTATTTTCCATAATTGCAATAACTTTCTTTGCCATAAACTTTTGCGCTACTACAGTGAACTTTTCATCCATTTCAACAGACTATAGTGAAAAACAGTGTTCTTTCAGTATTTCTTCCGCGTCGCGATCGTCCGATTATTATAAATACGGCCATGAACATTTACCTTCCATCCCAGTTGATCTTTCCTAAACCTCTTACTAACAAACCATAATAAAATTGTTACTTTAGGTCTTTTTCAATGAGGTGTCACTCTAAAGGCGTGCCCTCCCACTTTTGCTTACATGTAATTAATTAACTTCTGCATAACTACGTGTCTTGTACACGTTTAAAATTATCTTGTTTCTCCCTTCTAATTAGGGAATACTATTCTTTCAACTCATAAGTGAGTTATTTCTAGGTTTCACGAAAGGGAAACTTGCCCCATTTGTCTCGTGATTCCTACTTAAACATAGGAGGTCTAGGACC
The DNA here is from genome assembly GCA_946902985.2 of Meconema thalassinum. NCBI lineage: Eukaryota > Metazoa > Arthropoda > Insecta > Orthoptera > Tettigoniidae > Meconema > Meconema thalassinum. The sequence goes on from OX336389.2 coordinate 721,948,604, forward strand.
TTCCTTTGGACTTTCTCTTCAGGTTTCACAGTAAGTGACCTGCTCTCTTTGTGTAATCACTAAACGTAATTCAGCTTCAATACAAGAAGTTATAGGAACTTCTCCTTTATTCTACCTGCCTTTTGTTGTTGTTACTTTCGAATTTGTTACTCTTTTCAAGATATTTACCCAGAATTTCTTAAAGTACACACCTTGTACTCGATTTATTGTCAAACTTTAATTACTTTAATTGTCTTTAAATTTTGTATTTTATCTTTGCTATTTCAAAATCTTGCGAGGATTTTATAATGGTTTGAAACCCAATGAATTTTTAATTGCCTGGCGCAAACCTTAAATGTTTTCTGAGGTCTGCGACCCCAAATTGTTAACAAAATTCAAAATATATATTTGTTAAATTCATCAAATTCTTTTGAATTGTTAAATAAATTAAGAGTAGGGCACAAAAACCAACTAGCATTCGTGAAGGGTGATAGTGTGATTTCGGTGTATTTTTAATCTTGTGCCGGCTTGGGTGATGATGAGATTAAGGTCAGGAATGGTCACGAGGTGAGGAAAGGGAATATGGAGATAAATGAGGAAGGTGATATTGGAAACAGTTTGGAGGATGGTGTGACTGATATAGTATTGAGTTTAGTGGAGCGAAACCCCAGTGCCAGTACTGTAAGTGGGAAGACTGAAGTTTCTTTAACGGAATTTGCTAGTATACTCCTGCATATAAGTCAGGGAAAGACAGGGATAAATCAGAAATTAGAGAACACTAAGAAGTAAATAACATTAATAATCAAGAAATTAATATTAAATTGATGAAAAATATGAATCAGAAGTTACAGGAAACTAGGCAGGAATTAAATCAGAAACCGTAAGATAATAACAAGAAATTAGAAACTATTAATCAGGAAATTAATAGTAAAATTTGGATAAATGAATCAGAAATTAGATAGTGTGGTCAAACTAAATGAACAGCTAAGTGATGATTATCTGGAGCTTAAGGAGAGCTTAGAAGAAACTAAAAGCGAGATTAGAGATGTCATTAAGAATCAGCTGCCAGAGAAATCATGTGAGATCACTGTTGAAGTAGATCACAAATTAGGCAAATCGCAAAGTAAATTAGAGGCAAGGCCCACTACCAAGGGTGAGAATCTCAAAGTTCTAGTTTAGGTAGAAACTAAGCATGTTATAAAACAACTAGGGACAGAAATATAGAGAGTGGAGAGAGATCTTAGCAAAAAGGTAGAATCATGTAGCCAAAGCAATTTAGGGAATTTTCAAGAAAATCAGGAGATGCGGAGTGTTTTGGGGAAAACGTTAGAACAGAGAGAGAGGAGAGTTTCAAGGATAGGATGCAGAAAGTAGAACAGAAGGCAGTCAAGCAGATAGCTGATCTTGAGGCTAGATTGAAGCTGCAGATAAGGCAGGAAGGTGGTCACTGTGGAGTAGGCTTCACAGGTGGTAAAATATTAAGGAATTAGAGCTACCTAAATTTAGCTACAAGCAAGGGTGGCCTATGAAATTTTTAGCCGTACTAGAGAGTCAAAATAGAGATGATATTGAGGAGGATTCTATTGAATGGAATAATGTAGTAGATTTGTTAGATCAGGCATTAGTAGGCGAGAGTAGAAGCTGTTTTTCAGGGTACAAAAGTAGTCTAGTGACTTTTAATGATTTCAATGCTAAATTCTGTGACAAGTACTGGAACGAGGAGATCCAAGGTCATCAAGGGGAGATATTGGCCTTAGGACAATGCAATAGCCGAAGTTACGTAAATATGAAAAAATATATTGTTAAGCCAGGTACTTATATGTAAGCTTTTGGATGGTTTTACTCAAGATAGCCATGTGGTCAGGTTATTATGGCTTTTCCCTACCATGTGAAGGAGTCTGCATGTATACAATGCACGAATGCAAACACGGAAATGGAGAAGTTACTAAGAAGTTACTAAGAAGTTTTGATGCACTATGCAATGCAGATGAAAATCAGGCAATTAGCTATGTAGGTCACCCTGTGACAGAACAGAGAATTCAGAACTTTCAACAATGTAGGAATAATAATAATCAGAACCGGAATATCAACCATGAACATGGTAATAATAATCAGAACAATGGTCCGGAAATAACCAAAGGCCAGGTAACTTAAACACAGCTAATAATCAGGCTCATTACCAGAACAGAGGAAATCAAAGAGATAACCAGGGCGGTAGTATTAATCCTTGAGATAAAGGACGACCTATTAATAATGATTATCAGGCTAGCAACCAGGAACAGAGATCAGAACCCAGTACAGGTCGTTGAAAATTAAACTAGAAACAGACTGTAATGCAAGGTCAGAATTCCAGTCTGCTTCTTTCCCATACTATCTGGTGCATATGACGTATACGTTAAGAGTGATCTTCTGAATGATATAGTGGAGAAGCAAGTACAGCCTATCTTTGTAAATTTAAATTCTGTCATTTGCTTACATGTGACGAGGGCGTGTATCCCCACTCTTCTAGATAGTGGGTGTGAGAGATCGTGAGTTAGTGCTGGAATTTATTCTAAAATGAAGGAGGCTGGTGTGATAATTGAGTAGATTCCTATTAAATGGATATTTGAAGTACCGGCAGTTAGGAGGAAATCCCATATTCTTTTAAAACAGGTTTTAGTGGACATTAAAGTTCATAATTTTGTTGGTTTGTTTGGATTTTCCGAATTTGGTATATGGTATTATTTTAGGTTCCGATTGAATGTCTAGGCATTCTGTTCAATTGTGTTATGATGAGGGGTATGTAAAGTTGAAGTGGAATACGATGATGTGATCATGAAGTTTAATAAAACAGGTAATTTCTTGTGGTGATTCTCAAAGCATTTGTGTGATAAGTGAAGTGAAGTAGAAGTAATAGATGAGGTTTCATGTGGTATATCATCTATTTCATCGTGTTTTATTGCCAGTTTGTTGGCGAATGATAGTCTTGAGGATTCATTGCGTAACACTGTGGTAGAATGTGAGTTATGTTGGGATCAAAATGATCCTCTAATTGAAGTCTTATTGAACAATACGCATGTTTTCGAGAATCGTATGGGTGAAGCCAATTGCTATGTACAGATAGACAATGATAAATTGTCGTATGGAAAACATCTAAGTCCTGTTCGGGTATCATCGTGCTTGGAAGTGACTGTACAGTTGCATCAAAATTGATGCACTTCTATCTTTGTTGAACGACATGCCACTGTGCAGATATCGGAATAACAGAGAACAATGATCTGCATTTAATGTTAAACTGCCCTAATGCGTAAAGAAATGCGTGAAGTGAGGGACACGTCCAAAGAGACGATGGGTGAGGAGCGCTTAACAGAGTAGCTGTGTTAGCGTAGAGGAAGTGTGTGAAGTTGGTAACCCGGACCACCGTGATTTTAATATTTGCCTCGGCAGTTCTTTGTATTGATGGCTTCTGTTATACCATTGTGGAACCGCAGGTTACTGGACGCCTTTTAATTTTACAACGAAATATTGCAATAAACCACCGGGTCTATGATAGCTATTATTGACACACATGCGATGTTGGAAATATCATTACAATATTCTGAGCGTTTTGCAGACTGCCAGTTAGCTCGGGGGAAGAGGTGTTGCGTGAAACGACAAAGAACTGGGGTTCGAATCGTACTCGCGGTGTTTATTTTTATACATGTCAAATGTTTCATGAACGAAATACGTGTGTGTTTCTATACAAAGGGAAATCTGGCTTAATGAATTTGCTCATTGTTAGTCCTGAAAAGGACTGTTGTATGCACTTCTTCAATATCTGGTCCAGTATCCACTGGCTTTGACATCTTGCTGTAGCCGACGTGGCATTGACTGAACTGGATTTCTGAAGTAGTTCATGAAGGGCAATCTCCTCCTATACTTCCAACATAATCTCCCACAATGCACCCAGCGAACGAGGGGGAGGGTGAGGCCAGTTTTCCCTGATATGGCGTTTTCACTTTGCCCACACATGCTTAGTGGGGTCCAAGTCTGGAGTTCGAGGGACCCAGTTGAGCAGTTCAATGGAGTCCTGCTCAGAAAACCAGCCATGAACACTACTGCACATGTGGATTGGGGTGTTGTCTTGCACGAACTGATAGCGCTCTCTCACACTCGGAATCATAATATTCTGCAAGATGAGTAAATATTGGTCCGATGTGATATGTCCATCTATACGATGAAGCACTCCAGCACCATCAGATGACATCCACCCCCAGCACGACACAGATATGCGGCCACTACGTTTGCGCTCACCTACATACCGTTTCTCGTATTGGGTTCCACGTGGCCTGTAAACACGCACCAGTCAGACGTCTGCCGAACTGAAACATGTCTCGTCAGAGAAGATGACCAGATCCCAATTACGATTCAATACCAGCTTAGCAAAGCCACACCGCTCGATTATATGTTGGCTGGAGATACATCCTTTGATTGCAGGTTTTCTTCAAGGAATTCCTGCTTCTCGTAATTGTTTACGGACCGTGTATGGACATCCAGGAGAATTGGTCGTCTGCATGAGCTCTACTGAGTTTAAGAACGGATTTTCCTGAAAAGTTGTAACTAAATGGCGGTCTTCTTCTACAGTAGAAACCCGCTGAAAGCCAGTGCCTGGTAGGCGACCAATCCTCCCTGACACTCGCCACTGCTGTATCCATCGTTGAGCAGATCTCGGTGGAACACCACATCGGATTGCTGCCGCACGCACAATGTAATTGCCGTGTTCAACGAGAGTTAGAAAGTGCTCTCTGGATGCGTGTGTATTGATGACAGAATGTAATGACGCATTATCATCAACGTTAGCTTGGCCAAACACCGTTGTTTTCGTAACATGACATCATCATGGTATGTTACTTCACTAAAATAATATTCACGGCGTGACTCGAACTGTGGTTGCCTGGCGATGAACGACTTTACAACCTTGCTGCTTAGCTACAACGCTACAGAGCAGCACACGTAATTGTGAGTTTATCATGTTTTACCACGAAACGGTGCGTGAGGGAGCGGGGTGAAGGGCTGGCCGATAGTGAGAGAGAGAGAGAGAGATAGAATTACGGACTGACCATGTTGCAGTACATATCCACCGAACTGTACGCAGCCATGAGCAGCGGAAGTGACACAGCATTTTTCATGCCTCAAGAGATGCGATATTTTATGATTGTTTATCTGTACATGCATTTAACTTACATGATCATAGTGCATTTGTAGGACATCGTTACCTCAATCCATATAAATTTCAGGAGGATGTGCAGAGTCAAATTATTCAGATGTTGCTACACAAGATTATTGAATCATCCAATAGTCCTTATGTATTTTCTTGGATTATGGTACCCAAGGCTGACGAAAAGGTAGAACTTTGTCTTGAAGCAAGGGCATTGAATCGTCACATCTCATTAGACCAATTAAAATCTTTATCAATTGACGATTAGTGCAGAGTTTCGAAGGTAAGAAATGGTTCACGTGTGCTGACATGAGTTCAAGCTTTTTCCAAGTGCCATTAAGGAAAGAGGACAGACCCCTCACAGCTTTCAGTCACAGGTATAATTTATATTATTTTTGGAGTAGCGTGCGGTCATAAGAATAGTTCTGCATCAATGATACGAGCTTTGAATATTACATTCGGGGATGGCACTGGTGAGTTTTCAACTATTTATATAGATGATTTAATCATCAGTTCTAGGTCTTTTGAGGAGCTTTTAGTGCATTTAGATTGTGTTTTTAAGAAGTTAGACAAGGCTGGATTCACTCTTAAGTTATCTAAATCCATGTCCTGTAGGAAGGAGATCACCTATTTAGGTCATAAGGTATCGACTGAGCGTTTGACATCTGAGGTCAGAGTACTTATTATGATTCTAGACACTAGTGCACCTAGAAAAGTGAAAGAGCAGAAATCGTACCTGGGCATGGGTAACTTCTTTCGGAGGTCTGTCCTCAAATATGCTTGCTTGCTGGAGCCATTTAGAGATCTTAAGAAAACGGTAAACAATTGGGATGAATCACATGACGAGGGTTTCCGAGCTCTCAAACTTGGTTTTGAGCAATCTGTTGTTTAATGTGTCCACTTAAAAATAAGGAGTATGTGCTGATAACGGATGCATCCCACATAGGTATTTCTCTAGTGTTATCCCAGATGGATGAATATGACGTTCTTAGAATTGTATCTTTAGCATCGCGTGAACTTTCAGCAGATGGAAAATCTACACCATCGGTGAATCAGAACTCCTTGGAAAGTATATAGTTTGAATAAGTTCCATATGTATGTGTTAGGAGGAGCGTTCGCTACATACACAGATCACCATGTTCTAGCATTTAATAATACCCGTAAGTAAAGTTCCAATAGAGTCAGTAGGTTGATTCTGGTTCTACAAGAGTATGATTTCGAGGTGTTCCATATCAAAGGGAAGGACAATAATATTCTGGTGGACATGCTGTCTAGAGACATAAGTTTACGTACGGGGAATTCGCTTCGTAAAACTGTTAAGGGTGTTCTGATCTGCCATGTCTGGATTCTAGTAACAAATAGTCTTTAGAGACACCCAGTAAGATGTTGCAGAGACAGAGGGAGGATAATAGCATAGGTCTTTACGTAAGTATATCTCGTGAGGCAAGTAGGTATCCGGGTAAAACGTATCGGGAGCAAGTGTTTGTTAACGATTATGTATATTTATAAGTAGGTCAAATTCAAGTAGGGAGCCGGTTGATAGTCCTGACAATGGAAGTCCTGGCAAGGTATGTCATGACAAGTGGGCGGACAAGGTATCCGAGGTGGTAGATAGATAAGAAGATGCCTGACGGCATGCAATAGTGAGTGGAGTGAGGTACTTTAGTGGGTCACGGGAATTTAAAGGGATGCTTGTACAGAGACATATGTATTGTGCCCGTTAGACAAGGTTGCCAGGGGATCATCTGTCGTAGTTGACCCTACTGACTCCCTTATCCTCCGAACCCACACACTGAGAGGATGGGCTGCGTCCTTAGACTAGCTCCGGCACGAGACTAATGGCTCAGGGCGATTGGTTGAGTGAGGGAATAGTCAGAGACGAGCCCAAGGAAACACACCCCCCAAAACACAAAGCTAGAAATAAATAGTCCAGATTTAAGTAAAACTCGTTAACAATTTATTGTAAAAATATCAAACTCCGTTTCTACATCAGACGATTGAAAACCTCGGCTAGCCCGCAAGTCTAAAGAGCAATAAAAATAAATAAATAAATAAATAAATCTCCAAAACTGAATTTAAATTAAGCCCTCTCGAAGTCCTTCTTACATAAAAGTGAAACAGCAAGCATGCCAAGAACCTGACACGTAAAATGCACCCTAAACAAACACATGAAATATCGGTTAAAATACGAATATTTACAGGCAGAGAATCGACAGCAAAGCAAGAAATTTAATCTGTTCACAAGGCTAGGGTCATTTACATTTACAGCAACCATAACAATAGTCGACGTTAGGATGGTGTCACTTCTAACATTTAAATTTACGTTAATTTGTTAGTTAATCCTATCTGAAGTTAATACGATATGATAAGCATCCGTAACGTAGAAAAATCTAAGCTAAATAACAACCAAGCGCTATTAAAAATAAGAATAGTAAGCTATTACACACAGGAGAAGGTTCTTAAAATTCTACACTCTTAAAAAATATAACATTTTCATTCAATCTTGTATGGGCCTTGAAGGGCTTCTACAATGTGTATAGGGGTAGCTTTCAGTGTTGTGTAGATCGGGGCTGTAATTGTAGGTGTCTGAGTGTGAGGTGGTGTAATGAACGTCTATGTAGCTTAGACATGCTTGTAGGATGCCTTCCAGTTGTACGAGGTGACTGGAGAGCTAAGGGGTGAGGTGCTAATTGAGGGTTGAACTGTAATTAATAACCTGTTGAGATAAGTTACTACTCAGCGCTTACGACTGGCGCGCGCAAGCAAGTACAATGTGTAGTGGCAATGCTGACCACGGCTCTTAACGTGAGCCGTCAAGTGAATTGCCTGGCTAATGGTTTTGAACAAGTAAATACTGCTGGGCCCTGCTGGGATTAGAGGGGGCAATTAGTGGCTTACTGTATAGCCCAATAATCAGATATAACCATGTAATAGCAACCAATTGGTTTAATAAATACTTCTGGTGCATATTTAGTGATAATCCTCAGAATAGCTCCTGTGCTATGGATTACTGAATATGTACAATTACAAAATGTAAGGGGTTGATGGTGGATGTGAGTATAACAAGGATTGTAAGCTCGCAGATTCGCACTTACCCAGATGGCAGCCGGCGTGAAGTCGTTCTTCAAAGGTTCCCCACTACACAGACACAGACCTCGAGCTGTGGACTCATGTCCTTTTTATGTGTTTGGATTGCAAGCCGAGCATTGATAGGCGCATTCCAGGTTAGCAGCTACCGGTCTGGGGTCGTGACAGTTCATGTGGGAGGTTATATGAGTTCAAGTGGGTTCATCCATGTTCAAATGAATGTTAGGTTGTAGATTGTATGTGGAATAGGGACTGAAAATGTATTGATGTAAGGGTGGAAGATGTATAGAGATGTATGGGGGCGAATGCGTATTTCCGAGGGTGTGCATCTCCTAACGGATGCAACAATATCCTACTACCTACACTAATCAGATTGCTTTTTTCGCACGATAGTCATCAGCGTGAGTGAAATGAGGGTGGCGACTGCACAGCTAAAACTGCCACTTATGTCACAGTGTTACCGCATGTCCACGCCTTGCAGGGTTTCCATGTCATTGGCAACGTCGTAGTCTCAAAATGGTGTCAGCTCGGTTTAAACAATGTGTAAAATAAATATCGGCTGATCCATAGTGTCGGTCATTCAATAAAAATATAAGTTCAAGTTTAGATCCGTTCAACATCTTATTTTGTGGTTGAGTTTAGAAAGATAATTTTAGAAAAATTATGCTCATTATTTATTTTAGTATTATATCACTTTTTATTCCGTACAGTGTAATTTTATGACCCTATGGTAACACTCGAAAACAACAGCAAAAGCACTGCCATGTAGACGAAAACTCGACGAAAACATTACCTCCAATGGGTAATACAATAACACGCGCCAATAATCGGCAGATACCTGCTGCTCTCGGCTCGCTGCACCTTCGGCTAATGAGTTGAAAATGCAAACATCATTACCGGCAATATTACCAATGTGGGTGATCATCATCATCGTCTTTCAAGACACAACAATAACATGATTACTAACCTTATACATGGTCTCATCTGGCCTTAATAAACTCACACCAACGTGATGGAATTTCTTACATCTGATCCTTATATTAAATTCACACAAAAATGTGTATTAATCACTCGCTAATCATAGCCCCAATACAGAACGTGATTGTATAAATAAATAATAGTAATAATGCTTAATAGCGACCTCTCCTGTGTACGAGAAATTAACATGGGTAGCTCACATTCATGAAAGTCTAACTTAGTCGTCCGTAGTCTCATAATATGTTGCCTGCCGGGAAAACAAATGAAAGTCACGGTCACAACGGGCGACCGTTGCATTCTATTCGTGGCATGTCCAAGGTACACTTCAATTTGCCATCTCTCATTCACTTCGTAAATCACATTTCTATTAAAATGAGCCATACAAACTGTAGTCATATATGCATGCTCATGTTTAAGTTTACACTCGTAATATTATCATAGTTCAATTGTAGCTAAAATTCCTAACAAACTCGTGAAAATGTAAATTCTTGTCATAGTCGGAGTCTTCCGTCCGTCTTCACTACAGTAGTTAGAGGGTTCACGTACGAAGTTGGAGCTTTACGTATAATATTGGACTCTTACGTTTCTTCTAATTTCCGCACTGCTTCCTCCAGATGTTTCTCTGCGATTGGGTAAGCCTTTCATTGGAATGGTGAGTCGTCTAACACTAATAAATCGTTTTCGTAATTTTTGATAACCCCAGGAGTGGTAACAAATATATCGTTAAATTCTTCAAATAATTTATCCAGTTTTCCCTTAACTTGCGGTGGTTCTTGCTCCTTTGACATAAGCTCCTCCTGCACATTGGAGATTAACACTTCATCCATTACTTTCAACATGTTTATGGTTCCAGTACCGTCGTTATTACCTACCGTAGAACACATTGGAATGGATTCAAATTTCTCAAACTGGATAGTGTTAACCTTTAAATTTTGACTCCCTCGTATTTCCTCATGAACTTGGCTCCAAGTATGGCTTCGTACCGGAGGGCCTTATGTACCAGATGAGTGTGAATAAATGACCTCCAATTTGTACCTCACATAGAACCTGCACCTTGCACTCGACCGTGCTTTCGGGAATAATCCCTCGAACGTCCACTGTCGAGACTGGGAGTTCAGCTACCTTAGCTTTCTTCTTTAAATGGCATAGAAATCTATTGAAATTACGGTGATCATTGCTCCTGTATCAACATGCATGTTAACAGGGACATGTTTTATTTGTGTGGCTATCATTGGTAATTCCGCCCGTGTTGCGTGATTCGTCGTTCTTGGTTCCTGTATCAGGTACTACTAAACAGGCTCCCAGAGTAGCAAAACTGATGTTACCCTGGTGCGATGCTCAGTCACCTTAACTGCATTTAGGAAATTGGCGTCTTTTTAAGACGCCAGAGGGTCCTGGCTGATTATTTACAAGTGATCCCTCTCATCTCTATTTTAATTCCCGCGGTGTGCGATCTGGCTCTTCTTCTCGCCTTGCCCGTAGTTGGCGGATGTATTCTTGACTCTCCATGGCACGTCCTTCCCAGTCTCGGTCTATTTGGTAGCGAGGATCCCTGTCACGGTGACATCCTCCGCTCTATCAAAAATCTGGCCTGAGTGTACCAAGATTTGGCGTTCTAGATTCAGTCCCTCGGTGTCTGTCATTTCGGCGTTGGTCTCTGTCATTCCACTTGGTATCGTGCCAAAGTCTCCATTGGTTCCTGTCCTCCTACCTCCTGTTCCTATCGTACGGCTTACCAAGTGTTCTTTGAAACGGCCTTCCGGAAGGTCCGGCAAATTCTCTTTGTTCTCGAGCCCTCTCTGGTCTCGATAATGGTGATGGTGTTTGTACAATTTTTCAATCGAAGAGACCATGGAATCACTCGTCTTCACCCCATGTTGGTGCGGTGTGAATTGCTCACTACTCGAGACAAGTCTGCGGAACATTAGGTCGCATTCTAGGAAGGTCGTACGAGGTCTTAGCTGCGATCAAAATCTTTTGAACTTCCGGTGTATTATTGTTTGAATAAGCTCATTCTCAGGCAGTAGCGGCTGCAGGTATTGTAACTTTGCCAGTTGAATTGCAATGTAGTTCGTGTATTTACTGGGCCGATTAGAGTTGTATCTCTTGGTGTAGCCTACATTTCCACGCGTATATATTGTTGTATATCGCAGGACCAACACGTGCGTAATAGAGCTTCCCTGAACTCCTGGTATCATGTGAAAGAATACTAGATCGCCCTAAACCAGACGGCTGCCTGACCGTCTAAAAATGTTTCTCAATTACGTGGAGCACTCTATCAGGGAGTGATCCCTGTCGTCCCTGAAAATCGCGCAGGTTTCCCATCCTGTGCGCAGATAACCATAACATTACTTTGCGCGTGTGTTGCAAATATCGGCGCATCGAATCTAAGTCTTGTGGGCTTTGTGTCCCAAGATGGTGTATCCGTATTTTGCTCTGAGGTGTGACTCCCTGTTGTGTAACATCGGCTTCGTGTTTTGCCTGAGCCTCTATTCCCTTCAACAGCTTCTGTTCTAGTTTTTCGATGTCGGGTATGGTCAACACAGGCAATTCAGCCTTGAGCGTGTTCACTTCGAGTTCGATTCTCTCGATATTGCCCTTGAGACAGGAATCGATTTCCCACACGGCTTGTTTCATGGCGTTATTTGTCTCTTTCAGCTCTCTTTCGGTGACAAATCTCATCAAGATGACATCCTTCGCAAGTTCCTTCCGTAAGAAGTTCACGTCGCCCTTTACATTCGTCGTACTCGCTTCGATCCTGGCCTGGTGTTCATTGAAGTCGCCTTTTACAATGTCCAAGTCACTTCACGCGTGGTATACATCTGGTCTTTAAAGTCGTCCCCTTGAATGTCATATCCGTGATCAATTTCATAATTTTGGCCATCTCAACCATGAATTCCTCAAGATCGGCCGCGGCCGCCATCACATTCCGATTAACCGTTAAGGCAATCCCTCACATTAGCCCTAGTACAGTATTGACTAAGACAATGTCACGTCGCAATATTTTGACGAATTCATAAGCTTTCTCGGACTTACCTCTATAGTGGATACTCGGTCCTTAAGTTCGGCTGATGAGTCCCTCAACTCCTATCCCAGGTCAACCAAACATTCGTTCACCTCTGTTCGGGTAGCCTCCAGCTCCATTCGTGTGTCTTCCCTACACTTCTTAATGTTCACGTTGATTTGAGCGATAGCTCCGTCAAAACTATCAGTGAGAGCGTCCAAGTTGACGTTAACAGTCACTAGACTGGCTTGCAGGTCACCCATAGCTATAGCTAAATTGGTATCTTGATCGATTAACCTATTATTTACATCATCTCTCTGGTTTAAGATGTCGGTTCTAACAGCATTTAATTCCGCCAGCAGGTTATTATTCGCTTCAGCCCTATTTGCTTCCATCTCGCCCCTGACTTAACCTATGTCAGCCCTACCACCATTTAATGGTTCAGTCTTGGCCTCTAGGTTACCCCTAACATTGCCTATATCATCTCGGACTTGGTCCATAAAAGAAGTGTTATTGTCCAATGTCACTGTATTCGCCTCTAATGGTAGGCGTAAATCTCCCAACATCTGGGCCATCATACCTCTTATAATCGCCACATCCATAATACATCAGAGACAAAAATGGCCCTCCATCACCACCTCACATAAATAATTCGGTGAAATTTCAGTTGAAAATTTGCATTTTCAAATACAATCAATGGTTACTACTGGACTCTACTAAGTATAGGCTCCACGCTAACCATCAACAAGCAAACAACAGACAAGTTATATTTACTAAGGATAAGGCAGTATCAAATCATAATACCCTATTCTGAATCTTAAATATCATTTCTGCCTCACCCCATGGTCTAACATCGTTAATGAATGCCATGTGGACCACTGAACAGCAGTACGAATTCTCAATTCGTCCCAGACCTGTTAGATTGCCAGAACACATAAAAATCAGATCCTCTCAAATACAAAATAAGTCATCAACTCCTCACATGTCGATTTCCCCATCTTTTTGGGTCACCAAAACACTTTATGTACCCGTTAGACAAGGTCCTTAGACTAGATCTGGCATGAGACTGATTCCTCAGGGCAATCAGGTGAGTGAGGGAAAAGTCATTGACGATCCCGAGGAAACACACCCCAAAAAGCACAAAGCTAGAAATAAATAGTCCAGATTTAAGTAAAACTCGTTAACAATTTATTGTAAAAATACCAAACCCCTATCCTACTTCAGAGGGATGAAAATCTCGGCTAGCCCGCAAGCCTAAAAAGTAATAAAAATAAATAAATAAATCTCCTAAATGAAATTAAGTTAAGCCCTCTCAAAGTACTTCTTACAGAAAAGTGAATCAGCAAGTAAGCTAAGAACGTGACACGTAAAATGCATCCTAAGCAAATGCAAGAAATATCAGTTAAAATTCGAATAATTACAGGCATTGAATCTACAGCAAAGCATGACATTTAATTTGTTCACAAGGCTAGGGTCATTTACATTTACGGCAAAAATAAAAATAGTCAACGTTACGATGGTGTCAATCTAACATTTAAATTTAGGTTAATTTGTTAGTCAATCCTTTCTGAAGTTAATACCAGATGATAAGCATCCGTAACGAATAAATATCATAGCTAAATAACAACCAAGCGCTATCAAAAAAGAAAAAAATAGTAACCTATTACACACAGGAAAAGGTTGATGAAAATTATACACTCTTAAAAATATCACATATTCTTTAAATATCCTCCTACCTACGCTTATCAAATCGCTCTTTTCGTCCGATAGTCATCTACTGTACATGAGTGAAATTTCGGTCGCGACAACACAGTGAAAACTGCGGCTTATGTCACATTGTTACCAAATGTCCATGACTTACACGGTTTTAATGGCATTGGAAACGTCGTTGTTTCAAGAAAGTGTCAGCTCAGTCTGATCAATGTGTAAAATAAATATCAGCAGCTCGCTAGTGTCGGTCATTCAATAAAAATATAAGTTCAAGTTTTGATCCATTCATCGTCTTATTTAGTGTTTGGGATTAGAAAGATATATGCAGAAAAACATGCACATGATATATCTGAGTATTATATCACATTTTATCCCCTTTAGTGGAATTTTATGTCCCTAATGACCATGGTTACACTCAACGACAACAGCAAATATACTGTCATGTAGATGTCATCTCGACGAATATATTACCTCCAACAGGTACACAATAACACGCGCCAATGATCAGCGGATACATGCGGCTCTCGGCTCGCCAAACCTTCGGCTAATGAGTTGAAAAGGCAAACATCATTACCGGCAATAATACCAATGTGGGAGATCATCTTTTACCCCATCATCACATAGCCTCTCAAGACACAACTGTAAAATGATTACTAACCTTAAACATGGCATGGTCTGAATAAACTCACACTAACCTGAAGGGATTTCTTACAGTAGATCCTTATATTAAATTCTCACCAAAATGTGTGTTAAACTGTGGCTAAACAAAGTCCCAAAATATAAGAGGAATGTATCATGAAATAAAAATAATAATCCTTAATAACCTCCTCTCCTCTGTACCAGAAATGATCATGGGTAGCTCACATTCATGAAAGTCTATCTCTGTCATCCGTAGTCTCATAATACGTTGCCTGCCGGGAAAACAAGTGACAGTCACGGTCACAGCTGGCGAGCGTTTTTTCAAAATTCTCGGCACGTTGAAGCCACAAATCAATTTGCCGTCTCACATTCACTTCGTAATTCACATTTCGATTACAAAGAGCTATACGAACTACAATCCTATATGCAAGCCCATGTTTAAGTTATACTCTCGTAAAATTATCGTAGTTTCATTGTAGGTAATATTCCTAACACACTCGTGAAAATGTATATTTATTCAAGGAAACAAAGCCAAATTAATCCACTCTCACTTCAGTGCGTTGCTAAACTTGGCAGCGACAACTACTGTCCGTGATTCCTTAACTCTTATTTATGATACTTGTACCATCCACTAGGGTACTCTCAACCATGTTTTTAACCAAAACAATGCTTCCTAAGCATCAAAATAAAATAATAACCAACAGCACTGATCCTTTATGTGCCGTCAAATGATACGACCAGTTATACGGTTGTATTCGAGACTTCCGAAGTCGTACGTCTGCTCTCAAGATCTCCCAAAACTCTTGGAAAGAGCTGAACCAGAAAATCGAAAGCTTCAATAACGTCAGTGTACTACCTCACATCTGTCAAATAATACGACCAGTGTCCTCAACCATAACAGAAACCATTTTGATAGCAGACCTGCTGCATCGAAAGTAGAAATTATTTACAAGGCATGAGTGTGATAAGGTTTATGACAATCTTCTCCTAATTCATACAGCTCTGAGAGTACGCGTGGCGCTCGCCATCATATGGCAGTATTACACTGTCAATACATTTGACCAGAAAACTTGGCAAAAGATGAAATATATCATAAATAAATCCTGCCTACGTTGGTTGTTACGAGTGCGGCATTATCCTACTCAACATGAAATTTCATTCTTAACGTATTGGAATATGTAAAAACTCACATTATGTACGTGCTGGACCTATCCGTGTCTTTGAGCTATGGCCATAAAACAATGCTTGAGCTCGATCCTCGGCTCTGCGATTAGCCATCGCCTTCATCCTTCCTTTTAGAGGCGGCCGGTCGTTCGAAAAAGTGGTAGTTCACAAAAATATCATATGATCACTGATAAAAGACTATTCTAAAAATCACTAAGATAGAAAATAATGAAAAGCAGAAATTTGAACACATGTTTGCTTATACTATTCCAACATAAAATAAATAAATAAATAAATAAATCCTCTACATGAATGTTATGTTACATCATTTGTTTGGTATGTTATGGCTGACACACGTTTTGATTCTTTTATTTCTTTCGCAGTTTCTTCGTGGAAAACTTCATGCATGCACTGCTGAATATCATTTTGAATTGTGTGAGGTGCACCTGAACACAGTCACTTTTTCCAGACGAGTTTCATAGCAATATTTAATTATGCACAAAAATTGATTAGTCCACGGAAAAACTCCCGATTTGCTTGATCTTTCAGACTTGTGTAGTCCGCGCAATGCCAACTCAAACGCATTAGAAAATCTAATGCAGTTAATTAAATGTTCAAAACATATCTATTTTGGGCTACCTTTTGATTGTGAGTTTCTATTACTATTCGGTATTCTGTGTCCATCTGCAGTGCTATATTAAAATTGGAAAACCTGAAGAAGCTCAAGGTATTCTTTGTGTGTGATTTCCATGACGCATTATTTCCAGCTCAGCCATGAAGATGCTGCAGATCACTCACGCCAGTCTTTCTCCATGAACTTTCACCCCCAAATAAAATATATGGGAAGCAAAACAAGGCGTTTCACTTCACAGCCACACATTTCCATATTTATCCTACACGTCAGGATCAAGAAGACCACCTCGTGGTGTAGCTCCGTGTTTGCCAAGAAACGTTAATTCTGATGGGAGGGCTGGAACGGGATACAGTCAGCCTCGTGAGGCAAAACTGAGAAGAGGAGGGCTCGATTCCCACCTTAGCCATACTGGAAGAGGTTTCACGTGGCTTCCAACTTCTACTCCAGGCAAAATTATGTGATGGTTCCAAACTTAAGGCCACGGCTGCCTCCTTCCGAAATCTATCCTCAACACACAAATACACACACACAAGTACAGCCATCACCATAACACAGGTTATCACACAAATTACACACACTCAAGTACCTGGCGCTACAGGACCACGAGGTCGCAAAACCCCCCGAAAGAGAAAACAATAATGTAAAGAAAATGGTCACCCTAAGAGTGAGTGGACTGAATTCATCGTGTGAGTGATTAATGTAAAGCTGTACATAATTATATACAGAATGCAACTAAAAATAATAAAAAAAAACGGCATAGCCCGTCTAAACTTTGAAGCCAGATATTGCAAAACTACTAAATTATGCACGAAACAACAATACAGCTTCGCACGTTTCCGAACATAGACAGTAGAACGAAACAAATTGCCTCGTTCTGAATACCATTAATGCTAATGTCAAACTACTGCTGCTATTATTATTAATAATAATGTTATTGGTTTTACGTCCCTTTAACTACTGAGGTTTTTAGAGACGCCGGGGTGCCAGAAGTATCCCCCGAAGGGGTTATTTAACTTGCCAGTATATTTAACGACACGGCTCATTCGTATTTGTGCAATCTGAAATGCCAACTAACTGCACCAGAATTCGATCCTGCAACCTTGAGCACACCAGGCGAGAACGTAACCGCTGCACCACGCAGCCAGTCAATGTCGAACTAAATACGCTTTAGAGGATGCGGATATCATAAAAACAATAAAATGACAACTGTGAAATGCACGGCAAACTTATGTGTTTAACACCTCACAATCGGCCCTCCACAGTGCAGGTGCCAGACTTTAACAATAACAGTAATAATGAGCCTATATTATGGAACTGGCGAAGAAGAAATATTCCGGACACACAGCTCCTATGTGTTTCACCAGGTTGGCCAATCCACAATCACCAATTTCTCACAACAGAAGAGATCACAAGTCAAATCTATAGAGACTATTGGCGTGGCGAACCAATCAGTAAAAAGAAAACAAAAAAAAACACATATCCTTTGGCAAACATGAACCTTGTCAGAGTAACGATGGACAGAATAGTAGTAGCCACTCGTTTTAGTTAGTATGTTTCAAATACATTATATCTGATATCAAATACGGATATCAGTAGAAGATTGATATTAATGTTCAATCATGTAAATACTGTGCATGTATTAAGTTCCGAGTGACAACGAAGAGTTGAGCTTGTCAGCCACCAGAGCATTCTAAGGTAGCCGCGCTATCTGCTGCCTGTGAGCCGCATATACCGTATCTACTTTTGAACTCTACGGACTGTGTTAACCAACCTCACGTTGCTCCTACCCAACCCATCCCCCCATGCACCCGCTGGACTCCGTAGGTTCGTCTTCCCGTATACTAGCCTGAACAAGCAGCCTGGGTTGCAGCGAGTAGTGAACTATATAGCCTAGCTGGCCCTTGGCAGAGTCACACAGAACTGCGCTCGTCCCGACCCACTATGAGTGATGAGATGCAATACTTCCCGCCTCCATTTAAGCAAATATATTATTTGAATCCATTAAGGTCCAGAATTTTGGTTGTAGCGCAAACTTGCTACCATGGTAAGGAGCCGCCCCTACTTCCTTTATGTGGGTTTTAACGTCAGCCACTCCTCCTCCATGTGTGGTTTTTACTGCATCATCATCGGTTCTTCAAAGTAGGCAGTATACGGCTCCCCGTGCTCGTACAAGAATTTCATTATGGTTTGGTGGGAATATCACTGATTTTAACGGTACTACTAGATCAAACACTGGCTCTACACAGTGCGGACTGTTACAAAAATAACCATGAATGTATACCACAGCTTCTAAAGGCACGTGGGTAGTGTCAGCTCACATAATTTACACATTTCAATAGATCGCATTAAATCACGGCGTTCCACAGTTCGTTTCCTTTTACAATTATACAGAATTACAGTATTATACGTATGCTGCTGAGCATAAATATTTTATAACAGTTCGGCGAATGATGAAGTCAATTATGCTCACCTCGTGGTTTCACAGTATATCTTGTTCGACTACTTTCTTAATTTACAAACCACAGAAAATATTAACGGTGCCTCAGTTCCAATAATATGCTTCACATGGCGTGTTACAGTAATTATAACAATTACGCTGTACACTTGAATATCTCACAATACTCTTTTGTGTGGTTTTATAACAAACAGTTTAGCACTGACAAAAACGGGCCTCCATTTTCGGAGCACAAACGTAGAAGTGTGTCGTCTTCTCAAGGATCAGAGAGTACCATAACGGAAGAACTACTATAGTAGTGTAGTGTCTGGTGTCCTGTGTTCCCATCTCTGCGTTGTAAATACTATAACGTTACCATAAAATGAACTCCAATTCATTTAATTCTAAGATATTAAGCATATTCCGTGTAGTAATTTCCTTTAATAAATCCGCAGGTTAAGACAAAATAATGTGCTTCAGAGAGTGGGAGTGTCGTTCACCAATGAAGTTATATTAAGTAAGTGGGTCTGGTTCGATATCGCGACGGCTCATTTCGGCCGGTGTAAACTTGAATACACAATCCATAGAAGTTACTATATCACCAGACATGAGGTTTACGGGCTCAGTATGCCTATGCAAAAATCTATGGCCTTTTCTGTATTTCAATTTAGATGTAGAGATATAGATTTGTACAGAAAGCTTGTGTAAAGACAATGCCATAAGTGTCACATTTTGCGTGTGAATGCGGAAAGAAAAGTAATTTAATTCAAGAAAAACAATAAACGATCGTACATTACAAAACAAGTAGTTCCATGTAGAACTAAATAGCCTATGGTCATATATCCTACATTTATTTATTGACTCTATCAACATACAAATTTTCAGTTTGATTGCTGTAATAGATTCGTTGATAGGCTATTCAGAAACGTCTAAATACAGTATGCTGGATGGTCACCATGTTGAATTTTAATATATGTAGGCCATAGAGTTATGTACTATTAAATGAGGATTTATGTGTACGTTCATTATTTAAACGTTGATTTTTATCGCATGATTCGAACACAAGAAATAACAACTTAAATTTAAAATTTCGCACAAAGGCCTTTTTGAAGTTTTGTAAGCAATTGAACTAAATTAGATGTCAGTGCACTGCAATTTGTATTGTCATGTGCTGTACCAAGATTCACTGCGTTCGAATGGTTAAATCGCGAGAATAGTTTATTTATATGATTCAAATTGGCTCGGTCGCCATGCTCGTTTTGTATTTAAAAGGTTTTTGAATGTCACATAGGTGATCGTCTAGCAGTGACCTTTATAACGATACAAAATTTCAGGGTGACATGAGTGATAATTTGGAGATTTATAATGCCGGTGAAATATTTCATATAGCCGCCATGTTGGATTGGTGAGATGTAATAAAATTTGAATTCCACGGGGGGGGGGGGGGGGGGGGGGCGAAATAGTACTATGACCGTACCGAGTTTCATTGAAATCCCTCCCGCCTTTTAGATGTTTTAGGGGGGGGGGGCACAAACAATCACACACGGACAAAAGGTGATCTCATAAGCCTATTTTTTATAAATGAAAATACGCTGATGATACGTTCTCATCGAATAAGTGTACATGAAAATATTTTTCGGTATGAGTGAATTCATACCAACATCATGAAGAAAGACAAGAGCCGTTCATAAAGGATGTCGCAATATCGTCCAAGAAAACTTTTGTATATACATTCAAGGGTATGTATGTTTTTGTGTAAGTGTATTTATTTCAGGTATTACTTGTACATGTTTCGAGGAAATCTCGCCAGTATAGATTTATGTCGAGTTGTTCCAAGAGCGAATATTTTATGTGCCCATTTTGCCCACATTTATTATTTTAATTAATTCAATGTGACATACACTGGCGGACAAAATATCCCAACGCCAAGAATGAGTTTTTCTAGATTAACGAACGTTCGTAGGCGTGTGTATACGTACATCTGAAAGATGACGTTGATTCAAATTTCCCGCAAATCGCATTAGCGTGGAGCTAGTAGTGGCCCCATGACCTTGCGCATCAGGTTTGCTTTCAATACGGGCAGTACTCTGTGAAATGGTTAGTTACCCGTGAGATTGGATGGAGTGACTGTGAGTGGGTCATGAATGCCTTTAAGATGCCGAAGAGGCCAGTATCAACTGCTAACTGCGTTTCAACGAAGCCGTGCGATAGGGCCTCCTGAAAGTGGATTTTCCATCTGCACTATTGCAGAAAGACTTGGCAGGAATGTGTCCACTGTGCATGCGTGCTGCCAGCAGTGGTCATGAGAAGGTACGGTCACAAGATGACCGGGTTCCGGACGTCCCCGTGGCACCACCGAGAGAAGGACCGCCGTATTCGGCGGATGGCTTTGGCGCATCGGACGTCGTCTGCAGCAGCAATTGGAGCGGCAGCTGGCCCGAGAGTGACGCAACTAACTGTTCAAAATCAGTTACATGAAGGACAGCTCCAAGCCAAACGGCGTGCGTCGTGCATTCCACTTAACCCAAACCACCGCAGTCTGCGACTTGATTGGTGTCAAGCGAGAGCACATTGGGGGATGGAGTGGAGGTCCGTTGTGTTTCCGGTGAAAGCCGATTTTCCCTTAGGGCCAGTGATTACCGTGTATTGGTTATAAGGAGGCCAGATGAGCGCCTTCATTCCACCTGTCTGCGGTGTCGACACACTGAACCTACATCGGGCGTTCTGGTCTGGGGAGCAATGTTCTATGACGGCAGGAGCACCCTCGTGGTTATCCTACGGTGACTGCAGATGTGTACGTCCATCCGGTGATTTTACCTGTTGTGCTGCCTTTCATGAACAGCATCCCCGGGGTTGTTTTCCAACAGAATAACGCAAGCTCCCATGCCGCTGTTTTAACCTAACGTGTTCTACAGAATGTCGACATGCTGCCTTGGCCGGCTCGATCCCCCAGTCTGTCGCCAATCGAGCAGATAAGGGATATCATTAGACGAAAACTCCAGCGTCATCCACAACCGGTATTAACCGTCCCTGTATTGACCGACCATGTGTAACAGCTAGGAACTTCATACCATAAGCCTACAATCGGCAACTGTACGACACAATGCATGCACGGTTGCGTGACTGCATTCAACTGCCTAGTGATTATACCGGTTATTAATGGACCGCCAAGTCACATTTGTGATGGCTTTTATTGGGCGGTCATTAACCTGTTGTCTTGTACCTTAAATCAATAAAATATATTACCATTCCAAATATATTGATGAAATTTTGGTACTCTACATTCGTTACTTCATGGTGTTGGGAATTCTTTTCCGCCAGTGTATTATTTTATACAACTTTTTATGAACAGCGATTTAAGTTATTTTCTTAGACCTGCAATTTATATCGTGAATCAACGTATATTCAAATATACATTATTATATCGTATTTTCATTCACGTTATTAATCGGATTTTATGTAGAATGGATCTAGGATGGCATTGCGTTCAGTCAGGTAGGACAGAGAAACTTGCAACATTTGTTTATAGACTTCAAACTACAGACACGACAAAGAGCTGCCCATATTTAGCTCTGAAAGTACATGGAAGTCACAAAAACTCCGAGAACAGCCCAGCTCGGGAACAAAGCAAGATATTGCAAGAGGTGACAAGGCAGTGACCTTCGACGTGAACCAACATTATTTTCGAGACAAGGACATTATCTTGCGGAAGAAGAAGGAGTCCGCCACGTGATATTCATATCTAGTCACGGCTGACCTGGACGATTTGTGAAGTAGGAGGGATGCGTTCTCAGAACAACTGAATGATGATTGGAGGACAGAAGAGATGGTGGAAGGCTATGCGGATTCTATACTCGTATACTCACCAGGCAGAACCATTTGCGAAGACTTTTGTATCGTTTTTCGAGACCATAATTTCGTCTCTCGAGACAATTATTTTGTCTTTCAAGACATTTGAACTATTCATTCTGATTTTCAAACCACTTATACTGAATTTCAAACGAGTCAGTCAGTTTTTGATTATCCTTGTAATAAGCAGTTTGGCTGGAACTTCCTTAGTTTTCCAAGGAAAATTCATTCAAACATTGTACTTTTGAAATGATTGTGTTTATGGTCATTCTCGCAGGGGTGATTTTTCGAATGAGATTCGATCACTGATTCAGTACCCAGTCGACACAAAATACGTCTCAGCTACCACAATTCAAATATTTAATTTAATCATCATCGCCGACTTAGGACTGGAACCGCATTCCTTGGAGATGACCAAGAATACCATAAACCGGCAACCTAAAACCATGCCTTGGAGTCACATACAAAGGCAAGACATCAACGGTGAGCTAGCGTACTACACATACTCAATATTCTTTGCATTCTAAATTCCAGGTTTGTTATTAAATTCATTTTCAAGTATATCTCCATTCTGCATTTGACTATCTTACAGTAACTTCAGCTTATTTTATTAACTTATCGTCTTATTCCTTTGCTGATTTATTTGTCAATAAATTATGTTTTGCTTTTATGCTAGATCTTTCTTTTCAAGTAGTTAGATTTATGTGTTAGGCATCCCTTTCCCACACTATCTATTGCTAATTGGCTGGCGATTCAGTTACGCCACGATCTGAGTGAGAGAGAGAGAGTTTTCTGTTGCTCGGGTTTTATTACTTATCCATAAATTTGGTTCGTCGACTTATAGTTGCTTCCCGGTTTCCACTCACAATTATCATTATTATTATTATTATTATTATTATTATTATTAATATTAATATTAAAGAGATAATATGTGAGTATAAATTCATTGTATGCACCAAACTATCTCATTTGACATCCAACAGTGGGACGATCTGTGTTTGAGCTGCACCGACATATTCCAAGTTCTAAATCATGCATTCCACACAAGAAACCATTAGGTTGAAATCCATGCGTAAGTATGACAGTTACATGTGGTTAAACATTGATGTATCAACGCGCGTAGAATTTTCTTGGTAATACTCCCATATAATTGAAGTTACTAAAAAATATTCTGCCATGTTTTGTTCAAAACGTGTGCAATATTTAGAACTGTTCGTATATACACTTTCTAATATATTCAGAATACGGTTCGAAATTATACCCTAACGGATATGACTATGCGTAATCTTCAGAGTTAGATAGCCTGACAACTGATGAAAATTGTCCTCCATGAACTTGAATCCTAGTCTCAATTGTGCCCGTTAGTCAAAGTCATCGACGAACTATCTGACGCAAGTAGCCTTACCGACTTCCTTGCCCTTCAGACCCACCCGTTGAGAGGATGGGATGTGATCTCAGACCAGTTCCGGAATGAGAACAATAACCAAAGTGTATCGGGGAAGGTGAGAGAAAAAGTCAGAGACATGCCGAGAAAGCACACCCCCAAATTAAATACAAATCTAAAAATGAACAGTCAAGGCTTATGTAGAATTCCTTAAAAGTGTATTGAAGCAGAAAAAATCACTATCCTGCTTCGGAGGGTTGAAAATATCGGCTAATCCGAAAAGCTAATAGAATAAAAATAAATAAATGAATAAATGTTCCCCAAACTGATGTTAAGTTAACCCTCTCGAAAGTCCTAAATACAGAGAAAAGAATGAAGTCCAAAATCAAAACTAAGAATGTGTCACGTAATAAAGGCTCTAAGCAACTACAAAATTATTCGATTAAAGATACGAATAATCACAGACTGAATTTACAGCAAAGCAAAAATATTAATTGACCTTGTAATGAGTTTTAAGATGGTGATTTGCTCACTGTTGGATGATAAATGTAATAGGTCATGAAATGAGTTGATACACATGTTAATACACACTGGTATTACCTTCAGTAGTGCTCTCAAAATGAAATGTTGGGCGCCATGGTCGCAACAAAGTGTTGAAGACCAATAAAAGAAACACAAATAATGATAAATTAACATCAGTGGAGCACCTGAGACCTCTTTCTCCCAGCCCGTGGCGAAATCAAAGTAATCAACCAGTTAGTTTTTGCATTGGGGATAAGGGATGACTTACATGTACTTCTAACTACTGAAAAAGGAATGCAAGGCATGGATTAAAATACTGAATTTAATTCTACACAAAAACAAAATATGAAAAGTTAATAATAATAATAAATAGTAAATACTTTTACTGAAGTTATGTTAAACTGAGGCGCGAGAAAAGTGATGAGACCGATATTAAATTTAACGTTATTTCCAAAACTATGAAGTTACTTGCCAGCAATATAAAAGAAGAGATTTTGAATAATATATGTCAGCCTAGCTTACCGAGGTTGCGTGTCGAAGGAATTGATCTCCATAGTTAAGACTTGTAGTTGTTCCTGGGGCGTTGATCCATCTCTTGTAATGACGTCTTGAAGGATCCTAGCAGATAAGTTCCGTTAATTATATTTACTGAGCAGCGATGATGTAGATTTAGCTGCTAGCTTGTTCAGTGACGAAGTTCTAACTCCATAAATCACTTTACCGACTTTGGCCAAAAACACAACCATTGTCGTTATTGCATGGAAAGACGAAGAAATATGTCTTATATGCACAATCAAGTCCAAACTATAGGCGGTATGAATGACTTACTTCATTCCCAATAAGATTCACAGTAGTGAGTGACTCTTTCCTTAAACGCGCCAGCCCTCAAGTGCCCTCCGTCTTTCTCCCCACTCCTGCAGAAAATAAACCTTCGTCGACCAATCAAAATACCGATGCTATGGTCTTCTGTCTCAGAGATACGTTCCAGTAGACCCCGTGTCCTTCTTAGAAAACATCAGTTAAAATCCTCTTCACTTGGTACAGGCACACCTTGTGAAGCCAGATAGCTCCTTTGACACTAATCTCTTGAAATCTGTTGTAGCAGGCTGTCCATTGTTCGCTTGCTCAGCGGAGAGCCCCCGCTGTGCGTGTCACTCAGAATAATTGCACTCGCCACGGTTTTAAAATCTGTCTTAAGGAAATAAGAAAAGGGTCTCATGACTGTGGTCACCTCGCAAGTTAACATACTGTAGAATAACTGAAATATGTCGAATCCCTTTGATTCAAATAGCGAAAATAATTGGAGTTATCGTGTGTAATAAAACATCTCCATGGCTCAGTTAGCCTGGAATCTAAACTTAATAATAATAATAATAATAAAGAATTATATCAATTAAGTACGAATAATAATAATAATAATAATAATAATAATAATAATAATAAAAATCTAAATATATAAATAACAAGTAATAGTTTGCCGTTATGAACATATTACAGAACGCCCTAGAAGATCACGCTATGTTACCTAGTAATGTAGTGCTGATTTTATTCCGACACGAATATAAAAAAATATGACACAACATACAAAAAATACAACATATAATAATACCCTTCTATGTCCAAGTATAATTTGCAATCATCTTCAACATAATTACGTCATTGTTCCCTTTGTATTCCTTTGCAACTTGTGCGTTCAAGTGTTTTTGTATAGCGGAAACACCGCCTGTTACATGAAATCGATACCCTGAAAAATAGAACATATTCATATTTTACCCTTTATTTACACACGGTAAATTTTCTTCTCGTGACACAATCATAATTATGTCACATTACGGGTCGGTTCCATACTACACGTATGAAATAATATCACTTCGGAGGGTTAATTCCTGGAGTAGAGTTTACGGAGATTCGACCAAATTACAATGTTATATAGTGTAGTCATAACTTCTCCTGAACTGTAATCGATATGTCGGGAATTCCACCTCTCACACGCATACACATGTAAATTAACACAATTTTCGCTGCCGTACGTCACACGTAAGCTATAGGGCTTACAGACTGCATTACACAAAATCTCTGAAAATTAATTACAATGTGAACCTCTACTGAAATAATATCAAAATATTGAAATCTATGTAATTCATCTTATCTCTGTGCTTAATGAGTCCCATTTAGCGTCCTTTAAAACCAGTCTCCTACCTTCCAACAGCGAGCACTCCTCCTGTCACCCTTATCTCCTTGAGATAACTCCAACACGGTCTCTCCCCAAATACATACCTTCATAATTACGGTTACCACTAACCTTTAGTCCAGATCAACAGCCTTCATACCACCTTACATAGGCTACCTATTCAAATCAAGTCCTAGAGGCTCATCACCGGTCACCCTTTCGTAACAGCTGTCACCTCTCCAACTCACGCCACATACTTACGTAACGAGTGAATGTTATATGTACCATATAAGCGATATCCATTATTCTCTAACACATAAGCGCACTTACCGACGCGCTGAGAAACAACATATGGTCCTTCAAATAAGAGAAACCACTTCTTTATGACCTTCTCTACGGCACAAGACTGTTTCGGGACCCTCAATAGGACGCGATCTCCCACATTGAAAAATTCATGTTTAGATTTGTTTTGTTGGCGAATTCTTTTCTCTGCTGATTTAGTCAAATTCTGTTTCGCCAACTGGACATAAAAATCCACCCCCGGTTGTTTACCCTCCGTTAAGCCCAAACTTCTCGCTAATTCATTCTGGGGTCTCCTACCAAAATGAATTTCAAACGGCGTTAATCGGGTACTCTCGTGTTGAACAGCATTCAGCCAGGTCTCAACTTTGGGAAGCTGACTCACCCATGCTGAATGTCTGTTATGCACCAAAGCCCGGAATAGTCGAGATAACTCTTTCATCGATCGTTCACAAGAATTTCCTTGCGGATATCTCACTGATGAATGAACGTGTGTGATGCCGACTTTCTCCATGCTGGTTTTCCAGTGCTTAGAGGTGAACTGCGGTCCGCTGTCAGACAAAACTCTGAGTGGAATGCCAAACTCAGGTATGTACTTATCTTCGATCAGTCGGCTACATTCAAGACCCGTGGCTTTCCTTAATGCATAAAGTTTGACGTATTTACTGAATGCGTCAACTATTACAAATATGTACTCGTAGCCAAACTGACCTTTAATCACAGGACCATAAAGATCAACACAAAGAAGTTCACCGGGACGACTTGTGAGGACCGCCTGCATAGGACCGGATAAATAACGAACGGGAAATTTAGATTTCTGACAGAGGTCACACCTAGCGAGAATCTTTCTAACATCCCTTCCCATTTTCTCCCAAATAAAGTCATGACGAAGTTCATAGAGCACCTTGTTCGTGCCAAAATGCTCCAGTTCTCTGTGTAGGAACCATATAATTTCCTCCCTTAAAGAAGTCGGAACACATATTGCCCAGCGATCATCCTTACACCTGCGTGCGAGAAAGCCGTCCTGCATCATATATGTGAACCGTCCAACTTTCACCGTTGCCGAGTCACCTGTTTCCAACCTAGCCAGAGGCTCACACAAATTGACATCTTCTCTCTGTTCCACCAACATGTTCTTCAATATTTCAAGTGACTGCTTATTGCCTGGATCCATACAAGCACATATCAATATGCCTTCCTCAGCTTTCAACACCGAGCCCTCCTTACTTAAGGATACATCTCGTGATAACATATCAGCCAATATGTTGTCTTTACCTTTTATATGTTTGACGTCGAAATCATATTCTTGAAGCGCCAATATCCAACGACTTACCCTGTTGGAATTCAACTTGCAAGTTTTTATGAAAACCAAAGCATGATGATCCGTGTAAATCTGGAACTTACCACCAAAAACATACAACCTGAATTTACTTAGGCTAAAAACAATTCCAAGAAGCTCCAGTTCCGTGATTGTGTATCTTTTCTCCGCGGCAGATAATCCACGCGAGGCTAAAGACACAATTCTCAAGTCTCCTTGCTCATCTCTTTGACACAATACACCCGAAATGCCTATATGGGATGCATCAGTCATCACCACATACTCTCTGTCTCTCAGAGGGTATCGCAGTACCACCGCTTGCTCAAATCCACGCTTCAGAGCCTGGAATGCTTCGGCATGCGCTTCATCCCAATACCATCTGTTTCCAGCCTTCAGTAGCTCCCTGAATGGCTCCACCAAACATGAGTACTTCACAACAAACCTCCTAAAGAAGTTACACACGCCCAGAAAATACTTCAGTTCCTTAGCGTTCCTAGGTGCACTCGTGTCCAGTATTTTCCTTACCCTACTTACCTCCGGTGTTACTCCCAATCTCGATACATTATGACCTAGAAAAGTGACATTCTGCCTACAAAATGATGACTTAGAAAGTTTAAGAGTGAGTCCTGCCTTGTCCAGCTTCTTGAAGACATAGTTCAAATGAACTAAATGCTCCTCATAAGTCCTAGAGCTGTTTACCATGTCATCTATATATATGGTTACGAACTCACCTGTGTCCCTACCTAGAGCTATATTCAGAGCACGAATCAGAGCCGCTGAACTACTCTTCAAACCATACGGTACACGCCGAAATTGATATAGGTTATACTGGTGTGAAAATGCTGTCAAGGCCCTATCCTCTTTCCTTAAAGGAACCTGCCAGAAACTAGAGCTAAGGTCAACACACGTGAACCATTGCTTCCCCTCAAAGCTCTGCATCAGTTCCTCAATTGACAAGGATTTCAGCTGGTCAAAACTTATGTGCGTATTGAGCAGACGGGCGTCAAGGCAAAGTCTGACCTTACCATAAGCTTTCAGGACCGTAATGAGTGAATTCACATAAGGGCTATTTGAATGCTCGATAATACCATCTGCCAGCATTTGGTCAATTTGAGTTTGGACCATTTCTTGATAAAGAAAAGGCACGGGATAGCGATGAGCGACAAAAACAGAGTAATTAATAACGTTTAACGAATGTTCGTAACAATTTGCTTCTCCAATCCTATTCTCAAAAATTCTCTTATTCTTCAATAAAACCTCATAAAGTTCATCAACCTGATCTGCATCCAATTTACTCTCCCCTGCAGCATGACGTAATGTGTCTTCAAGATCACCATTCGTCTGTAGACTGCCCACAAAGAATGACGGTACAGGCTCTGCACCTCTAGATACCTGCCCACTTACCTCGACATCACTTGCCGGGAACACCTCACTTAGAATACACACTTCCTGAGAAGCACTACACTTCTTACCTGCGTCAACAAACGTTATAATTACCTCATTGTCATTCCATCTTAACTTCGCACACCCTTCTTTAAAACATAATTTAGCAGAAAACCTGGTCAACCAATCCGAACCAAGGATGACCTCATAGACAAGATTTGGAATGACCAAACACACTTGACTCTCAATATGGTTATTTATTTCTATATCGACCAGCACTTGTCTCGAAATCACGTGGGATTTCTTACCAACAGTCGTAATTACATACGTCGATTTAATCGGAATCTCTTCAAACTTCACACCAGCGTCTTTTATCCTCCCATAAAATGCCGCACTCACGCAAGATCTTACACAACCACTATCTAACAAACTACACACACTCGCCCTCGACACGAATAATTCGACGACAGGATTCAAATTTAAGGACTCAACTACCTCGGGTTCTTCGGTAAATTCACGTAACAAGTCACTTTTCATATCCAGGTCATAAGTATCAGATATCAACGTACTGACGGGAATAACAACAGACTGTAATACTGACCCACCATTGCAGTCTGGTATTAGTTTAAATTTGGCGTGACGGCATTGTCATCACTACCCCTCTGGCTGCTGATCTGACTATTGTTACTCTGTACTGTTTCTTCTCTATTGTTAGGGCTATTGTTACCCTGGTCACCTCTGTTATAACCTCGATTACCTTGATTGTTGTTCGAGTTATTATAACTCCCTGACCTTTGATTACCTTGTGGACCGTTACCTTGGCCTGGGTGATTACCTCTATGTTGATAATTAGGGTTATTCCCATTATTGCCTCGATTCTGATTGTTCTGGCTCATATTGTTACTACGGTTCTGAAAATTATTATTGTTATTGTTACCCCTATTCTGATAATTCTGGCTGCCACCACTGCTTCTACCTTGGAAACTCTGGTTCCTAGCATCCTGTCCCTGATGGCCTTGATTGCCTTGATAGCTAACCAGTTGTTCTTCTCCGCCACCCCTTCCCAGTGCATCAAAAGTCCCTAATAACTTCTCAACCTCCTGTATTGTATTCGCTCTCTGAATACAAGCAGCTTCCTTAATGCGGTATGGGAAATGCCTCAAAAGTAGTCTGACAACATCCTTCTCCTGAGTCAACCCATCCAAATATTTGCATGTGAGCACTTGACCTAGAAAATATTCAGTCATACTGCTATTTCCCTTTATGTTGTATTTACCGCACATCACTGCCTCACGATGCAGTGACTGAATTGCCTCATTCCAGAATTTATCGCAGAATTTATCTCTAAAATCATCTAAGTTTTCGAAAGTGCTCTTGTATACGGCAAACCAATTTCTTGTTTCACCAACAAATGCCTGGTCTAATATTTCCAGCACATTACACCACTCAAGACTTCCTTCATCCAGCCTTTCTTTAAATTTGCTTTCCACGGCTTCTAAGAATTCCATAGGACATCCCTGACGGTTGCTAAATTTAGCCAGCTCTACCTCCTTGAAACAGTGACCGCTTATGAAACTTGTTCTCCCCTGCCCGGTCTCTTGCCTTACCTTATTCAATCTCACTTCCAGCTCCGCTATTTTCTTTTCCGCCTTCCTCTCAATATTCTCAACTCTTTCCCTGTTACTTCCTTCCCTTTATTCTATCCTGTCCGTTAATACTCCTTGCTTCTCCTTGACTTCCTGAATACTATCTAAATTCACTAAGTTGAAATCTTCCACCTTCTTACTTAATTCTTTCTGTACCTTTTCAATCTCACCCTCCAGCTGCTCTTTAACCTGTTTGGTCTCCACTTGCACCAACACCTTGAAATTCTCTGTCTGAGTGTTCATTCTCTCCTCCAAACTGCCTTGTACCTTCCCCAATCTACTATCTACATCTGCTATGATTTCACTAGATTTCTCAGTCAACTGACTCTTAATTTCTCCTCTCACTCCTTCAATACTATGCTTCACCTTCTCATACTTTTTACTCAGCTCCTCATTGATTTTAGTGACTCCATCTAACTTTTTATTTAGCTCTTCAATTTTATTATTAGTTTCAGCGTTATTCTGATCCAATTTCCTGTTTATCTCCTTATTATTAAGTTCAAGTTTAGCATTAGTTGCTTCTAACTTGTTACTCAAATCCTGATTATTACTCCCTAATCTAGCATTTATTTCTTGACTGTGACTTTCTAATTTAGCATTTATTTCCTGACTGTGACTATCCAATTTAGCATTCATTTCCTGACTGTGATTTTCCAATTTAGCATTTATTTCCTGACTGGTATTATCTAGTTTATTATTAGTGGCTTCTAATTTGTTATTCAACAACCTTAACATGCTCATAATGCCTTCACTTATTTCCACCGACATCTCCTTACTGGTATTGGGTTCAACCTCCGATCTCCCTTCCATCAACTTCTGACCATCTTCTGCCAACTGACTACTCTCCTCCCCCACATTCTCCTCTACCATATCACCACTCAACTGTTGACCACTCCTAAGCTTCATCTGGTCCTAATCAGCCATACTGATACACCACAATTAAAATCCCCCACAAAACACAAGCACAAAGATAATACCGTTCCCCAATTACAAATACTATCTGGTTTTCGTGCCCTACGCTTTGGCGACACCTGTAATGTGTTTTAAGATGGTGATTTGCTCACTGTTGGATGATAAATGTAATAGGTCATGAAATGAGTTGATACACATGTTAATACACACTGGTATTGTGAACTTACCTTCAGTAGTGCTCTCAAAATGAAATGTTGGGCGCCATGGTCGCAACAAAGTGTTGAAGACCAATAAAAGAAACACAAATAATGATAAATTAACATCAGTGGAGCACCTGAGACCTCTTTCTCCCAGCCCGTGGCGAAATCAAAGTAATCAACCAGTTAGTTTTTGCATTGGGGATAAGGGATGACTTACATGTACTTCTAACTACTGAAAAAGGAATGCAAGGCATGGATTAAAATACTGAATTTAATTCTACACAAAAACAAAATATGAAAAGTTAATAATAATAATAAATAGTAAATACTTTTACTGAAGTTATGTTAACCTGAGGCGCGAGAAAAGTGATGAGACCGATATTAAATTTAACGTTATTTCCAAAACTATGAAGTTACTTGCCAGCAATATAAAAGAAGAGATTTTGAATAATATATGTCAGCCTAGCTTACCGAGGTTGCGTGTCGAAGGAATTGATCTCCATAGTTAAGACTTATAGTTGTTCCTGGGGCGTTGATCCATCTCTTGTAATGACGTCTTGAAGGATCACAGCAGATAAGTTCCGTTAATTATATTTACTGAGCAGCGATGATGTAGATTTAGCTGCTAGCTTGTTCAGTGACGAAGTTCTAACTCCATAAATAACTTTACCGACTTTGGCCAAAAACACAACCATTGTCGTTATTGCATGGAAAGACGAAGAAATATGTCTTATATGCACAATCAAGTCCAAACTATAGGCGGTATGAATGACTTACTTCATTCCCAATAAGATTCACAGTAGTGAGTGACTCTTTCCTTAAACGCGCCAGCCCTCAAGTGCCCTCCGTCTTTCTCCCCACTCCTGCAGAAAATAAACCTTCGTCGACCAATCAAAATACCGATGCTATGGTCTTCTGTCTCAGAGATACGTTCCAGTAGACCCCGTGTCCTTCTTAGAAAACATCAGTTAAAATCCTCTTCACTTGGTACAGGCACACCTTGTGAAGCCAGATAGCTCCTTTGACACTAATCTCTTGAAATCTGTTGTAGCAGGCTGTCCATTGTTCGCTTGCTCAGCGGAGAGCCCCCCGCTGTGCGTGTCACTCAGAATAATTGCACTCGCCACGGTTTTAAAATCTGTCTTAAGGAAATAAGAAAAGGGTCTCATGACTGTGGTCACCTCGCAAGTTAACATACTGTAGAATAACTGAAATATGTCGAATCCCTTTGATTCAAATAGCGAAAATAATTAGAGTTATCGTGTGTAATAAAACATATCCATGGCTCAGTTAGCCTGGAATCTAAACTTAATAATAATAATAATAATAATAATAATAAAGAATTATATCAATTAAGTACGAATAATAATAATAATAATAAAAATCTAAATATATAAATAACAAGTAATAGTTTGCCGTTATGAACATATTACAACCTGCAGCAACTAGATTGTAATTTACATTTTATTGCACCAAAAGAAAATAGGCAATGTTATGAAGGTAACAGTTCCGACATTTAAATTTAAATTTATTTCGCTAGGTAAGTCCTATTGGAAAGTTCAACATTAGATGATAATCATTCTGTGACGAAGAAAAATTCGAAGTTGATAAGGAAACCAGTCTATCCATTAACACATCATTGAGCTATTGCACGCATAATACAACCAACGTCAAAGGTCAAACTCTTATTCATAAACACAAAACAAATGCATGTACTGTTTGCAATGGATCGACATTTGCATGCGGGTAAATTGTTGGCGGTGGCACAGCTACAAACTTTATGTCCCACATGGTCGTCGAATGTTCACGGGTACTGGGATTCCGTGATATTTCAACTTGTCTTCTGGAGATCGTGTCAGCTCTCCTTAAAGTCTGTAATCCTAATAATCAGCTGTTCCAGGTGTCAGTCATGTAACAAAATACAATTAAAGTTAAGAAAAAATCATCTCTTATTTAGTTCAATTTATTTATAACGTTGTTTTAAGTTAATTAGGTTTTTGATTTAATTCCCTTTTATTTTCATGGATAGTCTTTCATAGTGTGATTTAGTTTCACCTAATGACCCTATTGACACGAAACAACAACAGCCAAAACACTGAAAAGGAGTTGTCTGTACCATAACAAAACGTTACCTAACCCACCGGTTTTACAATAACACACGCTAGAAATAGCGAAAATGGCACAGCATAATGGCTCACTAAACCTTGGTTGATGTGACGAAAGACCAATCATCATCACCGGAATAAATATATCTCATAATGTTGCGTGTGAATCACGTCAATCCCATCATCTACCATAATAACAGACACAACAATAGCATGGCTCCTGAATTCATACATGGTCTCTGGTTAATCATATTCAAAAATAGCGAAAAACAAAATCCATCTAGATGGAATACTCATGGAACTTGTACCATAAACGTAGTCATAAGCATGAACTAGATTCAAAATATAGATATGAAAGTCTCTTACTGAACATAACTTTTTTTTTAGCGTATGGCTTTTAGTGCCGGGAGTGTCCGAGGACATGTTCGGCTCGCCAGTTTTGTAGCTGCTTCGAGACGGACACCCAATGGGTGAGCTACAAGTACCGTTGGGGAGGAAAGTTGGAAGGGGAAGGGCGAGGAGTTGGAAGGTAGCGGCTGTGGCCTATAGTTAGGGACCAACCCCGGCATTTACCTGGAAGGAAGATGGGAAACCACAGAAGACCATCTTCAAAATTGCCGGCGGGGGGATTCGAACCTCCTCGCCTCCCGGATGTGAGCGACTGCTATTAGTCATGCCGTAACGACCACGGCTAACTCACCCGGTACTGAACATAATAATGCATAGAAATGCAACCGTAATTCTTATCGAGAATTAGCATTGGAGCTAGTTACAGAATTCTTACAGTCAAAGTCTACATCAGTTGTCTCTCAGAGTTGCAATCAGCCGTTAGCATTTGCCATAATTATGCTCGGCTAGCTATCCGGTCCACCTGAGGTTCGCTCACAGTGGATATGGCGTGTCACTGGGCTATGCTTTGATTTCAATAAGTTAAACATTCAATTAAAAATTGAGCAGCTTGAATAGAGTCCTATGTGCTGGCTCGTAAGATAATTCTTTCACACATAAGACCACTTGTAGTATGATTAAGATTGAGTTGATCTGAGGCTCGTAGTTATAATCAAAGAAGAAAGCAAATAATGCTAAAAGACACATATTTCACTCCCCTCGTGGAATGTTGCCAATCGTTTCAAAGGCATTGGAGTAATGAAATAGACACCCAAGTCTCGCAGTCTACATCTTATCATTGTATACTTCAAATACCTTGTAACCAAACCATAATGTGCACCCTAAGCACTATAGGTCGGAAATAACGTCGACATCTACTCCTTACATGTTATCAACCGATACGTAGACTAGGCAATCACCCTGCCTGGTCTCTAAAATGTTCTGTGTTCCCTCTAACACATATGCAAGTTCATAATAACGAAGACTAGTGGCATCAGAGCTCACTAAAATGTTACATTATTAAGTGGTAGAGTAAACTTCTGCTACTATCAAACGATACGTCGATTGAGGGGCTCAGTTTGATAAGAGTGCTTCGCCTTTCCTACCATTAATAATACATGTGAAAGAAAAAAACAACCAATCAGATCAATAACGTAACCTTGTATTATAAGTATTTGCAGGTTGAGTGTATAAGAGACTACAGGCATTCTCTCCTAACCATGTGATGTACGTGTGTACACGTGGCGTTCACCATGATATCACGTGGCGTCATCTGGCAAGGGCAAGTAAAAAAATAGGCTGAAAGATGAATTCAGGCAGGTTAAGTAACGTAAGATCTTACCTAAGGTTATTTCAGTGCGACATAAATGCTAATCAACATAGACTCAGGCCTTGACATTGGTTTTATAACTGTTTAAAAAACTCGCGTTTTCGGCGTGTTATCATGCTGGTTATTTCTCAAGCTGTAGCCCCTGGGATTGAGCTTGGGTTCAACTCTTGGCTACATTGTCTTCTTCCTCCCATTGTGTAGGCTAGTGTTTCGGCTTCTCCCTCATGCTGATGGGTATAATACATCACGGATATTGCCTGGGTACGCAGGATACTACTTCCCCTCGCCTCCATGTAGTCGGTTGTCTCAGTCATGATGCTCTAGATGAGCATTTAAGTTCAGTTAAAGATGGATACAGCAAGATTGCCTCTATGAGTTCGCAGTAACACTGATGAATAGGATAAAAGCTTGCCACTGTGGTAATGGCGTCTGCTCACCGATTACGAAGTAGACTAGTTATCAGAAAAAACAGTGGCAATCTCTAAACTTGTAATATTGTAAATAGTGTCATTCCGTTGTTTTTGAGATTGTCGTAGTCGATTATCAGTATATTTAGTGTACTTTTACTATCAGATGAAAGATGTATGATCACCTTGTGGCCTCGCCACTTAAAATTAGACCATACGATCTCCGCGCTTTAGCAGAATTATCACCAAATATGCAATACATCGCTAGATTGTCACCTATTTCACTTTATATAAACGTGATAGTGAGTTTGGAACTCACGCGAAACTTATATTGCTTCATCATTGCACAAATTCAATTAATTCACACACTCGTTTCTGCCGGTACAAAATTGTCGTGTGTCGACGTACAGATCATGAAGAATTTGTGACGTCTGTCGTGACGTAGGTCAAGTCTCCAGAAGAGCACTCTAGTCGTTGAGCAACTATAAGTCTCCTCATAATGTGATCTTCCACCTTACTGCGTTGTTAAATTATAGTCAGTGACAATCGAAAAATCTCAAATGAGTCCAGATCATTAATAAAAAGTGTAGTACATGGGCAATTTCAGTGGCTTATAATTTATGATGGGAAAATATATTGATGGACAGGAAGAAATGTAAGAATGTCCACTGCCATAGTCAAAATTGTGATACAGGCGAGTTCAAAGATTTTACGGCACATTCTGGCATATTTAGTGCATTACCAACTTAAAAACAATCAATGATATCGCCAACCATGAGCCATACGGGCTCACACAACATTCGAAAGTATGTAGGACAACAGTTTAGAAAAGGATATGCCAGATTAGATTAGAGTAACCCATATATTACAATGATACCAACATGATTCAATGCATCCGCATGCGTTTAATGTCTAACTGCATGCCACTCCTATGCTTACGAATGCATTTCATTCACAATTGGCACGCATTTAGATCATAATATTTTGGTTCAATTTTGAGGAAACTGCACATCATGGCACCGTTCCAACATGATTCTATGCGTCTAGCCTAAAATAACCCTCCTGAAAGAGAAACATCATATTTGTGAGTACTATAAAATCTCTCAGAGAATTCCTATTAAACGAAAATAAGGAACACTAGGTTTGTGTGAAAGAAAATCCCTAACTTGCTTGCAATAATAACACGACAAACAATAGTGAGATTGATCCTACGTCGGTCAAGAGTTGGGTCCATAAATGATGACTTGAGTACAACGGGACCCCATAAAATATAATAAGAAGAAATAACTCCACATCAATTACAATATCCACCAACAGCAACCCTTATCGTTAAATCTGTTCAGATATTCCACTCGTTGATTTTGAACTTGCGCTGTGTCAAAAACCTCGGTTTGATCCTTGGCTCACATTGCATACAGAAAAGTATGATTTCACCATACAAAGCGTAAACTTATTGCTGGAAAAGTTTCGGAAATATTGAGAACTGGTGAAATATTTTACGTGGTCACTATGTTGAATATTTTTAAACCTAGGTCGTGGGGTTATGTCCTACTAAATAAATATCATTGTAGTGGCTCATTATTCAATGTTTGACTGCAATTGCTTGGTTTTTATACATGACCTGAAACTGAAACTTGGCACAGCCTCCCTCTTGAATATACTCGTATTCAAAATTTAGATTCCATTAAACACGAATATTTTAAACTTAAAAATAAAGATTTATCGCAACAAAACTTTACTGGACTAGCTTGGCCTCCATGTTATTTTGTACTTATATTTTTGAAGGGCACACATTAGAACTAACTTTATAGTATCCTATTTCCGTACAAAATGCAGCAATAGTTTCGGAAACACTGAACAACGATGAAGCATTTAGCGCGGCTGCCATCGATTGGAGGCACTTATTGGAATTTGAAAAGCCCGTTCGAAGTCATATGGGGAAGCAATATTTCTGTAGGACACTTCATTGAAATCCCTCCATTCAATTCGAATTTATTAGGGGAGACACAAAAGCACACATGTCATGTGTTAAAAATAGGCTTAAAAGGGCCTACGCTGAAATTACTGGAGAAAGAGGAACAACGTTCTTAGTTTCGGAATCTCTTTAAGTCAACAATTCCCTAACTCACTGGGCGTGAGCCCTTGAATTAAAATCCAGTGGCCCCCTAGGCAATGAAAGACCTGCCAAGTGACCGTTGCCTAGCCATTAGTCTGAAAATTGTGGGGTGAAGCGTGGTCAGCACATCGGTTCCCCTCGGTCGATAATCTTGTTCTTCAACTGTCCACACGAGGCTGAGTGCTACCCGTCCCAGCCCTCTCGTCTGTATATAAAATCCCTGACGGAGCCGGGGCCTCCAGGTGAGAGGCAGGCGTACTACCCCAACACCACGAGGCTGGCCATGAGCCTTATCTGGGATGCAACATCCAAGGTCGAGTTACACACAGCCTGTCCTATTTAGGACTTGTCAATTTTGGCGTGGTATAAAGTGAAGGATCGGAAGAAATATTCGGGTGTCAGAAATATAAGTCATCAACCAATTAAGGCCAATTAGATCGATGCTACATTAATGCGTGAGGAGATCAACAGTTGGCCAAGGGATGTTGTAAGGAAAGATGGAACAGAGAATGCCAGCACTAGTAATTACTGTAGAAGGAATAGTTAGTAAGTTATTGTTGTTTTAAGGGGCGGAACTACGAGGTCATCTGTCCCTTGTAGAAGGAATGATGAACACAAGTTAGTCCCCATGGTCACCAATCTACGTTCCTTGGAGGTATACTAGTATATTGTACAGGATTTAACAATTTCAATTGAAATATTAAGCGGCAACTACATAATTCTTACCCATAATTTCAAACGGAACATACCTAAACTTATCAATTTTGTTTACGGAGAAGCTCTTGAATCGATTACTATTTAAAAGAGTTACCTGCGGATCTCCACGTAGTTGTTCAACCGTTCACTCCGGTTCCACTGAAACGTTTGATGATACAAATGAACTCCAAATGGGTTTTAAATGTTAACGTAAAATAACGTAGTTATCATTTAAGAGAGCGCTTGTAA
This sequence comes from Meconema thalassinum, assembly GCA_946902985.2. Taxonomy (NCBI): domain Eukaryota; kingdom Metazoa; phylum Arthropoda; class Insecta; order Orthoptera; family Tettigoniidae; genus Meconema; species Meconema thalassinum. Next base: position 721,988,383 of record OX336389.2, read on the forward strand.
CTGATACACTCTGCAAAATGTGAAGTAGAAAATTGGAATTAAATTTATCTATCGCAAGTAGTTTTCCAGAACATTAATCCCACATATTTTGTGAATGAACCTCTGTTATCAATACATGCATATATGTACTGTATAATGCCCATAGAATTGATATGAGATGTGGCGTTGGATGAACGAAGCATTGATTCGTGATCGGTAGACTTCAAAGAGAAGAAGTAATCTTTGATTCTGTGAATGGAGATCGAAAGTTAACCAAAAATACAAATGCTGACGTAGGATGTCTGAATAAAGGGACTACAAAGAGATTGAAAGGCGATTTCTCATCAAGTTTTACTCGGAATTCCATGCGTGTCGTTCCAAATGAAATCAATCCCTACAACCCTTTACGACAATCGATGTGGAAGAAGAAATCTTAACGTGTGACTGTCCCAGCCCAGAGACTGGCTTGTTAAAGTCCGCAGAACGTGATAAATTGATAATAATCGTCCGGAAACATAGCGGGGCGATCCTGTGCGTCTCCGACTTGCTAGTAGACGGTCATTGGAGCTCTGGTCACGTCCGCAGCGCAATATTTGGCCCGCAGTAGGCTCGCACCTCTATTCGCAACAAAAATACAACACAGAGCAAGAAATGATGGTGGCATTCCGAGCAAGCCCCTGCATCAGAAGAAGTCAAACTAGACAATTTCAGGAAGATGCCAAACAACAAGTCTTCGCCTATGTATATATTTATTGTTACCCAACAAATGGGATTTAACTCTCCACACTTGTCTTCTAACTTAACGGTACCAACGGTACGGTCGACGAGTTTACCATTTCCGATAAAATTTGTTCTTCACCAGCCACATGTTTTTGACCAACCTATCATGTGACGGCTCACCGGCCGACGTTCTATGACGTTGCTTTGTTGTTTTTTAATTTACGACTATGGATATCATAATCGTCGTCCCCGTATACGTTCGCACGTGGATAAATTGGCAGATAGACTGTGTTATTGTGGAAATTGCGGTAGTGTGTGTATTCGTTGCTGAGGCTAAGAATGGGAAGGGGGTGTCCGTTGGATTTGCAGTGTGGAATCATTGCGGTATCTGACACGAGTTGAAGTGGGACGTGGCGGATAAGCTGTTCTAGGAAGGCTGATCGGGGAATTAGCACCACCCCTTCCTGCTAGGGAAGTATTAATCTAGTCATGTTGAAATTCCTCCTAAATTATATTTCACGCAATTAATTGTCAACAGAAGATGATCATTCAACTCGTACCGTAAGTTGCTGCACAAGTTAGTGCGTGTTGATTGCACGGAGAATACACTCGACATGGCCTTTCTTGCTGCTGATCGCCAGTCACCTGCAGATGGAGGAATTATTCAACGTACTGTTCATTCCATGAAAATATTTCTAGTTTATACGGTTGCAACACAAGCTGACCCATAATGAATGCAAAATGGCGTTATTGTTTGTCATGTATTTGTAAGATCATAAATGACAAAGTATCTAGGTCATACTCAGTGAATAATTAGTGTAAATAACAGTGGTAATAATAAACAATATGAAGGATTTAACAATACATTGAACTATATACAAAGTGAGAAAATATTTAGACAAATATGACAGACCTCTTACAGCTCCATAAAAACATCAAGCGATGTTTAAACACTAACATAATTATGAGCTAGCGATTGCTGTGGCGAAGGCACTGACGCAGCCGTGAAGTGGAGGCAAACTCACAGGAAATTACCTGCGCTCATCATAGGAAGCGTGAGGGCCAAGATGTCTGACGTTATCCTGCTGTGCAAACCAAGTTAAAGTGAATTTGGGGATGAAATACCTCCACAGATGTTTTCCACGGGGTCTGATCAGCATGTTTTCTGGGTATAACCAATACCAAAGTTTGTAGTTTTACGTCACCGTTAATCTCGCTATCATGAGCCATGGGACCTCCATATTTACGTGAAACGAACCACAGGACCTTAGTGAGGGACAAGCAATTCGATCACTTCACCATCACGCTCCAATAACACAGGCCTAAAAATATAAAAAAAATCTCGATGCCGGGGATTTTGTAACTGATTTTAGGTATACATGGGTCGCTGAATATAAATATGAAATCAATTTTTCTCTAACAGCTCTATTTTTTTAGATATTAGTTTTTCCTCTATCATCTCTATTTTTAGATCCGATTTGTTTCTATGTGCAGTTTTACATGAAATGTGCAGTTCTGACTCCATTTTGTGGACTTAAAAATGGTGAACATTCTCCTTGGCCAGCAAAGTGGCCACACCAAATATTCTTGTTTCTTGTCCTTATGGGATAGCAGAGACAAAGCACACCAATGGGTTAGAAAAGAGTGGCCTAAGAGAGAAAACATCCCTTGGTAGAACGAGAGAAAATCATCATTCCTCCACTGCATATCAAGCTGGGCCTTATGATGCAGTTTTTGAAGGCTCTTGATAAGAACGGATCATGCTTTGCATTTATAGGAAATAAGATGCCTCACTTGAGTATGGAAAAACTTAAAGCAGGGATATTTGATAGCCGGCAAATAAGACAGCTCATTAAGGATCCTGACTTCGTAAATTTGATGAATGAATCTGAGCCAAGAGCCTGGAATTCATTTGTGTCAGTTGTAAAACATTTTCTAGGCAAACGCAGAGATGAAAACTATGTTAAACTGGTAAACGAGATGCTTAACAGTTTCAAATCCCTTAGGTGCAACATGAGTAATAAGGTGCACTATTTACACAGCCACTTAAACAGTTTGCCTGAAAATTTAGCAGACACCTGTAATGAACATGGTGCACGATTTCTCCAGGATATTAAAACTGTGGGGGACCGCTACCGAGGAAGATGGGACATGCACATGATGGCAGATTAGTGCTGGACTGTTCCAAAATGCATTCAAGAATGACACTGAAAATAAGCTTCCAAAGTGTTCAGTGACAGGTTGGTTTCATTCATGACTTTTTCCTCTATGTTTGTATATGATAATATTAGTATAATATAATAATGCAAATTCCGTGTTTAGTTTTTTATTACCATGCGATGGTGTAATGTATATTTCACAAAACTGTAATATCTCAGCAACTAGAGCTGCTAGGCAAAGACTAATTACATATTTGAATTCAGGGCATCACATTCATATATAATCAGCTTAAAAAGCCCCGACACCAAAACCACTGTTGACCAGTGAAGGGGTTCTCTAATAAGTCCATGGCACAAAGGTTATAATTTCTGACCACCCTGTGCACTTGCAGGGAGAAGTCACAAATCACTGCCGAAACGGAGTGTTGTATGTTGTGCAAAAGTATTAGGAAGTCTGAAATACACCAGTCGGTAGAGAGATGAGGAGAATTCTAACCAGTGTCATGGCCGCCACGCGAGTCTTACCCAATATCTCGTAAACTTGTGTCATGCCGTAGGACTCGGGGCGACGCCCTCTATTCTATGGAGAACGTATTCCACCCCAAGATCAAAACTACCCCTACCCGGGGGTGAAATAATGATTTTTATATGTATGCATGTAAACTCACGGCTTTTGTAAGAGGACGGGCTTTTTAAATGATTATTTATGGATGAGTAATTTCTTAAAAGTAAACCAAGGGACCCAAAACTAAAGGGTCATCGGCGTTTTAATAACTCGCTAACCAATGATTGGATGTTGACATATGAGGTGTCTTAGGACCTGGAGTGACATCCCTCTTTTGAATTTAATATTCATTTTCCCCCCAAAAAATTGACAAAGGGCCTAACGACACACATTAAAAAAAGACTTTTAACTTTTTTAATTTTATTTAAGAGTGGTAGTAGGGAGAGAGACAGTAACAGTTTTGTGTTTAAACGAGCATGGCCGGCCTCGATGGCTTTGTTCAATAGATCAATCGATATTTCGCCAACAATTGGTCGTAGGAGGGCATGCGACGGTTCGTTTTAAGGATATTTGTTTCTGATCTTTCTGATCTTTCCCCCCTTAGTTAGAGTTCTAAACCTGGGGCAACTGAATAGGCCACCCGCAATACATCCAGTCTAAAATTATTAATATCTCGCAAACCAATAATTGGATTTTAACATATGAGGTGTCGTTGGACTCGGGCTGACGGGGGCTTTGCTTTGGACCACTTACTATATTAAAAAAAATGATTTTTTTTTGTTTTTGAAAATAGGCAATATTTTTTTAAATGATGATTTTTTTTAGCGTATGGATTTTAGTGCCGGGAGTGTCCGAGGACATGTTCGACTCGCCAGTTTTGTAGCTGCTTCGAGACGGACACCTGATGGGTGAGCTACAAGTACCGTTGGGGAGGGAAGTTGGAAGGGAAGGACGAGGAGTTGGAAGGTAGCGGCTGTGGCCTATAGTTAGGGACCAACCCCGGAATTTGCCTGGAAGGAAGATGGGAAACCACAGAAGACCATCTTCAAGGTTGCCGGCGGGGGGATTCGAACCTCCTCGCCTCCCGGATGTGAGCGACTGCCAGCAGTCATGCCGTAACGACCACAGCTAACTCACCCGGTTAAAATTATGATGATAGAACGTTTTAAATTGGTTCAAACGAATGGTATTTATGTCCTTTATTTTTAGAACAAAATATATTTTTTTTTAAACGTTGATTTTTTTTAATTGTCTCAATTTTGGAAATTAGGAATTGTACAAAAAAGTTTGTTTGACATAACACATTACACGAAAAAAATTACAAATGCTTAACGCTTAAAAAATTAATTTAATTTACCTGTTTTTAAATTTTAAATGAAAAGTGGTGGTACACAAAGAGACGGTACCTCTGGACGTGTGTTTCAACGAGTCTTTCGCCGGCCACGGTGGTAGTATTCCTGATAGAACAACGGATATTTCGACGGGACGATGTATGACAGGGCGAGTGTTCGCTTTCCGAAATTTCCTATGAAGTTTGGACGGAAGCTAATATTCGAAAATTTGTGAAGCGTGCCAAGATGTTTTCCGATATTTCCTTTGACGATCGGACGGAAGCTAATATTTGAAAATGCGTAAATAATGCTAAGTTTTTTAAACTCTGAAAGAGATCTTTAACGTGTTAGGAACGAGTGAATTGACAAATGATGATTGTATGATGCAGATGAAGTGGGCTTTTTTGGTTGACAACAAGAAGTTGGTTATGTCTCGCTGCAAGCCAGACCGGCAAACAAAGAAACCTGCTTGGAGCTGGCTAGCGGAATGTGAAATCTTATCAGGACGTGACTTGGCAACACCGCCGGCTTGCGATAAGAGGGTGGATGGAGGTTGCAACACTGTAAGACTAATAACGGAGATGTCAGCCGAAGAGAGCAGCGGGAACCGCAGAGGGGAGAGGGGAGTGGGGAACACAGAGACTGAACATGGAATCACTTGAACACCCCAGAGCCTGGCAAGAGCGGTGAGAGGGGCGGTATGAGAGGGGCTGGGAGGGTTGGTGAGGGGAGAAGTGGAGAACCAATGACAGCCAATAGCCGAATGAGTTGTGTGTGAACATGGAGTGGAGGGGAGAGGGAACTGGTGGGGAGTGAGGGAGTGGGACAGAGGTGAGGGACAGAAAAAGAAACACATGTGGACATGCATGAAGCCCTGAGCGCAGTCCAAATGGCTCTAGTACAACATGATTGAATGAATAAATAAATAAATAAATAAATAAATAAAAGACGCCCAGATTCACACAACATTTAATTTATTTATCCAAGAATTAAAGGTTTAGTTAAATCCCAGCCATTTTACATACAGTTTATTTCCTTTGTGTTTCAACACTTTTTCCACGAGGTAATGCTTTGGAAACGCTGTCTTTTGAAGTTCATGGAGATAAAAACTGCCTTTTAGGGGTTGATGGTTGAGGTCTCGTTTAAATACGTGACTGGGCTGTCTAGGTTAACTTGACGAATTCGAAATAGTTTGGTCCCCCAATTTGATGTGTAGCCCTTATCGAAGGCAGACCTAAATTTGCTCACACGAACAAAATCCCCAATTTTCAGTCGGTGACGCTTAGGGTCTGTTGTTTTTATGGGGCTAAACAGTTTATCCAATCGCGGAATATTTTAGTCACGAGTAGTGGCTTTGTCCCAATCGTTCTATGCTTTGTGTCATTGTAACGTGACACTAGCTCAGGTAACATGTCCAACCAGCGATAAGAGCCTTGAGCGGTAAACGCTTTCCACATATGGGTTTACAATGTTCGGTTAAACCACTCGACCACACTGACTTTGAGATTGCTGTACGTAGTGTAATGGTGAATATCCAAATATTTGAGAAAACTGGAGAAATCCTTGTTGAAAAATTATTTTCCCTGGTCGGTTTGTAACAACTGGGGTTGACGTTTGGATTGTTGAATAATATGCTGAAAGGCCTTGGTGACTAGTGGGCCAGACTTGCGACGCACAGGTTGAACAAAGACCATTTTGGAATTCACATCAATGACTGTCAACATAATAGCGTACACCATTGTTAACACAAGCATAGGGAATCATTTCCAATAAATCGGCTTGCCAAAGTTCATCCACACCTCGTGAAATTACCTTGAGTCGCTGATAGTGACGCCTAGCTGGGCGATGCAACTCGTGAGTAATGCCCACTTTAATGGGTGAGGGCTTAAACAATAATTTGGCATTTCGAAGTTCTTGTTCAATTTCTTGAATTTCCCAATCGTGACCGGTGTGACCAGCTTGACGTGAGCATGCAACAGCTGTAGCCGCAGGACGAGCGTAATGCGATTATGCCAATAGGTAACATTCACAAGGGGCTTTAATGGTTTAAAAGTCAATCCCAAAGCTGACACTTTACGACGAGCACTTTGACTGGTTGGAAACATTTTTGCAAATTATGGTTTTATATTTTTGTGATATACTGGTATTCACTTCTTGAGGGGGATCATACTGTCTATTGTGGGCTTGGGTGTCCAATAAAATTGATTTATATTTGCCAAGGTCCTGTTGCGTATAATCATGGGAAGATGGTGTACGAGAGAATATCAGCTTTAACAGTCCTGGTGTTAATTTAGAGTTGATTTTTTTAATGACAGCAGTAGTGCGAGAAAATTTAATCGATGAATCACCAATTTTAAAACTATCATTCTCATAGCGAACACCATACGTTGTATCTGTGTTTCCAATAAATAGATCGGTGAAATAGGGTTCCAGTGTTGATCCATAATATTTTATTAAAATGTTTTTGAGTTGAGCTTTATGTTGAGGGGTGGCCAGGAGTTGTGAAAACGGAGACAATCTGGAAGAGCAAGGTTTCTCGACCATGGCCAATGATTTATTTTTTCATAAAAACTCTGCAAGGGGTGAGGATTTTTTGTGGTGTGAACACTTGATCATCCTCGTCCTCAATATCGCTAACACGAGTCAAATCTTCCTGTTCCTCCTCCTCTTCCTCTTCCACAGGGTCCTCGTGTAGCGTCTGCGAGGCTTGTGAAACTGTGGGTAGCGTTTCACATGGCTTGAAAGAGGGTTTAATCATGGCCTTTAGCGGAGGGGCTAAATGTTGTTGAATAAACAAAGCATGATCCGTACGTGATCGTTTCAATTGACGAAAATTTTGGCGAATAGTATGTTTTGCTATAATATTTTGTGGTGTGAACACTTGATCATCCTCGTCCTCAATATCGCTAACACTAGTCAAATCTTCCTGTTCCTCCTGGGATTTTCAATTTACTCTCCGCTAACCCCATGGTGTCTTGACAAACGACTTGAGAGGGAATGAGACTGTGCCTTAAATAGTAATAAAATGATCAAACCCTAAGCGATAACGTCCTTGGTTGAGTTCGCTTTGTTTGTCAATCACTAAACAGGCATGACGTTCAGTGTTTCAGCACTTCGCACACAATTCAGTAAACATTTGAAAGGTCATATCAGGATTCACATGTTCATTATAAATGTGACGACTATTCCTCTCATTCTGGCGAAATAATGCAATGACATTAGCATTGTCACGAATCAGTTGTTTGGACATTTTAGAATACGTTTGTCCAAGATAAGAGGACTCGATATGTCCGTGACGCCCCATGTTGAAATAGATTAGAATGATGCCATGTCGTTCAGTAGATACATCATCGAATATCATGAGTGAATCAGGCTTTACCTCATCCAGGGCAATACAATTCTCTTGCATGGAAAATTTGAAATAACCCATATTCTCACATTGTAATCCAGACATGACTTGATCCAGAAACACGTAGAGGGGTTGGTACGGGAGATTTTGTGAAAATATAAATATCTTTGAAACGCAGACCATTGGGCGCTGTGATGAGCGTAAGCAAATTATTGGTCTTTCCTCGCCCGGAATTACCCACGATGACGCAGCGAATGGAAGATGGAAACAGTCAACCATGGCGTTGATCACGTGATGTGGGATAGAGATGGGAAACCATGTCCCCCACGGGGAATGACTCTTGCTGCTTAATAATCTTCATATCAACTAAGGCTTAGAGAGGCTAGCAGGCTGTCTATATACATGGAACCAACCCTTGTGATAGAAACAGTAGACCCCTACTACAGGTTGACGATGGATGTCTTTAGACGTGCGTTGATGGCCAAAGCTAAGACTGTCTCCATATACATGATCCTAAATAAGAAACATATCCTGCTAATAAACACTATGTGGATAGGTCTGTGGTGCCGCTCACTAAACAGGGAGATTATGACTTTAGGGGAAAGCGGTTAACCCATGTGATGCATCCTCAAGTGTCTACAGATATCACTACAAAAAAGTGTGTAGATAACAAGATGCACGAGTTTTATGACCAAGCGCCTCAGCTAACGGTGAATCATCACCGCATTGTTCACGTGGAAGATCCACAAGACGAGGACGATATCTGCGCGAAACGTTACGTGACCTATGAAATGAAAAGGCTTTATAAATTTGTCCCATCTGTAGTTTTAGTGTACCTGACAAATGGAAATCCTGTAAAGGACAGAAACCATTTACCACTAGTCCATGACCAGCACCTGACGTATGTGCTTGCTTCAGGTTTTTACACACAATCAATTGCACTATGATGGAACCATTCACATGAAACAATCCATGCCAGATGAAAACCATTTACATGTAGAGGTAAACGGTCATAGGATGTAAGTCTATAACCACCAAATGGTCAATGCAGGTGATGCATTATCCTTTCATCTCATGCTTACATGGGTCGAAAAGCAAGCGGGAATAACCATAAACGATTTCCCACTTTATGTGGAACTAGAATATACAGCCATGAAATAACAACCTCACGTTAGTTGTCACTTAAACTTTCTTGTGAAAGGTTGTTGGTCATCATCATGTTGAAACAAAGATATGTGGTGAAAAAGACTAAAAAGAAGACTCTGTCATGGGTTTAAGGCATTAGTGGACATGCGCTTGCGAATGAAACAAATAAAATGTAATGTGTTGACTATAAGAAAAGCCCTTCGAGCAGCACAGAGACGTGTTAATCCAGAACGTCAGCGACAGGATTCAAAACAAGGGCGAGTAATTCCTGTCCCCAAACGAGCGGGATGTTTACCTGCGTTATTCGCCGGTCTGGCTGCTCTGGGTTCACTTTTGGGTGGTGCCAGTGCGGTGGCGAAAACTATTAAAGCTGCACAGCAGGGCAAGCTGCAACTAAAAGAAAGTCAGCGACACAATGAAACGATGGATGCCATTGCTATGGGGGCTAAAACGCCAATTTAAAGCCAGCCTTTTATCAACAATGATTTGGGATTTCCCCATCTCGAAAAAAAATATTATTTTTAACCATAGGTATAGCAAGACATGCCCTGACACATCAATAAGTCGAAAGCTATGCTAAAAAACTAAAGCTTTCCCATTTTCTAGGTGTGTTTATGCGGAACCAATTACCACCACGGCCCTGGAAACAGGAATGTGCAATTCGAAATTTGGATTATCATCGAGGGCCATGAACGCATTATGTAGCCCAAGTCAAAGAGGGGTCTGTAGTATGGTACTTTGACAGTTTTGGAAATCTGCCCCCGCCCATGGAACTAGTGACCTATTTTGGAAACAGGACCAAGATATTTTATAATGTGAAACGTGAGCAAACGTTTAACAGCCAAGACTGCGGGAGTTTTTGTTTAGTCTTTTTATATAAGATACAGCATAAGCAAAAACGTCAACAGTATGTCGGCGGAAAGTAAGACGTTTACACTACATGGACGTGGACCTGAAGTCAGCCTAGACTTTTCCCACATATCAAATTGAGTGAAAGACCTTATGGTTTGGAACCTGTTTCTCTTGAAACCTACAATAGAATATACTGTGCCCAACTCTAGGAATGGGTATTCCAAGATTCAGACACCTAGATATCAAGGGAAAGGCTGTAGCCGCTTTTGAAAGTTGAGATATTTGAATATCGCGCTACATTGCTTCTCGAAGCATTTGGAAATAATTTACCGATAGTTGGATGTCAAGTGACGTAGCGAGTAATAGCAGAGGTGGAGGCTATTTATTGATTAAATAGTTAACTATGGAGTAGAGACTTGAGACTGGGATCAGATTACTGGCACGGCCAAAAGAAAGAGAATGCATTTAGTATCAAGTAAATCGGACCAGGGATTCAAGAGATATGAGGATTTCCAGATATCAGGTGATGACGCGTGACCCTGGCAGTTTTGAATAAAAGCCAGCTGGCCGAAGCAACTACAGCTCATTCTAACACAAGCACTTGGCGAGCAAGTTGCATCTACGCTGAGCCAAGGCACATGGTTGCCGAATCTACGCAGAAGTTCTTTTCAAGTCGTGATAGTCACGAAAAGTGCTGCACTACGAGTTGGAACTTAGTAAGTTTCTGGTGAGGAGAATCACTGAGGTGATTGATTTTTCTACAGACATTGGTGGAAATATTTATATTTTCACAAGGACATATGCTAGACTTTGTCTAGAAATAACACTTTGTCACAGTCCAGTAGTAACATAATACTTGGATATTTAAATCCATTTCAAGTCAGTTTTCTTATTTGTAACTAGTTAACCACTTCGATCTGTCAGTACACTGAAGACTAGTCTATAACGGTGGCGTTCATTAGTCTACGCAAGGGAAACTGCAAATTGCTTAGCGCATGGCAGATGGTGATATTAATAAACCATGCCCAGGGAACGATCTTCAGAACAGCCGTTAATTGCTTAGACTGTCAGTGTTTTTCTTGTACTGATAAGATTACCGTGAGTTATGTTACAACTGACATATCTAAGAAGAGATCACTTAGATCTGACCCTATTTAAACAAACTGTTATGGCTTTGATAGAAGCCCATATTAAAATGGAACAACAGTTATTTCAAACGTCGAAAGATACTACCACTATGTCTGACTAGACGAATTGTGGGTCTACAATGGCGGCGGATACAAGGATTATACGTGCTTGTCCGATAGGGCATGTCTATGGATAAATCTGGTACAGACCAGGTTTACTACGCTTCAAGACCATCAAGAAATGTAAGCCACATTTGAATTATATTATGCCTAGCTAATTGGAACAAACTATTTTTTTCTGCAGATGACCAACACATTATTTTTCTTCGTATTTAAATCTTGAAATGATTTACGCAAGACTTATTAGAGTTATTCTGAGTATTTTCAACACTCAGAACAGTTTAGGATCGATGACCGAGCATTTCGAGCATTTATTTGAATTTTTCATATTTTTGGGAAATCACGGTAATCAGCCGATGTAACTGTAAAAGTTAAATTTATTTTTGTTGAGGAATGGATATTTTTTCCATATTCGAAGGTTCGAACATGTGGATTCTCACATAATGAGATGATAATTAAATAATATAACAAATAATAATAATAATAATAATAATAATCCACTAATAATAATAATAATAATAAATTTTATAATTTTCTAAATAATTCTTGGATATTATATTTTCTAATAATCATATGTACTGGGAGAGAGCCTATGAAGTAGTTTAATCATTTCTAGTCTGGAACAGGAGATTTTCCGAAGGAAAGTGGTTAGCGCAAGCCCGCATTCAACCAACATGTCAGTTCTGGTTGAACAGTTGATATTTGCAATGAGTAAAGTACATTTTTCAGATAACACGGAGAGGCATGAAACGGGAAGCAAATGATATTTGTATCAAATAATATATTTTTGTATTTATATAAAATCATGACGTAAATACACTCGAAAGTGAAATAAAGCTTTTCATAAGTATGGTAAATTCACGGGTTGAACTGAATGGTAAAATAAAATAAACTTGTAAGTTTATTAATCTTCCAGTGTTGATAACAAGCAGAGGCTTGATTTATTGTATAAATTTTGGGAAGAAAATTTATGTGTGTGGAGTAGTTGAAATGCCATTCCCAGGTGCGCATGTTTAAGTCGCAGGAATGAAGAGGTTTTTTCGAGCATCAATCAAATAGCAGGTTCGATGGCTCAGGTTTATAGTAGGAGTATTGGAACTACACATTTCGTCGTATGAATAACCCGAAGGTTATTTCTTGAAAACCATCAGTTCTTATTTCAACCTTGTTTAAGAATTCCATTTAGACTTTGATTTTGCTAGAACCCGGATTTGTCATGATAGTAGTTTATTCTTCTTCAGAGGAAGACCTTTGCCGTTGTTGTTGTAATATTGTGTTCTTACACGAATAATAGAATGGGCCACTGCCAATTAAAAATCATTCTTTAACCACGAATAATTTTGAAGGATATTTTCAATCCTAGTGCCATGAACTAAATGAATTCATTATAAAACTACAATTCTAATTTCCGCATTCTGTCGAAGAATTGCAAGTTGTGAAAGTTGCTAAAAATGGCCATGAATATAAATATTTTTATAATAATGATTCCAAGTGGATAATTGAATAGTTGAATGGTTCAACCATTTATTGATCAAGTTGATGATTCAGAAATCATATATTTTGTTAGGAACTTGAAGTTCAGAATCGAGTCACTTCTCGAATGTTTAATGTCAGAAGAACAATTAATTGTTGTTGTGCTTCGCACAGTTCTTCGATGCTATGCTCAATGGTCAAATACTTTTCAGATGTTATTAATATGTGTAAATGATTTGTGTTGCTACAATGATGATAATATTTTTCGACGATATATTTTTGAAACTGGAAAACTAAGTGAAAGTTTAAAAAATTCTATGAACATTTATTCTACGAGTGTTAATATCATGTAAATATTCAAACAGTGATCTACGATATTTCCAGTATAGACAATTAACTTTGAACTGGAATTAAATATTAATAATTTTGGAACACAGTCTACAGGACTATTAATCGGACTTGTGTTTTCAAAAAGATTGTCAAATGTGTTTGGAAAATTTCTGTATATTGTGTGTAAATAAGAGTGTGGATCGCCACACGTGGATGATGCTGCTTTGAGCATTCTTGCAGTCAGATTTTAACTTCAAAATAAACTGAGATTATTTTACCAGATGTGTTGCTCCCAATTAAATCTCCTTCTATCCTTATTGTTGCATTGAGCCAAAAATCAGCAAAGCATTTTTTTAATTTGATGTCGTTTTTGCGATTTGCTTTAACCCATCTGGCGCTCCGGGATATTTTGACTCTCGTGCTGACTGATTATTGGTAAAATGCATATGTGGTCGTGCGGACTCCGGTTTAAACGGGCACATAAAATAAGATAGAGAGAGAAATGGCGCCCTACGTGGGGACCGATTTAGACATGGTCAATCGCATGCCGATTTAAATTTTGATACTTTTTATAGAAATATTTTGGGAGTTGAGAGATGTCTGGTTTGGATGAATAAATTAGTAGGAAACCCAATTAGTGGGGAAAATTCAAAATTTAACTGGAGTAATAATTAGAATGGGTTTGATTATTTTTGATAATGGCTTAACCATTAGGGCGTCAAGTAAATTCAGTAGTAAACGTTCGATGACTGGACATACACATTATCAGAATCCAGGTGGAGGATATTTGAGAACTTGCATATTTTTTCTTGTGATATTGTGGTAAATGTAATTCGTAAAAGTAGAGAATTTTGTTTTTCCATCACGTCGACATTAGGACAAATCTCATTTTATTAGAGTGTTCCAATTAGCTATTCATATTTCTTGTTCTAGTTATAAGCTTGTGTTTGCCACTGTTGTATACCCCTAAGTTTTGAATAATAATTGAAAATTATGGAAGAAATGATGAGGATGATGAGGAGTTTGGAGGAGAGTTCAAAAGAGGCTGGACGGCGTGTAGCCGCCATTATGAAAGAAAATACGGAGGCTTTAGAAAAGAAACTTAAAGAAAAATCTGATTCTTTAGAAAATAAACTGAAGGAAAATTCTGATTCTTTAGAAAATAAACTTAAAGAAAGTTTAAATGATAAACTTAAAGAAAATTCTGATTCTTTAGAAAATAAACTTAAAGAAAAATCCGATTTGTTAGAAAGCAGGTTAAAAGATAACTTGAAAGAAAGTTTAGATGAAAAACTTAAGGAAAATTCTGATTCTTTGGAAAATAAACTTAAAGAAAATTCTGATTCTTTAGAAAGCAGGTTAAAAGGTAACTTGAAAGAAAATTTAAATAGTAAATTTAATTCAATGGAAAGTAAATTTAAAGAGAATTCTGAAATTTTGAAAATGACACTTGAGAGTAAAATGAATAAATTATGCGAAAAACACATGAGCTCGAAACTTCATTAGCTACTAACGCAAGTTTAATGGACGATAAATTTCGCGATGCCGATCTTCGATCTCAAAGCTTATCTGATAGGATAGAACATGGTCTTAGGAAAGTTGGTGAAGACATGGTCAACCTGGAAGTCAGAGTGAAGAAGGAGAGTAATGAGATGGGGATTCTAGTTGTTCAACGGTTGACAGAACAATTCAAAGAACTTGTCATGGGAGAAATAAGAGAAGGTGTGATTAATGAGTTACAAACTGAAATTAAAACCACCGTTGTCAATGAAATTAAAGACACACTCAAGCTGGAGAACCAAGAGGGAATCAAGGAGATTAGGGAATCTTTGTCATCCCATATTGAAGTAATTGCCAAAGATATCCAAGCAACCCAGAAGGACATATCAGATATGACAGGGTCATTGAAAAGTCATGAAGCTGTTATGAACCAGATATCCACTGATGTTAAGGAGAATTGTAAAGAAACTGAAGCAATTAAGAAGATGGCAGAAGAAAACCAGAAGGAACTTGAGGCTATGAAAACTCAAATCAAGGTTGAGAAACAGTCTGATCATCTGTTGAAAATGTCAAATGTAAGGGGAAAGGAACAGATACAGATACATCTAGGAGGAGCTAGAGACACGGATAGTCAAAGACAGGATGAGGTCAGGACAGTATTTCAATCCAACCCCATAACTGTATTTAAGAATATAGAAGATAAGCCTTCTAAATTTTCAGGGCGAGATTCTGTGACACCCGTGGAATTTTTGAGAGAAGCAGGTGATTACATGAAAGATTCTAAGATCCCTAAAGAAAGACAGATCCGAGTGATAGGGAAGTTTTTGGAAGGTCCCGCACTTCTTTGGTTTAGAGCATTTAGATCCACTCTAACCACGTTTGAGGAGTTTTCTCGTGGGTTATTGAAGAAGTTTTGGTCCCCGGAAACCCAACAGCAAGTCAGAGCAGAGTTATATTCGAAGAGATTCTCGACGTCACAACCTACTCGATACTCTACGTACTTTTCTGGACAGCTGTCTAAACTTCAACATTTAGATCCGCCGATGCCAGATAACTAGTTGATTACTGCATTGATACGTCAGTTTCCAGCAGACGTCCAGAGGACTTTGATCGCTGCTGATATCTATAATATGGAACAATTTGATGAAGTATTACAGAAGCTGGATCATACAAACGCTCAATTCTTCCATCAGAAGGGAGGAAAGAATAACAACGCTGTGTACGCTGTTATGGCTGATAGTTATTCTCAGACACCTCGAGAGATTCGAGAGGGGCGAGAAGAGAAAACGCCGAGGGAAGATCCAAATAAGAGAGGATGGAACCAGTACAGTAACAGTTACAGTTACAAGCCATATGCAAGACCGGATGGTGGTAATCGATACAATACTCGATGGAGAAGACCACGAGATACTCAAGGAAGGTACCAGGAAAGAAGATATTATGGTAGAAACAACTACAATAACAGAGGGAATGTAGATACTCGTCAGTCCAATGAAGAGTTTAACAAGGAGACGAGGAAAAATTTGGAAGCAAGACACCAAGATAACTTGCAATTTGTGGAGCAGAGGCCCAATGAACCAGGTCCATCGGGAACACAACAATCCCGGGGGAATGGTAATGAAAAAAAACAACTTCGAATTCACAGTAGAAGATAGAATTTTGAACACTTTCACTTCCAGAATTATTAAATGGCAAGCAGAGGATGATGACTTAATTCAACAGAATGACGAACGAAAAGAAATGGGTACAAGAATTAGAATGCCAATCATATCATGCGAAGTATTCGGTATGCCTGTCGATACTTTGATCGATACTGGGGCTATGCTTTGTCTGGTGAGTGAGAAGCTTTATATTCTGTGGAAGCTCAAAGAGAATTTGGAGGAGATTCCAGTATCAGGAATTAAGATCCAAGGAATAATACCCAATAAAATATCTCTGTGTAAAACACAATTATACTTATGTATTACGATTGGAGGACATGATTTCCGACATGTATTTGTTGTAATGAAGGACATGGCTTTTGACATGATATTGGGAGCAGATTTCATTCAGAAATACCAAGCAGTGATAGATATGAAGACAGAGACGATCAAATTCAAGAATACCGAAGAGATTAACTTCGAGGGAAAAGAAGAGGAAGACATCGAGGGAGATGCTCAATGGTCTCTGATTTTTCATGAAGCTGAAGGAAAAGAAGTCTACACTGAGAAGGAGTCCCCAGAGCTAGGGAAAATTTTGGAAGAGTATCACGATATTTTTGACATTAAACCTGGTGAAATTAAAGATTTTGAATATCATATTCGTGTAAATGATGATGCACCTTTTCATGCTAAATTGTATCCAGTAGCAGAAAAGCATCGAGAAAGAGTAAAAGTGCTTATCAAGGAGATGGAAAGCAACAATGTGATTGAAAAGTATACTACATCTTATGTCAATCCATTAGCAGTAGTGTCTAAGCAAGATGGAAGTCTGAGACTATGTTTAGACGCACGAAATTTGAATTCAAGATTACTGCCAGAGTATGACAGACCACCAATCATTAGGGAACTGTTAAGGAAATTCCAAGGCAAGGTCTGGTTCTCTAATATTGATCTCACTTCGTCCTACCATCATATTAGGCTTAGTGAAGTTTCTAAGAAGTTTACAGGATTTATGTTTGACCAGCAGACATATGTATTCCGCCGTTTACCATTTGGAGTCAAAACATCTGGATCCGTTTTGATCAGAGCACTGGAACAAAATTTGAGTCCTGAAGTAAAAGAGATAGCAATTCGTTATATTGATGATATCTCAATTGCATCCGAGACTAAGGAGGAACATTTCTTACATCTTCAAATGTTATTCGCAGATTTGAGAAAAGCGAACTTCAAAGTAAACCTTCGAAAATGTCAGTTCTTTCCAAAGGAAATAAAATGTTTGGGTCACATTTTGGATGGAGAAGGATACCGTCCCAATGAGACGAAGATACAGGCTATTGCAAATTTCCCTAGACCTACTAGAGTGAAGAATGTCCGCAGTTTTCTCGGGACATGCCAATTCCTTGCAGGGCATTGTCCAAACTTCACCAAGACAGTTGCGCCATTGCAGGAATTGTTAAAGAAAGGAAACAAATGGAAATGGGATAAAGATTGTGAACAGTCATTTCAAGATGCCAATAGGTTATTGGTAAACAGTGTGAAATTGGAGTATCCTGACTTTACCAAGAATTTCATCATAGAATCTGATGCATCCACCGTAGGGATTGGAGCTATTCTACTTCAAGAAGATGAAGACCACAAGAGACATTACCTGGCGTTCATTAGCAGGAAACTTCGTCCATCAGAGAGAAATTATTACACCACAGAGTTAGAAGCACTTGCTGTAATATTCGCATTGGAGTCGTGGAAGAAAATGTTAATTGGACATTCAGTCATTGTGAGGACTGATCACCACGCATTGGAGTTCATTTTGAGAACAAACTTTGCCAGTGATAGAATAACTAGATGGTCACTTTTTATTCAGCAATTCAACCTAGTTATTGAACACACTCCTGGAAAGTTGAATGTTGGAGCTGATTTATTGAGTAGAGCAGTGGAGTCTACATCTAAGGTTTTTCAAGTTAACTTGACGCAGGAAGATGAAGATACCTTGAGAAGGTTAAGGTTATTGCATTTATCCCAGAGGAGAGACCGACGTCTTAGGAACATTTTTCGTTTTCTACGGGGAGACATGGATCCAAATGATGATGATTTTGTGGAAACTGAAAGAATTTCAAGAGATTTTATGATGTTAGATGGTTTAATCTACAAGTTTGCAGATCCCGACCATACGAAGCTGAGAGTAGTGATACCTCCACGATTGCAAAAACCCATTATTTGGATGCCACATAGAATCGCAGGTCATGCTGGAGTAGATAGGACGGTCAACATGATTCAAGAGAAATTTTCGTGGGAGCGAATGCGACAAACTGTCAGAAACACTATTCGAGAATGCGACTTATGCCAAAGGAGTAAACACAATTCTAGATTATTGAGAGAATTACCACGGCCTATTATTTCTTCTAAGCCTTGCGAAATCTTCGCGACTGATTTATATGGTCCTCTCCCAAAGTCTAAAAGAGGTAACCGATATATTTTGGTGACTATGGATGTTTTCAGCAAATACACTATGTTACATCCAATTCAGAAGGCAAACGCAAAGTATAGTGCGAAGAGAATTAGAGACAGCGTAATTCCGGAAGCAGGCAAACCGGAATTCCTTTTATCAGATCGTGGACCTCAATTCACATCTCTAGAATTTCGAACCATCATGAATAATCTTGGGATTAGACAATTGTTTTGTTCTATTAGACATCCAGAGAGCAATCCAGCGGAACGCGTGATGGCTGAAATAGCAAAATTTTGCCGCATCTATTGTCCAAATGAGCATTGGAAATGGATGGATGTTCTTTCTTAAGCATCCGAATCCATCAACTCTACTATTCATGAGAGTACTGGACAGATTCCTATGTTGCTTCATCATGGAATTAAACCAACGAGATTATGGGATCGAATCATCTCTATTCCACCTGAGATTGAACCAAGTCGTCAGATGAGGGAAACTCTAGCTTTAGACAAGTTAAGGAGCCAAGCTGAGAAAAGAGAGCGCAGAGTGAGAGGAAAGCGTTTTCGCAGACCCTTGCGCGTAGGAACTCTTGTTTTAGTGAAAAGACCTACACCCTCTGACGTGCAAAACCGAGTGTACTCGAAATTTGCAAGCCTTTACGCTGGACCCTATCGTATTGTGGAAGTAAACAATAATGGAAGCTATGAAGTAGCCAATACACGAACTGGTAACATCGTGGGAACTTATAATGCATCAAATCTGAAGATTTATTATTCAAGAACCAGATGATATAATGTTTACATAGGAAAAATAAAAAATTATCAATTTTTATTTTTTGCTAGGTGTGGGGTGGATGTGCCCAACTCTAGGAATGGGTATTCCAAGATTCAGACACCTAGATATCAAGGGAAAGGCTGTAGCCGCTTTTGAAAGTTGAGATATTTGAATATCGCGCTACATTGCTTCTCGAAGCATTTGGAAATAATTTACCGATAGTTGGATGTCAAGTGACGTAGCGAGTAATAGCAGAGGTGGAGGCTATTTATTGATTAAATAGTTAACTATGGAGTAGAGACTTGAGACTGGGATCAGATTACTGGCACGGCCAAAAGAAAGAGAATGCAATTATTATCAAGTAAATCGGACCAGGGATTCAAGAGATATGAGGATTTCCAGATATCAGGTGATGACGCGTGACCCTGGCAGTTTTGAATAAAAGCCAGCTGGCCGAAGAAACTACAGCTCATTCTAAAACAAGCACTTGGCGAGCAAGTTGCATCTACGCTGAGCCAAGGCACATGGTTGCCGAATCTACGCAGAATTTCTTTTCAAGTCGTGATAGTCACGAAAAGTGCTGCGCTACGAGTTGGAACTTAGTAAGTTTCTGGTGAGGAGAATCACTGAGGTGATTGATTTTTCTACAGACATTGGTGGAAATATTTATATTTTCACAAGGACATATGCTAGACTTTGTCTAGAAATAACACTTTGTCACAGTCCAGTAGTAACATAATACTTGGATATTTAAATCCATTTCAAGTCAGTTTTCATATTTGTAACTAGTTAACCACTTCGATCTGTCAGTACATTGAAGACTAGTCTATAACGGTGGCGTTCATTAGTCTACGCAAGGGAAACTGCAAGTTGCTTAGCGCATGGCAGATGGTGATATTAATAAACCATGCCCAGGGAACGATCTTCAGAACAGCCGTTAATTGCTTAGACTGTCAGTGTTTTTCTTGTACTGATAAGATTACCGTGAGTTATGTTACAACTGACATATCTAAGAAGAGATCACTTAGATCTTACCCTATTTAAACAAACTGTTATGGCTTTGATAGAAGCCCATATTAAAATGGAACAACAGTTATTTCAAACGTCGAAAGATACTACCACTATGTCTGACTAGACGAATTGTGGGTCTACAATGGCGGCGGATACAAGGATTATACGTGCTTGTCCGATAGGGCATGTCTATGGATAAATCTGGTACAGACCAGGTTTACTACGCTTCAAGACCATCAAGAAATGTAAGCCACATTTGAATTATATTATGCCTAGCTAATTGGAACAAACTATTTTTTTCTGCAGATGACCAACACATTATTTTTCTTCGTATTTAAATCTTGCAATGATTTACGCAAGACTTATTAGAGTTATTCTGAGTATTTTCAGCACTCAGAACAGTTTAGGATCGATGACCGAGCATTTCGAGCATTTATTTGAATTTTTCATATTTTTGGGAAATCACGGTAATCAGCCGATGTAACTGTAAAAGTTAAATTTATTTTTGTTGAGGAATGGATATTTTTTCCATATTCGAAGGTTCGAACATGTGGATTCTCACATAATGAGATGATAATTAAATAATATAACAAATAATAATAATAATAATCCACTAATAATAATAATAATAAATTTTATAATTTTCTAAATAATTCTTGGATATTATATTTTCTAATAATCATATGTACTGAGAGAGAACCTATGAAGTAGTTTAATCATTTCTAGTCTGGAACAGGAGATTTTCCGAAGGAAAGTGGTTAGCGCAAGCCCGCATTCAACCAACATGTCAGTTCTGGTTGAACAGTTGATATTTCAATGAGTAAAGTACATTTTTCAGATAACACGGAGAGGCATGAAACGGGAAGCAAATGATATTTGTATCAAATAGGATATTTTTGTATTTATATAAAATCATGACGTAAATACACTCGAAAGTGAAATAAAGCTTTTCATAAGTATGGTAAATTCACGGGTTGAACTGAATGGTAAAATAAAATAAACTTGTAAGTTTATTAATCTTCCAGTGTTGATAACAAGCAGAGGCTTGATTTATTGTATAAATTTTGGGAAGAAAATTTATGTGTGTAGAGTAGTTGAAATGCCATTCCCAGGTGCGCATGTTTAAGTCGCAGGAATGAAGAGGTTTTTTCGAGCATCAATCAAATAGCAGGTTCGATGGCTCAGGTTTATAGTAGGAGTATTGGAACTACACATTTCGTCGTATGAATAACCCGAAGGTTATTTCTTGAAAACCATCAGTTCTTATTTCAACCTTGTTTACGAATTCCATTTAGACTTTGATTTTGCTAGAACCCGGATTTGTCATGATAGTAGTTTATTCTTCTTCAGAGGAAGACCTTTGCCGTTGTTGTTGTAATATTGTGTTCTTACACGAATAATAGAATGGGCCACTGCCAATTAAAAATCATTCTTTAACCACGAATAATTTTGAAGGATATTTTCAATCCTAGTGCCATGAACTAAATGAATTCATTATAAAACTACAATTCTAATTTCCGCATTCTGTCGAAGAATTGCAAGTTGTGAAAGTTGCTAAAAATGGCCATGAATATAAATATTTTTATAATAATGATTCCAAGTGGATAATTGAATAGTTGAATGGTTCAACCATTTATTGATCAAGTTGATGATTCAGAAATCATATATTTTGTTAGGAACTTGAAGTTCAGAATCGAGTCACTTCTCGAATGTTTAATGTCAGAAGAACAATTAATTGTTTTTGTGCTTCGCACAGTTCTTCGATGCTATGCTCAATGGTCAAATACTTTTCAGATGTTATTAATATGTGTAAATGATTTGTGTTGCTACAATGATGATAATATTTTTCGACGATATATTTTTGAAACTGGAAAACTAAGTGAAAGTTTAAAAAATTCTATGAACATTTATTCTACGAGTGTTAATATCATGTAAATATTCAAACAGTGATCTACGATATTTCCAGTATAGACAATTAACTTTGAACTGGAATTAAATATTAATAATTTTGGAACACAGTCTACAGGACTATTAATCGGACTTGTGTTTTCAAAAAGATTGTCAAATGTGTTTGGAAAATTTCTGTATATTGTGTGTAAATAAGAGTGTGGATCGCCACACGTGGATGATGCTGCTTTGAGCATTCTTGCAGTCAGATTTTAACTTCAAAATAAACTGAGATTATTTTACCAGATGTGTTGCTCCCAATTAAATCTCCTTCTATCCTTATTGTTGCATTGAGCCAAAAATCAGCAAAGCATTATTTTAATTTGATGTCGTTTTTGCGATTTGCTTTAACCCATCTGGCGCTCCGGGATAATTTGACTCTCGTGCTGACTGATTATTGGTAAAATGCATATGTGGTCGTGCGGACTCCGGTTTAAACGGGCACAATACAACATACGTGAAAATGTGAACAACAAGTTTTACTATGATGATTCTGTGCTCACCCTGAACTCTGGTGGATATAAGATGGATGATATTTATGAACACATTTATGTGGTGTTGATCAATGAATATGGTTTAAAGTCATTTCTCGATGGAACGCACAAGTTTGAACTTATAGGAAATAGCAACACTCATCGCTGTAGTATTTTCTCTACGTTTAAGATTGACTTTAAAACACACCCCTATTCCATTGGTCCTTTACGAGGATTTAAACCACGCGTGTTGGAGCCCAAAAAACATGAATCAGACGATGAAGTGAAATTCATTGAGGACCATGATGTGTCGGTGTCGTGTAATATTATTAGCCAAGTGTACACCAATAAAGAACCATCGTATTCGCTTTATGACTTTATTGTGACATCGCCCAATGTCTATATTATTCGTGAAAAACCCCCAGTGGTGATTTTTCATTCTGTGGCTGTTGATGGTATTAGTAATACAACAGTAAGACTCATCAATACAGATCAACAACTCATTCAACTAGATATTACCACAACAGTGACTTTCAAGATGGTTCTAAAGCTACTATGAAGTTGGTGTATAAAGCCACAACATCGCCCAGGAAGGGTGTTAGTTGTTTGCCACGTGGATACACGTTAACTTCTAAGTGCAAGCAGATTTTTCAGCATTTGGGTTACCATGTCAACCCCCATGATGAATTCTAACCAATAGGTAGTGAACCACATCGAGGAGCAACAAGGGGTGGTATGAATTGATCCCCATTCCTAACAAGCTCAAACACCTGGACTCAATAACAATGATGAAATTCAATTTGTTATCAACAACAAGATATTTACATCCTACCACATGAAGGTGTCATTCAAATTGAAGGTCGGATCACCAAAGCCGATGGCTCTACACCCACCACATCAAAGTTAGCCAACCATGCTTTTGCCTTTCTGTTTTCTGAGGTGTGCTATGTGAATAACGATATTGTGGTGGATAGTACTCGAAATGTGTGTATTTCCAGTGTCATGAAACTATAGCCCTCTTATAGTGAAGAAGAAGGTAAAACACTTTGCATGGAGGGTTGGTGCCCTGACTCGACCGATGACTGGATGGTACATACCGATGGTACTGTTACTGGATATTTACCTCTTAAACTGATTTTTGGCTTTGCCGAAGATCACCAGCGCATTGTGGTCAACGCAAAGCAAGTGCTGGTCAGAGACAGGAGTGATAATAATGCACTCAAGGGAGCCGAAAATTAACCCATAGATTCAAAAATTCAACTACAGCGAATGCTTTCGAAAGAGTCCCATGTGACCCTTGACGATAGCAAAAAATGGACATACTTAAGATTGTAAGAAAAGATATGCATTTACCCATGGAATTTAGAAGCTGGGCTCTCCATGATTACCCGCTATTGCCCACCACCAACACACACATTTGGTATGTAAAAACAGCTCGCTATACAGAGAGACCTCTCTACATTATCGTGGGTTTTCAAACGGATCGCAAGAATCAACAAACCAAAAATGCCACGCAATTTGATCACCTGCAATTGACAAATACACGTCTTTCCCTCAACGGAGCTGTGTTTCTTTATGAAGGACTGGATTTGGATTTTAAAAAAATAAGTTTGGTCCCTTGTACGACTTGTTTTCTAAATTTAGATGGTCGTATTATCAAAAAGAGAACAGTCCCATGCTATCACCCCAAGCGTTTAAGTCAAGGGCGCCACTGATTGTCTTTGACTGTTCTTACTTGAAAGAGTCTGTCAAGCCATCCAATATTGACAACTGACTAGATTTTGAAACTCTTGACAATGTACCAGCCAATACCACCGCATTATTTATCACAAACAAGTAAACTATTATCCACTGCCCAACCAAGTGACGAGTGTATAAATAACAGGGCAACCCACCTCAAACAGCTCAGTCATGCCTTGCCTTAAAGCCTCAAGAGGTGTCACACCCATGAATTTAAACTCTGAGAAACAATGTTTCAAGACCTTTGCAACGTGGCCTGTGCCTTTCATAAACCCTCATGCCTTGGCGGCCGTTGGTTTCTATTATTTATAAACAAGAGGTTAAGTGATATGTGCGTTTTTGCCATCACCATAGACCAATGGGAAAAGAGTGATGAACCCATGCAGGAACATCAGCGCTGGTCTCCTGCCTGCTCCTACCTGCGTAGAATGGAATTGGGGAATATACCCTTCCATTCAAGCCACCCCTCACGAGTGCCTCTGAGTGATGAAAAAACAAGTTACGATACGTGTGGACTGTACGGTGCCAATGGTGCTTCGGTGAGCAGCTCACAGTCAAAAGAACCCAGTTTATAGACATTGGGACATCATCGGTGTCATGGACGTTATAAACACAAAATACTGTATTGTTGTATGAGTTGGTACTGTCTCTATCCCAAAATGACAAAAGCATGTAAGACGTGTTATAAAAAAATAAGTAGTTGTGGTTATTATTATTATTTTCATGTCTCCTGTCATACCCTAACCTCATTTTTTAAAAACTAGCATGGCATGTAAGTCAATGCCATGGGTACAACTTAGTCATCGATCGTCAGTCGTCAGTTGAACTTGATCCAGGCAACCGTTAACATGTTGCGCACATTGATTGTGGATTGCCATGGGTTTAAATTTGCAGATAACAAATTTATATTTAAACAAGTGGCCATCATCGATTGTTCCACTTTGTGAATATCAAAAGCTACGCATTAGGTATTTAAACCACCCTATGCTTTTGATATGTTGTGTGAAAAAGACCGTAAACAAACCCAGTGGATTGAAAATCATTGGCAGCTAGACTGGAATCATGGAATCTTTTCGTATAAATATTTGGACATGGTCATGAAAGTGCACTTGTCCTCTGCTAATGTGGTGTTTGTAAAAGGGGAAGAAAAACGCGAATGGTTGCTACAATGTTTGGTTCCTTACTGTCAATGTATCGATCTCATGGACTTGGGCTGGCCCTCACTGCAAACACTGATGGACCGCTGTCCCTGTGGCAACATTACCCATACAGCCCTAGCATGTGTGTGGCATCTCTTTCATTGGTTAACCAGTCAAGATTTACCTGTTAATGACGCCAGTGAGATTTGTACAAGCGACGTGTAAACATCTACAGGACGTTATACCATGGAGAAAGGGGATGCTATGGACAAAGCGATCAGGAAATTCTTTGAGTACAGAAAGAAACTAGACAGTTTTACCAAAGAGGAATTATGGCGCTCCCTAAGTCATTCATTTACTATGTGCCCGCCAAAGCTGTGAAAGAAATCTGGCAACATGTACCAAAATCATGGACTCAAGACCCTGTGTTGAGTGAATTGCAACCATGAACGGATTACGATCACCATAAGCAAGTGGTCATGGAAAAAATACCCTCCTTGCGACAGTGCGCTGTTTGCCAGCTGGTCAAACTGTATCACGGTCATAAAAGTCAGTGTAAAGACTTTGTTTCCACATTCCACGGGTGTAATGGCGAGAAAAAGCAGCAAAAACAACAACAACAAACATCGTCCACAGAGGAAGAGGGAGATCAAACCTTTTCACCATCGATGGAAAAGGATATGCCAGACCTGTACTGGCAATGGAGTCATTGATAAAGTGATTCAACACTTACCTTTCGAAATCCATCTTCTTGGTTATCGTTTATGTGGCCCTGGAACTCATCTTGAAAAACGTTTGCAGCGTGGTGATGAACCCATTAATCTTTTGGATAAATCATGCAAAGAACATGGCCTTTCTTATCGCCATAGTCATCCTGGTATAAGACATGTGGCAGATAAAATGTTGCTGAAAAAAGCTAAACAACGTTTGACATCCTGTGACGCCTCAATGGGAGAGAGGTTGGCTGCCCTGATTGTGATGAGTGCTATGAAAGGAAAGTTAATGATGCATGGACATGAACATTGATGAATTGAGGATTGAGGAATTGGGATTTGTTTGTATTCAATTTTTTGTAAATCCCCTTGGCTATGAAATAAAATACAAGGTTTACCAGTGCACGTTTTCTATGATAAAGTTGATTGGCTGATTTTTTTCATTTTGACATTTTACACATTCACTATTCACCATTTGCAATTTCCACTTTAAAAATGTCAGTTTAAAGTTTTTGCGTTTTGATGATATGAAAAAATGGATTTTCCATTTTAATGTTTACACTTTTTAAAAATGTCAGCTTGAAGTTTTTTGAATTTTGATATTTCACACATTGCCATTTTCACTTTGCACTTTTTTAAAATTACTGTTTAACGTTTTCGAATTTTATGATATGGAAACATGGAGTTTCCAATTTGTTGTTGTTTACCCATGTTTCATTTGATGTATGTCGAAAGTTCATTTTATGTTTTTGTCAATGATGTTGATGCTAGTGCTTGATCATGGCGACGGTGCAGTCTGTTTATATGTTTGCAGTAACGTAGAGGCTTGCTAGTACGACGGCAGGTAAGACTGTCTTACAAAAATAATGCCTATTAACCGCTGCATTTGAAAGAAAACAAAACTAATCAAAAACAAAATAACTATTCACCATTGATATATATAAGTGTAAATTTCCCCCTCCCCACATCACCCTACATCACCGTCTTTGCTCTGGTCAAACAATTAATGCCAACCACACATACACACCAGCTTTTTTTTCTTTCTGCTCATATATTCACACAACCATGCCTGTCTTTGGAAACAAACACAACCACTTTATTTATTCTCAAAGCACATTCATGACATGCACGCTCATCCCAAAATAACATTTTCGTTATAAATTTAACATTTTACCATTGCAAAAAAAGATTACAGACAAGTAATTTAAGTTATTTAGCAAATAATATGACACATTTAATATTTACAAAAACAGCATATTTGTACAGCTTTAAAATATCAAACTATTGACAGTTTCCCATTTTAAAATTCCCAAATCTGTCAAATTTAAAATCAAGAAAAACTAGGGTTGCATTGGGCTTTTAAAAAGCAAAAGGTCTAAGTAGTTTCCCACTAATTACAAAAAAATATTTACTATGTACAAAATCCACTATTTACAATTACAAAAAACAGTATTTACAAAATACAAAATACTAAATCTACTAGTAACAAAAAGCCATGTCCCTAAACGAACAAACAGAAAAATCACACCTCTCCGTCCTTGGGGCCCTATCCCCATGGTAGGTTGGTGAGCTGGTCATCCGACAATACACGTTTGTTATCCATGGAGGCGAGGGTGCGTTTTCACTGCTCTACAAGATACAAATTTTGGTTGCTGGATTGTATCCTGCACTGTTTATGTGGCATGGCTTTTCCAGTTTGTACAACCGCGATATAGTCTTCTACACGTAGCGATTTTACCACTGCCCTACCTACACCTTTTGCTCTTTTGGCTTCCTTACGGTCTAATGTGCGATAAGGATATATTTTGGAAGCCAAACCTACGAAATCCGTCATGATGGAATCACCACATTCATCTTTCAAAACGCCCATTTACTTCATGTTTTTATGGGCATCTGAAACACGTTGTCAACGCTATACGATTAGCTGTCGAACCAGTTACTATGTTGCCTTATGACGTCATAGAGGTTGCAGTGGCGAATGTGGTAAATGAATGAGTCCGTATCCATATACAAAAGAGATACGTCCTTAAGATAATGTTTGGCAAACTCGTAGTTGAATCGATACATGACCAATTTGGAAAAGTCTAAAATGACTTGGCCCAAGTAAATGGGATTATCCATGGTCACACTGGTCTTATTCAATTCAATGGTGGCCAAATCCTCATCGATAATATTTTGATCGATTTGAAATTTGGCTTGGCAATGTACCGCCGGGACCCCACCGCGCTTCCCAGACATTAACCAAATTATTGTGACGGTATTTGCGGACAATCTCCATGGACGTTCCATAGATGCAGTTGTTCATCGATTTAAAAAAAATATTCAACTTCTGTGTTGCCATTTGTCGGTGCTCTGTGTTGAGTAGCATGTATGGCTTGAGACATGCTTTTTGTGCAAAGGAAATACTCCTGTGGATTTTCTTCAACACTAAGCCTTGGGCTAGGCATTGCACCAACATTTGGATATGTAGCACAAACTGATTTTTGTTGTAAAGTGTGTCTATGAGTTTTTCAATTGTCACTTTACTGTCAGGGGGAACCATTTTTGCTCTAGGCAGAATGGAAAATTGGCATGTTTAACATACAAGGATGAGGGATATTCAATATCCACTTCTAACACATATCCACGGCCTATTTCCTGGCTGGCCTTGTTCACATCAAATTGTGATACTTGTTTCTCTGTCAGGCAAGCAAAATCTCCATAGGGTAAAGGCTGGCGTATGGCATAGCCATAAAAATTATTGACTTCATAGTACGGTACGTATGATTCAGGTGTGTCTTCTGAATAAGAGGGCATGTAGGAATTATTCGCTTCGGCATGCCGCTGGTTTAGCGACACAAAGCCGCCGCGAATGCCCTTTTCAAAGAATAAGACCATGTCTACATCCGTGAGTAAATTGAATTCCACTTCAGTGTATTTCAAAGCTGCACCAAACGAGAGCCCTGGACTCGTATAATAGTGAGCCGGGTCGTGACAACTCACGGAATTTTTCAAACACTTCTGTCAGCGGCAATACATCGAGTTTTAAGTAATAGTAGGTTAGTAGTGGTGCTTCTAAATAGTGTCATGGCCACTGCGTGAGTCCAAGCCGATATCTCTCGAACCCATGGTCGGATTTTAACAAATGAGGTGTCGTTGGACTCGAGCTGACGGGGAGGGGCTTTACAATGGACCACTCTTTTTTTTAATCATAATTGCTGTTTTTGAAAGTAGGCGATAGATTTTAAACTAATTATGATACAATGCTGTGCCATGGTTCAAACGACTGGCGTTTATGTCCTTTATTTTGATTTTTTTTTTAGATTTTTTTAAAACAATCAAATTTTGAAATTCCTATATATTGGAAACTGGGCAATTAAAAAAAATGTGTTGGACATAAATGGAAGTTCCCTACCCCGTCTACCCCAAAATAAATTTCAAGTCTCTAGGAAAAATCTTGTAGTTGTGGGATGGGGAGAGTGCTTCCTCACAGACTACTTTCCTAAGAACTTTGACGATATCTTCCGAACGCATGATCGGATTTTAACAAACGAGGTATTGTGGGCGTTGGGGTGACGTTCTCTTTGCTATGTATGTGTGACGGTATTTTTTTAGATTAAAAATTCTTATTTATGATATTGGCGCTATTTTGGAAACGGTGAATTTTAGAAAAACGTTTGTTTGACTTTAATGAAAGGTGCCAATGCCCTGTAGGCGGACAGCATGCTTCATGTGTGTAGGACATAACAAAAATGATAGCCTATTTTCTCGCGAACATTGGCGATAATTCGCGAATGCATGGTCGTATTTTAACGAATGAGGTGATGTTAGCGTTGGGATGACGTCCTCTTTGCTATTGACGACTTGTACTATTTTAAAAATCAAAATTTTGTTTTTCAAAGTAGGCGATAGCTTGAAAACCAAACTTGATAGAACGTTGTCCAATAGTTCGAATCGAATGGCCTCTATGTCATTTGTATTTTTATATTAAAACTTTCTTATTTGTTACATTTTTTTTGAAAAAAGTGCAATTTTGAAATTCATATATTTTGGAAACTAGGATTTCTACAAAAAAAATGTTTGGCATAAATGAAAGAAAGGTCTTTACCCCCTTTATCCCCCCCCAAAATAAATTTCAAGTCTGTAGGTCAAAAACTATGAATTTTTAAACTTATTTTTAACCAGTTTTTTATTTTTAAAATAAAGAGTGTTTGTAGACACAGAGAGACGATACCACTGGGCAGGTGTTACAACGAGTCTATCACGGGCCATGGTGAATACAGGAAATGGCTATTTCGAGGGGGCGAAAGAACGATAGGACGAGGGGTCGCTTTTATCAGATATTTCCTATGACGAATATTTCAAAAATCCCTCATGCCGATCTTAAAAACATGTTAGTAATGAGTTAATTGATAAATGATAATTATAATGGTATGACGTGAATGAAAGCGAGTGTTTGAGAGTTTTCAACAACTTCAAGAACTTGCTTTTTGTATATGTCTGACTGGTAGCCAAGAAAAGAAAAATCTGTTCCAGGCATGGCTAGCCGGCTAAGAGAATGAAATGTGAAACCTTATTACAGGACGCGACTTGGCAACACTGCTGTGAGGTGATAGCAGGTTGGAACATTCTGAAAACTCTGTAACGGAGATAACATTTCACATTCTGTCAGACAGCCGAGCAGAGCGGTTTGCATGAGTGGACAGAAGCGGTGAAAGGGGAGAGGAGGCAAACCTTACACAACAGGAAATCACGTGACCACTGCAGAGCGTTGAGGAGCGGGGCTAGAGGGCCGCGGAGAGGTGAGGGGAAGAGTGGAGAACCCATGACAGCCAATAGCTGAACGGGTTTTATGTCCTCATGGACTCGAGGAGTGAGACACAGGTGTGGAGGGAGAGAAAGAGAAAGACGTGTTGCTAATAATATGTGTGGACATGCACGAAGCGCTGAGCGCCATACACAGGGCTCTCCTACAACATGATTCGATAAAATAAATAAATAAATAGAAAGTTCACAGGTTCACGCAACATGTAATTTATTGATCCAAGAATTAAAGGTAGAGTTAAATTCCAACCATTTTACATATATTTCCTTTTTGCTTCAACACTTATTCCACAAGATAATGTTTAGGAATCGCTGTTTTCTGAAGTTCATGGAGATAAAACCTGCCTTTTAAGGGTTGATGGTTGAGGTCCTCGAGTAGATAGGCGACTGGGCTGTCCAACTTGACTCGAAGAATTCGAAATAGTTCAGTCCCCCACTGAGGCGTGTAGCCCTTATTGAAGGCAGACATAAATTTGCTCACACGAACGAAATCCCCAATTTTCAGTCGGTGACGTTTAGGATCTGTTGTTTTTATGGGGTTAAACAGTTTATCCAGTCACTGAATAGTTTTGGTCACGAGCCGTGGCTTGGTCCAAATGGTTCTATGTTTGGTGTCATTGTAACGTGACACTAGCTCTGGTAAAATGCCAATCAGCGATAAGTGCCCTGAGCGGTAAACGCTTTCCACATATGCGTTTTCAATGTTCGGTTAAACCGCTCAACCACGCTGGCTTTGAGATTGCTGTACGTGGTGTAATGGTGAATATCCAAAGATTTGAGAAAACTGGAGAATTCCTTGTTGACAAATTCTTTCCCCTGGTTGGTTTGTAGCAACTGAGCTTGACGTTTGGATTGTTGAATAATATGTTGAAAGGCCTTGGTGACTAGTGGACCAGACTTGCGATGCACAGGTTCAACAAAGGCCATTTTGGAATAAACATCAATGACAGTCAACAAATAGGGTACACCGTTGTTAACGCTAGCATAAGGTATCATTTCAACCAAGTCAGCCTGCCGAAGCTCATCCACACCTCGTGAAATCTCCGTGAGTCGCGGATAGTGACGCCTAGCTGGGCGTTGCAACTCGTGAACAATGCCCATTTTAATGGGTGAGGGCTTAAACAATAATTTTGGCATTTCGAAATTCTTGTTCAATTTCTTGAATTTCCCATTCGTGACCGGTGTGACCAGCTTGACGTGAAGCATGCAACAACTGTAGCCGCTGGACAAGCTTATTTGGATTGTGCCAGTAGGTAATATCCACAAGGGGTTTTAATGGTTTAAATGTCACTCCTGAAGCGGACACTTTACGACGACCACTTTGACTGGTGGGGAACATTCTTGCAATGATGGTTTTATTTTTTTGAGATATATTGGCATTCACTTGTTGAGTGGGATTGTCTTTTGTGGGCATGAGTGACCAATACAATGGATTTATATTTGCCAAGGTCCTCTGGTGCATAATCATGGAAAGAGAGTGTTGGAGGGAATAGCAGCTTTAGCAGTCCCGGCGTTAATTTATAATTGATGTTCTTAATGAGAGCTTTAGTACGAGCAAATTTAATGGATGAATCTCCAATTTTAAAACTGTCACCCTCATAGCGAACACCATATGTGGTAGCTGTGTTTCCAATAGATCGGTGAAATAAGGTTGTAATGTTGATCCATAATATTTTATTAAAATACTTTTCAGTTGAGCTTTATATTGAAGGGTGGCCAAGAGTTGTGAAAACGGATGCGATCAGGAAGGGCAAGGTGTTTCGACCATGACCAAGGATTTAGTTTTCTTAAAAACTCTGCAAGGGGTGAGGACATTTTTTTAGGCGTAAACACTCGTTCCTCGTCATCCTCAACCTCGCCAACACTAGTCATATCTACCTGTTCCTGTTCCTCTTCCTCTTCCTCCTCCTCAGGGTCCTCGAGTAGCGTCTGGGTGGCTTGTGAAACGGTGGGTTGCGTTTCAGATGGCTTGAAAGGGGGTTTCAACATGGCTTTTAACGGAGGTGCTAAATGATGTCGAATAAACAAAACATGATCCGCTCGTGATCGTCTCAATTGACGAAACTTTTGGCCAATAGTATTTTTTCTCTAATAATATGCTTTTTCAATTGACACTCTGCTAACGCCATGGTGTCTTGACAAATTACTTGAGAGGAAATGAGTCAGTGCCTTAAATAGCAATAAAATGATAAAACCCTAAGCGATACCGTCCTTGGTTGAGTTCACTTTGTTTGTTAATGACCAAATAGGCATGACGTTGAGTGTTCCAGCACGTGGCACATAATTCAGTAAACATTTGAAAGGTCATAACCGGATTCACATGTTCATTATAAATGTGATGACTGTTCCTTTCGTCCTGGCGAATTAAAACAATGACATTGGCATTGTCACGAATCAACTGTTTGGACATTTTAGAATACGTTTGTCCAAGATAGAATCAATCGATATGTTTGTGACGACCCATGCTGAAATAGCTTTGAATGATGCCTTGTCGTTCGGTGGATACATCATCAAAAATCATGAGTGAATCAGGCTTTACCTCATTCGGTGAAATAACATTTTCTTGCATGGAAAATATAAAATAATCCATATTCTCATTTTGTAATCCACACATGACTTGATACCGAAACACGTAGAGAGGTTGGTACAGAGATTTTGCGAAAATATAAATATTTTGAAACGCAGACCATTGGGCGCTGTAATGAGCATCAGCAAAATATTGGTCTTTCAACATCCGGAATGTCCCAGTATGATGCAGCGAATGGAAGATGGAAACAGTGTACCATGGCGTTGTTCACGTGATGTGGGACAGAGATGGGAAACCATGTCGCCCACGGGGAATGACTCTTGCTGCTTAATAATCTTCATATCAACAAAAGCTGAGACAGGCTAGCAGGCTGTCTATATACATGGAACCGAGCCTTGTCATAGAAACAGTCGACTGGTACTACAGGTTGACGATGGATGTCTTTGGACGTGCGTTGATGGCCAAAGCTAGGTTTGTCCCCATACATGATCCTAAACAAGAAACAGATCCTGCTAATAAGCACTATGTGGATAGGTCTGTAGTGCCACGCACAAAACAAGGAGATTATGACTTTAAGGGAAACCGTTAACCCATGTAAAACATCCGCAAGTGTCTACGGACGTTACTACAAAAAAAGTATGTGGATAACAGAGTGTAGGAATTTTATTACAAAGTGCCACAGCTTATGATGAATGGCTATACCGGTAATCATCACCGTATTATTCACGTGGTAGACCCGCAAGACGAAGACCATGTCTGTACCAAACGTAACGTGACCTATGAAATGAAAAGGCTTTATAAATTTATCACTTCTGAATTTTTAGTGTATCTGACAAATGAAAAACCTGTGAATGATAGAAACAATTTACCACTAGTCCATGACCAGCCTCTGACCTATGTGCTTGCTTCGGGTTTAAACCACTATCGATTACACTATGATGGAACCATTCACATGAAATTCGCGATTCCTGATGAGAACAATTTACAAATAGAGATACATGGTCATAGGATGTTGGTCCATAACAATGAAATGAAATGCAGGTGACGAATTATCCTTTCATCTCATGTTGACATGGGATGAAAAGCAAGCGGGAAAAACCATAAACGATTTCCCACTTTATGTGTAATTGGAATATACACCCATGAAAAAACAAGCTGACGTTAGTTGTAACTTAAACTTTCTTGTGAAAGGTTGTTGGTCATCATCATGGTGAAACAAATATATGTGGTGAGAATGAATAAAAAGACTAAAAATAAGACTCTGTCCTTGGCAGATATGTTGACCATAATAAAAGCCCTTTGAGCAGCACAGAGACGTGTTATTCCAAAACGTCGGCGACAGGGTTCAAAACAAGGGCGAGTGATTCCCGTCCCCAAACGAGCGGGATTTTTACCTGCTTTATTTGCCGGTTTGGCTGCACTGGGTTCACTTTTTGGCGGTGCCAGTGCGGTGGCGAAAACCACAATAGCCGCGCAGCAGGGCAAGCAACAA
Organism: Meconema thalassinum; assembly: GCA_946902985.2. Taxonomy (NCBI): domain Eukaryota; kingdom Metazoa; phylum Arthropoda; class Insecta; order Orthoptera; family Tettigoniidae; genus Meconema; species Meconema thalassinum. Next base: position 722,023,676 of record OX336389.2, read on the forward strand.
CTAAAAGAATGTCAGCCACACAATGACACTAAGGAAGCGATTGCTATGGGGGCTAGAAATGCAATTTAAAGCCAGCCATTTATCCAGAAGGATTTGGGATGTCACCATCTCGAAAAAAATTAACCTTAGGCATAGCAAGACATGCCCTGACGCATGAACAAGTGGAAAGCTATGCTAAACAAATGAAGCTTTCTCATTTTCGAAGTGTGTATATGCGAAACCAATTACCCCCACGACCCTGCAAACAGGAATGTGCTGTTGTCAATTTGGATGATCACCGAGGACCAGGAACGCATTATGTAGCGTATGTCAAAGAGCGATCCACCGTATGGTATTTTGACAGTTTTGGGAATTTGCCCCCTCCCATGGCACTAGTGACCTATTTTGGAAACAGGATCAAGATATATTATAATGTGAAACATGAGCAAACGTTTAACAGCCAACCGCGTGGACATTTGTGTTGATTTTTTATATAAGACGCAGCATAAGCAAAAACTTCAACAGTATGTCGGCAGAAAGTAAGACGTTTACACTACATGGACGTGGACCTGAAGTCAGCTTAGACTTTTACCCGCCTATCGAATTGAGTGAAAGACCTTATGGTTTAGGACTTGTTTCACATGAAACGTAAAATCGAATATACAACATACGTGAAATGTGAACAACAAGTTTTACTATGATGATTCTGTGCTCACCCTGAACTCTGGTGGATTTACGATAGATGATATTTATGAACACATTTATGTCGTGTTGATCAATGGATATGGTTTAAAGTCATTTCTCGATGGAACGCGCAGGTTTGAACTTGTAGGAAATAGCAACACTCATCGCTGCAGTATTTTCTCTAAATTCAAAATTGACTTTAAAACAAGCCCCGATTCCATTGGTCCATAACTAGGATTTAAACCACGCGTGTTGGAGCCCAACAAAAAACATGAATCAGACCATGAAGTGAAATTCATTGAGGACCATTATGTGTCGGTGACGTGTAATATTATTAGCCAAATGTACACCAATCAAGAAACATCGCATTCGCTTTATGACTTTATTGCGACGTCGCCCAATGGCTATATCATTCGTGAAAACCCTCCAGGTGTGCTTTTTCATTCTGTGGCTGTTGATGTTATTAGTAATACAACATTAAGACTGATCAATAGAGAGCAACAACTCATTCAACTAGATTCTACCACACCAGTGACTTACAAGTTGGTGCTAAAGCCAATATGAAGTTTGTGTATAAAGTCACAACACCGTCTAGGAATGGTGTTAGTTGTTTGCCACGTGAATACACGTTATCATCTAAGGACAAGCAGATTTTTCAGCATTTGTGTTACCACGTCAACCCCCATGATGAATTCTATCCTAGAGGTAGCGACCCACATCGAGGAGCAACCAGGGTTGGTAAGAATTGATCTCCATTCCTATCAAGCTCAAACTCCTGGACTCAATAACAATGATGAAATTCAATTTTTTATCAACAACCAAGACATTTACACCCTACCGCATGATTGAGTCATTCAGATTGAAGGTCGGCACACCAAAGCAGATGGCTCTACATCCACCGTATCCAAGTTAGCCAACCATGCTTTTGCATTTCTGTTTTCTGAAGTGCGTTATGTAATTTACGATACCGTGGTGGATAGCACTCGAAATGTGGGTATTTCCAGTGTCATGAAACTATACCCCTCTTTGTGGTGTTTGAAGCCATATTTTCAGTGTTGCCTTAGTAAACAAGAGTTTAGTGCTTTTCAGTCGGTCAACACGAATGTACCCAAAAGAGATGGGTTATGCCCTAATCCTGAAATAAATTACATGAGATTAATAAAACACTCTCATGTAATTTATTTCAGGATTAGGGCATAACCCATCTCTTTTGGGTACATTCGTGTTGACCGACTGAAAAGCACTAAACTCTTGTTTACTATACCCCTCTTATAGTGAGGAAGAAGGTTGGTGCACTTACTCGACCAATGACTGGATGGTAAACACCGATGGCACCTTTACTGAATATTAACCTCTTAAACTGTTTTTAGGCCTTGCCGAAGATCACCAGCTCATTGTGGTCAACGCAAGGCAAGTGCTTTATCTGGTCAGAGACAGGAGTGATAATAATGCGCTGAAGGGAGCCAACAATGCCCCCATAGATTCAAAACTTCAACTACAACGCATGCTATGGGAAGTGCCCCATTTGACCCTCGACGATAGCAAAAAACTGGACATACTCAAGATGGTAAAAAGACATATGCCTCCACCCATGGAATTTAGAAGCTGGCCAATCCATGAGTAGCCGCTATTGCCCACCAAAACACACACAGTTTGTCTGTAAAAACAGCCCGCTATACAGAGGGACCTCTCTACATGATCGTAGGTTTTCAAACGAATCGCAAGTATCAACAATCGAAAGATGCCACACAATTTGATCACCTGCAATTGAGAAATGCATCTCTTTTCCTCAATGGTGCTGTGTTTCCCTATGGAGGACTGAATTTGGATTTTTCAAAAAATAAGTTTGGTCCCCTGTACGACTTGGTTTGTAAATTTCGATGGTCGTATTATCAAAAATTGAACAGTCCAATGCTGCTACCCACAGCGTTTAAGGCAAGGGCGCCACTGATTGTTTTTGACTGCTCTTACCTGGAAGAGTCTCTCAAGCCATCCAATATTGACAATCGACTATATTTTGAAACGCATGACAATCTACCAGCCAATACAACGGCCTACTGTTTGATTATTAATCACAAACAAGTAAACCGTTATCCACTGTCCAACCAAGTGACTAGTGTATAAATAACTGATCATACCACGTCAAGCCGATCAGTCATGCCTTGCTTTAAATCCTTAAGAGATGTCACGCCCTTGAATTTAAAATCTGAGGAACAACGTTTCAAGACCTTTGCGACGAGGCCGGTGCCTTTCATAAACCCTCAAGCCTCGGCGGCCACTGGATTCTATTATTTAAAAACAAGAGATGAAGTGAAATGAGCCTTTGGTGCCATCACCATAGACCATTGGCAAGAGAGCGATGAACCCATGCTGGAACATCAGCGATGGTCACCCGCCTGCCCCTACCTGCGCAGAATGGAAGTGGGAAATATACCCTGCCATTCAAGCTACCCCTCACTCGTACCTCTGAGTGATGAAAAAACAAGTTACGAAACGTGTGGACTGAATGGTTTCAACGGTGCTTCGGTGAGCAGCTCACCGTCTAAAACGCCTAGTTTAGAGACATTGGGACATCATCGGTGTTATGGACGCTATAAACATAAAAGACTGTATTGTTGTATGAGTTGGTATCGTCCCTATCCCAAAATGACTAAATCCCCTAAGACGTGTTATGACAATAAAATTATGTAATGAAAATTGTGTTGTTCTTTTTATCCTTATTTTTTTCATGCCCCTGTCCTACCCTAACCTCAATTTTTTTGAAACTATCATGGCAGGTAAGTCCATGTTATGGTCACATATTAGCTGTCGATCGGTAGTAAGTCGTCAGTTGAACTTGGCCCAGACAAGCGTCAACATGTTGCGCCCACTCATTGTGGATTGCCAAGGGTATAAAATTGGTGACAACAAATTTATATTTATACAAGTGGCCATGATCGATTGTACCACGTTTTGGATATCGCAAGCTATGCATTTGTTATTTAAACCGCCCCATGCTTTTGATTTGTTGTGTGAAAAAGATCGTAAACAAACCCAGTGGATTGAAAATCAGAGGCAACTAGACTGGAATCAAGGAACCATTTCCTATAATTATTTGGACGTGGTCATGAAAGCACACATGTCCTCGGCATTGTGGTATTTGTGAAATATAATGAAAAACGTGAATGGTTGCAACCATTTTTGGCCTCTTACTGTCATGGACATGAACTGCCCATCCCTGAAAATGCTCATGGATACTTATCCCTGTGGCAACATTACCCATACAGCCCTAGCGCAGGCGTGGCATCTCTTTCATTGGTTAACCGCCCATGCCTGCTGGGAGTTGTTGAACAAAATTAAAACTTGACCACGCTTTCTTTTCACAAAACTATCCATGGTTGTACGTGAAATACGTAAAATACATCACGTTAAATCTAACAGAACTGCTGCACACACACTCAAGATAGACACTGATGAACAACTGAAATACAAGCTCGAAGGGCACATTAATAAAGCTGTGAATAGCATGCTGCACCCCGCTGTCCTTCGAAACGTCATTCATATAATCCGCGGTCAATGAACAGACCGGCCTGTGTAAACAATTAAACCTGCACTCTGGGTAAACGGGTAGAAAACTTGTTCCAACATTTCTCTACAACTCTCAAACTGACATGACATGGTTATCATTAAAAATAGAAAATTTGGCAGCATACGAACTTTTTCAATGCTGCTATGCGGTTATGAGAGAATATTCAGAAGTTTTACCTACATGAAAATTGTAATATTGCACGCATAAAATATTTCAATAATCCATCATCAAGACGGCACATTTAGCTACACGTGTGTGAAAAATAGGCATCACAAAGTCAATGCAACATGATATAAGATCGATTTTACTATAAAGGGGACACAGTTTATCGTTTTTTTAATATGGATATCTAATTTTTCTAGCATTTCTATCAAGTTTCCGTAGTTCTAATATAGGACAAAAAAGATCGGCAAAACATAGTTCTACCCGAATATGCTGTTGTTTCGACAAAGAAAAATTTTCGACTGATATGGCAACAGTGGATTGCTAGACAATGACAGCGTCATACATGTCTCACGTGTAACAGAAAGAGAGAAGAATATCCCTATCTAACCAGTGCTTCATTCTAAACGTTGGATGCCTTATAGGATCTTTCACATAACATGTTCCATTACATTTTAAAAAAATCAAAATAAATATTCAAATTTTTCCTCAACTTATTTAAATAATCGAAAATAAATATTGTTTCTTATGCGATGTCTAAGATTCTAGTGTATGTTGTAGCCTTGGGTCATACAAGCAACGCAAGAAAAAAAATCAAATAATTACATAATTGGGGTAGTTATTGTGTAAACGCTGTGACTGCACAAATTACGCAAGGAAGTTTTACAGTGTACTGATGACCAGGGGATAACTTTAAAAAAAAAATCTAAAGTTTTAACAGTATAAAAGTTATAAATACTAACCTTTAAATTTTCATTTTTCTAAATCATAGGGCTTCAGAAAAATAAAATATTGAATATTCATAAATTTACACTAGCGAACGGTGTACCTCCCCACTTAAGCTATCTGCAGTGGCAAAATACATTATTAATATAAAAAAAATCTCACCCAAGTTTTCAGCCGTAGACTGCTCGGTAAACAATAGTCCCAAATACTCACGTTCCTGGTTTTCAGAAGTGGTTGTCGTGGTCACACTCTAAAAGAAATAAAATAAACCATCATAAGTATATCCATTTCAAATAGCACCTTCGTACTGTACCATTAATTCATGGTTCTCGCGCCACGAACTGAGAACCCTCTTACGGTACTCATCTGGAGACCATATGGTGTGCAGCCATTACACCTCAGATCTGGGTCACACGTGGGTAGCCGATATGTCACGAGCGTTGACGAACGTCGGACAGTGATGCAGAATAAATTATATTAATGGTTCGGGTGTCAATGACGTCACAAGACTTGAAAAGGAACATTATACTGTTTTAGGGAAACATAGAATGAGTTATAATGGATTGAAAAACATATCAAGAAACTTGCCAGAATACTGGAGAGTGTATGCATATATTCACAACATTATAAGAAGTAACGAATTATAAAACACGTGTGTTCATAACAGTCCTAGTGACGGGTTTTGAACTATGATACTGTAGAGTGGGAGAGAAGGTCTCGTGCGGTGAGCAAATGTCTTCCACACGCCAGAATGCAATATGTTTCCGTGTGAGGAATATTTTACGGAGGTGCTAGTTCGTAGCCGAATGAAACAGTACAAATATACGTGGAGTAACGGACTCTGTTGAACTATTACACCTGGCGAAGTTAGCTGGAATTTGAGGATGCGCAAATGCGAGGGAGCATGTCAGTACATTTACTGGCACGTTAAAGATCCCCTTCGGGGCAACATTCCGGCTCCCCGGCGTCTCTAAAAGCCATGGTAGTTAAACGGGTCGTAAAACCAATAACATTATTATTATGAACTATTACACGGTGATCTATACTTTGTAAAAGTATGCAGTGCAATGAATGTTAGTGTCGTGTTCGACTTTCAACCATGTGGACCGAGGTCATGAAATGTGTAGTACGGAAGCGGATTGATATATGAACACGAGGTTCGAGCAGCCATTACAGATCGCTTGTGTTAAATGAGACTGCATTAAACTTTCACTGAAGTTTGAAGCTACGGGCAGCTTTCACGATATACACGGCATGTGTATGAGAACTACTTTCTTCCCAAGTGACTTGTTTGAAATGCAGGCATCAGGGGGAAGATATGAACAGTACTTTGTGATTATCAATATTGTAGGGTTTATTTGTGGGGGTGCCCTTCAATGGGGATGTTTTTGGGGGATGTTAAGATGCGAGTGGAGCGGGTAGTGTGTTTGAGCTGTCTAGGGGCAAAAACGTAGCTCTGTGGACGAGCTTCCCGATTGTTCAGATTGCCGGGAGAGCTCGGGGGTGTGAAAGTGGTGCTGGGGGAGGTTTAGCAAATAAGGACATAAACGTTGCTGCCGCTACTCGGCTTAATACTAGCGTAAGCTGGCTAGCGAAGGCATACAGCGAATCCGCTGACTCAAATACTGTGACGGAGTATCAAGTGGCTGTCCGCTGACGCCACGAAGCAATTAAACAATAATGCTATGGGATCCTACCTGGAGGGAATCTAGAGGGTAGGAACTTACTAGCTAATTAAATAAATGGAAGGACCAGTTATCTAAAGACGACTAGTTTTAATGGGTTTACTTCTAGGAAGAATTATTATTAAAGTTTGCAGAACGGCTAAAGTGCTAATACAATTCCAGTACATGTAATAGGGGATCAAAGTGTCGGTGTGTGTGTGTGTGTAAAGTTACTCGCTATACACTTACCAAGGTGGCAGCAGTCGTGTTTGCGCCCTGCAGCGGTACGGCACTACTACACAAGATCTGTTTGAGAATGAACTCGAGTCATGAACTCTCCGAGGCTTTTATGGATTCGGCGTGCAGTTTGTGCAGAATTGCACATTCTTTTAGTGTCGAAGCCCTACTGGGGTCGTTTGAGTTCAGGCGTGAGGCCAACTGAGTTCATTGAATTAGTATGATTTATAGATGTAGTCGTAGATCGTAGAAGTTGCTTTGAAGTCATATATTGGGATGTATTTTATGAGGTGCGATTAATAGGGGGTGGGGGTGGCATACCCTATGGGTATAACAACTCCCCTGACGGAGTTAGTCATCGTCCTCGATGACGGGACGAGACGAAGACGTGGGGTTACTTTTTGATAATAGGGACGTCCTCTTCTTTCTTCTAATTCTCCTTTATTCTGTGCTTCTTTTCTTTCTTGCCCTCTGGGAATAGGGTGGTAACGTCGTTGGGGGTGTGTAGATGGCCTCGTGGTAGGCGAGTCGTGGATGAGAGAGTAAGGTCGATAGATAGCTGGGGTGTTACATGGGATAGAACCTAGAGTGATGTTTTGGATTTGTGTGGAGAAAGGATATGATGTGGGTGCCTTCGGTTTGTGTATAGCGAGCATTTGTAAATAAGTGGGTGTGGGAACAATGTTTCTTTTCACATTTAAATCTCTTCACAATATTGGTGCCCTGGGCACATAACAATTAACACAATGGAAATTGTGACATAACAATAAAAACATCATAAAAACATTTGCAAACATAATCTCATAATGAAGCATAAACAAAAACAATGGGTGGCTATCCCGCGGGGAAAAACATTTAGAAGGGTGGGGCTTACCCTCCGTCTGCTTATTAAGGACGGGATGAAAAACTGCCCTCGGGTAATCAAAATACATTCGTACATATAATCGCATAAAGTGTAAAATGGTAGATAGAGTGATAGAACTGAGAAAGAGAAACAAATGCCTTGGTGTGTAATTAAGGGGTGGGTAGATTATTGGCTTAGGAATAATCCAACCACCAAGGGGAGATGATAAAGAAAAGGAAGTGGGTTTCGGACTGGAGTAAAAGGATGGAGAAATAGGAGGAGAGTCCTACAAAAGTTATAAGATTAACTTTAAATATACTAAAAGGCGACTGCCACTACAAATCCGCTCTCCGATACCTAAAGTGAGTAGGGACTTGGGCAAAGTTAACGGGAAACGCAGCTGGAACTTGGGCAAATTGTAAGAGAGTGGCTTTAGCGTATTCCCTCTCAAGCATACATATGACTACTATGGGGAAGGGTGATGGTCTGGCAAGACAAAGAGTAACAGATTTATTGTGTATCTGTTTAAAGGAATTTGTTTTTGAACAAGTAATTTGAAGAATGCCAATAATTTGAATCGGTTTCGATATTTCTAGTTTTCGAAATTGTAGAATCCCTTAAGAGCGACCAAATGCTTCCAAGAAGGATAGGGATAAAGCAATTATACCTTTGGGAATAATTTTGGTAAATAAATCAATAGTTGCATTTGGAAATTGCTAAGCTTTTACCCAGCAAGGAGCCGACTAAAATTTTAGGCAAGGAGAAACACTTATATTTTGAAAAACTAACCATAAGTTTAGGAGAGAATCTCCACAAGCAGGAAGCTGACGTAGCGTGCTATGCTTGCCTTACTGGCCAGTTAGAATTAGCTATTAAAGCTAAGAGAGACTTTACCAAGTTACCAACTAAGGGTCCTTGCTCAAATGCAACAAGTGGTGAAAACCCTATTGAGAGATTTATTTGCATTAAGTGGGAAGAGTCAAGGAAGACAGGATCTTGCCTAACCGTTATGTTAGAGAAATGATAAAGCAAAAAAGAACGATTGAATTTATTGAACAATGCAAAAGGGTGTAATGAATTTAACAAATATATATAATTTTAATTTAGTTAACAATTTAGGGTCGCAGACCTCCGAAAACATTTAAAGCTTGCGCCAGGCAATTAACAATTCTTTTGGTTTCAAACCTTTGTATGTTTTAAAATCTTCACAAGATTTTGAAATGGCGAAGATAAAATGAAAAATTTAAAGACAATTGAAGTGATTAAAGGTAGACAATAAATTAAGTACAAGTTGTGTACTTTTAAGAAATTCTAGGTAAATATCTTAGAAAGAGTAACAACTTCGAAAGTAACAACAACAAAAAGCAGGAAGAATTAAAGAGAAGTTCCTATAACTTCTTATATTAAAGCTGAATTACTTGGTTGGATTATGCAAATAGGGCAGGTCACTTATTGTGAAACCTGAAGAGAAAAATCGAAAGGAAGTTTTTAGACCTCCTATGTTTAAATAGGTATCACGAGACAAATGGGGCAAGTTTCCCTTTCGTGAAACCTAGAAATAACTCACTTATGAGTTGAAAGAATTGTATTCCCTAATTAGAAGGGAGAAACAAGATAATTTGAGACGTGTACCAGACACGTAGTTATGCAGACATTAATTCGTTTTAAATACATCAAGAGAGGGAGGGCACTTATTGAGAGTGACACCTCATTGGAAAATACCTAAAGTAACAATTTTATTATTATGGTTTGTTAGTAAGAGGTTTGGGAAAGATGAAATGGGATTGAGGATAAGTGTTCATGGCCGTATTTATAATAATCGGACGAGCGCGACGCGGAACAAATATTGAACAAACACTGTTTTTCACTATAGTCTGTTGAAAGAGATGAAACGTTCACTGTAATAGCACAAAAGTTTATGGCAAAGAAAGTTATTGCAATGATGGAAAATAACGAGTTACACTAGATAGGCTAAAGTCTATTGCTTGAGAAAGTTGTAGATTACGATGCGGAGAGAAAATCCCAACGGAGGAAGAAAAATTAGCTATTGATCAGTAATGCATAAGGAAGATTCCTTAGTTTGAAAAAATATTCCCACTTGTTAGTGTAAAATATATGACGGTATAACTGGTAGAAAGAGTGCAGATTCTGGAAGGTTCCTGAACAATCCTGACTGAAGAATAGGGCAAAAGTTATTCCAGTGGTGGAACGAGCCAAGTATTTTATAGACAGTGGGTAATTCAATGGTATCCCACGTTGTGAGAAGATCTCTCATTTAATAAGCATAAGAAATGCTGCTTTCTATTAAGATTTTCTTAGACAGACAAAAGCCCAACATAGTAAATCCCGCGACGGATGATTATTGCCCCAAATATAGTAATCTCACACTGCCTATAAAATGATCATTAAAAACATGTAGCTATTAAAAGACGATGAGCATGAGGTTAAAACCTGAAGTCGGTACTTATCTTTGCTTCATGGCGAAGGTGAAGTTCCCTTTGATGGTTGAGATTAAGGTTCCAACATGGCGTGGATTTAAAAGATTGCCTCTATAGTTGAGGAGGCGAGCTCTAGATGAGCTTCAACTGACTGAGTCGACTGCCTGCGTACAAGTGAGACACGTTCATCGAAGAACGGAGGGACCAGGGAAGGGAAAAGAGTGGGGGTAGGAGACAAAAGGAGTACATATAAGAATAGTCAACTTAACAAAAAATAATTTTTTTCTTGATGAAATGGTCTTCAAAGATTTGATAGTAGGCGACACTAGCGCAGCCTGGTGGGTGAAAAAGTAGACGAAGTTCTCTTGATCACGGAGATGATAGCTGGCGATGGCGACGAGATCTGGTGGCCAGATTGATAAGGAAGTCCTCTTGTACAGAGAAGAATTGAGGAACTTCAGAGATTCGCTGCTAGATGACGCTAGGTGGGTCATGGAAGATATATATCTAGAACAGACTCACAAGTAACATGAGAACAATAAACAGCAAGGAGAAATTAGAAGATCACTGTTGGTGTTTGAGAAAAAGGAAGGAATGAACTGGCAATGAGAAGTAAAAGTTTACTCTATCTTACCGTGTATTCCAAAGAATACACCAACCTGGGTGGTGCAAACACCAACAGAGAACGAAATAAACAATTAAACATTTAATGGTAATGGAGCAATTAAAGACAGTGGTCTTATGATGTGACCGTTAGTGGTCAAGATTCTGGCTACCCTAACTCTCCCATCCCTTCCATGTTAACACTCGGTCACTCTACCAGAAATCCAGACCAGGGGAGGAGAAACATCCCTAACCAGGACCAAGTCCCCCACTCAATGTCGGAATTGGAAAGAAACCACTTCTGTCTCCGTTGCAAGGAAGTTAAGTATTCCATGTTCCACCTCTTCCAGAAAGAATTGCGGAGGGCTTCAAGTTTACGCCAAACAATAGGTAAATTAGAATCCCTGTAAGAGCTGGTAAGGGGAGGAGGGGCAGAAAGAGAAGTGCCTATAAGGAAGTGACCAGGTGTAAGTGGAAGCAGGTCATCAGGGTCATTGGAAAGCGGAGTTAAAGGGCGAGATTTAACAACATCTTCAATCAGAACGGACAGTGAATTAAATTCTTCATAATTCAGAATGCGATTACCTAAAACCTTTCTTAAATGACGTTTAGTGAGCTTTACGCAGGATTCTACCTACCACCGTGATGAGGAGCGTAGGGAGGTATAAAACGACATTTGAAACCTTTTGAGTAGGAAAAATTAGAGATCTGTTCCAGGAGAAGAAGTGAGAGCTTTCTTTCACAAGGAAGCTGCGCCTTGAAAAGTGGAAGCGTTATCAGAGTACATCTCCGAATAAACACCACGCCTAGCAGCGAAGCGAGAGACAGCTGCTAGAAAGTAAAGGCAATCGTTACTAGTTCCAAATGGATCGCCCCAGTAACCATGCAAACAAAGAGAGAAACATAGAGCTTACCAAACAATTTGCGTTTATCTTCAGGGGAATTGCGTTGATATTGGAACGGACCCATATAGTCCACACCAGTTAGAGCAAATGGACGTATAGGAGAAGAGCGAAAGGAGGGCAAATCGCTCATTAATTGAGTATTGACTTTAGGTTTCGCTTTGAAGCAAGGAATGCACTTGTGAATTGCAGAGGAAACTTCGTGAATTCCATTTATAATCCAGTACTTTTCCCTTATGAGGCAAAGCAGAGTGCGGGTACCAACAAGCAGATTGCGATAATGAAAGTCACGTATAATTAAGGAAGTTACGTGATGTATAGAAGGCAAAATAACGGGATGCTTTTTGTCCTCAGAGAGCAAAGTTTGCGAGAGTCTACCACCTACCCTGGGTAACTTATTGTCATCAAGGAACGGGGCTAAGGCAAGAAGACGACTGGATTTGGGAAGATCCCTTTTAGAAGAAAGTAAAGACAATTCAGAAGAAAATGCTTCTTGCTGTGTTAGTTGCAAAATCTTAATGGTAGCGAGATTCAATTCATGATTGGTAAGGTGTGGTTTGGGGAGAAGAGGTTTGTCAACCACAAGATATTTCCATCTAAGTAGATAGGCGACAATTCGAATTAATTTATGAAAGGAAGAATAGCGGGACAATAAGGGATGAGAAACGTTGGAAACAAGGCACGAAGCAATAGATATAGATACTTTAGCGTCAGGCAGGTTGGAGTTTGTAGCTGGAGGTTTCGAAGGCCAACAAGAAGAGTCTTCAATTAACCACGAGGGCCCATGCCAGTACAACTGGGAAGCTGCCAATTGAGAGGGTAAACATCCACGAGAAATAATGTCGGCTGGGTTGTCAGAGCTGGGCACAGGCCTCCATTGCCATCCCGAAGAAAGAGTTTGAATTTTGGAAACCCTGTTTGCAATAAAAGTTTGCCAGTGAGAGGGGTTTTTGGCGATCCAAGAAAGAGTGATCATGGAATCGCTCCAAAGATAGATTTGCGAGAATTCGATTTTTAAAACTTCCCGTAATTTCTTAACATGTTCTGCGGCCATGAGTACAGCACACAATTCAAGTCTAGGCAAAGTGATAGGTTTAGGAGGAGCCACCTTCGATTTGGCACAAACAAGGTTGGAAATTGAAGATCCATTTAAGGACCCGCGATAAACCAAATATGCACAGCAACCATAAGCTTTTTCGGAACTGTCCGCGAACACATGAAGGAAAAAAGATGCATTAGGATGAGCGTTAATTAAATTCCTGGGAATATCAATAAGGGAAAGATCAAGCAAATTGCTGCGAAAAGAGAGCCATCTGTTAAGAATAGAAAGGGGAACAGTGTCGTCCCATTCACATTTGAGCGACCATAGCTCTTGCATGAAAAGTTTGGCTATGACGATAACTGGGGCAAGGAATTGAAGCGGATCAAAAATTTTTGCAATTTCAGAGAGAATTTGTCTTTTTGAGTTAGGAAGCTATTCTGTGAGCGAAACTTTATGGATGAGAGTGTCAGTGCTAGTGCACCAATGAACTCCAAGAGTTTTTATGGATACGGAGTTTCCACAAATTTCGACGGAAGAGGGATCTACGTCTTCAATAGGAAACCGGGCGAGAAACTCATGGGAGTTGGAATTCCACTTATGAAGTGGGAAACCTCCATTCTTTAGCAATGCCTGAAGTTCTAAGGACACGAAAGAAGCTTCCTCCAGAGTGGGGAAGGACTGAAAATAATCGTCAACATAGAATGACGTAGTTAGTGCTTCAGAAGCTTTAGAATCAAATAAATGACCATCTTGAGAGGCTAACAAGTGTAGGGATCGGATAGCAAGGAAAGCGGAAGGTTTTAAGCCATAAGTAACCGTTTTTAAACGAAATACCTTAATGGGCTTACTGATTTCGTCGCGCCACAAGGTTCTTTGGAGATCTCGTTGTTCAGGCTGAATTAAAACTTGACGGTACATCTGTTTTATATCCGCTATAACAGCTATGGGAAATAATCGAAAGTTTAAGAGTATAGCATATAGATCTGACTGAATAGCAGGACCAGAGTAACGAGTATCGATAAGGCTGTTGCCATTAACGTCAGGTGATGAACCATTGAAAACAACTCGGATTTTATCCTTTACAAGAGGGTTTTTCCACACGGGATGATGATTTAAGAAAACCGTTTCAATTGGGGGTTGCAATTCGTCATCATATTTGCTAACAACTTCCATATGATCTAAGCTTTCATACTCATCCATGAAGTCAGTGTACTGCTGTTTAACGAGAGGTTCTTTCTTGAATTTGCTCTCGATAGCAAAGAGAGCTTTTCGAGCTTTGGGTTGAGAGTTAATATGTTTAGGAGGATTATGTAATCTTGGCATCTGAACAATGAACCGACCATCAGAAGAGCGAGTGGTAGTGTTCAGGAAACGTTGCTCACAGAATTCGTTTTCTGAAGAGGTCACGTTAGGAGAATCAACGCTTTCGAGCCTCCAGAACTGTTCCAAGTCAGTATTGGCGAAGTAACATTGCGATGCGGGTTGGGGAAAATAATGGGGAAGTTGACCGGTGACAATCCATCCAAAATTAATGTCTCGGGCGACCACGTTTGAGGATAACTTGCGAACCTGTTTACGAAGACAATTCCAGAAAACATTGGCACTAAAGAGTATGTCAATGGGGTTTTGTACGTTGAACAAAGGATCGGCTATCCTTAAATGCGAGGGAATGTTTAACCCTGAAATATCCACAGACTGACTTGGAGTATCTTCTCCAATGCAATTGAGAATGAGACAATTCAGTTTGAGAAAGTTGTTTCTGTGACAGATGTCTCTTATGGTTAGCTTTGAGAACTGTAAAGCTTGCGATTTTGAGCTGTTAATGCCCGATACGTTAATAGAAGTGGGGTTTACGGGTAGGCCTAGTTTTCTAATCAAAGAATTAGACACAAAACCATTAGGTGCCGCTGAATCAAGAAGACCGCGGGCACGGACCCAGTAGCCTAAGTTATCCTGAACTTCGATTTGGACAGTAGACAATAGTACTTGGGCACTACGTATGGACTTGGCATTTTGAATGTACGATGAAGCATTGGAACTTTTAGCATTGTCACTTTTCTGAGAAGTAGATGCTGTCGATGACCTTGCCTAATCATGACGATGTAGTAAAGTGTGATGAGCTTTTTCACAATGAAAGCAAAGTCTGGTGGACTTGCAATTTGAAGCAGAATGTGTGGGTGCTAGCCAGTTGAAGCAATGTTTATTCTGGGAAACTAATTTTCTTCTGTCGTCGACTGACAGTTCTTTAAAGGATTTACACAGATATAAGGCGTGGGAATCTTTAAAAAGTATGCACTTTAAAGGTTCATTTAAACTCTTGCGGGGTACGCTTTGAGTGTTTAGAACTAGAGAACTAGTAATACGGCGTTCATTAGACCTAGTTGGGTAACCAGTGGTATTTGACTTAAGTTTAGATGAGCTGGACCCAGGATTTTGGGTGATAGTCGCTAAGCGTTCGTTTTTAGGTTTTATAGACATTAATTCAAATTTAGAACTCGGGGATGAGGGTTCACTTTGATTAGCTAAGGCGGTTAAGACTTGGCATCTAGCATTTATGAAAGTGACTAAATGCTCTTAAGAGTAATCGTCTTCTCTAGAAAGTTCAATCTCCCAAGCTTTGAGGGTAGCAACATCAACTTTAGAAACCACTAAATGTATTATGAAGTGTCCCAGTGTTCAGTGGGTCGATCTAATTGGGACAGAGCTTTAACGTGAAGTTGTGTGGTACCAATGAGAGTAAGCAAACTAGTGACGTCATTGTGCTGTGTCGCAGGAAGGTTGAATAGGGCCTCCATATGGCGTTGAATACGTAACCGTAAATTTCCGTATCTTTCTTTCAATAAGTTAAAGGCAATGGGGTAGTTTTCGGCACTTAAGGGGAGTGCTTCAACTAACTGCAGAGCTTGACCTCGGAGGATAGATCTCAAATAATGGAACGTGTAGATGACTTGAATGTCTTCATTGTCATGAACAAGAGAGCAAAATAATTCATAGAAAGAATCCCAAGTAGATTCGTCTCCAGAGAAGTGGGGTAAATCGATCTTAGGTAGAATTGGTTTGGGCTTATGAGTACCATCGCGAAAAGAGTTTTGCTGTTCTTGAAGGGAACCAAGAACAGAACCGTCCTTTTTCTGTTCTTCTTCGAGTTGGCGTATTATTTTGAAAGCAGAACACATACCTTCGTAATATTGGTTTTCTACTACGACTCGATCTTCGGTTTGATTGAGCATACAAGTTTCTATTTCAGTTTGGATGTTACAATAATTTTCATATAAACGTTCAAAATCCCTTACACGATGTTTTAACAAATCTAATTGAGCTTCTGAGGGATCTAGTTCTTTGATGTATTTTCTAAATAGGGTAAATTGCCCTTTATAGGATGCTCGTTTAGAAGTACGTTTTTCATCCTTATCCTTTTCGGTAGGAGCCATGACAAAGTAGGTAAATTAAAGTATAACTTACGAAACTGTGGAAACTTGGAAATGCTGTCAGGCTGGCAGCAGCAAATAAGTTGAAAGAAAGGGACACTATAAAGGAGACAGGAGCGGCCTCTTTCCACTTCACAGGCTTTGCACGATGTAGTTATAGCTGAAAGATTCAAAGCAGATATAAATGATTTGCAAAATATTGTCAAATAACCCTTGAGAAAAGAATAGAAAATGACAAATGGACACTTCCGGGTTTCGGCACCAAATTTTGGGTAGATTATTGGCTTAGGAATAACCTAACCTTCAAGGGAAGATGATAAAGAAAAGGAAGTAGGTTTCGGACTGGAGTAAAAGGATGGAGAAATAGGAGGAGAGTCCTACAAAAGTTATAAGATTAACTTTAAATATACTAAAAGGCGACTGCCAGTGCAAATCCGCTTTTCGATACCTAAAGTGAGTAGGGACCTGGGCAAACCTAACGGGAAACGCAGCTGGAACTTGGGCAGTTTGTAAGAGAGTGACTTTAGCGTATTTCCTCTCAAGCATACATATGCCTACTATGGGGTAGGGTGATGGTCTGGCAAGACAAAGAGTAACAGATTTATTGTGTATCTGTTTAAAGGAATTTGTTTTTGAACAAGTAATTTGAAGAATGCCAATAATTGGAATCGGTTTCGATATTTCTAGTTTTCGAAATTGTAGAATCCCTAAAGAGCGACCAAATGCTTCCAAGAAGGATAGGGATAAAGCAATTATACCTTTTGAATAATTTTGGCAAGTAAACCAATAGTTGCATTTGGAAATTGCTAAGCTTTTACCCAGCAAGGAGCCGACTAAAATTTTAGGCAAGGAGAAACACTTATATTTCGAAAAACTAACCATAAGTTTTGGAGAGAATCTCCACAAGCAGGAAGCTGGCGTAGCGAGCTATGCTTGCCTTACTGGCCAGTTAGAATTAGCTATTAAAGCTAAGAGAGACTTTACCAAGTTACCAACTACGAGTCCTTGCTCAAATGCAACAAGTGGTGAAAACCCTATTAAGAGATTTATTTGCATTAATTGGGAAGAGTCAAGGAAGACAGGATCTTGCCTAACCGTTATGTTAGAGAAATGATAAAGCAAAAAAAGAACGATTGAATTTATTGAACAATGCAAAAGAGTGTAATGAATTTAACAAATATATATAATTTTAATTTAGTTAACAATTTGGGGTCGCAGACCTCCGAAAACATTTAAAGCTTGCGCCAGGCAATTAACAATTCTTTTGGTTTCAAACCTTTGTATGTTTTAAAATCTTCGCAAGATTTTGAAATGGCGAAGATAAAATGAAAAATTTAAAGACAATTGAAGTGATTAAAGGTAGACAATAAATTAAGTACAAGTTGTGTACTTTTAAGAAATTCTAGGTAAATATCTTAGAAAGAGTAACAACTTCGAAAGTAACAACAACAAAAAGCAGGAAGATTAAAAGAGAAGTTCCTATAACTTCTTATATTAAAGCTGAATTACTTGGTTGGATTATGCAAATAGGGCAGGTCACTTATTGTGATACCTGAAGAGAAAAATCGAAAGGAAGTTTCTAGGCCTCCTATGTTTAAGTAGGTATCACGAGACAAATGGGGCAAGTTTCCCTTTCGTGAAACCTAGAAATAACTCACTTATGAGTTGAAAGAATTGTATTCCCTAATTAGAAGGGAGAAACAAGATAATTTGAGACGTGTACCAGACACGTAGTTATGCAGACATTAATTCGTTTTAAATACATCAAGAGAGGGAGGGCACTTATTGAGAGTGACACCTCATTGGAAAAGACCTAAACTAACAATTTTATTATTATGGTTTGTTAGTAAGAGGTTTGGAAAAGATGAAATGGGATTGAGGATAAGTGTTCATGGCTGTATTTATAATAATCGGACGAGCGCGACGCCTAAGAAACATTGAACAAACACTGTTTTTCACTATAGTCTGTTGAAAGAGATGAAAAGTTCACTGTAATAGCACAAAAGTTTATGGCAAAGAAAGTTATTGCAACGATGGAAAATAACTAGTTACACTAGATAGGCTAAAGTCTATTGCTTGAGAAAGTTGTAGATTACAGTTAAATGCGGAGAGAAAATCCCAACGGAGGAATAAAAATTAGCTATTGATCAGTAATGCATAAGGAAGATTCCTTAGTTTGAAAAAATATTCCCACATGTTAGTGTAAATTATATGACGGTATAACTGGTAGATAGAGTGCAGATTCTGGAAGGTTCCAGAGCAATCCTGACTGAAGAATAGGGCAAAAGTTATTCCAGCGGTGGAACGAGCCAAGTATTTTATAGACAGTGGGTAATTCAATGGTATCCCACGTTGTGAGAAGATCTCTCATTTAATAAGCATAAGAAATGCTGCTTTCTATTAAGATTGGCTTAGACAGACAAAAGCCCAACATAGTAAATCCCGCGACGGATGATTATTGCCCCAAATATAGTAATCTCACACTGCCTATAAAATGATCATTAAAGGCATGTAGCTATTAAAAGACGATGAGAATGAGGTTAAAACCTGAAGTCGGTACTTATCTTTGCTTCATGGCGAAGGTGAAGTTCCCTTTGACGGTTGAGATTAAAGTTCCAACATGGCGTGGAATTAAAAGATTGCCTCTTTAGTTGAGGAGGCGAGCTCTAGATGAGCTTCAACTGACTGAGTCGACTGCTGGCGTACAAGTGAGAAACGCTCAGCGAAGAACGGAGAGACCAGGGAAATGAAAAGAGTGGGGGTAGGAGACAAAAGGAGTACATATAAGAATAGACAACGTAACAAAAAATATTTATTTTTTTCTTGATGAAATGGTCTTCAAAGTGTTGATAGTAGGCGACACTAGCGCAGCCTGGTGGGTGAAAAAGTAGACGAAGTTCTCTTGATCACGGAGATGATAGCTGGCGATGGCGACGAGATCTGGTGGCCAGATTGATAAGGAAGTCCTCTTGTACAGAGAAGAATTGAGGAACTTCAGAGATTCGCTGCTAGATGACGCTAGGTGGGTCATGGAAGATATATATCTAGAACAGACTCACAAGTAACATGAGAACTTTAAACAGCAAGGAGAAATTAGAAGATCACTGTTGGTGTTTGAGAAAAAGGAAGGAATAAACTGGCAAAGAGAAGTAAAAGTTTACTCTATCTTACCGTGTATTCCAAAGAATACACCAAGGGGAAGATAAAAACGTGTTTATTGTGCGGGGAGAAAGAAGGCATTTTTACAATATGTATTTTAGAAGAGAAGAAAGGAAAAATAAAACAATGTGTAGCATTGAGCATGTGTACATGGCAATCGTGTAATTATGAGAGTGAGCATGGTGTATTACATGAGAACAATGCTGATCCAAACAGTGGGCAATGGCACCTTCTTCACGATATTGGATGTATTCGCATATTATCTCTAACATAGTAGCATTAATACATAAACGTAATAGTCGCATGACTATCAAATATCCACTCTGTATCGCATACAATATGACCCTGTGAACAGTAATCCTATGCGCGCTAGTGGCTAAAATTACCTTAAATAGTATTTAAGTCCATTTCAAGTGTACATAAATTATACCATTATGGATCGTCCCCTGTGGGTGAACGTCCCATCTTGACAAGGAAGATCGTCCCTTACATCCAGTGGGTACGACCCTCGTTGCCGCATTACACCTCTCGTGTCAGGTGCATCGTGGGAACCGTCCATCGGGAGTGGATATCCCACAGTTATCCCTTACCGTGGTACGGATATGTGTAATAGTAGGGAGATGTGTGGGGAAAAGTGTAAGAGCTGGGGGTGTGAGCTCTGTGTGTGGGAGAGATTGCGACGGGCGCGTGTTTGGGCATTGGCAAAATATATACAAGGGACTATATACAATATCGGCACCTGTTGGAAAAGAAAGAAATAAAAGTAAATGTGTAGGGTGTCATTCTTGCCGGCTGCTGTGCGGGCCTGTAAAATATACTGTTATAGTAATTCTCAATCATTGTGACTAACAACCGGTTGAGATTAATTATTTCAAGAAGGATGTGTGTACCCTGTGAGGGTACAGAATATATTATAAAGGGGTGTAGTACCGTGCCCATGGGCATTATTTGGTACCATGGTCGGTCGCTGATGCTGTAGCTGTGCCTGTGGATGTGTATGAGAAAACAGGTCAATATGTAAAAACATAATATGAACAAATACATAGGTGTATTATCATTTGTGAACACTGAAAGTACCCATGATGGCGCTACTCTCACCATACATATGTGGATAGTACCACTTGGTACCAGGTGTTGGGAGCTGGCGTCCCACGATGGAGCTCTTGCTGAAAAAAATAGATAAAACAAATAATAGTGAATGTCATTGGCCATGTGTACTCCTGTCTAACGTAGAAGTTGTGTGGTCCTGTTTATCAACTATGGGTTTTCACTACCATATAGGTAAGAAAAATGTACTGATTGTCCATTTATATTCAGAATGGCCTTGCGGTATCGAATCATCATAGATCTCTTGCTGATCGTTCGCCTGTAATCGTCGCAACGGTAATGACCGTATTATCGGGTTTACAACGCCGAATTGATCGGACTTACGAGGCCGATCGCTTTTCTATCGATCGTGCACCTATCGCATATGTGCATCGCAAACCATCGTCTATTCATCCCTGCGAATAATCGCACGTAATCGTCGTAAATAATCGCATGTTCTTCATACTCATAGTATGCTTGCTCTATTGCGAGGACTATCGTCGCTGGACTACTGTCCCGGCGGACTGACGTTTGAAAATGCTTTCTCCAATACGATGGGTGGTATCAGAACTTCTGGAGCCTTTAAGGACTTCCCCAGCACCTTAAAGTACGCACAGCAATCCTAGTGACCATCGTCCAATTTGCAATGTGGTATTGGAATGACTACTATTCTAGAGGGCTTGGGGACCGAGTGACCAACGAATGCAGATTGTGGTTTGGGAAAACTGCGTCTTCTGCCTAAATGGAATTGCCTGGCGGGCTTTAAGGAGTTACCCCGTACCGAGTGACCTCACTGCACATTGGTAACAATGCGATGACCGTGATAACGGCTGTGACCGTAATGGCAGTCTCGCCCGTTCGCAACCATGGCGAATGCTATTGCCGATCGGTAACCTACCGATCGATCCTGAGGTTCATCCTGAATGATGACCTCATTCATCCCAATAAATCGGGTGTCCCCGGAAATCATCAGGGATCGATGATCATTACGTTGGCTGCCCAAGCCCTCACGACTCGCATTGTCGACATGAAAATATTTGAGTTCCGCTGAATGCTCGTTTACGTGGGCTACGCGTTACCTTCACCTGCAATAGGGCTTTGTGGCGTTACTTGACGCATATCTTGGCTGCCCAAGCTCTCACGGCGCGCAATGACGACATTGAAAACTGTCAGTTCCGCTGAATGCTCATTTACGTGGGCGTTGAATGCACTGCCCAACATTCCTTATCAATCAAGTTCCGCGGGCGTGGGATTCAACAAACATCATCGGGGGTGTGGTCCGGAATGGTAATCTGTACTCACTACCTCGGCCCGGAAATATTCTTGTCTTCACCTATGATAATAGGAATTATGTATAATGAGTATTCTTCACCTGGGGTATGACCCAAGAGACCATCGGTGACCAATATCTTGGCCAGGGAGATAATTTTGAGGACTTCACCTATATTGATAGGACTTATGTATATATATATATATATATGCATCATCGGGGGTGTGGCCAGGGAAGTTCATCTGTGCTCACTACTTCGGCCCAGAAAAACGTTGTGACTTTACCTAACATACAAAGAGGACTTTATATTTCACCTTCCGCGTAAAAGGACTTATGCAGACTTCACCTGCTATGTATATTAGGACTGGCGTGCCTGTGTTCGTGATCAGGACTGACTCCCACGCAACAGGAGTGCACTACTTAAGATACATGCTAACTATGGGTCTAGTCAAATGGGTCGTCCCTAGGTGGATGTTCCATTATGTCCTACGCTGAGTGAGCTATTTCTCTAATCGGACAGTCAAGTTTCCACCTGCAGGTCTGGCTACGCTGACACTAGTGCATAATGGGTGGAACCTTATCTTACATGGAGACAGGCTAGGTCATCCAAGATCTCAATGTTTGCCTGCACTCCGTCATTGTCGCTTCGACCTTCCGTCGTTTTGTTTGAGTCTATGGCATGGTCTATCACTGCCTTGTCGGGTCTCGCAGTTCGTATGGTCTAAATTGGTCATTACAATATCAGTAGTATGTCGGTCTGTGTTGCAATGTATTGCCCCATCTGCAATTTTCAATTTTAAGTGTAGCACCTTGTGGACTTATCACCCAAGTATAGTGTATGGCGAGATTTTGGATTCCCAGCTAAATTCAGTGATGCTCTTCGTTTCTTCACAGTTAGTAGGTGAAGACAGGAGTGGGAAGGTATGTCCCTCGTTATTAAGTAAGCAGACATGTTAAATTTTGTTATTATTTGGGTAATAGGAAGGCTAGAATGGGATAGGGTCCTGCGGTACTATAGGAATGCAGAAAGTTTTAAATGGTGAGGAACATTGTACTGGTTTGTTGTTAAATATCCCCATGCAGGTAAAAATACAACATGCGGGTAAAAAAATATTAATAATGTAATAATAATAATGTTGTTAGTAGGGGAATGTTCATTATATATCACTGTTAGCTCTCAATTCCGAAGTGGTCCATCTTAACACTTAGCTATGGGCCATAAAGCATTTGGCGCACCTTGGTTTTGCATGGACACCAAGTGCCTCGCAAAAAAGGGATGTGGGGGGGATGTGTTAATATGTCAATGTGTAATTTGTGTGCCAATAATCAAGGACTTGTACTCTACTTAATTCACGTCGGGCATCCGTGCCCTATTATAAGAATACACGGCTGTCTGGCTTTGTTATGTGAGAACTCTCTCATCTATATATGTATATCCTATCAAGGAACTGGTCAACTTATATATATATATGTATTCCTTAATATCTATGGGATGGTCACTGGGTTGTATAAGGATACCCTGTGAACTATGTTACCCATTAGGAATATTGGTGGGAGTATACCCTGAGGTATATCCAATACCTGGTATTAGCTAGAACTATGTATAAATATATGTATCCGATCATCGTATCTATAATATACGCTGTGTCAAATGGCGCGCTCCATGGCTGCTGACTCCCGTAAGTACTATATACTATCGCTGTATAACGGTATTCTGCTATCCTAGCTGGGAGGATGCAACTGTGTATTTTTGCCTTAACCTGCACAGATCGTTTCATCTGTGTATCTGGGATTGAAATTCTATCACCCGTGTGCTCCTTTGAACATAATTATGGGGGAAATCGTGTCCCTTGTGGGGACTATGTCTCCAAGAGACGCAATTTGTGGGGTGGATGCCAGTGCTATAAAACATGTGTCTTGGCAACCTATGTCTGTGGCACGCATAGTTTGTAAAGATTACGTCTTGGGTGCTACAGGTACATCTGGGGGGTTTGTAGGGAATAATAGTGGAATAGAAAAGCCTCCGTGGCTTAGGCGGCAGCGCGCCGGCCTCTCACCGCTGGGTCCGTGGTTCAAATCCCGGTCACTCCATGTGAGATCTGTGCTGGACAAAACGGAGGCTGACAGGTTTTTCTCCGGGTACTCCAGTTTTTCCTGTCACAATTTCATTCCAGCAACACTCTCCACTATCATTTCATTTCATCTGTCATTCATTTAATCATTGCCCCAGAGGAGTGCGTCAGGCCTCGGCAGCCGGCACAGTTCATATCCTCGCCGCTTGATGGGGGCTTCATTCATTCCATTCCTGACCCGGTCGGAGACTGGAAGCAGGCTGTGGATTTTCATTTTCAATAGTGGAATAGAAATAATAAGAACAATAATATGTTAGTGTGGACCCTTGAATGGGATCTTATGGGAAGAACGGTGTATGATTACCGTGATAGAACTTGCTGGTCGGTAATCGTAATGGAGCGCCTCCCTGATAAACTGTCATAATTTTGGTAGAGATCATCAAAAAGAAATGGGTGCCAAAATATATAGTGGACTGTGGATATGTCCCTTGTCCGAAATAACTATCTATGTTGAGACCAATCGACGTGAGGGATGTCTGTTCTGATCCCTTCATGTGTGAGCATTATTGTATAAATAATAAAAAGTATAAACGTGTAATGGATGACAGTCACCATGCGGTGAGAAGCAGTATGTGCGCTCTTTGCAAATCAATGGGAATATTAGTAGCCTAGTGGTGAATGGTCCATAAGTGTGTCGGACAAAGAATGTATTATGCCCCTGTAGGCATTGAACATGCTGTTGCGGTGGGATGTTGAGTAGAGCCGGTATCAAACATGTGTTACTATGACAACAGTATTCAAATGTAGCGCGCTAGTGTGCGCCCTGAAAATTAATGGCCGACCTGTGCTGTCACGTGCTATGATACCTGACTAAGAGATAGTGTCCCGTGTCGGGTGGGCGGTTGGAACAATATGTTCTGTTATCATCAGCGGAGTGGGTTGCTGTGACTGGTTGTATGGTACTGTAGGAAGCGTGTTGGTTTAATTCGCGCGTGTGATTGGATCGTTGCAGCTATCGCATAGGTTGAGGAATGGCGGATTTTGTTTACATTGTGTAGACGCGTGGTTAGTTGTGTCAGTCTAATGATATTATGGTATTCACTGTGTATACTGCTGGTATAGAGAATAGTGAGTTAATTCTATAGCCTATGTAAAAGATTCTATCGCCTTTAGTGTGGAATAGTGGAATTCTGGGTGTCGTTCTTTTGTATGTCTGGAAATATTGTATCCCGAATGTTGGTACTTCTGTAGGGCAGAAAATAATATGGATCTGACGTTTTCAACTCCGTAAGGCGGAAAAGAGTGTATTTCCGATGGCGTTGTCCTTGTAAGGCGGAAAGTAGTGAAGGCCTAATATTAACTCCTTTGTAAGGGGAAGGAAAGTGTAATTCCAATGTTTGGTCGCCTGTTATGGAGTAAATAATATAATCCGGATGGTATCTCCAATGTAGAGTAGGAGTACTGGTGCCGTCGCCTTCCTAAGACGGAAAATAGTTTGTACTCTTGTGTTTCCCCTTCGTAGGACGGAAGTAATAGTGTAATTATGGAATGGTGTGGTGAATTGAGTATTGCACCTCATATGAGGGTGGTTGTAGGTCGGGGTACATATAGTATAACCCTCTGGAAAAACAACCGTCCGCAATTGAGGTGCGTTAGAGTGGAATTCTGATGGCTAATTTGAAATTAATGGAAAGTGGTCCTGAAATTCGTGTCGTATGTTTTGTGAGTGCAAATGCCCATTTAGTGTCTGAATTAATAGGATCATTGGGCCGTTGTCTATGAATGTCCTAAAATTATCACACAGGGATGGTATGGGATGTCCTCTGTATAAATGGCTAGATATTTATTTTACATTGTTTTTGGGAGGAGATTCTTTGACGTAGAAAACTACGATGCTCCCCCGCAAAACGTAAAGTAATTATGAGCCTCGGCGTAGATAGTAGGTGGATGTATATATGAGGATATATATCATTGATAGCGTGGATGCCTTTGTTGGCCAAAGAATGATCCTGGAGGCAATTGTGAAGCTATTGTGTGTGTTCAATGGGCTTTATATGGACCGTGGAGTCCGACTGTGGCCTTGTGGCCCTCGCTTAGATATGGTTCTACTGTATGATATTTCGTTACGTCGCCATAGGGCTGTTCACAACGTGAAGTTCATAACCAGGCGTTTAAATGAAAGTATGATTCCCTACATGGTCAGTTATGGGAGTAGCCCAATCCAAGTAGTCTGGCTGCAAGTCCTGACCTGCGGTGGCTAATGGATGAATGAAACAATTAAAGTTCAAATGAGTAGTTCCTAATCGTCGGCTAAAATGGTGACTCCTCGTTAAGGAACTGGTTGTATTGCCAGGACTTATGTCGTTAAACTATGGTCAATTCGACCGCATAGAAAATAAAAAAAATATCATGTCCCATTGTAGGTAAATATAGACTGGATGTGTTTTCGTGAAGTGTCCCGCACACGGCGTGTACATCTTGGTCACCCTGTTGATCACAAGCTGTGAGCATTGTGGAGATTTGTGCTGCGTCATCTCTCCCGCTTCCGGCACAGCGCGCGTAGACCTTGTCTTGCTGCCCGTAATCATTGCGAATGTCTGTCCGCAGTGGCCAGTGTGATGTAATGGATATTGTAATATCAATTTATTGCGTGTGATACTGTAGTACCTATGTAAGTATTTCCTTATCCTTTTCCGACAAGTATGTTGTCCTGAGGACCTGTTGTGTCCTATGCCCTGAGTGTATGGTAACCTGTGTTATTGTGGTAGCTCGTTGATGGATTTGTCGATGGCAACAAACTCGTGTTGTTGTGGTAAGGAGTCTTTGCCCGTGCCGAAGGCTGCTAACCTGTGTTATTGTGGTAGGCAGTTTTGGTCGTGCTGAGGACCGCTAATTAGTGTTATTGCGGGGTCCATTAGGTTAACTGTAAGCTACGCCTGTTATCGTATATGGACACGGTATATTTAATTAATCCTGCCAATGTACTAGCCGACTTGGTGACAATTAAGTGGAACGAGGCTGTAACCTCGCCTTTGTATTGTGCCCATTTAGGATTGGCACAAATTGAACCCCGGACCGTTCATAGGAATATATTTTAGAATTGTATAAAGACCACGAGAAGTAACGAAGAAATTTCACTGAGTAACAGGAAACAGAGACATTGCTGCAGAGTGCAGGTGGTCAGTCAAACACATAAACTTCTATTAGTTTGACAGCTTAAAAGGAAAAGGCCATTAGGGAAACCCTAAAAGAGCTAGAGGAAAGCATAGTCAAGGGGCTATAAGTAACAATCGAAATTCCAACGAAACAGCGACTTCAGGGAAATTATTGCTTTTCGAGTATGACTTTGATGAGAGAACTATTTTCTCGAGAGCCACTTGAGAGGAGACTCTCCAAAGTGTTAAGTCAGCAAAAAAATCAAGTAAAGAAAGAAGGAAACTCCCGATGTAAATCATAACAAAATAAGCTCTCAAAGTTATTAAATCTGAAGTTAGGGAAGAATCAGGGACAACAAAATTCGAAAAGTTGGCAGACCTGAAATTAGACACTTCAAATAATGCTAACTCAGGAAAACGTCATCGGAATGTGAGCGGACTAATATCCGCGGAGGACACGGAGAATGTGTTCGGCCCCTTCGAGGAGATACTATTTTAATTAATTATACATAAACCAGCGAACCATTTTAGTTCCACCAGCAGATAATTGTAATATTATTACCAATTACACTTGGAATTAAAATTTAAAGTAGATTAGAGCTAGGATTCAGGAATTGAACTCCCGAAGCTCGTCAGGGAGTAATTTCTTACCCGAAATGAATAAATAGGCTTTAAGCCCAGGTCAAAGCATGAAGTCTCATCAGTCTGCGAGAGAGCCGTGCGGGAAGGCACGTCACGTCGGAGTCAGCCAGTCTGTCAGATACTTAGTAGAGGCACGCTGAACACAAAGTTCGCCAGTTTGCGACAAAGCCTTACTGTAAGCATGTAGGGAAAGTTTACTCAGTACGATCATATTAGATCAAGCCTCGATGAAAAGTTACGCTAGAAACCGTACTCAAAGACATCAA
Source organism: Meconema thalassinum (assembly GCA_946902985.2). NCBI lineage: Eukaryota > Metazoa > Arthropoda > Insecta > Orthoptera > Tettigoniidae > Meconema > Meconema thalassinum. Next base: position 722,051,603 of record OX336389.2, read on the forward strand.
AATTCGAACCACAGAAGGGGAAAAAATACAAGACAAGTTGCGATAGGCAAATCAGTAAGTTTCAAGTGAAGCGTAGCAAAATCATATTAGTTCGAGATCAAGTAACGTTCATATCGTCGGATTATAAGACTCGAAGGCACGCTAGAAACTGTAAACACCTGAGGACGTTGGTTCGATAAAGCAGAACATTTGAAGGGAACAAAAACCCTATAGTATACAGTCTTCACGGAATACAAAAATAGAAGAAGAACCAACTGTATGATTGCACTAGGAGCACAATAAAAGCAAAGTATAGAGTTATAGTAGATGGGCAAATAAACAGTAATAAGTGGAAAAACTCTATTAGACAGTACTCGAGCGAAAGACAGGCACGATACCGAAAAATAGGAAGGAAAGAGACTGACCTAAAAGGAGGAGAAATAGGAGCAATCACACGTACAAAGCAGTAGAGAAAGAGACTTACCTAAAAATAGGAAGGATAGGAGCAGTCACACGTCCAAACCAGGATGGTAAGAGACTTACTAGGATCATCAGCAACGTGAGGTTACCTTCATAGTACGCTGAGATTTGATCCGTGTGAAAAGTGTAAAATAATAATTAAGTGATTTTCTTTTAGTGTCATAAATATTGTAACGAAGTGTAAAATGTATCAAAATATATTCGTGTGTAAAGTTAGAGGCCATAAATTGAAGAAGGTCTATTTGAGTATAGTGATGGAGTGTTGAAGAAACCATGTTCGGTGAACCCATCCAATGATTATGCCATGAGCTGGAAAAAGGGTGAGTCAAAAATGTCAATAATATAAAAGTGAATGTATCATGTGCTATTCAGTGAATTTATATAATGAAATGTATGAACAATGAATCACCAAATAATGTTAAGATGTCAAAGGGCGACCGCCAAGACGGTTTGTAAAAATGTGAAGAATAATTATCAAATTGCAAAAAGTAATAATAATAATAATAAAAGCCCGTGAAAATGGTTAAATAATAATGAAATGAAATCTGAAAGGAGGTCTCGAATATAATAATGTAAATGGCAAGTAAAATATGTGCCAGATAAATGAAAGTAAGTAAATGAAATAAACACCGTTAGAATAATAATAATAATAATAATAATATTAATAATAATAATAATAAATGTTGAGTTTTTTACTCCGAAATAATAAATATTGAGTTTTTATACTCCGAAGTAATAAATGTTAAAATGAATAATTGCATTCCGCAAGTTAATAATGAAGTAATGAATATTAATCAAAATGGAAATAATAAACTCGAGTTGAAATGATCAAATAATTGAAATAATTGGAGTAATTGAAATAATTGAAGTACGGTAATTAAAGGATCATTGGGGATAATTAAAAAAATAACGCTATTCAGAAAATGATAAATATAATATGCTAAAAGTAATAGGTGGAAATCGAACACCGTGAAAGTGAAGTAGGAAGTTATAAGCTATAGACCATGTTAAAATAAATTCTGACGCGAGCCAAGTTGTTGGAAATGCGATGACGATCCAAGTTTTATAAAAGTTGTGTTGCCGAGATAGGCCTGTAAAGAATGAATAAAGTAATGTTATGCTAGCAAATGAAATAAATCTATTCTGTAACATGCATAAGTTGAGAGATCAAAAAAGTATAATTGTCGGGAAATCGTCGGTATTGTTGTTGTTACGAGGGTGTGACCCACCTGATCGAACAATGGATTCGAGCCAGGGGTATTATTGTGGGAAGTCGTCGGTATTGTTGTTGTTACGAGGGTGTGACCTACCTGATCGAACAGGGGATTCGAGTCAGAGGTACGTGTTGCAATCTAAGACCCGTTGGGCCATTGCTAAATATATGTATGTTATTCTGGAAAGTATAAGGGTTTCTACGAGATATGATTAAAACTGGAGAGGCGAAAAAGATGTCTCTGAGCCTAGGATCATATAACCCGTACTTTGCCAGCATCGTTATGTTATATCCGACCAAATAAAGTGTGTGAAATGAATGAGAAGGGAGTCGAAGCAAGGAATGATGGTGATCTCTTGTCTTCACCCAATAAATATGTAAAGCGTCGTGATCTCCAATTATGGCATTGGTTAAAATGAAAGTGAATGAGTCAAATGAGGGATAAAGTCATTGAAATAATGTAATAACTTGGATTCTCATGCGCCTTCTGTTTTAGAAGAAATAAACATTTGAAAGTTTTAAAGGGAATGAATGGAGCGGGGACAAGGTCGAAAATCACAGTTAAGCGAGGGTGTGAGGGAGGTCTAGCCGCCCAGCAGACCGTCTCTAACCAAGAGGGGAAGAATACAATGGACGTTCGTATCCAGAGCTGTAGGTGCTGAATATATATTAATGCATTGTAGCGGAATATGCTAATTCGTAAATTAAAGGTGCTATGATATTGTAAATTAAATAATTAAATTGGCGGGTTTTTGAAAATCATCCCCACTTTAAATTTGTAGAAATCTGACAATATTTGACCATAGTAGTCAAAGAATAAGTTGGTCAATAAATATTCGATTCCTGCCTAAAAGAAATATATGAAATACAAACGGGTTAACTCATAATTGAGTTTGCAAGTAACTAAATAATTGTGTAGTGATAGCATATGATACATCATTTATAAACCACCCTATTGCATGGAAATACATATTGAGGGGATGTGAGTTCGAGGATGTGGCATGTATTTGTTTTAAAGTGTTGATTTGTTGTGTAAAACTTAAGGCTTACCGGTAGAGGTAATACAATTAAAAATGAATGATAATAAAGAAACTCAAAGTAAAATAAGAATAAATAAAGCCCAGAAGGGATGTTGCTAATACGGTTAAATGTCCGTAAAGCCTTAGAGTAAAATTTTATGAAATGATAGGCTTGCTCTATGCCTAAGGAAATAATATGTTGCGAAAAGGAAATGTTAATTGATACTCAAATATAAATGATACCTAAGCAAGATAAAGCGACAGTGTAAGTTTATATGAATTTATGAGAAAGATTATGAATTATTGATGGTTTTTATATGTGGATTTTCCAAAATATTGATGTTTTGTAGATTGTTTGTATCGTTCCTGGGAGTTTTTATAAATAAACTCATGTCATTTGTAACATGTTTGGTTTTCAATTTAGTCTTGTAGACCCTGAAAAGTGCTATCATATCTAAATGTAAGATCACTATGAGGTTTGAAGCCATTTTTCAGTGTTGCCTAAGTAAACAAAAGTTTGGTGCTTTTCAGTCGGTCAACACGAATGTACCCAAATAGAGCTGGGTTATGCCCTGATCCTGAAATAAATTACATCAGATTAATAAATACAATGGGATGACCAGTTTCGATCGTCAAGCGATCATCATCAGATCCATTACACTTAGGCTATAACATCTATGTTTGAAAATACAGGTGGAAAATATACACAACATGTACAATTATTTAGTTGCAGTGTGGTAATGCAACAGTCGGTGTATGTTAAATATGGTATATCTAATGTTAGGTAAACGTCTAAAATAGTGATGAAAATCCGGAATTTGTCTGTTAGGGGTGATTATATGGTTTTACAAAATCAACTATGGTTATACTGAAATAATGCAAGCCTATACTTATCGAGTTGTCTCATTAACTGGAACTTGAAGCAGTTGCGTGTTGCCATAGACACAGTTGTAGTCGACTAACCCCGAGTGTTCGCTGGGTGGAACTGGTTTTCCCCCATCCTCCCCCTTTAGTTGCTATGTTCTTCCAGAGGTCAGTGCCATGTATATTTGTGTGACTTTGCCAAATCTAGATAAAATTGTATGCTATTGAATGCAGGAGTCTGCAACTACTAAAGACCGTGGAACTACCTTCGCCACGCATGGGCTAAAAAGCCATTTCTCACTAAGCGGTACACGGTCTATTGAAGACGTCCCGGCACCTTTAATACTGCCGCGCATATCGGCCTAGGTTTATTGCAGAAAATGTACATAGTACACCTGATCCAAATAACATTTACCTCTAAACACCGCTATTTTCCCCCCTTGTTTATCTAGCTTGGCTGTATCGCTAAGTTGTGTCTTGTTTTCGACTGGGTGTGTTTTTAGTAGAGCGAAAAGGGGTGAACTCTCCATAAAAGTGTGTTCATTTAGATTGTTGGGATTGTTTTGTTTGGCTAGGTGAATCTCGATTGCTTCTTTTATGTCGAGAGCTCTGCCTTTCGATTCGTGATGAAATATTTTTAGATCAGTCTCGATTTTAGTGAAGCTGTGCCCCGTGTCACACATATGTTCGCATACGGCTGAATGTGTTCCGTATCTTATCGCATTCCTATGTTCATTATAACGTGTATCTACTCGTCTTCCACTCTGTCCAATGTAGTTAGCTTGACAACCAATGTCTTGGCAGGTAATAGAATATACCCCTGACTTTGAATACGGGTCTTGTTTATTTAGATTGCTATTTTGCAGGTGCCTCCCGGTCGTATTATTCGTCGTGAATGCTATTTTTATGCCTTGCTTTTTGAATAGATTAGTGATTATATATGTGTTCTCATTCACATAGTTGAAGCGCGCGAAATTTTTCTCATTAATGTCCGGTTTTGGAATCATTTTATCTTTATTTTTATGTTTGGCTACAATTTGGTCTATTTTGCTTGTCGGGAAATTGTTTTCCTTTGCTATTTGTTTAATGGTTCTTATTTCCTTATTATAATTGTCTGTTGACATGGGTATGTTTAAAGCTCTGTGCACCATTGAATTGAACCCCGCTAATTTATGCGTACTGGGGTGATTAGACTGATAGTCGATTGCATGCGAGGTTTGTGTAGCTTTTCGGAATATGGAGTATGAAAGCTCGTTGTCCTTACGTTCAATAGTGATGTCGAGATAATTTATTTTTCGATCTGTTTCGGCTTCCTTGGTGAATTTGATTGAGTGGTGTAGGCTATTAATGGATTGGAGAATTGTTTCTTTGTTTGTTAATTCAGTATCGTAGATGCAAATTATATCATCTACGTATCTTTTCCATATTACTATTCCCTTTGTTGAAGTCTTTTCTAAAAACTCATTTTCTAGTGCATTAATGAAGATGTCAGCGATTAATCTGCTTAGTGGTGATCCCATCGCTAATCCTTCTGCTTGTGTATACATTTTATTGTCGAATTGAAACGCGTTTTGGCCGAGGATGACCCTCAGTAGTCGCACGATCTCTTCAGTTTCTTTATCCGAATTGTTGGATTTTAAGTTATTTTCGATAGTGTTGATTGCATCATTAATAGGAATATTGGTGTACATGTTAGTTACATCGAAAGATACAAGCCTCATGCTAGGTTTCATTTGTAGGGTGTTCAGTGCTGTTACTAATTCCCTTGTGTTCTTTACAGAGTTGTTTTTGTCGTTGGAAAGGCGGCGTTTTAAGATTTTTAGTAACTCTTTGCTGATTTTTTAATTAGGCGCATTCCTACAATTGACTATTGGTCTCATTGGGCACTCATTTTTGTGTATTTTTGGTTGTCCCCTTAATGACGGTATTTTCGGGTTCATGTTTATTAGTTTTGATTATTCAGCTTTGGTCAATATGTATTCTGTTTCTTTTAATACACTTTTTATTTGTTTTTAGCATTTATTGGTGGGGTCTTTTGCTAATTCCTTGATTTCGTTGTTGTTTAGGAATTCGACTGTTTTTAAAATGTATTCTGTTTTGTTCAAAATTACTGTGGTATTTCCCTTATCTGCTTTTGTGATGATTAAGTCATGTTATTTTATTTTTTGTTTCAATGACTTTATTTCTTTTAGTTGTTTGTTGTTTTAAGTGTAATTGTTTTCGCCCTCTCGTTTTAGGATTTTTTTGGTTTCGTTGGTGGCAAGATTTTTGGTTAATTCCATGTCTTCTGCTGGGAGCTTGTGACTGGCTATCTCGATACCTGTGATTAACTGTTTTATATTATGGTTCGTGTGTGCGTCTGTGCAGTTGTATTTCAAACCTTTGTCTAACATATCCATTTCATTTTGAGAGAAGGTTAAGTTCGTTCTGTTGTTTACCCTGCTGTGGAAATTGAATTCATTGTTATTCGTGTGTTGTTCACTAGGTTGATTATTCTGTGTTTCTCCTAGTTTTCTTAGTTTATATTCTAGCGTTTCGTGTTTCCTTGTTGCTCTGATTTTGATGGAGTCATGTAGGTGCTCGGTAAAACTGTCCCATTGGGATGCGTGCCAGAAGTTACTTAGTTGCAATTGAATATCGTACGTTGTCCAAATGGAGACAAAAGACTGGAATGATCTGGTTTTGACCAGATTATCTTCAACATCAAGATCTACAAGAATGTAAGCTACAATTTGCATTATTTTTATGCTTAGTTAGCTGGAATTTTTCATTTTTCTACAGTCTTGCCAACACATATTTTTCTTCGATATTTTGTTGTTGCAAATATTTATGCGAGGCATGGGAAGCTTTGTTCTGAGTAGTTTTTACACTCAGACATGAGGATTCAATGATTAGAATCAATGGACGAGCAAAATGAGCATTTATTTGATTTTGATATTTTTTCTAATCGCGGTCAACAGCCGTCGTAACAGTAAATTTAATGATAAATTGAAGTTGAGGAATGGATTTTTATCCATATTTAAGAAGTCGAGTATGATATTTATCGAATAATTTAGCAACATTGAATTCAGTTGGGGAATTAATAATAATAATAATGCTGAAATAATAATTATTATTATTTTCTATTATATTTTTGAGATAATAATAATTATGATTTATATTTTCTAATAATCATATCATGTAGTGTGATTTATAAATAGGATATTTAAACAGTTTACAATATCGGTTACTTGTTTTTCCGAAGTCTAGTGGTTAACGCACGCCCACATTCAACTAACAGAGTAATTCAATGGAACCATTTTACACTTGCATTATGAAGTTAAATCTTTCGGAAGACACGGAAAATAATGATACGGGAAGCAAATAGAAGGTATAAAACAGGGTTTTACTGGAGTTTGTATAAATATAAATCATTATGAGCAACGTCTTTTGATAGAACGTTTGACCAGAAATAGACACGTTGTAAAATTATTAATGTTTAAACTGATGGTAAAATTACAGTAAACTCATTGAGGAGCTTACTAGCTTATAAATCTTCCAGTTTGCATAAGAAGCAAAGGCTTGATTATTATGTATAATTTGGGAAGAAATTATTGTGTGTGAAAATAGTTAAATGTGCCATTCTGATAGTGCAATTAAGTCGAAGGAATGAGGTTGTTAAAATGGAGCATCAACCTTATTGTGGTTTGGAGGACTTTAAAATATGTCGGGAGTTGAAATATTGTTACAAGCCACACATTCATCGAATTTGTAACCAAGGGTTATTTTATGGAGCCATCATGGTTAAGTAACAGTTTATCCACGTGTTCTATGAATATTTCCTAGTACTTGATGATGATGATAATCATGAGAAGACTTTACCGTTGTCTAATGCTAATACTGATTATGTGAATTTTGTTACAGTTAAATAGAATGGGCCGATGCTATAAATAAATACTGTTATTTCATGAACATCCACTACAATTTAGAGGATATTGTGATCCTAGTAAAAATAAAAATATTATGTAAAATAATTAATTGATTAACATTTTGACATTCTGTCAAAGAATTGCAATTTTTGATAATAGCAACAAATGCAATTTTGATAATAGCAACAAATGCTATTTTTTAAACAATTTTCAAAATAATATTTTCAAATGATATTTGAATGTTTGAATGGTTAATTTAATATCTAAAGATTTGATGTTTTGTTAATAATAATTTTGAACCATAATTGATAATCGAGTCAAGAACTGAGAATAATTATTTTGGATCGAGAAAAGATGGTACAATAAATTTTTCTGTTTATCGAAATTCTTCGAATCCATGCTCAGATGTCCATATAAATTGATGTTGTGTTATACCCATTGTTATGACTTCACAATTGAACCAATTTTAAGATATTGATTCCGGGAAAAGTGTCAGTTATTTTTTGCAACTATTTGAAAAACAAAAACAAAGTGATTTTTTCTACATCGAGTGAAACCTTTTAATTTCAAAAAGTGAATACTTAGAAGTTAGGAATCAGGCTGGACAATTTAATTAGCACCGAAAACCCTACGACTGTAAATAGTACATTTGAACGAAGTCAACAGGACTAACAATCCGGCTTTCGTTTCAAATATTTAGTGTTCATGTGTTGGTAAATCTGTAAATTTGTGTACATAAATTTATGATCCGTCATGCATCAATAATGCTATTCTGGCATTAGTTCAGTCAATTTTTAAACATTTTACTAAAATGAAATAATTTTACGAATTGTGTTATTTTCAGAAAATCTCCTTCTATCCTTATTGTTGCATCGAGCCGAAAATCAGTAAACATTTTTTGTTGTGTTATTTTAGTCACTTTATACCTTATGGCACTCTGGGATGTTTAAATTCTCATGCCGACTGATTTTTGGTGAAATGCAAATGTGGTCGTCCGGACGTCGACCTAAACGGGCACATAAAATAAGGTAGAACAGAGAAATGGCTTCGAACGTGGGGCCCGATTTCGTTTCGTTTCGGTCGATTGTATGCCGATTTACATTGTGATTTTAATAGATATTTTGGGATTTGGAAGATGTCTGGTATGGATAAATAAATTGATAGGAATCCCAATTGGTGGGAAAAATTAAAATTAACTTGGGTTAATAATTAGTGTGATTTTGATTGTTGTACAATGGCTTATCCATTAGGGTGTCAAATAAATTTTGTAGAATACGCTTGATAGTCTGGAAATGCACAATTTATTAGAATCCAGGTGGCGGATATTTTGAACTTGCATATTTGTTGATATTATTGTTTAAATCTAATAAATAGTCGAGAATTTTTTCCATCAGGTCGACATTAGGACATATCTCATTTTATTCTGGGAATTCCAAGTAGCTACGCTTAATTCTTGTTCTAGTTCTTAAGTCATTCTAATTCTGCCTACATGTATACCCCTAAATTCAAATATCGTGATAATTATGGAGGACGTCATGAGGATCTTAACTCGCATGGAGGAGAGCTCCAAAAGTGCAGAACTGCAGATGGCAGATATTATAGAGAAAAATAATAAAATGGAGGTTAAACAAAAGGAAAATTCTGAAACTTTAAGGGAAAAATTACTTGAAAACTCAGATGCCCTAGAAAATAGATTGACCACTTCATTAAAAGTAAATCCTGATAACTCAATGGAAAATAAATTTAATGAATATTCTATTGATCTAAAAGCTAAGAAGAGAGAGAGAATTCAGATTCGTTAGGAGCATCTTTGGAAAATAAACTCAAAGAAAATGCTACTTTGTTAGAAAATAAAATACAATAAAACTCTTATTAATTAAAAACTTGTTTAGAAAATAAAATGTCTAAACTTTTCGAGAAAACTCATGAAATAGAAATTTCATTATCTATGAACACGAGTAAGGTGAATGATAAATTTCATGATGCCGACCAAAGCGCTCAATTATTAGCTGATAGAATCGAACGAGATCTGAGGAAAGTAGTAGAAGATATGGTAAATTTGGAAATTCGTGTCCATAAGGAAAATAGTGAGATGGCAAATAACGTCATTCAACGTTAGACCGAACAATTCCAAGAACTTGAAGTAGGAGAAATAAAAGAAGGTGTAGTCAAGGAGTTGACAACCCAGATGAAGACGACAGTCATCAGTAAGGTGAAAGATGCACTTAAACTGAGACTCAAGATGTAATCAAAGAGACGAGAGAAACTTTGACGTCACATGTTCAAGTAATTACCAATGATATCCAGACGACTCAGAAAGACATTGAGGATATGACGAGTTCGCTGAAGAATCATGAAGAGATCATGAACAAAATATTTTCTGACGTGAAAGAAATTTTCAAAGAAACGGAAGGTTTAAGAAAGACCCTGAAGAAATAAGAAAAAGATCCGAAGAAAACCATAGAGAAATTGAGGATATTAAAAATCAAGTCAGAGATAAGAAACATGGTGATTGTTCACATAGTAAGAGTAGTACCGAAGAGTTAAAGAAATGAGTAGGTGAGGAAAATGCTGATCCCAAAGAAACAATCAAGAAACTTAGTAATATATTTGTGGATTACCAGCAGAAAGCAAAGGGTGTTGCCGAATCTCAAAACAAATCTACAATTACTATTAAGGATATGGATGTAGAGGGAGTAAGCAAAGTAGGTAATTCCCTTAAACTAGAAAAGGTTAGAACATTTGTGCAATCCACTCCTATAACCTTTTACAAGAATGTTGAAGATAAATCTTCAAAATTCTCAGGAACTGGGATTGTTACACCAGTAGAATTCCTGAGGGAAGTGAGAGACTACATGACGGATTCTAGGATTTCCAAAGAAAGGGAGATAAGAGTAATTGGGAATTTTTTGGGTAGTCCCGCACTTACGTGGTTTAGAGCTTTTATATCCACTCTAAACAACTATGAGGAGTTCTCTAGAGGACTGTTGAAGAAGTTTTGGTCACCAGAAACTCAACAACAGGTGAGAGCGGAGCTATACTCCAAAAGATACTCCACTTCTCAACCCACACGTTATTCGACATATTTTGCAGGGCAATTATCTAAACTGCAACATTTAGATCCGCCGATGCCAGATAACGAACTAATTACTGCCTTGATCATACAATTTCCCGCGGATGTCCAAAGAACACTTATAGCTGCGGATATTTACAACATGGAACAAATTGACGAATTTCTACAGAGGCTGGATCACGCGAACGCACAATTCTTCCATCAGAAGGGTGGCAAGAATGACAACGCTGTTCATGCAGTTATGGCTGACAGATATTTCTCAAACACTGCGAGATCATCGGGAAGAGAAAACGCCGAGGGAGGATCCAGAGAAAAGAAGATGGAATCAAAATAACTACAGGTCCTATGACAATAAACCATATACGAGGCACGATGATACGAATAATTATAGAAGTCGATGGAGAAGACCAAGAGAAAAACCAAGGAAGATACCAAGAAAGAAGGTACTTTGAATGAAATAATTGCTACTACCAAAGAATCGAAAATCCACGACAATCCAACGAGGAGTTCAAACACGAAACAAGGAAAAACTTGGAGGAGAGACACCAAGAGAATAAACAATACATGGTGCAAATGAATCAGAGTGAACCTGGTACAACAGGGTTGCCGCAATCCAAAAGTAATGAAAAAAACGTCAAATATCCAATAACAGATAAGATAATTAAAACTTTCACTTCCAGAATCATTAAGTGGCAAGCAGAGGATGATGGCCTGATACAGAATAATGATGAACGAAAAGAAATGGGAACGAGGATTAAATTGTCAATCATATCATGTGAAGTATTCGGCAAGCCTGTCGATACTTTGTTTGATAGAGGTGCAATGCTATATCTTGTGAGTGAGAAATTGTATGTTCTTTGGAAACTCACTGAGAATGTAGAAGAAATTCCTGTGTCCGGAAATAAAATTCAAGGGATAATTCCAAACAAGACATCACTATGCAAAAGTCAGTTTTATTTAGGTGTTACAATTGGAGGACATGATTTTCGACATGTGTTTGTTGTGATGAAGGATATTGCACTTGATATGATCCTGGGAGCAGATTACATACAGAAATATCAAGTTGTCATTCACATGAGCACAGATACGGTACGATTTCAGCATACCGAAGAAATACACTTCGAGGGAAATGAAGAGGAAGACACCGAAGGAGATGCTCAATGGTCTTTGATGTTTCATGAATCTACTGAAGAGGAAGTCAACAAATCTAAGAGTTCACCAGAGTTGGAAAATATTCTTGAGGAATATTGTGACATAATTGACATTCGATGTGGAGAAATTAAGGATTTCGAATAGCAAATTCGAGTTACTGATGACGCATCTTTCCATGCAAAATTGTACCCTGTAGCCGAGAAACATAGGGAGAAGGTGAAGATAGGCCTACTTATCCAGGATATGGAGAAGAATAATGCCATTCAGAGATTTACGACCTCTTATTTAAATCCTTTGCCAGTTGTATCTAAACCAGATGGCAGTCTAACGTTATGTCTAGAGGCGCGAAATTTGTATTCAAGATTGTTACCAGAATATGACTGACCGCCTATTATTAGGGAATTACTTAGAAAATTCTAAGGCAAGATTTGGTTCTCAAATATTGATCTCACTATGTCCTACCACCACATTAGGCTTAGTAAAGATTCAAAGAAATTTACAGGTTTTATGTTTAACCAAAAAACATATGTATTTCGACGTCTATATTTTGGAGTTTAAACATCAGAATCTGTTTTGATAAGAGCGCTGGAACAGAATTTGAGTCCTGAAGTTAAGGAAATAACGATCCGCTATAAAGACGATATTCTCATTGCATCCGAGACTAAAGAAGAACATCTGCTACATCTCCGAATGTTGTTCGAAGATCTAAGGAAGGCAAAGTTCAAAGTCAACCTTCGAAAATGTCAATTCTTTCGAAAGGAAATTAAATTCTAGGGACACATTTTGTATAGCGAGGGCTACCGTCCAAATGAAACAACAATTCAGGCTATTGCGAATTTTCCTAGACCAACTAGGGTAAAATATGTCTGAATTTTTCTCGGCACATGCCAATTTTTCGTAGGGCATTGTCCTAGTTATACAGAGACAGTTGCACTTCTGCAAGAATTACTCAGGAAATGTAATAAATGGAAATGGAACGAAGCTTGCGAACAGTCATTCCAAGATGCCAAGAGATTGTTGGTTAACAGCATCATATTTGAATACCCCGACTTCACCAAGAATTTCATAATCGAATCCGATGCATCCCCCGTAGGGATTGGAGCTATTCTTCAAGAAGATGACGATCACAGGAGACACTACCTGGCTTTCATAAGCAGGAAACTTCGTCCATCGGAGAGAAATTATTACACTACCGAGCTAGAAGCACTTGCTATTATATTTGCTTTAGAGACATGGAAAAAGCTTTTGATAGGAGATGCTGTGATCGTAAGGACAGATAACCATGCTCTAGAATTTATTCTGCGGACTAACTCTGCCAGTGAAATAATAACTAGATGGTCACTTTTCATCCAAGAGTTCAACTTAGTTATGGGACATACTTCAGGGAAGTTGAATATTGGAGCAGACTTATTGAGTCGAGCAGTGGAATCTACACCTAAGGTTTTCCAAGTCAACTTGACACTTGAAGATGAAGAAACCTTAAGAAAATTAAGATTTCTACCATTGTCCCAGAGAAGAAATAGACGACTTAAAAACATCTATCGTTTCCTTCAGGGTGACATGGATCCTGCAGATGAGGAATTTGCTGAGACATAGGGAATTTCGAGGGATTTTTGATGCTGGATTGTTTGATTTATAAGTTTGTCGATCCAGACCACGCGAAGCTAAGGATAGTTTTACATCTACGGATGCAAGTCCCCATCATTTGGATGGCACATCGTATGTCAGGTCATGCAGGAGTGGACAAGGCAATCAAGGTGATTCAAGAAAAATGTTCGTGGGATTTGATGAGACACACAGTGAGAAACACTATTCGGGAATGTGACCTATGCCAAAGAAGTAAGCATAACTCTCAGCTATTGAAGAAAGTTCCAAGCCTTATCATTCCAACAAAGCCTTTTGAGATCTTTGCCAAGGATATTTATGGTCCTCTCCCCAAATCTATAAGAGGAAACCAATACAACCTAGTGAAAAAAATGTTTTCAGCAAATACACTATGTTGTATCCAACCTAGAAGGGGAATACAAAACATTGTGCAAATAGGATTAAGAAAGGTGTGATTCCGGAAGCAGACAAACCGGAATTCCTTCTATCAGACCACGGATCTCAATTTACATCATTCAAATTCAGGATCGCAATGGATAATTTGGGTATAAAACAGTTACTCTGTTCTATAAGGCATCCAGAGAGCAACCCTGCTGAACGTGTAATGGCTGAAACTTCAAAATTTTGCCGCTTGTATTGTCCAAACGAGCATTGGAAGTGGATGGATGTAATTCCTTTAGCAGCCGAATCCATAAATTCTACAGTCCACGAGAGCACTGGACAGATTCCCATGTTGCTTCAGCATCAAATCAAACCGACGAGACTATGGGATCAGATAATCTCTATACCACATGAGATCGAACCCAGTCGTCAAAGGAGAGAGATGCTAGCCTTGGGCAGTTTGAAAAGCTATGCATTGAAGAGAGAGCGCAGAATCAGAGGTAAACGCTTTCGCAGACCCTTGCGCGTGGGAACACTCGTGTTGGTGAGGAGACCAGTACCATCCGATGTTCAAAATCGCGTATATTTGAAATTTGCTAGCTTATATTCTGGAATTTCTGATTTTTCTACAGTCTTGCCAACGTATTTTCTTCGATATTTTGCTGTTGCAAATATTTATGCGAGGTATGGGAAGCTTTGTTCTGAACAGTTTTTACACTCAGACATGAGGATTCAATGATTCTTCAAAATTCTTCGAATCCATGCTCAGATGTCCATATAAATAGATATTGTGTTATACCCATTGTTATGACTTTACAATTGAACAAATTTAAAATATTGATTCCTGGAAAAGTGTTAGTTATTTTCTGCAACTATTTGAAAAACAAAAACAAAGTGATTTTTTCTACATCGAGTGAAGCCATTTAATTTCAAAAAGTGAATACATAAAAGTTAGGAATCAGGCTCGTCAATTTAATTTGCACTGAAAAACCTACAACTGTAAATAGTACATTTTAAAGAAGTCAACAGGACTAACAATCTGGCTTTCGTTTCAAATATTTAGTGTTCATGTGTTGGTAAATCTGTAAATTTGTCTACATAAATGAATGATCCGTCATGCATCAAAAATGCTATTCCTGCATTAGTTAAGTCAATTTTTAATCATTTTAATAAAATGAGATAATTTTACGGATTGTGTTATTTTCAGGAAATCTCCTTTTATCCTTATTGTTGCATCGAGCCGGAAATCAGTAAAGAAGTAGTCACTTTGACCCTTATGACGCCCTGAGATGTATAGATTCTCGTGCTGACTGATTTTTGGTGAAATGCATATGTGGTCGTCCAGACTTCAGTCTAAACGGGCACAACCTCACACTTCTCTTTAGAGCGAAAGAGATTCGCAATGCTGCCTAATGGATCAACGGGTCTTAAATATTCACCTATTTACTAGATTCATGCTGTAGGTAGTATTGCTACATCATTCTCGAGTTCACCTGATGGGGAAGTCTTCATAATTAGTTGGACTTCACCAATTTTCACCTTAATCCAGTTGACCGTTTTCACATGACATGTAGTTGAAGCATTTTTCGTGGTGTTAAGATTTATTATTATTCGTTATTGGAAGAGCTTATTGGCTAGCATCTTTACTCAATAAGTAATAAATCCTAGTCCAGACTTCGAGGAAGTCTCGAGTAACATTAAAAATCTTTGTAATCAATATTGTGAGGCAAAGCTTAATTATTAATAGGTTCAATCTCTTTGAAATTTCTGACTTTTGACACCAGTGTTGTTTACTGCAGTATTCATGTTCACGTTGTATGTGGAATATTTTGTGCAGCAGTCAGGTGCAGTGAAGATCAGTGTAGGATCTTTTTGGTATAGGGTTACCAGTAAGAAGTCCACCACGCATTATTGAGAATTATTTCGATCAATGCTATTATAGTGATCTTAATTCACTGTTAAGTGTAATTAATGTAGTGGAATCGTGCCAGTGAGAGCACATTTTTAGATTGTGTGTTTATACAAAATGAGCTTTTGTAAGGTCAATCCTTTTGTGGAATTTCAGGACCAGATGTTTTTGGATGACATCTGTGTTTGATAAGCACCTTGAGATTTTTCGGAACTGAGTAAAACACTGTGTCATGAATGTCATTATGTTAATAGAATTAACTCAGTAAGGTAATTTGAATTGTTACCAAGATTCACGATATTATTTATGTTAGTATTTTTTTTTCTTGGATAAGAATATCCCTACTTCTAATTAGCTTAATTGTTCGTTAGATTATATCACGAATTAGTAACACTATACATAATCTTGGACAAGTAAACTTCCAATTGCAAGGTCGAATCAAGTCTCATAAAATTTCCTTTGTAAATAATTTAAACATTGGGTGTAAATCGATAAAATATATAAATGTAAATATGTAATTTATTGTTGATTGATACGATTGAAATCATATAGCTATGATAGCTGTGTCAATTTCATTATTACACCGTCGATGACCAATTGCAGGCAAACGTTCTGATTTATTTTTGTGTGTGCGTCAATATGAACACCTGATTTTTGCCATAGTTATAGCCACAACCAGTATCTGTTACTGGCATTAAGTATTTTAACCTAGCGTTGAGGTGTAAGTTTCTCCTTTCATAAGGAATGTTAGGATGTTACATTCTTTTTTTGAATATTTTTTTCCATTTTAAAATTTTTCTGAGTGATAATTTAAACAGGTGATGGAAGGTAGTATTAGGAGGGCCATCGCTGGGTATTACGGAATAGTCCACTGTCCCGAGGTGCTCCATTCGTGGAAATCTCCTGTTGACTGAGCTATTGTGCTATTTTGGCCATAGTCTTACCTAATGCCACCTTGTTAGATATAATTTTGTCCCAATTAACCCATTCATATGTTGGTAGGACTTTAGTTTTTTTTAGCCGGGGATTTTCAGGTTCTACGATCCGGCTGTCTTCTTGGGATTAAACAGGTGATGGTAGGTGATTTTGCGCACTGTATAGTCAAATAAAATGTATATAATCAAACAGGTTATATGTAACAAAAAATCATAACTTTCTTTGTAAAAATAGCCTAGCGTTTGCCCTCTTGTACTGTAGGTTCAAGTGGAATTGGTTTCCCTACTTTTTCTGTCTCCCACAACAGGTATGAAGATTATCCAAAACAAACAAAATAATAACAATTCATTAATAAAATGGTAAACCTATAATAATTTAAACATTTATTAGCATAAAATAAACTAAACAGTGTTAATTTCACACTTATCTCAAATATATAATGTATCCAATATGATCACTAACTGGGTGTTGAGCACACGAATCTGTCAACCTTTCACACAGTTAAACATAGGTAATACACAGTCTATGTTAACACAGTAAAGTTAAAAACAGGAATGACGCACAATGTGCCATGACATGCTAAATACTCTCTTACCTCACCTCTTTCCGGCCCTCTGGCCCCGCCCTTCACCGCTATTACCCAGCAATTGGCTGTCGGAATGGTAGGGGGCGGAGTTGTAGTCGCTTACTATGTTATATCTCTAACGTAGTTGTCAGATTGTTTGACCTTCAAGTGACTAGAGTATCACTGTTATTTTCCATTGACCTGTTGTCAGCTATCGCTTACATTCCTGAATCGCGATATCATTTCACATCCTGTCACCCAGCCAGCCAGGCTCCAAGCAGGCCCTAAGCAGATTTTTCTTTTCTTGGCTACCAGTCAGACATATATACAAAGCAAGTTCTTCAAGTTTTTGATAACTATCAAACTCTCGCTTTCATTCACTTCATACCATTATTATTTTCATTTGTCAATTCACTCATTACTAACATGTTTTAAAGATCGCCATGAGGGATTTTTGAAATATTCGTCATAGGAAATATCTGAAAAAAGCGACCCTTCGTCCTATCGTTTTGTCGCCCCTCATAATAGCCATTTCCTGTATTCACCATGGCCAGTGATAGCCTCGTTGTAACACATGCCCAGCGGTATCGTCTTTCTCTGTCTACAAACACTCTTTATTTTAAGAATTAAAAAAAAACAGGTAGAAAAAAGTTTGAAAATGCAGAGTTTTGTCTTACAGACTTGACATTTATTTTGGGGGGGTGAAGAGGGTACAGTCCTTTCATTTATGCCAAACAATTTTTTTGTAGAATACCTAGATTCCAAAATATAAGAATTTCAAAATTGCACTTTGTTCAAAAAATGTAAAAAATAAAAAAGTTTTAATATACAAATACAAAAGACATAGAGACCATTCGTTTTGAACTATTGGGCAGCGTTCTATCAAGTTTGGTTTTCAAGCTATCGCCTACTTTACGAATCAAAATTTTTAAAAAAATAGTACAAGTCGTCCATAGCAAAGAGGACGTCATCCCAACGCTAACAACACCTCATTCGTTAAAATCCGAACATGCGTTCTCGAATTATCGCCAATGGTCGCGAGAAAGTAGGCTATCATTTTGGTTTGTCCTACACACCTGAAACTTGCTGTCCGCCTAGAAGGCATAGGCACATTTCATTAACGAAAAACAAACGTTTTTCTAAAATTCACCGTTTCCAAAATAGTTCCAATGTCAAAAACAAGAATTTTCAATTTAAAAAAATACCGACACATATTCTTAGCAAAGAAGACGTCACCCCAACGCCAACAATATCTCGTTCGTTAAAATCCTGTCATGCGTTCGGGAGATATCGCCAAAGATCGTAAGAAAGTAGTCTGTGAGGCAGCTCTCTCCCCGACCCACCACTACAAGTTTTTATCCTAGAGACTTGAAATTTATTTTGGGATTAGTGGGGGTAGGGACCTTTCATTTATGTCGAACACATTTTTTTAAATTGCTAGTTTCCAATATGTAGGAATTTGAAACTTCGAGTGTTTTCAAAAAATCTCAAAAAATAAGAAAGTTTTATTATAAAAAATAAAGGACATAAACGCCATTTGTTTGAACCATGGCACAAGGTTCTATCAAAATTAGTTTAAAAACTATCGCCTACATTCAAATACAAAAATTTTCAGAATTTTTTTAAAAATTCAGCTCTTGTCCATCGACACTTCATTTGTTAAAATCCGACATTGGGTTCGAGAGATATCGGCTTGGACCCACGCGGCGGCCATGAGACTAATTAGAAGCACCACTACTAACCTACTGGTAATGCATAGCATATTGACCTAGCGACTTGATATCAAACGCTGGCCAAACTTGCCACGCATGTGCATATTCTTCATCGGAAATGGTACTGCGTGTTAGATTCGAGTAAATTTTATCTTGTGGAGGGAGAGTTTTTTGGTTTAACACGTCCCAGTTGTTACAGAAATCATACGGGAGAATACTTCTCCGGATGCACAATTTAAATTGCTCAGGATCTTGGAAATGCAATCTGGGGTATTTTAGTTCCTTCTGATCCAAGCCATTGACCAAACTATCTAGCGAGGATGCCATAAACTTAAAGGAATCCAAAAATCGAATGCAGAAGTTGCTCAACTGCCATGTCAAGGTTGTAAAACGCTCATGGGTTTGGTTGATGATTGAAAATGAGCCCTTGTTGACATGACCCAATTCAAAAATCAAAAAGGTAATGTCATAATTTGCCAGATTGTACAAAAATACACTGATAAATAGAGGAGCTGGAAAGTTCAAATTGCATTTGCTGTGCCCAACTTCTTGAAACTCTCCCGTGGTCTCTGACATTTCCTCTGCGCCTAAAATAGGCTTTTCACAAATATGGCACGTGGTTGCATGCTCATATTGCTGCTGCTGTCCTGGAGTTAGGCTCATGGGTACTGGGTTGTCCAGTAACTCTTGAAAATGATCAGCCATCTTGACAAGTTGGTCCAAAATCCATTTAGCACAATCTGATCCCCGATGTGATTTGTATTCGGATTTTGTGGGTCCATAGGCACACACCACGTTAAATCCTATAACAAAGGGCTCGTGTTGAGCTCATGGTGGGATCTGGTTCACATCCCGCCATGGGTGTGGTGAGAGCTTCAAAATCTGCATACACCACACATGGAACAGTACCACGCTTATGAATGTTGTTACATTTCAAAACAGCTTTGTCCCCTGGTGGCAATACCAATCTCACCGCTTCCTGAGATATGCAATCAACCCTATGTCGTAGCAAAAGCGTAGGGGTTGTAAAATATTGCAAGCAACGGTCGAAAATGTACTTCCTACCATTATGATTGGACGCTTGACTGCTTAGCAATCTACTCACACTTTTTAATCAGACAATAGTTATTCACCACCTCGTAAGACAAATATAAAATATGAAAGTCGTGTCGTTTCGGTTCTTTTGTAGCATAAAGAGGACCCAGAATGTCATCACCTTCAAGACCTTACACCATGTACGAAAAGTCCTGGTTATCTTGTTCAAACCTATGGATCTCGGTTAAGTTCAAAGGGAACGACACTCTAGTTAAATTTAAATTTTGTTTCAATTCATCAAACTTGGCCTTGTACATTCCTGGTCTATCAACATGATTTTGTTCCGGCTGCAAATACGCAGTCACAGATCACAGGAAACATTCATCATCACGGTTCTTTATTTTGACTAAGGCCTTTTTAGATGATATTGCCTGTGGTGTGGCGATGTAACTAGACCCAGCATTCAACGGGTTGAATTGACAAATGTTCATTTGCGGGTGATGAATTTTGTTTAGGCAAGGCCACTTGGTCTTTGTTTCAGTTTATCAAATTTTGTTATCAAGGCATTGATCACGTTGGATTGATACCACTCGTTCAGATTATCGGTTATCAAAAGCTCTCGCATTTTACTGCAAATATAAAATGTTTTTATGCTTATCATACTCCTTTTTATATAATAAGGAGTAAATAATATAATATAATATATAATATATAATATATAATATATAATATATAATATATAATATATAATATATAATATATAATATATAATATATAATATATAATATATAATATATAATATATAATATATAATATATAATATAATGAAATCGCACACTAATTCTGTATTGACCTTTAAAGCCCTATACAACCATTGCGCTGTACAAATTTGATTTCTAAATATTTCAAAACAAGATTCCACAAAGTCTTTCGGGTTTAAGCTTTCCATAACGTTCACCACGCGGCCAGTGCAAACACAGAACTTAAAACATGATTCAAGGTGTTCCCAAGTTAAGCTATCGGCAACGGCAAAAGACATGATTTTTATGAAAAGACAACCTGACCTGAGTTTTTCAGCCGTACACTGTTCAGCAAGTGGTCCCAAAACAAACAGCAGTGGTCAAGCGTTTTAGCAGCACTCTAGAAATAAATAAAATGAATCTCCATAAGTATATCAATTCCAAATAGCTCCTTTGTACAGCCTAAAAATTATACAATCAAACAGGTTATATCAACAAAATCTGACCTCAGTTTTGTAAAAAAAAAAAAAAAAAGGCTTGCTCTTCGCCTTCTCTCGTAGGCTCGAATGGAATGGTTTTCCGTCTGTCTTTATATTTCCCTCAACAGGTATAAACGAAATAAAACAATCCTTCAATGTAATTTTATTGTAAACCAATAATAATTTAAACATCCATTAGCATTAATAAAACTAAACAGCATTAATGCTACACTTACCTGTAAATATATAATGTATCCAATATGGTTACTGATTGGGTCGGGCTCACAAATCCTATTACTTTCACACAGATATTCCAGAGCCTATGTGCACAATGCAAAGTTCAACAGAATAATGACAAGACTATGCGCTATGACATCCACAAGTGTCTGTCACCCAGCTCCTTCCCTCCCCGCCCCTCCCCTACCTCCCCTCTCACCGTTCTTGCCAGGCTCTAGGGTGGTCACGGGATTCCAAGTTCTGATTCGGTGTTCCCCTCTCCCGTCTCCTCTCTGCGGTTCCCGCTGCTCTCCTCGGTTGTCTGCGGCTAGCTCTGTCATCAGTCTTACAGTTCCTTGAACCTCTTATCGCAAGCCAGCGGTGTTGCCAAGTCACGTCCTGATAAGATTTCACATTCCGCTAGGCAGCTCCAAGCAGGTTTCTTTGGTTGCCGGTCTGGCTTGCAGCGAGACATAGCCAAGTTCATTTTGTCAACTATAAAAGCCCACTTCATCTGCATTATACAATTATCATTTGTCAATTCACTCATTCCTAACACGTTAAAGATCTATTTCAGAGTTAAGAAATCTTAGCATGCTTTACGCATTTTCAAATATTAGCTTCCGTCCAATCGTCATAGGAAGTATCAGAAAAAATCTTGGCACGCTTCACACATTTTCAAACATTAGCCTCGTCCAATCGTCATATGAAATATCGGAAAACGAACCCTCGACCTGTCATACATCATCCCGTCGAAGTATCCATTGTTCTATTACGAATACTACCACCGTGGCCGGCGACAGGCTCGTTGAAACACACGTCCAGCGGTGTGTACCACCACTTTTCCTTTAAAATTTAGAAACAGGTAATAAAAAATTAAAAATTTTATTCGGCGTTAAGCCCTTTGTATTTTTTTTTTTTTTCAAAACATAACTATCACTTTTCAAAGAGGGCGTACCCCGAGTTCTTGGACACCTCGTACTCGCCTCCGGCATGATTGTTTCGCGAGATATAACAAAAAGTCCACACGTTTGAACGATTGTACAACGCTCTATCCCCATTAGTATAAAAATATTGCCTACTTTTAAAAACAAAAGTTTTCAATTATTTTTAAATATAATAAGTGGTCAATAGCAAAGCCCCCGTCAGCCCGAGTCTAACGACATCTCATTTGTTAAAATCCAATTCATTGGTTAGCGAGATATTAATTATTTGAGAGTGCATGTATTGTGGGTGGCCTATTGAATTGCCCCTGGTCTAGAACACTCGCTACCCCCTTACTCGCACTCATTTGGCTCAAATAACCCAAAACTACGAGGTCATCGACCTGAGATTTTATAAACCAATAATCGGATTTGCATCTATGAGGTGTCGTAGCACTCAGGGTGACGTTCTCTTTACTATGACGCACTTATGTTATAGATTTACTTAAATTTTAACAAACAGCTAGGTCATTTGCTCATCATATTTTTTAGGGGCAGATGACATCATAGTTCCGCCCCTTAAAACAACAATAACTAACTAACTCATATTTTGTGAACCAATAAAGCTAGTGAGGTTTGAGTAGGCTCAAACGTAAGCATGCGATGTCCCTTTTATTGAGAACCATGGATTTAAACATACATGTGATACCAAAGGGCTTAACTACACGAGGGAGCCATTTTATTTATATATCAGTGTACTTGGCTTTAGACACGTGACTAGGAGTAAGACTTTGGCGGCTTTTGAAACTAATTATGGATAAAAGAGTTACTTAGCGCACAACGTTTGCCACGACTGTTAAAGCAGACACTGCGACTGCAAGTTGAAACCTGTATACTATACGGAGTTAACATATGATTACCGATATATTTTAATTCAAGTGATTTTGAAACACATGGAGCTTATGACCGACCTATACTATATGTTCCATACACTAAAACACACGTACCGCATAATTGTAATGTTCTATTCTCAAGCCCACAACGAACGAGACTAGTTCTACCGACCAGTCGGGCAGAGAGATAGCAGCGGATGCTCTTGTCTTAGCTTATCTTAGGTACACTGTCACTTATTTCTCTTCCTAGAATTGAAATTTTCAGTTTCTGAATAGCAATTTCACCCATATTAAATACACTTACAGCATTACAATGTTGACTCTTTGATTTTGTGGTAAAAGAATGTTTAGGTTTTTATTCACTATCAACAACTTCTGCAATAGATTTGTCCCCCCATCGCTTCCTAATATTTAAATTAGCCTGTTCACTTTTTCTGATATTCTGCTCCTAGACTTCTTCCAACGACTATGAATGGAGTGCATTTTACACACTTCACACCACAAAACCAATAACATAACCACAAATCAAATAAGTTAGGTTACTGCAAGTTATAAAATCATGAGGCAACTTCAAAACAATAACAGTTCCTTGCAAATCATGTGCTTCCTGTGCCACGTAATCACATCATCACTTAATTTGAACTCAATTCAAAGAAAGCGATCATTTCCAGTTACTATAGGCTTTTAAATAAAAAGTATGAATTTACATAACATCTCAAATCAATCAAGTTTCCAACAGTAAAGTAAAGGAAAACTAAAAACAATATTATCTAATAGTTTCTAATATGAAATATGCGTCTGGTTACCGTATACACCGAGAGATGGCAGTAAGTATGTATTCTGTACATTATCTGAGCTTTTGCCCGATATTTAAAACATAAAAATACGAAAAAGAAAACAGGGTAGCCTGTGTCTAATATGAGCACAGGAAATGTGGGTGTGACCCATTAATGCACCATGCACGCACAATTTAAATGGCTCCGCAAGACATTTAAAAATGTCCGCAGATAAAGAAAACTAGTATCCACATATGCTCTGATGTCTGGACTACCAATTTCATACAATAACTCATTTTCGTTTTTTGGCCGTTTTTTGTTTAAAACATCAGTAGGGTCCCCTCCCCCCTTAAGTGTATAGAACATGTAGGATAGCTTGGTCATAAGCTCCATGTGTTTAAACATCACTTGAATTAAAATATATCGGTAATCACTCATTTACACCGTATAGTATACAGGCGGCAACATGTAGTCGCAGTGTTGGCTTTAAGAGTCATGGCGTACGTTGTGCGCTAAGTATCTCTTATATCCATAATTAGTTTCAGAAGCCGCCCAAGTCTTACTCCTTGTCACGTGTCTCAAAGCCAAGTACACTGATATATAAATAAAATTACTCCATCGTGTAGTTAAGACCTTTGGTATCACATTTTGGTTAAATACATGGTCCTCAATAAAAGGGACATCACATGCTTTTGTTTGAGCCCACACAAAACTCACTAGGATTATTGGTTCACAAAATATAATGAGCAAATGACCTAGCTGTTTGTTAAAATTTAGGTAAATCTATAACTTAAGTGCGTCATAGAAAAGAGAACGTCATCCCAAGTGCTACGACACCTCATAGATGCAAATCCCTTCATTGGTTTATAAAATCTCTGGTCGATGACCTTGTCGTTTTGGGTTATTTCAGTCAAATGAGTGCGTCATAGGAAAGATCAGAAACAAATATCCTAAAACGAACTGTGGCATGCCCTCCTACGACCAATTGTTGGCGAAATATCGATTGATCTATTGAGCACAGCCACCGTGGCTGGCGACATGCTCGTTTAAACACAAAATCGGCACTGTCTCTCTCTCAATCTACTACCACTCTTAAATAACATTAAAAAGTAAAAAGTAAAAAAAAATATTTGTTTTCATAATTTTGTCGTTAGGCCCTTTGCCAATTTTTTAAAATAAATATTACATTCAAAATGGGGACGTCATTCCTAGTCCTAAGACCCCTCATATGTCAAAATCCAATCATTGGTTAGTGAGATATAAAAAGCCGTTGACTCTTTAGTTTAGGGTTCTTTGGTTTAATTTTAAAAAGATAACTCACCCATAAATAATCATTTTAAAATGCTGTGATAGTACATTTATACAAAAAATAACCCCCGGGTAGGGGTTGTTTTCACCTTGGGGTGGAAATAACTTTTCCATAGGGAAGGGGGCGTCCTCCCGAGTCCAACGACATGTGACAAGTCCAAATACGACCATGGGATCGCGAGATATTATGGTGGACTCGCGCGGCGGCCATGACATTGGTTGGAATTCTCCTCATCTCTCTACTCCAGTGCAATCAAACCTGACCACTGCTGGCGACAAATCTCGCCTGTGTCACAAGTCAGCTCAGGATATCTCACACCCCGAACTTCAATGTTCGTTCGTGACGTACTTTCTGCACCACGGATTCTAACTCCATATAACCCCTTGATATGAGTTGTGTGGATTCTCTGCACGTATCTATGAGGGAGGAAAGCATGTTCAATTCAGAGATAATTGTTATTATTATTATTATTATTAAATTAACTAATATGTTTCCATTATGAATCCAATATGTGCTTACCTCTTGAGTCCAAATGTCATTACAAAATACAAGAACACTTTCGGGTGTTAGGAAAGGAAACCTGAAACATCCCACCATGTATGAAAATTAACTGCCTTGATTCACTCAACACTCAATTCTTCTGTGCACATACGTCACCTGCCGCGAACCTTCTATGGTGCTGTGTGAGTATTATAGTGACATGCGTGTATGACATCTCTAATGTAGACGAATCTCAATTTTTTCAACACTTAGGGGCGTGTGGTGGGCCCCTGGCTCCTGAGGTGCTTCACTGTTTACATTGTCAAAGCACATTGACACAACTAACTTCACGGTGTCATTATTCAACGCAGTGTTTGCGAATAGGGGTTTACCAGTAGTGTGGTAAGGCCGGAGCTACCCTCTAAAGGAAGTTGTGATCCCCTGGCGGCCTTGGGAAGGAAGGAGTGGTGGTAGGAGGTTGTGCGTAGTTTCATTTTTTTCCTCTCGTTATCCTCCTTGAAAAGTTGTGAATATGTTTTTTTTTGTTAAAATGTGTTTTTGTGATTTTTTTTGATGTTTGGGAAACCGATAAGGCTATGTCGGTGATTGAGATGTTGTTTTTAGGGTATGTGAACCTCTTGCCGAGTATGCTAGTGGTGACTAGATGCGATACGGTTTTTGGGTTAAAAATGCATGTTTGGCATTTTGCCTAATAGGCTATTTGGGAAACCCGTAAGGCTAGAACCATGTTTGACCTGTCATTGTTTTCGTCGCGCTGCCCTGTTGACGAGGATGTGCATGTTGAGTCGTTGAGATAGAAATTTGTGGTAAAAAAGTGTTTTTGTTACTTTTGTGGATATTTCGGGAATGGATGGTCGGATGGGGGTGGGGGTGGTAGGAAATGATGGAAGATGTTGTCGTGATGGCGATAGTGTTGGAGGATGAGAATTTGTTTTGTAAAGGAGGGAAAATGGAACGAAGCTTGAGGTAAAAATGTGTTTTTGAAGTTGTTTTGGTGGAGGACCGTGCAGATCATTACGATGACGGGGCAAGTGGGCAAGTGACATGAAGGATTGAAGAGAGCCTCGACCTTGTATTGTTGTGAAAGCCATTGGAGTTGGGAGGCATAGTGATCATAAAAGCGTTTTCAGAACCTAACCTGCTCACTGCACTGCTGGTCTCTTGTCACGACCAATAAAACAACTGCCTGACGATGCTCCTTTGTATGACTGTGTGAGAACTCAGCTCTGCTGGTGCAGCCTTCACATAGATAAGAGCAGCTCGCAGACGGATCGTGTTATCAAACAGACAGCTGAAAGATGAGTCGATGGTCAAGGCCTTTTCTCGCCAACAGCCCTGTCTTCGAATGCTGATGTCGGCTTCTCACGGGGTCTTTGCTGTGATCCTGTGTGTGAATCATTTCACGTTGCAGCGTTCCGAGTTAGCCTTCACCTCGTCATGTCTTTGTTAGAGGTTGGGAAGCGTTGTGGTTGCAATTTATCGGTGGATATACTAACTAGGCCAGTGAAAGACAGCCGTTACCCTCAGTTTAGACGTTGATGGGAACGGTCATCTGTGTGTGCCAGTCATCCATTTTAAGAAAATACATGAACAACAGTAACAAGAGTTCTGGTACGTTATGGAATGGATTTTTGACATTGAGAGCTTTATTGGAGGGTGATTGAATGGCATATTGGTTTCTATGTATTTTGTTGCAAATGATCAATTGATTAAAGAAAGAAAGAAAGAAAGATGGTGTAATAAAGTACATAGAGAGAGAAAGAGAGACGGAAAAGAGAGAGATTGATTGAAGCAGCGGCGGCGGGGAGTTTGAAAAAACTATTATTATTTGCAGGGTGTGTACACGTCCTTTTACCACTTTTTGTGAAATGAATGCTACTTGAAAATGAAAATCCACAGCCTGCTTCCAGTCTCCGACCGGGTCAGGAATGGAATGAATGAAGCCCCCATCTAGCGGCGAGGATATGAACTGTGCCGCCTGCCGAGGCCTGACGCACTCCTCTGGGGCAATGATTAAATGAATGACAGATGAAATGAAATGATAGTGGAGAGTGTTACTGGAATGAAATTTTGACAGGGAAAACCAGAGTACCCGGAGAAAAACCTGTCTGCCTCCGTTTTGTCCAGCACAGATCTCACATGGAGTGACCGGGATTTGAACCACGGAACCAGCGGTGAGAGGCCGGCGTGCTGCCACCTAAGCCACGGAGGCTTCAAATGAATGCTACTTATTTAATGATAATCAATGAATTTATTGCATTTATTTATTGTTGTTTGCAGAATTAAGTGGTGCCAAGCGGCAGTGTGAGTGAGCAGCAGCACAAGAAGCTTATCCACTAAGCTACGCTCGTGATATTAAAAAGGTGAGCTATGAATGTATTTTTCTACTTACTTTGCTATTCGTGTATGTGTGTGAGTGTGTATGTCACCAACCTATGTGAATGTATGTGTGTGTTTCCAAAAACCATGTTTGCGTATGTGTTTAACTTTGTTGAAGCCCCTAACGTTTATGTTCTAATCCCTTTTTTATCAAGTGCTATGAATGAATGAATGAATGAATGAAAGAATGCGCCTGTTAAATGTATATATACATGACTAATGAAGGGTTTTATTCGTTAGCTTTCCAGATATTTCGTTGAAAAACAAACAAGTACCTCCTTTTTGACAGACTGCTGCTGGGGCCAAGAGCTCCAGATCAACATCGCTTGCTACGGCCATTTTTCGTGTGTGTGTGAACGTGTGTGAGTAAGTTTCAACGGTATTGCATTTCTTTGGATTACCCCATTTGTAAGGTAAGGTTAGCACATTTAATTAAATTATAAGCATGTCTATATAACCAAGTCAATTAACATGGCAGCCGCTTGCAAAATGCTTCGAAAGTCGAGTATGCTCTGGGCGTATTGAGAACGTTAATCACTGTCTGTCGCATAAATAATTTGTTGCATCATGTTTCTCAATTTTTAAGCGTGAAAGTGAAAAGGCTTGAGGTTGCATCATGCGTTGAAAATAAGTTTTGAACTGCCATGTGAATTTATACTGATTAAAAATATCATTGAGTAAAGACTAAATTTCAATCTTTGTACAAAAATGGGGGAATTACCGATAGTCGATAATTTGGAATCTTGGTGTGAGGAAAAGGGTCTCAAAGCTCAAATCAATAAATCTGATACGTTGCAAGAGGAGCCTAGTGGCTTTGCTCTAGAGAGAATTCACCATTTACAAATTAATATTTGAAAATACAACCCGTTGAATGCAGGGAGTAGCTATATTCCAACACCGAGGCCAATTGCTTCGAAGAAAGACATCATTAATGTAACCCCAAACCTTAACGGCACTGGCAAGCAGCACGTTGGTAACTCGATAGCCAACGCTTTGCTTACCAGAATGAGACGAGTACGGGAACGTGGATGGGCCAACTACCTGTATTCAGAGGTCCGGGTTACTTCCGCAGCAAAACCACCTCCAGAAGACAAGTCCCGACAGAAGAGCTCCAAAAGGGGTGGAAGGAAGAAGGAGAAGGGGACAACACGCACAGGCTATCGTACAAACACCCCCCAAAAACCAACGGAACACCCGTCGGTGAAATAATGCCACAACAGTAGTTAAAAGGAATAAAATAATGTTTAATAGTTAAAACTTCCACCAGGAAAGAGAACATGCATCAGCCAACACAAATTTCCAAGAAGGCCAGATAGCGCCTAACATGCTTGCTTGCAACAGCCAAGAAGAGTAAAGACTTAATTTAAAATTAAAATAAAAAATATTAAACAGCCCAAAGGTTAAAATAGAAATTACATGCACAACACAATGAGAAAGGGCTTGATAAATTGCAAGGAAATGCAATCACGATCCGACATGCAGATGTTGAGGCCATGCCAAAAAATAAGGATTGAAATTAAATTAAATTTTAATTTAAAAAAAATTAAATTGGATAGAAAATAAATAAATGATATGTACGCCGGCGAAAAACACAAGGACATTTACCAAAAATCACAAAATTAACATTAACAAGATTACATTAAAAAAAAGGGATGAAGCTAACACACAACACGACTGTTTTTGAGACCCGCGCCAAACGACTGACCACGAGACCACAATGCATCACGGCAAACAGCAGACATGGCGACACAAAAACATGCCAGATCGAAATTACGGCAAACAATTAATTAAATAAATTTTATCATCAGCGTAAGGAAATGTACGGCGGAAAACAATTACATTTAAAAACTATTACAAGAGTAAAGGGCACGGATCATGAATAAATTAATTTGAATACAATATCAATCATAAGATTGGCAAACGAAAATAAATAATACTTTAAACGAGAAATAAACTAATAAATGTGTCTCCAGAAGGTAAACAAAAAATAAATAAGAAACCTAATATATATAAGGAAACGCTATTAAAACGTAAAAGAAATTTTTGGCTTACAAGCCAGAACATAACAGAAGATCAACATTCGTACACGGCCAAATTGGGACTCCCAAAATAAAATAATTAGATAAATTAAATAAGGTTTCAAAACATACCTTAATAAGGCCTTTGGGGAGACACTGATGATAAAACAAACATAACACTAATAAATAATTAAAAAAAAAATGAAAACTGCCCAGATGACTGTTGCTGGCACACGCAACCATTGACACTAAACATCTTCAAGTTTTCTCATTCCGGCGAAAATAAGGTAGACCATGCTTCAGGGGCGACGATCCCACTTCCTACCCACTGCGGTTTACGTTTTTGTAATATAATTCCATTTCTTGGTGAGGCGAGGGCCACAGGCCCCCGCCTCAATAGACAATCAAATTCACGATCACTCAGTTCAATCCAGACTGTTCAGTTACCGATGACAACACATAATGGCGCCGACAAGGAAGCCAGGCGCGCTGCATGCATGATATTTGGAAAATGTCCAATCACGGTTTTACACCTCAAACAACAATGTCATAAATAAGTTCATAATTTGGCGGTATCAAGAACACACACCGTTCTTTGTTTTATGACGTAGAATCATAAATGTTTTTCACTTATGTCACGAATTGGTAGAGTTTTAAAGGAAACACCAACGCACTCTATTGGTGAATAAGCAGGAACTACTTGTATCTTTCCAAAGTCCGACTGCAGCTACCATCTTGTGGACACAGACGGTACTGAGCGGCGAAGCGGACGATTCAAACTTCAAGTACAGCCTCCATGATTAAATACATG
Organism: Meconema thalassinum; assembly: GCA_946902985.2. Taxonomy (NCBI): domain Eukaryota; kingdom Metazoa; phylum Arthropoda; class Insecta; order Orthoptera; family Tettigoniidae; genus Meconema; species Meconema thalassinum. Next base: position 722,082,479 of record OX336389.2, read on the forward strand.
TTTGAAATAGTAGAGACGTGCCTTTGCACGTATCAGTCTCCCTCCCTTAAGCGTGAACACCGTTCACGAATATGCCAAGGCATAGACAGTACTCCATAACTTGTCGATTCACCAGAAATGTTTCCCGAAGATAATGTTCACCTGTTAACTCCAATTGATGGATGAAACCGCATCGTTTTGATTAGGAAGAATGCAGGGTCAGATTATCAGTGATGGGATAATTGATCACCTCGCAAACCACTTAGTCAACAGCATCACTGTGTCCAAAAATCTTCAGAAACGTAGTACACCAGCACCAGCAGTGCTTTCAGAGTCCGAGACACGTTAGATACATTTTCAATAAGTCCAATTTAGTTCGCTTTAAACGAAGTAGGTGGAAGCAATGTGCAATATATGATTCGACGCGTGGGCAGCCATTTACAAAAATAGAAGTTAATCTAATTTCAAAAAAGGATTACAGAATTTACAATATCTTACTACATTTTACAAAGAGAAACAAGGTTGAATTTAAATGAAGAAAATATTTCTGACCAAGCCCTAGATCCGTGCTTACAAAATTTCATTAACAAGTTTACCTTTTTACAGATTCGAAGTACATTTCAAGATTACAAGAGTTAGATGACAATACATTTCGAAAGAGCTACGGTAAAGGAATGACCACTACAATTCCCAAAGGGAACAGGAATACAAGTTTACCATGAGTTAGGTCTCCCACCGAGCCCAACTTACATGTTAGCATCTCGTATGAAACATCAAAATTAGGTACACTTTTACAATTTACCATTACAATGGGAACTTCCCAACATTTACATTTTGTATCCCACCAGAGTTTGCAAATCCAATTAAATTCAAAATTCCACAAGGAACAGATGCTTGAAGGCTTCAATGAAGGTTAGGGATACTCTACATTATACAAAATTTGTTTTACAAAATTTACGGTAGCATTTCCTCATTAGACACCTCTCCACCTCGCTTAATGTGTGATAGATGCACTCTTGAAATTTTGTTGGCCTTAGGGTTTCGAATAGGAAAATTAATTAATCTGACATGTATGCCTCTACATAGTTGGTTCGTGACCGCACGCATTACTTGGCATGGGGACCCTGAGGAATTCAAACGCAGTTACAGTAACGACAAGAACGAAGAAGAAAAAGACAGCGCAGAAAATCAAACACCAATGCACTCACACAAGGAACGAAATTGAGGTTCGACACCCGATGACTATACAGCCGACATCCGCCTGGGTGAGAAAAATCCAACATAAAAAGAACTAAGTTCAACAGTACACGAAGTACAAATGAGGTTTCCTCGTTCAGGTTAAAGACACGAACACGTACAACCAAAGGATGCCTAACATGGCCCGAAAATACGGTTAGATGAGAAACAAGCCGCTCTTGTCGAAAGACGAGGCTAACAGAGAACACTTATGCACCATTCCAAACGATAAAGCCGAAAAATTTAGGATTATTATTCAAAAGCAGAAAATTTTACTCAACTACAGAGGCTGATGACCGAGATTGCCATAGCATGAACCAAAACAGAAGGCCTATGTCATTTACAGTTAGCATGAGGCAACTGATGACCCTGATTTCCAGCAACAACAGATTACTGGCTTTAAATGCAAAACAAGCTGAGTTACAGAACCTGATGACCATAATGTCCAACAGAAATTTAACCCCAGTAATTTTAGAAGACCCTATATATATTAATTAAGCAGGAAAGCACATTACATTATGGCTGTTCACGAACTGAGATCTCATATTCACAACAACATATTCATCGCACACATACTCAAATAACAGCGATACATAATTTTTACTACCCACAAAAATAATTCCCATTAATACTCAAATATGCAAGTTATGTAGTCGTAGAGATATCATAACACAAACAAATACAATTAAAAACACAATACCCTTACAATTACATTAAGTTACATGACACATACTTGCATGTCATCGAACAGATCAGTCTCATACCTGACACTCTTCGGATCGTGCAAGTCCTATTTACAACCTGCCCAGGGATCAAACCAAGAAAGAATCCCATACTTCTAATCCTAGCTAACCCCAGACAGTAGATATCTCCACGTAAAACACACCTACATATTATGTTCAGTTCAAAATTAGAAGGAAAGCAACTAATAAAAATACTATCCTAACCTTACTTTTGCAAACAAAACAACGCCTGAATTACCCCACCCTACAAATCTAAATCAAATCTACGTTAACACATACATACAGACACGATTTGCACACGATACACACTTATCCCAGAATGATTGCAGTATAATGTAAGTTTAAGAACAAAAATTACAGATCGCCCACTGCGATAAAAACACTTCAAAACAAACACTTACCTTGAATGAATTTGGGAAGAATTCCTAGCCAAAAAATAGTGACATGCATGTTAAATGTGCCTTCTGGCACCACAATAGGGACATAGGGCGGGCAGATTTCCATAGGTTAGCCCTTTTAATCGGACTACACTTTGCCATAACACCAATAGGCGTGACAGTTCCATAATAAATAATTTACGAGGACAGCATATCACCACAGAATATCATGCAAAGAAACATACAGGAACACAACAGTCTTCTTAAACACCAACACTGCCTCGACACCTGAAATTTCGACCAAAACATCATGCACAACGTAGCCCAGAACTGCATACGTCACCGCCAGCTTGGCTCGAGAACAGGGAGCTAAATTACCAAAATTTGGCACAAAACATCAGGCTACCAGCTTCCGACGGGGCTCCAGGATGCCTTCACACGCAGCATATAGGCTATCAGAACATTAAGAAATCCCATTTCCCATGCCAAGAACACATGTCAGACACTCACCGGGCTTCATCTTCAGTGGGGATGTTGCACACAAACAGGATAAAACTACAGCAGGAAACACCTCGCTTATAACAGGACACTTACATACAGCATATGGACATCCAGAGGCAACATGAAACACAATAAACGATAAGGATTAGCAAAACATAACATTAAGTGCACTTTGCTGACAAAATCACACCAACAACTGACCCATCGGTAATAGAGGGGTCCATAAAACAGCCCGTGGGTACTGGGGAGGGGATAGTTACGGAAGTGAACATGAGCTCGGTCTGCTACCAGAATGTATCCCCAACATTAACGGCACTGGCAAGCAGCACGTTGGTAACTCGATAGCCAACGCTTTGCTTACCAGAATGAGACGAGTACGGGAACGTGGATGGGCCAACTTACCTGTATTCAGAGGTCCGGGTTACTTCCGCAGCAAAACCACCTCCAGAAGACAAGTCCCGACAGAAGAGCTCCAAAAGGGGTGGAAGGAAGAAGGAGAAGGGGACAACACGCACAGGCTATCGTACAAACACCCCCCAAAAACCAACGGAACACCCGTCGGTGAAATAATGCCACAACAGTAGTTAAAAGGAATAAAATAAAGTTTAATAGTTAAAACTTCCACCAGGAAAGAGAACATGCATCAGCCAACACAAATTTCCAAGAAGGCCAGATAGCGCCTAACATGCTTGCTTGCAAAAGCCAAGAAGAGGAAAGACTTAATTTAAAATAAAAATAAAAAATATTAAACAGCCCAAAGGTTAAAATAGAAATTACATGCACAACACAATGAGAAAGGGCTTGATAAATTGCAAGGAAATGCAATCACGATCCGACATGCAGATGTTGAGGCCATGCCAAAAAATAAGGATTGAAATTAAATTAAATTTTAATTAAAAAAAATTAAATTGGATAGAAAATAAATAAATAAATGATATGTACGCCGGCGAAAAACACAAGGACATTTACCAAAAATCACAAAATTAACATTAACAAGATAACATTAAAAAAAAAGGGATGAAGCTAACACACAACACGACTGTTTTTGAGACCCGCGCCAAACGACTGACCACGAGACCACAATGCATCACGGCAAACAGCAGACATGGCGACACAAAAACATGCCAGATCGAAATTACGGCAAACAATTAATTAAATAAATTTTATCATCAGCGTAAGGAAATGTACGGCGGAAAACAATTACATTTAAAAACTATTACAAGAGTAAAGGGCACGGATCATGAATAAATTAATTTGAATACAATATCAATCATAAGATTGGCAAACGAAAATAAATAATACTTTAAACGAGAAATAAACTAATAAATGTGTCTCCAGAAGGTAAACAAAAAATAAATAAGAAACCTAATATATATAAGGAAACGCTATTAAAACGTAAAAGAAATTTTTGGCTTACAAGCCAGAACATAACAGAAGATCAACATTCGTACACGGCCAAATTGGGACTCCCAAAATAAAATAATTAGATAAATTAAATAAGGTTTCAAAACATACCTTAATAAGGCCTTTGGGGAGACACTGATGATAAAACAAACATAACACTAATAAATAATTTTAAAAAAATGAAAACTGCCCAGATGACTGTTGCTGGCACACGCAACCATTGACACTAAACATCTTCAAGTTTTCTCATTCCGGCGAAAATAAGGTAGACCATGCTTCAGGGGCGACGATCCCACTTCCTACCCACTGCGGTTTACGTTTTTGTAATGTAATTCCATTTCTTGGTGAGGCGAGGGCCACAGGCCCCCGCCTCAATAGACAATCAAATTCACGATCACTCAGTTCAATCCAGACTGTTCAGTTACCGATGACAACACATAATGGCGCCGACAAGGAAGCCAGGCGCGCTGCATGCATGATATTTGGAAAATGTCCAATCACGGTTTTACACCTCAAACAACAATGTCATAAATAAGTTCATAATTTGGCGGTATCAAGAACACACACCGTTCTTTGTTTTATGACGTAGAATCATAAATGTTTTTCACTTATGTCACGAATTGGTAGAGTTTTAAAGGAAACACCAACGCACTCTATTGGTGAATAAGCAGGAACTACTTGGATCTTTCCAAAGTCCGACTGCAGCTACCATCTTGTGGACACAGACGGTACTGAGCGGCGAAGCGGACGATTCAAACTTCAAGTACAGCCTCCATGATTAAATACATGTTTGAAATAGTAGAGACGTGCCCTTGCACGTATCAATTAACATACGTAATATAGATGATTGCTTTCTGTGGAGTATAGCGAGGTTTCTGCAACCCTGTCAAGACGGTCATTGTGATTTACCAGGGAAGTACAAAGATGTGTTTAACCACTTAAAACGAACTCTAAATCTTTCGGGCATATCATTCCAATGCCGTTAGGTAAAATTCATTTATTTGAGAATTATAATCCTGATTTCTCATTTATTGTGTACGGTGTAGAGGGATCGAATATTGTGGGTCCCTTGTATGCCACAAAACGACAGAAACAGCATCATATTCATCTGTTGTTTCCGTCTGATGGTGATAAAAACCATTATTGTAGGATAAAGAATTTAGGAAAACTGGTAAGCAGCCAAGTATCCAAACATGAACATGCATTACATAATTGTGATCGCTGTTTACAGTATTTTTGTCGCTCAAAGAAACATTGCAAAGCCTAATTTGAATTCTTTGAAAATTATTGATAATGATTTAGTGACTATTGAATTAACCAAAACTAAAGTGGTGACGAATAAACCCATTTATTTAGGACAAGTAATTTTAGATAATTCAAAATTGCATTTGTATCATAGCCTCCGTGGCTTAGGCGGCAGCACGCCGGCCTCTCACCGCTGAGTTAATCACTGTCTGTCGCATAAATAATTTGTTGCATCATGTTTCTCAATTTTTAAGCGTGAAAGTGAAAAGGCTTGGGGTTGCATCATGCGTTGAAAATAAATTTTGAACTGCCATGTGAATTTATACTGATTAAAAATATCATTGAGTAAAGACTAAATTTCAATCTTTGTACAGAAATGGAGGAATTACCGATAGTCGATAATTTGGAATCTTGGTGTGAGGAAAAGGGTCTCAAAGCTCAAATCAATAAATCTGATACGTTGCAAGAGGAGCCTAGTGGCTTTGCTCTAGAGAGAATTCACCATTTACAAATTAATATTTGAAAATACAACCCGTTGAATGCAGGGAGTAGCTATATTCCAACACCGAGGCCAATTGCTTCGAAGAAAGCCATCATTAACATACGTAATATAGATGATTGCTTTCTGTGGAGTATAGCGAGGTTTCTGCAACCCTGTCAAGACGGTCATTGTGATTTACCAGGGAAGTACAAAGATGTGTTTAACCACTTAAAACGAACTCTAAATCTTTCGGGCATATCATTCCAATGCCGTTAGGTAAAATTCATGTATTTGAGAATTATAATCCTGATTTCTCATTTATTGTGTACGGTGTAGAGGGATCGAATATTGTGGGTCCCTTGTATGCCACAAAACGACAGAAACAGCATCATATTCATCTGTTGTTTCCGTCTGATGGGGATAAAAACCATTATTGTAGGATAAAGAATTTAGGAAAACTGGTAAGCAGCCAAGTATCCAAACATGAACATGCATTACATAATTGTGATCGCTGTTTACAGTATTTTTGTCGCTCAAAGAAACATTGCAAAGCCTAGTTTGAATTCTTTGAAAATTATTGATAATGATTTAGTGACTATGGAATTAACCAAACTAAAGTGGTGATGAATAAACCCATTTATTTAGGACAAGTAATTTTAGATAATTCAAAATTGCATATGTATCATAGCCTCCGTGGCTTAGGCGGCAGCACGCCGGCCTCTCACCGCTGAGTCCGTGGTTCAAATCCCGATCACTCCATGTGAGATCTGTGCTGGACAAAACGGAGGCAGACAGGTTTTTCTCCGGGTACTCCGGTTTTCCCTGGCAAAATTTCATTCCAGAAATCTCTCCACTATCATTTCATTTCATCTGTCATTCATTTAATCATTGCCCCAGAGGAGTGCGTCAGGCCTCGGCAGCCGGCACAGTTCATATCCTCGCCGCTAGATGGGGGCTTCATTCATTCCATTCCTGACCCTGTCGGAGACTGGAAGCAGGCTGTGGAATTTTTTTCATTTTCCAAATTGCATATGTATCAATTTCACTATTGCTTTGCAAAGCAGCGATTTGTCAGCATGTCTTTGCTATATTCAGACACGGATAGCTTTACTTATCATATCCGTGATTGTAACCCGTACGTCGTCATAAATCCAAATACTAAAAGGTTTGTCACTTCGTCCTTTAGTAAGGAGAATGTGTTTCATATTCCCATTCTGAACAAATTGGTAATTGGGTTAATGAAAGGTGAATGATTAGACACCATCACGACAAAGTTTGTCGGTTTGGCTCCCAAGATGTTCAGTTTTTAGACAGTTGGATCAAACTCAATCCATGCGAGCCAAAGGAATTAGCCAACTTGTGCTTAAATGTCTGTGCGTGGACGTTTATTTGCATGTCCTTCAGACCCACGCACCAATGTTACATAATCAGTATCGTTTTCTTTCAAAAAATAATGATTTATTTTTATTAAAACAGCGAAAGCAAAGCTAGATTTGTTGGATGACAAGCAGCAATATGGTGAGGATATGCTCACAATTATGCCCTTTGGTTACAACAAGTAATTGTTGTTATTGATGTTGTACAACACGACGAGCGTTTGGTTTTGTTGGTATATGGCGTGTGATGCCATCTTGGGTTTTGGATAAAAAGAAAAATTGTAGCGTATCATATATATATTTTTAACATGGTTGCTTGGTGTGTGCATGTGTTTCTGCTCGAATGGATGTGTAAATGGGTGTAAATAGATGTAAATAGTTGTAAAAAACTGTGTGTATATCTAATTCTATTTGCCTGTTGACTGATAAACAGAGAAATGCCATGACCTTTTGCATTGCTCACGGGGCACAGTATAGAGTAAACATGTTGGCTTTTAGGTTAGGGAACACAAGTATCCACCATCTAAAAACCGAGGAAATCACCCACCCTCACTATTAATGCAGCTTATTGGCCTCAATATTTTTGTGGCTTGATAGGTCTTACTATTTTGTGGCTTAATAGGCCTCACTATTTTGTGGCTTAATAGGCCTCATGTTAGAGCAAGTGACCATCCGCTCTCGCTATTCATGCAATTTAGTAGGCCTCATCTCCTGTGGGGATTTGCCAGTTACCTCCATCGGTGCGTCCCCATGGGAATTGGGGGAAGTTCGCCAGCTGTGCAGCCAGCATAGCTGGAGGGTAGGGGGGAAGTAAAAGCCCCGCCGTAAAAAAAACTGGACTGGCCCTCCAGGTTGGGGGTTGAGTGTGGGGCTAACAACCTCACCTTTTAGGAAAACAACTTGTTACGAAACCTAATACGAGCCTCGGAACTTAAACGTATCTATGACGACGACATCAGCGAGAAAAAGGACACGATTTAAATATGGCTACATGGAACATAAGAACACTTTACAGAGCAGGTGCCCTATCAAACTTAATGTCAGAATTAAAGAAGTACAGAATAGATATTATCGCATTAGAGGAAATGCGATGGAAGGGATCTGATACCCTCAGAACCAGAGAAAACACTTTGTTCTATAGCGATAACACAACCTTTACGCTAGGAACGGCATTTGCAGTGCGTAGTGACTTGTTAGGTGCAGTTATGACTTTAAGGATGTTGGCGAAAGAATGTGTACTGTACGGATTAAAGCAAGATTTTTTAACATCACACTCATCTGTACGCATGCCCCCACTGAGGAAACAGAAGATGCAATAAAGGACGCATTTTATGACCAACTGGAAGCAGTATACGATGTAGGTCCACAGCATGATATGAAGTTCATTATGGGAGACATGGACGCAAAAATTATAGAGGAATGTGTTTACAGACCAACAATTTGAAAAGAAAGCTTACATTTGGAATCAAATGTGAATGGTATACGGGTAATTGACTTTGCTGTAAGTAAAGGTATGTCAGTGGTCAGTATAGTCTTTCCTCACAATAAAATACATAAGGCCATATGGAGATCACCAGATGGAAAGACGCATAATCAGATTGATCACATAATTGAGGACGTCCAACATGCATCAGATGTTATGGACGTACGAAGCTATATAGGAGCTGACGCTGACTCAGACCATTTTCTAGGCAGAATGAAGTATCGACAGCGAATATCACGAATTCAGTCACGGAAAATAACGCGAGTACAAAAGTTTGATCGCAGGAAGCTGAACTACGTGGAAATGAGAGATGAATATAGTAGAAAGGTACAACAATGTTTGAGAAAGGAAGCATCAACAAGTGATGGCGAGATAGGGATAGAGGAATCGTGGGCACATGTGAAATCGGCTATTAAACAAGCAACAGAAGAAACCCAAGGATACAGAAGACAAGAACGAAGAGAAGCATGGTTCGAAGAAGAATGTAAAGAAGCGGTTGATGCCAGGAACAAGGTAAGACAAAGAATGTTGAGGAGGCAACCGAGGATGAATTCAGCAGAATTTTGAAGAGCTAGGACAATAGCATCTCACAGGTGCAGGCGTAAAAAGAGAGAGTGGGAACGGAGGAAAGTAATGGAAAGTAATGGCTAAACGAAATGAGATGAGGGAAATGTATTGAGCCCGCCTGAGCTCAAGGCTCGGTGATATTTATGAGAATGATGAAGAACATGCCATGACTTGTCACTGAACGCGCCCTGAAGCAGCGTGCGGCATGCGATAAAATTGGATGATGTCTTGACTCTGGACACTCGTTTTTATTTTTTTCTGTGCACCATCTATTACATTTATTGCTGCTAAAAGTCTCAGATCATTCCATGAAGTAACCCTGCATAAATGAGACATTTTTATGTTTACATATTTTTATTTTACGCTAAAAAGGTATTAACACCGCAGATTGACGGGAGGAAGAAGAATATCAACGACTCATGTGCCTGTCCGCACACTGCAAGTGAGTTCGATGTTCGTTGACTACCTGTTGAGAAGCCGTCGTAGCTTGACGTGCCAGTGCTGTCCGTCCTAGAGACGACGAAAATTTGTTTATCAACCCAAGGGGTGTGAATCGACAATCGTCAAAGTGAAAAGTATATTTTTGCACAAGTGTGCAGTGTTACGAGCCGAATAGTATATTTATTTCTGTGAAAAGTGATTATTTCCGTCTGCAGGGCGATGCCCACGTTATTCCGTCCACGAGGCGATGGTGAATCTACGAATCTCATCAGTGTATTACAAGTGAATTTAATTTGTGAATACAAATCCAACTATATAATTATTCACCTAGTGCACGTGTGAAAGAGCAGGATCTTTCATTGAATTTTTATGAATATTTTTTGTCGTTCAGGAACACCACATTTCATCCTGTGGGCCACATAAAAACAAAGTCCACGAGGTGCCTGAAATACAGCCTAGTTATTACAATTCACAAACCAACCATGTGCGAACATGCACGAAATGTTAATCATATTTTTCGATTCACTTTGCAACTGATTTTAGTGCCAGATTACTGTGATTTTCTCTGATAAAAATACCACTAGAATCAGAAATTGCCGATACCACTTGTCGAGTATGATCAGTGGAGCAGACAGTGAAGGCCATTTTCTTATCAGTCTGCAAATTAGAGCCAGTGAATACATTCTCATACTGTGCTAAAGCAAATAGATTCTGTGAAACACGTGTGAATTTGATCACGATGCTATATCATAACGCCGACCACGTGTACATGATGATTACCTCAGTGAAATCCGTTAGTGTTATGGAGTAAAACCCCCATCAAGTGAGAGGAATATCTAAGAAGAGACGACTACATCATGGCAGGAGATCTGACCATCAACTTTGTGGGACATGGAGCCCAGGTGTCCATAAACCCAGCAGCTGACCACGAGGAGGAGATCTTGTTCGTGACACCAATAGCAGAAGCAGGAGACTGGAACGAGAGAGACTCAATGCCCGGAGTCCATTCTGAAAAATTATTGCCACCCATCCAGGTCTCTGAAACACCTTGATTACCTTGGATTTACCATAAGGTGACTGCAATATGAGTCCACAATTTCTCTTTCTTGTACGGGTTGATCTGTGGTAGAGTAGTCAGTAGAAATTAACCGAAATCCTGACGACCAGCTATGTAGGAATTATAGTTATAACTGTTATCTTTCGTTACAGTGAGTTAGTCACCTTGTTCCTATGGTGCATTCCGGAGGTGTTCGCAGGACGTTATGTCCTATGTTTTGCTGATAGACATGACCACAAACCACTTGAGTTTGGTTTGGTCGACCCTTCATGTGCGCCAAGTTAGTTTTGGAGGATGGACAACCATCATTCTGTCATTTTATTGTGACCCCTTTTCACGACACTTCCATTGACGGCACTGTTTTAGGTTGTGTCTTATTTATGGCCGTATCAGTTAATGACCAACCGCAGTCATTACCCATTATTCATGTTATTATGTTTTACTGTTTACGTGAGCTCAGAAACCACATGTGTTCAAGTCAGAACAAAGTGGGGAATTGTAGTAAATATGCTACTTAAGCCTTGAAACCCAGATACCTTTCGTATCGTTTCCGACATCCTGGCAGCTTTTAGGATTGCCAAATGTCATTATGTTTTGTTTAGTGTCAAGTCTTAGACACACGAACATTTTGTGAATTCAGAATGTAAATATGAGTGAAGCGACATAGCTTTAGTCATCTCCAAAGCACTCCACTAGTAGTGGTATGTCTTTGAAATCTGTTTTTTTGGAAGTTTTGTAACATAGTATATGATTGTACTCCATATTTTTGCCTGGTAAAGATGCCACGAACCATTTACAGTTATTTCTAATGATTAGTGAACCAGCGTAATTCACATTTGAACTTATTTTGAGTGAATTAACGCCTGTTAAATGTAATCCGTCGCTAGACGCGACCACATATGAGTAGTGTGTTAGACACACCAGTGTTAACGGCTTTTACCAAGCAATGGGTCCGTCCCGCTCTCAGCGAGACACTGCTGTACTCTTTGACGAGATGCGCATGCGTACTCAGGTATTTTACCGTTTGGAAGGTATGACTATTTCTAGGTCAAGGCTATTGAGTGTTATGTTGTAGTCAGATGTTTTGCTTACGTCATTGGACGAGCCTGTAACTTTTTGCTTCAGTAAGCGAGCTGTTTGAGCACTATTTGAGAGTGCATGATTTTGGAAGGAAGCCGCTATCTATTATTTAAAGGTGATTTTGACACCCTGTTGAAGGCTTTCCATGTTAAATTTGAGTGCCCGTGACGCACTGTCGTACAGGGAATAGACCTGCGACCACTTTATTCCAGGATTAGCCTGACGCCTGATAGGAGAACTGTGCGCCCCTACAGTATTTGTTGCAACCGAGTCTTGTCATCTCGTGTTATTGTGTTTCCGGCCAGATTTGAGCCGAGGTTGTTTAGTGTTGTTCTTTTAGTAGACTTCACGCCGTTAAGCCGAAGTGTCCACTTAGAATCACCACCATTCGTCATAAATCTACGACAACTTAAACCGTGCTTCTAATAATAATAACAACTAATTATTATAAATAATATCCTAATAATGACTGTGAATTAAACATGAATTACAATTAATCGCTCGCTGGCCAATTCTGTGGATGTGCCACATTTCCAACGGGAGATGACTGGTAGACTTTTTATACACTATTTTGGGGACGACGGAGCTCGTTCGGACCATAAGTTTTCAACTGGTGGCACACGACGCTCATGCGACATAAGACATGATTGTAATCGCGCCGTTGCCAGAAAAATTACATTGGTAGACGACCCAAGGATACAAACAGTATTCTTGCGAGTACGCAGGCTATTAATAAGAAACATTGTGAGTGCTGTGTTCCAATTATTTACTGAGTGTAACATTGTATAGCCACCCATTGTACCTGTAGCCAGTATGAAGTGCTTATTTTTTTTACTGGTTGTCACATAGCTTTTGTTATATTTGTTTGCTTGTTATGGCAGTCAGTCGCTGTAAAATTTTGTTGAATGTTAGGAATTAGAGAGATTCATTAATTCTTTAAATGTAAATTTGGGAGTGGTACCATCGTAAATACGTTTGCTTGATTGTTGTTAAATTAACCTCTTTTCATAAGTAACCCGTTTCATCTGTGTAGGGTGTACTTTTCGTGCCACTACCCTAGCTTTGCTATTTTTGCTTTCTTGTAATTAGATCTTTCGCGAGGGTTTTAAACTTCAATCAGTGTAGGATTCTTGACCCTTTATTTTCTTTTTTTATTAGCTTGCGGGATTTGCCCGAAACAAACCCTCCTAACTAGGCTAGGTGTATGTTATCTTTTAATACATTTTACCCGATTTTACATAAGTCTGGATGTAATTATTTTGGAGTTTAAGTGTTTCTGCGGTGTACATATTGGGCCATTCTTGTCACTTACTTTGTCTGCCCAGATCGCCCCGGGATGATGCGTTTTCGTGCGCACTGACCTATAAGAAGTATATCCCATCCTCTTCGGCATTATGTGTTCGGACGATGAGTTGTGCGGGAAGTAATTTCGGTTAGTGGCAACCCTAGCAGCTCGTCTGACGGGCTCAGTATGGACTAATAAAAGAAGAAAAACGAGGATTTCAGGGAAGAACCACAATGATACGAGATATAAATGGCAGTTTATTAGCTGTTGCAAATGCGCTATTGGACAGATGGGCAAATCACTTTGAGCAGATGCTGAATCGGGATAGTGAGAGTAGCACACCGATAGATAGTGATAGCATGCCAGTAAACAATATCGAAGTATCAGAGCCAAGCGAATCGGAAGTGGAAAAAGCCATTAAAAACTTAAAAAACTATAAGCCACCAGGTGAAGATTTAATAAATGCAGAACTATTTAAATATGGTGGGAATAGTTCGAAGCTCGAAGTTTACAATATTGTATGCAAGATATGGCAACATGAGAAAATACCTGTGGAGTGGGAGATGGCATTAATATGCCCAATTCACAAAAAGGGGTCGAAAACTGACTGTGCGCATTATAGAGGTATCTGCCTGTTAAATGTGGCATACAACATATTAAAGAATGTGATAAATAAAAGACTCGAACCCTTTGCTGAATGTGTGTTGGGGGACTATCAGTGTGGATTTGGGAGTGTGATATCTACAACTGGCCAAATCTCTACCATCAGAAGTATAATGGAAAAATTTTATGAATATCATATCCCAGTTCATCAGTTATTTGTGGATTATCAAGAAGCATATGACAGCATTGAAAGACCATACCTCATAGAATCCATGCACCTAATAGGAGTACATGCGTAGCTTGTGCGGCTGGTTGAAATGACACTGAAACAAACGCGAGGGAAAGTATCGTTGTCAGGAGAAAAATCTCGGGATTTTAAAGTGACTCGTGGTTTGAGACAAGGCGACGCTCTTTAACATTACGCTAGAACGATTAATACGGAAGATAGAAATCAATCCAGATGGAACACTGTTTAACAGAACAATGCAATATATTGCATATGCTGACGATGTGGATATTTTGAGCAGAATTGAGACGAGGCTTACGGAAGTGTTGAGAGAATTAGAAGATGAATCATTCAAAGCAGGGTTGTGCATTAATAAGGTCAAAACAAAGTATATGGTAATGAATAGAACATAAAGAAATACAGGAGGAGATCAGGTAAAAATGGGAAGATATAGTTTTGAAAGGGTTGCATCCTTTAAGTATTTAGGTTCAGACTTGACAGAAAAAACGAGACGCATTTGGAAATAAAATAAATAATTAAGGCAGGCAACAAGGCTTATTACAGCTTGCAGCATCTTCTGAAATCTCGGCTGATCAGCAGAAGGAGCAAGAAACGCATATATAGGACGGTGTTACGACCCATTGTAATGTACGCATCTGAGACATGGGCAATGACAAGACGTGATGAGATCCTTCTAGACACCTAGGAGAGGAAAATATCACGTCATGTATATGGTCCTGTGCAGGAAGAAGATGGATGGCGTATTAGGACGAATACCGAGGAATACGAGACGTATGATGAGCCTAGTGTTTTGACGGAGATCAAGAGAGCAAGACTTAGTTGGCTGGGACACATCACACGTATGCCGGCTGAAAGAACTGTAAAGAACGTATATTGCCAGAAACCAGAGGGACGTCGCCTGCCTGGATGTCCAAGGAAAAGATGGCTTGACGACGTGGAGGAAGATCTCCGGCAGATGGGTGTGAGAGGCTGGCGCCGTCGTGCCCGGGACCGGAACGTGTGGAAGAGGATCATTGAGGCGGCCAAGGCTCTACATGGGCGGTAGTGCCTTTTGGTAAGGTAATAGGCCTCATGCAAGAACAAAAATCTATTGCCCTTACTGTTGACACCACTTTGTTGGCTTGTCACTTTCCTATTTTTTTGTTACGGGTGGTGCTGTACTTGAGAACACCACCAGTCGTGTATCTCATGGGAATTTTTTTAAACCCGATTCATGTTATAATGTTTGCCTACACGTAAAGCCAACAGACAGAATGCCATTTATTTACTAGTGTTAGTGTTCCTAAGTGTTTTCTTATTTTATTTTTGCTGTTGAGTTAGGGGACAGACAGTGAATGTATATAGTTTTTCACCTAGTAAACATAAATTACCACTTTACTGATTCAATGATGGCCCATGATGAAGACGCGTTTATGGTTACTTAACATACTACGACTAATAAATATTCCACTATGGTGTACCATAATCCAAAACGAGTGGCTTATCCTTCGGAATATAAAAATACCAATGTACGGATTGATACCAGTTTTAACGACAGCATCATTCAACATGATGATGATGACATGATCTATGACCCAGGCCATCATTATTGCAAATCCTGTATGCTAAATTTTGTTTTTCATAATAATTTATCCACACTAGTCATTCAGAAAGCGTGGAATGGATTGACAATGAAACAAGTCATTGTTTAATTAGCAGAAGAAGATTAATTAGGGAATTTTGGTGTACGCTATGTACAAAACCTCTGTTCAATGTTTATTTCCCGATAATCTCACATGTTTTATTTTCATTTTTTACAAATTTCCTCCTGAGGAACGAATGACCTCTTATCGGCAACAAGCGTTTCGTCAACTCTCTCTGACTTTAACTATCAATCAATATTCGCCTCATAGAATGAGATCTGTTACAAACTAACAACTAGTCATGCTTAATGTTTTTATTGTCCTCGGTTTAGCATACTCGACTTTTAGAAAACACTTGGTAAATTTGTTTTGTTTGTTTTAGTTTACTGTATACTCATGTTTACGGTTAAACTTGTTAAATTTGTGTTTTTTATCTGTCTCTGATATAGACATGGTTATTAAAATGCAACGTGTTAACTTTGCCTTCATGGGCTTCCAACAGCATGCAGATCTTGCTTATAGTACCTGTTTGATAGTATTTTTTTATTTTTATTTAACAGTATGCAGTGTGCCTTTGCACGTCAACAGGACCATCGTATACAACTGGTCCTACAGGGGGATCATATGCTAATTTCCATTCAGGACAGAGGCATATATTTACCTCCAATGAATCTTGAAGATGACCCGCACTTAATTTTGATAAAATATCTACATTTAAATAATTTTCAAATTCACGTTTTGGCTGAAAACCAACAAAATTAATGTCAACTCTGTGACGTAGGCTACACACTGTGGAACGATGATTTGTTTGTTTTACACATGTTCTACCGAAAGGTCATGCAGTGGTCATGTCAGCATTGCCCACAAGCCTACGTTTTTGTCAACATGACAGGTAGACTGTTGCCGCAAATCATTGAAGCTCCCATGAAACAAAATCATAAAAATAATAATATGTTTACATAGGTCATACTCATCATTATTGACACGTGGAAGGCCAGCGTGGATGGGCCAACTTACCATATTTAGAGGTCCGCATCGCTTCCACAGCAAAATCACCTCCAGAAGACATGCCCCAACAGAAAAACACCAAAAGGGGTGGAAGGAAAGTGGAGAAGGGGAACGCACAGGCTATTCTACAGACACCCCCCCAATAACCAACAGAACTGCTGCCGACGAAATAATGCCACAACAGTTGCTTAAAAATTTCAATAAAAATAAAAATTTAATGTTAAAGTTAAAAGAGCACCTCCACCAGAAAACAGAACATGTATCAGCCAGCATTAAATTACAAAAATAGGCAAGAGACGGCTTAACATGCTTGCTTGCAAGGCAAACAAAAAGAAAAGAATTAAATTAAAATTAAATGTTAAAGCCCAAAGATAAAAATAAAATTACAGGCATAATTAAATGAGAACGGGCTTGATAATTTAGTAGGACGCAATACCGACCGGACATGCAGAGACCAAGGCCATGATGCAAAACAAGAAATTTAAAATTAAATTAATAAAATAAAATTGGATCAGAAAATAAATCCATAATTTGCATGACGGAGAAAAAACACAGGAACATTTACCAAAAACACAAAGTTAAACCAACAAAGTTAATAAAAAACATATTAAGCTAACACCACAACACGTTTGAGTTTGCCGCTTGACGCCAAGAGACTGCCCTCCAAGACCAGAATGCATTCTGGCAAAACAAAAACAAACATGGCCACGAAACAGATGACTGCATGTCTAGCCGAATTACGGTAAACAATTACCTTTTAAAATTGAAGCTCCGCCAGAGAGAAATGACAATAAAAGAGAAAAAACCTTTTATCAATAATACGCACACACAAAGAAACAGAAAAAGGAAGCCACGGATCAAACACCAAAAAAAAACTAAAGACCAAAATATAGGCCAACCTCTGACCTACGAGAAGAAAGTGAATTACGCAATTAAAGGAAAATACCCCTAGAGAGCATTAAATAAATAAATAAATAAGTTAAAAAAACTAGAAACATGTCCCCAGAAATTACAAACAAATTTTCACCTAATTAGGGAATACAATTAGGCCATGACGCCAGATAAAAAATGAATAATAAAACATACTCGTGAATGCATACAAATAAAATTAAAAAAAGAACCTTTTAACATACCTTAAATAATCCTTTTTCCAGAGGCACTAAAGATAAAACAAACATAACACTAATAAATAATTTTAAATAATGAAAACTGCCCACATGGCTCCGGCTGGCACATGCAACCACGGACACCAAACATCTACAAGTTTTCTCCATTCCGGCGAAAATAAATTGCAGACCTTGCTTCAGGGGTGACGATTTCACTTCCTACCCACTGCGGTTCACATATTTAGTAATTTAATACCATTTCTTGGTGAGGCGAGGGCCACTGGCCCCCGCCTCAATAGACAATCAAATTCACGACCACTCAGTCCAATACCGTATATCAAGTCACAGATGACAACAACATGGCGCCGACAAGGAAGCCAGGTGCGCTGCATGCTAGATATTTGGAAAATGTCCAATCACAGATTGACACATCAAGCAACAATGTTATTATTAAGTAATTAATTTGGCGGTATCAAGAATACACAGTCCTTTGTTTCATGACGTAGAATAATAAATAGCCTTCAAAAATGACACGAATAGGATTAGTTTATAAGGCACAACCAACACACTCTAGTGGTGAAGAAGGAACCACGTCAAGAAACCCCGAAGTCCGACAGCAGCTGCCATCTCGTGTTCACAAACGGAACCAAGCGACCAGGCGGTCGTTTCAAAATGTCATGAATTCACATACAGGGAAGATACATGTTTGAAAACGTTGGGACGGGCTCTTGCACGTAACAGTCTCCCTACCTTAAGTGTGAACACCGTTCACGAATATGCCTAGGCATAGGCAGTACTCCAAAACTCGTCGATTCACCAAGCATGTTTCCAGAAGATAATGTTCACCAGTTAACTCCAATTGATGGACGAAACCGCATCGTTTTGGCTAGGAAGAGTGCAGGGTCAGATTATCAGTGAAGGGATAATTGATCACCTCGCAAACCACTTAGTTAACAGCTTCACTGTGTTCATAAGTCTTCAGAAACGCAGAACACCAGCACCAGCAGTGCTTTCATAGTCCGAGACACGTTAGGTAAATTTTCAGTAAGTCCAATGTAGTTCGCCTAAGACGAAGTAGGTGGAAGCAATGTGCCAGATATCATTCGACGCGTGGCCAGCCATTTACAAAACAGAAGTTAGTCTAATTTCAAAAAGTTTACAGAAATTACAATTTCTTGCTACATTTTACAAAAGAGAAACAAAGTTGAATTTAAATGAAGGAAATATTTCTGACCATGCCCTAGATCCGTGCTTACAAAATTTCATTAACAAGTTTACCTTTTTACAGACTAGAAGTACCTTTCAAGATTACATGAGTTAAACGACTATACATTTAGAAGGAACTACGGTAGAGGAATGACCACTTAAATTCCCAAGGAATCATGTATATAAATATTACCACGAGTTATGTCTCCCACCGAGTCCAACTTACCATGCTAGCATCTTTTATGAAAACATCAAAATTTAGTTTCAATTTTACAATATACCATAAAAATGGGAATTACCCAACAGTTACAGTTTGTATCCCAGCAGAGTTTTCATATCAAGTTCAAAATTCCAGAAGGAACAGAAGCCTGAAGGCCTCAATGAAGGTTAGGGATACTCTACATTATACAAAATCAGTTTACAAAATTTATGGTAGCATTTCCTCATTAGAAACGTCTCCACCTCGCTTAATGTGCGACAGATGCACTCTGGAAATTTTGTTGGCCTTAGGGTTACTAATAAGCAGAGTAACGGGAGTCAGGAATGCCTCTACATAACAGGGGCCCTTAAAACGAGGGGTCAAATAGATTACTGACGCCCTTGGGCTCGAAATTGCGAACGTACACATCACCTATTTCCAAATCAGTTGGCTTGCGACAGGCATTGTGTCGCTTGGCAAGTTGGTCATGTGATACCTTAATATTCTCTCTAGCCTTGTCGAATTTCGCCCTCATATCCTCGAGCGTGAAACTGTCTGGAAGGAGATCGTGCAGGTTCCACAGCTTGGACAACGGAGAATTAGCCATAAAGGAAAACATTAACGAAAAAGGGGTGGCTTGCGTGCTCTCATGCACGGCGGTGTTGAAAGCAAATTTGAGCCAATGCAAATTAGAATCCCACTTGGAATGGTCGTCGTGGTGGAAAGCAATCAGAGCAGAACGGAGATTACGAATGACTCGCTCAGCGAGAGACGGGTTAGGAAAATAGGGAGTGGTGGTTACATGAGAAATAGCATAATCAAACAAGAATTGACGGAACTGATGAGATACAAAGCACTTGGCATTATCTGACACCAGGTACTGACATGGCCCAAAAGATGAAAAGATGGAATTAAGACACTTTATGACGGAACTGGTCGTAGCCTGTCTGGTGGGGAAAATCCAACTAAACCGGGTGAAACCGTCAGAGCAAACAAGCGCAAATTGGTTTCCCCGACCAGAGCGAAGGAACGGCCCAACATGGTCGATAAAAAGCCTCTCCATGGGTCTAGATGCCGGTTCAGATGACAACAGGCAAACCTTATTAGAAACCGGAGGTTTGCTAATACTACATGCAGCACAATTTCTAATGAGCCTCCTGATGTCGCCATCCATACTTTGCCAAATGAAAAACTGTCTGATTTTAGCTCGGGTCTTGAATACTCCTAGGTGGCCACCAATAGGAGATTCGTGATAGTAACGAAAGATTTCCGGAATGAGGACCGACGGGAGCACAATTTTAGGTAGACGGTCATGACGAGACGAACAGCACAATACACCATCCTTTAGAGAGTAGGGCTTGATTACTTCACCAGAATTTATTCGGTCAATTAGGCTAGATAAGGAGGGATCTTCTTTCTGGAATCGTCTCACATTTTCAAAAAGCACAGGGGAATTGCTAAGAATGACATTGACATAATTTACAGGTGATACAAGGTTTACGGGTTCACATCCGAATATCCTCTTCGTCTGTTTCCTCATACATGCGGCTTAATGAATCAGCTACCGCATTTTCGGACCCACGAATATGGTGGACAGTGAACTGGAATGACAGAATCCTAGTTGCCCATCTGGCAATCCTACCAGTTTTACGGGGTTTCCCTAAGACCCAGCTCAAGGCTTGGTTATTGGTCTCAAGGAGAAACATAGATTGCTCAAGATACATACGGAATTTTTCCAGGGCGAACAACACTGCTAAACCCTCAAGTTCGTATATGGAATACTTCCTCTCTGCGTCCGTTAAGGTACGAGAAGCGTATGCAATGGGTTGCCTACCCAGATCAGACTCTTGCAGTAGGACACAACCAACACCACGACCAGACGCATCAGTCTGCACAATGAACTGCTTCCCAAAATCCGGAATGGCTAACACAGGGGCGTTTGAGAGCGCAAGCTTAAGATCTTCGAAGGCTGCCTGCTGAGAGGGACCCCACTCAAACTTCACAGTCTTTTTGCGCGAATTGATTTAGAGGAGCTGCACGGTCGGCAAAGTTACTGATGAACTAACGAAAGAAGTTCACCATACCAATATAACGAGCAACACCCTTGGCGTTCTTGGGTGGTTTAAAATCTCTGATGGCCTGAGTACGAGATTGGTCCACGGAGATACCAGATTCGGAAACAATATGTCCCAAGAAGGAAATTTTGGGCTTGGCAAAGGAAACCTTGGACAATTTGACGGTAAGGCCAGCGTCACGCAATCGATCAAGTACAACCTTCAGATGATCAACGTGTTCCTCGAAGGACTCAGAATAGATCACCACATCGTCAAGGTAGTGGTACACAAACTTGAATTTAATTTCTGAAAACACCTTGTCCAGAAGACTGCTCAACACAGCGGCTCCGGTGGATAGGCCAAACGGGACACGGGCATACTCAAACAGGTTCCAGTCAGTGGAAAAAGCAGTAACATGCCTGGATTCAGGAGAGAGGGGAATTTGGAAGTAAGAAGAATTTAGATCGAGGATCGTAAACACCTTCGCGTTGCGAAACCAACTAAAACAAGTATGAATGTCTGGCAAAGGGATGGATTGCAAAACAACTTTTTGATTTAGAGCCCTATAGTCGACCACCGGCCGAAAACCACCGTTAGGTTTTGGCACAAGGAATACAGGGGATGAGTAGGCAGAGATAGAAGGTTGGATTACACCTTCTTCCAACATCTTATCGATAATCTTCCAAAGTTCAGCCATCTTGGGCAGGGCAAGTCGATACGGGCTGGAACGCACCGGCACAGAATCGGTCAGCTCAATCTTGTATTCCATCAAATGGGTTACACCCAACTTGTCCGTAAATACATCACTATACTCCTGACATAACCCCTTAATGGCATCCTTTTGAAGACTCGTTAAATTTTCCAGATCGAGATCCTCAATAGTCATAGGTTCACTAACAGAATTGACAGCAGGAGAAGATAAAACCGGGTTGAACGATAACTTACTTTGCGGATTAAACTTAAACCATAAGTTGCGAGCACCAAAATCAAGAAGCATACCAACGTGTGACATGAAATTAGCTCCAATGACCACAGAACAAGAAAGATTTCTGGCAACAAAAAATTTTAACTTCCAAGAAAAATTTAGAATATGAATTTTGACTGTCATACTACCCAAAATATTTAAGTTTGAACAATTTGCCGAAATAAAAGATTCATTGTTAGGCTCTAACTCAGGAAATTTGCAAACACTCTTCATAGATAAAAACCAGTCCTCGCTTATAAAGGATGCGACACTACCAGAATCAAGCAATCCAGAAACGGGCTCGTCATTAACACAAATTTCAATAAACGGGGATATTCCTTTAGCCACAGGAGAAATTCCAAAATCATTACTCACTCTAGAACGATTACAATTAGATGACGAGGACACCCGCACCACAGGTTTCACATTATGTTTAGAATTAGGCTGACTTGCCACGACATTGCTCACCGACAGGTTAGGTAGGTCAGCGACATAAGCAGAATTAGCACGTGAAGATTTAGTTTTCAACAAGTTATCAAGATTTTCATTAGTAGGGCGACCAGAAACTTCACAGGGTTTTCCCAAATTCACATGCACAGAAATATCCTTAGAAGTAACATCCGAATTGGTCTCCACAATATTTCGTCATTGGCGATACACAACCTGGTTACTCGGACACACCTTCTTAACATGTCCCACGCCACCACACGTGTGGCACTTAATATTTGGTCTTGGGTGGAACATAACCTTAGGCGGGGGACGAGCCATCAAGGAAGGAGGGGGACGAAACATCAAGGAAGGAGGAGGAACATTAGGAACACGAAGGGAATCTGCATGTTTCACAGCCATAGCCTCTATAACGACCTGTTTCAGCTCGACAAATGACGAAGGCCTGGTACACATAGTCAAGTAGGACCTACATTGAGGCGAAAACCCATTTACAATCGATGACACCAACTTTCGTTCAGTTAAAGGGGATGCAAATACCTGGGCATACACCTTGATGTCACTGACATAGTCGCTAAGGGACTCGTCCAACCTTTGGACACGATATAAAAACCTTTGCTCGAGAGCACTAAGGGCACTCGCAGGGACAAAAAACCACAACACTTCCCTAATGAACATGGCTAAGGACATGCGGACGTGGATAGCTTCAATTAGCTTATCGCGCAGCATACCGGATGCAACAGGATACAAAAGTTGAAAAATCTGAATTTCCGACATCCCAAAAATCGAGGCATGGTTACCCAATTCGACCACTTGTTTTAAAAATAGGACCACTTGGGTAACGTCATCTAGGTTGAAACTCTTTAACTTAGTTAAGGAACTAGAAATAGGGTGAGGAATCGACCCATAATTAACGATAGGCGAGTATGTAGCATTTGGAAAAGAGACATTGTTACCAGGGTA
The DNA here is from genome assembly GCA_946902985.2 of Meconema thalassinum. Classification (NCBI taxonomy): domain Eukaryota; kingdom Metazoa; phylum Arthropoda; class Insecta; order Orthoptera; family Tettigoniidae; genus Meconema; species Meconema thalassinum. The sequence goes on from OX336389.2 coordinate 722,106,153, forward strand.
GCCCGCTCGCACACCCTCTACAGGAGACAAAATATTTACATTGCTAGAGAAAGAACTGGGATGCAACGGGTCGGCAGGACCCAGGAAATCATTAGGTGACCTAACATGAGAAGAATGACCGTATGCAGGGTTAAGTTGTGTGGACGAGCCAGAGCCAAACAATAGAGGGGCAGGCAAACCACTACTAGAAATCGATCCCAAAACCTCAGCCCTAGTAAACAGAGGTGATTCACGTTCAACCCCAGAAGAACTCTCCAAATTCACAAGGTTATCTCTTAAGTCAATTAAATCGAAAACACTATTATTGTCGGCCATTTTAAAAAACACAGAATGCAGACAGACAATACAGAAGGAAACAGATTTTAGGAATTACGAGGACAGTTTACACTTTCACAACAATACCATAACTACCAATTACCAACACCATAGATTAGGCTGACATTCGGACACCGCCACCATACTACACAAAATCATGCACAATGCTGCCCAGAACTGCATACGTCACCGCCTGCTTGGCTCGAGAACTGGAAGCTAAATTACAAAAATTGCCACAAAGCACATGGCGAACAGCTTCAGACAGGGCTCCAGGATGCCTTCACTCATAGCATGTAGGCTATCAGAATATTAACAAATCCACTTTCCCATGCCAAGAACACATGCCAGACACTTACCGAGCATCTTTTTCAGTGGGAATGTTGCATACAAACAGGATAAAATACAGCAGCCATCACCTCGCTTTGAACCGGTCACTTACATAACAGCACATGGATATTCAGAGGCAAACATGAAATTAAACAAACGACAAGGATTAGCAAAACATAACATCAAGTGCACTGGAATGACAGATCCCATCAACAACCGCTCCATCAGCATCAGAAGGGTCCATAAAACGAGCCTGCGGGTATTGAGGAGGGGATAGTTACGGAAGCGAAATCGAGCTCGGTCTGCTACCAAAATGACACGTGGACGGCCAGCGTGGATGGGCCAACTTACCTTATTTAGAGGTCCGCATCGCTTCCACAGCAAAATCACCTCCAGAAGACATGCCCCAACAGAAAAACACCAAAAGAGGTGGAAGGAAAGTGGAGAAGGGGAACGCACAGGCTATTCTACAGACACCCCCCAATAACCAACATAACTGCTGCCGACGAAATAATGCCACAACAGTTGCTTAAAAATTTAAAATAAAAATTTAATGTTAAATTTAAAAGAGCACCTCCACCAGAAAACAGAACATGCATCAGCCAGCATTAAATTACAATAATAGGCGAGAGACGGCTTAACATGCTTGCTTGCAAGGCAAACAAAAAGAAAAGAATTAAATTAAAATTAAATGTTAAAGCCCAAAGATAAAAATAAAATTACAGGCATAATTAAATGGGAACGGGCTTGATAATTTAGTAGGACGCAATACCGACCGGACATGCAGAGACCAAGGCCATGATGCAAAACAAGAAATTTAAAATTAAATTAATAAAATAAAATTGGATCAGAAAATAAATCCATAATTTGCATGACGGAGAAAAAACACAGGAACATTTACCAAAAACACAAAGTTAAACCAACAAAGTTAATAAAAAACATATTAAGCTAACACCACAACACGTTTGAGTTTACCGCTTGACGCCAAGAGACTGCCCTCCAAGACCAGAATGCATTCTGGCAAAACAAAAACAAACATGGCCACGAAACAGATGACTGCATGTCTAGCCGAATTACGGTAAACAATTACCTTTTAAAATTGAAGCTCCTCCAGAGAGAAATGACAATAAAAGAGAAAAAAAACTTTTATCAATAATACGCACACACAAAGAAACAGAAAAAGGAAGCCACGGATCAAACACCAAAAAAAAACTAAAGACCAAAATATAGGCCAACCTCTGACCTACGAGAAGAAAGTGAATTACGCAATTAAAGGAAAATACCCCTAGAGAGCATTAAATAAATAAATAAGTTAAAAAAACTAGAAACATGTCCCCAGAAATTACAAACAAATTTTCACCTAATTAGGGAATACAATTAGGCCATGACGCCAGATAAAAAAAAAGAATAATAAAACATACTCGTGAATGCATACAAATAAAATTAAAAAAAAAACTTTTAACATACCTTAAATAATCCTTTTTCCAGAGACACTAAAGATAAAACAAACATAACACTAATAAATAATTTTAAATAATGAAAACTGCCCACATGGCTCCGGCTGGCACATGCAACCACGGACACCAAACATCTACAAGTTTTCTCCATTCCGGCGAAAATGAATTGCAGACCTTGCTTCAGGGGTGACGATTTCACTTCCTACCCACTGCGGTTCACATATTTAATAATTTAATGTCATTTCTTGGTGAGGCGAGGGCCACTGGCCCCCGCCTTAATAGACAATCAAATTCACGACCACTCAGTCCAATACCGTATATCAAGTCACAGATGACAACAACATGGCGCCGACAAGGAAGCCAGGCGCGCTGCATGCTAGATATTTGGAAAATGTCCAATCACAGATTGACACATCAAGCAACAATGTTATTATTAAGTAATTAATTTGGCGGTATCAAGAATACACAGTCCTTTGTTTCATGACGTAGAATAATAAATAGCCTTCAAAAATGACACGAATAGAATTAGTTTATAAGGCACAACCAACACTCTCTAGTGGTGAAGAAGGAACCACGTCAAGAAACCCCGAAGTCCGACAGCAGCTGCCATCTCGTGTTCACAAACGGAACCAAGCGACCAGGCGGTCGTTTCAAAATGTCATGAATTCACATCCAGGGAAGATACATGTTTGAAAACGTTGGGACGGGCTCTAGCACGTAACAATTATCATAATAATGACTTAACGTTTTGTTACTTTGTAGAAAAAAAAAGTATTAAGCCCTTTGCTCAGGAGTCCAAGATACGTTACTGATGATACAACATAAAGAACTGCTGGTTGTACCCATACCAAAAAACGTTGTTAGCTGTTAATCATCCTTTGAATCACGGTCTTATTTTAGATTTTTGATGTCAGAGTGCCACTATTTTTAATTAAAAATGATGGAGCTTTGGTGCCGTTTAGTGTTTTGCCAGATTTTGAAAATACGCACCGTCAGTGGGAATGGTTAGTGTTTTGTGCCATTTTTAGCGGATGCGCAAGTCATTGAATCCTATCCCTATAAATACGTTTTAATCCATTTGTCTAATGAATCCCCCACCACGCTTTTGATTTAATTGAAAGACCCATCCTCTGGTAGGACCCAACTATTTTTTTTAAAATTTAATATGACAATTTAAATCAAGGTGTTGGTTTATTTATGTCATTAAACCTCTTAATGCCAACCCATTTTCTGAAATACTTGCCAAGAATGCCAAGCCATTTTCAATGGTCGTGCAGACTATTCCAAAAAATCATAAATACCACATTTCCAATGATAGAATCATTATTTTGTCTTTGCATTATAAGCAATAGCTCATTCCTTCATACATTATTTTCATAACAGTAAATACGGCATCTAAACCTTTTTAATTGAGGTTATTCTGATAATAGTTCAATTTTTCAATTTTATTTTATAAAAAATTAGTTTTGAGCCTAAATTAAGGACACCTCAGAGCCATATTCGAAGAAACACTACGTTTCCAGCTGTAGAAAGTTCTTAGATACATCTGTAGGCAGAACACTTCAACAAGATGAAAACAACTGCACCACAATTTTGGCGGGAACGCGCGTGATTGGGGGAGCGCAAAGGGAGGGCGTGAATACAAACTGAAACCAATCGCTTTACGGACTTCGAAGGAAAAATGTAAACACCGCACAGGCAAGCTTGAAAACTCATCTTTCCAACAGTATGAAATAATCACGGACATAAGTCTACAGAAATCTACAAATATAAGATAAACAGCGCGCCGATTGAATCGGCTTTGGCAATTTTGGCGCGATCAGCGAGAACCGATCTAATCGGCGCGTGGCACTGAGAGGGTTAAAAATAGTTTAAAGTAACTAAACAAAAATTATTGAGCATTGTTTCTTTTTTCATTTAGAACACATGATTATGCACCATAATGTTAATCATCATATTAAAGACACCATAGTTTATATACAGCAAAAAGGGTTGTTGCTTCTTCCAGTATAAAAAACAGTTCTTTTTAATAGGCGTGGACCCTGGGGAGAAATACACTAAGCGCTATTGATGGACGTCATAAGCACCAAAACTCAATTTTTTCATATCAATGTTGATTGCCATTTACAAGAGTATACATATTTACGTCACGTGGACCATCCAACACAGAAATATTGGCTGTTAATGTTGGCTCAACATTTATCGCGTACCTCCTACAAACATTATTATAACTTTGTGAATTTATTCAATACAATCTACACCATCAGGTATTAAACGCTGTTGCTTTCAAAGAAAAGAAAATAAGAACACGCTCTTCACTTTGATCTATAGACAAAGTTATTGTTGTAGTTGTAACATGGAGACTATCACACTCTTTTCTTTCGTTACAGACAACTATGGATGCCCTCAATGCCATTGGCCAAGCCTGCGGCCTTGAACGCAAGAAAATCAGTGAATTGCCTATGCAAATACCCATTCGCATACATAAAATAGAAAAATTAAAAACCAAATTTGGTGAACGAGCTCTTTGCCTTTGCCAAGACTTTGAAACATTTCTTCTGCACGTTATAATAACATACGTGATCGTGTCATTGAAGATGTCAATTGAGTATTTACCCCGTCTATTTAATCTATGAGGGGGGGGGGGGATAATCGATGAATCATACGTTTTGTAAAAATAGAAAACGAATGATGACTGTACGCTAGCCATGGCTTTCTTTATTCAGTCGATACTTTTTAATAACTATAATAAAAATAAAATTGTTGGTGCTGTACATTTAAGCGTTCACTGATTGTTGCTTAACTTTTATTATGGCATAAGTCCCTGTGGGTTAATAATAATTTTCTCAAGTTCTCCCTGATTGGAAAAAATTGTTTTTAGCCTTAAGGTACGTAAATACAATCATGACTATGATGCATGTTGGTTAATAGTAATTTTGTCAAGTTCTCCTTCATTGCAGAATTTTTTTAGCCTTAAGCTACGTGAATACAATTATGCTTATGACGCATGTCTATGTTTATTTTACCTCTTTACTTTTTTGATGTACATATATAGTTTTTAAAAACAAGTTGAAACGTAATTCGCTTAAGGGTCGCTTGTTCATCTGCCAACCCCTGACGCACAACAGCCACAAGGAAAAAAGAGAGACTTTTAGAAGAGAAAACTATTCAAAACTATTTACTAAATAAAAATTTAACGTCACATCGCCTTCACTGGTTACATGGTTTTGTACTAAACCGTAGTCAAAACAAAAAACAAAAAAAACTTGTTCTGCAAATCACCATCAAATGTTTCTATTAAATAATAAAAATAATCAAAATAATAATGAAAATAATGATAATAACAATAATAACCGTTTTTCAATAAATCTACTGCTCCCGTAAATTGAATTATCCAGAGACAACGATGGTAGTATTTGGGAGAGCGTGAGTAAAGTTGCAGCCGTCATAGCTATTACGTGTTATTAATGACGAAGGCACGGCTGGCTCATAGCTCAGGCAAGCAGAGAGGCTCCGCTGAGATCCATGATGACGTATAACAATTTTTCGAGAAAGCTCTGGAAGCATGACGCTACATCTTGAAGGAAATAATATAAGATTCGTAGAGAGAAATTACGCTATTGGTTCGCTGTCTTGAACCAATGAGCGAAAGTCTTAGTGAAGACGGAATTTATTGCAACTATGATTTTTAGTGAAAATCGGCTTTTAAAACTTTGGAAAGTTATTTTCAGCACAAGAAATGGAATGGAATTAAGAATACATTATTTCTACTACTTTAAAATCTTCAAATCGATTGATTATAGCCAATGTTGAAAATGAGTAATGACGCTTATAGAAGCTATGGAAGGGATGGAGGATACGCCCCCGGTCAGGGTATTTAAACGAAGCGAGCGGAGAGCCGAGACTCTTTCTTATCAATCAGTCGACGAGTGAAGTGTGTTGATGGGTTAATGCAGTCCCAAAAGTTTCTTCGAGTCCGAGCGTGGAGGTTGTCCACTCGTGAAACAGCACAGTTTGGATAAGCTGCAGTGCATTATACAACTCAAATCTAGGCGAAGTTAAAACGCAAGTATAAGTGATATTATCTCATGAACATACACAATTAGGCTTCAGCGTTTATTATAATCAAGCAGTGTAAGAATATATAGAGCCTGTATTAAAAGCAGAACATTCCAACTTTTATAATTTGGGAAATATAAGCGATAGAAAACGAAATACAAAAGTCTTTTTCACAGATCCCAGAATCACTTTTCATGCTACACACTTTGAACATTCAAAGGGCAGGCGTTCTGCAAGAGTGTAACAGAACATTATTCAGTTGGTGCTACAGACAATTGACATTACAATGGCAGTTAATACTCAGTTATTTTATTTAATAGACATTAATATGAAAGTAGTGATGGAGTATTAAACTAACTATGCACCTGGGACATATATCGATAGCGTGAATATCCAACATGGAATTACGATAGTCAGTATTCTTGGAATACTAGCATGGAGTGGGTAACCAGCATTTGCACTCATTCATATCTCTCAAACGCTGATATAACATCCATACGGCAGTGGAAATTTATTCATTATCCTTTAACATGAATATTTCTGCCTCGATTATACAATGGATTTCATGGTTAATTTCGACGAAGAACTTTGGGGATTTTCAAGACTGGCTAGGGTATCCCAGCACAAACAGAAGAAGTTGCCAGAAGAAAATTACTTGTTAACACGGATGGGTGTATTCCTGAGATAGAATCGTTCTATTATCCGAGGTCGCTGTTCCGATGTTCGAGTACTGTCCAGATATGTTCTCTGGTTTTATAGGAACATTTATAGTATTCTGTGAATACTATTCAAGAACGTCTGAACATCATATAAGGTAGCCGCGATATTCATTTGTTATAATGTGAGTTGTATAGTGAAATTTGAGCAACGATCTTTCCCCATATTTTATATTTTAATATGTTCTTGTATTCTGTACACTTTTCAGGTGTATTATATTTTCCTTAGTGTCTAGAGACCTTAGTATTTCATATTTATATTTAAATTCTTGTGAGGATCAGTTTTACTGACATTTAAATATTCTTTAGAGAATGTGGATTAATTTAGCAGTCATGGTTTGACTTTAAAATTAAATAATTTCAAGTTAGAATTCAGACATCGTGTCATCATTTCAAAGTAACGTCTCCGTAACTTTGAACATTTTTATATCCAACTTCAAGAGAGAAGAAACCATTGAACGTTAATTAGAGCGTTAAAATATATGTAACTTTACAACGATCTTTTGAATATCTAGTCTTTCTTTAGGATGTGTTGTTGAAACAAAGACAATATCATTAGATAATGAAAAACATTTCAGCGAAGACAACTTTATGTAACTTGAGTATTGAATGAGCTTCATTCGGTTAACAGTTGAAAAGAACTCTTTTGGTAGAAGATTTTCATATCTTAGGCTAGGATATCGATGCTTGCATATTCCAGTCTAGATTGACTTCTATCCGACTTGATTTAAATAACCTGCAATTATTTAAATTCTCTTGAGTGTAATATTTTATTGTACTGCGATAATATTATAATGATAATTTTTAGATAGACAAGTGAGGAGAGTCAGTCTGTATTTTTATTAATCATATTTGTGACTGGTCGATTTTTATTTCATATCGTTTTGTTAAAGATACTCATGTCGGTTAAAATTATGCAACAGTTTGAATACGTTTTGATGATGTAGAGTTGTCGAGAGGAACGATGGGATGTATACATTATAGCTCAGTGGACGTGTGAAAGTCACTGATTGATAGAGCCCTTGTTGAAGGATGTTTTCCCACGATATTGTTTATAACAAATTAATAATTGGTGATTTTGTTTAAACAGTGGATTTTTTTCCATACATGATGTAATATATATGAGGTTGTTAAGACATAGTGTGCTTGGAGCGAGGTTTTTACCGCAAGTTTAGTGATGTTATTCCCCATTCAGATTGTATTCATGTAAATTTACTGTTTTATTTAACAGAGGGTGTGAGTTGAATAATTTTTCGACTACAGATAAAGATTAGTGTCACAGATATTACCTATTAAAATTTATTAACCATGAATATGTAACTACATGCAAATAACTTTAATAGGTCGGTTGTATTTGAACTAATTTTGTAACTATAACCCGACTTGACGTGTGTGTAATGTATAAAAATAATAATTTAAAGGAAATAGAAGTTTTATATTCTAATGTAAATTCGATTGTCGATTGACGACATTTTCAAAGACTCTAAAATTATTTAGAGATCATTTAAATAAACACTTCAATGTAGTGTTTAGCGTTCTGTCCATATTAGGCAACGCTGTATATAATCATATAACTATGTAAAATAAATCTGTAATTAATATAAAAATATAATAATATTTATTAGGGTCATCTAATAATTTGTTAAAATTAAACTTTTGTGAATGAATGACGAGTAAATAATGAACATTTTGTAAGAGTGTATCAGGAACTGCATTGGTTCGAAACAATGTAGGGTGTGTCTGGAAGAGTGTAAAAAATATTTCCTGATATTCTGTAGCTTAGGTTCAGAGTTATCAGCATTTGTTTAGTGGCAATGATCTAGCGTGTTCGAGAATGATTCTCGCATGTCGCTATTGACCGGCCGCATTTAACAGTGGGGGGAGGCAAGGTGTGTGTGCCTCATTCATAGTCCATATGTTCAAATAAGGACTTGTGTAGAGAGGTCAACAACTCTGTGGCCTTGCGTATATGTGTCATTGGAATGAGGAAGTAACCTCAAGATGCACAGTGATAGAGCTGATTGCTACTAAAGGCTTCCAGTTTTTGTTAATTTAAAATGATGTTTTGACTAGCTTACAGTAGTCCGAATAATCTCATAACTTTTGTGTAATTGTTTTAAAGTCCAGTGGTGCCTGAGGAGAATTTGTGATGGTTTCACAAGACTCTAATTTTTTAGTGTATAATTGTATTTATATTTTAGTGAAATAAAATTTTGCCGTTCAGTTTCCATAGTCTTTGACGTGTGTGTTCATTTTAAGTATCATGTCTGCGAGATATTGTGCGGACACACTTTTGAGAGATAGGGTGCCACCCATAAACCTCGAGAACGGTAAGTAAGGTAAGTGTTTTTCCCCGTGTAGTTTGGTGTGTTCCACAATATTCTTGTAAAATGCTGTGCTATGATCGCGATTGTGTTTGTCAGAGCCATTTCAATGATGTAGTAGAGCCGGAGCATTACGAGGTAGGCAATCCGATTGTGGGGACGGATTTCTGACAAACGGCTTTCCGGATTATCGGGTACAGTAGGATTGGCGACCCTATAAACGTGTGGGCTCGATTTTAAACTGGTTCCCAGATTGAGAATCAGTAGGATTGGTGCCTTATTTACGTTGCGGCAGCGACTTAAGATATTGTGTCTTTCATGGGTTAAGCCGATATAGTAGAAGTGGCTGACCTAAGTCGTTGTATAGGCTCAAATAAAGAGATTGATTCTTTATTAGATGTCTTGGCCAATTGTAGATTTTCGAGAGTGTGATTATATAGGTATTAAATGTTGAATTGTAATAATAAAGTTGCACTCAGAAAAGATCAGATCTTATACAACCTGAGAGAGGTTAAATAGGCAGAAAGTTTTGAAAAACCACCTATGATCATGATTCTTGTTTATTCGACCGGCTTATGAAAATGACTAGTCATATTAGAGATAAAGCTAACGTATTAGATTTAAATGGTAAATTTTCTTTGGTGTTAGGATATTTGAAGTGAACCACAGAAAAGTGAACAAGTGTATAAATTTATTTGACATAGGGTGTTTGATAAGTTAATGTTAAGCTAATGATAAATTCATTATAAGAGAGAAAAATGCTCAAATATTTATATATGGTGGAAGACGTTGCTCAAATGTTGTTATCTAGCTCTATCTGATGTATGTCCCTAACGCAATTATTACAGGAATTATATTGAAATGGCAGATGAGGGATTAAGGAGGATGTTGGAAGAAATGGAGGTAAGGATAAAAGAGAGTATGAAAGCTCTCCAGACTAGTTCTTCCAATGAAGAGGATAATGTGTCGCGTTTGCAGGCCGGTACACAGGAGATCCAGAATGCAGTAACTGGTATTCGGACAGATGTGTCTGAAGTCCGCAATGATGTTACTGATGTTAAAGCAGACATGTCTAATGTTCGGTGCAAAAGGAGCTCTCTTTGGTATAACTTGACGTCTCAAATATTAGAGTAGACATTTCCAGTGCCAGAGCAGAGGTATTAATTGTTAGAAATGATATTGCCAGTGTTCAGGATAAAGTAGAGGATGTCAAAAAGAGATTGCAAATGTAAGAACTGAGGTATCTAATATTCAGGTCGATATTAATAATATACAATCAGATGTAACTGATGTGCAGAGCGACATAACTAAAGTTCAAGTTGAGGTCAATACTGTATTTGTTGATATAGCTAAAGTTCAAACAGACGTTAGCAAAGTTCGAGAAGAAATCGAAACCTCTAAAACACTCTGTACTCGAAATATCAGTGCACTAACAACTAGTTTTGTAGATGAGTCAGTTAGAACAACAGCTTCTTGGGCTGGTTTGAAATACGATGTCGAAGTCATGCGTACTCAAGTTTTAGACCACAATAGACTATTGAAGGAATACATAGAAATAGACATAGCAGATATGTTAAAAACTAATGTAACTGTGTGGAAGGATGAGTGGAATAGATCAAGCGGGGAACACGTAAAACAAATTCAGGAACGCATTGAAAGGAAATTAGCCGGTACCAAAATAGAAATTAATTACGAAGTTATTCAGATTAGGAAGCATTTAAGTGTCAGGATGGATACGCTGTCCGAAAAACAAGTCGAAGTTAGGACACAAGCTAGTCAGGATGTGCAAGCCTTAAAAGAATCGCTAGAGGAACAAATTCATAAAGTAGTCTCCGATGTAAATGAAACAGCGAATAAACTTCAGAGTTTGAACTTAGGTGAAGTTAATATTTTAGAATCTTACAAAGAAGACTTGATAAAGAAGGTAATCACTGAGATTGAAGATAAGGAACGAGAGGGAATGAATTATGGAGATTAAAGGAATTTCACGAGAAGGATTAATCTACGAGTAGAAGAAAGAGAGATTAGCCCCGAGGAACGTTTATACAGGTTCAAAGAAGATTGCGAGGAAAAGAATAAAGAGCCCGAATGGCAAAATAGAGATTTTAGGAAAAACTTTCAAGATTCATATCCGAGGAATGTGGCGGTGATAAGGAATTTTGAAGACAAACAGCAAAAATTCACCAATAATGATAGTCTCACTCCGATTGAGTATATCCGTAATCTCAAGAATTACTTTATCGAATCTCATATACCACGAGAGAGGGAGATGGAGATAGTGGAGAGATATTTAGCAGAGGGCCCGTTAGAATGGTTTTTGCGCCTTCCGTTACACGTTCAGTAACTTTGACGAGTTCGCGGAGACCTTAATCAAGCGTTTTTGGTCGATTGAAGCGCAGAACTCCTTACGAGCAGAAGTCTATTCAAGAAAATATTTAGGTACTCTACCTACTCGTTACGCAGACTTCTTTACGAGTCAATTATCTCGCTTGAGATTTCTTCAACCTCCGTAATCCACGGAACAATTGATTGATGCTATGTCGAGAATGTTACCAGTAGAGGTGAGAATGCTAATTATCTCCTCTAATATCAGGGCTTTTCCGAGCTTGGATGAACTACTCAGGAGACTTGACTATACGAGTCCTGTGCCGAACGTCGTACAGAAAGGTCAAAGGCACGAGTTTAAAGACGTAAACACTGCCTACCTTGACCAGGTTCAACAGACCGAAACTCCCAATGAAGAGCAGACAGGAAACGTAGGTCCGGATAGGTACAACTATTCCCGAAATAATAGGTTTCGAGGATATCGACCTTACCAGCAGCGACGAGGCTGGGGAAATAATCGTGGGAACAATTATGGAAGAGAAGAAGAAGATTGTAGTTTTACGTGGCCGTGAATCTTGTGATTATGAGCCACGGGACCTCCTTTTTACGTGGAACCCGAACCACAGGACATGGCATTTCACTTCGAAAATCTCACATGCATTGACCCGGAATCGAACCCGGACAGCCTTGGTGAGAGGCATACAGCTAGACCGCTGAGCCACCACGCCCCCCCAATTATGGAAGAGGAGTTTATTATAACAATAATGGTTACAATATATATTACAATCGGAATAACCAATATCAGAACCGAAACTATAAATCCCAAGATCAGGTGATGACCAAAGAAAAATACGACGAGAAGGAAAAAGACAGTCAACAATTCATAAGAGAATTGAGGGAAAAAGAAGCAAATAATCAAGGGATAAGGCAGGACTTGGTTATAGACCCTGGATCTTCCACTAGTCAAAAGGGGAACCTTGACATTGGAAATCAAGGACAAGAAAAACTTCAATTTCAAAACGGAATTGAGGGACTTAGAGTGCATTACCACACAAAATTTAATCACGATTAATGAAATATATGAGGTCATAGATGAAGACTTACTAGCAGAAAGAGTCATTTTAAAGAGGAAAAACCATGTGCATTACCAATCATCTCTGTAATTATAGAAGGGCAGATATATAAAGCTCTAATGGATACTGGTGCAATTGTGTCCATTATATCTGATGATTGCTCTCAGATGTTATCGAAGAGCAATATTATGACAGTTTTACCCGCATCGGCTGTTAAATTGCGTGGTATCTTTCAGGATAAAGCGGTAATGTGCAAAATCCAAGTTCTGTTAAATTTTGAGATAAATGGATGCATTTACGAACACATCTTTATTGTTGTCAATAAGATACATTTTGACATCGTGCTTGGCATAGATTTCATAACCAAAGTAGGTGCCATTATTGACATGAAAAGCCGAGTAATTAAATGTAATGAAGGGTTCATTATCAAAGAAGTGATAGAAGAACAGGATGTGAAAGAAAGTCTAGATATAGATCATAGGGAAGATATATTAAACACCATCATTGAAGAGGTAAAAATGAAAGAGAAATTCTTACTCTAAAGACCGGAGGGTTTGAGGAAATTCAGGGTGAATTTGGCGATTTGATCAGAGAATTCCGTGATTTTTTCGATGATAAGCCTGGGTTGATCAAGGATTATAAATACAAGATTAGGCTCACTGACGAAACCCCGTATCAGAACAGGATTAACCCAATTCCTGAGAAATACTATCAAGAAGTACGAGGGTTAATCAAGAAAATGGAAGTAGACGGTATAATAAGAAAACAGGCGTCGTCATATATAAACCTTATTACAGTTGCCAAAAAGAATAATGGTCAACTACGCCTATGTCTCGATGCTCGCACTATTAATTTAAAGATTTTACCTGAGGCAGAACGACCGCCGAAAATCAGAGATCTGCTTCGCAAATTCAAAGGAAAAGCATGTTTCAGCGTGCTAGACATGACGCCCTCGTTTTATCAAATCGAGTTGGAAGAAGAGAGTAAGCAGTATACTGGGTTCCTATTTGACCAGACATCCTGGGTTTTTCAAATGATGCCTTTTGGCATGGTTAATAGTGGACCAGCACTAATTCGAGCTCTCGATAGTAAGCTCACGGACGAGGTCAAACAGAATGTAATGTGTTACATTGATGATTTAATAATATCTTCTCCAAATGTCCAAGAACACCTCGTGCATCTTCGAAAAATGTTTGAGAACTTGAGAATGGCCAACATCAATTCCAGGGAAATAAATTATTTAGGGCATACCATTGACCAGGACGTGTATCATCCAAATATGCAAAAGGTTGAAGCCATAATGAGATTTCCTAAGCCCACCAAGGTCAGGCAAGTAAGAGAATTTGTTGGTGCCTGCCAATTTATCAGCAGTCATTGTCCAAAATACTCAGAAATCATGGCCCCTCTTTATGACCTCTTAAAGAAAAACAATCGTTGGAAGTGGAGCAGTGCCGCCGACGATGCTTTTGAGAGGGCGAAAGAAATGTTAAGGAATAATGTAAAATTGGATTATCCAGATTTCAAGAGGAGTTTCTATTTCGAATCCGACGCTTCCCGTATAGGCATTAGTGCAGTCTTATACCAGAAAGACGAAGACGGCAACAAGCACTACATAGCATTTACCAGTCGCAAGCTGAAGAAACACGAAGAAAATTATTTCACGACCGAGCTAGAGGCATTAGCTTTCGTGACAGCTCTTCAAGCCTGGAAAAAGATGTTATTGGGTCACCAAATAATAATAATCACTGATCACAAAGCACTTCAGTTCATGCTTCAAACTGATATGTCAAGTGACAGGTGGAAACGTTGGGCTTTGTTCCCCAACAATTTAATGCTACCATTGTCCATCCGCCAGGGAAAGATAATTTGCTGGCTGACGCATTATCGCGTAACCCTGTTAGAAATTTGCAGATAACCATGTACAATTGGAGCAAGAAGACCAAGAAACCGTTAGGAGATTAGTCCGATTCGGTGTGTCACAGAAGAGACACACTCCAATCAGGAGAATGTACAGGTTCCTCAAGGGTTATATGGACAATACAGATATAGAATATGTAGCTACACAAAGGTAATCACAACACTATGTACTGAGCGGAGATCTTGTATGCAAGTATGCAGACTCTGACCATACAAAGATCAGAATAGTCGTGCCTCCTAGTCTTGTTGTAAGGTTAGTGTGGGTAGCTCACCATGCTATTCGACATGCGGCTTTAGATAAAACACTCGACACACTCAAAGAGAAATTTATCTGGACCAACATGAGATCCGGTATAGCAAAAGTCATTCGTTCATGTGACAAATGCCAGAGATAAAAATTAGCATCTGCGTTATTGAAAGGGAAACCCAGAGCGATGATTCCGTCAAAACCTAACGAGCTTATGGCAACGGATATCTTTGGCCCGTGTCAAAAGGGATATCAGGGTAATCAATTCCTATTTGTTACCGTTGATGTTTTCTCCGAGTTCGTCACTATGAGTCCCATGCAGAAAGCAAACACCAGGAATGTTGTCAGTAGTTTAGAGATCGCAGTATTTCCGAAGGCTGGGAAACCGGAATATTTACTGTCTGATCATGGAGCGCAATTCACGTCAACCGAATTTGCCGCAGACATGGTGCGACTAGGAATAAAACACATATTTTCGAGCGTGCGTTATCCTGAGTCAAATTCATCCGAAAGATAAATGGCTGAATTTTCAAAATTTTACCGCATTTTCTGCCCAAACGATCACACAAGTTGGGTAAAATATGTGCCCCTGATAGGGGATTGTTTGAACTCTACAGTTCAGGAGAGCACAGGAGAAGTTCCGATGAGGCTCCACTTAGGAAGAAATCCTGAAAGACCATGGGATAATAAGTTTAATCACATTCCTAGAGATCCTGACATAGGAAGACAACAGAGGATAGAAAAAGCTAAAGACCAACTCCAGAAAGCAGCTCCGAAACACTTGAAACGCTTAGCTGGAAAAAGATTCGGTACTCCACTGGAAATAGGAAATTTGGTGTTACTATGCAGACCTGTGAAAGCTGACGTAAGCAAGAAGATATACCCAAAATTTGGAGTTGTCTTTATTGGCCCGTTCCGGATTACCAACGCATATGGGAACAACTGCTACGAACTATATGACGATGAAAACAATGTGGTGTATGGAAAATTTAACACCGGAAACCTAAAGAAATATCATCAGAAAGTAGGCTAAATATAATTCAATTACGTGTTCAAGTGATATATCTATAAACTTGTAACAAAGAGGTTAAAAACAATTTTGCAACTGTTTTTAAAAAGTGGTGACGGGAGAATGCCCCCGTAAAATGAATTATCCAGAGACCACGATGGTAGTATTTGGGAGAGCGTGAGTAAAGTTGCAGCCGTCTTAGCTATTACGTGTTATTAATGACGTAGGCACGGCTGGCTCATAGGTCAGGCAAGCAGGGAGGCTCCGCTGAGATCCATGATGACGTATAAAAAATGTTCGAGAAAGCTCTGGAAGCATGACGCAACATCTAGAAGGAAATAATATAAGATTCGTAGAGAGAAATTAAGCTATTGGTTGGCAGACTTGAACCAATGAGCGAAAGTCTTTGTGAAGATGGAATTTATTGCAACTATGTTTTTTAGTGAAAATCGGCTTTTAAAACTTTGGAAAGTTATCTTCAGCACAGGAAATGGAATGGAATTAAGAAGAAATTATTTCTACTACTTTAAAATCTTCAAATCGATTGATTATAGCTAATGTTGAAAAAGAGTAATGACGCGTATAGAAGCTATGGAAGGGATGGAGGATACGCCCCCTGTCAGGGTATTTAAACGACGGGAGCGGAGAGCCGAGACTCTTTCTTATCAATCCGTCGACGAGTGAAGTGTGTTGATGGGTTAACGCAGTCCCAAAACTTTCTTCGAGTCCGAGCGTGGAGGTTGTCCGCTCGTGAAACAGCACAGTTTGGGTAAGCTGCACTGCATTATACAACTCAAATCTAGGCGAAGTTAAAACGCAAGTATAAGTGACATTATCTCATGAACATACACAATTAGGCTTCAGCGTTTATTATAATCAAGCAGTGAAAGAATATATAGAGCCTGTATTAAAAGCAGAACATTCCAGCTTTTTATAATTTGGGAAATATAAGCGATAGAAGACGAAATACAAAAGTGTTTTTCACAGATCCCAGAATCACTTTTCATGCTACACATTTTGAACATTCAGAGGGCAGGCGTACTGCAAGTGTGAAACAGAACATTATTCAGTTGGTGCTACAGACAATTGACATTACAATGGCAGTTAATACTCAGTTATTTTATTTAATAGACATTAATATGAAAGTAGTGATGGAGTATTAAACTAACTATGCACCTGGGACATATATCGATAGCGTGAAGATCCAACATGGAATTACGATAGTCAGTATTCTTGGAATACTAGCATGGAGTGGGTAACCAGCATTTGCACTCATGCATATCTATCAAACGCTGATATAACATCCATACGGCAGTGGAAATTTATTCATTATCCATTAACATGAATATTTCTGCCTCGATTATACAGTGGATTTCATGGTTAATTTCGACGTAGAACTTTGGGGATTTTCAAGACTGGCTAGGGTATCCCAGCACAAACAGAAGAAGTTGCCAGAAGGAAGTTACTTGTTAACACGGATGGGTGTATTCCGGAGATAGAATCGTTCTATTATCCGAGGTCGCTGTTCCGATGTTCGAGTACTGTCCAGATATGTTCTCTGGTTTTATAGGAACATCTATAGTATTCTGTGAATACTCTTCAAGAACGTCTGAACATCATATAAGGTAGCCGTGATATTTATTTGTTATAATGCGAGCTGTATAGTGAAATTTGAGCAACGATCATTTCCCATATTTTATATTTTAATATGTTATTTTATTCTGTACACTTTTCAGGTGTATTATATTTTCTTTAGTGTCTAGAGTCCTTATATATATATATATATCATATTTATATTTATATTTATATTTAAATTCTTGTGAGGATCAGTTTTACTGATATTTAAATATTCTTTAGAGAATGTGGATTAATTTAGCAGTCATGGTTTGACTTTAAAATTAAATAATTTCAAGTTGGAATTCAGACATCGTGTCATCATTTCAAAGTAATGTCTCCGTTAACTTACTTTGAACATTTTTCTGTCCAAATTCAAGAGAGAAGAAACCATCGAACGTTAATTATAGCGTTAAAATATATATAACTTTACGACGACCTTTTGAATTACTAGTCGTTCTTTAGGATGTGCTGTTGAAACAAAGACAATATCATTAGATAATGAAAATCATTCCAGCGAAGACAACTTTATGTAACTTGAGTATTGAATGAGCTTTATTCAATTAACAGTTGAAAAGAACTCTTTTGGTAGAAGATTTTCATATCTTAGGCTAGGATATCGATGCTTGCATATTCCAGTCTAGATTGACTTCTATCCGACTTGATTTAAATAACCTGCAATTATTTAAATTCACTTGAGTGTAATATGTTATTGTACTGCGATAATATTATAATGATATTTTTTTAGATAGACAAGTAAGGAGAGTCAGTCTGTATTTTTATTAATCATATTTCTGACTGGCCGATTTTTATTTCATATCGTTTGTTTAAAGATACTCATGGTGGTTAAAAGTATGCTACAGTTTGAATACGTTTTGATAATGTAGAGTTTTCGAGAGGAACGATGGGATGTATAAATTATAGCTCAGTGGACGTGTGAAATTCACTGATTGATAGAGCCCTTGTTGAAGGATGTTTTCCCACGATATTGTTTATAACAAGTTAATCATTGGTGATTTTGTTTAAACAGTGGAAGTTTTTCCATATATGATGTAATATACATGAGGTTGTTAAGCCATAGTGTGATTGGAGCGAGGGTTTTACCGCAAGTTTAGTGATGTTATTCCCCATTCAGATTGTATTCATGTAAATTTACTGTTTTATTTAACAGAGGGTGTGAGTTGAATAATTTTTCGACTACAGATAAAGATTAGTGTCACAGATATTCCCTATTAAAAATGTTAAGCACGAATATGTAACTACATGCAAATAACCTTAATTGGTCGGTTGTATTTGAACTAATTTTGTAACTATAACCCGACTTGACGTGTGTGTAATGTATAAAAATAATAATTTAAAAGAAATAGAATTACTATATTCTAATGTAAATTCAATTGTCGATTGACGACATTTTCAAAGACTCTAAAATTATTTAGAGATCATTTAAATAAACACTTCAGTGTAGTGTTTAGTGTAAAATAAATCTGTAATTAACATAAAAATATAATAATATTTATTAGGGTCATCTAATAATTTGTTAACATTATTTTTTTGTGAATGAATGACGAGTAAATAATGAACATTTTGTAAGAGTGAATCAGGAACTGCATTGGTTCGAAACAATGTAGGGTGTGTCTGGAAGAGTGTAAAAAATATTTAATGATATTCTGTAGCTTAGGTTCAGAGTTATCAGCATTTGTTTAGTCGCAATGATCTAGCGTGTTCGAGAATGATTCTCGCATGTCGCTATTGACCGGCCGCATTTAACAGTGGGGGGAGGCAAGGTGTGTGTGCCTCATTCATAGTCCTTATGTTCAGATAAGGACTTGTGTAGAGAGGTCAACAACTCTGTGGCCTTGCGTATATGTGTCATTGGAATGAGGAAGTTACCTCAAGATGCACAGCGATAGAGCTGATTGCTACTAAAGGCTTCCAGTTTTTGTTAATTTAAAATGATGTTTTGACTAGCTTACAGTAGTCCGAATAAGCTCATAACTTTTGTGTAATTGTTTTACAGTCCAGTGGCGGCTGACATGGGCACCCATAGGATTGCTTCCAGGGGGGGGGGGGGGGTGGCAAGTATATATTTTCGTTTCATTACCTACCTGTCCCCCCAATTTCCCCCCCCCCCCACAAAAACACCCCCCCACACCCACACACAAAGAGAATGTTTCATTTCGTACTTACTTCGTGAAATTCATTATTTTACTGCTCTGAAACCATTGGCTACTTTGTAGCAAGTATGGGAGGAATGTTTTCTTTGAGTTTTTGTCCGTTAACGTTCTCTTTTCTTCGTGATTCAACGTCGTAATTTTCAGTTCTTTAAAACAGGAAAAAACTAGTGGTATCGACAAAAATAAAATCAAGTACCGTAGTTCATTACAATGGTATTGTTAATCCAGTTCGCCAACTTTCTAAATAACTGGACATATTTTCACATGATCCCAAATCACTAAGTTAAACTGTGGAAATATCCCAACTTCTGAACCAGCCCAATTATTTAAATAGCACTGTTTCCAAATACGGTAGGCTACGTATCTAGTATGTACTGGCCATTACAGCAGTCTGTCACGTCTTTCCTCTTCTAAACAACCAATCGGAAATACTTCGCATTGCTCTTATTAGAATCATGAAACACTTGTAGCCTTCGAACTGATAAAGTCGAGCCTATGGTTTTAGTAAAAATTAGTTTTGTCAATAAATATATTTCGCCTGATTATTACTAACCACTAAGTAAAATGGATAAAAACCACTATATCACGCACTTCTTACTACAATTATTCGCATTCTCGACTGAATCAAGAGGAAAGGTGATACGAACGTAAACAAACCACTTCTTTCAATGTGTAATTGAGACTTATGCTCAAGCTTTTCTCTGTTTATGAAAATAATAGACGATAAAATTAAATTAAAATATATTGTATAATTCCGTAGAGTTTTATAAAATTAAAAATTGATATATTTCGCCGTATTATTGTACCTGTGACGTAAATAATATACTGTCTAACCAATCTAATAAAAATACTTTTTGAATTTTTTAAATTTATGTGTGTTAAGGCTACCCTTAAAGAGGGGAAAATTAACCTTTTTATATTCAAGAACTGGCATTGTTGTAAATGTTGTTGCATTATTTGTAAACAGGTTTAAACCTCACCCCTTGTACTTGACTCGGAGTGAAATTCCGGTTTATGTAATAACGTGTCATTAGGCGAGTGTGTATAATTCAGAGTACCGATACCGTAGTTTTGAAATGAGTGCGCCGGAACATGAAACATGATACATACGTGGTATTTCCCTGAAGGTAGTGTTGAAAATGTCGTAGGCCTACTAGGGATGGCTGCGATCAGCGTCGGCAATCAAATTTCAAAAATTTAGGTAACCAGTCGTCATCGTGCAGCTTAAATAGAGGTACTCAACTACACAGATGGCCTTAAAGATCAAATTACTACATTCTGTCCTTTCTTACAATGCATGCCACGTTTGGATTTACGTCGAATTGGTGACATTTTGGCAAAATAGCAGATCTATGGTGATCATGTCTTCCAGATTTATGATAGTAGCCTGGAAAAGAAAAGCGCTACGCACGCTGCCGTTAAACTTGGAACGTACATTTTTACACCCTTCATTTATAAGTTTTTTTTACACTATTTCCCAGAATTGTCAGGCTAATTAAGGCCCATATTAGGCCTAAATGTGAAAGTTATGATCTTTATGTTTACTGATGATCAGATATCTTTTTGAATTTGTAGAAGTACCGTACCCATTTCAAATTGTTTGATGTTACGATTAAGCATCAGGTCGAGCTTAATCTTTATTCAGTGAATAATATATAGTCTAAACAATCTAAATTAAAAAATAGTTCTTTAAAATTTATGTAGGCCTATTTATGTCTCATATGTTACGCATCCAAAATTGCCTGCTTTGGAAGAGGGTTCCATTTAACTCATACACAACATTACGAAGTCTATCACTATTGAATTACTGACAGCAGTGGCTACGCTGGCTAAAGCGCAGCGTTAGGTCATGGGGCCACGCTCTCTGCTGACTCGGTAGACGCGTGGGTTCGAGCCCCTTCGTTGGCCGTCCTTGAAATGGTTTTCCCATTTTCAACACCAGGCAAATGCTGTAACGGTACCTTCTAATAGGCCACGGCCGCTTCCTTCCACATCCTTGCCCAATTTCATTCATCTTCATCCATTCCATCTCTCATCTCGACGCGCAGGTCGCCCATGGGCGTCGACTAGAAAGACCTGCACTCGGCCTCTCAGGAGGCCACACGAAAAAAAAACCTATTGAATTCATCATTTTGTCTATATTCGATTAAGAGTGCGAATCTTAGTCACTTGGACTATGTCACAAACATTGCAGGATAATTTAACTACTGTATGATAAATTGCTTCGATTGTAGAAAATGTAACACTGCAGGTTAAGAATTTGCAACTGCAATGTTAGATTGCTGTTCATTCGTAGCAATAATCGCTTTGTTGTCAAGAAATGAGCCACCGTACTATTGCACACCTTTAAAATAAAAATGTACAGCATTTCGCGACACGAATATAACAAACGCGGAAAGGCAAGAAGGCGTAATATGGCGAGAGTATAATACAGTCAGGCCTATATTTAGGGTTCTTGACGTCTCTGGGAGTAATCAACATGCAAAATTTCATTTTCATAGCCCTTGTGGTTACAAAGATACGATGATTACCGAGTGAGTACCTTCTTTTTGGATTACATATAATAAGAAAAGATTGCATTACTTACCTTTAAATGAAATGCAAATCCATTCGTAGAAGATGCACACAAAATTAATAAATAATACCGTAAGCACACTGACACAGTCTAGGTGGCCGTTCATAGTGAACACAATACACACGAATGGAATGTAGGTTACGCGCATATAAATTTGCAACACTTCTTTGTAATATTACTCAAGTGTCTAATTTAAAGCGAAAGCATACCAGCACTATTGCATAACTGACATAATATGTAGGATTATTTTAACCTTCCGGTGGGTGCTATTGATCTGACGGGCGCACGAGTTAATTCTTATCTCATATTCGTCAACTACCTTTCAGTAGTTACGTCTTTCCACATGACATTAGAGTCCATATCGGCCACTTTGTCAATGACCCTTCTACACATTTGCTGTTGTTGCAAAAGTGATATGCGAGGCAGATTGCGCCTGATCGAGCACCATTACGTAATAGACTATGTAGAGAACGAATGAGTGTATTCACTAATAGAAGCAAAACTATTCTTCAGCAAATATTGTAATTTTAAGAAATTCAGATTTCTGAGGTATGCCAGACAGGATTAATGCACCCACTGCCACTATACAGTATTTAATGTTTGGTCTGTCGGAATGATAAATATATGAAGTATTTATGTTTAGTCAAAAATAATTAGAATACTGTAAGCACTTTTGAAAACAAAACAAAAAATCGTTTGTTCTCAGTCTGATTTTCATATAGTTTTATCTTTCAAGGATCCAGGGGGGGGGGGGGCATGGCCCGCCCCTGCCCCCCCCCCCCGTATGCGCGCCCATGGTGGCTGAGGAGAATTTGTGATGGTTTTTAGTGTATAATTTTATTTATATTTATGTGAAATAAAATGTTACCGTTCAGTTTTCATAGTCTTTGACGTGTGTGTTCCTTTTAAAAATAATGTATGCGAGATTTTGTGCGGACACACTTTTGAGAGATAGGGTGCCACCCATAAACCCCGAGAACGGTAATTAAGGTACGTGTTTTCCCCGTGTAGTTTGGTGTGTTCCACAATATTCTTGTAAACTGCTGTGCTATGATCCCGATTGTGTTTGTCAGAGTCATTTCAATGATGTAGTAGAGCCGGAGCATTATGAGGTAGGAAATCCGATTGTGGGGACGGATTTCTGACAAACGGCTTTGCGGATTATCTGGTACAGTAGATAGACTTGATAATCATTACACACAAGTATCATCTACTTCAAAAAACAACTTTTTTTTTATTTGTGGCTGCTTTTACATGAGGGGTGTGCCTTGATGTTTTCTATAACACTAGTGTTATGTTATACTGTTTATATAAATATTATTAGAATGTATACCATTTATATTATTTATAGCATTTAGAGCATTTATAATTAAAATATTATTTTATGAATAATAATGGAAAAACACAACATGGTCTCTTGTCTTCTTTTAAGACTGTCTGTCTTTCAAATATGTTTATACGAATATAATTAACATGTATACCATTTATATCATTTATAGCATTTAAAGCATTTATAATTATAATATCATTTTTGAATACTAATTGAAAAAACACAACATGGTCTCTTGTCTTCTTTTAAGACTGTCTGTCTTTTAAATATGTTTATACGAATATAATTAACATGTATACCATTTATATCATTTATAGCATTTAAAGCATTTATAATTATAATATCATTTTTGAATACTAATTGAAAAAACACAACATGGACACTTGTGTTTTTATTTTTATTACTATCTCTGTTGTAAATATGTTTATACGAATATGATTAACATCTATACCATTTATAGCATTTATAGCATTTGCAGCATTTATAATTATAATACTATTTATCAATAATAATAATGGAAAAGGAACACAACATGGGCCCTTGTATTTTTATTTATATTTCAAGTAATAACAGTGATACTATACATTTTTTAAATTCTTAATGTTAGAGTCCATATCTAGATAAAAGTAATTTACTCTTCATGGTACCAATAACCATAAAGTCAGCCATCCTTTCTGATACGCCTCCATGAGAAGCCGTTATTCGTTGCTTGGCAATGGTTAACAATGCTTCGTCAGCGACACGCCTCATTGTCGGATCACTGTTATGATAGGTCATATTATGATTTCGGCATGCTTGATAGTAAGGGTTAATCCCCATATCCCCTCTCCTCAAACGATCTTCAAGGCGAGTTCCAGGACCGTAAAAGCTGAAACCAGGTAAGTGTGCTTCATGAGGTAAGTATTTAATGATGTTATCAATAATTCCATGGCCAATACACATGCGACATGCGGTTTTCAATCGGTGAAAGACACTTGTCTTGTTGTTCTTCTTCTTCTTGTTATCGTTGTTGTTGTTGTTGTTTGACAGCTGCTGCTGACGTGCATGGTAGGGTGTCTTCCGCATGACAACCTTGGAATGGTGAAACATTGTCTTTGCACTGAGTTTTATGTCCATGATACAATTTCATGAGTTGACACGTTGCACACTGACGAATCGAGGGTATTTTTGCGATAGACAATTGCTTATGATGCGAAAAATGGTTGCATGGTTGCAATTCACTTAATACAAGGTCTTTTGTCCACTCACAAGGCGCCTTGTCCCAAATTTCTTTGACGGCGTTGGCTCCCACATAAATATAAAGGATTTGGGGAGCGCCAATAATTCGTGTTGAGTAAAATTTGTCAGTGTTTTCTTGCATACAAAGAATTTCCCAATCGCCTTATCGATCGTAGTGGCGTTCATCTTATAACGATGATGATTTCACCTCACGTGTAGAAATCTCACTGGTGTCATTGGCCACTAAACTTTGGGTTTTAATTATATTCAACAACTCCCAACAGGCATTGGTCGTTAACCAGTGATATAAATGCCACGCATGCGCTAAGGCTTTATGGTTAATATTGCCGCAAGGACCGGTGTCCATCTATGTTTGCAGTGAGGGACACCCCAAGTCCATGAGATCAATAAAATGACAGTGAGGATCTAAACACTGTTGTAGCCACTGACGTTTTTCTGTCCCTTTTACAAATATCACATTGGCAGAGGACACATGTGCTTTCATAACTATGTCAAGGTACTTTTAAGAAATATCACCCTCTTTCCATTCTAATTGCAAATGATGCAAACAGTTGATTCGCGACAATGCAAATATTATTGTTCTCTTCCGTCAAGATTCCAAAAATCTCTATCATATTTTTCAAGATCATGTGAATCCTGATATGCCCTTTACAGCATTCATACAATTGTGTACCTCATGTTGGAACAGTCATCCTCATGCCTGTTCGCTGATTAATAAACACAGTGAACGAAGTGAAGGACGTTACCGCTTGGTCTTTGATCATTTTATTTCTCTTTAAAAAGACTGATGTTTTGACATTTCCTATTAGTTACTCTACCTCCTCTATGGAGTCGTCCATATGGTATAAGAAACTTGTTCAAATCATGCAGCGTATCATTGAGGCACGAAATACTATTCGACGTAAATTTCATGAATTACAACGTTTAAATAACATGAATCCTATGTCCATGATATAACATGCTCCATCGTCAGTTCATCCCATGAGTATCAAACAAAACGCTGCTGCTGCCGCTGCTACCTCTCAGACACGAGCCTTAACAAGTTCAAAACTTACTCAAATCCTTTCACCACAGCTAGTAAAATCATCATCCGATCATAGTCAAGAAGAAGAAGACGAAGAAGAACAACAACATGGTCAAAGTGAAAGGGAAAGCGATACCGTATTTAGTCCTGAAAGAAAAAAGTCCTCACCCCTTCAACAGTTTCTAAAAACAAAACAAAAATCCGTCATGGCCGAAACACCTTCTTCTTCCAGATAGTCTCCGTTTTCACAACTCTTGGCCACCCCTCAAAATAAATCTCAACTAGAACATTTTAATAACATATTATGGATCAACACTGCAACCGTATCTCACCAATATATTCATTGGAAACACAGACACGACGTATGGTGTTCGCTATGAACAGGATGGTTTTAAAATTGGAGATTCATGTATTAAATTTAGTGGTTCTTGTGCCGTCAAGAAAAACAAACTATAAATTAACACCAGGTCTGTCAAAGCTGCTATTCGCTCGTACCCCATCTCTACAAGATTTTACGCCAGAGGACCGTGACAAATATAAATCCATTTTATAATACACCAATGCGCACAAAACAAATATAAATCATCTCAGATCTGAATGCCAATGTATGTCTACTCCTTATTATTCCTGTTTTTCCTACGGGGTCGGGGATGATATGCGATGGAAGCCTTTGTGGCGGATGATTTTTACGGCCGGATGCCCTTCCTGACACCAACCTCAAGAGAGGAGTTAATGAGAGAGGAAATGAATGATGGTGAATGAAACTGGGCAAGGATGTGGAAGGAAGCGGCCGGGGCCTGTCAGGAGGTACCGTCCCAGCATTTGCCTGGAGTTGAAAATGGGAAACCACGGAAAACCATTTCAAGGACGCCCGACGGTGGGGCTCGAACCCACGCGTCTACCGAGTCAGCAGAGAGCTCGGCCCCATGACCTAACGCAGCGCTTTAGCGAGCACAGCCACTACTGTCGGTCAGAACCTGAATGCCAATATATCTCAAAAATATAAAACCATCATTGCAAACATGTTCGGTAAGCGTAAACACCACTCTGCCTCTGGCGTTAATTTAAAACCATAAAACTACATGTTGATATAACCTGTTGGAATAATCCCAATGAGTTAGTATAGTGCTTATACCTGCTTCGTGCGTCACGACAAGCCGGCTACACAGGGCAAGATGCAGATATCCAACACCTTGAAGAACAACTTCAGGATGCACAAATTATCTTATAATCCATCCCCCATCAAGTTGGGCATCCCTCATGAAATGCATAAACCAGGTCGACGCTTTTATCAACGTCGTCGTGTCATTTCCAAGGGGGTGGATGATTTGTGGCAAGGAGACTTGATAGAAATGCTTACTAATGCTAGCGTTAACGATGGTGTACGCTATATTTTGACGGTCGTTGATGTGTATTCCAAAATGACCTTTGTTGAACCGGTAAAAATTACTGGAGCCTTGGTGACCAAGGCTTTTAAACATATTATGGCTCACTCCAATCATCAACCAAAATATTGCCAAACCGACCACGGCAAAGAATTTTACAACAAGGATTTGTCAAGCTTTTTAAAATCTTGCCATATCCATCACTATTCAATACTTAGTAAATTAAAAGCGAGTGTCGTTGAGCGCTTCAATAGAACATTGAAATCCATGATGTGGAAAGAGTATACTGCGCGTGGCTCTTACCGTTGGCTAGAGTTGTTACCTCAACTAGTCTCAAGTTACAACAATACCAAACATACAACCATTAACATGAAACCGCGTCTGGTAACCAACAATCTTTCCAGACTTAATAAACTGTTTAATCCCATAAATATGGTTGACCCTAGGCGACACCTTCTTAAAATTGGAGATTTTGATCGCATTAGTAGTCATAAAATTGTCTTTAGTAAATCCTATACACCACAATGATTAACGGAAATTTCTAATATTCGTCATGTCAAGCCTTGACGTCCAGTGACTTATCTTCGACAGGATCAAACTGGACAACAGAATCAAGGCGGCTTTAATATTGAAGGAATTCAAAAATCATTGTACACACATCATTTTCTTATCGAGAAAATAATTAAATTCAAAGGCAACCAATTTTTTGTAAAGTGGTTGGGCTTTCCTCCCACCTATAATTCACGGGTCAACATTTTTTTCTTCTAATAAATCCATGTGTATTTATTTATTAAGACTAATCCCTTTTCCAAAAGACGCGTGACCTCCCCTTACGCTAATCCCCATTTTGACACGACCAATGACCACGTTGTTCCGCCCCATTCCATGCTTTATGATCGAGTTCATACACCCCGTCATTTCAAACTCAGCGCTCACTATCAAATCCATGATGGGTGCTTGCTGTGACGTAAGCACTGTAAGCCCACACTGTATGAAAACGACACTCTCTTTATCATTCATATGGTGGTTGACCACCAGCCTCCCAAAGAGCCTTAGCCACACCTTAAAATGTATGCTATAACCAATCAGCTTGGGCAAAGAGAGCGAGACGGACATAGAGATAACACGTCACTCACTCCCCCCATGCATGGATGAAAACAGAGCCCAGCAGTGCAGTGAGCAGCTTAGGCTCTGAAAACGCTTTAATGATCACTGTGCCTTCCAAATCCAATGGCTTTCACAACATTACTGGTTCGAGGCTCTCCCCAGTCCTTCATGTCACCAGCCCACTTGCCCCGGCATCGTAAAGACCTCCACGGTCCTCCGCCATAAAAACTTCAAAAACACATTTTTACCTTAAAACTCGTTCCATTTTCCCTCCTTCACAAAATAATTCACATCGTCCAACACCATCGACATCAGGACATCATCCTCCTTCATTTCCTACCACCCCTACCCCCATTCGACCATCCATTCCCGAATTATCCACAAAAATAACAAAAACACATTTTTCAGCACAAAATTCTATCTCAACGACTCAACATGCACATTATCGTCAACAGGGCAGCGCGTCAAAAACAATGACATGTCAAACATGGTTCTAGCGTTACGGGTTTCCCAAATATTAGGAAAAATGTCGAAAACGCATTTTTAACCCAATAAACCTATCCCATCTAGTCACCACTGGCATCCTCGGCAAGTGGATCACACACCCAAAAAAAAGCATCTCAATCTTCGTCATAGATTTATCGGTTTCCCAAACATCATCAAAAATCACCAAAAAACATATTTTTAGTCAAAAAACCATGTTCACACCTTTTCAATACATGCATCCCCCTAAAGAGGCCAACGAAACAAAAACAAAACGAATCTGAGCACGCCCTCCTACCATCACTCCTTCCTTCCCAAGGCCGCCAGGGGCTCACAACTTCCTTTAGTGGGTAGCCCCGGCCTTGCCACACTAATTGTACCTTATATCAAAGGTTACGTGATCACTGTAACTAGCTCTCTGTCGCAGGTCGTGATGTGGAGATCAATCTTCTCTATGATGGTTTGTATTGCTTGTGCGTCGTAGGATCAGTTAAATTGAGGCATTATATGCAGAGTGTCTCCAAGCCCTACAGTCAAAATTATGAACTTGATAGAGAACACTACACTAGGATTTTGAGATATAAAAGTAAAGCTTGGAAATGCATATTTCATTTATTTCCGTGAAAGACCTCCACCTCAAACTACTGTATTACACCCCTTATCAACAACGTAAACCTCTTAGCAACAACATTACAGTAAGTCAGAGTTCGGATCAATAGCGTACAACTCATATCAACAAAACATATTTTCTTTTAAAAAGAGTTGAGACTCTGTCACAAGCTAAGGCCAAGGGCCTATCGACGGCATGAAGAACAGCAAATATGACGCATACAACGCCAAAAATCAGTATTGTTAGGAGGGGGATGAGTCGTGCGCTCGCCAGCAATTACATTTTATGTTATTATAAATTTCAAGTCATCCAAATAAATGAAAAGGAGATAAAATAGGATATATTGGATACGAGTATATAGATAAAATACGACAACATTATCGGCTAAATTTTGAAGATGAAATATTATTTAATAATAATTACATAAAATATTTGACACGTGTCATCATTTTAGCACGAGTCAGGTTTTGAGGGGGATAACATTTTAGTTGTATCATGAACGGCAGAAGACCTCATGGAGCACTGACTGTACTGTAGATATTTATTACAACTTGCACGCTGAAATTGTTAAGGGGAATACGAGCAAATGTCGTAGGTTTCAGAGGGGGATTGAATTTGTAGGTCATGTGTGAGATGGGCAAGGATATCTTCCCAACCTCACCAAAGATGTGTCAGACTCTTCGAACAGCTAATACGAGTAGCAAACAGTTCAGGCAATGCCTAGGAATATGTCAGCTAATTACGAGATATTGATCTATTCAGATGCCGTAGCACCACTACAGCCCTTGCAAAAAATTATAAATAGAAGTGGGTTGCTAGCAGAGAGGAGGTGTTTCTAGAAGCCATGAAATTGCTTATTGTGTGTATAAAATTGGAAAATCCGGATTTTATGTGAAATTGTATAATTGAATAAGACGCATTTACTATTAGGGTTAGGGAAGTTTTATGCCAAGAAGAGGACGCGAAGTATCGACACTACTTCACATTTAACAGCCGGCAAACGAAAAAGGAAAAGAAGAATTACATTAACACAGAACTAGAATCATTCGCAGTTAGGGAGAGTGTATTTTCAATAAGTGCAATTTCCACTTTCCGAAGAAAATAAACGATTTCGTTCGACATACACAGCAGTAATTGAATACTATTTGATGCCATATTCAGTCCAGTCCAACTAGATGTAATTCCTTGTGTAGGCACACCCCTCGCAATATGAACCGGGTAATAATAATAATAATATCGTATGGCCTTGGGTGCCTGGTGCAAGCTTTGTTAATTGACACCCAGAGGGTAGCTTGCATGTAGAATTTCGTCGTTCCTTTGAACGCTATGAAAGTCAAGGAGGTTAGATATCTAAACTCCTTGACACTACAGCGCTTTCAAGTAGAGAATTGAGGAACTTAGTGTTGGCGGAAAATCCCGAGATTAATTTTGCTATTGAACACGGCCAACTGAATTCAAATGGGTTCTTTAACATGCCAACAACGTATGACATGAGTGTCGTGATTTTTGTCGCCTTCAAACATCACTTACCATGGCCAGGTGCGAACCTGAAATCTTGGGGTTGGTAGTCCGCCACTATAACCACTCACCCACCGTGGCAAGCTATGAACCGCGTGAAAAGGAATTATAGCCTACGTATTTTGTGAATCAGTGTACCGTTCTCTACGATGTTAAAAATTTAGAGGAATATTGCATGAATTTACAGGGGTTTCAATCAGTGAATTGGATTATCATTTATAGAACTCTAGTAAGTGACCGTAAATTAATTTAACAAACATTATAGATTTGAAACTAGTGCGAAGTGACGGAGGTTAATGTTATTCGACGAACATCTATCAGTTGCCTCTTCGTACACAATGATTGCATAGACACAGTAAGAGATATATCAAATGATGCGTGAAAAACAATCTGGGGAAAATTTCTGAGAACTAACAGAATTGGATTTTATAAAATCTTACCTGACTTAAGAAATGTATGCCATGCTTTTTTGAAGGATATGAAGGCTGTGAATGTATAGAACATGATTTAGGTGACAAGCTGGTGTGATGGTATCCTGGTGTTTTCAGTTGTGTAATATTGGCGAGGTCAATGTTGATTCACAAAATTTAGGTATATCTGTTGATATTTTGTAGTGTGCTAATTGAACCCGTTAATGGACCGCGTTTTCAACCATATAGCAGTTAATTTTAGTAGAATCGCTTTTCAGTTGGTCAACGCGAGTGTACTCAATTAGATAGGGTGAGTTTTCACAGGTAAACTTCCTATGAGTTATTTATACACATGATCTAATACTTTTGTAAATGATGGGTGCAATTGAATGACTAGTTTCGTTTGTCAAGCAAACATTATCAGATTCTCCTTACTTAGGCTTAATTTAGGTTTGCTGAACTTGAGTATAACATTGATGCACAGCGGTATTTACAATTATTAAGTTACAGATGAATTTTGGCGAAATTTGTAACGAGTCAGATTTTCTCAAGCAATTACATTATTTTTATTTCACTTAGGCTTTTACACTTCCGTAGGTGTTGAATTTTTGCCAGTTCTGTCTATGTGACTAAATATAAAAACATTTTTGAATCATTAATTTCTAACACGGCAAGTTTCTTAATAATTGCGTACTAAATTACCGAGTAACACTTACTTTTTAAATCTCCTATGTACGCTATGAGCTGACGTATTTGGCTGGTTAGGTAAATTACTTAAAGCACAATTAAAATATGACTGATTTGGCAATCTGGTAGGATAGGCTTAGGCGATTCTAGGAGGTTCGTGTACTAACGTCACTATACTTCAGTCCACACACTATTCCAATTACAATATTACAATATTTCGTA
The DNA here is from genome assembly GCA_946902985.2 of Meconema thalassinum. Lineage (NCBI taxonomy): Eukaryota > Metazoa > Arthropoda > Insecta > Orthoptera > Tettigoniidae > Meconema > Meconema thalassinum. Next base: position 722,138,300 of record OX336389.2, read on the forward strand.
ATTTAGAAATGATAATGCAACAAGCCTGATTTGAGTTGAATACAATAAGATGCGTTTGGCATTCTGCAGGAACTGATTGTGGTTGATTACAATAAGATGCGTGCGACATTGTTTTCTTTCAGTGGAGGAGGGGTACATGAGCCATTTACTTAAATGCATTCTGGCAAACGTCAGTGATGAGACTCAATTGCAATCAGTGAAAAGCCGCAAGACCTTGTCACGAGCCATAAAACCGTGGGTAAGACGCAAGCTGCGCCAAAACAGTTTATTAGGGAAATGGATCACGTGCGCGTTAAGATCGCAATTTTATATTGTATTACTTGAAGTGGTTTACGTAAAATTAATAGAAGTTAAGATATGGATAGTTAGGACAAAATTGAGGGTTACATTTGCAAATGAAATATATTTAATTACCACAGAGAAGACTTAATATGGGCCATAAATATTTAGGTGGAACAGGTCACGCTAGGATTTGGAGGGAGCGTAGCTTAATTCAATCTTAATTCAACCTCTTCTTAAATTCGAAGTTTGGGCGACAAGTCACTGTGAAGGCAGCAGCATTTATACAATCCTCCGAGAACGCGAGAACATTTAGTTTATTTCTATAAATCGCTGACTGTGAACGAAGGACTTAAAGTTATATCGCAGAGAACAATCACGTTGTAAAATTCGCAGGACGAATAGTGATAAGTAGTGGTTTTGCAGGGGTTCAGATGCCTCCTCCAACTCCCCACCTCACAAGATGGCGGCGGCGCGATATCTCTCGAACGCATGGTCGGATTTTGACGAATGAGGTGTCGTTGAACTCGGGCTGACAAACCCCTTTCCAATGGACAACAAATTTCCACCCCAAAATAAAACTTACCCTTACTAAGGGGTGAAATTGTAATTTATTAGAAAATCTCTCTTTCCAAGTGCGACATGCGAGAGTTTGAATGCCAATATGGAATTAAACGTTGTTCTACACAGGAGACATGTATACGGTGGAAAGGCAATATGAATTAACATGCTTGTTTTTTGTTTTTAAGCATGCCCACTCATGGCTTTTGTAGGAGGACGGGCTTTTTAAATCAACGTTGTTCTACACAAGATACATGTATACGGTTGATAGTCAATATGAATTAACATGCTTGTTTTTGTTTTTATGCATGCCCACTCATAGCTTTAGTAAGAGGGCGGGCTTTTTAATAGATGGCGGCTGTAGTGTAACCTAACCTAACCCAACCTAACGGGTCATTGTTGACAGGTCATTGTTGACGAGTCCTTGTTGACAGGTCCTTGTGAACGAGTACTTCTTGACGAGTCCTTGTTGACAGGTCCTTGTGGACGAGTCCTTGTTGACGGGCCCCTGTTGACAGGTCATTGTGGACGAGTCCTTGTTGATGAGTCCCTTTGGACTGATCCCTTTGGACTGGTTCCTACGGACTAGCCCATGAATTTATTTAAATTATGTCAAAGGGCCTAACTACATTTTGCGTGTAAAGCAGTGTGTTGAACTGACGTTGTTCACCAGTCCCCCACTACTATAAGGTGATAACGATATGACAGGAAAGTGACGAAATACATGTACACATACAAGGGATCTAACTTGGTGGATGGATGTGTTCTAACGAGTCATTTGTAGTTGAAAGAGAATAATACATGTTCTTAAGATGTTAAAACTGTGGAGATGGTACGTGCAGTAAGACGTCTTGTTATTTCCTGTGTAATATTACAGACATGGCAGAGAGCGCGCAGATCTGTTGCTATGACTAACGCTGCAGTAATTTGAAACCGCAAGTGTTCATGAAGACAAGGGGTGATGAACATGCAAAGTTAGCAGTTATTGGATATTGCACAGGTGTTCCTTCCGGTGTCATGTTGCTGACATGGCAGAGAGCGCACACTGCTGTTGCTATGACTGACGCTGCAGTAATTTGAAACCCCAGGTGTTGATCAAGACAATGGGTGATGATCATGCAATGTAAGCAGTAATTGGATAACACACATGTGTACCTAGTGTACTTTGGACTCTCAGCCGTATTGGGAAAAGGAATTGCAATGATCTGCAAAAAACTGCTGACACGAGCGATGAGAGTTTATATAAGAGAGGTGTCATATATTTCCCTACTGTCAGTCTTTATTACTCGCTTTGAGTGAACAGTGCTCTATTACTGCTCAAGAGTTGTAAAAATGCCTTTTTGGTAGAAAATCATTAAATTATTTTGCAAGGTAAGTACTTATTATTAATTATTTATTACTAATTGATGTTGAAGTTATTGATTGGAATGTATTAATTGATTGATTGACTGATTTGTTTACAGGTAATTGGGTTCCGGTAAGTTACCGGATTCCTACAATCTGTTCATTCAGGGGCAGCAGTTGCTAAATTATAAAAAGGTAAGTGCCCCCTCTTAACAACTTTTAAACAGTTAGAGTGAAATTTTCCAATGTTCACTACTACATGTTAGTGAAAATGGTATATTTGGCAGTCAAAAGTTGGAACTACTTGACCATGGTGTGTAAAGCTAATTTTGTAGGTTAGATTTTGATTACCGCTCTATTAAGTCTGAATGTTCATTGCAGGGTGTCAGTGATACAGGGAATATATAAAGACTTAACCTCAGTTCACCTAACATAACCTAACTTTACCTAACTTAACCTTATCACGTGACATGTTTTACAAGTTTAGACTTGCATTATGACTGACTATGACGTCACACTTAGCTCACTTAACTGGTGGCTGCTGGTTTCTATCACGTGACATGTTCTACAAGTTTAGACTTGTTTTAAGACTGGCCATGACGTCACACTTAGCTCACTTAACTGGCGATCGCTTGTTTCTATCACGTGACATGTTCTAAAAGGTTAGACTTCTCTTAAGACTGGCTATGACGTCACACTTAGCTCACTTAACTGGCGATCCCTGGTTTCTATCACGTGACATGTTCTACAAGTTTAGACTTGCTTTAAGACTGGCTATGACGTCACACCTAGCTCACTTAACTGGCACCGCTGGTTTCTACCACTCTCAATGTTCACCGCTAGGTGTCAGTGACAGTGGTATATAGTAACCCCCAGTTAGAACTACATGAAGTTAGACTTGCTAGGAGTTCACATATGATCGATTAAATACCCTGGTATAACCATTGACTGGAATATAATTAAACTATTTATATTGTACTTTTGTATCATTTATTATCATTTATGATTTCTTTCTTTTATAGGTAATTTCGAAAGTGTCATCATGTTCAAGTGTGGTAACTGTAAGAAACAGTTCTCAAGACCTGACAGCCTTCAACGGCACGCAAATGTAAAACCATGACATTAAAATGTTTGTGTGCTGTCATTGTGCTACCACATTTAACAGACAAGATAATCTTGCATGTCATGTAAATTTAATACATGTTAGTGCAGCACCATTTTCGTGTTCAGTTTGCGAACTTGTTTTTTCTGCTGTAAAGCAATATCAATCCCACATGGTTGAAGTGCATAGTGAACAACAGGAATTGAAATCTGTAAAACCATCAACTAGCACGGAACCTTTAAATGAATGTGATGCTCAAAAGCGTAAACGTTCTCAAGATTGTGAAAATAGTTGTGCAACAAAAAGAAAGAAGAATGGTGAACTTTCGATAACACATTGTAATGTATGTAATATTGATATACCTTCTTCAATCATTCATGGACATTTACGCAGTATTCATCATAAAAATAACGCTTGCCATGAAAGAAATTCTGGAAATATTCAACAAATTGGTAGTGCATTACAAAGTCGAATTGCTATTTATAGACTTTATAGTAAAGAAAAAACTCAAAATATTGAATCATTTTTAAAAAATGTTCAACCAACTGTGTTTGGCTTGGTAGAAAATGTTTTAGTAGGGCATAAAAGAATTAAAATGAATTTTGAACATTTGGACTCCATGTAAAAACTGGGAGCGAAGGTGAAATTACGGATATCAAATCTTTTAATACAAAAACATAATTGTTAGCGAATCAACTAATATTAGTGATATATACCAAACTATTTCAAGTGCTATCATTGTGAAGAGTGAAGAGTTCCAGGAAAGGGAGTCAGGCTGGGCGTTGGTTGAAGTACTTTATTTAGAAACCAACATGAATAAATACAACCCCCTTCGAGCATCATCATACATTGTTTTGCCAGGATGGATCAAACGTAAGCATGCTTGTGTAAACGTTATGAATAATGATGACGCATGCTTTGCATGGGCTGTAACCTCAGCTCTCCATCCAGCAGTGAGGGACACGATGAGAACATCATCATATCCTCACTATTTTTCAGTGTTAGATTTAAAAGAAATGGAATTTCCTATGGCGATAAAATACATTCAACGTTTTGAAGAGCTGAACAATATAAGTATTAATGTTTATGGAATTGAAAATAAGAGTATAGTAGGTCCTCTATATTATACTCAGGAAAAAAGGATGCCCATGTAAATTTACTGTACATAACTAAAGGTGAAAATGCCCACTATTGTTGGATAAAATATTTAAGAAGACTTGTTGGTAGTCAGCTATCAAAATATAAGACTAAAGAGTGGTTGTGTGATGGCTGTTTGCTATATTTCGAGAAAGAGGACCAACTAACTCAACATCAAAAATGGGGATGTAATCATGTCTGTACGGTATTACCTACTCCTAGAAATAACATTCTGAAATTTAAGGATTATGAGAAACAGCTTCGAGTACCATTTGTTATATATACTGACTTTGAAGCTTTGCTAAAACCATTTAATACATGTTCATCGAATCCAGCCCAAACTTTGACCAACACTACTCACATTCATGAACCTTTTAGCTTTGCATATTACATTAAATGTAGTTATGATGACTCTTTAAATAAGTTTGAGCTCTCTAGAGGACCTGATGCACCTAAGGTTTTTATGGAAAGGTTTGAAAATGATGCCATCCGTATATCCTATATTTTAAATACGATCATTCCAAAGGAGCCACTAACATCATCACAGCAAACGTGTTTTGAAACTGAAACTAATTGTTTTATATGTAGTGAATGTTTATATACTGATACATACGCGATCATGACCATTTAACAGGAAAATATCGAGGTGCTGCTCACCAAGAATGTAATTTAAATTATAGAGTAACTAAATTCATTCCAGTCATTCTACATAACGATAGAAAATATGATAACCACAATTTGGAGCTTCAGATGTGAAAATTGATGTGATTGCAAATAATAAGGAACAATACATATCGTTCACAAAATACATCAAAAACTAGCAATAAAAAACGATAAAACTACAGTTTTTAGATTCATTCCGTTTTATGCCGAGTAGTCATGATAAGCTTGCTAGTAATTTAAAATCAGATCAGTTTCGTGAAATTCAACGTGTCTTTCCTAAAGAAGATGATTTTAATTTGATTCGTCAAAAGGGTATATTCCCTTATGAATATATTTACTGTGTGGAACGTCTTGAGGAGTGTTCTTTACCATCGAAAGGTGCATTTTACAGTTCCTTAAACACAAGTCATGTCAGTGATCAGGAATATTTACATGCACAACGTGTATGGCCACAGTTTAACATTCAAACCTTAGGTGAATTTTCAGATATATGTTTGATGACAGATGTGTTATTATTAGCAGATGTTTTTGAAAATTTTAGGAATGTTTGTATGAAAACTTATGACATTGATCCTTGTCAGTATTTCACTGCTCCTGGGTTAAGTTTTTGTTCAATGATGAAAAAACGAAAGTATATTTAGAATTGATGACTGATATAGACATAATTCGTTTTATAAAATCATCAATTTTAGGTGGATTAAGTCAATGTAGTGGACGATATTCTCAAGCGAATAATAAATACATGTCTAGCTACAACCCTTGTGAAGGGTCAAAGTATATTGTCTACCTCGATGCAAATAACCAATATGGTTGGGCTATGAGTCAATATCTACCACTGAATGATTTTCGCTGGCTGACGCAACCTGAAATTGATGTCTTACATGTTGACACTCTTAATGATAACGATGATAAAGGATATATTTTAGAGGTAAATCTTGAGTATCCCAAAGAGTTACATGATGATCATAATGATTTACCATTTTGTCCTGAGAATATGAAATCTCCATACATCACATCACGAACAAAAATATTAATTGCTAATATATATGATAAATGTAATTATGTAATACATTATCAAAACTTGAAACAGTGTCTACATCATGGATTGAAATTAACTCAAATTCATCGTGTATTACAATTTCATCAATCGGCATGGCTCAAACCATATATTGATCCAAACAATAATTTAAGAACGCTATCGACAAATGCTTTTGAAAAAGATTTTTATAAACTCATGAATAATAGTGTTTTTGGAAAGACTATGGAGAATGTTGATAAACGAATTGATGTAAAGCTGATAACAAAGTGGGAGAATAATGGTAAAAGGTATGGTGCGAGCAACTTAATAAGCAAGCCTAGCTTTCATAGCTGTTCAGTTATTCATGAGGATTTAGTTGTCAAACAAATGAATCGTCTTAAAGTAACTTACAACAAACCCATATGTGTGGGTTACGCCATTCTGAAATTGTCAAAAACACTGATGTATGAATTTCACTATGATTATGTAAAGAAAAACTATCATGATAATGCTAAATTACTGTTCACAGACACTGATTCTTTTATTTATGAGTTTAAAACTGATGATTTTTATGAGGATATCAAAACTGAGCTAAATAGGTTTGATACAAGTGACTATCCCGAGGACAATATTTACCATTTACCTTTAGTTAACAAAAAGGTTCTTGGGAAATTTAAGGATGAATGTGCTGGTGTTGTTATAGACACCTTTGTAGGCACAAAATCTAAATCATACAGCTATATGACAATTGATGATGTAGTAGTAAAAAAAAATAAAAGGAGTCAAAAAGAATAATTAAATACAAGTTTTTCGGGCTTGTAGGCCGTGGTCCAGACAGGATATCTCCCGACGTTTCACCGGAAACTGCGTCCGGCATTATCAAGGGTTCCGCTCCTTTCCTTGGTCTGCAGTGGAATGAGGAAGAGGCAAAGAGAATACAAAGAAAGAGGCTCTTCCTCATTCCACTGCAGACCAAGGAAAGGAGCGGAACCCTTGACAATGCCGGACGCAGTTTCCGGTGAAACGTCGGGAGATATCCTGTCTGGACCACGGCCTACAAGCCCGAAAAACTTGTAATTAATTATGAACGCCGGCCGTGACAGCCTAAGCTGTTATATCAGTCAAAACGAATGTTGTTAGTAAAGAGTTAGATATGAGTGATTATAAAAACTGTATAGTCAGTAACCCACCTGTATTATATAAGAAAATGTGTGTATTTAGAAGTAAAAATCATCAGCTAAATACCAATTTGCTGAACAAATTTGCTTTAAGTAATGAAGACAACAAACGATTCATTATACCCAACACATTTGATACTTTTGCTTAGGGGAACAGTCGCATTGACGACTATTACTTTACATAAGTCTGATGATCACTATATTGTAATATTTGTAGTGTGTTTTATATTGTATTTTTTTTTGTAAAATCTGTAAGTAGAAAGTATAATGTTAGGCTACTGTAGTTTAGTATAAATGAGATAAGTAATACATTTTAGTGTAAAATGTTTGCTTCTGTATATTACAAAAAAGATTTTTAAAAATGTACAGAATGTGTGAACTAAACAAGGGGAATGTAAAAATGTAAAGTGGATATTGTAAATATCCGTGTGTGAAAAAGTGAAATGGCTATCACCATTTTAAAATTAAAAGACATTGTGATCTGGTAAACCTGGTTTTTATTTCATAACAACAACAAAAATGTACAGAATGTGTAAACTAAACAAGGGGAATGTAAAAAATGAAAAGTGGAAATTGTAAATATCAATGTGTGAAAAAATGAAATGGCTATCACCATTTTTAAAAATTAAAAGATATAGTGATCTGGTGAACCTCATTTTTATTTCACAACGAAAAATGTACAGAATGTGTGAACTAAACAAGGGGAATTTTAAATATAAATGTAAAGTGGAAATTGTAAATATTCATGTGTGAAAAAATGAAAATGAAGAAATGGCTATCACCATTTTTAGAATTAAAAGACATTATGATCTTGTAAACCTTGTTTTATTTCACAACAAATAGAGCTTTACAAAAATAGAATACAAAGAAATACCAATTCCTCAATCCTTTTCAATGTTCATGTCCACTCATCATTAACTTTCCTTTTATAGCACTAATCACAATGAGGGCTGCCAACCTTTCTCCCACTGAGACATCACAGGATGTCAAACGTTGTTTTGTTTTTCAACGATACTTTATCCGCTACACGTTTTAATGCAGGATGACTGTGGTGATAAGAAAGGTTATGCTCTTTACATGCTTGATCTAAAGGATTAATTGGTATATCACCACGCTGCAAATGTTCTTCAAGACAAGTTCCAGGACCGCACAAATAATAACCAGGTAGGTAGATTTCGAAAGTCAAGTATTGAATTACTTTGTCAGTGACGCTATTGCCAGTACAGGTCTGGCATATCCTTCTCCATAGATGTTAAAAAGGTTTGATTTTTCTCTTCCTCCTCTGTAGACGATGTTGTTGTTGTTGCTTCTTTCTCGCCATTACACACGTGGAATGAGGAAACAAAGTCTTTACACTGACTTTTATGACCGTGATACAGTTTGACCAGCTGGCAAGTAGCACACTGTCGCATAGAGGGTATTTTTGCCATAGCCACTTGCTTATGGTGATCATAATCCGTACATGGTTGCAATTCACTTAACACAGGGTCCTGAGTCCATGATGTTGGTACATGTTGCCAGATTTCTTTCACGGCATTTGCTGCGATATAATAAATGAATGATTTTGGAAGAGCCATTAATTCTTCTTTGGTAAAACTGTCTAGTTTCTTTTTGCACACAAAGAACTTTCCAATCGCTTTATCGGTAGCACCCCCTACACGTCGCTTGTAGAAATCACACTGGTGTCATCCACTGGTAAACCTTCAGTTTTAATTTTATTTAACAACTCCCAGCAGGCATTGGTGGTTAGCCAATGAGACAATTGCCGCACCTGTGCCAGGGCTTTATGGGTAATATTGTCACAGGGTTAGCGGTCTATGAGTGTTTGCAGCGAGGGACAGCCCATGCCCATTAAATCGATACATTGACAGTAAGGCACTAAAAATTGTTGTAGCCATTGACGTTTTCACTACCTTTCACAAATACCACATGGGCAGAGGACAAGTGGGCTTTCATGACCATGTCCAGGTGCTTATATGAAATGGCTCCTTGATTCCACTCTAGTTGCATATGAGTTTCAATCCACTGGGTTTGTTTACGGTCTTTTTCACACAACAAATCAAACGCATATGGTGGTTTAAACACTAAATGGGTAGCTTGCGATATCCAAAAAGTGGAACAATCAATGATGGCCACTTCTTTAAATATAAATTTGTTATATCCAATTTTAAACCCTTGATAATCCACAATCATTGTGCGCAACATGTTCACTCTTGTCTGGACCAAGTCCAACTGACCACAGACTAACGATCGTCCAGTAAGGTGTACCCATGACATTTACTTACATTCCATTCCATCACTGACTAGTCACTATTGAGGCTAGGGAAGGACAGGGGACATGTGAAATAATCTTAACAACCACAAAATATTTTTTATTACATCATTTTATTATCATAACACGTCTTACAATATTTAGTCTTTCAGGGGTAGGGACGATAGCAACTCATACAACAATACAGTCTTTTGTGTTTGTAACGTCCATAGCACCGATAATGCCCCAATGTCTCTAAACTAGACGTTTTTGACGGTGAGCTGCTCACCGAAGCACCATTGACACCATACAGACCACACATATCGTAATTTGTTTTTACATTACTCAGAGGCATGAGTGAGGGATAGCTTGAATGACAAGGTATATTACCCACCTCCATTCTGCATAGGTAGGGGCAGGCGGAAGACCAGCGCTGATGTGCTTGCATAAGTTCATCGCTCTCTTGCCATGGGTCTATGGTTAGGTGAGCTAAGTGTGACGCCATAGCCAGTCTTAAGCAAGTCTAATCTTGTAGAACATGACACGTGACAAGGTTAAGTTAGGCAAAGTTCGGTTATGTTAGGTGTGCTTAGGTTAAATCTTTTAATATTTCCTTTCTTTGAGATACTTTCCAAAACCAAGAAAAAATCCACTAAATACATTGACAAAAATAACTTTTCAAATAAGCCAACACACAAAAAGCCGATATTAGCCAACACAAAAGCCAATACATAAGCCAATACAAAAGCCAACGCAAAAGCAAACACAAAAGCCAATACATAAGCCAACATAAAAGCCAACACACACAAGCCATTGTTTATTTTGCATGTCATAATCTCGTTTGGTACGTCGTAAGCTGTATATATCTAGATACTGTTTAGCACATGCATCTGTAGAAAAATAACTTATCAAATAAGCCAACAGAAAAGCTGATATGTAAGCCAACACAAAAGCGAATACGCATTCCAATACAAAAGCCGACACAAAAGCCATTATATAAGCCAACATAAAAGCCAAAACATAAGCCAAGATATAAGCTTATGGTAAGTCACTCTATCACCAGAACAGTTGTAACCTTTGTAGTGTGAACATCATATTGACAGGTCAGTTACTACTATGGAACTTACTAAAACCAACAAAGGTAGGCAACGTGCGCTCTATCAAGGCTACTCTTATAACTATAATCATCAGAATGTGAATGGAATAATATTCTGGCGATGCTCGAAAGAGAGGTCAACAAAATGTCAAGGCAATCGAATAAGTAAAAATGGAAAGGTTTTAAGTGTGAGTGTTCATCAATGTAGTGCTCCAAACGAACCACGGTTGCTGTTTACAAAAAAATCATGAAAATGCTAAAAAGCAAGTTCAAGAAAACGATATTGCTGCTCAGGATAGTGTAATGTGTGTTCAAAAGTACTTATCATGTCCTCAAAAAGTCATGTTAGGACAGTTGTCAACGTCTAAGAAACCCACAACACTATCAACGTCAACACAGACTATGGGAGAGGTCTCTGTGGAAAAGAAACAAACGGAATTGAATAATTTTAGTGATGTTGAGGATAAAGTTGATCGCAATGATGGTGATTATAATAATAGTGATAGAGATGCTGAGGAAGAAGATGATGATGATAAAGATAATGGCAATGCTCTGTTTACCCCTAAAAAGTCATTTGTTAAATTTGTTTACTGGAACAATCCCCGTAAGCTAATCCAGCGGCTTCAGCACTTGCATGCCTGCAAACAGGCTGGTCATACTAAATATCAGGAAGAACTATTGGATATAGAAAATGAGCTTCGTCATGCTAAAATTATTGTGTAATGAATCCATGTAACCGTTTAAACTATTTCTTAACAATACATGAAATATTTTCTACCACCTTGCTACCACTTTGCTACCACTTTTCTAGTTTGCTACCACTTTTCTACCACTTTGCTACCACTTTTCTACTACTTTTCTGCCACTTTTCTACCACTTTGCTACCACCTTCCTACCACTTTTCTACCACTTTGTTACCAATTGTCTACCACTTGTCTACCACTTTGCTACCACGTTTCTACCACTTTTCCATCACTTTAAACTGTACATATTAAATATAAAATCCAACGCTAAATAATTCTATTACCAGAACAGACATAACCTTTGTAGTGTGCAAATCATACTAACGGGTTAGTTGCTACTATGGAACTTACTACAACTAACCGAGGTAAACAACGTGTACTCTATTAAGGCTACTCCTATGACTATAGACGACAAAATGTAAAAAGAATAATATTCTGGCGATGCTCAAAACAGCGGTCAACAAGATGTCGAGGCAATATGAAAAGTAGAAATGGTGTGGTTTTATGTGTGAGTGATCATCAATGTAGTGCTCCAGACAAAACACTGATGGTGTTGAAAAAAAATCATCAGAATGCTAAAAAGTTAGTACAAGAGAAAGATGTTGCTACTTAAAATAGTGCATTGTTTATTGAGCAACATTTAACCCCTGTTGTAAAAGTTATGTTTAATCCATCTTCCACGTTTCAAGTCATCAACATAACAGACTATGCAAGAGGTAGTGTTGTTGTTTTAAGGGGCTGAACTACAAAGTCATCTGCCCTTGATATGCAAGTGGATCAAAAGGACTAGATAGTAATAGAAAAAAGTAAGTTGTATTTTCTATATAACTATTGTACAAGTACTTACATTAAATAAATAAAAATAGTGTATGAGTATTGTCTGTTTTTCTTAATTGCTATCCCCTTGTCCCACTATTAATGCAATTGTTAATCATCAACAGCCTCTGACTATGTTCGGAAAGAGAGTGATCTTAAACAATGCACTCCATCTCTGATTTGCGAACCGAGTATCATAATGATACAGTGTGGCCAAGTCATGTTAAGGCAATAGTTATGTCAGATAAGGAATTCGAACCCTTGCTTCCTTGTACAGGAAATTTGAACTTAAGTCAAACACCTTAACCACTCGGCCAACCTAGGAGTTACTAATATAATTAGTCTTGTGGACTTGAGTGTTTACAAAACTTTTTGCCAATTTTTCCTTTGCATTTTTTTTAAAATGTTAGTTTGAAGGTTTTTGAATTTCATGATATGGAAGCATGGATTTTCCAATTTGTTGTTTACACATTTTATTTTTTATTTTGTATACGGTATGTCAAATGTTCATATTTGCGAAAAATGATTTTTCATTTCAAGTTTTTGTAAATAGTGTTAAAGCACGCAAACATTTTAAGGTTATGTTTATACTTGCGTGCCGTTGAAAGTTGTGAGTTCTTGAAAATTGTTTATTACATTCACCACACTTGAACATACTGGTCACTTTTCAAATTACCTATAAAATAAATAAATCATCAATGTTAATAAAATATAAAACAAAGTAAAATATAAATAGTTTAATTATAATATGAAAATTAGAGTCAATGGTTATAGCAGGGTATTTAATTTAATCGTTTGTTAACTCATAGTAAGTCTAATTTTAAGTTGTTCCAAATTTGGACTACCAACATATATCACTGTCACTGACACCTTGCAGTGAACAATGGAACTTGATAAAGCGTTAATCAAATCCAACCTACAAATTTAGCTTCACACCATTGTGAAGTAATTCCAACTATAGTTAGTAGATACCATTGTCACCGACACCTAGCAGCAAACACTTGGACTTAATAGAGCGGTAAGCAAACCTAACCTACAAATGTAGCTTCACACACCATTGTCAAGTAGTTCCAACTTTGGCTATCAAATATACCATTGTCACAGATCAAGCGGCGAACGTTCAAATAGAGCGTTAAACACACATTTTTCTTGATCTCTTGTTTTTAAATATTATAAACCAGCGGCCTCCTGTTACGTGAGTTGAGTGTGACGTCATAGCCTGTCTAAAGCAAGTCTAAACTTGTAGAACATGTCACGTAATAGAAACTAGCGGCCGCCAGTTATGTGAGCTAAGTGTGACGTCATAGCTAGTCTTAAAGCAAGTCTAAACTTGTAGAACATGTCACGTGATAGAAACCAACGCCCGCCAGTTAACTGGGTTAAGTGTGACGTCATAGCCAGTCTTAAAGCAAGTCTAAACTTGTAAAACATGTCACGTGACAAGGTAAAGTTAGGTTATGTTAGGTGAACTGAGGTTAAGTCTTTTAAATATTCCCTATTTCACTGAAACCTAGCAACGAACATTCGGACTTAATAGAGCGGTAATCAAAATCTAACCTACAAATTTAGCTTTACACAACATGGTTAAGTAGTTCCAACTTTAACTACCAAATAAACCATTGTCACTGACATCTAGTAGTGAACATTGGAAAATATCGCTCTAGCAGTTTAAAAGTTATTAGAGGAGTACTTACCTTTAATAATTAATCAACTGCTGTCACTGAATAAACTAGGTATAGGAATCTGCTAACCTTAGAGGTACCCAATTATCCGTAAACAAGTACATAAATAAACAAATAAATAAATCAATCAATCAATAAATACATTCCAATCAATAACTTCAACATCAATTAGTAATAAAAGACTACAATCCATTAATAATAAGTACTTACCTTGCAAAATAATTCAATGATTTTCCACCAAAAAGTATTTTTTGCAACTCTTGAGCAATAACTGTTTACTCGTAGCGAGTAATAAAGACATACAGTAGGGAAATATATGACACCTCTCGTATGTAAACTCTTATCGCTCGTGGCAGCAGTTTTTTGCAGATCATTGCAATTCCTTTCCCAGTACAGCTGAGAGTCCAAAGTACACTAGGAACACCTGTGTGGTATCCAATTACTGCTGACTTTGCATGATCATCACCCTTTGTCTTGATCAACACCTGGGGTTTAAAATTACTGCAGCGTTAGTCATAGCAATAGAACTGTGCGCTCTCTGCCATGTCAGCAACATGACACCGGAAGGAACACCTGTGTAATATCCAATGATTGCTAACTTTGCATGATCATCACCAATTGTCTTGATGAACACCTGGGGTTTAAAATTACTGCAGCGTTAGTCATAGCAATAAATCTGTGCGCTCTCTGCCATGTCTGTAATATGACACAGGAAATAACAAGACGTCTTACTGCACGTACCATCTCCATAGTTTTAACATCTTAAGAACGTGTATTATTATCTTTCAACTACAAATGACTCGTTAGAACACATCCATCCACCAAGTTAGATCCCTTGACCTGCCCTCAAATGGCATGTGCCACGTGTACTAGGGTGTGTGCAATAGCCCTAACGTTCCATACACCAAGTTAGATCCCTTGACCTGCCCACAAATGGCATGCGCCTCGTGTACTAGGGTGTGTGCATTAGCCCTAACGTTACGTAGGAACTAAACAGAATGTAATTTGTTAGCTCTTATCGTGCATGTGCCCAGGTGAAAACCTGTGTGTTAGTCATATTATACATGAACTTGCATTTTCTCACGTATGAACCAAAACAGAATGTGACTTGTTTCACAAGAAGGACGGTAATAATGTTATCTCACACATGTTCACATGTATTTCGTCACTTTCCTTTCATATCGTTATCACATTACAGTAGTGGGGGACTGGTGAACAACGTCAGTTCAACACACTGCTTTACAAGCAAAATGTAGTTAGGCCCTTTGACATAATTTAAATAAATTCATGGGCTAGTCCGTAGGAACCACTCCAAAGGGACCGGTCCAAAGGGATCAGTCCAAAGGGACTCATTAACAATGACTCGTCCTCAAGGACTCGTCCGCAAGGACCTGTCAACAAGGACTCGTCAACGATGACCTGTCAATAGGGGCCCATCAACAAGGACTCGTCCACAAGGACCTGTCAACAAGGACTCGTCCACAAGGACCTGTCAACAAGGACTCGTCAACAATGACCTGTCAACAATGACCCGTTAGGGTGGGTTAGGTTAGGTTACACTACAGCCGCCATCTTTTAAAAAGCCCGCCCTCTTACAAAAGCTATGAGTGGGCATGCATAAAAACAAAACAAGCATGTTAATTCATATTGGCTATCCACTGTATACATGTCTCTTGTGTAGAACAACGTTTATTTAAAAAGCCCGCTCTATTACAAAAGCCATGAATGGGCATGCTTAAAAACAAAAAACAAGCATGTTAATTCATATTGGCTTGCCACCGTATACATGTCGCTTGTGTAGAACAACGTTTAATTCCATATTGGCATTCAAACTCTCGCATGTCGCACTTGGAAAGAGAGATTTTCTAAAAAAATTACAATTTCACCCCCTAGTAGGGGGAGGTTTTATTTTGGGATGGAAATATGTTGTCCATTGGAAAGGGGGTGTCAGCCCGAGTTCAACGACACCTCATTCGTCAAAATCCGACCATGCGTTCGAGAGATATCGCGCTGCCGCCATCTTGCGAGGTGGGGACGTTGAGGTGGCATCTGAACCCCTGCAAAATCACTACTGTGATAATCTACGAAAGGCAAAGTCATCTTTGAACCTCGAAATTACATAGAGTGGAGTTATTTAAGAGTTTTAGTTCATTTATCCGCAAAATGAGACATGCATGATCATAAATAAGGAGTGAAACGTTTCAAGTAAATCTAGATATTATCTTGCGCCACTTACATAGACGAGAAGTTATTCAGATAATTCCAAGCTTGACAAAACTGTTCTGGGGAGATGACTTTTCTGGCCACCAGGAGAATGTATTTTATTTCAGGAGTATTGTACTTATTTTACTCAAGATTAGCAACCTTTTCCCACCAGAGAGTGGTGAGTGAAAAAATCATGGATATATTGATAAGAATTTTGCTTGTACTTATTCATTTGTAGCTCGTAAGTTGTTGCATCGGTAAGTCTAATATTTGGCAAGTAAAAGTCTGGAGCTACAGTACCTAGGATGATTCTCGTGCTCTATGTTTCGCCATAATAGCCCTAACAAAATTTATAAATGAACGTGTTCTGTTCTTGGGCGTGATCAAGTTATCCGGGATATTTTGCATCACAACCGGAAGGCCAAAATAAATACAGCCCTGAGTAATTCTTCGACCTCGTGGCATTTGAACTTTGCACGTCCACCCATTGGTTCCCTGTAACAGAAATACTTTGTTTAGCGACCTTTCCCTCGGGATAATGTTTATCCGAAATGTCGGAGAAATTCAGTACAACATATATTTATTACGTATTACATTCACATAGGGCTCATAACACATATTATCATGAACACGATAAGGTAATATCTTCATAAAAAATAGCAAATCTTCGTGATTTACAACGTGCATCATAACTAATGTGAAGTAATAATCATTGAGATTATTTTTTTGTTCTTGCTTCGTTTCTGGGCTACAGTATCTATGGTCGTCAATCTCGAATATTGAGACTAGTACGGAATTTGTATGATGTGAGTATTGCTGTGTCCGTTACCTGTCTTGGCTTCCAGTATGATCTTCAATATGAGTTCTGGGATACGCTTATGGTCAGTCCTCCTTCTCCGTCAAAGCGTTCTAAGGATGTCACTTGGGAGAGAGCGAGTGAGTGCGTTCAGATCACGACCGACTTCATCTTGTAATATGACAACATCCTCCAGAAAAGTTCCCATACCCCGTTGGGAATTCGTACGAAGTGACTGCTTCGCAAACTCACGCAGCATTCAACAATCAACTTAACAAGACGGAAGCTGAACTTTTAATAGTTTTCAAATGGTTTTTGAAAGGTCACTGGGAAGGATTCTACATGCTAACAGTAAACTGAGACATATAAGATTCATCCAATGTAATGCATGATGCAAGTGTCTTCTCAGAGGTTGTGATATGGTAAATTCTTTCCCAGTAAATTTGCGATGAAAGCTGTAAGTAAATTTGTATTTTTATGCAGGGTCACTTTTAAGTTGTTGTAAGTTGTTATCGTTAAAATACAAATTATCTAAGCCCTCGAAAATGAGAATAATGGGACTAGGAAAAGGTAGATCCAACAAGCAGAACTTAACAATTTCTCATTGTTGTTAATTCCGGAAATAAACCTTGGACATGCATAGCCAGTCTGGCTTGCGCTGCGAATTATTTTAAGCAAGATAAACTAGATGCTTGTGATTATATCTTTAAGGAGGGACCAGACTTTTCGAGTATTACCTGCAGTAGACCATATCTATAGTACATGCGCTAAATTTGTCAATACGAAATCTTATCGATGTGTCATATCATTTCTATGTATGTTCGATTTGACAACATGAAGAAGCGCACACATCAAACACGCGCTTCATTAATATTCAAACGAAAATACTCGTATGGAACGATAGACTTCGGTTATTAGCAGCAATTATAAATCTATTTATAGTTAACTCACTGGCTGTGGAAAAGAAGGTTCAATCCAAAGCACCAAAAATATTTTCTTCCGAATTTGCAGTGCTAAGTGGCATTTTTAGATACCTTTCCTTCCCTTTTCTCTGCCTGTTCCTTCATTCGTTCGGTTGCGCAGAATAATTTGCATATGTATATCGTATACAATCTGTCAGTTATTTGATTCCTAGTACCTGTGGCCTCATGCTTCGCTTGTGAGACTTCATAAATTGAAAGACTCGTATTAAAATTATCCCCACGTCATTATTCAGGACGTATATTGCGCTTTGAAATTTGCTAATTGACGACAACTAAGCATTGAACTGCCAGTTGCCGTTAGTGGTAAATTCTAAAATTGGGATCCCTCGAAGGTGCTTTCTGCAAGACCAAGAGCTTATTGTCTAATGAGCTTCCAATTAAACACGGAATTTCACGCTCAGCAATTGATGATGCCGCTTGTAGGAATAGGCCCACGTCATTTTAACAGTCCCTCTTCCCAACAAGTTGATGGCAACCATGTGTTAGCATAATCGTGTTGCCTTCATACCACTACTTGTCTCTATGCCCATGCCCCGTGGCGTAGCCGTGCTAATTAAATCGTGCACCATGGCCACACGGGCATCTGCAGCAAGTCCGAAAATTGTAGATTTGAGTTCAATCGCCGACAGTTGCTATCCTGAGTGTGTGCTTTCCCCTGTTGATTCAACACTCCCTCCAGGAAAATGCCATGATAGTACCTCATTTCATGTCCAAGGGCACCTACCCTAACCCTGGCCCTAATACAGTTACACAACTACAGTCAATGCAGGAACACTGGTTTTCAGACACGTACAACACACTCCCAACTACACGCGGCTGTTGGCCAAGATGTTCCAAGCGCCTCAAATGAATCAACAACTCTCTTGTGCCCCTTACGGCTATTCGACATTAGAAATATCATACCCGTTACCTGTTTCCGTATGCGCGGGCACATGTCACTTGCTGGCGGTCAGAATCCTTTTGGTCGTCCCCGATCCCCGTGTTCAGTTCCTTTACAGTCCCTTGGCTCATGTCCCTTCATTGCTGCTTCTCTTCCTTTGTTTCCGCTCAGTGTATATTTTTATGTTCTAACTTTGAAACACATTGTGACTATCAACATAGCATTGATTGTACGATATCCTTCAAGAATAAGAATAAGAATAAGAATAAGAATAAGAATAAGAATAAGAATAAGAATAAGAATAAGAATAAGAATAAGAATAAGAATAAGAATAAGAATAAGAATAAGAATAAGAATAAGAATAAGAATAAGAATAAGAATAAGAATAAGAATAAGAATAAGAATAAGAATAAGAATAAGAATAAGAATAAGAATAAGAATAAGAATAAGAATAAGAATAAGAATAAGAATAAGAATAAGAATAAGAATAAGAATAAGAATAAGAATAAGAATAAGAATAAGAATAAGAATAAGAATAAGAATAAGAATAAGAATAAGAATAAGAATAAGAATAAGAATAAGAATAAGAATAAGAATAAGAATAAGAATAAGAATAAGAATAAGAATAAGAATAAGAATAAGAATAAGAATAAGAATAAGAATAAGAATAAGAATAAGAATAAGAATAAGAATAAGAATAAGAATAAGAATAAGAATAAGAATAAGAATAAGAATAAGAATAAGAATAAGAATAAGAATAAGAATAAGAATAAGAACAAGAATAAGAATAAGAATAAGAATAAGAATAAGAATAAGAATAAGAATAAGAATAAGAATAAGAATAAGAATGAGAATGAGAATGAGAATGAGAATGAGAATGAGAATGAGAATGAGAATGAGAATGAGAATGAGAATAAGAATAAGAATAAGAATGAGAATAAGAATAAGAATAAGAATAAGAATAAGATTAAGAATAAGAATAAGAATAAGAATAAGAATAAGAATAAGAATAAGAATAAGAATAAGAATAAGAATCGTTATATCAATTTTCAGTCATTAAAGCTTGTTATCCGTCTCTACGTTTTTCATAACAGAATTTTCATCTGCGCTCTCTCCCATGCCTGTGCCAGCGCAATGACACAGACCACTGAGTAGGGCTGTGGATGCATGGTTGCAGGGGAATTGTACGAGACGCGTACAATGACGTAAGATCGACACGTTGACGTCAGGAGTGCATGTAAAGGAGGAGCTGGACCCTCATAGGAAAGTGGAGCGGCAAGTGCGAGGTTGTGAAGACTCTGTGTAGGCTGTACGCGAAAGTGTACGCTAAGCTGTGACACTCTGACTACTCACGGAGTAGTAGTGTAGAACCTGTATATACTTGTGTAAATAAAAATTACGAGCCTTACAGTAGTCGCATATGATGTGTAACGTGTGACACACTATATTACTATGTGTCTGCCGGGAGCGAAAATCCCTTGTTACAGTGAACTCTGTTGATCATTGAAATAACTACTTGTAAAACTCCAGTGCCAAATCATGGCCGGTGGACATGCGCTTGGTACGTCGTGGTACCAATTATGTGTTGTAGGAATATCTTAAATGGTGCCTCCAAACTTTGAAGTAAGCCGTATGCGATATACATTCCGCAGTAAAAATATGAAGATTTAATAAATCATAATTATTTTCAGCAAATATGATATAATGGATATTTTCACACCAAAGAACGACAACTTGAAGATGATTTATTTTAGGAATATCTTTAATGGGGCCTCCTTACCTTGAAGTAAACCGTATGCGATATACATTCCGCATAGCCACATGGCCGACAGTACGTCGTGGTACCAATCTCCGCCGACGCAAGCGCTCATTGTTTCCTCTTACACATTTCCGTCCCATTTCCGTCCCTTTTCCAAAATTACTCCCACAAAAAATATCCAGCAACCGAGTGGAACGATGTTACAAATCAATAATTGTAGCGAGTAGGAAATACAATTCTAGTTTAAGAATACAGATGTGAGGCCTGGAATGGGATGCACTCAGCCCTGTGAGGACAATTGAGTAGCTGTCTGACAGTCAGGCAGCGCCCCGGTAACGCAAACCAAAACATAGGGCCAATGGGAACTAACGCAATGACCACGCGTTTCTCCGAAATCTGTCGACCGAATGGCTGCGTAGCAGTTGCTTGGTAGGATATGGCCTTTCAGGGGCTGTGGTGCCACGGGATTTGTTATTTACTATTGAATTTCGTGAAAAATAAAGTAGACTTATGAGATCTACACGGGTCAAACGTGCGCTTGTCTGCCTGTGTGTTTTCTGTGTGTATATGTATGTATGAATGTATGTATGTATTGTAACCAACCGAAGGAGGTTTGGAGGGATACGAGCTAAGGACCATGGATATCATCAACGAAAGCATGAACTAAAGAACTCGGAATCAGAGAAATGACAGGCAGCAAATTAAGACGACATGTGAGGTCTTAAAAGAATACAGTAGTTTTATGAATAATGCCAGGTCATTTGGCCAACATGGAAACAGTTTTCTTGAGGTTTTACCCATAAGCCAAGAAGAGATTCATATATGTTAAGTAATGATATGCAAGAGAAGCTTATGCCTAATGAAATGAATCAGAAAGGTGGTGTCATCTTGCACGTGGGCTGATGATTTCACACTAGTGATTCACACCATGCGCTAAGATCGGCACTACTTGTAGGACACCGAGAGTAGAAATTAGAAGGGAATCCCCCTGATTAAAGCTGACTGGACGAAATTCGTCTGATATCAATGAGAGGCGGGGCTAGGAGTGATGAAATAATCAGGATTCCGAGTTTAATAACATGTGAATACACCACGGTGGCGGATAATTGAAAAGAGGATTTTAGAAAAGGTAAAACTTTGAAATATTTGAATATATAAGAAGTGATGACTGCGCATAACGTCAGAGACCATTGGCGAATGAATTCTCGCGATCTTATAAGTAAATAGGACCGCCCTCTTTGAACACGTAACACACATACGATTTTTTTAAGAAAAACTGAGCGATCGATTTTGGATGTGGGAAGGATATTTGAGACCTATGGGCTTTGTAGTTCACAGGAATTATTTTTTTCAACGCGATACGAGCATTAGAACAGAAATTGAGTTTCAAGAAGATGAAATGGACTATATTTTTAGCCAAATCGAATATATAGGCCATGAGCCAATGAAGAACCCGTCTTGGTGAACCCCAGGAGTGGGTCGCACTGTTTCGACAATATCCAGTCATTCGTAAACCCATGAAGGGATACGTTGCTTCAGCAGTCCGTGAAAGCCGGAGGCGTTCATAACGCCAACACGAGAGTCGAAACTTGTACGTGTTTAGAGAGGTTACGACAGACATCGGTCCGTGAGGACATTATCAGAATAGTGATAGTTACATATCGCGAGTCGGAGTGAATGTTTGTAGCCGAGTTCGGTTTTCAGAACATACAATTATCGTAATCCAGTGAGGGTTATCGTTATAGACAGAAGTGGCGGACTTTTGTGAGGATCACCAGTCGCAACGTCAGTCGAGAAATACTAGTTATGTCAAGTCTTTAGTTCAAGACCAAGCAACGGTCTAAGGGAACTTTAGAATGTGGAATATGTCCAAAGACAGAGCAATTTCCGTGTACCAGGAAATAAGTATCAAGCTGAACATAAGTTACGCGCCGATAGGAATCAACAGTAAAGACAATTGAGCACCGAATTTGCCGAGGTAAACAGGGAACCTTCGAGCTGGGATCGGGATTCGATTTAGAGACTGCCAATCGCCAAAGTTATGTCTAGGGAATCAGTAGGAAAAAGCAATACCTGCCTTTCCTGGACCCGAGAAGCAAAGAAAATGAACGGTGTGTGTAAATAAATAAAATATTAATAATCAGTGCATGCGGCTAAATAGAAGGAAGGCATCAAACATATGCCAGTAGTGAAAGTTGAGTTTAAAGTATTAATGTAGGCTTTGGTTTTAGTGTATTTGTGTGTAAAAGAACCCAAAAATCAGGGATGAAATCAAGTGTAATATTCAATGTAAACAGAGCTTTGGAAATAAGAGTCGTGTATTGTTGTGCATTGTGTCGCTTAATTTATTGAAAGATGGGTGTAAGGTTCCAAAATCATTTTCCAAAACCGCCAATTATGTGAGTACTAAATATTTTAGATTATGATTGATGGTTGGGATTCTGCATTCTTATAAATTATATGTCACAATTATGCGGGAAAAAGATGAATGTGTAATATGTTTATGTGTAGAAACGGTGATTCGAATCGAGGTTTGCCAGGGAAAATTGAATTAGAATTTCATTATGTATATTGAAAATAAATACGTTGTTGAAAGGGAAGGAACATGTACACATAAATAGTGATCAGTTGTTGATATTGATATGACAATGTAAATTCTGTTTTTGTGGATATGAAGGACTGCTTAAAGGATATTGTATAATTCTTCATGAAAGGTTTTATGTGGAATATAGATTGAAACCGATGATATGAGCGAGGATTAAAGTACAATCAAGTGATTTTGCGAGAAGTAAATAAGGAAGAATCATTCGTAGTCGTAGTTGTCACGGCAGTAATATGACGGGTCTAGTCGTCGTATGTCTTTGGACATTTGGGGAGCATATATGTATTCGCACAGAGGACTGGTGTGTGACCCGCTCTGCTTTCAAAACTTGTATTCCGCAAAGAGGACTGTGATATATTCCGCAGTATTAGGAGGGTTTGCTGGTATGTCCCACCTCCGCGGTATCTTCGAATACCCCAGTAGAAGAGGTTTGACCCTTGGGCTGGATATTATACTATGCCGTTGGTTGCATTTTTGGTGTTGAGGCCCCCGTAATTAAAGACCGCATATTATTCAGGACAATGTGTAAGCTGAATGTTTGCTAATAAGCAAAAAGTAATTAACAGCAGTTAGGGCTAAATGTTTTAAGATCTTTCATAGCTATGAAATCTGTTATTTGCATAGCCTCGTGATGCCCAGCTGGTGTCACGGTCCTTGAAAGAATATCCCAACGTTAACGCTTTTAAAAGCGAGACTAAGGTCGTAAATTATATGTGTCTGGCCTGAGCCATTTGGAAGGGTCACCGACCGTTAATGGCTTGTTTCAGCTTATAAGTAATTAAAACACAGATGTCTTAAATAATTGTTTGGCTATATCAATGAAGGCTTGGCTATCTTAATTCATTAGCATATGTTATAATAAGTATTTCCTGCTACAAATATCATTCAAGAGCCAGTTTTAGTAACATTATATTCCAGAGTAAATACAGACTTCCCATGCGTGACATATAAAAATGCATAGAGTTACTAAAATAATACAAAGATAGACGTGTCGGGGAGACGCGATCTCATTTAATTATT
This sequence comes from Meconema thalassinum, assembly GCA_946902985.2. Lineage (NCBI taxonomy): Eukaryota > Metazoa > Arthropoda > Insecta > Orthoptera > Tettigoniidae > Meconema > Meconema thalassinum. The sequence goes on from OX336389.2 coordinate 722,162,415, forward strand.
CAGTATGTTTTAATTGAAGATTTGCAGGACTACCTATGGTTATAGTACTTAACATTTTGTATGTGAGAGAGGAAGAACATTTGATAAGTGTAAACCAAAGTTCAGAACATTATTGGTAATACACATTTCAGAAACCCACAGCTAAAAATGTTGATAATTAAATCATTTGTAGATAGTCAAAGGACTACTTAGGGAATTACCCTAAAGAATTTCTTGGTTATGTAGAATCAGTAGGAATCAGTAGAACATGTATTGTTTGCATGCAATATGCAAGTGAAATCAGGACATGTTGGTGTATGCCTAGCTTTTTCTCCTCCTCATTAGTTCCTTTATTTTCCTTTTCGCAGACACCAACAGAAACATTTCTGTATTCCCGTTTCTTTGAATATGCGTTGATTTTGTATTTAAGTCGGTTTCAGTTGTGTATTCCATGCAAATAATGAACGGCGCTCCACGCGGTGACCTGACGAAGCTTTGAATTCAGCAACTTGAAGAATGGTTTCAACCCTCGCAAACAGTTGTCGTCCTTGTCGTTATCTGCAATCTCCATGAAGACTTATCCTGTGTATAGAATTTGTACTGTGTCGAATTTTTTGTTTTTCCTATGTTCCCAACAATGCATAGCTTCTTATGTTTAACCCTCCCTTCTCCTCCTCACGCTAGCTATTGGAGTGCCTGTAACCCTCGCTCACTACTCATCTGGACGCTTAAGTGAAAAGTTCAGTCCTCTGAAGGAGGCTCATCTCCTTTTTCCATGAGGTGATTCAAATCGATGCCATGTTTTAAGTTGTGTCTAACGGCTGCAGGAAACATCATATCTACAATGAAAAGCTAAGTAACTACCTTCAAGTGATTTTAAGCATGATTTAAAGGGTTTTAATCGAATCAAGTAAGCTTTAGTGACTTTTATAGGCAGTATTTCAATTTCGCAATACTGTGCAATCATTCTATAAGTACCCCTCGTGGGATTTTCTGTCATGTTCAAGCTAACTGAGCTTGCTACTAAAGGCATAAAAACTTGTACTTCCTGTGCTAAGTAAGGGGATACCTTCCCTGCACCGAGGGATTTATGCCAAATTCATAGCTGTCTAATACATAACTTGTCAGCCTACAAGGGATCTCTGCTTACTTCTTTAAACTGTAACTACAGTTCTGGAATTTTCCATTTGCCTTCGACTCTAAACTGTGAAGAACTATACTCAACACCGTCAAATTACTGCCTACATTAAATTAAATTAAATTAAACTATTAACTGCAACCTAAAACTCTATAACCCCAGAAACCTATTAAAGTTCAGCTAGGTGCATCTCCATAAACTGCAATAGGAACATTTTTCTCATGTTCTACAAACTTTCAGTGCTTCAAAAGTTAATGTGTGGCTACCTTCCGCTCGAACTAGTAAAATCAGCCAGGACTCTGATTTTCTATACCCCCAATTTCCTTTACTAACAATTTAGGAAATATTTCAACTATTTTCTTGTCTCTCAACGAGGCTTAGCCTAGATAGGCTCCCACCCAATTTTTCTGGTATATCATTTAGTAATTACTGTTTAAATATCTATGTGGTTATAAACCAATATTTCAATACGCATTTTTCCTCCTGCGTCCAGGAAGTTATAATTTCCCAATTGTTAAAGATTTATATCTAATTTTATTTAATCCAGGCTTCGTTAATTTCTGTAAAAATATCCTAGTGGTTATAAATCCACTTCTTGATCCTCTTTGTGTTCTCCTGCTGTGTCCAGCAATTTAAGATCAAGTATTTATACCATTTTCGCTTATTACAAAAGCATTTTTTAAATATTGGTATTCTACCTAAACAATCTAACGAAATATGAAACCAAATTGTAAGTCCTTTAGTATTGCTATTATAGATCCTAGACCTTTTAATTGTATGCGAAGTTCGAAAACCCTTGTAGGTTTTTATTGATTGTCATAGGTCTGAGACCTCCATATTGTTCAAAATTACTTCTAAATTGTAAAAAACTATTGCAAAATCTATTATTGTTGAAGCAATTTACATTGCCTCGAGTTTTACGAGTTATATTATCTTGATCGAAGAGCAATTATTTCGAATTACTTCATATTCAAATAAATAAACGGAATTACCGAATGCTAAGATGGATACAAACTCGATCATTTGTTGCGTTTAGAGCAAAACTTCTGCTAACATCACTCAAAAATTTCTTTTAACTATTCAAGCTAATTCTAGTGAAATACTAAGGCAAGTACAGCTTGCTCAGCCATCTTCCTACTTGAAGAGATTTTCTCTCTGTCCTTTGGATTTGTTTAAGTTAGGTTTCGGTTTTTAACTCTTTCTAACATTTTAGTGGGCACCCTGCTGGGGAAGAGTTTATCCTTCTTTAAACGCAACAATTGGTTCTCTCAAATAATTTCTACTAATATTAATAAAAATCTCACTAATAGCTCTGAAGGCGATTTACAGTATCTCTGTCCACTCTGAGGGCATTTGGTATTTCTAGTGGGGATCCGACAGTGGCGGGTAGTATAAATATCCCGGCTAATTTAAATATTTCTAGCATTTCAGAATGCTTTCTAAAACCTCACCCTTTTGAAGGGAAAGTGCATAAGTCATTTTCATCTGGCATACCTTTGCTCGCCAGTGCACTACGCTCCTACATAGTACCCAAATTAGTGCTCGGGAGGGAAAGAGCACTTAGCAACAGCCTACCGGTAACCTCAGCTCACGCTGCTCTCTCCGTTATTCTCGCTTAGGCAGCCACTTGCTCACATTTCTTCCACAAGCTTTAAGCAACATAACTTTTTTCTCTCTATCTAATTAGTTATTTTGTCTTGGATTCTTTTCCTTTCTGCCTAAGATCGTTTCCACTCCTAAACCTTTTCCTTTTCTTTTCAAATCATCTTCCCTCAGGTAGTGACTGAGCTCAGGCTTAACCTATGACATGTTACAGGCTTAGTGGAGCCGTATTAACATTAAAATTGACAGTTCTATTTGTTTATTGAAATATGTGGTGTGTCATATATTATAATTAAATATGTTTTATGAAATTTTGGTTTTTATTTCGAGTGCTGACCTGTGTTGCTCATGATCCCAAAATATATGTGTCATATCGTGGCAATTGAACGTACCATCCCCGAAATGCATGAGCTAGGCGAAGTATGACCATATATTATTCCTACAGAAGGGTGCAGGGGGATTATAAAATGCACCGGGCTATCAGTAACAAGCAACACGAAAGACGGTCTAAACTGAGTAAAGTAACTGTAATGAAGTAGGCTAGACAAACATATGTGTAGATGGATGACCGCAAATAGGGTGAATCATAAATAACACCTTGAAGACCCCGTACAAAAGCCCCTAACATCGTAAAATGACGCCCAAAGTGGTAAGAGTTTTTATGGAAAACCCCAAGGTAAAACCATGGTTTTCATTTTGGAAAAACCATGGATTTTCAAATTTTAATTTTTAAATAGGTGACCACTTCCATATTATGTTTTGTTGTTGATAAAACTAATAGATCAGACGGGTAGGATCTGACCTAACCCGTATGTGATAAAAATATATAGCTTTGAGAAGTAGTAAAGGGTCAAATATTCTCTCTCTAACTATGCATGTGACCAATGATGGGATTGAGTAGTCCATCTATTTCTCAAATTGTACTGTTTGTAACAATGGAGGCTACGAAGGTAAAATGGCTACTGATAAAGAGATGATGAAGCTTGGCGAGCTAGGGTATAAGAAGCTCATAGAGAAAGTCGAAGCAATACGTGAAGAAAATAAGTAAATTTGGGAGGAATTCATGAAATTGCAAAATGGAATAGATTATAAAGATCGGAATAGGCGAGCAGGCACGGATGAACTGATACTGAATGAAAGAGCAGATATTAAAAGTATAAGGTAAGTCCTGGCTGATATATATGACAGAAAATGGTATAGACCAATGCAGGACTCACAAGATATAGAAGACATATTCTAAGGATGAAGGAATGTCTGAAGAGAGCAAAGGAAAGGTTTAGGCAATGTATAAAAAAGTGCATGAGGATAATTCTAAAGTTATTGCTGTACAGGTAGAATGTAATAAATATATTGTACTGTACCAGTAAAATAGAGAAGTGCTTGCTGGAAATCCAAAGCACAGCTGGATCGTAGAATATGAAGGTCTCCGTCAAAATAACCCGTCAGTATACCACCAGCAGGGACTTCGGGATTATACACAGTAGGCTACGATAATGTTATGGATATGAAAACAAAATAAAATACACCTGGGTAGAATACAAACTTACCTTATATCTCGGGGCTATGTAGGATGAAAAAGGATCCTAGTTTAGGCTGTTCCATAACAATCTATCTGCTTATAGATTAAAATAAGTCACTCGAGACGAATTTACAAACGAAATAAATTTATTAACAAAAATATCCTATAAAAACAAAAATTCCCTATAATAATTATAATAATAAATATAACACCCATATATGCTTCCTTCGTTCACGCCACTGAAGTCCACACGACTTCTCACACACATCATAGTTACATTATGGAAGGCCTCTGCCATTTACAAACAGTAATACAGTAAAACTATTAACGTAAATATCCATTGAGACTAACAATCTATAAAAATGTTTAACATTCCTGCGCGTGTCTAAACGCATAGCTTGCTCGCCATCTCGCATATTCTATGACATGGTCCACGGATAATTCCATTCACAAATGCACAGCTGCATAACACGTTTCATTGTATAACCTGACCTTGCCTTCTAACAGCACTTGCTTGCTTTGCTGCCGGTCACAGTTCTCTCTTCATTCTAACATATAAAATACGTAACTTCGGCTCAGTAAAAACATTTCACATTCTCTCTCATTTTAACATGACAAAATGCTTTATATTTCTGTTGTCTTGCTATCAAACTCTTTCATCAAACACCATACTAAATATTTAAAGAGCTATCGTCATGTGCACCTGACATAGATTGCACATCATTCCAAGAAGAATAGGAAAAAGGACGGAGGAGAAAAGAGACCATGGAACCAGAAGCCTGATGTGAGGCAACTGAATGACCAAAGGTCAGACAGAATGAGAGGATAAGGAGGAAGGAAGAAAAGAGAGAGGTGACTGAACGGATAAGGCCAGAGCATACGTATTCCTTACTGTCGACTGGTGCAACATTTTTCACCCGAAATTTGAATATTTTATGATTAAAATGAGAATATTTTTTGAGCCCAATGGTAAAATTTAACGTTGATATATGAATGCTGGAGCGCAGCTCAAACAAGTTTATGTTGGCAAGTCAGGCAAGGGGAAGCGAGTTCACGTAATTTGAGACGCTCGAGATTGATCTAGAAGTTTGAAAAATGCCTAGCCACAAGATTTACCGCGGATTATAACCAACTGATTGTTATAAAATGTACCATTGCATATATGCCCACAGCCAATGAGAAGAGGATTTATGGAAGCAGATACGGATATTACATAGATAATGTGATTAACTACTGCATTGTAGCCCCAAGGACTTTTTAGTAATTGGAATGATAAAGAATATTATGAGAGGATATTTCTAGTACTTTAACTGTCTACTGAGGGAAGAAGTATACTGTATTAAGCTATATTCAAGTACGCGCTTTTATTTTCGCGGGAGCGAAAATGGCTCGGAGTTTATACGAGCTGACGAAGCGGAGCTCTGACAGAGCGTTCTTATTCCTACAGACGTCCAAGAGTTAAGACGTGTATTCCGGGAGAGTTCATTCACGAGGAGATTGTCCGAGTGCGGTGTTTCGACCACTCGAGGGTACAGTGCCGATGCAGGCCAAGTTATAGGAGAAGCCCCTCAAGTAATTCTATGTGAAGTTGAATGGAGGCATTGACACTTAGAGCGCGGGCGCCGTATTATTACGTTCGAAAGTAACTTCTTAAAACTGCGGCGAGCGTAATATTATGTTGATCGATTTTTCGCGCCAGGTGTTGGAGACGAACGTAATATTACAGCTCTAGCACACGCGTGTGGGTGCCAGTAAGCATGAAGTTGCACATACTATCGCTAGATAGCACCATGTCACTGTTCAGCGGAAGAATATCGATCTGTTCGAAGGCAAGCGATGCAAGTTCAAGTAGGTCAATCCCGTTTTCCTTTCCTTTGTTTATATTCTTTGTGGACAGATTTTTCTCTCGCAAAAACGTTGAGTTTATTCTAAGACTAGTATAGGCCTATATATTTGGGGTTATAATTCGCATTACAGATTCTGAATCTGACGCAACCGAAGAGACAATTCTCCCTTCTTCTTCTGCCAGCGCGCCCGCTCGTTCCAAGACGAGATTGTGCTCAACAACTGTTTACGGCTTTTTTTACAATAGAGTTTTATTTTCAATCGTGTCAGATTTTTATTAAATTTATAGAGTAAGGGTTCGGAAATCGAACGGCCTTTTAAATTTATTTGTAACTCAAACCTCATTCAGTTTGTGTCATTATGAACATTGCCATAAATTCTGGAAATCAGCCAGCACACGGGTGAGGAGCAACATTTAAGGCATCATCAGGGTAAGTGTTAATAGTTTTGTGTGAACAATTCTTCGACTTTAGTTAAACGAAAGTGTATACAGATTATACTGATGAATATATGATATCAGATTATAGAGATTTGAAGTTACGAATTCGCATAATTAACCAGTTTTCAGACATTATATATCTGCGGAAGAAAGTTGCGTATCTCAGTTGAGAGAAACACTTTTGGTGCGACAAGATTGCAGCGTATACAAGCCCATGTTTCAGAGACAGATTGAGTAGCAAAGTGTTATATAAGAACATTAAGGCTTTTTATTACTTCAACTCTATAATCACTACTAATATGTATCGAGAAGAATAATCATTTAACATACTGAATAAGTTTGAGATGGTGGATTAAAAACTTTATACGATTGGGGTATGTTAATGCAGGGTCGTGATTACAGAACATGGAGCAACGTTAGTAACTGCAGGGCAATGTACAACAACGAGAATGTCTACATAGTCAAGTATACATATAACATTATGTACATTACCATCCAGTATATTAATGTATTTTTCATGTACTTGTACTTCTGACATCGAGCAACAATTATAGTTCACTGACCATTTGCATGAACATTAATAACCACGAATGTGATTCGATCTACATCTTACACATTTTATTTGTAACCATGAAACTATATCGTCACTACTGCTCTATAATAATGTGGGAACTTCGAATGGAGTCGACGACTGAAGAATCATCATCAGGAAGAGAGAACATGATGGGGACAAGGCCAAGCAACCGACTGAATCTTGAAATCCATGTTCAAGAGGACGCAGTTCGAAGTCCGGTGAAGACGGCTGTTTTCCGGGGAGGAAATTCCTTCCTTATGCGAGGTCGCCGTTCTGTCGCTGGTGTGGACGGAGATGGTTCGAACGATGTATTCTTGGTAGATAGAACATGTAGGTACTTTCTAATACCTGAAATGAACTTCAAAAATCTTCAGACCAGGTAGAAAGTGTCCAGCATTATTTGTAGTTAGAGTGTTGTGATGGCATTTTGTGTGCAACATTTCTCCATATTTCATTGATGTATTTTCACTTTGAAGTAAGATTTATTCTACAAGACCTTGTAGGATAATAATCTCTAGTCATCCATACATGAAAGTTCACAGTTTCAGTTTCTAAACTGAAGTTTATTTGTTTAAGAATTTATTTTCCACTTAGGAAAATTTTACGAAGTTAATATTCGACGTTTTCGATTTTTGATTTAGGATTTCAGATTGTTTGTCTTAGATGTCTAGTAAATTCATTTTTGAGTAAAATGAATTGGGTATCTTTCTGTGAGAAGAATATTAGGATAGGGGAAGAGATCTATATATGGTATATTGTTAAATATCACCCATTTCCATGAACATTTCGTCGATCTAGCAAGAAATATTCGACATGATTGTGAATTAAAGTTATGTAAAAATGGACATGTTTTTGTATAGAATGGAGACACATTAAGGAGTTGATTCAACCATTTATTTGAAGGAAAGCTTTGACTTTCAGTAAATGTAACACTATTTGAGTCATATCTTCCTGGAAGATAATTTATCCGACAGCAGGGAATTTAGATAGAATCTATTCCATTCGTGATCGATTTTTATGAGACACCTGAAAAACATTTGTTGTTATTTATGCACGAATGTAATGCTTTGTTATATGTGAACATGGTATTGCAACCATGTAACATTGAAGCTAAGATCAGTATGGTGAGACACAAGTATGTATAATTACTAAATGTATAGAAGCATGGAATTGATGACAAAGTAACATCAATTTCTTGCACAAGTAAGTTTTATGATGGTTTTGAGAACGAAAGTTAAGTCATTAGAACTGATATTGTAGTATTGAAATAAAGCAGTTGTATAGATAACGCTGAGAAATGCTAGTTGATGTTAATGCATCACTGCAGGAGTATTTTTGGTAACAATTACTCTATTGTTGTAATGTTCGTTTGTTGAATATACGAGGGGTTCATTCCGTATAAAGTTGTAGTTGAGTCTGCGAGGATATATAAAATACGAAGGTGTTTGCCGTATTATTGCAATGTAGTACAGTTGTGTGAAGAGTTATAGCATTGTTGTATTTTAGTAGAGTTATTGGGAACTCCTATATGTGTATAGATCCTTGATTTAGAGGGAGAGATGGAGTAGAGTAGGCGGAACATTTTTGGAAAAGTCATTTACCTGTGTCATCTATACCTTTATTTAAAACTATACTAAACTTGGAACTATCAAATATTCATATGTATTTATCTTTGTTGATTGATCATATTAGAACAGGAGATGACTATAATCCCAATAATGACTTAATGGTATAGTATCTTGTGATGTTGAAAATAGACTAGGGAAGGAAACACCAAATTTAGCATGAAGCTAATAATATAATTTTTTAGGGTATGGCTTATAGTGCCGGGAGTGTCCGAGGACATATTCGGCTCGCCAGTTTTTGTAGCTGATTCTATGCGGACACCCATGGGGTGAGCTACAATTACCATCGCCTGTGGAGTGTTGTCTGGGGAGGAAAGTTTGAATGTGAGGACGAGGAGTTGGAAGGTAGTGGCTGTGGCCTATAGTCAGGGACCAACCCCGGCATTTGCCTGGAAGGAAGATGGGAAACCACAGAAGACCATCTTCAAGGTGGCTGGTGGGGGATTCGAACCTCCTCGCCTCCCGGATGTGAGCGACTGCCAGCAGCCACGCCGTAACGCCCACGGCTAACCCACCCGGTATAATATCAAGTATAAGTATCGAACACAGGCAAACCTAGTGTGATAGACGTTGATGAATATTGTACATAAACATTTAATAATTATTTAGTTAGGGTTTGTTGATATTTAATGAGATTGTTTTTATCTTGCGTGTTTCATGTTTTTAGAAAGGTTAGTAGTGAACGTTTTTGGAAAAGAGAGTATGTGTATTATGAAACTTTGTGTAAACCATTTTAACAATTTACGTTTTGTCACATTTCATTTCTGGACAAGGTATCTTTTCAATAGGCCTACCGTGCCCAGAAATCGTATATGATTAAAAGAAAATTGAAAAGATACCATGTCAAGAAATGAAATGTGACAAAAAGTAAATGGTTAAAATTCAGGATCAAAAGATGGAGATGGCAGAACTTGCCAGTAAAATCAAGGAGGAATTCCGCAAACAAGTCGAGAGAGACCTCATTAGAGAAATGTTGGCTCGACGAGATCCAGGAATGTCAAATATTAATCAAACGGGTAGGGCCAAGCCGAAACCGTTTGAGTGTTTGAAAAAGCGGAAGAAGATAGTGGAAGAAAAGGGAGAAAAAAAGAGATCATTTGAAACCGTTCCATGGAACCAGAAGCCTGATGTAAGGCAACAGTATGACCGAAGGTTAGACAGAAGGAGAGAATAAGGAAGAAAAGAGAGAGGTGACTGAACGGGTAAGGTGAGAGCATACCCGTGAAGGCAGAAGAGTTATGAACTACGGTCTCTGTAGTTAAAAGGAATGAATGAATAGAGAGGGACGAAGCGCCCCGTTCAGACAAGAAAAAGAACAATGCGACATTATACCAATAAACCAGACTACGAGATAATTGCTAGAGAGTCTGATGACAACTGGGAACCCGGAAAAGATTTATAGCCCACTACAGGAGACGTCCAGTAGGCAAGGCTGAAGTAACCAAACAAAATAAGTCAAGCAGGCTGACTTGGAAGTCGGCTTGAAAATAAACAAACTCAGAGAGGTCGAGGGAGACCTTCTGAATGTAACTCGATTATGAGAGAAGGAAGGATATCCATGGTATGTTTAAAAGGTAAATACATTGACAGAAGGGATTTTGTACCCAACCGAGGGAGGCTCAGAGGGATACGAGCTAAGGACCATGGATATCATCAATGAATGCATGAACTAAAGAACTCAGGATCAGAGAGATGACAGACAGCAAAATAAGACGACATATGAGGTCTTAGAAGAATACAGTGGTATTCTGAATAATGGCAGGTCATTTGGCCGACATGGAAACAGTATTCTTGAGGTTTTAATCATAAGCCAAGAGGAGATCCATATATGTTAAAAAATAATATGCAAGAGAAGCTTATGAATAAACGAAATGATTCAAAAAGGTGGTGTAATCTTGCACGTGAGCTGATGAGATCATACTAGTGGTTCACACCATACGATAAGCTCGAGACTACTTGTATGACCCAGAGATTGTAAATAAGAAGGGAATTCCCCTGATTAGAGCTGAATGGACGATATTCGTCCGATATCAGTGAGAGGTGAAGCTTAAGGATTGATGACATAACCAGCATTCCGAGTTTTACGAAAAATTAATAACATGTGAATATATCACAGTGGCGGATAATTGAAAAGATGATTTTAGAAAAGATAAAACTTTGAAATATTTTAATATATATGAACTGATGACTGCGCATTACGTCAGAAATCATTGGCATACGAATCCGCGCAATCTTGTAGGTAAATAGGACCACTCATATAGAACACGTAACACTGTTACGAATTTTTTAAGAAAAACTGAGCGATCGATATTGGATTTGAGAAGGATATTTGAGACCTAAGGGCTTTGTAGTTCACAGAAGTTAATTTTTTCAACGCGCTACGAGCTTTAGAACTGAAATTAAGTTTCAAGAAGATGAAATGGACTATATTTTTCGCCAGATCAAATATATAGGCCTTGAGCCAATGAAGAACTATTCAGTCTTGGTGAACCCCAGGTGAGGGTCGCACGGTTTCGCCATTATCCAATCATTCGTAAAACCCGGAAGGGATACGTTGGTTACGCAGTCCGTCAAAGCCGGATGAGGTCATAACTCCAGTAGGAGAGTCGAAGCTTTGCCTGTGTATGGAGAGGCTTACGACAGACGTCGGTCCGAGGGGACATTATCAGAATAGTGAAAGTTAAATATCGCGAGTCGGAGTGAATCTTTGAAGCCGAGTAAGGTTTTCAGAAATTACAATTATCGTAATCCAGTGAGGGTTACCGTTATAGATAGAAGTGGCAGACTTTTGTGAGGATCACCAGTCGCTACGTCAGTCGAGAAAGACTAGTTAGGACAAGTCATTAGTTCAAGACCAAACAACGGTCTAAAGGAACTTTAGAAAGTGAAATACGTCAAAAGACAGAGCAATTTCAATGTGTAAGGAAATAAGTATCAAGCTGAACATAAGTTACGCGCCGATAGGAATCAAGAGTAAAGACAATTTAGCACCAAATTCGCCGACGTAAACAGAGAAACTTCGAGCTAGGATCGGGATTCGAGTTAGAGACTACCAATCGCCAAAGCTTATGTCTAGGAAAGTAGTAGGAAAAAGCAACACCTGCCTTCCCCGAACGCGACAGGCAAAGAAAGTGAACGGCGTGTGTAAATAAAATATTAATAATCCGTGCATGAGACTAAATAGAAGGAAGGCATGAAAGTTGTGTTTATAGTATTAATGTATGCTTATGTTTTAGTGTATTTTTGTGTAAAAGATCCAAAAAATCAGGGATCAAATCAAGTGTAAGATTCAATGTAAACAGTGCTTTGAAAATGTGTGTCGTGTATTGTAGTAAAATGTGTCGCTTAATTTATTGAAAGATGGGAGAAAGTTCCAAAATAATTGGCGAAGACCCCCATATATATGAGTACTAAATATTTTACATTATGATTGTTGGTGGGGGTCGTGCATTCGTATAAAGTATATGTCACAAATATGCGGGAAAAAGATGAATATGTGTAATATGTTTATGATTAGAAACGGTGATTTGAATCGACGTTTGGCAGGACAAATTGAATTTGAATTTCATAATTATACTGAAAGAAGCCTAAAACGTCGTTGAAAGGGTAGGGACATTTATAGATAAATATTAATCAGTTGTTCATATTGATATGCCAATGTAAATTCTGTTTTTGTGGATATGAAGGACGGCTTAATGGATTTGTATAATTTTTCATGAATGATTTTAAGAGGAATATAGATTGATACCACTCATATGATCGTGGATTAAAGTAGAATCAAGTGATTGTGCGAGAAGTAAATAAGGAAGAATCATTCGTGGTCGTAGTTGTCACGGCAGCAATATCACGGGTGTAGTCATCGTAATGTCGTATGTCTCTGGTTATAAAAATTGTATTCCGCAAAGAGGGCTGTGATATGTTCCGCTCCATTAGGAGGGTTTGCTGGTATGTCCCACCTCCGCGGTATCTTCGAAAATCCCAGTAGAAGAGGTTTCTCCCTTGGGTTGGACATTATACTATGCCGTTAGTTCATATTTGGTGTTGAGGCACCCGTAATTAACGACCACATATTATTTCGGACAATGTGAATGTCCATGAATTGATCAACTTACCAGTTTGAGCTGAATGTTTGCTAATGAGCAAGAAGTAATTAATAGCAGTTAGGCCTAAATATTTTAAGACCATCATAGCGAAGAAGTCTCTTATTTGTGTAGCCTCGTGATGCCCGGCTGGTGTCACAGTCCTTGAAGAATATCCCAACGTTAACCTTTTAAAATCGAGACTAATGTCGTAAAATATATGTGTCTGGCCCGATCCACTTGGAAGGGTCACCGACCGTCAATGGCTTGTTTCAGCTTACTGGTAATTAAAACACAGATATTTTAAATAATTGTTTGGCTATATCAATGAAAGCTTGGATATCTTAATCCGCTATCATATGTTATAACAAGTATTTCCTGCTTGAAATATCGTTCCAGAGCCAGTTTTTAGGAATATTACATTCCAGAGTAATTACAAACTTCCCATGCGTGACATATAAAAATGCAGAGAGTTCCTGTAATAAAACGAATATAGACGTTTCGGGGAGACACGATCTCGTTAAATTATTCAGTGTGTTTAATTGAAGGAATGCACGGTTATAGTACTTAACATATTGTATGTGAGAGAGAAAGAACATAAGTGTAAACCAAAGTTCAGAACATTATGGAACTTGAAGTAAATATTGGCAAAACACATTTGAGGAACCCAAAGCTACAAATGTTGATAATTAAATCATTTGTAGATGATTAATGTAGATAGTCAAAGGACTATTTAGGGAATTACCCTAAATAATTTCTAGGTTATGTAGAATCAGTAGGATTCAGTAGAACATGTATTGTTTGCATGCCATATGGAAGTGAAATCAAACATGTTACAGGCTTAGTAGAGCCGTATTATCATTGTTCTAGACCACTTTGTGTGTAGTAGATATTCCTTTTGGATACAGGAATAAGTTTATGTATTTGTAGAGTTAGAATTTTATTAATGTAATTTTAATTTGTTTATTGAAATTTGTTGTGTGCCGTATTTTATAATTAAATATGTTTTATGAAATTTTGGTTTTTATTTTAAATGTTGACCTGTGTTGCTCATGATTCCAAAATATATGTGTCATATCGTGGGAAATGAATGTATCATCCCCGAACTGATTGAGCTAGGCGAAGTATGACCATATATTATTCCTATAGAAGGGTGCCGTATGTATGTATGTTAGGGGCAGATGACCTCGTTGTTCCGCCCCTTAATACAACAATAACTAACTAAATATGTATGTATGTTTGTAGGTAAGTAATTATGTGTTTCCCCCCCACCAGTAACTACCAGGCTACGAAACCGGATTTTAACAAATTTGGTGCAAGTAAATATGTTTTATGAAATTTTGGTTTTTATTTTAAGTGTTGACCTCAGTGTCATGCTTTATATCACAGCCATCTTAACGAAACCTAAATGGTGGCCATTCAAGTGTTCAATGCTCAAATTGAATTACGACAAAACTAAGCAATGGATTTCAACCAAATGTTTAAAATAAATTTAATTTTCATGTAGGAAGCTTCTGGCGCCCATTATTTTAAATGGCAGCCGTGCGAATTTTGCAATCATTCTAATACGTAAGTTATGATCCAATTGTACAATGCTTACAATACTTGCCATTCGTGTAGTTTTATATAACGACCTTCTGTCGCTTACGTGAAAGCTATATGATGCGTGCAAATATTAACGTACCGGAGGCTGTAATGCGCACACCGTTGACGTCATCGGCTAATCGTGGCGTGTGTAACGAGGTGTGGTTCCGACCAGAGCGTGGTAGGACGCAGCCCGTCGCTAGAGGGCAAGCGTGCACGTTACATGACGATAAGAAGCGAGCAGCAGCATGCAACAAACGTCCAACGCTGCCAGTCGCATTGCAAACAATGACATGGCGGCGTCAAACGAAGAGCAAAGAGGTGTTGTTCGGTTTCTGACAGCGAAATGAGTAGGGGGAACGGTCATTCATCGCCGAATGGAACAAGTGTACGGCGAACACTGCATGTTTCTTGCAAGGGTCAAGGCGTGACACAAGCGCTTCAGGGAAGGACGGGTGTCGTTAGCCGATGATGCCCGGTCTGGGGCACTCCCCTGCATTACCAATGACAACGTCAATCTGGTTGATGCACTCATTACCCAGGACCGCCGAGTGACAGTGAACGCCATAGCCGCCGTGGTCGGATTGAGCGTCGGAAGTGTGCACACCACCATGAAGGAACGACTGCACTTGCGAAAAGTGTGTACCCAATGGGTGCCCCACAGTCTTCAACCACACCAGGAAGCATGTCGAATGGCATACTGTCTTGGTCTTGGTTGGACGATTGATGCATGCTGCTGCTTGCTTCATTGAGGATGGCGGCTTTCCGAGTTGTTAGAACATTAAAATATGTGGATAAGTGCACAATTGGTTAATTATGCCGACGATTGCAAGAGATGATTATAATATTAGGTTTCTCAATTGTGTTAATCAAATGATTATCACACTGAATATACCTCACAGCGGCCAACTTAAAATTACAAAATAAACCTTTAACTTCCAGCATCTTAGAGCCATAATAACAAAATTCACTTATATGGCCGAACCTGATAAGTCACTTTGTATGATCAAAGCCAAACAATAGTGACTCCATGCATTCAAGATGGCGTCCAGGGATGCTATTTAAATATACCAATTAGTTACAAAATGTATAATTACACAATTGAGGCGAAACTTGGTCTGGGAAGAATACTATATAAGAGGCCTATGAAGTGATCGTTAACAATTTATCTCACTGAATATAGCGTGCAGTGGCCATGCTGATATTTCATAATTAAAGTTAAATATTTCTATACATTTTAGAGATACAGCAACAATAAATACGGATATGGTACAACCTTATAAGTTGTTTCGAATGCACAAAACAAAATTACATCGATTCGAATTTTTCAAGAAGGTGACTGGGCGTAGGCTACTATTAAATCATATTATAATAAGTAATTCAGAATGTAATTGCGCAATTAAACATACACTTAGTAATACCGAAGTTCCATTGTTCAAATGGACCATTAGAATAAGACTGAATGTAACGCGCTGTGGCCATCACGAAAGTGCAGAATATGATTATGAAGCTACAATAAGGAAAATTAGTAGCATTGTAAAACCTTACATGTGGCTTCCTATGACTAAGTCTAAAGCATAGTTTAATCCATACATTATAGATGGCGTCGGGATGTCTTCCTGATTGCGGTCATTCCAGATTGCGTTCACCTCATTATTAGTCCAGATTGCGGTCACTTTCATTTTAGGGAAGAGCTGTAAACATTCCAGCGTCCAGATTGCCATCAATTTTCTTGGGAGACCGATCCGGTTGTAACTCCCTTGGGGATTTCCTCACCTTTCACTTCCACCCCCTCTTGCCAATGTTTGAACTGGCAAACACCCCCTCCCCTTGAACTTAAAGAAAGTCACAGATTTCAAATCGGGAATGTTAATAAATCTAAAACTTTAAATATTTGATTTTATGTGTAGGAGGGGGCGGGAAGACATTTGATTACAAAGGGTATTTAGAATCAAGCGCAGAACAAGTTACTTTTACGAGACCAATTTTTCAAGGTAATGAAAAGAATGTTTTTCACGATATACAGTGGGCTATCTATTACAAATATAGATATCTCGTGCCTCAAATGGGAGAGGAGCGGCAGAAATTAAAGATTATACCCCGTAAGTATAATATTTCCCGTTACAACAATTTTGTTGGAGGTCATTGATTCCGATACTGAAACGTTTCTATTCTTAAGCCTGAAAGTGTTAAAATCATTGCTTTACGAGGTGCCGTCAGATTGGGAGGGAACTTGTTATTTTAAGCGAAGTTTTATGGGGTGTGCTCAGCTGAACACTGAAATGTATTCTTTGCTTAGGTAGTGAAATATCATTTTCCCATTGTTATCCACAAACCTTATGGAAGGTATGAATCAATCGGGAAGAACCAAGAACCAAGGACCGGTCTCCCAAGAAAAGTGATCGCAATCTGGACGCTGGAATGTTAATAGTTCTTCCGTAAAATGAAAGTGACCGCAATCTGGACTGCTAATGAGGTGAACGCAATCTGGAATGACCGCAATCAGGACACAACCGGCGTCGGGTTGCATTTTCAAGACGTGACTATCATTAGCTCATGATATATTAGCAAAATTAACGGAAAATTTGGTGAAAGACGAGTACCATAGAGAAGACCTTGCTAGCATTACTCACAGGAACATCACACTGAATATAGCACGTAGTGGCTATCTTAAAAATTTAAGACATTAATGTTGATCATCCAATACTTATTACAATTAGGCTACAACAACGAAACGCAGGAAGTGTGTAGTCTTAGATAAGACACAACGACTGTATATAATTTAAATTTAGGATGGATGTACTTTTCTAATATTAGAATCATTTCCTCTGGATGCATGTGTGGAATTGCAATGAATCTTAGTAAACTTGGCCAGACATCGCAGAGAGCATCGCTTAACGCTCATAACAAGAATACAATTCAATTACACTTCTTAAAGACCAAGAGTTTTTACTATACACATAAAATAAAGTTAAAGTTAAAGTAGGCTACATGTTCTTTATAGAACATGTTGTTTCTGTTTTTAAAATGTCTTATTCCTTATTGCTTAGAGTTTGTGTGTTACCATTGTGGTTTTACATTGTAGAGGTTATGTAGCTAAATTATTATATCGTCTGGGCTTACACGATGGAGCCACGTCGTGTATCGGTGATTGTTTCCTGATATTTCGGCTGACGTTGCAGCAGCCTTAATCATGCGTAGGTACGAGTTGGTGTCCATACTCAAACAAACGGTTATTGCCAACCAGACGTGCCTGCTTGCCCTGAATTGACGTCACGCTGCTTCCTGATTGGTCCGCGCCCCTGCCTGTCCCGCGATAGGAGATCGTTCCTAGTGTTGGTAAGTATGAAACCAACTTCTCGATAGGAATTATCGGGATGCTTCACGACCTCTATTGCCTCTCTAATTAAACTGTTTTGATATCCAGAAATTTTAGCAACAGTTTAGGCCTTATCAAATTCGATGGCGTGACTCGTGACGTCAGCATGTTCAGCTATTGCTGATCCGTACTTCATCTACTTTGTGTCTCGAATGTGCTCCAAAATTATAATGGAAACGAGTATTTTTGTTTGCCCTTTGTAAACCTGTCCACAGGAGCAAGGCACTTTGTAAACTCCTGCGTCCTGGTTTAAGTGCTTTATTTCGGTTGATTTACGCACCACTTGCGTCAGCTTGTTTATTGGATGCATCACCGTTGTCACATTGTGTTTCCTTAGCTGTGGTGTATTCTTTGAATACACGGTACCTGAGATATAATTTTTATTGCTCTTTGCATGTTCATTTCTTCCTTCCTCTTTGCCAAACACCAACAGTGATCTTCTGTTTTCTCCTTGTTGGGCAAATCTCTTACGTCTTCATAAGTATGTTTCAGATATATAACTTCTGTGACCCACCTAGCGTCATCTCGCAGCGAATGTCTGAAGCTCCTCAATTCTTCCTGGTGCTAGAGGACTTACTTATCCATTTGGCTACCAGATCTTGTTACCATCGTCAGCTATTTTCTCTTGGAGCAAGAGGACTACGTCCACTTCTTTACTCACCATGCTGCGCTAGTATCAACTGTGATCAACTCTTAGAAGATCAGCTCAGCAAGAGAAGATAAATGTTTTATTTTTAAGTTGGCAATGTTTATATGTTCTCCTTTTGTCTCCTACCCCCCACTCTTTCCCCTCTTTCTTGGTCCCTCTGTGCTCCGTTGAGCTGCTTTCACTTCTCCGTCTGCAGTTGACTCGTTCAGTCAAAGCTCCGCTCGAGCTTGCCTCCTCAAACCAAGAGGCTCACCCTCTTTTACGCCATGTTGGCTAAGTAATCATCAACGGAAACTTCGACTTCAACATGAAATCAAGATAAGTACCATTTTAAAAGTTTTAACCTCATCTTCATGGTTTTAACTTCCAAGTTCTTTTAATTATAATTTATAGGCAGTGTGAAATTATTTACTTTGGGGCAATAATCATTCTTCGTGGGATTTGCCATGTTGAGCTTTTGCTTGTATAAGCCAACCTTACTAAAAAAGAGCTTTTCTTAAGCTATTCAAACGAGAAATCCTCTCGCTACGTGGGATATTATCTAATACCCGCTGTCTATAATTATAAAGCTAATTCCTCCGTTGGATTTTCTCAACCCCATTTTCTGCTAAGGTCGTTCTGGAACCTTCGAGATCTTGTTCTCTATCTGCGAGTCTTGCCGTCAAGTATTGTTCACGCACTTGTGAAAATGCTAGTTAAAATGAGGAATCTTCCTCATAAATTTTTGCAATAGCTAACTTTCCTCCACCGCTGGAACCTCTAGAACATTCTATGGCGCATTTAATTGTAAATCACAACTTTTTCAAGAAATAGACTTTCATCTATATAGTGCAATCAGTTATTTCCATAATTGCAATAACTTTTTTTCTCATAAACTTCAGTGTTTCTATAGTGAACTTTGCATCCATCTTCATAGACTACAGTGATAAACAGTGCTTGCTCCGCGTTTCTACCGCGTCGCGATCGTCCGGTTATATTAAATACGGCCATGAACATTGATCCTATATCCCAATGATCTTTCCTCAACCTTCTACTAACAACCATTATTAATAAAATTGAAACTTTTCTATAAGGTGTCACCCACGAGGTGCCCTTCCAACTTTGCTAGTTTAACATTAATTAAATTCTGCATAATTGCTTGTGTGATACAAGTTTTAAATTCACGTTGTTCCTTTCCCATAATCAGGGAAAACAATTCTCTAAACTCTTGAGCGAGTCATGTTCAGGTTTCACGAAATGGAAACTGTCCCATTTGGCGAGTGATTCCTGCTCAACCTTGGGAAGTCTAGAACTTTCCCTTTCAATTTCTTCAGGTTTCACAGTAAGTGACCTGCCCTCTTTGTATAATTCTCATATATTAATTCTGTATAAATATAAGAAGTTGTAGGAACTCCTATCTTATTTTTCATGTTGTTATTATTGTTATTTTCAAAGTTGTCACTTTCTCTAGAACATTCTCTCCTGAATTTCTTAAGGTGCACTTTTGTACTCCAATTCACGTTCAAGCTTTAATTATTTCATTGCTCATTTGTTTAAATCTTATAAAGATTTTAGAAACATGTAAGGTTTGAAACCTTGTAAATTGTCAATTGCCTGGAGCAACCGTTTAATGGTGGGAGGTCTGCGACCCCAAATTGTTAACTACATAGAGAATATTTATTTGTTAAAAAGATTAATTAATCCTGCATTGTTAAATAAATTAAATATTTGTTTTTGGATTCATCATTTCTCTGATACTACAGTTAGGCAGGATCCTGGCCTTCCTAGCTCTTCCTAGGTTTATGCCCTCGTTAACACTTAATAAAGCTTTTACTATTTGCCTGGCCAGACCATCACCCTTCCCTATAGTACTTTTATTCGTGCTTGGGAGGAAATACACTACAGGCTCTCTCTGGCAAACTGCCCAAGTCTTAGCTGCGGTTCCCGTCAGCCTCGACCAAGCTCGTTCCTATTTTAGGTATCAAGGTGTTAATTTTCAGTGGCAACTGCCTCTAAAGGTATTTAAAGTTGAACTCATTAATTTTGTGGGACTCTCCTCCTATTTTTCTATCCTTTTTTTCCAATCCCAAATCTACTTCCTTCTCTTAATCATCTTCCCTTGGTGGGTGGGTTATTCCCTAGCCTATAATCTACCCAAAATTTGGTGCCGAAACCCGGGAGTGTCCATTTGCTATGTCCATTGTTTGTCAAGTGTCATTTGACAATACTTGGCAAATTATTAACATCTGCTTTGGATATTTCAGCTATACCTACGTCGTGCAAAGCCTGTGAACGGGAAAGAGGCCGCTCCTGTCTCCTTTGGGGTGTCCTGTTCTTTATACCCATTTGCTGCTGCCAGCTTGACAGCATCTCCAAGGTTCTACAGTTTCGTGAGTTGTATTTCAATTTATTCTCTTTATCATGGCTCCTACTGAAAAAGATGAAACTCTCATTGCTAGACGTTCTTCCTATAAAGGGCAACTCACTAGATTCCGAAATTTCATCAACAAGTTAAATCCCGCCGAGTGTGATTTAGATATCTTAACACATCGTCTTAAGTTGTACGAACGGTCTTATGATTATTATGACCAAATTCAAACCGAGATTGAATCCGCTTACCCAGAACTGCAATCGGATCGGGACGAGGTCGAACCCTTGTACTTTGAAGGAATTGCAAAGGCCCACCAACTGATCCGCAATATCTCAGAACTGGACACTAAGGTCATCAATCCGGCCCAGTTAGCACCCACTTCAGTTCACAAGAACAAACCGAAACCGTTACTTCCCAAGATAAGCCTACCGCACTTCTCAGGCAAGGCAGGTGAATGGTATTCTTTTTACGGACTTTACTGCTCTTTAATTCATGAAAATGCTGAGATCCCCGACATACATAAATTTTACTTCCTCCGTACGTCTTTGGAATCTGAGGCCTTGGCCTTGGTGGAGTCACTGCCTTTAAGCGCAGACAACTACCACATCGCCTTTAATCTCCTTAAAGAGAGATATGGCAATTTACGTTTGAGTGTAGCTCGTCATATCCGCTGTCTCTTCAACTTACCAGCCGTCAAACCTAATGACGTCACATCTTTAAGAGACCTCTTAGATTCTATGCAGTTAAATGTCAGAGCATTGTACCAATTAAAGCAGCCTGTCCAAACATGGGACACCATACTTATTCACCTAGCTACATCAAGATTCGATTTTTCGACACTGAAGGCCTGGGAGATCGAACTCGCCTGCAACAAGGAACATTCGTTCGAACACCTTATCTCGTTTCTCAACAGTCGATGTCAATTCCTTACAGCACTCGCATTTCAGTGCGAAAAGGTCGAAACGAATCATCAGTCTCAAATTTTTGAAAAAAAACTTGCTTCTTCAAAGGGACATCAGCCCCCATTTGTCGAAAACAAACAAACCCGTTCTTCTTTCAATAATCCAAGAGAAGATATCAGGCCGCTTAACAAATCGTTAAAATGCACGCTCTGTAAAAAGCTTCACACATTGTATTTGTGCAAATCCTTTAAAGAATTGTCTGTCGAAGATCGAAGAAAGTTTGTCTTGAATAGCAAACATTGTTTCAACTGCTTATCACCTAAGCATTCTTCTTCGAACTGTACGTCATCAAATCTCTGTTTTCATTGCAAAAAACCGCATCATTCTTTATTGCACGTTTACGATAAATCGAGGTCATCAGCACCTGCCTCTTCAAGCTCCATGCAGAGCAGCTCCGAACAAACTAATGCTTCTTCCTGCATTTCTAATGCCGAACCTTCTCACAGTGCGCAAACCCTGTTGACCACTGTACAATTTGAAATCCAAGATAAATTTGGAAATTGGTTTCGAACCCGTGGTCTTCTCGATTCCGCTTCAACTCATAACTTTGTTTCGCAATCGTTGATTAGAAAACTAGGCCTACCTGTAAACCCTACTTCTATCAATGTGACCGGCATTGACAATTTGAAAACTCAAGTTTTGCAGTCTTCAAAATTGAAAATCAGAGACGTTTGCCAAAGAAACACCAATCTTAATTTAAACAGTCTCATTCTTACCAGTATTGGCAAGGACACTCCAAGTCACTCTATTAATACCTCCGGATTAAAGATTCCTTCGCACTTAAGGTTATCCGATCCTCAGTTTAATGCTCAAGGTCCCATTGATGTACTTTTCAGTGCCAATGCTTTTTGGAATTGCATTCGCAAACAAACACGCAAGTTATCTTCAACCGTGGTCGCTAGAGACACCGATTTTGGTTGGGTTATTACTGGTGAAATCAAACATACCAGTGTTCAAACCAAAGCGCAATGTCATTTCGTTACAGCTGACATAAATCCCATTTCTGAAAAGAGAACGCTCATGTTTCAAATCTCAATATTTTTGAAAAACACTTGTCGAAACGATGTCTTATCGTGAACAACTGCGCTACCTCTGTAAGTTGTTTAAATGGTTTTTCTTTCTTCCCGCACAAAATGGCAATTCAAGTTCGCCTTGCTTTGTGTTATTTCGTCTACCTTCTTACGTCATTTTTTATAGCAGTTAATTGCTTAAATTTTTTCTCGAAAACTATCTTCCCCTTGTGTAAAACCATGGCTATCAGTCACCATCACTTTGCTGTACGCTATGTTTCACTTCTTTCGCTATGTAGAAGGATGGCCACGGCCGGCTCCTCCCTCCTTCCTCACAATTGGAAGTCGCTTTTGAAACCTCTTGAAACTCTGAATTCTATAGCATCTAGAATAACTCTTCTTATGCATAACCTTCTTCTCAATGTCCCAGCTTGTCTTCTTTGCTCGGAAGAATTAAGCTTCTTTCTGTTGAAAATTGTCCGATTTCGTGATCCTCTCAATTATGCGAAATTGGTTTCCTACTTTATTTCATATAGCTTTAAGTTGTTTGTTCACGTCCAAGTTACGATTGACTGCATTCCGTTCAACCTGAATATCTGCTTTAAGTTACAGCTGATTCAACAAATGTTATTTGTGTACTTTGAACTGCTTGTTTGTCAGACTTGTTTGTATACTAGTCTGAGGAAGGCCAAGTTGTTGTTTATTTCCTGTACGCTTGACACAGTTCAAAACAAGTTTCTCTTATCTCAACTTTGGCTGATTGCCAAGCATTGTCTGGCGAGCCGCTACCGTAATCTCGGAAGCCGTTCACCTACTTCCAAAAATAAACTTGTTCTAGTTAAGGACTCTTTCAGCTATTTATATGTCTTATCTCGTTGTACTATGTGTGTCAAGGCCGTGCTTGTTTACGTCTCTCACTTACTCATGCTCGTATTCTATAACTGCTTCGATCCCTGTTTCAAAACTTCGTTGCGTATTTCTCACGCGCTTATGTATTGCAATTTGCTTACATATTTTGCGATCTTAATGTTCATTGATGAACAAACTGGTTTTTTCTCGTCGTCACATTCGATGTGTTTTTGTATTTATACTTGTCATGTCACGTTTCTCGCTGACTTAAGTATTTTTCTGAGCAACCCCTTTGATACTCATTATAACTTGAGGTCATTGTTTATGGCTACTCGTTTGTTACCTATGGCGTTCTTGCTTTCTACTCGCATAGTTCCTTTGTTTATTTGGTATATTCTTGTCCTGAATAGATGTACTTGTTTCTATACGCTTTGTTTAAACTTGCCAATTCTTCTTTCTCATCGTATCGCAATCTTTACTAGTGCTTTATTTCTCTCAGCTTCCAGCTATTTCGTGATTGAAAGTGTTGATAATTCTCGCCTTTCAATTCCGCTTTCCAATGACCCTGATAACCTCCTTCCACTTACACCTGGTCGCTTCTTTACACGCACTTCTCTCTCTGCCCATCCTCCCCTTCCTAATTCTTTCAGGGATTCTGATTTACCTATTGTTTGGTGTAAACTTGAAGCCCTCTGTAATTCTTTTTGGAAGAGATGGAACTTGGAATATTTAACGTCCTTGCAACGGAGGCAGAAGTGGTTTCTTTCCAGTCCCGACATTAAAGTGGGAGACTTGGTCTTAGTTAGGGATGTTTCACCCCCCCTAGTCTGGCCTTTTGGAAAAGTGACCGAGTGTTACCCTGGAGGAGATAGGAGAGTCAGGGTATTTAGAGTCTTGACCAATAATGGTCAGATCACAAGACTACCTCTCGGCAATTGTTTTTTACTGTACTTGTTTTTCTTGCTCGCTGTTGGTGTTTGTCCCCCCCAGTATGGTGTATTCTTTGAATACACGGTACCTGAGATATAATTTTTATTGCTCTTTGCATGTTCATTTCTTCCTTCCTCTTTGCCAAACACCAACAGTGATCTTCTGTTTTCTCCTTGTTGGGCAAATCTCTTACGTCTTCATAAGTATGTTTCAGATATATAACTTCTGTGACCCACCTAGCGTCATCTCGCAGCGAATGTCTGAAGCTCCTCAATTCTTCCTGGTGCTAGAGGACTTACTTATCCATTTGGCTACCAGATCTTGTTACCATCGTCAGCTATTTTCTCTTGGAGCAAGAGGACTACGTCCACTTCTTTACTCACCATGCTGCGCTAGTATCAACTGTGATCAACTCTTAGAAGACCAGCTCAGCAAGAGAAGATAAATGTTTTATTTTTAAGTTGGCAATGTTTATATGTTCTCCTCTTGTCTCCTACCCCCCACTC
This sequence comes from Meconema thalassinum, assembly GCA_946902985.2. Lineage (NCBI taxonomy): Eukaryota > Metazoa > Arthropoda > Insecta > Orthoptera > Tettigoniidae > Meconema > Meconema thalassinum. Next base: position 722,187,434 of record OX336389.2, read on the forward strand.
TTTCCCCTCTTTCTTGGTCCCTCTGTGCTCCGTTGAGCTGCTTTCACTTCTCCGTCTGCAGTTGACTCGTTCAGTCAAAGCTCCGCTCGAGCTTGCCTCCTCAAACCAAGAGGCTCACCCTCTTTTACGCCATGTTGGCTAAGTAATCATCAACGGAAACTTCGACTTCAACATGAAATCAAGATAAGTACCATTTTAAAAGTTTTAACCTCATCTTCATGGTTTTAACTTCCAAGTTCTTTTAATTATAATTTATAGGCAGTGTGAAATTATTTACTTTGGGGCAATAATCATTCTTCGTGGGATTTGCCATGTTGAGCTTTTGCTTGTATAAGCCAACCTTACTAAAAAAGAGCTTTTCTTAAGCTATTCAAACGAGAAATCCTCTCGCTACGTGGGATATTATCTAATACCCGCTGTCTATAATTATAAAGCTAATTCCTCCGTTGGATTTTCTCAACCCCATTTTCTGCTAAGGTCGTTCTGGAACCTTCGAGATCTTGTTCTCTATCTGCGAGTCTTGCCGTCAAGTATTGTTCACGCACTTGTGAAAATGCTAGTTAAAATGAGGAATCTTCCTCATAAATTTTTGCAATAGCTAACTTTCCTCCACCGCTGGAACCTCTAGAACATTCTATGGCGCATTTAATTGTAAATCACAACTTTTTCAAGAAATAGACTTTCATCTATATAGTGCAATCAGTTATTTCCATAATTGCAATAACTTTTTTTCTCATAAACTTCAGTGTTTCTATAGTGAACTTTGCATCCATCTTCATAGACTACAGTGATAAACAGTGCTTGCTCCGCGTTTCTACCGCGTCGCGATCGTCCGGTTATATTAAATACGGCCATGAACATTGATCCTATATCCCAATGATCTTTCCTCAACCTTCTACTAACAACCATTATTAATAAAATTGAAACTTTTCTATAAGGTGTCACCCACGAGGTGCCCTTCCAACTTTGCTAGTTTAACATTAATTAAATTCTGCATAATTGCTTGTGTGATACAAGTTTTAAATTCACGTTGTTCCTTTCCCATAATCAGGGAAAACAATTCTCTAAACTCTTGAGCGAGTCATGTTCAGGTTTCACGAAATGGAAACTGTCCCATTTGGCGAGTGATTCCTGCTCAACCTTGGGAAGTCTAGAACTTTCCCTTTCAATTTCTTCAGGTTTCACAGTAAGTGACCTGCCCTCTTTGTATAATTCTCATATATTAATTCTGTATAAATATAAGAAGTTGTAGGAACTTCTATCTTATTTTTCATGTTGTTATTATTGTTATTTTCAAAGTTGTCACTTTCTCTAGAACATTCTCTCCTGAATTTCTTAAGGTGCACTTTTGTACTCCAATTCACGTTCAAGCTTTAATTATTTCATTGCTCATTTGTTTAAATCTTATAAAGATTTTAGAAACATGTAAGGTTTGAAACCTTGTAAATTGTCAATTGCCTGGAGCAACCGTTTAATGGTGGGAGGTCTGCGACCCCAAATTGTTAACTACATAGAGAATATTTATTTGTTAAAAAGATTAATTAATCCTGCATTGTTAAATAAATTAAATATTTGTTTTTGGATTCATCATTTCTCTGATACTACAGTTAGGCAGGATCCTGGCCTTCCTAGCTCTTCCTAGGTTTATGCCCTCGTTAACACTTAATAAAGCTTTTACTATTTGCCTGGCCAGACCATCACCCTTCCCTATAGTACTTTTATTCGTGCTTGGGAGGAAATACACTACAGGCTCTCTCTGGCAAACTGCCCAAGTCTTAGCTGCGGTTCCCGTCAGCCTCGACCAAGCTCGTTCCTATTTTAGGTATCAAGGTGTTAATTTTCAGTGGCAACTGCCTCTAAAGGTATTTAAAGTTGAACTCATTAATTTTGTGGGACTCTCCTCCTATTTTTCTATCCTTTTTTTCCAATCCCAAATCTACTTCCTTCTCTTAATCATCTTCCCTTGGTGGGTGGGTTATTCCCTAGCCTATAATCTACCCAAGCAGCCTGGTGATTCGATCTGTCAACCCCTGTACATACGGCAGAAAGGCTTTATGATAGGGGGGCTTCTGCATTCCGTGTGGCCCTATTTATCTGTCCTTTGCTATAATCATTGGCTAGGAGAGTGTACGAAACTCGTTTCTTCTCTTCATTTACGTTATCCTTATCGCAAATGTGGTTGGCTCTGGTGAGGAGTGTCCTAGCAACCATTTCTTTCTGCGATGGAGGATGACTTGAGTTAGCATGTAGGTACCGATCTGTGTGAATATATTTCCAATAGACCCTGTATCCAAGCATGTTATCCGTTTGTTTATAGTGCAGAACGTCTAAGAAGGCTAGCTGATTATTTTCTTCTATTTCCATCGGAAATTTGATGCTCGGATGTCTGGAGCAAATGAAGTCTAGAAAGTCCTGAAGTGTGGTGCGTCCATGTTCTCATATCAAAGAGACGTCGTCTGCGTATCTGAACCAACACGTAGGCTTCAATGGGCTCTCCTTAAGAGGGAAAACAGGTACGTCTGTCTGGCAATAAGCGTTAGTTTGAGTACGGACACCAACTTGTACCTACGCATGATTAAGGCTGCTGCAATGAGAGCCGAAACGTCGGGAAACAATCTCCGATACACGACGCGGCTCCATCCTGTATGCCTAGATGATAAACTAGACACCGGCTGCGAAAGCCGACGATCTAAATAGCTTAATTTTTGTTCACGCCCTGAATTTTACAGTGCCCAGACTCGAGTTCGAATCTCCTACATTCTCCGTTTGTAGCACTGGAAACTCATAATCTCTTGGAATTTTAACTTAAAGGATTGGAAGCAATGTTAGGTTTAGTAGGCCTATACCATTGTAATGTCCGCCAGGTAGGATATTCGGATTTGATTCCTAATGATAAGATATCCTTCTAACTCATACATTTCAGAGATTGTTTCCTCAACCTACCAATACATCGGGAGAAAGGAAACTCGGGTTTTTGTTGTTATTATTGTTGATGTCGTTACTTCACTCTGGTGCTGGATGCATTCCGGTCATCAAACCGCGAACTAAGTTGCGTATTGAATTTTCTCGGCAATCTTGTGTTGCCGTGGTGACTGGAGTTTTGTCGGCAGATGTCTTTATTAGGGACGATGCTTGGGAAGTTTCCTGGGGGATTAGAAAGGATGTACGGATGGAATGCCGATAAACCCGCAGAAAATATGCGCCCTGAATCACTGTTTTTAGGCCAGGATTCCTACTTATGGCACTTTATTTTGAAACTCTTCACTGCAGCCATGTTACGTGAGCAATAACTGACTTTATATCAGTAGAGAAGTTGTATTCTAGCCGGCGAGATTATTTCATAAATCATTTATGTAAAGAAGAGCAAATACTGCTCTTTGAAATCTTGAGTACGGTGTGAGACATGTGCCCGTATTTTCTGCCTCTCCCTGACTGATGTAAACACCTCTCTCTCATTTGAAGTGGAGTGCTTGATGCAATTGAGTTGAATGGACCGGCCCTGTCGATATTGCTTCTTGGAAAACAGAACGGGAAGAATGCTATATGACAAGGATGTGAGGAAAACAAAGCATAGCCTGATTGACAGATAGTGGTTTGACGAAGTTCATATGAAACCTGGTTCATTCAAATATATGCTGACGTCAGCTGTGAACAACTCTTCTAAAGCTCTTACTTTAATTACGTCATAGTCGTTTCCGGCAGAAACATTTTAACATGTTCTAATAATTTATTTTAGACTCAAGTTAATGTGTACTGTACCTAAGCTAACTTTCTTTGTAATAATAATAATAATAATAAATTTGAGGGTAATTTATGTTGCATTACATTTTGTCTTATGCAATTTTTTCACATATCTAGCAAAAATTTTCAAAATTATATTATATTGGCCTACTGAATATCTATTCTAGATATATTATTTATATTCCTTCTTCTTCTTATTATTATTATTCTTTAGCAGCAATAGTATTAGTATTCCCGGTCACGAAAACCAGGATGAACGCCCGAGGGGACCCGATACGCTGACAACGCGTCACCCCAATATCCTCAGGCCAAGTGGCTGGGCAGTGGTCGCTTGATAGGCTTAGGCCCTTCATGGACTGTAGTGCCAGGATTTATTTTTTATTATTAGTAATAGTATCAGTGGTATTCTTCCTATTATCGTTGGCATAAGCGTTGTTGATAATCAGGCCTACTCACATAATTTTATGGTACTAGTAATTAGGTTATGAGATTTGTATGTATTGTAATCATTTAATATAGTTGAGTAAACATCTTGGGCTAGGAATATATCTCTAACTTTGCCAGGGTATTTAATCTCCGGTTTATATACATGCCGTATATCAATAAACCGTGCTCCTAAAGTTATTACTTCAATCTAATAACATTAATCCACCCGCCCTATTTAAAACGAGCTGTTCACATCTTCAATGAGGGAAGCAGTACATCTGCCAACATAAAATGTCCAACTTAGTACGAGATCAGTTCAGTTGTGAAGTTCAAGTGACAGCAGTGGACGGCTAACTGCTGCCTTGCGAGCGGAAGCGTGAATTTTCGCCCCTCTTCCACACTAAATTTTAAGTAAACATTCCAGCACTAATAATGCATATTTATCCAATTTGTAAGGTTTGCTAGTTATTACGTCCAGTTTCTACTAGGAATAGACTTTATTTATCACACAAAACGTAATGATGAGTTAACCATTCTTCTTTCTAGGCCATGATTCAGCAATTCAAAGACATTCCTCGATCTACTCAAGATTTCTAAATGCAGTACAGAAAAGCAGAAGAGGAAGAAGAAGTAGAAACATTTGCCAATCCGGATTATTGTGACTTCGGACCCCAGTATATTGTACAAAAGGATCGCAGCAATGGCTGTGAACAACCCCTTAGACAGCTCTATCAGGAAAACATACAAGTTGGCCTTGGAATTAATGGAAGATACCTTGCTAAAATGCGCTTAATTGCGGAAACTCTGCAAAGATTTCTGTGGTTTCTTGGAACTCTACATAAGAAAAGAAGCAAGCAGCTATTCGACCAATCAACCATCTGAGCGAACCCAAATAATACGCACTTGTGGATCGAAATAAAACAACAGAATACAACTGGTATGCAATGTTTAAAAAATTAGGGTACTATCAGATGCTTGGAAGAAATGGAAGAAATTAGTGATATGGAGTAACCCCAGGAGCCATGTTCTGGAACTAATTATTATTTATTCCATTAATTTTCTTCTTAAGTTCCTATTCTCCTCAGTTTTATGTTTTTCTACCGGCGTATCAACGTTTCCTATTCAAATTTGGCAAATATGGGCACCAACATATTTATCTAAATACAATCAGCACTAGAATGAATTTCATTTTCCTGCATATATAACTTTGATAAATTACAGTCTTTCAGGTACAAACAAAGCATGGATCAATCTCCAACTCATAAAAGGCTAGGTACTGTGCAGCTTCAAAATACACCTTGCAATTTGATAAACTCTTTGGGTAATATGGGCACATATCCTGGGTATATGTTCGTAAAGTATTGAGTGATAATTAGTGCAATTGCCATATCCGTTTTGTGTCTTTTGATAGTCCCATATTGAAACACCTTTGGCCAGCTCAAAGCAACTTGCCACTTACCTGTTTAATGTAGATATTTAGGTTGATCGTCAGGCGCCAGGTGGCAACATGCATTTGAGAACCAAATTGATAGCAATAATAATAATAAGCATAATAACTGACCTGATAGAGGACACACAGACTTCTTTCTCCCAGGCTCTGGCGTAACTCTGTCACTAACCCAGTAATAATTGATTCAAGAGAAAAGGATGCATTATAGGTATTTCTAACTCTGGGAGAAAACGCTAAGCATGAAATAAAATGAATATAATACACAAAGACCAGGACAATTAATAAAAAGTAAGGCTACCAAGACGAGCACTGGAACGACGGTTGACGGGGAAGAGAGGACGAGGAAGACCAAGAATGCGTTGGATGGACTCGGTGGAGAATAGTATTAGAAAACGGAACATGGATTGGAACAATGGGTCGGAAGAGGAATGTTGGAATGACAGAACAAAGTGGAGAGGAACCATATTTGCCCCCACCCAGTGTCAACTGGAAAAGGGGATATGATGATGATGATGATGATGATGATGATGTGGCACAAGTGTAATATCGAGGTTGGCATTAAATTACGTATTACTACAAATGGAAGTCCAGTTGCCACGAAAATTAATTTACAGAGAGACTTGAGTAACTTTGTCTGTTCGTTCACCACTCGTAGACTCTTGTAGATAATAACGCATTGTCATTACGGCTTGGAGTTGGCTGCTGGCTTCCTTGGTAATTACCAAGAATGGAGTACACGATAGTTGATGAATTTGGTGAGATGATTTTAATAGCAGAGACGAGAAGTGTTAGCTGTCTATTTGATGGTGATAGAATCTGACTAAGTCCCAAATGCAACTCACTGATTCAAGATCAGATAATACGTTAAGTCCACCGGACTGAAAAATCAAAGTAGACAGTTTTCGGCCAATATTAAAGAAGATAGAGTAGTTCTCGAAATAAGATTTGCAAGGACTTACATAATTTTTATTAGCCTCCCTCCGATCTCCTTCAATAACCCCTCGTAAAATCCTCATCTCACCAATCATGGCACTGTTACCATGGTAACAATCTACTTCCATCTCTCCATAAGGCCAGTTGACTGCTGATTCGCCGATTAATACCACGTTTTGCCTTCTTTCCCAATATTAGAAATAATAAGGCTCAATAATACAATTGGCCTGCTGTGAGGCATTCGGCCTTAACTGGCATTGTCTCAAAGTTTTAGCCAGTTCTTGGTATTCTTGCAACATCTCCCCATTCCACTTCAGAGGTTCCCTGCTGCTTCCGTTTTTCTTGGTAAACACGGTAACAAGTCTCTCTTTCCTTTCATGACGAAATATAGTGTAACATCTATTCTTCAGATGACCACGAAATTAACATAAAGTTTATGAATAATTTTTTATGCATGAATCGCATCTGATTCGAGTCATAAATTGAGTTTGTATAAAATTACATAATTAAAATATTGAGCCCGTATGGCTCATGTTAGTGATAACTTAAAGGAGCATGCGTTGGTAATACATCCACCGATGGATAGACCGTACCGTGGAAGCTTTCAGCTAGCTCCTACCCTTATTTTGACTCCCGTATTGCACTCCAATCTTCTGACTGGGACAAGAAATTCGTATTTTCCACGATGAGATTCTACGATTTCTACAATGTAATTCTGCATATTCTACCACATCATAATGGGTTTTTGGATTTATAGGCACGTAGGATCTTAATTTCTTCGCAGATATTCGAACGAGGGTTGATTAGTTGCTACAAGACTTATTAGGTTCCTTCATGAACCCGGAACCTCGTCTAAACTGACGTCACAACCGAGTCTGCTTGACAATTGTGAAGACACACTGTAGGGAGGATTTCCTTGTGAATTTGGATTTGAAACATCTAATTGTGAGTTGCACTTAATAATATCGCTAATATTATAGCGCAACGACGTACCAGCCATTTGGTGTGCGAATGAAGCACGTCAGAACTGTGAAAGTGTGATTTTTGTCAGGCACATTGCATTTTGTGTGACCATATGGTACGATTTCGTTAGCGTGGTTAAGCCACGAGGTGCCAGAAATATATTACAGGAACAGTGTGAGTATCCTAAAACAATAATTGTTCATAAACGATTTTTATGAAATTATATTTTTGCGCGATTGCAAAGATTTGCAACAATATTGATCGCCGTATTAGCGTCAGTGAGTTGACTACCACTCGCGTGTTCGTTACAGCCAGTGGTAGACACAGAGCCAATTTAATACCAGTCGGCAATAGTATATAGCCAGTGCTTGGTTAAATTTCAGTGCAATTTATGGTAAACTCTGTGCCACGATTATTCTACGAGACGCCAATATGAAATGCTTTAATCACCACGTGGACGAGACTTTAATCAGCTTTAACATGACGTCCGTGACTGAGTAAATGACCCTGTGAGGGGGATGAATGGAGCAGATATATAATGACGAGGAGGAAGAAGAAACGATGTATTGGATGGACTCAATAGGATCAGAGCCAGGACTTGGAGATTACCCTATAATCCCAAGGTAACATTAGACCATGTGAATCCATTAATTTCTATCTGTTCAGGTCGATGCTTCAGTTGAGTAGTTGTAGAACCGAACTCAATAGCAACCATTTCGGTAGGACATATTCTTAATATTGCATTTATGATTTCTAGCTTTGCAGACAGCCTGGTCTTGTTTACTACTTTTTGAGACACCTGTGGTATAACTATGCCATGTGCAACCTGCTATGCACTATTGTAACTTGGAGATACACACATGAATGCTTATAGCCCTTACGAGCTATATTTTCAATCTTTAATTTTTGTGGCACCCACTTATGTATTTTATACTCCCCTAATCTTTGGTGTCTCATTTGACGGAGTGAAGGTTAACCCGTCGCCTTATGAATGGTTAAAAGTGAACTTTGTGAAGCTCAGAAGTCACATCATTCCAGAGTTTGGAATCAGCAGGATTGGCGCATAAGGTTTCAGAAATCGTGTATTATTTTTCGCTAATGTCTCCGTATCAGTTCACAATACGAGGAAGTATAGGTGTTGTTGGATATGTTTATTCTTGTGCCGAGTAGGACACCAAACGTTTTCAAAACCTTCTATGAGGTGTATTGAGAGTGGAACATAGCATGAGGGTGATAGTAGTATCTTTAGTTTTCAAAGCACTTGGAGTGTGTAGGAATATCTGTGATTTTATTATTTTTGATTTCAACTTTAGATATTATAAGAGCTGAGTGTGTGACTAGCTCTAGTATTAATGGACCTGTAAATAAGTGTGTATTTGAGGCATATGAGCCACAGATAGGACTGTCGTTTGTGAGCTCCAATATACTAGCTTACAATGCATCTTTGTGAAGGCAAGGTTGTGTTATAACCATTGTCACAGCAGCGAGTCAAGGTGTGTGGACCTGCTGACTCATGGCTGCGCTGCCAGTTACGAGCTAATATTACACAGATTTCAAAAGTGATTATTTAGCGAGACGACTGCGGTATTATTGACAAACGACGAATTGTTCCCCATGAAATGTTAGATTCAATACTATGTTACGGTACAGATTTAGGTCACAGCTGATGGTTGGAATCCATTGTAACACTGATACGTCACTTTCCCGAAAGTCGTTTATGATTACGGCAGTTTATTGATGTTATTTTCATGAATTGGTATTCTATGAAAGGACGTTTATCACTGTATTTTAGAACATGACCAGACCATGCATAAAAGTAGCAACTCGTATGATTGTTGTGCCAATTGGAAGCTAATGATGGGTAGAATTTGTGCATCTCCATTATTGTATGAAACTATTCCGATGATGATGATTGTGTTTTAACCACATTAGCCGAGGTGTTGCGTGCCTGAGAGCCGCGTGTTGAGCATTATATAGCCTGTGTTAGTGTGCTACCCGGGAGGTGGTAGTCAGTTGAGTTATTGTTACAGACAACACTTAAAAGTGCGTGTTTTTTTCGGCATGTGTCTTTATGGTCACTAGGAATCCAAACTACACCGTGAGGAATCTAAACTGACGAACTAAAATAACAATTAAATCATGGAAACAAATTATTTTAAACCGACGATTTAATGAAACAATTAACTAATTCGAACTGATTCTAAATTTGATCTAATATGTTTATTGTTGACCGACGCATTGAGCCGATCTTTCCTTGGTGGAACTGTCATTATTTAGGACCAGCTGATACTAATAGGTAGATTTCATTAGAAAGCTAACTATTGCAATGGGTACCTTGTTTCGACTTCCAGATAATTTCGACATATCTTCGCGTTTCACATCTCCAAGACCCCAAAACCACCGTCAGTTCAAATGTTTATATATAATTTATGTATATATGTATGTATACATTTATCAGTTTCTTGTGGACACGATAACTGCCATAATTTTGCACCAATCACTTTGAATTTTTTACATAATATTTATCCCTATAGCATCTCGGTCGAGCTAGTTAATGGGCAAAATCGGTCAAAGAGGGTGAAATTGGGGGGCTTTTTTCGAAAAAGTGAAATATCACTATAACTCTCTTAATATGTGAAATATCGAATCACTTCAAATTTAATATTATGTGTCGGATAAGTGCCAAAAGTTTATGTTTAAAAAGTTTTTTGACAGCACCAACCATTGACCAATGGGGTGGAAAAATTGGATTTTTCGGGAATCATTAATCCTATCTCTCTTAATAGGCACAATATCACAACCGTACAAAATGGGCGATATTCCCCTGATAATTACTTAAAACCTTTGTCTGAAAGAAGGTTAGATACAACACACCATTACGCCAAGGGATGAGAGAAATGATTTCGGAATTAGAAGAAAATGCCAAGAGCCATCAGAGGTTATCATGACAACGCTTCTGAATTGATGAGGGAATGAGCTAACAGAGGGTGCCATGACAGCGAGATCACGTTCAGTTTTCCATCTGAATATGTGGGAAGTGGCTTCGGTGACGTAGCCTAGCTGGTAGCATGCTAAACTTCTATGCTCAAGGTCGCGGTGGTGTATTCTTTAGAATACACGGTAAGATAGAGTAAGCTTTTGCTTCTCTTTGCTTTAGTTCATCCCTTCCTTTTTTCGCAAACACCAACAGTGATCTGATTTCCCTTTGTTGGTATATGTCTCTCACACTACCTGTAAGTCTGTTCTAGATATATATCTTCCATGACCCACTTAGCGTCATCTAGCAGCGAATCTCTGAAGTTCCTGAATTCTTCCCTGTACAAGAGGCCTTCCTTATCAATCTAGCCACCAGATCTCGTCGCTTTCGCCAGCTATCATCTCCATGATCAAGAGAACTTCGTCTACTTTTTCACCCTCCAGGCTGCGCTAGTGACGCCTACTATCAACTCTTTGAAGACCATATCATCAAGAGAAATTGATATTTCAATGTTGGCTATTTTTATATGTATTCCTTTTGTCTCCTACCTCCACTCTTTTTCCCTTTCCTGGTCCCTTCGCGCTCCGTTGAGCGGGTCTATCTTGTACGTCGGAAGCCAAACCAGTCAGTAGGAGCTTAACTAAAGCTCGCCTCCTCTACTCAAGAGGCAAACTTTTAAATTCGACGCCATGTTCGAGTTTTAGAATCAACCGTCAACAGCAACATCACCTTCTTTATGAAGCAAAGATAAGTACCAACTTCATGTTTTAACCACATTCTCATCGCTTTTAAAAGGCTTAATGCTATTATTTGGATTTTATAGACAGTGAAAGGTGCTATATGATAAAATAACTGCTTTGAAGAGATCTTCGTGATCAAACTCAAACAATCAAGTCTAACTTTCAAATTGAAAGATTTTCTGAGATGCTATCTCACATCGAGGGATATTTCTAAAATACCCTCTCTCTATATAATCTGGTTTTCCGCCGAGAGATTCTCTACCCAATTTAAAGAACTCATCATTGCTCTGGAACCTTCCAGAACCTACACTCTATCTACCAGTTATACTGTCATGTATTTTCCACTTCATATGGGAATACTTTTTTAAACTAAGGAATCTTCCATATGAATTGCTAATCAATATCTAATTTTTCTTCCTCCGTTGGGATTTTTCTGGTGCATTCAACTATAACCTACAAGTTTTTCAAGCAATAGGCTCTCGCAAATCTAGTGTAACTAGTTATTTTCCACCATTGCAATAACTTTCTTTGCCATCAACTTTTTGTGCTACTACAGTGAACTTTTCAACTATATTAACAGACTATAGTGAAAACAGAGCCTGTTCAACTTTTCATCCGCGTCGCGCTCGTCCGAGTACAATAAATACGGCCATGAACACACTTCCACAATCCCATTTGATCTTTCCCAAACCCTTTACTTACAAACTAAAATAATAAAATTGTTACTTTAAGTCTTTTTTCAATGAGGTGTCAATCTCAATAAGTGCCCTCCCTTACTTGCTCCACGTATAACGAATTAATGTCTGTAAAACTTCGTGTCTAGTGAACGCCTTAAATTATATTGTTTCTCCCTTCTAATTAGGGAATACAATTCTTTCTACTCAAAAGTGATTTATCTCTAGGTTTCACGAAAGGGAAATTTGCCCCATTTTTCTCGTGATCCCTACTTAAACATAGGAGTTCTAGAAACTTCCTTTCAATTTTTCTCTTCAGGTTTCACAATAAGTGACCTGCCCTATTTGTATAATCTCCTATGTATAATCTACCCACGTAGTTCTGTATCAATACAAGAAGTTATAGAAACATCTATTTCATTCTTCCTGATTTTTGGTTGTTACTTTCGAAGTTGTTATTTGTTCATATTTCTAAGATACCTATCTAGAAATCCTTAAAGTACACATCTTGTACTTGATTTATTGGTCAACCTTAATTACGTCAATTATCTTTAAATTTCCCCTTTGTTAATCTTAACAATATTTCAAAAAGTTACGAAGATTTTAAAGCATATAAAAGGTTTAAAACCAAAAGAATTGTCAATTGCCTGGCGCAAGCTTTAGATGTTTTCGGAGGTCTGCGACCCCAATTGTTTATAAAAATCAAAATTATATATTTGTTACAAAAACCACTTCCTTTTACATTGTTAAATAAATTAAGATTTGTTCTTTGCTTTATCATTTCTCTAACATAACGGTTAGGCAAGATCCTGTCTTCCTTGTCTCTTCTTAGGTTTATGCCCTCTTTAATAATAATAAATCTATTGATAGGGTTTTCACCGCTTGTTGCATTTGAGCAAGAACTCTTAGTTATCAACTTAGTAAAGTCTCTCTTAGTTTTAATAGCTAATTATAACTGGCCAGTAAGGCAAGCATACCTCGCTACGCCAGCTTCCTGCTTGTGAAGATTATCTCTACCACTTATGGTTGGTTTTTCTGAATTGAAATGTTTCTCATTGTCTAAACTTTTAGTCGGCACTTTTCTGGGTAAAAGCTTAGTTATTTCTAAATGCAACTATTGGTACACTTACCAAAATTATTCCCAAGGGTATAATTGCTTTATTCCTATCCTTCTTGTAAGCATTCGGTCGCTCTTTAGAAATTCTACAATTTCAAGACCTAAAATATCGAGGCTTATTCAAATTATTTGTACTCTTCAAAATACTTATTTAGAAACAAACTTCTTTGAACAGATACACAGTAAATCTGTTACTCTTTGTCTTGCCAGACCACCACCCTTCCCCATAGTAGGTATATTTATGCTTGAGAGGGAATACGCTATAGCAGCTTTCTTGTGAACATCCCAAGTTCCAGCTGCGTTTCCTGTTAGCTTCGCCCAGGTCCCTACCCACTTTAGGTATCGGAAAGCGGGTTTGCAGTGGCAGCTGCCTTTGAGTATACTTAAAGTTAAAATTATAACTTCTTTTGGACTCTCGTCCTATTTCTCCATCCTTTTTCTCCAGTCCGAAACCCCCTTCTTTTTCTTCATCATCTTCCCTTGGGGGTTAGGTTATTCCCAAGCTAATAATCTACCCACGCGGGTTCAAAGCCGGCCGAAGTCGTCGGAATTTCAAAGAGCGCTGAAAATCCCTCAGCATGCTTTCCTTCAGATGGGAATTGCAACGTTTGTTGCAAGTTGCTGGTTGCGGTGGTATCTAGTAGCCAAGTTCACAGCTAGGTGTCGTTGACGGTATATTTTGTACCAACATTAGGAACTACTACTTGAAATTGACCGTCTGCAGTCCTTACCTGATTTACAGACTAATACAGCCATCAAAATTAACACCATTTATCAGACAGATTCTACACACTCCCAAAATACACGGGGTTACATGACCGCGTTGTCGCAGCCCTAAACTGAGGAACCAACCAACATCTCTGTGGGAGATAAAATTTGACGTGAAGAACTAACAGACTGTTAGATAGTTACACATCAGTTCCAAACCATGCATAAAGACGGTGTGACCACAAGTATAAAAATGGACCCCAAATGTCCCCATAAGACAATAAAATGTTAAAAATATGCATAGTAAGACGAAAGAAAAGTTAATTGAGCTCCAATTACATTGCAAAATACTATGACGCAACAAAAGAGGTCTGATCCTTCTACGAAAACCTGCATATTTTGCCTATTATAGCCTTTCCCCTAGTTTGCCCGGTGAAATCTACCTCCGCCTTCCGGCGTGCCGATAGGAATGTTCTTATTTTGAAACGACGAAGGTCACTGGCGCCACTATAGTTCGTACATTGTGGACCGTTATGACTAATTCATGGTTAGACGCAGTTCTTACTGCGCTATTGCCAACCTATTCACACGCAATTATATGACGATTAGAAGCAAAGAAAATTCTAATGATCCTAGGCAGTATTGGTTAATAATTAAGTGTGCATTTGTTTTATTTGTGTATTTGTCCATGTTTTCTGTACCACTGTGTGTATTATTGAGATATTTTGTTTTTTTTTGTTTGTCCTGCTAGGGCATGGTTGCTATCTTAGCTTTGTTATTTCGTTGCTACGGATGCTTCTCATCGTATATTAACGTGAATTAAGGCTTAGCTAAATAATTAACGTAAAGATAAATGTTGGAAGTGGCACCATCATAACTTATTTCTTATTGGTGCTATTAAATGTAAATTTACCATTTTGGCATGTGGACGATTAGTATTCTTACTTTGCCGTAAATTCGATAATGTGATTATTCGTATTCTTAACAAATTATTGCATTTGCATAGGGATTTCATTTTCGAGCCACATTCTAAGCTTGCTCGCTGTTTGATTTTTGTATGAAGGACTTACAGTAGGGTACAATTTAACGACAATCTAGGAATGAATTATTCATTTTTTATATTTTGATTAGCTTTGCGGACTAGCCGACTTTCAACCCTCCGAATTAGGATAGGGGTTTGTGCCTGTATTGAATACATTTTTAAGATTTTTACTTAAGCCTGGATTTTTTATTGCTTTGTGCTCTTAGGGTGCGTTTCATTGGGCATGTCTATGACTTCCCTCCCCCGTTTTACCTGATACCCCCGGGTTATCAGTCTCGTGCCGGAGCTGGCCTGAGGAACACATCCGATTCTCTCAGAGTGTGTGTTTGGAGGATGATGTTATCTGGAATGCCATCTGCTGTTGGTAGTACCCTGAAAATCCCGTCCGACGAACACAATGTATGGCTTGAATAGTTCCAATAAAATGAAAATATGTAAATAATTAAAATATAACATCTGGTCAAAAGGGGACCATTACACTTAATTAACGTATTATAGCATCCTCTATTGCCATACAAAATTCCAGGTTAATAGCCGGAAGAGTTTCGGAGGTATTGAATGCCGCTGAAATATTTCACCACGTTGGATTGGTAGAACTTATAAAAATTTGAAAGGTATGGTCAAAGTTGAACGAGTTCCAATGCAATCACTTCAGTTGTTTAGATTTAATCAGGGTGACTCTCTAAAAAACACATGCACAAAGGTGCACCTACACCCACACAAACACACGGACAAAATATTATTTCATTTGTCGAAAATAGGTTAAACATGTGCAGAATATTACAGGAACATTTCAGTCACCTACTCGTACATTTAGCATGTCACTGTAACGTACCTCTAGAGCCATACAGGCTTATCACAGCTCAAGCAGGGGCGTGTTTGAAGCCTGGCCTACACCAATCTACCGGTGATCCATCTGGCAAAGGTTAATTAGTCGTGGGCTAGCAAACAAGTGAGCCGGGTAGGCTGCTGTGGCATTGTGGACTCAAGTATCAAGTCCAACCTCCACGGCCATAAAATATGTAATTATCTTCACAAGAGAACCTAGTTATCAACAACCATTCAGAACTCTTATGAAAGGCTTATGAGATTGTTGTCTGAGCAAGATGTGTGCATACTGGTCTTTCGTACCATCCTTCATAGCTAAGATTTTTATCCATTTCACTCGGGATTCTTATCAAATTAGACAATGCCTACAAGGAACGAGTGTCAAATGACTCTAAATGAGCTGACAGTTTTGATCAAAATTTGTATTATCGCAGTACTCATACCAACAAAAAATGTACCGTATAGAATTTTTGCCCACCCAATGGCTCACAGTTGCTGGTAATAGAATGCTCAAACCATTGAAGAACTTGCAAACGATTGGCCCTATTTGGATGAAAATTTATATCACTAACATACTCACCTCTAAAGACAATATACTGTATTAATATTGAGTCTATTCCAGTATTGCCAATCCTTAGTATTAGGTGTTACAAAAATGGAAGTCATGTAGCTCTACAGGCCATTGGCCTACAATGCAACCGCTGTTCAACATATAGCGGGGTGACGCGGGGTCACTAAGTTTATAAACCTCATTCCAAGTCCCAACACAGTTATCAATACATTGACGAAGCTGGGAGTCGACTCGAGACCTGCTAAGTACAAACCATACGTGATCCCTATATCCGGGAGATGGTAAATGTTGGTACTAACCTTACAAATACTTTTGAAAACATCACAATGAACTAATACAATTTGGGCCAAACTCTGCACGAACTAAATGCACTACACCAGTATGTATTGATTTATGCGGCACTGTATCAGTATTGCCGTACTTTAGCAGTACCAACCTTGCAGGTACTCTTCAAGATCTCGCGCACGTATGACCAAGCAATAATCAAAATATTTGCGCACATAGCACACTCATTCACCACAAATCATAGCCTTGAGTCATTCGTGTGTTACCAACCTTACAGCTATTCCTGAATAAAGCCTAAGAACTTGATTTGTGAGTATTTGAAAGTGCTACGTGTTGTGTACGGCTGTTAGACCGGATGACTGAATTACTGTGTATTTGGAAGTACTACGTGTTTCTATGCCTGTTGGGCTGAATGACTGAATTATTGAGTATCTGACTTCTTCATGTGAGTACGGTCATGGCTGTTAGGCCGGAGTACTTCACTATCAAAAACTGCTATCTGTATTTGTGAAGTGCTACGTATATGAGTTTGGCTGTTATGTCGCAACACTCATAACTGTGATTTGTATGAGCGAAACTGTGTCGGTACTAAGGTACTAACATCTACGATCATCATTTGCAATCTGCGACTAGTTTCCGCTCTTGCAAAGTGACTGAAAGAATTGGCGACACTCTGCCTATAGCAGGAATGTGGCGGGAATTGAAACATCGTTGGTAATGTGGAACTCTGTACATTTTAGGAAAATAGTCAGTTAATGCCTGGATTAATCTTTAGGGACAAAATTTATATATTTGTTGTGCATACTAGAGTCATTTGCTGTTATGTATCCGAATATAGAATTAATTTAATTTGAGTTTTAAAGGTTTTCTTTAGTTAGATGAATGTTGTTCTACAGGTTTCTGGAGCATTAGGTAAGACCTATGCAGCAGCTAGATCCTTTCGTGATCCCTGCACTCACCTGGAGATTTTGAAGAGTTATTTTCTAGTTAGTGGATATTATTATTTATTTTATTAACTATTCTCGCAATATTCTACCCCTGTAGCCCAGCCATTTTCTTTTTTGTGATTGTTGCAGTGGGAAGGGGGTAGAAAAGCGCGGTTTCAGGTACCTTCCTTCCTGTTAATCCTGTGGCCATTTAGTGTGCGATTGCACGTCTTAGAGGTTGGACCTGTGCTCAAGTCACTGTTAAAGTTAAGTGGGCTACGTCTATAGCTCGCGAGAGTGCTGGCGTGGTTGAACGAAAGCAGTGACGATGAGGAAGTTCCACAAGATGACAGTGATGATGGGGAAGAAGATTTTGCAACGGAACAAGTTCTGCACTGTTTTACTGAGGAAGTAGATAACGATTTTAATGAATATAGTAACCAGTCTATTTCGGATAGCGAACAAAGTGATTATTACTAAGGAAAATACAAATTTAAGAGGAGAAAAAATAATATGCCACAGATCATTCGTACTCGAGCTCACATCATTATAATTCACCTGCCGGTGCCCAAAGGTGAAGGTGGGATTCCATAAACTGATTTTAAAAGTTTGGAACTTTTCCTAGATACCGTCAGCACAAATGTGTATTTTGAAAAAATTAAGCTTCGTTATGGACGTGAAAGATTCGCAAGGCTCTCGGACAAAATAGAGATAAGTCTATGTCTTGGTATTTTAATTCTAAGTGTTTGTTTAGGTTGGAAAAATCTCGTGGTTCTGGAATACAAGTCTGTGTGTTAGGCATGAGCGACAACAGATTTCATTTCCTGATGCTGTGTTTTAGATTTGATGGCATACGTGACCGTGCAGAAAGGAGAGAATTCGATCGACTTGCGCCTAGTTGTGAAGTGTTTGAGATGTTTCTGAATAATTTCCAATGTTTCTACTCACCGAGCGAGTATGTAAATATTGACGAACAGTTGGTGAAGTTCCGTGGCAAGTATCCTTTTCGTGTCAACATACCAAATAAGCCCGGGAAGTACGGTATAAAAATATTTGCCTTGGTCTATGTGAAAAGTGTATACACAGTGAATCATGAGGTATACGCGGGTGCTCATCCAATTGCCCCATACAAGGTATCTAATGCTGCTGCAGAGCTTATTCTAAGGAAGGTTCAGCCAATTGAAGGTACTAATTGGAACGTGACAGGAGACAACTGGTTAACTTTAATTCGTTTAGCACAAAAATTGTTAGTTGAAAAGAAGCTGACCTACATTGGTACAGTGAGGCAAAATAAACGAGAGAATCCATCTGCATTTAAACCAAATGCTGACCGTGAAGTGTCATCATCCTTGTTTAGTTTCCACCATGTTATAACACTTGTGTCATATTGTCCAAAGAAGAAAGAAACTGTTCTAGTACTGTCAACTATGCATCACGAAGCAGCAATTGACAGTGAATCCGATGACTTAGAGAAACCTGAAATGGTAACAGCATAAAATGACACTAATTTTGGGGTGGATGTCCTTGACCAGATGTCAACGAAATGTGATGTATCTTGCAACACCAGATGTTGGCCACTTGCCATCTACTTTGATCTGTTGAATATTTGTGCCATTAATGTTTTACGTATTTATGTTGCCACTCATTACTATGCTTGGGTTAGGAGACAGACATTCTTAGAAACCGTTGCATGGGAATTCATAAAATCACAAACCGCCAATCGAGCAACGAGGAAAAGAATTCCAGGCACTTAGAAACGAAGGGCACAGGAGCTTCTAGGAACCAAAGAGAAAGACATTCATCTTCCAGAACTAAAAAACAAAGTAGGGTGGTGCTATCTGTGTGGTCGTGGTAAAGACAGACCAACAAGGAAATGTTGCATGTGCTGTAGAAGGAAAGCCTGCCCTCAGCATTCAGCCCTTGTGTGTAAGGAGTGTGTAGGTTAGTGAGTGTATTATGCCGTACATTGAGTGTTCTTGCGAACACAAAATAGTGTCCTAAAACATAATTAAAAACTAAAATCAATGCAATTGCTATCAGATGTATAATGCTGAAAAATGTTCATTTTTATTATTTATATCGCTGTGTATATTTTTAAACTTAAGTTCTCTGGTTTGTACCAGAATATTTAAAATAAATCAATATTCAAACAAATGAAAATAAATTAAGTTCTGACATACACAGAATGTACTGCGCACTTTCAAACTTGGCTTATTTTTCAATTTTGTAAAATAGTGAAGTAGATAGTATAACAAATTGTGGCATTAGCGGTCTGCAAAATTTCATAAAAAGCTTGAAATTTAATAGAAGTAGAACGTATCATAAATGAAAAATAATCAATTATTTATGACTAAAAAAACGAAATAAGTAACAATGTATTCAATCAAAACGGAAATTAAATTGTGGGCTACATATGAAGCGAGTGTTCCCGTAACAAAATTGCGTGTGAGTGGCGCAGAGTTAAAATTAAAAATGAGGCCATTTAAGAGACAACTATTTATTTATATTATATTTTTTTAAATTGCAAAATTACAAATGGCTTCACAACGTGATGCTAAATTGTGGTTTGCATGTAATGTTACAATGTTATGTTTTTGAGTAATTAATCTTTCGTCAAGATTCATTTGTTAACAATTCGTTATTGACGTTGATGTGGTGATACTTCATTTGAAGTTTATATTGCAATACATTGTTTCTTCTGTAGGTTATCCTTCTTCTTCTAGAGCTATGTCATTTCCGAATCATCTCTTATGTTCTTATTAGGAATTGCTATCTCTTTAAACTTCTGGATATGGTTTATAAGAGTGAGAGTGGACAGGGAGTTATAATTAATTTCCTTCTGCCTGAATAAACTTACACGAATTATTTATACACTTCATAAAACACTTCTCTCACAAATGAGAACTTGTTCGTCAAGCGACCTTCGTCAGATTTTGCCCACTTAGACTTAAGCTAGGTTCAGTGGAGTATATATAACTCTTACGTACAACAGTATTTGCAATCAACAAGCCACAGAAGCTTTTAATTAAACTTTATAACGTGTCAGATTATTTTTCAACCCAATGTCGTTTATTCCGTTAGTGCATTACACTTTTATTAGTGTTGCGTTCTTGTCAGAACTTGTTATGTGCATACACATGGAAACCCCGTGGCTCATAATCTACAGATTAACGGTCACGTTAAAATACAAGCTTCCTTCCTTAAACATGGAAACTACTCTTAATCGTGAACTTCTAGCGAGGATACCGTTTGAAATGAATGCGTTGAAGACTGCTTTGTGAATAAACATTAGTATACACATTTCATAATTACATTATGAGCATTTGTAATTGGTTAGTTAGACACTTACACAATTAAACAAACACATAAATAAACATGAGTTGATAATGTGGTATTTTAGACTTAGTAGGGAAAGGATTGCGGTGTAAAATTCTAATCAGGTTGAAATTTAGTACACTGTATTCCTACGAAGTTGAACAATGATGTAGTGAAAACCGTACGGGTCACTTTCATATTTGAACGCTAATATTGAACGCCGAAAACATGTCGGGCGACGGCATGAGCGAGGTGGTGGGAAGAGGTAAAGCTGACCTTGAATCCTAGCAGCTCGCGATGGCTCTCGGCCACCAGGCAGCGATCTGCCGTGCTTAGTAGCTAACATCATAGTACTATCTAAAGAGGTATAATTATTTTTAGGAATATCTTTTAATAAATTTCAACCAGATTGGAATTTTACAACGCAATCCATTCCCTTGATAGCTGGTTTCCTAGGAGTTCCTGTACTGACGTCCACTTCACTACTCCCTATGGGTATCTAATTGGGCACACTTTTGTTGCCTGACTGAAACGCTTCTATTAATAGATTAATTAGGGTACACTGAAAAATGACTTCAAATATTTCATGTATAGATTCCATGCTTATGACTTTCCCTAAAACGAACTCCTGTTTCTTGAAAGAGAAAGATTCTATCTGTATGGAATTTGTCATTGTTCATCGATGAAGGGAGTTAAATTATGGATGATATGAAATATTAAAAAAACCTAGGATATCTAATTCATGCTCTACTGAACAGCTAAGTGGGAAAATTATAAAATTTGGCATTTTTCTTTAAGATATATCCTTACATAGTGCTTAATAGCTAACTTATAATACTATCTACAGAGGTATAATTGGATAGTAAGAAAAGTAAAATACATTATAAATGTCGAGAGAGCATCCTCAACTGGTCGGGCACCAAATTCTTGTTCTTGATCTAAATATTCTTATTCACATTGTCTTAGAATCTCATTCATTTTACATAAAATAGGGCCTCATAATGCTAATTCAAACACGATTTCCACTGTTGGAGATGAGTTGATGGGATGTAACTTGAGCAATAATTGCAGGTTTCATTTTAAAACAGGGCAAGTTCTAAAATCCTAATTAACACAATTTTGCTGTCTTTGGATGTAATATTTCATTTTTGTTTTATGCTACAATGTTCGGATGTATGGGGGGCCGATAACCTACATGTTAGGCCCCTTAAAACAACAATTATCATTATCATCATCATCGGATATGTGGTTACGAGTTTGAAACCTTTACCATATATTTTATCAGGGTGTCGGATATAAACCAAACTTTATTTTGTCATTCACATGGGTTTTGTTCGACAGTGACGTATTGTGATGCAAAGGACCAGTAGCATATGCGAAAATAGCCTACACTAGTTATTTACGGAACTACTGAGAAGGATATTCCATGTTTCGTAATACAAAGCCCTTTGCTGCATAGTAAAAGTGAAGAAATTTCAAATAGTATTTAATCTGAAACCTCCATGTGAATACCATATTTCACTGTAACTTAATACAATCCACCTGTATAGACGTAGGGGATTATTACGATGGCGCATGGAGCACGAGACCTCGCCTTGGGAGATCTCTTCAAGTTGGTACTCGATCAATGGGGTCTTCAGAACATCCTGTTCGTCTCAGCAAATGTCAGCAGGTGACCTTCCTTTTGGTAATAACCATTATGCCTGCTTGCTCATTACAGTGTCTTGTCATCGACTGCGTGCTTGCAAACATTGTGACGTCCTCTGGGAGCACACGAAGCTAGAGAACAAAATTCCCTCATTTTTAAGCGTGAACGTAAGCCATTAGTTTCATATTCATAACATTGCTTCATACTAATTCATAGAAGCTCAATAAACCCCTTCGCATATTCTGTCAGCTGCAATAATTCCCCTGGAATAGAGACATGGCCTTCCCTACAAGAGTCACAAAGGGAGAAATAAGTGTACGGTAGGTCAGTCCCTCCCACCCATGATGCAATATCTACGAGCCATGTTAGTAGAGAGATGATGTTAGTTTAAACGCACCCATTTTTTTGAACCCGACTGTACCTAGCCGCGCGCACCTGACAATACCTTGCGTTCGTTCTTTTCCGAAATTTCGTGAACCAATAATGCTCGTATGATGTGAGAAATGACTCGAGGTGATGCCCCCGTTTCCATGGACTACGCATTGTATTGCTTTAGTTTTCTTTTTTCAAAATAGTTTAATATGGAGAGTAGACCCTGTTTTTAAAACTAATCATCGCAGAACGTTGTGCAGTGGCTTAAAAGTAAGGTCTATATACCCTTTATCGTTAGAACAAGACCTTAGATTTTTTAGATTTTTCAAGTTAAATTTGGAAAGTAGGCTATATTTCTAAAACTAATGAATCCTAGAAAGTTGTATGTTTGAATGAATGAAAGGTCCCTGTACCCTCTACCCTCCAACACAAGTCCTATGTCAATAAGACACAAAAGTAAGTAGTAGGGGAGAGGTAAAATTCTGCCACACCCGAGGCACCGCGACTGATTGTTGCAGCCCGGCAACCCGATATCTCGCGAACCCATAATGCTAGAGACTTATGAGACGACTCGTTTCAATGGTATTTGTGCTCATCATTACCGTGCACTACTTATTTTTACCGATATATTAAAACAAGCAAACATAACGTTTAGGTCATTGACGTTATTTTTGATATTTTATGAACCCATAATCGGAGAAACCAAATGTGACGGCTAGCTTTCCTCGGCACGAAGCCCCCTTGTTATGGATTTGGGATTTATCCAAATAACCGAAAACTACAATGTCATCGACTTTTGTTTCCCCGATAATTCGTGAAAACGTAATGATAGAAAGGCGATTTATAGCTCATTTTAGACTGTGAATTATTCTCTCTACCGCGGATGACTTATTTTTAAAAATTTGCCCAAGGGGCTTAACTGTATGGGAGGGAGCCATTTTATTTGTACGGGACGGTACTTTTCTCTGGCCACGTGACTAGGGGCGAGCCTTTTAAGTTCTTTCTTGAATAATTTTTAGATTTGTCCCAAAAGGACGTAAATAATAGTTATTAGTTAATGATTGATTCTTATTAGCTAATGATTGATTGATTGATGGGTTACGAGGCAGAGATAGTTTCCCTATGCGGGAAGAATGGTGAGAGAAATATTTGTTATGAGACAGACTTAGGATGAAACACGGCTTCGAATTGTTAAATGAATGTAAGATTTATATATTCCGACCAGTAGCCAGCGACAGACCTGCTCTGTGCAAAGCAGCCTGTCGGACTAACTTAGCTGGCCAGTCTTTCACCGCAACCTGATAACGCTTATCCAACGGAATTTACTGAGGCGCGTGAGAACACACTGACATCATCGCCGACCCGAAAGAAATGTGAACCGACCTGCATAAATAGTGGGAACTGCGAAGGTATACCATGCCGGATATCACTTTCAAAGTCGTGGGAAACTGTTGATAGGGCACGTAGAGTGACTTATGAATACATGTTTTAAATAGTATGATACTTACTGGTCTGGCGAATAGACATATACTGCCGAGCTCTGTGCTGTGTTGTGAAGTGAACTTTGGAATAAAATCTTTTTGTTTACGGTGAGTAGCCTACTTTATAATGGCTATTTTAATGATGTAATGCTAATTAAACTTAATGTTTTATTTATTGATTTTATTGATTGATTTTATTTATTTGTTTGCATATATTGTTGCCGATTGGAACATTGATGTACCTGGCACAGTCAGTGGCGTGACACTGTTTGTTATTTGAGTTAAGATTATTATAAATGGTTAGTGGTGTTTTAATGGTAAATGATGTTTAAATTAATGATTAATTGGAATTTATTGATTGTTTCATTTTTTGTTTTAGATATTTTTTTGCGTATGGCTTTTAGTGCCGGGAGTGTCCGAGGACATGTTTGGCTCGCCAGAGTTAGTAGCTGCTTCTAAGCGGACATCCATGGGGTGAGCTACAGGCACCGTTGCGTGTGGAGTGTTGTCTGGGGAGGAAAGTGTGAATGTAAGGACAAGGAATTGGAAAGTAGTGGCTGTGGCCTATAGTTGGGGACCAACCTCGGCATTTGCCTGGAAGGAAGATGGGAAACCACAGAAAACCATCTTCAAGATTGCCGGCGGGGGGATTCGAACCTCCTCGCTTCCCGGATGTGAGCGACTGCCTGCCGCTAC
Organism: Meconema thalassinum; assembly: GCA_946902985.2. Lineage (NCBI taxonomy): Eukaryota > Metazoa > Arthropoda > Insecta > Orthoptera > Tettigoniidae > Meconema > Meconema thalassinum. Next base: position 722,212,327 of record OX336389.2, read on the forward strand.
GCCGTAACAACCACGGCTAACTCACCCGGTTTTGTTTTAGATATTTTTGTCTACGATAACCTGTTGTGTGCGAGAAAGAGGGAGGGAGACCATTACACTCTTGGGCCCCCAAGAAGTGAAAAAGGCTTTAGCGAGTTAGGGACAGATTTCATTTTTAATCACCTATTTTGAGTTTGTTTCTATACCATAGTTTTACGAAATGCATGTATTAGGCATAATTTGAATTCATGTTTTTATGATGATTTATTTTATTTCCTTTTAGATATCAGTCCAGTTGTGATATGTACGTGTTTTACAAAGCCAGAGATTGCAAGTTAATATTATACACAACTACCCGCTGTTGGAAGTGGAACGCCGAACACGTGGTAGCAGCTTTTGTGGAGATCATACACACAAGGTAAGACTATTTTAAAAAAATGGCATGCACTATCACCACACATAATGTTTTAAACTGGTAGCCCCTCAACGCATGTTTTAAATTCCGTGTTTTTAAGGTCTCGTGGTAAATTTACGGAAAGTGTGATTCCCGAAGAATTTTTGGCATTTTGTGAGCAAATTTGTACAGCCCTAAGGTTGCACAGGGATTTAAAGGTTAAATGGAACGAGTCTGCGATTTCATATATAAGAATAATGACGAGGAATACAAAGAAAAATTATATTTGTGTAGCAAAATTCAAGAGCTCTTTGTAGCCCACATTTTGGAACAATGGTACAAGAATGCTGTGAATGCCTTGCTTGCTAAATTTCATAAATTGCAAGAAAGCCAGTGGCCTTGCGTGAGTCAAAATTCATTGCCTACAAGTTAATATTTGTTAATTCAACCCTTTCAATGCCGGGTCCGCTTATATCCCTTTAGCACGAGCAATAGCTTTGGAAAAGGTCGTGGGGAACATTGAAAATTATGATGGTAACGTTTTCCTTTGGTCAGTAGCTGCCTATTTGCAGCCAGTAAAAAGTGACGGTTGTCGGCCAGGAAAGTACAAGGCCATGTTTCATTCTTTGAAACAAAATTGATATTTAACTCGTGTGTTGTTCTCTATGGACTTGACTAAAACCCACAGGTATGAACAGGAAAATCTCAACTATTCATTTATGGTTTGCGGCTTGAAGGTGATGAACTTGTAGGTCTTCTTTATGCAACTAAAGAGCAGAAACGACATAATATTCAACTTTTTATATTATCTTGACGAGGTTTGAATGACTATTGCCTCATTTTAAAAAAATAAGTAATTGGACGCTGTTAGTGGCAGCATACTGTTAATTTTTTTCTTCTTTGGGATAAGTTTATTAATGGTCTTTGGTCTTTTAATATTAATTAACGTTAATGTTTTATTTACAAGTATTTATTGATTGATTGATTGTTTATTTTGTTTTGTTTTAGGTGTGGTAAAGCCACACTAACCTAGTGAACAGATTGTGATCAAGCATACGTTATGCTTTGAAATACTCTACGCTCTTAATATCTTACAATAAAGAGTTTTATTATAACACATGGCTTTAATACCAAATACAAGAAGCGAAAAAGTGGGTTTACCACCCTGGCTAAATCTAAAAACAGAAAACGATCGTTGGTTGACATTTGAATCTTGCCCTGTACGATTTTTGTCAGCACATTAACTAGCTGCAGCTGTTTTTTATTATTTGAACCTAGAAGATGTTATACGGTGCGTGTTTTGTAGTGGTTAAATTTCGAACTGGGAAGATGGAGAAGGCCCCTTTCGAGAACATTTTTGATGGTCTCCTTCTTGCCCTTACTTGCTTCGAAAGAAAGTGGGTGACATACCAATGTATCCATTTTACCGAACCACGAGATCGCATAACGTTTCAAGTAACCCGGCTTACCACACCACAAGTCCATCTAATACTACTTACACTGCTCAATCACAAATAAATATTAATGATGATGTATTACCTGCCACGAGTAGTAACGATATATGTGGTCCATATGGAATAGACAGTATTTAATTGTCATCTGATTTCGAAAAATTGGGTGTTTGCAAGACTAATGCGGTAGCACATCCAGAGTAGAGGTCTGTTGAAAAACGTTTAGAATCTTATAAAATGTTTGGCCATTAATATTAAACCACCTTGAAAAACATCTAAATGAAGCTGGGTTCTTTTATACTGGTGAAGGAGGCAAAACAGCTCACTTTCATTGTGGAGTTGGTTTAAAGGATTGGCAGATGCCAGATGACACTTTTTTGAACACGCCCGTTTGTTACCTAACTGTAGGTACATTGTGTTGCTTAAGGGTCAGAGAATTGTGAACACAATTCGTGATGAAAAATAAGCAGTGTTGTAGAAAAAAAATACACTCTTACAACTAAAGGGTACAACATAGGAAAATACATTTGAAAAAGAATCAATGCCAACAACCCTTCCTCCTCTTTGCCTTCAATTGTCATCTACAGAATGTGACAATTATGTTGGAAATGGGCAATCATCACTGCGTCTTACATGGCTTTGAATCACGCGGGCCACAAGCTACTGACTATTGACTCCACAGATTTATGTCGTCGAAAAAAGGAAGTGTCAGCTGTCATAATTTCACTCCCAAAGGATGTGATGAAGGAAACAAGTCGTCGAAGAGATTATACAATCAATGGGTCCAAGTTTAATTTGCTGAAATCGATCAATTAATTAATCACATCGTTTTATAATAATTAGATAAGTGATTTATAGTTCAGGTTTATGAAAAAATCAGACGGTTAATTAAGACGCCAGTCGCAGGCTACAGTTCATCTCCTCAGCGATACCCTAATAATATGACTCCAACGGTCAATCAATAACACAGTTTGAGTTACCAAAGTACTCAAATACAATATAGCGCAGCGTGATATGCACAGTTTGCAAACCTACCGCCTCGGTCGAACTGGCCTGATGTCTCCAAACATTCGCCGGTATTCCAAAGAAAATGGGGACATTAATCCGTCCTGCCTTACAAAAATATGTGTCCTCTGACAGAATAACAACATGAGTACCTGGCCAAATACAGAAAAGACTGGGTAAATTTACAACAATAGAAACCTTTATTATAATTCGCTAGGTGCATTCCGTCACCAGCTAAAAGATGGCTCAATTCAAGAGCGCTCCATTTGCATTTAGATTGCGGTAAAAATACCAGATGTTAAAAGCACTCAAGGCTGTCACCGAAGGTTATATAATATTCTAAGCCCTTGACCTTCACATATTTCCATATGGTCGTGACGTCAAAATGCCTATCAAGTCTATTTATAAAGTAGTCTCTCATTCAATCATGGGAAATAATCTGTTTGCGCGCTAGCACAAATCACTAGCGTGTATAATAGCAACACTCGTACTGCGTGGCTTGACTAACCACAATTCCGTTATAATACTGTGCACATAATATCTGCCAGAAAACGCGTATTAGAGTCCTACCGTGTTCTGCAGAATGCTATGAAATTGATTCTCATTTCCTCACAAGTGTTCATGTTCATTCTCTAACATTTTCAATAATATAACGGTATTGTATGGGCTTCGAAGGGCTAATACAATGGGTTAGGGGTTGTTCTGAATGTTGCAGTGATAGGGGTTGTTTGAGTAGGTGTTTTCTGTGAGGGTGTGTGGAAGAGTCGTCTACGTAACTTGGACGTGACACGAAGAAGAACTCCCAGATATTCGGGGTAGCTGGAGAACTCGGGGGATGGGGTGCGTGTGAAGGATTAATGGGTAGCTAATAATCTGATGATGTAAAGCTGTTACTGACGCTTGCGGATTGCGCGCGAGCGAGTAATGAGTGCAGAAGACTTGCTGACAGATGCTCTGTGGCGAGTCGTCAAGCGAACTGCTTACCTAGTACTTCTAAACAAATAAGTAAAACTGGGCCCTACTAAGTCAGGGTTGGAGGTAGGGGCTTATCGTGCAATCAAGTAAAGTACCAGACCAATAAAGCTAAGAACAAATGGTTTAATAATTACTTCTTGATAAAGTTATAACAAACTCACAGGATCAGTGCTGAAGATACTACTGTGCAATAAGACCAATACGAGTACAAAATGTAAAGGGGATGGAGTGTAGATGTTTGGGTGTAATGGAAAGTCCTCGCAAGCACACTTACCCAGGCGGCAGGCGTTGTGATGTTGGCCTTCAGCAGTTTAAATAGATATAGTCCCCGAGTGAGTTGAGTGACCCTCATTTATTCATTCATCCATTCATTCATTCGTTTAATTGCAATTGGGGGTGTGTCCCCAGGTGGCAAATTAGATATACATAACAAATAAATAATTGTACATAACAATTCACTAACAATTAAACTGGAGTATATACACAAATAGTCAGTCTTTTCTTAAACACACCTATATATTTGGGAAAAGGCTCTAAGACTGCGGCAGGTAGAGAGTTCTAATTATGAATGGCACGATTTACGAAAGAATATTTACCATAATTTGTTCGCTGTGGTCGGCCCTTAACTTTGAAAGGATGATCGCTCCTACCCATGTAAGTAGGCTTTTCCATAGGTGTGCTAAGCTCAACTCATGCTGGTTGATTTGTATACGCGTTGTACATAGCGCAGAGTCTATATTTCATCCTCCTATCCTCAAGTGATTCCCGCCCAAGTTTCTTTAACATACGGCTCACACTGCTCCTGGGATTAAAGTCACTGAGCACAAATCTAGCGCCCTTTCTTTGTACCATTTCCAACTCATTTATGAGCCCTACTTTATATGGATCCCAAACCGCCGAGGCGTATTCCAGAATAGGCCTTTCAAGTGGCAAATATCCTAATTCTTTAGCCGAGGTACTACTTCCTTTTAATACCCTCATTACAAAGTGCAGGGATTTGTAAGCTTTAGAAACTACACATCTTCTATGACTACTCCATTTCATATCATTTCTTACGTGAACGCCCAAATATTTGCATGAATGTTCTTCTACAAGTATTTCCGAGCCAATGTTATATTGAAAATCTTGCATTCGCACTTTCCCTATTTTTATTAGACTACATTTTCTTGTGTTTATTTTCATTTGATTTTCAATCGCCCACTTATAGACCAGGTTTAGGTCATCTTGAAGTGCTGCATTGTCTTGTGAGTCTTGTATCTTTCGATATATTACACAATCATCCGAAAACAATCGACAGTCATTGCGAATCCCATATGGTAAGTCATTTATAAACGCCAAAAATAACAAAGTTCCGATTACACTGCCCTGAGGGATACCCGACGTTACGGTAATTTCATCCGAGAATCGGCCTTCAACTTTCACTTTCTGGGAACGACCCGTCAAAAATTCTTGGATCCATAAAATTACTCTTCTATCAATCTTCGTCGAAGCTAATTTATGGAGTAGCATGTCTTGCGGCACGACATGAAATGCCTTCGAAAAATCTATAACTACGGCGTCGACTGAAACTCCATCGTCTAACGATTCGCTAATATCTTGAAAAAGTGATAGCATCTGACTCTCGCATGAGTAACCTTTCCGAAATCCATGTTGTCTATCATTAAACCATGATAATGTTTCCCAATGTTCCCTCAAGTAGTCGCAAATGAGATGCTCCATCTCTTTACAAACGATGGACGTAAGACTAACCGGTCTGTAGTTGCCCAATTCAAGTCTGCTCCCTCCCTTAAATATTGGGACTACCGTAGCTCTTTTCCAGTCATCCGGGATTTGCGCATTGTTTATGGACGCATTAAACATCACCTCTAAGTATTGTGCCACGGCCCTACCTCCTAGTTTAAGTACTTCACTAACAATATTATCAGGACCTTCCATATATTGTAACGTAATTTTTGTATTAACTTTACAATTGCTGACAGGTTTATTTGGAGAAGTGGAGCCCCTGATTCACCGTTAAGGTCCAACACACAGCTATTGGATTTATTGAACACACTACCATAAGAGACATTTAATTCATTAGCAATGGCTTGCTTCTCAGTAATTATTTTACCGTCACCGGACATTATCATTGACAAATTATTTGAATTTCCCCTTCTTCTCCTAACATAAATGTAATTTTTTTCCACCCATCGCCTCCCGAACAAAGTAAACCTTGCATATAATTGTCATGAGCAGCCCTCTTTTTAAGACGAGCTCTCTCTTGATAAGGACTTTAATTTCAACATATACTTGTCACTATCATGTCTTTTATTGTATAATTTCCTAATTTTCCGTTTAAGACTCCTGATTTTCCGTGTGTAATACTCAGGATCTGGGTTTTGTTTCAGTAATTTAAATGGATTAAATTTATCAATAGCGCTATTTAAAATTTTCAAAAGGTTAGTCCACAGGATATTAATGTGATTTCCTTCCGATGCCCATCCTACAAATAGCTCATTCAAATACCCCTGAAATTTGCCCTGATCCGCCCTGCGATACTGGAATATGATCTTATTTGCTACATCAGAGTCTAATTTTGTAATGTCACCGTATCTAATATTTAATTCAACCCCAGAATGGTCACTAATTCCTGGTACTTTCAGACATTTAATATACAGCTCTACAGGCCTTACGAGATAAACATCAGTAGTGGTTTTGTAGGGGTTCTATATCCTCCACCTCCACACCCTCCACACAAGATGGCGGCGGCGCGATATCTCTCGAACGCATGGTCAGATTTTGACGAATGAGGTGTCATTGAACTCGGGCTAACACCCCCTTTCCAATGGACAACATATTTCTACCCCAAAATAAAACCTACCCCTACTAGGGGGTGAAATTGTATTTTTTTAGAGAATCTCTCTTTCCAATTGCAACATGTGAGAGTTTGAATGCCGATATGGAATGAAACGTTGTTCTACATAAAGTGCATATGTGCGGTGGATAGCCACTATGAATTAACATGCTTGATTTCTGTTTTTACGCATGCCCACTCATGGCTTTTGTAAGAGGGTGGGGGAGCGGATCCCTATGGATGGGTTATTGTTGACGAGTCATTGTTGGCGGGGGTCATTGTTGTCGGGTCATTGTGGACGAGTCCTTGTGGACAAGTCCTTGTTGACAGGTCCTTGTGGACAAGTCCTTGTGGACAGGTCATTGTTGACGAGTCCTTGTGGAGGAGTCCTTGTGGACAAGTCCTTGTGGACGAGTCCTTGTCCCTTTGGACTGATCCCTTTGGACGGGTCCCTTTGGCCTGGTTCCTACGGACTAGCCCATGAATTTATTTAAATTATGTCAAAGGGCCTAACTACATTTGTGTGTGTGTTGAATTGACGTTGTTCACTAATCCCCCACTACTATAATGGGATAACGATATGAAAGGAAAGTGACGAAATACATGTGAACACGTGTGAAATGACCTTATTACCGTCCTCCTTGTGAAACAAGTCACATCCTGTTTTGCTTCATACGTGAGAAAATGTGAATTCATGTGTAATATGATCTAACACACAGGTGTTCACCTGTACACGCGCACGATAAGAGCTAACAAGTCACAACCTGTTTTGACAGTGGTGGGAGGTGAAGGGGGGGGGGGGGGGTTAGTGTAAGAGAGAACACAGGTGAAGAGAGAAAGAAATATGTATTGCTCATAATACATGTATAGCTGAGGACTGTACATAGGACTGTAGGTTAAGTACAACATGAGTAAATAAATAAATACAAGACACACAGGTTCACACAACATGTAATTTATTAATCCAAGAATTAAAGGCTGAGCTAAATCCCAACCATTTTACATATAGTTTATTTCCTTTTTGTTTCAATACTTTTTCCACAAGGTAATGTTTAGGAAACGCTGTCTTTTGAAGTTCTTGAAGATAAAACCTACCTTTTATGGGTTGATGGTTGAGGTCCTCGAGTAAATAGGTGACTGGACTGTTCAGGTTGACTTGACGAATTCGAAATAGTTCAGTCCCCCAATTTGGTGTGTAGCCCTTGTCGAAGACGGACTTGAATTTGCTCACACGAACATGGTCCCCAATGTTAAGGCGATGACGTATAGGGTCTGCTGTTTTTATGGGGCTAAACAGTTTATCCAGTTGTGGAATATTTTTAGTTACAAGTCGTGGCTTGGTCCCAATGGTTCTGTGTTTGGTGTCGCTGTAACGTGACACTAACTCAGGTAACAAGTCCAACCAGCGATAAGTGCCCTGAGCGGTGAACGCTATCCACATATGGGTTTTCAATGTTCGGTTGAACCGCTCGACCACGCTGGCTTTGAGATTGCTGTACGTGGTGTAATGGTGAATATCCTTAGATTTGAGAAAACTGGAGAAATCCTTGTTGAAAAATTCTTTTCCCTGGTCGGTTTGTAGCAGCTGAGGTTGACGTTTAGATTGTTGAATAATATGTTGAAAGGCTTTGGTGACTAGTGGGCTAGACTTGCGACGCACAGGTTCAACAGACGCCATTTTGGAATAAACATCAATGACCGTCAACATATAGCGTACACCATCGTTAACGTTAACATAGGGAATCATTTCAACCAAGTCTGCTTGCCAAAGTTCATCCACACCCTGTGAAATCACCTTGAGTCGCTGATAGTGACGTCTAGCTGGACGATGCAACTCGTGAGCAATACCCATTTTAATGGGTGAGGGCTTAAACAATAATTTTGGCATTTCGAAGTTCTTCCTCAATTTCTTGAATTTCCCAATCGTGACCAGTATGGCCGGCTTGACGTGAAGCATGCAACAGCTGTAGTCGCTGGACGAGTTTATTTGGATTGTGCCAGTAGGTAACATCCACAAGGGGTTTTAATGGTTTAAATGTCACCCCTGAAGCGGACACTTTACGACGACCACTTTGACTAGTGCGGAACATTTTTGCAATGATGGTTTTATATTTTTGGGATATATTAGCATTCACTTGTTGAGTGGGATCATACTGTCTCTTGTGAGCATGGGTATCCAATAAAATGGATTTATATTTACTAAGGTCCTCTGACGTATAATCTTGAGATGAGGGAGTCCGAGAGAATAGTAGCTTTAACAGTCCTGGTGTTAATTTATAGTTGATCTTTTTAATGACAGCTTAAGTACGACTAAATTTAATCGATGAATCACCAATTTTAAAACTATCATTCTCATAGCGAACGCCATATGTGGTATCTGTGTTTCCAACAAATAGATTGGTGAAATAGGGTTCCAGTGTTGATCCATAATATTTTATTAAAATGTTTTTCAGTTGAGCTTTATGTTGAGGGGTGGCCAAGAGTTGTGAAAATGGAGACGATCTGGAAGGGCAAGGGGTTTCGACCATGGCCAAGGATTTCCTTTTTCTTAAAAACTCTGCAAGGGGTGATGCCTTTTTTTGAGGCGTAAACACTTGTTCCTCATTATCCTCAACTTCGCTAACACTAGTTAAATCTTCCTGTTCCTCTTCATCTTCCTCTTTCTCTTCCTCAGAGTCCACGTGGTGCGTCTGACTGGCTTGTGAAACGGTAGGTAGCGTTTCAGATGGCTTGAAAGAGGGTTTCAATATAGCTTTTAGCGGAGGTGCTAAATGTTGTTGAATAAACAAAGTATGATCCGCACGCGATCGTTTCAATTGACGAAACTTTTGGCGAATAGTATTTTTTGCTCTAATAATATGCTTTTTCAATTGACTCTCTGCTAACGCCATGATGTCGTGACAAATGACTTGGGAGGGAATGATACAGTGCCTTAAATAGCAATAAAATGATCAAACCCTAAGCGATACCGCCCTTGGTTGAGTTCACTTTGTTTGTCAATCACTAAACAGGCATGACGTAGTGCGTTCCAGCACTTGCCACACAATTCTGTAAACATTTGAAAGGTCATATCCGGATTCACATGTTCATTATAAATGTAACGACTGTTCCTCTCGTCCTGGCGAAATAAAACAATGACATTGGCATTGTCACGAATCAACTGTTTGGACATTTTAGAATACGTTTGTCCAGGATAGAAGCAATCGATATGTTTGTGTCGACCCATGCTGAAATAGCTTTGAATGATACCTTGTCGTTCAGTGGATACATCATCGAAAATCATGAGTGAATCAGGCTTTACCTCATCCGGTGAAATAACATTTTCTTGCGTGGAAAATGTAAAATATCCCATATTCTCATTTTTAAACCAGACATGACTTGATCCAGAAACACGTAGAGGGGTTGGTAGAGAGATTTTGCGAAAATATAAATATTTTGAAAACACAGACCTTTGGGCGCTGTAATAAGTGTCAGCAAAAGATTGGTCTTTCCACAGCCGGAAGGTCCCACAATGATGCAGCGAATGGAAGATGGAAACAGTGAACCATGTCGTTGTTCACGTGATGTGGGGCAGAGATGGGAAACCATGTCCCTCACGGGGAATGACTCTTGCTGTTTAATTAGCTTCATTTCAACTAAGGCTTAGAGAGGCTAGCAGGCTGTCTATATACATCGCACCAAGCCTTGTCATAGAAACAGTAGACTCGTACTACAGGTTGACGATGGATGTCTTTGGACGTGCGTTGATGGTCAAAGCTAGGTCTGTTCCCATACATGATCCTAAACAAGAAACAGATCCTGCTAATAAACACTATGTGGATAGGTCAGTAGTGCCACGCACAAAACAAGGAGATCATGACTTTAAAGGAAAGCGGTTAACTCATGTAAAACATCCTCAAGTGTCTACAGACGTTACTACAAAAAAGTATGTGGATAACACGGTGTATGAGTTTTATGATAAAGTGCCTCAGCTTACGGTGGATGGCTATAGCGCTAATCATCACCGCATTATTCACGTGGAAGACCCACAAGAAGATAATGATGTCTGTACCAAGCGATACGTGACCTATGAAATGAAATGGCTTTATAAATTTATCCCATCTGTATTTTTAGTGCATCTGACAAATGTAAAACCTGTGAATGAGAGAAACCATATACCGCTAGTTCATGACCAGCACTTGACCTATGTGCTTGCTTCAGGTTTAAGCCACTATCGACTACACTATAATGGAACCATTCACATCAAATATGCCATACCTGATGAGAACCATTTACAAATAGAGATAAATGGTCATAGGATGTTGGTCCATAACCATGAAATGGTCAATGCAGGAGACGAATTATCCTTTCATCTCCTGTTGACATGGAATGAAAAGCAAGCTGGAAAAACCATAAATGATTTCCCACTTTATGTAGAATTGGAATATACAGCCATGAAATAACAATCTAATATTAGTTGTGACTTAAACTTTTCTTGTGAAAGGTTGTTGGTCATCATCATCATGGTGAAACAAAGATATGTGGTGAGAAAGACAAAAAAATGAGCCTGTCCTTGGCAAAGCCTGGGCTTATGACATTCGTGGACAAGCCCTTACGAAAGAAAAAAAGAAAAAATAATGTGTTGACCATTAGGAAAGCTCTTCGAGTAGCACAGAGACATGTTATTCCAAAACGTCAGCGACAGGGTTCAAAAGAAGGGCGAGTGATCCCCGTCCCCAAACGAGCGGGATTTTTACCTGCATTATTCGCTGGTCTGGCTGCTTTAGGTTCACTTTTAGGCGGCGCCAGTGCAGTGGTAAAAACCATTAAAGCCATGCAACAGGGCAAGCAACAACTCAATGAAAGTCAGCGACATAATGAAACAATGGAGGCCATTGCTATGGGGGCTAGAAATGTCAATTTGAAGCCAGCCTTTTATCAACAAGGATTTGGAATTTCACCTTTTCGAAATAAAATAAAACATCTTTAACCTCAGCCATAGCAAGACATGCCCTGACGCATCAGCAAGTGGAAAGCTATGCTAAACAACTAAAGCTTTCTCATTTTCGAGGTGTGTTTATGCGAAACCAATTACCCTCACAACCCGGGAAACATGAATGTGCTGTAGTCAATTTCGATGATCACCGAGGACCTGGAACACATTATGTAGCTTATGTCAAAGAGGGATCTACTCTATGGTACTTTGACAGTTTTGGGAATTTGCCCCCGCCCATGGAACTAGTAGCCTATTTTGGAAACAGGATCAAGATATATTATAATGTGAAACGTGAGCAAACGTTTAACAGCCAACAGTGTGGACGTTTGTGTTTATTTTTTTTATATAAGACGCAACATAAGCAAAAACGTCAACAGTATGTCGGTGGAAAGTAAGACGTTTACACTGCATGGACGTGGACCTGAAGTGAGTCTAGACTTTTACCCACCTATCGAATTGATTGAAAAACCTTATGGTTTAGGACTTGTTTCTCTTGAAACGTACAATCGAATATACAACATACGTGAAAATGTGAACAACAAGTTTTACTATGATGATTCTGTGCTCACCCTGAACTCTGGTGGATACACGATAGATGACATTTATGAACACATTTATGTGGTGTTGATCAATGAATATGGTTTAAAGTCATTTCTCGATGGAACGTGCAAGTTTGAACTTGTAGGAAATACCAACACTCATCGCTGCAGTATTTTTTCTACATTCAAAATTGACTTTAAAACTCACCCCGATTCCATTGGTCCATTACTAGGATTTAAACCACGTGTGTTAGAGCCCAACAAACAACATGAATCAGACCATGAAGTGAAATTCATTGAGGACTGTCATGTGTCGGTGACGTGTAATATTATTAGTCAAGTGTACACCAATCAAGAACCGTCGCATTCGCTTTATGACTTTATTGTAACATCGCCCAATGACTATATTATTCGTGAAAACCCTCCAGTGGTGCTTTTTCATTCTGTAGCTGTCGATGGTATTAGTAATATAACATTAAGACTGATCAATAGAGAGCAACAACTCATTGATCTAGATTCTACCACACCAGTGATTTACAAGTTGGTGCTAAAACCACTATGAAGTTTGTATATAAAGCAACAGCACCGTCTAGGAATGGTGTTAGTTGTTTACCACGTGAATACACGTTAACATCTCAGAACAAGCAGATTTTACAGCATTTGGGTTACCACATTAACCCCCGCGATGAATTCTATTCTAGATGTAGCGAACCACATCGAGGAGCAACCAGGAGTGGTAAGAATTGATCTGCATTCTTATCAAGCTCAAACACCTGGACTCAATAACAATGATGAAATTCAATTTGTTATCAACAACCAAGATATTTACACTCTACCGCATGAAAGTGTTATTCAGATTTAAGGTCGGCTCACCAAAGCCGATGGTTTTACACCCACTACATCCAAGGTAGCCAACCAAGCTTTCGCCTTCCTGTTTTCTGAAGTACGTTATGTCATTAACGATATCGTGGTGGATAGCACTCGAAATGTGGGTATTTCCAGTGTCATGAAACTATATCCCTCTTATAGTGAGGAAGAAGCTAAAACACTTTGCAAGGCGGGTTGGTGCCCTGACTCGACCAATGACTGGATGGTACACACCGATGGCACCTTCACTGGATATTTACCTCTTAAACTGATTTTAGGCTTTGCTGAAAATCACCAGCGCATTGTGGTCAACGCAAGGCAAGTGCTTTATCTGGTGAGAGACAGGAGTGATAATATTGCACTCAAGGGAGTCGACAATGCCCCCATTGATTCAAAAATTCAACTACAACGCTTGCTATGGAAAGTGCCTCATGTGACCCTTAACGATAGCAAAAAACTGGACACACTCAAAATGGTAAAGAGAGGTATACCTCTACCCATGGAATTTAGAAGCTGGGCACTCCATGAGTACCCGTTATTGCCCACCACCAACACACACAGTTGGTCTATAAAAACAGCCCGCTATACAGAGAGACCTCTCTACATGATTGTGGGTTTTCAAACGAATCGCAAGTATCAACAAACTAAAGATGTCACGCAATTTGAACACCTGCAATTGAGAAATGCACGTCTTTTCCTCAACGGTGCTGTGTTTCCCTATGAAGGGCTGGATTTAGATTTTTCAAAAAATAAGTTTGCCCCCCTGTACGACTTGTTTTCTAAATTTAGATGGTCGTATTATCAAAAAGAGAATTTTCCAATGTTGTCACCCCAAGCTTTTAAGACAAGGGCGCCACTGATTGTCTTTGAATGTTCCTACTTGGAAGAGTCTGTCAAACCATCCAATATTGACATTCGACTAGATTTTGAAACGCATGACAATGTTCCAGCCAATACCACGGCCTACTGTTTGATTATTCATCACAAACAAGTCAACTATTATCCACTGCCCAACCAAGTGACAAGTGTATAAATAGCAGGTCAACACACATCAAACCACTCAGTCATGTCTTGCTTTCAAGCCTCAAGAGAAGTTACATCCATGAATTTAAAATCTGAGGAACAACGTTTCAAGACCTTTGCGACGTGTCCGGTGCCTTTTATAAACCCTCAAGCCTTAGCAGCCGCTGGATTCTACTATTTAAAAAGAAGAGATGAAGTGAAATGTGTGTTTTGTCCCATCATCTTAGACCAATGGCAAGAGAGCGATGAACCCATGCAGGAACATCAGCGCTGGTCACCTGCCTGCCCCTACCTGTGCAGAATGGAGGTGGGTAATATACCCTGTCATTCAAGTTACCCCTCACTCATGCCTCTGAGTGATGAAAAAAGTTATGATACGTGTGGACTTTATGGTGCCGGCAGTGCTTCAGTGAGCAGCTCACAGTTAAAAACATCCAGTTTAGAGACATTGGGATATCATCGGTGTTATGGACACTATAAACACAAAAGACTTTTTTGTTGTATGAGATGGTACCGCCTCTATCCTAGAATGACAAAAGAATGTAAAACTTGTTATGCTAATAAAATAATGAAATAAAAAAAATGGTTGTTGTTGTTATATTATTATTTCTTATGCCCCCCTGTCATATCCTAACCTCTATAGTGACTACTCGATGTTTTTCTTTTCTTTTACTAGAATGGAATGTAAGTAAATGACATGGGTACACCTTACTGAACAATTGTCAGTCTGTGGTCAGTTGGACTTGATCCAGACATGAATGAACATGTTGCGTACACTGATTGTCGACTGTCAAGGGTTTAAAATTGGAGATAACAAATTTATATTTAAAGAAGTGGCCATCATCGATTGTTCCACTTTTTGGATATAACAAGCTACTCATTTGGTGTTTAAACCACCTTATGCGTTTGATTTGTTGTGTGATAAAGACCGTAAACAAACCCAGTGGATTGAAACTCATATGCAACTAGACTGGAAGCAAGGAACCATATCATATAAGCACCCGGACATGGTCATGAAAGCCCACTTGTCTTCTGCCCATGTAATATTTGTGAAAGGTAGAGAAAAACGTCAATGGCTACAACAATTTTCAGCGTCTTACTGTCAATGTATCGATTTAATGGACATGGGCTGTCCATCGCTGCAAACACTCATGGATCGCTGCCCCTGTGACAATATTACCCATAAAGCCTTGGCACAGGTGTGGCAATTGTTTCATTGGCTATCCACCAATGCCTGCTGGGAGTTGTTAAAAGAAATTAAAACTAAAGGTTTACCTGTGGATGACACCAGTGAGATTTCTACAAGCGACGTGTAAACATCAACGTGATACCATGGAGAAAGGGGATGCTACCGATAAAGCGATTGGAAAGTTCTTTGTGTGTAAAAAGAAACTAGACAGTTTTACTAAAGAAGAATTATTTTCTCTTCCAAAATCATTCATTTATTATGTCGCAGCAAATGCAGTGAATGAAATCTGGCAACATGTACCAAAATCATGGACTCAAGGCCCTGTGTTAAGTGAATTGCAACCATGTACGGATTATGATCACCATAAGCAAGTGGCTATGGCAAAAATACCCTCTATGCGACAGTGTGCTACTTGTCAGCTAGTCAAACTGTATCATGGTCATAAAAGTCATACCACGGGAGTAATGAAGAAAAAAAGCAACAACAACAAACATCATCCACAGAGGAGGAGGAAGATCAAACCTTTTTACCATCGATGGAAAAGGATATGCCAGACCTGTACTGGCAATGGCGTCATTAACAAAGTAATTCAATACTTGACTTTCGAAATCTACCTACCTGGTTATTATTTGTGTAGTCCTGGAACTTGTCTTGAAGAACCTTTGCAGCATAGTGATATCCTTTGGATCCTGCATGCACCTTTCTTATCACCACAGTCATTCTGCATTAAGACGTGTAGCGGATAAAGTATCGTTGAAAAGCTAAGCAACTTTTGACATTCTGTGATGTCTCAGTGGGAGAGAGGTTGGCAGTCGTCATTGTGATTAGTGTTATAAAAGGAAAGTTAATAATGAGTGGACATGGGCATTGAAAAGGATTGAGGAATTGGTATTTCTTTGTATTCTATTTTTGTAAAGCTCTATTTGTTGTGAAATAAAAACAAGGTTTACAAGATCACAATGTCTTTTATTTTAAAAAATGGTGATGGCCATTTAATTTTTTTCACATATAAATATTTACAATTTCCACTTTAAATTTTTTCACATTCCCCTTGTTTAGTTTAAACATTCTGTACATTTTTGTTGTTGTGAAATAAAACAAGGTTTACCAGATCACGATGTCTTTTAATTCTAAAAATGGTGATAGTCATTTCTTCATTTTCATTTTTTCACACACATGAATATTTACAATTTCCACTTTACATTTTTTACATTCCCCTTGTTTAGTTCACACATTCAGTAAATTTTTTAAAAACTTTTTCGTAATATACAAAAGCAAACATTTTACACTAAAATGTATTACTTATCTTATTTTTACTAAACTACTGTAGCCTAACATTATACATTCTACTTACAGTTTTTACAAAAAATATTACAATATAACACACACTACAAATATTACAATATAGTGATCATTAGACTTAAGTAAAGTAATAGTCGTCAATACGACTGTTTCCCCAAGCAAGAGTATTAAATGTGTTGGGTATAATGAATCGTTTGTTGTCTTCATTACTTAAAGCAACTTTGTTCAACAAATTGGTATGTAGCTGATGATTTTTACTTCAAAATACACACATTTTCTTATATAATACAGGTGGGTTACTAACTATACAGTTTTTATAATCACTTATATCTAACTCTTTACTAACAACATTCTTTTTCACTCCTTTTAATTTTTTTACTACTACATCATCAATTGTCATATATCTGTATGATTTAGATTTTGTGCCTACAAAGGTGTCTATAATAACACCAGCACATTCATCCTTAAATTTCCCAAGAACCTTTTTGTTTACTAGAGGTAAATGGTAAATATTATCCTTGGGGTAGTCACTTGTATCAAACCTATTTAGCTCAGTTTTGATATCCTCGTAAAAATCATCAGTTTTAAACTCATAAATAAAAGAATCTGTGTCTGTGTAGAGTAATTTAGCATTATCAAGATAGTTTTTCTTTACATAATCATAGTGAAATTCATACATAAGTGTTTTTGATAATTCCAGAATGGTGTAACCCACATATATGGGTTTGTTGTAAGTTACTTTAAGACGATTCATTTGTATTACAACTAAATCCTCATGAATAATTGAACAGCTATGAAAGTTAGGCTTGCTTATTAAGTTGCTCGCACCATACCTTTTACCATCATTCTCCCACTTTGTTATCAGCTTTACATCATCTCGTTTATCAACATTCTCCATAGTCTTTCCAAAAACACTATTATTCATGAGTTAATAAAAATCTTTTTCAAACGCGTTTGTTGACTGCGTTCTTAAATTATTGTTTAGATCAATATACGGTTTGAGCCATGCTGACTGATGAAATTGCAATACGCGATGAATTTTAGTTAATTTCAATCCATGCTGTAGTTTTGATAATGTATTACATATTTACATTTATCATTTACATTAGCAATTAACATTTTTGTTCGTGATGTGATGTATGGAGATTTCATATTCTCAGGACAAAATGGTAAATCATTATGATCATCATGTAACTCTTTAGGGTACTCAAGATTTACCTCTTAAATATATCCTTTATCATCGTTATCATTAAGAGTGTCAACATGTAAGACATCAATTTCAGGTTGTGTCAGCCAGCGAAAATCTTTCAGTGGTAGATATTGACTCATAGCCCAACCATATTGGTTATTTGCATCGAGGTAGACAATATACTTTGACTCTTCACAAGGGTTGTAGCTAGGCATGTATTTATTATTCGCTTTAGAGTACCGTCCACTACATTGACTTAATCCACCTCGAATTGATGATTTTACAAAATTGATCATGTCTATATCAGTCATTAATTCTAAATTTACTTTCGTTTTTTTCAACATTCAACTGAAACTTAACCCAGGAGCTGTGAAATACTGACAAGGATCAAGGTCATAAGTTTTCATACAAACATTCCGAAAATTTTCAAAAACATCTGCTAATAATACACATCTCTCTTCAAATATATGTCTGAAAATTCTCCTAAAGTTTGAATGTGGAACTGTGCCCATACACGTTGTGCATGTAATATTCCTGATCACTGATATGACTTATGTTTAAGGAACTGTAAAATGCATTTTTCGGTGGTAAACAACACTCCTCAAGACGTTCCACACAGTTAATATATTCATAAGGGAATATACCCTTTTGACGAATCAAATTAAAATCATCTTCTTTAGGAAAGACACGTTGAATTTCATGAAACTGATCTGATTTTAAATTACTAGCCAGCTTATCAAGACTACTCGACATAAAGCGGAATGAATCTAAAAATCGCAGTTTAATGTTTTTTTTTATTGCTAGTTTTGATGTATTTTGTGAACGATATGTATTGTTCCTTATTATTTGCAATAACATCAATTTTCACATCTGAAGCTCCAAATTCTTTAACGATAAAGTGGTTATCGTATTTGCTACCATTGTGTAGAATGACCGGAATGAATTTAATTACTCTATAATTTAAATTACATTCTTGGTGAGCCGCACCACGATATTTTCCTGTTAAATGGTCATGATCGCGAACCCTGTCTGTATATAAACATTCACCACATATAAAACAATTAGTTTCAGTTTCAAAATTCATTTGCTCTAATGAAGTTAGTGGCTCAATTGGAATGATCGTATTTAAAATAGAGGATATACGGACGGCATCTTTCTCAAGCCTTTCCATAAAAACTTTAGGTGCATCAGGTCCTCTATAGAGCTCAAACTTATTTAAAGAGTCATCATAACTACATTTAATATAATATGCAAAGCTAAAAGGTTCATGAATGTGAGTAGTGTTGGTGAAAGGTTGGGCTGGATTCGATGAACATGTATTAAATGGTTTTAGCAAAGCCTCGAAGTCAGCATATATAACAAATGGTACTCGAAGCTGTTTCTCATAATCCTTAAATTTTAGAATGTTATTTTTAGGAGTCGGTAATACCGTACGAACATGATTACACCCCCATTTTTGATGTTGAGTTAGTTGATCCTCTTTTGTAAAATAGAGCAAACAGCCTTCACACAACCACTTCTTACCTTTGTATTTTGATAGTTGACTACCAACAAGTCTACATAAATGTTTTATCCAACAATAGTGAGCATTTTCACCTTCGGTTATGTATAGTAAATTTACATGAGCATTCTTTTTTTCCTGAGTATAATATAGAGTACCAACTATACTCTTATTTTCAATTCCATAAACATTAATACTTACATTGTTCAGCTCTTCAAAACGTTGAATGTCTTTTCTCGCCATAGGAAATTCTATTTCTTTTAAATCTAACACTGAAGAATAGTGAGGATAAGATGATGATCTATCCATATTCTCCACTGCTGGATGGAGAGCTGAAGTTACAGCCCACGCAAAACATGCGTCATCATTATTCAAAACGTTCACAACAGCTTTCTTTCGTTTAATCCATCCTGGCAAATCAATATATGATGATGCTCGAAGGGGGTTGTATTTATTCAGGTTGGTTTCTAAATAAAGTACTTCAACCAACGCCCAGCCTGACTCCCTTTCCTGGAACTCTTCACTCATCACAATGATAGCACTTGAAATATTTTGATATATATCACTAATATTAGTTGATTCGCTAACAATTATGTTTTTTGTATTAAAGGATTTGATATCCGTAATTTCACCTTCGCTCCCAGTTTTTACATAGAGGCCAAAAAGTTCAAAATTCATTTTAATTGTTTTATGCTCTAATAAAACATTTTCTACTAAGCCAAACACAGTAGGTTGAAATTTTTTTAAAATGATTCAATACTTTGAGTTTTTTCTTTACTATAAAGTCTATAACTAGCAATTCGACTTTTAAATGCACTACCAATTTGTTGAATATTTCCAGAATTTCTTTCATGGCAAGCGTTATTTTTATGTTGAATACTGCGTAAATGTCCATGAATGATTGAAGAAGGTATATCAATATTACATACATCACAATGTGTATTGAAGGTTCACCATTCTTTTTTCTTTTTGTTGCACAACTATTTTCACAATCATGAGAACCTTTACGCTTTTGAGCATCACATTCATTTAAAGGTTCCGTGCTAGTTGATGGTTTTACAGATTTCAATTCCTGTTGTTCTCCATGCACTTCAACCATGTGGAATTGATATCGCTTTACAGCAGAAAAACCAAGTTCGCAAACTGAACACGAAAATGGTGCTGAACTGACATGCATTAAATTTACATGTCGTGTAAGACTATCTTGTCTGTTAAATGTTGTAGCACAATGACTGCACACAAACATTTTCTGATAATGTTTTGTACTTGCATGACGTTGAAGGTTGTCAGGTCTTGAGAACTGTTTCTTACAGTCACCACACTTGAACATTATGATCAATTTCGAAATTACCTATAAAAGAAAGAAATCATCAATGTTAATAAAAGATAAAACAAAAAGTACAATATAAATAGTTTAATTATATTCCAGTCAATGGTTATAGCAGGGTATTTAAATCAATCATCTGTGAACTCCTAGCAAGTCTAACTGTATGTAGTTCTAACTGGGGGTTACTATATACCACTGTCACTGACACCTAGCAGTGAACATTAGAACTTGATAGAGTGGTAGAAACCAGCGGTCGCCAGATAAGTGAGCTAAGTGTGGCGTCATAGCCAGTCTTAAAACAAGTCTAAACTTGTAGAACATGTCACGTAATAGAAACTAGCGATCGCTAGTTAAGTGAGCTAAGTGTGACGTCATAGCCAGTCTTAAAACAAGTCTAAACTTGTAGAACATGTCACGTGATAGAAACCAGCAATCGCCAGTTAAGTGAGCTAAGTGTGACGTCATAGCCAGTCTTAAAACAAGTTTAAACTTGTAAAACATGTCACATGATAAGGATAAGTTAGGTAAAGTTAGGTTATGTTAGGTGAACTGAGGTTAAGTCTTTAAATATTCCCTCTGACACTGACACCTAGCAATGAACATTCAGACTTAATAGAGCGGTAATCAAAATCTAACCTACAAAATTAGCTTTACACACCATGGTCAAGTAGTTCCAACTTTTGACTGCCAAATAAACCATTTTCACTGACATGTAGTGGTGAACATTGGAAAATATCACTCTAACTGTTTAAAAGTTATTAGAGGGGGCACTTACCTTTTTATAATTTATCAACTGCTGTCACTGAATGAACAGATTGTAGGAATCTGGTAACCTACAGGTACCCAATTATCTGCAAACAAATCAATCAATCAATCAATCAATCAATAAATACATTCCAATCAATAACTTCAACATCAATTAGTAATAAAAGACTACAATCCATTAATAATAAGTACTTACCTTGCAAAATAATTTAATGATTTTCTACCAAAACGGCTTTTTTTACAACTCTTGAGCAGTAATAGAGCACTGTTCACTCAAAGCGAGTAATAAAGACTGACAGTAGGGAGATATATGACACCCCTCTTATATAAACTCTCATCGCTCGTGTCAGCAGTTTTTTGCAGATCATTGCAATTCCTTTCCCAATACAGTTGAGAGTCCAAAGTACAATAGGAACACCTGTGTGGTATTCAATGACTGCTGACTTAGCATGATCATCACCCATTGTCTTAATCAACATATGGGGTTTCAAATTACTGCAGCGTCAGTCATATCAACAGCAGTGTGTGCTCTCTGGTATGTCAGCAACATGACACCGGAAGGAACACCTGTGTAATATCCAATAACTGCTAACTTTGCATGATCATCATCCATTGTCTTAATGAACATTTGCGGTTTCAAATTACTGCAGTGTTAGTCATAGCAACAGATCTGCGCGCTCTCTGTCATGTCTGTAATATGACACAGGAAGTAACAAGACGTCTTACTGCACGTGCCATCTCCTCAGTTTTAACATCTTAAAAACATGTATTATTCTATTTCAACTACAAATGACTCGTTAGAACACATCCATCCACCAAGTTAGATCCCTTGTATGTTCACAAGTATTTCATCACTTTCCTTTCATATCGTTATCCCATTATAGTAGTGGGGGATTAGTGAACAACGTCAATTCAACACACACACAAATGTAGTTAGGCCCTTTGACATAATTTAAATAAATTCATGGGCTAGTCCGTAGGAACCAGGCCAAAGGGACCCGTCCAAAGGGACAAGGACTCCACAAGGACTTGTCCACAAGGACTCGTCCACAAGGACTCGTCAACAATGACCTGTCAACAATGACCTGTCCACAAGGACTTGTCCACAAGGACCTGTCAACAAGAATTTGTCCACAAGGACTCGTCCACAATGACCCGACAACAATGAACCCCGCCAACAATGACTCGTCAACAATAACCCATCCATAGGGATCCGCTCCCCCACCCTCTTACAATAGCCATGAGTGGGCATGCGTAAAAACAGAAAACAAGCATGTTAATTCATAGTGGCTATCCACCGCACATATGCACTTTATGTAGAACAACGTTTCATTCCATATCGGCATTCAAACTCTCACATGTTGCAATTGGAATGAGAGATTCTCTAAAAAAAATACAATTTCACCCCCTAGTAGGGGTAGGTTTTATTTTGGGGTGGAAATATGTTCTCCATTGGAAAGGGGGTGTAAGCCCGAGTTCAATGACACCTCATTCGTCAAAATCTGACCATGCGTTCGAGAGATATCGCGCCGCCGCCATCTTGTGTGGAGGGTGTGGAGGTGGTGGATATAGAACCCCTACTAAACCACTACTAACATCCAAGGTATTATTGCCTCTAGTTGGGAAGTCAACTACTTGGGAAAATCCCCCCTCCCTTAAGAATTTGTTGCAGCGCTCTGAGCTTGACCACAGCTAGTTGACTCACCAGACCAGTCTACTTTGGGGAGGTTTAAATCTCCGGCAATTATTATGCTCTTATTCATAGCACTACCCGTACAAGTTTTATCAAACAGTGGGTCGAGAAGCGAAAAGTTATCTTTCGGTGCTCTATACGCCCCTATCGCCTGAAGAGTGAATATATTCCCTTTATCCGAAATGTGTACACATAACATTTCATGATCCGTATCAGCCCACTTTAAGAAACTAGCTATATTTTTGAGCACACAAATAAATAGCCCACCACCTCGCTTCCCCCGATCCCTTCTGTACATTTCGTAGGTCCCTTGAATTATTTCATTACTTTTTATATCCTCATATAACCAAGATTCAGTAGCAATGACACTGTCCGGAGAATACGTCTCTACAAGATCCCAAAATCCAATTAATTTATTTCATAATTAACCTGCAGTAATCTTAGAGTCTTACCTCTGCAGCAAATATCCCGAAATAGCTCCTTCTGTTCCCGTCGGCTGGCAACCTCTGGACCTGCTCCTCCTCTCAATGGCCGGCACGAACCGATGACCCTGTCATGTAGGCTCCCTAGATTATAGGCACCCCGTCGATTTAAATGCAGCCCCTTCTCGGGCGAAGTCACGGCCACCAATCCAGTAGTCAGCATCTACGTACACTAATCCCAGTTGTGCACATACCCAGTCCATGCGGTCATTTACAGCCTTAACTCGCCTTAACGGAACATCTCCCCGCCGAACAATGCCACTCATTATAACTTTTGCATTTCCAAACTTGCTTTTAGCTTTTCTGCCTAGTTCGTAGAGCTCCCCCATGATGTAATCAGCTGTAGCCCTCTTCTTCAAATCGTTCGTCCCAACATGGAGTAACAACACTTTCACTTTGTCACAGTCCTCTACATTACCTTCTTCCAATTGTTGGGCAAGCAGGTCAAATTTAATCCACGGATAACACCGCACTTTCGCACCTGATATCCTTGAGATATTCGCACTCCATCGTATCATAGAATCACCCATTATAATAACGTCATCCTCAGTTTGCTCCTGCACGCCCTCTTCCACACTGATCCCTGTAGAAAGCCGTTCAGTCACATCCTTCACCGTTTCTTCTGATTCACGAAGCTTTGTTCTAAGTTCCTGTATTATTTGATCTCTTGCTTTGATTTGCACCCTCAAACAGTCCGGCGTATCACATACTATACAAAACCAATTCCCTACATCACAAACCTCCTTCTTGACCTTAATACAGCCGAAGTGAAACCATTTCTCACATAGTCCACACTGAACACCGTTCTTCAATGTTTTACTGCACGTCGAACATTTTAAAGCTGCCACTGGATCATTTGCCTGATTCATATTTGGAGTAACAGGGCCTGGATTCACTTCCACTCCACCAATAACTAGCAATGCAGCTAACACTAGGGCTATGAACCACAAGTTACTAGGGCCCGTACGCACACACAAACACCGGAAATCCCGACTACCCTTCACATACCACAGATCGATCCTCGCGCGATTACACTCCCGAGAACAACCCATTTCAGCACACCTGAGAGCCCGGGGAAAACACAACCTTTCACTTTGACTGCCAACTGCAAACTGGTGCTGCTAGGTAGGCATTACCAGCGCATTCCTGGCTAGCTGACGCTTAGTGTAGGGGTCGTGTGGGGTCAGTGTGTTCATATAAGTTCAAATGGTGTGTTAGAATGTAGATTGTAATGAATTGTAGTGTATTTGGAATAGTGTTTTATAATTGTAGGGATATGGGGGCGATAAACTAATGTATGGGGTACATCCCCCTAAGGGATGCAACAACTCCCCCTTTTGGGTTAGTCGGCGACCTCGTCGACTGGTTTTAGACATATGGGATAGTTTAACTCGTCCTTCTTCTTCTTTCTTCAAATCTTGGCTCTTCTTTGCTTCTCTTCTGTTCTTCGTTCCATTAGGTATATGGTGCCGTTGAAGTTGGTGTGTATAGATGGTGTGTGTGATCGAAGATTGAGATTGAAAAGTGTTGATATGTGTTAATTGTTTTAACGATTTGTGCTGATAATTGGGGAAAGTGTAACTGGGTCGTAGATTCGATGATATTGGGCTTCTTGTGCTGCGAGGTTGGTAAATGTGTGGGGGTGGAACAAAGTTTCACATGTATCTCGACTGATATGAGATCAATTACCATGGAATATATCAATGGTGACAATTATAAAGAATAGAATAATAACGTGAATAAAACATCGTGAATCATAAACCATCAAACATAAAACAGAAATCATAAATAATTAATCATAAATCTTAACCTGGAGTGTATACGTCGAGAGGTAAAAGCATTTTTAGGGTGTTGCACACCCTCCGTCTGTCTTTTTACAGCGGGATGAAAAACTGCTCTCGCGTTTACAAATTAAAATGTGTACGATGTGAAATATTTAATAGTGCAATAGAATGGAGTTAAAGACAAAAAGCCTTAAGTTGTAGTTTAGGGGAAGATATAAAATGTATTTATTGTATCGGAGGAATAAGGCATTTTTACAATGTGTACGTTAGAAGAATGAAAGGAAAGAAAACAAAAAACTATGGCAATATGTAAGTGTACCGTGTAAATGTAACAACAATTGTGCATATTCACGAAATAAACAAAGGTGATTATTGATGACAGTATTCCCAATAGTGTTATCCTCGTAATATGGAGTACAACAGCATAATAGCATAATATTAATAATAAAATAATAATAATAACAAATAATGTTAATAATCACAATAACAGTATAAATAACAATCATAAGTCGGGTACCGTTCGTGTAAAAAAATAATTTAGCCGTGTGGTGGAGCTCCTACATAATAATACCTCTTATGCGCGCTACTTATAATGTAGACTTTTTCCCTAACCTTATCTAGTGTTAATACTAGTCGGCCGTCCTTATGATATCTTATATTATGTAGGCTATTTTCTGTGGGCAAATATACCTACCTAGGCGATGAAGAACGGCCCTTACAAAACTGAGTTCGACCCTTAAAAACCGCTGGGTATTATACATATTTGGCACTATCGCTGATTCGTTCGGAGTGGTAAATACCCCACATTGGGGTACGGTATGTTTTTTGTGATTTATAATCGTGTAGTGTACAATGTAAGGAGGAAAAATAAGTGTGATTTGTGTTGTAAGAGGAAGGCGTGCTCTGGACGTTTGCAAAATATTTACAGTGGTCATATATACAATTGTCGCCACCAGTGAAAGGAGAAAGAGTGTACATATGTTATTGTAAATGCCGGTTGGTCTGCAGGGTTGAAAATGAAATGCATAGTGATTATCATTATTAATTAAAAATATGTATATATATGGCATTTCCAATTCGTATAATTCCTATACACTCTTTGGCGCCTTATATCTTAGCCTAAGCCGGCTGGAATCTTATCCTAGCGACTTATAACTATCGGCTTGTATTTGTGTATTTGTGTGAAGAGTAAACTGTTATGTGTAACAGAGTGTGTAATAGTGTGTTACAGTGATAAAAATTTGTGTACCATGCTGCATGGATATTACCTGCAACCATGGTCCGTTCTCGTCTCTGCGTTGGAGCTCATTCTGAAATAATATATAAGACATATCATGATTAATATCATAATTATTCTGGTCATCGGCCGTATGCGTTCGCTTATTATAAGAAAAAATCGCATACTGCTGCCTGGAAAATCGCTTGGCGTATTGCGGATCGCTTTGACGGCTTTCGAATCTCTTTGTCACATTTCGAATCGCCTTGTCATAATGGAAATCGCCTTATCATAATTCAAATCGCGTACTCGGACTTACAACGCCGAACTTGTCAGAACTACAAGGCCGTTGATCGCCGTGGATCATCTATCAATCATGCATTTATTTCGCCTATAAGTCGTAACTGTGGGCGTCCCCGGTGATCATCATTCTTGATCAATATTGGGTGCCTATCCCCCTCGACGGCCGAGTGCCGAACGTGAAAATCTTTAGTGACCGCTGTCCGCTATTTAATAAGGCTATATTGCGAAAAATACATCGCATAAACATTCAGTATATTTCAAATTTTTATTGCTGCGCTATTCAACGCCCTTGGCGGATTTGGTCATTTGGCAATTGTTATCAACACCCCTTGGTGGAATGCCTATTTAATGATTACATCAATCTTTTTATCTTGATGCTTATATCATTTATTTCTAATTTCATATTTTCTTTTCTTCTTTCTTGATGTTATTTTCATCTGTGTACGGAAACAGGTCTACCTCCAACGCAACGGGGGCTTATTTACTTAACCTTATGACTAACTAACTTACTTAAAACTAATAAGTCAATGTCAGGCTTTCTGAAGGTCTGTCGGCTGGCTGGTCGAGAATGACGTCATAACTCAGCTCGGTGAACGCTCTAGCCTAGTCAGCGTCAACGTCGTTTCGGAAACGGAATTGGCTATGTCCCTATCCGAGACTATGTGTCGACTGACATGTCTGGTCTCGTAGTTCGTAATGTCTAATTCTGTACTTGGAAGACGTAATGTTTTTGGAAAATCTTTGGTTCTTTTCTGAACACTTTCTAATTTTATATGACTAATCTCTGGTCTCTTTTGACTGTATCCTTTTTAATTCATTATTCTTGGCCATACCATCTAGGTACAGTGCACTTACGAGTGTGTGTTAGTGTTAGGGTGCAATGTATATTTTTAGGGATGAAAGCAGTGTGCGTCATTGCGCCCGGCTATTGGATTCCCGGCTTACCCTGTAGCGTTTATCTGTGCACATGTTAGGTGAAATGCTAGGATTGGGAAGGTTTTTCCCCGTGTTATTGGGTAGGTGTAGACATGTTAATGGTGTTAATACCAGGTAATTGGATGGCTGGTAAGGGATGAGGTGCAGTGGTCCTATCCGGGATGCAGGACATAAGTTATGGTTGGGATTAATTAAAGGGCTATGTGGGGAAGTGAGTCTTCGTTAAAGTGTGGGAATAGGATCTCAATCCGGTTGTTAGTTAACGAACTGAGGTGAGTCGGTAGGTAAATATACGTCATGCAGGTAAAATATTGCATGCAAGGTTAAATATCCCATGCTAGGTCAAAATATGGCATGTGGGATAAAATATAAGCGTTATAATTTCTAGATTGTTACAGGGAAAGTAATTACGCTTCACTGTTAGCTTTATAATTCCGAAGTGCTGTGACCAGCACTAGCCTTCAGCGATAAAACATGGAGCTCACCCATGGTAGCATTGGTCTACCATGCGCTTTCCGTAATTGGGGATAATGTGTGTGAATTGTCTTGTGAGTTTCTTGTTTTATAAGTGGTATTTGTGGTCTTGTATATTGTAATGCACTGATGGTTGTGATCTTCACTTTCGACAGTGTTAGTTATATATACTGGTCTCTTATCATAATAATGGTCATATTATTTTAATATCAATGATTTGCACTCTGGGATAGTTGTAGTAGATGGATAAAGCTGCCCTGATAATTACTGACCCCTGATTTAAGTTTTGTTGACAACCTTCACTGTGTATATCCTTTCGTGCTAATTAGTAGCCTAATTGTATCTTAGCTAGTGGTTATTATATCTGTAAATATCATCCGTTATGATATTCGCTCTTTGTCTTAATTGTTGCTATGTGTCTGCTATTGGCTGATTTCCTTCGCTATTACAATGTCGCTTCCTAGTTAAACCCTGTTTTCCTGATTCGAAATTTGAAATTACTAATCCTATATCTTTGCTATCTATCTGTCTAGGTTCTATCATTTCTATCTGCTCTTATAGCTTTAGTGTGTTGAGTCTGAAATCTTTTGCTTGGTTTGATGCAGCTCTCCATGTCTCCCTGTCCTGAGCTAATTGTTTCATTATTATATAGTTACTACGTCCTATATCTGGTATTTGTCTAGCATATTCGAACCTCATCGTTTTTGGATCATTCTTTCCATAACGAAGTTTGTTATTCGTGGGTGCCATATTATATATCTACCAACATATCTCTTTTTTTTCATTATTAATCGCTAACAATATCTCTCTTCTCCTACTAATGTAAATGGCTCTATGTCTGTAATGCTATTTACTCATGTAATCTTCCTTGTTCTGCTGTAATACTAGCCTTCAAATGCTGTAATTCCCTTCTTACCATCTGTAAGCGTAATCGAAGCTGTCTTACTATAGGCTGCCATACCTCTGGCAAAGGCTTTGAAAGATGTTTGCCTTATACATAAATGTATGTTTAATGTCAATAGATTCCTGTTCTCTAAAATGTTTCCTTTCCTTAAGCTAACCTGTGTCCTATGTATAGTTCTAAACGTTGTCAATTTGCTATTGATGAAAGTAAAAAAGAAAACGAAGAAAAAAAGAAAAGATGTATGTATTGGTGTGAGTTATCATTTGCGTCCTGCTCTAATAATCGCAATGTCGCCATGATCTTACTAAAATATCATGGTTATCGCTTTGCCCGGTCTCTCCCTGCTAAATAATAATATATGCGTGCCTGTCCTGCGGCTGTATCGCAAGTGTAAGTAGTTGTAGAGTTCGGTACGGAGTTTGAATGTGGCGCTCCGGTCTGTGAACGGAACTAGTGTTAATGAGGGCTGCCGGGCCGTGGTCACGTGGTGATCAGCCTGACTTTAAGGTCCGTAATCTGAGCCTGTGGGTGTAACTACATGTGTTTATGCGATTGCTCCACCTCCTTTTGGAACGGTGGTAAGCTCTCGCTTATCGTGTGAGGCGTGTTTACCTCGGCCGTCTCGCTAGGTCAGTGATAGCGTACTCTTGTTTAAAAAATAGATATGGCTGTGGTTTGTTTATGTGAATGACCGCGTGCTAATACGCCGCTGTGTGCAAATATGTTTTCCCATTCACAATGGGTAAGCCTATCAGCTAGATGTGTTGACGTTTAGGGTTCAGTGTGTCTTTGGTAGTATCGATATGTAGGTGAGATTTCCTTGGTTTGTGTTCTCCACTCCAGGGAAATATTAAGAATGTGTCGACTGCAGTTATATTGCATTAGTTAAGCTATGTTATTGTAATATATATGTCGGGAAGGTCGTTCTTTTCCTCTGTTGTAAATATTATCTCTCGCTTCCAATTGTCGGCTGCTTCCTCAATTTCCGGAGTATGTTATTCTTCATGTACTGTATTTCGTTTTGCCTGTAATGTATATGTAAGATTTCATCGTTTATCCCCGTGTAATCCATGTAAATCATCTCTATTTTCTCCTGTAACCGATTCTTTCCGTGGTTGTACGCTGTGACTCCAGGGAAATGTAAACATGTGTAGGAGGGTCTGTGGGTGCTCCATTTGTCTATGTATGCTAACGAAATACCTGTAGTTATGTTGTGTTCCTGTTCCAGCATATGTAGGTCGTAAAATTTATGTTGGAGCTTAGCGGTCTGTATTTCCCTATCTGTTTATAATATACAATGCGTACGTGTACTCTTCGTTCTATTCCCTTAGTGGATTGGAGTGTCTGTTGTTACCTCCTTTGTATGGCGGAAAATTATATCTGTGTGAATCTATACGTGTGTAAGACGGAAAAATCGTGTAATCGTGTTCTCCTCCCTCTATAGAATGGTACTGCATCTCCCAAAGTGTATTCCTTATCGTACTATTGACGGTCCGCGTCTTAGTGTAATGAAGTGGCTGTGCGCTTTGTTATGTCCTTTTATATAGTTAGCTAGATCCTTGCCACTCGAAAAATTTCTATGCTTTAAGTGACAAATATATGGTATGTGTCTGGAAATGATCTGTAATAAGGGAACATGTTTCTAATCGTGTAATTGTCTGTGTTTGCAAGTGTGTCTTTGACGTGTAATTTTATGGATTCAATTTGCCTTTCGTTATTGTGGAATTATGATTGTACTGTAGGAATGGCCGTAGTTTATCCCTTATTGTGGGTGCAAGTCTGGCTTAGTGTGCCTCAACACATGCATTCGTGCTAAAACAAAGGATAATCTCTGCCTTTCCATACATGGCATTAATTACTCTCCATTGTGGACACAAGTCTGGCTTAGTGTGCCTCAGCACATGTATTCTTGCTAAAACAAAGAGTAAACTGTGCTCTATCGTTATTACCAATATCAAGTTAAATTTATTTCAATTAATGATATTGTGATTAAGGCCAATAAATGATTCTGTAGACTAATATGATTCTAGCGTGTATTTGGTACGGGATCTGCCTTGGTGTAGTCTTGTGGCCTTCATTGAAATGTGGTGCTACTAAATTATGTCATATTTGTTCGTCATATGGCTGCTTGTTACGGTCGCTCTGGGTACAAGGCCCCGCTTCGTAGACTAAGTATGGATTATTGGTTAAATTTGAATTAAGTTGCCTATTTGGCAGTAGAATGGGCTTGTGACCATACTGCTATCGACGGCTAATGATAACGCCTTAATTAGAAACTGGCGCTACAGTGTAGCCCTATGTCGCTACTGATTTGTCATTCTGACTTAATAAGAAATGGAAGTAAAAACATGTAAATTTGTGTGTGAAGATGCATGTGTTCTAGCGAGTGTGCCGTGCGTGGCCTGGTTAGTTTGGGGTCCCTACTCGTCGCGTGCTGTGTTGCCGTGGAGAGCTGTACGCTTTTGCAATGTCAGATCCCTGACTTCCGTAAGATATGTGTGGCTTGTCTCAATGCTAGCCGGTAGTGTAAATACTATGTGTATGTGAAAAGTATGTAATTGTGCGCTGGAATATGTATTTCTACTTCATGTGGATTTCTCGCACTTGTACGTATCGTTAATTTAATCTACCGTGCCTAAGTATACTAACCGTGTTTTAGTACTGTCTAGCTTTGTAGTGTGACATAACCCATGTAATTGTCGTGTCTATACCGAACTGTGTATTCTCTAATCAGTGTTATTGTAGTGTCAATGTTCATGTGTCTGTGTTTTCTATGAGTGATTGTAATGTTATCTAGCGTTTTCGCTTCTTCGCCTCGTATCTGCTGTATCTCTGTGTGGGCTGTACGCGTCCCCCTCAAATATTTCCTATATTTTAATTTTGCGTTCGTGTATCTGTGTTCGATTTCTCCGTTATTGAGTGTAGCTTCATAGCAAAGTGGTGGTAGCTAATCCAACACCAAGCTATTCCCTGCACCCCGTAGTGTGTCGTAACCCGTGTTATTGTCGTGTCCACGTTCATGCGTCTGTACTGGACGTTTCCAGTATTGAGCGTAGGTTCATAGTATAGTGGTGGTGACCAATCCAACACTAAACTATTCCCTGTTCCCTGTAGTGTAAGAATGTATGTGTTAATGTCTTAATCCAATCATGTTGTAGCCTTACTCCAAATGTGCGCCTGATTTTTATAGTATAGTGGATCTGTACCGCGCTGTGAATCTACATCGGTGTGGGTTCGATGCCCTACCACGTTTATTTGTCAGTATGTATGTGGCTTTACTAATTCCGATGATTTCGCTATTTTTACGTAATTTATAGAATTATACGGGTCTAATAACCTGTGCTATTGTAGTGTCAGGGTTGTTTTGGACGTAAAATGCTTCCTGTTCGATACCCTGTATGTATGCTACAGTGTGCGTTTGGAAATCGCTAATCTCTATTGCTTCCGATGATGATAATGATGATGGTGATGAATGCAGTTTTGTGACGTGCCCAGGTCAATAACCTGTGTGCGAAAGTTGCTTCGGGCCTAAAATGATCCCTATTCGACTCTATGTATGTGTTCTATATTGAGAGTGTGTATGGACTGTGAATGGTGAGTATTTTACCTAAGCGTGCAGTTTTATGTCATGCTGGACAAATGCTCCCTATATTCACGCTGAATGATCTTCAGTCGGTCCCTAATCTGAACGCTGTACGATTGCAATGTGTGGGTAAATGTTTGTGCGTAACGTTCAAAAGTCTGTGTTGAATTTTAATGGGTCCCTCTAATTTATCTATGTTCGATCAATCTGATCGTGTCTTTCTGCGTTTCTGCGTATCTGTTTCAAGAGAATAATTGTGTTCCTCTCCCTGCGTGTGCCGATAAAGTGTGTAAGAGAGCAAACGTGCTGCCTACCGGAAGGCGAGTGGTATTGCTGTGTCATAACATTAGGTCATGTTGCAACACTGGCTTGTAGCAGCATGGTAACTTGAGGTCACTGTCGTATTTGCCTACTACAATCATGTGTGCGTTTCCTTCACATAATATAATACACTTCCTGAAATTCCTAAACTAAATGCACATACGTAATAATATGTATGATCACTGTACAGATAGTAGGTATGGTAAAGTTAGTGAGGGCTGGAACTTGTGCTTTATGTACTGAGGGGACGTGGGTTCTATGAGGAGGTCTAAGTGTAGCGTTCATGTTAATGTATGGATGGAGTGTAGTTTTCCAAACGTATATTGTGTAAATGTGAGTCTGCAAACATGTATTGTACTGTATGAACATTCTAGGGACACTTTATTTGGGTTTAATCATCCTGCGTGAATGCAATGCCTGCCTCGGCGTTCTGGAAGGTCGCGAGTTCGACTCCCTGTTGCCTGTACCTATTGAGGTTTAACTGGCAGTTAGACATGTATAACCGAATGCTCCATGCACATTTTTATATTACCCCTGTCGGACGTTGTGTTTGGCCTCGAATAGTTATTGCGCCTGGACCTTTTCGCCTTTCAACAGCGTTCGTAAGAGGGTAAATTTAGGTCTGGCCCTTTTTTGCTCCTCCCTAGGCGTGTAAATCGTCCACCTGTGTATGTGTATAGATGTTTGGCGGAATGAAATGACGTTGCTCGCCGGGGTAGTTAGCAATGTCCTTAGGGACGGCGTAGCTGTGGGGATAGAATCAATATGCGCTGGGGTTCGTGTCTAATATGTTGATGCAACAGTGGTGTAATTTGTGTATGTGCATGCCTTGTTCTCGCGTGCGTGGCTGGAATACGTGGCGCGTATTTTTGGGCCTCGGTGACCTCCTTCCCTACCGGAGTGTCGTGTGCACCTATAGTCATTGCCGCGAACTTCTGAGTGATTTCGTCAATTTCTTGAATGGGGTCGATAGGTTTACCCGCTAGTAGCTGAATGTTATATTGCTAGCTTGTAGCCAGATATAGTCCTGCCATATCCTAGCATACTCTTCTGTGAGTGCCCTGGCTGGGTCGGCCACCCGCGTGTTATACGTATTCACCCTGATATGTTCGTGTCTAAGCTCGTAATATTCCCTTTACTGTGTATCATGTTGTAAGTGTAGGTGCCAGTGGGTCCGGTTCAATTGGATCCGTACGTTCTGACCTTTGCCCTGATTTTACGTGTCCGTGTGCCTATACCATGTGTGCGTGTTAATGCCCCTATGATCCTGTTGTATTGGGCCCGCAGGAGCTCTTGTGTCCTTCGCAGGTTATCCTGTTTATTTTGGATACTTTTATGCCAGGCTATTAGGCCCTGGTAGCTCGCTATCTTTTTGAGCATTGCTAGGCGGGGAAGTGACACCACGTTGCGTGTAGATCGGTTAATGTAGTGAATATAAAATGTTAAAATGTTAGGTATGTGCTGTAGCGTAGTGGCTAGATTTCCCTTCGCTTCCTGCTATATGTATCTGAAGGAAAAATGTTCTTAAACTTGGAGCTCTTGTTTTCGCCTTCTGGCAAGTTTTATATAAGATATATATAAGGATGCTCTACTAAAGAGCACGTGTTAAACCCTTATGTACATCTATCTGAGGGCGGGTGGGTGGGTAGCTAATTATTTAACTCGCTTGCCATTTACGCTACCGCGATAGTGTACTCACAGATTTTTTTTTCAAAATTAGGGGCTTGGCTTTTGCTTGCTTAAGGTACGTCGGGTACTAACCACAGAGCTACGATGTCTATAGTCCCCTATAACGTGGTACCTGACGCATCCACCAAATGTATGGGCCTCGAAGGGCTTATACAATGGGTTAGGGGTTATTTTGAATGTTGTAGTGATAGGGGTTGTTTGAGTAGGTGTTTTCTGTGAGGGCGTGTGGAAGAGTCGTCTATGTAATTTGGACGTGACTCGAAGGAGAACTCCCAGATATTCGGGGTAGCTGGAGAGCTCGGGGGATGGGGTGCGTGTGAAGGATTAATTGGTAGTTAATAATCTGATGATGTAAAGCTGTTACTGACGCTTAAAGATTGCGCGCGTGATGCAGATGCCCCGTGACGAGTCGTCAAGCGAACTGCTTAACTAGTACTTCTAAACAATTAAGTAATACTGGGCCCTACTAAGTCAGGGTTGGAGGTAGGGGCATATCGTGCAATCAAGTAAAGTAGTAGACCAATAAAGCTAAGACCAAATAGTTTAATAATAACTTCTTGATGAAGTTATAACAAACTCACAGAATCAGTGCTGAAGATTCTACTGTGCAATAAGACCAATGCAAGTACAAAATGTAAAGGGGATATGGTATAGATGTGTGGGTTTAATGGAAAGTCCCCGCAAGCACGCCTACCCAGGTGGCAGGCGTCGTGATGTTGGCCTTCAGCAGTTTCACTATACACAGTCCTCGTGTGAGTTGAGTGACCATCTTTTATGAGTCTGGTGCTGCTAGGTAGGCATTACCAGCGCATTCCTGGCTAGCTGACTCTTAGTGTAGGGGTCGTGTGGGGTCAATGGGTTCATGTAAGATCAAATGGTGTGTTGGAATGTAGATTGTAATGAATTGTAGTGTATTTGGAATAGTGTTTTATAATTGTATGGATATGGGGGCGATAATGTAATGTATGGGGTGCATCCCCCTAAGGGATGCAACAGTATCATAAGGTCAGATACAACTATTTTCAAGACTATACAATTCATGGTTATCTTCTTTGGACATTGGAAGATATGCTCCTTGCTGCTATTATAAACACGTAGCTTTGTGCTCATGATTTGGCACTCATAAAATAAACTGGCAACACCAAACTCCTATGGTGTCGTTTTACATGATACGGTTCCCTTCAAAGTGTCTTGGCTTCATTACCAAACAAGTCCTCAATGACATGGGTTCGTTCCTACTCGGAACTACTGTAGTAAATTGTGCTCACAAAAATGCTCAAATAAATAGTACAAAAATTGGACACTAACTCTCGAGTGTCAAACGATCCGCTAACAAAACGGTTGCTTCAAATCATAAATGGGGGTATTACTGAACCCTACAATGTGTCAAAAACTTATGAAGACCTAATCTTCATCACGAAGATGTCAGCTGTCTGACATAGCAAAATCTCAGCATTAACCTCGCTGATATGACACCGAAAGACATAAAAACTGTACATGTGCACCTCACCGGATGACTCACAAAGATTGTCCCAGTTACCAGAATGAAAATATCTACGACTAACATAGCCCTGTCTAGTGGTCAACTATCAAACGTTTTGGCTAAGAAACTACAGCTAATGCGTCTGCCGGGACAAACCATAACAAGAGGATTTATGGGAACTTACGGTTACTCAAACATCGTAGTTCACCTCCTGACGTCTGTGATGAGAGGGGTAATTCGACGCCACTCTTGTGAAGGGAATATAAGGCTCCAGAATTGAGGTCTTGAACCTCGGCCTATCCATTACATGCCTCCATTTCCAAGGTCAGTAGATCACGTTCTCCATTATGTGGTTAGTCCTGGACATTCCTGCTGGACGTTCCTCGTTCATGGCAGTTGATTCATTGGCGTTACCCTTACATATTGTTTCTTACTCCAACATTGACATCACGTGCGTAAGGTGTTATTGGACGTACACGTGGTCAGTCGCGCTCGACATTATGTCGTAGAAATAAATGGTTACACAGAATTTAATTGATGATAAACTTTTCAAAGATAGGTAATCATTGCAGATACACAGGCGCAGGATACATAAAAAGGGCCTTATCACTTCCTGCCTTAGAATTTAGACATATGCTGGTGATATCTAACACACAGATTCTATACTGGCAAATCACACTTTATCACTGAAATATCACGTGGATCACTCGAAAAATATTTACAGTCATAGCACCGTTGGTGATTTCTGAAATGATGCCATTATGTATGCTATAGTAAATTAGTGTGGCGTTAATATTATAGCAGTTTGCTGCAAGTTGGCGTGCTTCAATTCACATGGCGTGGTCTTTCACAAAGTGCTATGTTATGCGTGGTGAAATATCAAGAATAATGATTTCACACGGAATTGACTTTTCTTCAGAAAATAACGAAGCACAGGCCTCATTGGGCCGAAATATAATACTTTCGTTGATAATTACGATTCACTTGGCTCGATGGCTGTCGATAATGTTTACACACGTTAATTTGCACTTGCCCTGATAAAACGTGGTTTTCGTCAACAAGTCTAGTTTCGGCGAACTATCAAAACGGTGTGTCGGTCTCAAGAGCTGCATCCTGGCTTCCCAAGTAAGTTGTAAGTCAATGAGCACTTACTTCCTTAATCTCCGCGTGTCTGCGATGCTAATACCTTTCCCAAAATGTGCTTTACCACTTACAAAGGTCTGGTAAGGTGGTAAATATTGCAGAATTACATTTTCGACATTCCTTAAATATATGGTAGCAAGATTGTGATTAAATTATATCCAGGAAGAAAATAGACTATCCTTGCCAAAGTCAAACTGGCAATTTCATCATGAGAAATTCTGGAGTGTGATCTACACTAATATGCGTCAAAGAGTAAGCATGGTCTTGAAGAAATATCGAGGACATGAGCTCAGCGGGCTCATATGCCCTCCCGTGGTAGGACATGCATTTTTGTTTACCTTCAGAATCCATCCTAGTTCTGATGATATTCCTTCAAATTCGCTGCATTAAAGTTTCCCAGTCTCTCTTCTGTGTTCACATCACCAATCGCATAACTACCGTTGGTCAGTGCCTCTAGGACTCGAATAAGTCTATAATATAAAGATACGAATTTTCTGTAGACTCAATCTATCGGGTTGGATATCCCTGGACGGCGAATGAGCACAAGATCTCCCACGACGAGTGGATCTCTGAACTTCTTGTTCCTCATTCTTCTTACGCGCTTCTGAGCTCTTCGGTTCATGGTGTCACGCGTAGCTTCCAGTCTGCTGACGTGCGATGATTGTATGCACGGTGGTGTAATCACATCTCTACTCCAGACATGAATAGGTGTTTGATTAAGATGAAGTACCATAGGAATTTGCGCAGTGCTGTCATGAACAGTAGAGTTTACACATTGGGCAATAACCGTCAGGACTTCGGTCCACCTCCAATGCTCTTGCTGGCAGCAAAGGCGACAAAATTTTGCAATGGTAGCCAATACGCATTCCGAGGGGTTACTTTCAGTGTGCCTTATCGAAGATAACATATGTCCTATCTCCAGATCCTCCATAGCAGCAGCAAATTCAGCCGAATTAAACTGTGATCCGTGGTCTGTTAACAAGAAACAAGGT
Organism: Meconema thalassinum; assembly: GCA_946902985.2. NCBI lineage: Eukaryota > Metazoa > Arthropoda > Insecta > Orthoptera > Tettigoniidae > Meconema > Meconema thalassinum. The sequence goes on from OX336389.2 coordinate 722,250,644, forward strand.
TTTCCTGCCCCCGGTATTACTCGACGTCTAATTCGCTGAACGATCTGGTAAGCAGTGGCCTTCTGAATAGGGTGAAGCATCGTGTACTTCGTTAATACATCGATGGTCACTAAAATAAAGCGGTTCCCTCGGTGAACTTTGGGAATGAGCCCATAGATATCCTGGGCATAAAGCTCCCTGGGTTGCGTAGGTGAGATCGATCTAGGAGGTTCCTTCAAGAGATGAGACGTGTACTTGTTACGCTTGCATGCGTCGCAAGCACGTAAACACATCCTGACAGTAACTCCTAGTCCTTTCCAATCAAACGACTCCCTGGTAGTCGCAGTGGTCTTATCTGTGCCACCATGTCCAATGGCATGGTGAACCAGGTTTACCACAGTTTCCTGGTACCTTTGTGGTACAACGGCACGAAGTTGAATATGATCTTCGTCCACAAAACGATGTGGAACACGCCGATATAAAATTAATCATCGGCTATGGCTGACGTTCATGCATAATCAGGGTCTTGCGCATCCATCTTACGCTTGAGAAAACGTATGATGCGTCTCAGGTCTGCGTCACGTCTCTGGCCTTCTGGTAGATAGAGTAATATGTAAATATGCTCCTCACAGTCCCCCCTCGACGTCAATGGCAACAAGAGCGTCTGGGTCCTGTTCAGAATGTCTGCTAGAAAATTCTCCTTCCCAGGACGGTGTTCAAATATGACATCGAATTGTTGGAGGAAAGGCGTCTAACGCATGTTTCGATCACTCGCCAGTCTTGTCTGCATTATAAAGGTAAAAGCATGTTGGTCGGTCCTGATGACTATGCGGTGTCCACACAGCTACTTACGCCAATATTCCAGGGCTTATACGATCGCAAGAGCCTCGATCTCTGTAGTGAAATAACTCTTATCATGTGGGCTCAGACGTCTGCTTAGAAAAGCGACATAATGACGCTGACGGTCGTCGTCTTCCTGCAACAGGATTGCGCTAAATCCCACGGTGGACGCGTCGGTTTTTATGATAAAGTTTCGATCGTCGTCGGGATATTCCAGAGTGATGCTATCAACCAACATTTGCTTAGCACCAATAAAAGCCTTGTTGCATTCTTCTGTCCATGCCCATCTGGTATTCTTCTTCAGCAAGTTCTGTAACGGAGCGACAATTTCGGAGTATTTCGGGCAATATGCGGCGAAGAACTGTAAGACACTCAAGAACTGTCTTGCATGCTTAACCTTGGTTGGAATAGGAAAAGCTGAAATCGCCTGGATTTTCGATGGAGAGCCATCACCACTGGTGATGTGTCCAACGAATTTGATTTCTCTCTGCAGAAATTTACACTTGCCGCGATTGACCTTAAAGTTTGCTAATCTAACATTCTCAAAGACGAGTCGAAGGGTGTTATGGTGTTCGTCTTCCGTCTCGGATGCGATAATAATTTCGTCCACATAGCATACGATACACTCTTTGACCTCCTGAGTCAAATTGGCATCTAGTGCTCGAATTAGTCCGGCACCTGCGTTCTTAAGTCCAAAAAGTAACTTACAGAACACGTAAGTTGTCTGTCCGAACAAAAATCCTGTAAACTTTTGAGTATCCTCTGATAATTTAATATGGTAGTAGGACTGCATTAAATCCAACGAAATCAGATACCGTTTCCCCTTGAAAAGTCTCAAAATGTCCCTTATTTTAGGCGGTCGGTCATGCTCAGGCGCCAAGCGGTCATTTAAGGCCCTGGCATCAATATACAGCCTAAGGCTACCATCAACCATCAACACAGTCGTTAAAGGGTTAACGTATGAGGTTGGTGCCTTTTAATGATCTTCGCATCTTCCATCTCCTTCAATTTCCTAGCGGCTTCTTCCAGATGATTCTCCGCTATTGGGTACACCTTCTTTTGAAAGGGCGAGTCGTCCAAAACTACGAGGTCATACTCAAAGTTACGTATTTCGCCTGGAGTTTTATCAAATATGTCCTGATATTTCTGTAAGATGGCTTCTAGTCTTTCATTAACTACTCCTGTAGTGTTTTCAACGTCTGCACCTTAGTCCTTCATGCTGTTGATTTCCATCACATCAACCAAGTCCACGGGGTTAACGTCTACATTCCCAGTGGGATCGTCCCCTCCAGCATTCATACAAATGGACTCATGGGGTCTGAACCTAATGGTGTTTTGACCCATGTCAACAACGCCGTCGTATTTCCGCATAAAATCGGCCCCTAATATAGCTTCATATCTTAAGTCCTTCAAGACCAGAAATTGGTGCTGATAAATATGGCCATTGATTTCCAAGATTGATAAAATCTGCAGCTTGCACATGACAGTGCGGTCAGATATAATACCTCGGAACTTGATCGTTGAAACGGGTAGTTCATTCAATTCAGAAAGTGCCGTTAGTGCGGCGTACAAGTCAGCAGATATCACGCTGGCCATGGCGCCGGTATCCATTAATAAAGTTACAGGATGATTGTTAATTTTTGGCCGAGATCATGGGTAGTTGCGTTAGGATAACGTCAGTCGTGGTTCGTCGTTCGTCGAGGGGATCACTAGCCATAGGATCCCAGAGCAGTATAGTCGCACTGACTCTGGTGTCTATCTCCCTATTCTTCAATTGCGATTTGAAGGTTTTTTTCCTTCTTGGAGGTCTTGGGTTTGCTACCCCCAGGCTCCTCCTCTGGAATTTCAGGAACATCACCCGGTGAAGCTACATCCTGCTCTTGATTTCTGAGTTGTCGGATATACTCAAGGCTTTCTTCAGCTCGGCCTCTCCAGTCCCTGTCGATCTGATAGCGAGGATCCCTGTCTCTGCGGTATCCTCCACTATACCGATACTCTTCTCTGATGTTTGCATACTGCTGGTTACGAGGAGTTTTGTTGTTCCTGCCTCGTCCGTCACCTCGCTGATTTTCATGTATGTCGGCAAATCGTCCTCTCCAGTATCCACGATTCGGTTGTTGTGGTCGATGGTATGGCCATCTATTCCAGACACGACGATCTGGTCCAGTCTCATTACGTTGGTAAGGCTCGGTAATGGCCGGTGCTGGTTTCGTAGTCTGGCCCAACTTATCAACCGTGGTCAGGTTTACATGACGTGTTTCTGCTTTAGGTCGATGGACATTAAATTAATCATTTGTGGAGTCAATCCTTCTCAGAACCTGGTCGCACTCTACAAATGTGGTGGTGTTTGTAGCTAAGAGAGTACGCTGCACATCCGTTGGTATTGTCGTGTGATCGTCTGAATCAGATCAGGCTCGGTTAAAGATGGCTGCAACCATCCCAAACGTGATGATTCAGTGGCAAAATAATTTACATACCACGTCGGCTGGTAGGTGCCGTACCTCTTGGTGTACTTATACGCGCGGATGCTTTGTTGTACGTCAGAACTCCAGTAGGTGCGTAGCAATGCATCCTTGAAATCCTGAAATCCCTTAAAAGCATACTTAAAGGCCCTGAACCACATACTGGCTTTCCCCGTCAATAAGCGCTCGATTACTCGTAGCTCTCTTTCCGGAGTCACCATAGTGTCTCTAAGGTACGACTCTACATTTTGTAAAAATTCCATTAGTATTATACTGCTCCCAGTTCCAGAAAACTGTGCAGGTTGTTCTTCACGCTGTCGGATTATCATGACGTTACTTCGTGTTCCGTAATTTCTGTTTAGTGTAAAGATTGGTGCATCATTATTTAATCTGACAGGTTGTTCCATCCGTGCTTGACTACTCGTGGTAGTGCTATTTTACACCTCTGCAGGTGTGAACTGCATCGTGTTCGTCGCTTCCGTAGGTGAGCTTTTGGGTTGGGCTTCGATCTTGGCTAGAAACCTCTGCTCTAATTCTGCGATATCAGGAGTGTTCAATGGATCTGATTGTCGAGCGAGGTTATCCACCTGCTCCTGCAAACAGTAAATTTCGCCTCTCAAGGTAGTGTCTATATCACGGACTGAGCGTCTGACATTTCCACTTAATTGCAAGCGTTCGGTTATCACTACCTGTTCCAGTCGTTGACGTAATAATTCGACATCGTCCTTGACGTCTTTGATTACGGTGTTTATCTCCATCCGCTGGTCGGCTATTTTGCAGCGAAGTACCGAAAAATCGATGGCTGCTACATCCTTCTGTACTTTTACAGTTGCTTGTAGTCCCTCGACGGTAATCGTCAGCTCCGCCGCTGTTGTCGAGTGAGTAATCAACTCCCTTATTATTCCCGCTACATCGCCGGATATGGTCTGGACGTTGGTGTCAATGTGAGCAAACCGTCCCTGTACCTCAGTTCGATTGGTAGCTACGTCTTCCGACAGTACGCCTAGCCAATAATTTGCCTCCTGGTGGTGACGAGTCATATCCGCCCTGACTGCGGCTAAGCCGGCTATCCATTTATTATTGGGCTCAGCCCTATTGGTTTATATATCTTCACGCACTTGCATGAGAACTAGCCTAAATTGTGCCAACGTGTCAGTATTAGCCACCACATCGCGGCTAGCTCCTACCAATGTGACAGTATTGGCACCTACATTTGCGCAAATGCGCTTCATGTCAACTCGGACCTCTTGTAATGTAGCAGTGTTTGCTAACAAGTTTGTGTTAGTGTTAATAAGGGCCTCTGCATTGTTGCCAAGTTCACTCCTAACAGCATTCAACGTGGCATTTGTGGCCTCAATGTAAATCCTAACCACATTAAGGTCACCCATTACAGTTCCTAGGTCGTCTCTGACATTGCCTAGGTCTCCTCTTACTTGGTCAAGGGCAGCAGTGTTCTGAATTAGATCGCCTCTGACCTGATCAAGGGCAACAGTATTCTGCCCCAAATCACCCCTTACATTCTCGAATGAGGCATTAATATTAGCCAACATCCCATCGAGCACCCGCCTCAGCGTTGCTTCGTCAACCATTACACAAATATAAGTGAGACAAAAGAGGGAATTGCCTCTGAAACAACGTATTACCATAAATGAAGAGAATTAGTCCAGGTAGAAAGTTCCATTATTGAATAAACATCATGAATTACTGCTAGACTCATCGTAGAACAAATAATTTACGAAACTACATCAAAACAACAACAACAAGCAAATCAAGTTATATTTACTAAGGATAGAGCATTAGCAATTAAACACCTAACTTAATTTTAATTATAATATGCTCTACCCCATGGCCCAACATCGTAAGAATGCCATGCGGCTATTGAAAACAGCTGTACGACGTCTAAATTCGTAACAGTCCGGTTCAAATGCCTTTAAACATCAATTATCTCATCCTCTCAAAAACGTGAAGCACATGGCTTACGTACAAAACGATCGGATACACCGGATGGGCGCCATTTAAGATATGCAGTCTATTAGCCCGTTAGAGGAGATCATCCTGGTGCCATCACCGAAATAATGGCACTTCGAATGACCACTTCTTTCGAACCCACACTCGAGAGGATCGGATGCATTTTTGTATGGGGTTTGCACGGCACGAGAGGCTTGATCCAGGGGATCTGGGTCATATTAGTACGTAAGAAGTCATAGACGCCCACAAAAAATAAACCCGCAAAACACAAAGGTAGCAAAAACAGAGATCCAGACTGAAGTAAAATTTCATGAATGATTTACTTCAATAAGAAACCCCTATCCTACTTCGGAGGGTTTCAAATCGGCTAATCCGCTAACTTAGTTACAATAAATGAGTCAGAAATCCCTAACTTTAAATTATTTACCCTCGCGAAGGTACTAGTTACAGAAAAACAAGCATCAACAACACTTGGCTCGTGGCACAGACAGAATCTACGCGAAAGCAAGGTACAAGCAAATGACTCGGAATAAGTTACATTTAACATCAAGGCAAGGAAAATCCTAGTGTTAGGATGGTACAACGACCAAATTTACATTTACATTAAAGTTTAAGCTAAATCCTGACATTAATAAAAATGTTAACGACGAGACGCGTCGTAACCAAAACAAGTTAAAGCAAAATCTATGATAGTATACCACTGACTATAAAAAAACAATAAGCAATGTTATCGAAAAGAAATACACTCTTACAACTAAAGAGTACAACATAGGAAAATACACTTGGAAAAGAATGAATGCACACAACCCTTCCCCCACAGGAATGAAAGTTCATTGCCTCCAATTATAATGAGTGGCATTGTTCGTCGGGGAGATGTTCCGTTAAGGCGAGTTAAGACTGTAAATAACCGCATGGACTGGGTTTGTGCACAACTGGAATTAGTGTACATAGATGCTGACTGCTGGATTGGAGGCCATGACTTCGCCCGAGACGGGCTGCATTTAAATCGTCGGGGCGCTTTCAACCTAGGGAGCCTACATGACAGGGTCATCGGTTGGTGCCGGCCATTGTGAGGTGGAGCAGGTCCAGAGGTTGCTAGCCGACGGGAACAGAAGGAGCTACTTCGGGATATTTGTTGCGGAGGTAAGACTCTAAGATTACTGCAGGTTAATTGTCAGAGTTTAGGAAATATATTAATTGAATTTTGGATTCTTGTAGAGACGTATTCTCCGGACATTGTCATTGCTACTGAATCTTGGTTATATGAGGATATTCCAGTATCGCAGGGCGGATCAGGGCAAATTTCAGGGGTATTTGAATGAGGTATTTGTAGGAAGGGCATCGGAAGGAAATCACATTAATATCCTGTGGACTAAATTTTAGAAAATTTTAAATAGCGCTATTGATAAATTTGTTTCATTTAAATTACTGAAACAAAACCCAGATCCTGAGTATTACACACGGGAAATCAGGAGTCTTAAACGGAAAATTAGGAAATTATACAATAAAAGACATGATGGGTCCCAGGAATAAACCTGGGAGGAGTCATTGTGACTCTGGCAAATGGGAGTGAAATGCGTCGTTGCTAACATCTGCAACATTAACCTATTGGATTCAGCAAGAGAATCCAACTTAGCCTCTTTCACTCCAACTCCAGCACGTAACCTACACGAGGTGCCCCTGTTAAGTCGAGCAACCCAGTGGAAGGTTGGGTAACCAATCCCAGCGGGAAGCTGGGTCGACGAACCGATCAGTGCTGGGGGACTCCCAGGCTTGAAGCCTTGGTAGTATAGAGAAGCCAGAAAACACCTTGAGGCAATCTCTAGGGCTAACAACCTTAGTTGCAACATGGATGCGTATGCGTCCAAAACAAACTCAAGTCAAGTGAGCATGATGGCAAAACATTTCAACATTTCTTTTACCCCCGGGGGTAAGTCTTCGGATAAATCCCTCGTCGTGAAACCTGCGACGCATGAGTCTCATTCGGATTCTGGGGGAGACCCGACATCATTCGAGAGACGAGTCGGAGCGCCTCGGTGTATCCCAACCAGTCAGAAACTCAGAACCAAATCAAAAACCTTTCTAGCAACGTTCAACATTAACACCCTTACACAAATTGGCAAACTGAAAACTCTCACCGACGCACTACATGAAAATCAGATATGTATCATTGCCCTACAAGAAACACGTTACCCAGACGAAGAGACTTTCGAATCTGAAGGTTACCGCTTTTTCAAGAGCAGAGCTCAAAAGAGGGTCCTCAATGGATCTGTGATGCTTGGAACAGCGTTTGCTGTGAGAACCAGAATCCTTAAGTCGGTCGCAAATTTTGAGCCAGTTAATGACCGATTATCCATATTAACAATCAAATGCGCCAACAAAACCTACAGCCTAGTTAACGCACATGCCCCCACAAATGACAAGAACAGATCTGACCCGGACGAAGAGGATAACTTTTGGGACCTACTGGATGAAAATCTCGCCAAAATTCCTAAACACTATGTTAAACTTCTTATGGAGGACTTCAATGCTCAACTTGGTCGAGAACTCAAGTATAGGATAATCATTGGAAACTATCCTGCCCACAAAAGAACCAATCAAAATGGTGAGAGATTGGTCTCCATTTGCGAAAACCATAACTTGCAGATCATGTCGACACACTTTCGCCATCTTCCCAGAAAGCAGACAACATGGCGATCTCCTGTCGACACCATCGGAGAGTTTCAAATGGATCACGTCGCAATCTCTAGGAAAAACAGCCCTGAGATTATGAATGTTAAGGCTAAAAGAGGCATAAACGTGGCTTCAGACCACTATATGTCCATAATTAAGTTCAAACCGGTCCCTGCAAACACCAACAAGACGCCCAAACAAATTATTCGCTTCGACACTGATAAACTCAAACAGAATGTAACCGAGTTCCAGGAAAAGGCTCGACCAAACGACTGTGATTTTAACAACACAAAAAAACGCCTGATCGAGGTTGCCAAGGAAATTGCTGAAATTAAAAGAAGCAAGAAACATGCCTGGTGGAATGATACATGTGTTTCAGTTCTCAAGAAAAGGCTCGATGCATGGAAACAATATTACTCAACAAAATCGCAAACCGATTGGGAAACCTGCAAAGCCCAACGAGCCCAGACAGCTAAAGTGATCCGAGCTGAGAAACGTAAATATGAAAAGTCACTTATTGAGAAGATCGACCAAGACTTTAAAAGAAACAACACCAGAGAGTACTACGGAACGTTCAAAAGAAAACTTATAAACCTCCGTCGTTATGCTTTCAGCGAAAGGACGGTACACTGGCGACCTCAAATGAAGAAAATTGTACCATCCTAGCTGATTACTTTAAGAATTTACTAAATTGCGATCAACCCAAAAATCCCGTCAAGACCGAGGAACCCATTCGCAGATGTTCAGAATCAAGACCACCCAACAAAGACGAAATCAAGCGTCACATGGCTCGACTAAAAAACAACAAAGCGCCCGGGGAAGACTCTGTAGTTGCAGAACTTTGGAAATATGTTCCCGAAGAAGCAGTTGAAATCTTGCAGAAGCAAATAGAATGAATTTGGAAAAATGAAATTCTACTAGAAGATTGGAAAACGGCCTTGATCCATCCGTTCGTTACACAAGAAAGGCAGCATGAGAAACGTCAGCAACTACAGAGGAATATCCCTCCTACCGGTAACGTACAAAATTCTCTCACTTGCTATCCTGGAGCGATTAGAAGCCGAAGTCGAGCATCAAATAGGAGAATACCAAGGGGGATTCAGAAAGGGTCGTTCAACTGCCGAACAGATCCACAACCTCAAAACAATCATTAGATATTGCAATCTCAGGTCCAAATCGTACGTATCAGTCTTTGTGGACTTTAAGGAGGCTTACGATTCGATAGACCGCGAAGTTCTGTTGAACATCCTCAACGAATTCGGGGTTGACCTGAAACTTCTGGCATTAATTAGAGCCACCCTAACTGAAACAAAATCCAAAGTAAAGTTCCTGGGATGTCTGTCGGATTCATTTGAGGTCAAAACGGAAATCAGACAAGGTGACTGGCTCTCTCCAATGCTTTTCAACTGCGTCCTCGAAAAAGTCATTCGGACCTGGCGAACAAAATTATTAGAAACTGAGGATAGCCCTCTGAGAATGGGAGCAAAATCCATGGGGATCATAGTCGACTGTCTAGCATTCGCTGATGACATCGCCATTCTGTCGAACGACGTAGAAACTGCTAAAATGCAAATCGACCTTTTAAAAGAAATCGCTGAACAAACTGGCTTGCAGATATCATTCGAAAGAACAGAAGTAATGACCAACATCAAAGACGCCCCAGCAAAACTGCAGACAAAATACGGGAAGATCAATAGAGTGGAAAAATTTAAGCACTTGGGAGAGATCATCATGAAAAGTGGACTGGACAAAGAAGCACTCAAGGAACGAGTACGCAAACTCGAAATAGCCTATCAAACATCGCGCTCAATATATAACAAAAAATGCCTGTCCAAAAATTCTAAACTACGTCATTATGAAACTGTTCTGAAACCAGTAGTTATGTATGCAGCCGAAACCCTATCCTTGAATGCTAATAAAGGACTCCTTGAAGAACTGGAGAAAAAAGAGCGCAAAATCGTCAGAGGTATAATGGGATCAAATTACAAGAATGGTATCCACTATAAAAAATCCAACAAAGAAGTCTACAGTGAAATAGAGAAAATTTCAGAATCGATCCGTAAAAGGCGGGCACGGTATTACGGTCATCTCAAACGAATGGACGGAAACAGGCTGACTAAACAGATTTTTAATTTCTTTGACTCCAAACCCAAAACCACAATGCCCTGGTTTATGAACACCAAAGACGACCTCAAAATACTGCATCTAAAACCCGACGACGCCTTCAATGGAGATCTCTTCCGCAAAAAGAGACTGACTAATTGGCTAACCCGAGACGAGACATCGAACCCGAAAAGAAGACAAGGTACCACTTGGACAGCGGAGCGCTAGATGGCCCACTCACAGAGAATGAGGGAATTCTGGGCTCAGAGGAAGGCGAAACAAATTGCCAGGCGTAGCAAGACTTAACGTGGTCCTAGATGGCCTCAACGAATTATATATATAAAAGACATGATAGTGACAATTATATGTTGAAATTTAAGTCCTTATCAAGAGAGCTCGCTTTAAAAAGAGGGCTTCTCATGACAATTATATGCAAGGTTTACTTGGTTCGGGAGGCGATGGGTGGGAAAAAAAATTACAGTTATGTTAGGAGAAGAAAGGGAAATTCAAATAATTTGTCGATGATAATATACGGTGACGGTAAACTAATTACTGAGAAGCAGGCCATTGCTAATGAATTAAATGTCTTTTATGGTAGTGTGTTCAATAAATCCAATAGCTGTGTGTTGGATCTTAACGGTGAATCAGGGGCTCCACTTCTCCAAATAAACCAGTCAGCAATTGTAAAGCTAATACAAAAATTACGTTACAATATATCGAAAGGTCCTGATAATATTGTTAGTGAAGTACTTAAACTAGAAGGTAGGGCCGTGGCACAATACTTAGAGGTGATGTTTAATGTGTCCATAAACAATGTGCAAATCCCGGATGACTGGAAAAGAGCTACGGTAGTCCCAATATTTAAGGGAGGGAGCAGACTTGAATTGGGCATCTACAGCCGGTTAGTCTTACGTCCATCGTTTGTAAACAGATGAAGAAACAGATCTTAACGGTGAATCAGGGGCTCCACTTCTCCAAATAAACCAGTAAGCAATTGTAAAGCTAATACAAAAATGACGTTACAATATATCGAAAGGTCCTGATAATATTGTTAGTGAAGTACTTAAACTAGAAGGTAGGGCCGTGGCACGATACTTAGAGGTGATGTTTAATATGTCCATAAACAATGCGCAAATCCCGGATGACTGGAAAAGAGCTACGGTAGTCCCAATATTTAAGCGAGGGAGCAGACTTGAATTGGGCATCTACAGCCGGTTAGTCTTACGTCTATCGTTTGTAAACAGATGGAGCATCTCATTTGCGACTACTTGATGGAACAGTGGGAAACATTATCATGGTTTAATGATAGGCAACATGGATTTCGGAAAGGTTACTCATGCGAGAGTCAGATGCTATCACTTTTTCAAGATATTAGCGAATCATTAGACGATGGAGTTTCAGTCGACGCCGTAGTTATAGATTTTGTGAAGGCATTGGATGTCGTGCCGCATGACAGGCTACTCCATAAATTAGCTTCGACGAAGATTGAAAGAAACGTAATTTTATGTATCCAAGAATTTTTGACGGGTCGTTCCCAGAAAGTGAAAGTTGAAGGTCGATTCTCGGATGAAATTACCGTAACGTCCGGTATCCCTCAGGGCAGCGTAATCGGAACTTTGTTATTTTTGGCGTTTATAAATGACTTACCAAATGGGATTTGCAGTGACTGTCGATTGTTTGCGGATGATGGTGTAATATATCGAAAGATACATGACTCACAAGACAATGCAGTACTTCAAGATGACCTGAACCCGGTCTATTAGTGGGCGATTAAAATAAAATGAAAATAAACACAAGAAAATGTAGTCTAATAAAAATAGGGAAAGTGCGAAGGCAAGATTTTCAATATAACATTGGCTAGGAAATACTTGTAGAAGAAGATTCTTGCAAATAGTTGGGCGTTCCCGTAGGAAATGATATGAAGTGGAGTAGTCATATAGGATGTGTAGTTTCTAAAGCTTACAAATCCCTGCACTTTGTATTGAGGGTATTGAAAGGAAGTAGTACCTCTGCTAAAGAATAAGGATATTTGTCACTTGTAAGACCTATTCTGGAATACGCCTCGGTGGTTTGGGATCCATATCAAGTAGGGCTCACAAATGAGTTGGAAATGATACACAGAAAGGCCGCTAGATTTATCCTCAGTGACTTTAATCCCAGGAGCAGTGTGAGCCGTATGTTAAAGAAACTTGGGTGGGAATCACTTGAGGCTAGGAGGATGAAATCTAGACTCTGCGCTATGTACAACACGTATACAAGTCAATCAGTATGGGGTGAGCTTAGCAAATGTATGGAAAAGCCTACTTACATGGGTAGGAGTGATCATCCTTTCAAAGTTAAGGGCCAACCACAGCGAATAAATTATGGTAAATATTATTTCGTAAACTGTGCCATTGATAATTGGAACTCTCTACCTGCCGCAGCCTTAGAGACTTTTCCCAAACATATAGGTGTGTTTAAGAAAAGACTGACCATTTGTGTAAATACTCCAGTTTAATTGTTAGTGAATAGTTATGTACAGTTATTTATTTGTCATGTATATCTAATTTGCCACCGGGGGACACACCCCCAATTGCAAATAAACGAATGAATGAATGAATGAATCGTCATCTACAGAATGTGACAATTATGTTGGCAATGGGCATTCATCACTGCGTCTTACACGGCTTTGAATCACGCGGGCCACAAATTACTGTTTATTGACTCCACAAATTTATATCGTCGAAAAAGTTAGTTTCAGCTGCCATAATTTCACTCCATAAGGATGTGATGAAAAATACAAGTCGTCGAAGAGATTAGACATTCAAAGGTTCCAGGTTTAAGTTGCTAAAATCGATCAATTAATTAATCACGTCGTTTTATAATAATTAGATAAGTGATTTATAGTTCAGGTTTATGTAAAAAGTCAGATGGTTAATTAAGACGTCAGTCGCAGGCTACAGGTCATCTCCTCAGAGATACACTCTTAATATGACTCCAACGGTCAATCAATTACACAGTTTGAGTTACCAAAGTACTCAAATACAATATAGCGCAGCGTGACTTACACAGTTTGCACACCTACCGCCTCGGTCGAACTGACCTGATGGCTCCAAACATTCGCCGGTACACCAAAGAAAAAGGGGACATTAATCCATCCTGACTTACAACAATATGTGCCCTCTGACACAATAACAACATGAGTTAACTGGCCAGATATAGAAAAGACTGGATCATTTTACAATAACAGAAATCTTTAATATAATACACTAGGAGCATTCCGTCACCAGCTAAAAGATGGCTCCATTCACAAGCGCTCCCTTCGTATTTTGATTGCGGTAAAAATGCCAGATGTTTACAGCACCCAAGGCTGTCACCGAAGGTTATACAATATTCTAAGTCCTTGACCTTTACATATTTCCATATGGTCGTGACGTCAAAATGTCTATCATGTCGATTAATAAAGTTGTCTCACTTTGAATCGTGGGAAATAACCTGTTTTCGAGCTAGCACAAATCCCTAGCGTGTCTAATAGCAACACTCGTACTGCGTGGCCTGACTAACCACAATTCCGTTATAAACTGTGCATATAATATCTGCCAGAATACACGTATTAAACTCCTACTGTGTTCTGCAGAATGCTATAAAATTGATTCTCATTTCCTCACAAGTGTTCATGTTCATTCCTTACCCTGTTCAATAATATAACGGTCTCATAAAGTCAGATACACTTAATTTCTATACTATACAATTCATGGTTAACTTCTTTGGACATTGAAAGATACGCTACTTCCTGCTATTATAAACACGTAGCTTTGTGCTCATGGTTTGGCACTCATAGATTAAACTGACAACACCTAACTCCTATTGTGTCATTTTAAATGATACAATTCCCTTCAAAGTGTATTGGCTTCATTACCAAACAAGTCCTCAATGACATGGGTTCGTTCCTCCTCGGAACTACTCTAGTAAATTGTACTCACAAAAATGTTCAAATAAATAGTACAAAAATTGCACAGTAACTCTCGAGTGTCAATCGATACGCTAATAAAACGGTCGCTTCGAATCATAAATGGGGGTATTACTGAACCCTACTGTGTGTTCAAAAAGTTATGAAGACCTAATCTTCATCTCGAAGACGTCAGCTCTCTGACATAGCAAAATCTCAGCATTAACCTCGCTGATATGACACTGAAAGACATAAAAACTGTACATGTGCACCTCACCGGGTGACTCACAAAGATTGTCCCAGTTACCAGAATGAAAATATCTACGACTAACATAGCCTTGCCTAGTGGTCAACTATCAAACGTTTCGGTTAAGAATCTATAGCTAATACTTCTGCCTGGACAAACCTTAACAAGAAGATTTACGGGAACCCACGGTTACTCAAGCATCGTAGTTCACCTCCCGACGTCCGGGATGAGAGAGGTATTTCGACTTAACTCCTGTGAAGGGATTATTAGGCTCCGAAAATGAGGTCTTGAACCTCGGCCTGTCCGTTACATGCCTCGATTTCCATGGTCTGTAGATCACGTTCTCCATTATGTGGTTTGTCGCGGGCATTCCTGCTGGACTTTCCTCGTTCATTCTAGTTGCTTCATTGGCGTTAACCTCACTTAGGGTTTTTCACACCATCATCGAGACCACGTGCGTAAGGAGATATTGGACGTACACGTGGTCGGTAGCACTCGACATTATGTCTTAGAAATAAATGGTTACACAGAATTTAATTCATGATGAACTTTGCAAAAATAGGTAATCACTGCAGCTACACAGGCGCAGGATATATAAAAATGTCCTTATCACTTCCTGCCACAGAATTTATAGATATGCTGGTGATATCTAACACACAGATTCTATACTGGCAAATCACACATTAAAACTGAAAAATCACGTGCATCACTCGAAGAATATTTACAATCATAACACGGTTGGTGATTTCTGAAATAATGCCATTATGTAGGCTATAGTAAATTAGTGTGGCGTTAATATATTAGCAATTTTCTGCAAGTTGGCGTGTTTCATTTCACACGGCGTGGTCTTTCACAAAGTGCTATGTTACGCGTGGTGAAGCATCAAAAATAGTGATTTCACACGGAATTGACTTTTCTTCAGAAAATAACGAAGCACAGGCCTCACTGGGCCAAAATATAATACTTTCGCTGATAATTACGATTCACTTGGATCGATGGCCGTCGATAATGTTTACACAATTTAATGTACACTTGCACTGAAAAAACGTGGTCTTCGTCAAGTGACGGGCTGTCTGACTAACACGTCTAGTATCGGAGGACTATCAGAACGGTATGTCGGTCTCAGGAGCTGCATCCTGGCTTCCCAAGGAAGTTGTAAGTCTTTGAGCACTTACTTCCATAATCTCCGCGTGTCTGCGGTGCTAATAACTTTTACCAAAATGTGATTTACCACTTACAAAGGTGGTAAATATTGCAGAATTACATTTTTGACATTCCTTAAATATAGGGTAGCAAGATTGTCATTGAATGATATCCAGGAAGAAAATAGACTATCCTTACCAAAGTCAAACTGGCAATTTCATCATGAGGAGTATGGAGTGTGTTATACACTAGTATGCATCAAAGAGTAAGCATGGCCTTGGAGAAATATCGAGAGCGTGAGCTCAGCGGTCTCAATACGTACTAATTTGATAATCCTTCATCACCAAAATGATACAGTTTGATTGCTTAAATAGCTTCGGAGATATTGTGAACCGGGGGAATATAAAGTATGTACGCCGTATTGGATTGTTCCATTTATACTATAGGCTATATGCCAGAAGATACATATTCTAATGATAATCCATTATAATCTTTAAAATATTATTATAATATAATATCATATATTATATTGCACCCTTCAATAAAGCATGGTTTTGTCGAGAGTCGTCTACGGGGTCGTGTTCAGTCCTGACTGCGTTACACAGCAAAGTTCGCTTAAAACAACATGCTCTAATGAATAGAAAGATTCATGACAGAGGCTATACTAGAAATAAAATGAATAACAAGTAGAATGAAAGAAATTTAATGACTGAAAAGTATGGGCATAATAATAATAATAAATTAAAACAAATCCTCCCTCACTTTTCCCCCTTAATAAATAATAATAATAACACTGAGCGGTAGGAACTCGCTCGTCACAACAAGACAATGTGAATGCATCTTCACATAACTGATAAAATCATAACATAAGAAATTGAGCGGTAAGAACTCACTCGTCACAACATATGGATACAAGTCCATTTTTCTGGTCAAGAAGTTATATAATGTGTGGTGTACTGTTCGTTAATAAGAAACTGAGTACTGATGCGAGTCCGTTTACAATTGAAACAGACATGTTGCTTACGGAGTGCATCTTTTAAATCACACTACGGCTATGGGACCCACCCTTAATTAATTCACCATAATAAATACTGACACCTGAATGATCTAATAATATAAACAGAATGAAGAATCTCCCTGAGATTCTAGCTGGTGCAGGAGCACATGGAATAAAAAGAGCATGCCATAAATAGGCCAAAAACCGCTCTCATCAACATGGGAACATAGCTCCGCGCACCCTAACTTGACACGGGTCAAGAACGCATCAAAAAAATAAACAGACCAAAATTGAACCAACAACAACAAAATTCAAGCCTAACGGCTGAAAAACAATGTTTACATTTATATGAAACGCCAGACAAACACGAATTTCGGTGGCTACCTTACAATTATGGACAGCTCCCATTTAATCAAGCAATACTCATTATAACCGATCAGGTTTTGTGAATTTCAAAACAACATCATAAATTGCAGTATAGGAAGCAGATCTGTTACTAATGACAAGACACGTTATCTGATTGAGCTCCCCCCTCTTGTATGAGTCACGCTGTCCTTCAAATACCTCTCTCAGTCTGGCAAGCTAAGTGCAGATTTCCCTCTGGAAAAAATCCATATATCTCACGCATCCCCTGGATGGCGAGAAACAAATATATACCACGAGTTCAGCCTCGCGAGGTCATGAACTGGGTTGACGTGGAGCAAGTCAGAATAATCACCATGATATATTCTCGCTAGGACATCATAAAAATCACATACGCACCCATAGCTTGGACTGAATCTCAAACACACTCACTCTGGGTCGGCTCAAACAGATCAACAAAACTGCGTCCATTGACACATTAACAAAAACACACAACAAAAACTCGGGTGCAAAGTGCCATCCCGTTCAAATCTGCTGGAAAGCAACTATCAAAAACAATCCTGATCCGTCATAAAATTCTGCTCACAAATAATCTTTTTCCCTCCAAATTCTATTTTTAATCTCAAAATTAATTCAGTTCCATTTTTATTGTAAGGCAAAACTCCGAAAAATAATGCTTGACCGCGATTTACGCAAGGGAGATCGAGCATCGGCTGCACGTCCCCGCGTTAAGTTAAACCAAATACAATCACAAAATATATAAATTACGCAACGCTCGGCTAGTCCCATATTTAATGTGTCAGTAAAACAATAACTAATAATCTACATTACCAAGCAAGCAAACAAATATTTACAAAAAATATCCCATAACACCGTAGCTGATTTAATAAATAAATAAATTTATTTGGTACTCAATCCTTTAAAACAGCGCCAAGAATACGTCTGCAGCCATCTCCTTTAAGATGTTTATCTGGTCATTGACATCTTCAGGCAAATGTCCTGCTGGTTCCCAGATCCATCCTCGTTCTTAGACGTCATCACGTGCTGAATTAAATAAAGTTTTGTCAGATACACACACGATATAATTCCTACTATATTCACCTATCAAGTACTAAATTCGTTGACAGTCTATTTGGTGAATTAATTCGATGAACTGGTCCTACTGATAGTGCTGGGACTATAAATAAATCACTGAAGTTATACTTATAATTTGACGACACTGTTCCATGTTCACTAACATGAAATATGCAGAGTATGAATCTCACGTCCTCAGACGCACAGAAATAAGTAATACGTTCCGTCCTCAGACGAACAAAAATTAGGAATGGTCCTCGAAGCATCTTGGATCCTTATAAATGACACAGACTAGGGTAGGTGTGGAAGGGGATCTATTAAAAATATTCCATAATAACTATCAGACTAGCATGCGATCGGTATCATTGAGTTCGTAGCAGTGTGGAGGTTACGATTTTTCTGAAGCCGGCTTGAATCGATCGTGGAATTAATCTGTAGATAACTCCCGCGTTAATCTACCCGTGCGCGTTCCCAAGCCGAGTTCCCGCTAAGACAAGGCGTCTTGATATTATTGGCCTAGACTCTTGTATGTCTTTGCACGTTTTTACATACATTTCTGCCGTAGGGAGTGGTTCACATGATGATAGACCAATTACCTTGTAGCATTCGATTTCTTCCTTGGCGCCAACCTTCATAGCAACAAGCCATAGTGTGCGTCCCCAAGCCAAAATTCGCGCTAAAAGTTTCACCTGTTCTATGTCTCAAGAATATTTACGCATCCTCCTAAAATACCACAGGAGCTTAAACCATTGTGTCCTCTCGGCCACTGATTTCTCAATATTTTCCCAACACCGTCTGGCTCTCATATCTGTTGTCTGTATAAATGTATCAAAAGACGATGAATAATTATTAGAATCCTTTATACAGCCTGTGGATAAAGGGTTCACAACCCCCCTGAATGGAAAATATCGAACATAACAAATAGTCGATTTTTTTACAAATACAAAACATCTGTAATCCATTTCTGCCAATCCTAGAAAAATCTCCCTCTCAGCAGTCTAGTCTAGCCGCCACTGTCGTCGGAGTCACAACACTTGCTCGTGTTTACATCCCGTTTCCTCATTCATTCAGACATTCCGCAAACCAGCCTGCTTGACTGATCGCCTAAGGCTAGTATCTCCCCTTTCCAGTGTCCTTATCTCTCTCGCTCGCTCTGTCGCTGTGTTGTCATCGTCAGAGCTCATTAGTGTCTGACCACAGCAGATTGTTCTCTACTTCCTCGTTCTACTGACCTACTCACTGACCCACGTATAGTTGGATGTGCAAAAAGGACGTCCATATATTCAATTTGCAGCATTATTTCTGCGTTCCCACGGTTCGCTAGTATGATACAACTTTAAATTCGCCGCGTTATAGACAAACATTGTACCTGTACTCAATTCTTTCACTCTGTATGCGTTGTTACCAAGATTCCGTACAATACAGAAGGGGTCCTCTCCATTTCTCCGTGCTGCCATCTTCTTCTTCTCCTCCGTTCTGCTACCATCCTCTTCTTCTCCTCCGTTCTGCTACCATCCTCTTCTTCTCCTCCTTGCTGTCGTCTTCTTCTAGTATTGACTCGTTTTTCGTATTGCACAGGTGTTTCTCCTCCCTACCGGGCTACGTTCTCTCGTACTCCGTACTGGCAAGCTTCGTTCGTCTACCTGGCTGGCTGGTATATTTTCTTCCTCTCCAATTTCTTCTTTAAAGGTGTCAGGATTCGACCTTCTATTTATGGCACGTTCCCAATGTCCTTGTTCATTCCCTCCATTAGCGTGTAACTCTTCCAGGTAGCGCTGCGATTTGGCGTGCCTGTCATTCCAATCATTTCTATAACTCTGATAGTTCCCCTGGTTCTGATATCTTCTTTCACGCCACTGTCGATTATCATTATTGTTATTTTCATAACGTCTGTAGGGTCCCTCATTTCTCCTATTATTTCTCCATTGTTGGTATCCTCGCTGCTGATACCTATTGTTGCCCTGTGTATGTCTATCATTGTTATTTTCATGACGCTGGTGTGACCTATTTTCGTCACCGTCCTGACCTCGTCTTGGTGTTGTTGACACACTTTTATTTGTGGCCTGCGACCTGGTATGTATTTGAGCGGGTTTAACCACCTCCGTTGTGTTTACAAGTTCCAGCTGTCGTCCCCCTCTTTGCTGCAAGTGAGATGTTGTCTTGTCAATCTGACGTAAGATTTGTTCGGCTCAAACCACTGTGTCCACGTTTGCTGCTACTAAAACCTGCTGAACATTCACTGGCAACTGCCGTGCAATCGTCATAACCAGATCCGATTCTTCTAAAGGGTGATCCAGATCCCGAAATTTTAACAATTGTAGCGAAAAGAAATCTGAATATTTTGTCTGCTGAGTCGACTGATATTTTCTCGAATAAAGTTCCATTCTGAGACTTTGTTGTAGAGAAGCCGACCAGTACTTTTTAAGGAACGCAATTTTAAAATCATCGATCCCTCCGAAAGTATACTTGAAGCTCAAGAACCACGTAAGTACATTTCCCGAAAGAAATCGTTCCATCAGTCTTAAACGACGCGCGGGCGGTATATTACTATCATTAAATAGTGATCCATCTCTTTAAGATACGCCTTCGGTGTGACACCAGAATTTTCTGTGAATTTATTAGGTTTAAATTCATTTGATCGAATTACTTGAACGACTTGAGGGTGCTGATAGCCATGTTGAGGGGTAGAGGTCCCTCCAACGTTGTTGTGAAATCCCTCTGTGCTAGTCGTTAATGGGCTACCTGTCATTCCGTGCCCATTCTCCGCGCTAATTGCCCTCTGGCTCGTTGAGTCAACTTCCTTATCTGCGTGCTCTGTCTGAAATAACGTGTTCTGTCCTAATGAGCGCAACTCTGCTTTAATGATTATGTCCGACTTATCTTTCATTTTATTCTTGATTTCTTCCTCAAGTACTTTAATGCGCGTATGATTTTCACCTACGGTCTTTATAATAGTTAGCCGTTCTTCTTTAGAGTAGCAGCTCATCTTGCGCCAATCCTTTCTGATGCTATCTTTTATCGCTCCTAATTTTTCTTCCATCTGCTGTTTCGTGTCCTGCTGATTCGATTCTATCTTCTCAAGCCTGTCTTCTAGACGTAGATTATTCTCATCTATCGTACTCTTTATATTATCCTGGTCCGATTCTAGGTTTTGCCATCGCTCTGCTGATTGTATTTCTAATTTATCCATGTCCTTTATTAGACCGGTAATGCTTTCGTTTACTGCTGACAATTGTCCCTGGATAAACGTAGAATCCTCCTCCATTTTATCAAACCGCTTTTCAAGACCATCCTGTGCCGTTTTAACCTCACTGTTATTTACCGTGCATGCTAATTCTATCTGAGCTAGTTTTGCTAAGACAATTTCGTCCAAATCATTTAATTTACGGTTGAACGTATCCTCTACTTTTTGTATCTGACCTAGCTGTTTGTCATTATTCTTACTTATATCAAGCGCGAATTGAACCATCTGCTGTGTAGTGTATTCTTTCATCTCTGCAGATAATGTGGCTAAGTGACTCGTATTTCTATTTTCTTGCGCTTCTAATTGTTTGTTTATATTTTCATTTACTTGCGCTTGTAAGGAGTTACCCTGTTCAATTAATTTAATTTCTAATGACTCACTCTGCTCGGCTAATTGTGTTTTTATAGTGTCATTCATTTGAGCCTGGAATGACTCACTCTGTTCAGATAATTTTGCATTCTGTTCAGATAATTGTGCATTCTGTTCAGCTAATTGTGATTTTATAGTGTCATTCATTTGAGCCTGGAATGCCTCATTCTGTTCAGATAATTGTGCATTCTGTTCAGATAATTTACTGTCTAATTTTTCGCTCTGTTCCGCTAATTGTGCATTCTGTTCAGATAATTTACTGTCTAATTTTTCGCTCTGTTCCGCTAATTGTGCATTCTGTTCAGATAATTTACTGTCTAATCTTTCACTTTGTTCTCTTAATAGTTTCTGGGTTCGTGCCGTAGCACTCTCAATAATCGCCTGGATCTCTGCGACCGTCGCCATTTTCACACACAAAAAATATATATCACTGAGAAGACAGGAGGATGGCATGCAAACGTCTCCCTGACACACACATATATAATTCTTGACATACATTTACTTCATTTGACCACATTCAGTTCATTTAAACTTATTCCCTTTACTCCCGCAAATCAATCATCACTGAATGGTTCTAACTTTACTTAATACATTTTTAACCCCGCACATATTCAGTCATAAATTACTATCCAGATCTGATGTTAACACAGACCAATTAACAAAGTATTAATTGTCATTTAAGGCTACCAGCCTCCTAACATATTCATGAGTTTGATTTTCAAAAAAATCTAATTTTATATTTAATCAATGGGCGCCCGATTTCACGTACATTATTTTACTAATTACATCAATAAACAAAACGTGAATCGTATTTTAACTTGCAAACTCGTGATTTTACTGTGTATTCCATTCTCTTGGCGGTACTTCTCTTCGCCGTATTTACGTTAACAAAATATCACTTCCTGTGATCTCAAACAGTCAAAAACAGCGAAACACCACATGTAGGGTAACAGCTTGTTTATGATCCGCTAGAAAAGCCCAAAACAACGAAACGCTCCACGGTATGACACCAGCTTATCTATGCTGTCTATCCACCGTGTTCTAGTAGTGAACTAGCAACGAACTAGCCCCACTTGGCGCGCCAGCTTGTCTATGCACCCTTCAATAAAGCATGGTTTTGTCGAGAGTCGTCTACGGGGTCGTGTTCAGTCCTGACTGCGTTACACAGCAAAGTTTGCTTAAAACAACATGCTCTAATGAATAGAAAGGTTCATGACAGAGGCTATACTAGAAATAAAATGAATAACAAGTAGAATGAAAGAAATTTAATGACTGAAAAGTATGTGCATAATAATAATAATAATAATAATAAATAAAAACTAATCCTCCCTGACTTTTACCCCCTTAATAAATAATAATAATAACACTGAGCGGTAGGAACTCGCTCGTCTCAACAAGACAATGTGAATGCATCTTCACGTAACGGATAAAATCATAACATAAGCAATTGAGCGATAAGAACTCACTCGTCACAACATATGGATACAAGTCCATTTTTCTGGTCAAGAAGTTATATAATGTGTGGTGTACTGTTCGTTAATAAGAAACTGAGTACTGATGCGAGTCCGTTTACAATTGAAACAGACATGTTGCTTACGGAGTGCATCTTTTAAATCACACTACGGTTATGGGACCCACCCTTAATTAATACACCATAATAAATACTGACACCTGCAAGATCTAATAATATAAACAGAATGAAGAATCTCCCTGAGATTCTAGCTGGTGCAGGAGCACACGGAATAAAAAGAGCATGCCAGAAATAGGCCAAAAACCGCTCTCATCAACATGAGAACATAGCTCCGCGCACCCTAACTTGACACGGGTCAAGAACGCATCAAAAAAATAAACACACCAAAATTGAACCAACAACAACAAAATACAAGCCTAACGGCTGAAAAACAATGTTTACATTTATATGAAACGCCAGACAAACACGAATTTCGGTGGCTACCTTACAATTATGGACAGCTCCCATTTAATCAAGCAATACTCATTATAACCGATCAGGTTTTGTGAATTTCAAAACAACATCATAAATTGCAGTATAGGAAGCAGATCTGTTACTAATGACAAGACACGTTATCTGATTGAGCTCCCCCCTCTTGTATGAGTCAAGCTGTCCTTCAAATACCTCTCTCAGTCTGGCAAGCTAAGTGCAGATTTCCCTCTGGAAAAATCAACATATTTCACGCATCCCCTGGATGGCGAGAAACAAATATATACCACGAGTTCAGCCTCGCGAGGACATGAACTGGGTTGACGTGGAGCAAGTCAGAATAATCACCATGATATATTCTCGCTAGCACATCATAAAAATCACATACGCACCCATAGCTTGGACTGAATCTCAAACACACTCACTCTGGGTCGGCTCAAACAGATCAACAAAACTGCGTCCATTGACACATTAACAAAAACACACAACAAAAACTCGGGTGCAAAGTGCCATCCCGTTCAAATCTGCTGGAAAGCAACTATCAAAAACAATCCTGATCCGTCATAAAATTCTACTCACAAATAATCTTTTTCCCTCCAAATTCTATTTTTAATCTCAAAATTCATTCAGTTCCATTTTTATTGTAAGGCAAAACTCCGAATAATAATGCTTGACCGCGATTTACGCAAGGGAGATCGAGCATCGGCTGCGCGTCCCCGCGTAAGGTTAAACCAAATACAATCACAAAATATATAAATTACGCAACGCTCGGCTAGTCCCATATTTAATGTGTCAGTAAAACAAAAACTAATAATCTACATTACCAAGCAAGCAAACAAATATTTACAAAAAATATCCCATAACACCGTAGCTGATTTAATAAATAAATAAATTTATTTGGTACTCAATCCTTTAAAACAGCGCCAAGAATACGTCTGCAGCCATCTCCTTTAAGATGTTTATCTGGTCATTGACATCTTCAGGCAAATGTCCTGCTGGTTCCCAGATCCATCCTCGTTCTTAGACGTCATCACGTGCTGAATTAAATAAAGTTTTGTCAGATACACACACGATATAATTCCTACTATATTCACCTATCAAGTACTAAATTCGTTGACAGTCTATTTGGTGAATTAATTCGATGAACTGGTCCTACTGATAGTGCTGGGACTATAAATAAATCACTGAAGTTATACTTATAATTTGACGACACTGTTCCATGTTCACTAACATGAAATATGCAGAGTATGAATCTCACGTCCTCAGACGCACAGAAATAAGTAATACGTTCCGTCCTCAGACGAACAAAAATTAGGAATGGTCCTCGAAGCATCTTGGATCCTTATAAATGACACAGACTAGGGTAGGTGTGGAAGGGGAACTATTAAAAAATATTCCATAATAACTATCAGACTAGCATGCGATCGGTATCTTTGAGTTCGTAGCAGTATGGAGGTTACGATTTTTCTGAAGCCGGCTTGAATCGATCGTGGAATTAATCTGTAGATAACTCCCGCGTTAATCTACCCGTGCGCGTTCCCAAGCCGAGTTCCCGCTAAGACAAGGCGTCTTGATATTATTGGCCTAGACTCTTGTATGTCTTTGCACGTTTTTACATACATTTCTGCCGTAGGGAGTGGTTCACATGATGATAGACCAATTACCTTGTAGCATTCGATTTCTTCCTTGGCGCCAACCTTCATAGCAACAAGCCATAGTGTGCGTCCCCAAGCCAACATTCGCGCTAAAAGTTTCACCTGTTCTATGTCTCAAGAATATATACGCATCCTCCTAAAATACCACAGGAGCTTAAACCATTGTGTCCTCTCGGCCACTGATTTCTCAATATTTTCCCAACACCGTCTGGCTCTCATATCTGTTGTCTGTATAAATGTATCAAAAGACGATGAATAATTATTAGAATCCTTTATACAGCCTGTGGATAAAGGGTTCAATATATAATATAATAATCAGTTTACTTTAATAATTGTAATTGCATTTCCATTGCTTGATTTGGACACGAGATATCAAAAAAAGATTTTTAAAAAATTGCACAGCCCCATTTTTAGGTTCGCATAAAATTCCATTTTATTAGACATCCGTATTATATAGTCATGCATGATGATTAACCGTGCCAAGTTTCACAGCGCTCGGCTGAAAATTCGCGATGAAGTTCCATCTAAATACTTTAATTTCGCTTTACCGCCATGTTGTTTTTTGCTCACCAAGTTATTGAAAGTTCCATAGCTGAACTTATGGTCATAGCTTCTATCAACATACAAAATGAATGAGTGAATGCTGTAGTAGATTCGTTGACTATATATTGAGAACCGTCTAAATATTTCGGATGGTCACCATGTTGGATTGTTCGCCATAGAGATATGTACCATCAGCTGAAGGTTAATGCGTAGGTTCATTATTCAACTTTTCACTTATTGAATGATTAGTACACAAGAAAAAATCACACAGCCGCCATCTTGGGGTTATGAAAACTTAAGATGATAGTAGATTGAATTTTACAGGAACATTTAGCGTACCAAATTTCACTGCGCTGCGATGAATAAATCACGAGTAAATAGTTTTTATTCGCTTGACTGCCAGGTTGTTTTTGTGTTCATCAGGTTATTAAAAGTTCCATAGGTGAACTTGTTATAATAACTAATCTCAACATACACAATTTCGGTTCGATTCTTTTAACAGATTTTTAGATATTGAGAATCGACTGAAAGTTTCGGATGGTCACCATGTTGTACTGTTCTCTATATACACCATAGAGTTATGTACCATTAGACGAAGATTATTGCATAGGTTCATTATTCAAACGTCCCCTAAGATCTCATGATTAGGGCACATGAAATAAAAATTAATTTTTAAAACCTCTCACTGCCATCATCTTGGTGTTATGAAAACAATTTAAATAAATTAAAAGCCAGTTGATTAATTTTTATAAACATTTGCTGTACCAAGTTTCGCTGCACTCGGATGATTAAATTGTGAGTTCATTCCATTTATATCATCCACAAGTGCACACATTTGATGTGCATGTAATGTGTTTGTACGGATGTAGAACGTCACATACTGTATTTGAAAGGGTACACAATTGTACTCTGCGGTGATATAGGAGGGTACAAGAGTGGATACCTCAGGGAAGATTATACGTACTGTACTAGAAATTCACATAACCACCAACTATTATCCGAAGGATTGAATGGATCGCAAGGGACGCTGCTCCCCAGCTAGAAAAACCAACAATTCCCTGCTAGATGGTGTGTTAGGAATTTTTCGACAAAATGATATTAAGAAATAGGGGTCTACTTCTACTTAGCTACATACAAATCCTACAATAAAGTATTGGAGGACTAGATTATCGGAATCTCGAGGGTGAACGGTTAAATTAATGAAGTGGGCGCCAGTATCTAACTAGTAGTACAACCGTCGCGGAATATTAAATGAGCAGATCGACAATTTCTATAAAAAGGAACAGGCAATCTAATAAACGCCTGCTAATATTTATTCAATAAGGACGACAAATACATATAATGTCCGTAAACAAATTAAAATTCACTCACTTGAAAATAAAACTTTATAAGGTTGAAATAAGAATTATCTTC
Organism: Meconema thalassinum; assembly: GCA_946902985.2. Taxonomy (NCBI): domain Eukaryota; kingdom Metazoa; phylum Arthropoda; class Insecta; order Orthoptera; family Tettigoniidae; genus Meconema; species Meconema thalassinum. Next base: position 722,277,584 of record OX336389.2, read on the forward strand.
ATTCAGAAGAAAATATACCGTGAATTTCGGTAACTGGACTTCTCCCTGTCCTCATTACGGTATAAAACACCTGTAGACAACTCGTCTATCAATATTTCTTCAAACTATCAACAACTTGTTGATCATACTCTATTAACTTCATTCTCAATAAATGTGTAGAACGATTGCTTCTAATTACATTTATTTCGTTACTCTACACTTAAATCTCCTTAGTTCCTACTTTAATAAAATATATGAATTAATAAATTGTTCAATCCTATCACTTATTATAATTATTTAAATACGTATTTACAATATTATTACTTTTATCGTTTTCAATTCCGATACTGTCCTTCTTTTTTCTACGATAATTTCTGCTTCACATTAGACTACTTTTTTACATTATCACATTTCAATGCCTTAAGCTTGTCAAATCCACGAACTGTGTAACGAACGATTAAGTTAATAACAGTTCCAAACATTGTCATAATCTTGTTAAAAATTCGATAAGGATGATATTATATCAGACTATCTTCTCTATATTCCAATTATATTTTAAATAGTGGTTTTACAATTTCTTATTTACTCTCATATTCGCTGTTACCTGAATAAATTGTTTGCTCGACTACACTGTCGCTAATACCATTAAAACATCGCTATATTCCATTATAGCATCGCTAAAATCTTCAAATTCACTTACTATACTACACAACAAGTCATAAATTACATATTATTAAACGCATACTCCTTCCTACATACAATCCTATTCTCGCCAACTTAAAATAATGCACGGAACTCAATACCACATCGTGTTACTCACATTTACGTAACTTTCTCAAAATACACCACGTCAATAAGATCATCTGTCTCCTCATACTTATTTCCACAATAGTATTCCTGTCGATTATACATTAATATATATTTAATCGTGATCGAATTATTTATAACATGTTATATTCTCGCTTCCATAATGTTTGTTAAATATTTCTCACCTTAATGCATTTAATTAGCGATTCCTTTCAACTTACTGTGTCCAATATGACAGTAAAATATTATTATTATTAAATAACCACTGTCTTTTTACGATCTTTCATGATTAGCTTTAAGATTATTGTCTGAATATAAATATCTTATTAATAACAATACGTTTCTTTTCCTCTCCTCTCTGTGTTACAAATTGTGGAATAATAATTCCTTCTTTCCTTCATCTCTCAACGTTATTTCTATCAAAATTGCGCGACGATACATTCCATTAACATTCTGTATTAATTTTATTTATCGATGCTCAAGAGTTGTCATAAGTTCTGTCTTACATAACACACTATAATTCTTTAATGAATGTCTTGAATGTCAGTATTACGTTACTCCGACATTTGTTTAACATTGAATCCAATCAATATTTATATCCTAAATCCACAGATTTAAATATAATGTTATCATGACATAAAATAACATATAACCTCATAAAATATCATTTAACGTTGTATCATGAAATATCATAAATTACCCTCTAAATAATCCACATTACGTAAATACGAATTTGAATAAAACGAAGAATTCAAAATATGAAAAATGCGTCGAAGAATAACAATTACGATACGTCAAAATCGAAATACGTTTAAAATAACTGAGATTAATTTAAGGGAAATAGAAATATTTAATATTAATATTAAACATCGTCAAACAGTTATCAAAAATGGTCAGGTCAAAAATAGGGACAAAACATACTTTTTTTTTATGTTCTCTCTGGTAGTTATCGTAGATCAGAAATATATAGTCTATGAGATTTCCGGAATGGAGTTGGAAACTCATTTCCGTCGTCGGTAGAGTCGTGACTCTCGTAGACGTAGATGTTGGATGTCCACTATACCATCCTTGACTTCATCGGCGTTTTATGTCACTCCGGGAATCCACATATTGTTGTAGGCTAGTTTCCCTCTCGATGCTTTAAGTGCCATCTCGGCGGCCTTCAATGATTTCAAAAGAAACATCCTCGTCGACTCAATTTTAGAACCCATCTAAAATTATATTTCCGAATCGTTGTGATATCAGTTGACATGTTCAAGTTATTTTCGTAGAATATTATAATGCTTATTTTTCCAATAACTCACGAAGATTTAGAATTTGGATTATACTCGAATACAATTTCATTAGACTCTCGTAGTATTAACTTCAATACCGTTCACTTTATATTTCACTTCGTCTTTAGCTTCAGAAATTGTCTAAGTTAATTTCCTTAGTCGTATTACTTCACCGTGGCTTTAATACTGCTTGACCGAAGCTGGTCGCGGACCATCCGTCAACACAACTCTTACTTCCCAGCACTCAAATTTGCTACACAGACAAATCTGCACTGTTCCAGCTTTCGTGATAGAAGACCTTGATCGAAGGCACGCTTCTCCCCTCCTTATCGAAATATGATAGCGTCCCTCTCTTAAATTGGCGGCTAAATTGTAGGTTCATTTCACGGGCAAATATCTGCGTTATTTGATTTCAATTCAACATTCCTTTCATCTTGTCATGTCTATTTTTAATCCAATTGATTTTTATGTCCTCTCATTACTTTTAAAAGTATTCCAGAGTAATTACTATATAATTGCTTCTCATGGATTTGTAATATTCTGATTGGCTGTGAGCTTGTCACCTGACGTCTTTGTCTTTATTTCGGCTTCGCTGTCGCACGTCAGCCACGTGCCTACGTGCATCTCCCCTGCTTGACTTACGTGCCCTGTTTGAAACCAGTTCTCGCTGGCGAGTTTTCGCTAATAACTTGAAATCGTGCAGTTTCCAGTTCGACAATATCTACATTATTCCATTGTATAACATTCATTTATACAAAATCTTACTTTTCTTCTCTAATAAATGAGCCGATATAATTATTTCCTCACGTCTGATTGTCTTCCTAATTCTGCTAAATGCTTGTATGAGGAGCGGAATATCTATCTATCCCCTGTAAATGAAATCATATAGTTGTCACTTGCGTACAGTTTGATCCTCGTCCCGTGACTTACACTGAGCTTTTTAAATACGGTTTCAGTACTCGTGACATAATTATCTAGAACAGTTGTCCGGTAGTGCATCTTGTCTCCCCGTACGTGTGTTCTCCCCCTTATTATGGTTCTCAAAATAAAGTATAAGTACCTCGCTTACTTACCATGCGGCCAGGGGAACAACACAGACACACATACTCAGGTCTTGGACAGTTAAGTGTTTCAACAACCCCTCACTAAGTTTATTCTGCTACTGCAGTTTAACACGTGAATCCAAGACTCGAGGACGGACGGACATAACGGCCATTCAAGAACCATTTGGTCCTGAAATATTGTCCCATTTATGGGGAAATCATTATGACAAGATAAACCGTATATATCTATTGTTGTGAAAGGTATCTTGTATCTACCGACTAGAAAAATACAGTATTTATGCAATCAAAGCCCTACCACTATGTAGGTACATGTATGCATCCGTGGAGCAAATGTAATGGCTACATCATTTATTACAGAGTAGTAGAAATGCACGGGAAATGTAAGAACAAGGGAAGATGTACTAAATCTTAGGAAGATTTTGTAAGGTAGAATAAGGACGGTTAAGAGAACGCTCATGGCATTTGTAGACTTAGAAGAGCCTTTTGATAATGTTGATTTGAGTAAGTTGTATGGCAATTAAAGTCGATAGGAATAAAGTACAGGGATAGGAATGCGCTGTAAAATCTGAGCAAAAACCGACATCTGTTCTTCGAGCCGAAGGACATGAGAGAGAAGTTGGTATTTAGAATGATGTAAGGCAATGCTGCAACATATCACCCATACTTTTCAATCTACCGACATTGAACAAGCAATGAAGGAAATTGGGGAAAAATTCAAAGTAGGAGTAAAGATTCAAGGAGAAACATTTCAACTCTGAGATTTGCTGATGACATCGTCCGCTATCTAAGCCGACACACTAGAAGATTTGAATGACTTTTGAAATGGTATGGATTCTGTCTTGAGGAAGGAATTCATGATTAAAATTCATAAATGTAAAGCAAAAATTTTGGATTGCGGTCGAAAGAAATCAGAAACCCCTATGGACGTCGCATTGGGAGGTGAAAAGCTAAAGGATGAAGGAGACATCTGTTACTCAGTAAAAAAAATAACTAGTGATGGACGAAGCACAGAGGATATAAAAATTAGTTTAGGACAGGCAAGGAAAACATTTCTACATAAAAGGAATCAGTTGACATCAAATAAGATTTAGGTATTAGGAAGTCATTTTTGAAAGCCTTCGTCTGGAGCATGGCACTTTTTGGAAGTGAAACTTGGACTGTTGGAGCAGCAGAAAAGAAGAGAATGTAATGCATTTGAAATGGGGTGTTACAAGAGAATGATAAAGATCAGATGGGTAGATTGTGTTACAAATGAAGAGATATTAAAACGTTTGGGAGAGGAGAGTTGTTTCTGAAGACTGCTAATGAGGAAAAGAGACAATCTTTTAAGACAAATAGTAAGACACCTAGGAATAACAAAGTTAGTAATGAAAGGAAGGGTCGAGGAATTGAACTGAAGGGGTAGACGAAGGTTAGAATACTGTATGTTAAACAGATTGCGTCGGATGTAGGGTGTGGTAGCTATTTAATATGAAACGATTAGCTCAGGACAGGGAAGCATGGAGAGCTGCGTAAAACCATCCAAAAACTGAAGATACAAACAACAATTGTCATAGGTGAAAGATAAATATCACATAAATGATTATACGTGACTTCTTTGGTGAGGTTTCAGTATAAAAGTATATGATGAGATTAAATAAAAGTAGTTGTTAAAATAATAAAGTTCAGACATTTGTTTAACCCTACCCACAGCTTTGTAAACAGTAAATAAGTTGTAGCATATAATTCAATCCAAGTTACTCAGCTAATATAGCAAGTCCCATTAAAAATAATCGCTTAATTATGTGATACGAAATAAATGCACTGTAATCCGTTGTATTCTTAAATTCTTCAAATTGCACGATACAAATTTTAAAATTCTGTCTAGTGTTTTTGTAATACAGACTGGGACACTCGTTTAAGAGTTCATGTACAAAACATAACACTGAGGTTGAAGTTAGTAGATGTAATGGTATCTTAAAGATACCTTCAATGGCAAAAAGACGGCTAATTGGTTAAGAGAGATGTTCAACACACAAAATGGTTTTACGTGGTGTTTATTTGGTTACGGGCCGAAAGGGCATAAGTCTAAATTATGTTGTTGGTAGAACAAAATATAAACACAGGTAAAGCTTTAAATGTGTAGTAATTGAAATCAGCTAAACAGTGAATTGGAATTATTTGCATTTGAAATTTTAATTTTGCGCTACTCACAGTTAACAGAAATAAATTCCTTATACTGTGAAGATCCGGATTTTACATAAGTTATACTCTTTCTATCTGCAAAAAGAAATAAATTTTAATGAATAATCGTTGAATTAAATAGATAAACCTACAACCAACGTCAGAGAAATTCGATCATCCACATATAAACTATCACTATTACTACCTAATCTAGGACAAAATTTTCCGACCATTTCTGAGTTTAGTTATTATGACTAGTACAGCTAAGGTTAACATTTCTGACAGCAACATCGTTTCTGTCCGTGGTGTTTATCAAATCGAACCTGAAGTTCTAAAATATGCAGATCCTGTTGACTTCAAAACATTCGAGTTCCAATTATCAAGGGCTGAACACCGGTTAACTCTGAAATGGTGAAGCTCTAGCTTCTCATCATTCATTGAATATCTACCGCAAATATCAGTTTCATTTCATATGTAGGGCACTCTCATCATTACGCGTGGCATTGCGCTCTGCAGGGACAAGAGCAGGGCTTTCAAACATTCATGATCTCCTTGTAAATGAATGCCCTATATTCCTCTTATGAAAGCAATACCCCACTGTAAATCCCCCTACATAAACAACGTAGCGCTCTACAGAATATTACGTACAAAGGGACTATAAATTTAACTGATCAATAGTCTTGATGATAAATCAACAAAAGATTTAAATAAACAAATCAAGTTCAGCAGGATCAGGGAAGCCAGTGCACCTAGTATGAAGCAGTTAGTTTACATAATGAATGTAACACAACGTGTACTGCAATGTATTTTTGGACGAAGCACCATTAGGTAGTAATTTAGTTGCCAGAATATTGAGCCCGCCAACGCTCATGCTGGTGATAGTTTTTAAAAGAAGCGTGGATTTTTCTAACAGAGAATATGTGAACGTATCCTTGAAGCGCGCCACCGCTTCAGGAGCTCTTTTGACTTTGTCTTCATGCTTGGAAGATTTTTCTATATGACTGGAGATTTAATCTCGAATGTGCATACTTGAGCAATTAATATTTGGTAATTCTGCATAATAAGTCAATAGGAATTGGCCTAATAATCTTTTAATTATGGTAATAATTACGGTATATCCTCGCAGGAACGCGAATTTCATTTAAGTAGTCACTAGTCGAATACGAAAGTTATCGACCCCGGAACCTGTCGTTCCGAGCCCAGTTTACTCCCTGCTGTAAGCTTGACGCGTAACAACGTGATTTTGTGCCGGTCGTGTGGATCACAGTGCTTATGCAGACATATTTAAGCCGTTTGAGTAACGCGAGTGAATTATTTCCACCTAAAACGGTGGTTCTCATATTTTTGCGCTACAGAGCACATCGTGCTTTCAACGATTAAAATTGCACTCCAAAGTTTATTAATCGTGCCGTGCAAAGGCCGAAAATTTTCAGTACCAGATGACACCGATATATTGGTGATAGTGATTTTCGCCTCGTGAAAATTCTACGTGAAAGAAAGTAGCTTCAGTGGCAAGCATATGGTCAATTTTTGCAGTACAGCTTGCGCCAGTGTAGCTTCAGTTTTGATAAAGTGAAACCTACGATATAAAATCAGGGAATTCCACAATTATTTCACCATTTCTTCGACTGAAATCAACATGCTTCAACTATACCCACTACTGTCCATTTCCTGATTCACCCCGAGGAAGATGATAGTATAAGCTATTATATGAAGGAGATGTCGACCATTTGACGAAACTACACCATGGAGGCCGATACAAGAAAGTAACCAGAATCATGGCCATGGAACCATTGGCTTTACCAAATAAGAGGATGAAAGGAATTATCCCTCTAAAGTATCCTTTGGAAGGGCAGGGTGAGCAACGGGTTGCCGTGAGTTATGGTTAATTCTGCTTGTAAAGGTTATGGACAGGGTAGAATTTAGTTTTTTGCAACCGCATGTTCGATGACAGTCATTCTTAGGTAGGATTCTTCTTCTTGTAGTTACCACTCATGGAACTTTTCCAACTTCGTGAGCATCCACACTATTTGTTGTGGTTAAGATCGAGAGTTAGACACCTCGCGTGCTCAGAACGGGTGCAATCCTGTAATCTTTATGTATTCTACATCATGGGAAATGTCTTAAACAAGGAGATAGAGTTTTTCAATAATCAGCTGTGAGCTGAAACTTAATTGATATTGTCAATGCTCCCCTAATATAATCTTTCTGTACGCCACTGTTACGGGCGTATCGTTTGGAGTGAGAGAAGTTAACTCATCCTCAATATTATTTGTAAATATGTCATAATGGTCTTAGAACCAGAGCAAGTACGATTCAGAGTAGTTGTGACACAATCTGAATCCCGGATTACACATGCAGCGTGTCATTTAAATCAATAACACCATAGGTTAGGTTTTGGACAAACTTTAAGAATCTTTTTTGTGCCCAGAGAGTACTATTTTTGCATTGTAACTTTCCACAGTGGAGTGGAACATATTTGTCAAAGACAGTCACGAGTAGACATATCTTTATTCAGCTACTCATTGCTTCATCTGAAGCGAACACATCTTTGTTACTATCCTTTTGTGGGCTATTACATCGCCTCACTCTTGCATAATCAAGGTTTACTATTTGAAAGTGTAAGGAAATATCCTGTGGACAATTATAAAGTTATTTTTATTATTTTTTATTAATTAGTCAATTTACACTCTAGGTTGGTGGTTCCCACGGACTCAGCGAGGGAACTCACCACTACCGCCTCTATGGGCAGTGTCCTGGAGCCTGGAACATCTGGTCGGGAGGGACACAACTGGGGAGGTGTGATCAGCACTTCGCCATTTGAATTCAGTAGGCCGAGTTTACAATGGCAAAATTAATCTCGGGAGTTTCCGCCAACACAAAGTTCTTCATTTCTCCACTAGAAAGCGCTATAATGTTCAAGGAGCTTAAATATCTATTATCTAACCTCCTTGACTTTCATAGTGATTCAAGGAACAACGAAATTCGACATGCATGCTACACTCTGGGTGTCAAATTACAAAGTTTGCACCAGGCACCCGAGGCCATACGATATTATTATTATTATTAGGGGCCTCATGAGGGATGGGAAGGGATGGAAGATTGGGATGGAGAGGCGAGGAAGAGTGATGGTGGCGGCCGTGGCCTTACAGTAGGTACTGTAACCTTATTTTGCATTTAGTTGGAAATAGGTTAAGTTGGCAATAACACTGATGGCATTCCTGCGGCATTCTTTAAAATGCAAGTGCGCATTGAGACTGTGGCTGGGTTAGGAGCAGCCAGCAACATGCCTTACAAGGGGATGAACATGAGTGAGACCTTTGTAATACTTGTATTGACAACAAAATGGAGGCAGAACTACAGTCGTTCAGATGTGCACTGTCGTATGGTAATACACACTTCGCAGTATGAAGGAAAGTTTGGGAAATGCATTGTATTGACAAAGGAAGATACTTGAGAACATTTAATTGAGTATAAATGCACGCAATGACATATCATGTGATTATCGAACTAGGCAGTGTCTATATCGATTGTCAACATCGTTCAGAGAACGAGGTGCATTGTGGATCAACTTGAGTCAGTCGGGAATAAGAGACCGGGTGTACGGTACATTGATAATACAATCTACAGCTGTGGAGAGGTAGATCTCTCTAGTGTGAGCAAAGCGCGTGCGTTTCCGTGAAAACGTGTACTTAAGCAGCGCGGTGTCGAACCTACGCAGGGTAGATGCAGTACGAACGCGATACAATTTTTCGTCTGAACTTGTTACAGTTTTAGATAGTGTTAATCTTCAGTTTGAGCATGGTGAACTTGCTTCCACTTAGGATAGCCACTTCACAAGCTACTAGTATACAATTCTATTCTACATTGCAGTACAAACTAGACAGTATAAACCATGACTATGGTTAATGAATTGAGAGAAGAGAGACATTGCTACATTATGAGAGTGTCGATTATGGGCTGAATATAGACAAGGAATGTGACACAATAGCAGCGTTGACCACGCAGAGTGATTGCTAGAACCAAATATGAATATATACAGCAGAAAACTTTATAGAAGGAGATTGAAGATACTCTGAAAGTTGGAACGACAATTCGTACTGCTACATAATGGAATTACTATGGTGTGTTAAATCAAGGCTATGGTGTTCTTTAGAAAGTGATAGGACAATGAACATTGTCAAACGAACACCTGTTAACCTCATCTCGCAGGCGATCGGTACTCGGGTCTTCATGATTTCCAGTCGTATCGTGATCGGTGCAGCTAAGCAGATAAGGGTTCGATCCTTGGCAGGAGCATGTTTATTAACATTCTCACTACATTCATCTGGAACTTCAACACGGTAGCTGGCAGCCATTTCTTTTAGTAGACAGTATGAATTTGTCATGCTTTTGAGTGCTCCTTTTCACCAATTATGATTAAAGTAGTTAGGAGATACATCCCAGGGCTAGGGTGATTCTTTAATCATTTCTTTCCGAATATGTATTTCACTTTGTAGTTCAATTTAGTAGTAACCTTTAATGTTATTTTTGAACATTGCTTTGCTTTTATTAGAATATTTTGGGATTAAATAGAAGGATATAGTTTGTTGCGAAGACAACATAAGAAGATTTTGGCTGTAGAATATGTTAAAATTATATAAGAATAATTTAACTCAAGCAGACGTCCCATAACCCTCGGAATACTTAAAATCTATTTAAATAAATATTCTCAGAACTTTTGAATGTGATTGCGACTATTTTGAAAGCTCATGCAAGTTTATTCGATAGATGTGTAGGTCTATTTTTCATCGAGTTGAGCATAGAAATGGAACATAGTGATTTCTAGTATGTTTATTTACGATTTTATGGATTAACAAGAAGCACTAAACTCTTGTTTACTAAGGCAACACTGAAAATATGGCTTCAAACACCACAATGTTTATGGATTAAATTTTGGTAATCCAGATTTTTGAAATTTCTTTTTGATTTTGTCACTTTGTGAGTTCTTTCAGTTTTTTTTATTATTTTTTTCTGATTCGTTTGGGAAACTCCAACTTGGTCAAGCGTTCAAGTCTAATGGTTAACTTACCTTCATAAGATAGGCTCTTCTCCATAGTGTAGATTTTGACGTGTTTCCTTTGAGGAGGTTCTCCATTTGAATTTTTATTAAGGCGAAAATTGAATCGTTCTTGTCACAGTGGTCAGTCGAGAAATATTGAGAGAAATACTTTGTTTGTGAAAGTATAATAAATAATGATATGGAAGTAGAAGAAATAAATGTTAAAATATGTACGTCATAATCAAAATGACGATTTTGGAAATCCTCACACACAGTTGTTTGAACATGTGAATACACTATATATTTATCGCTGTTCTAATAAAGATTGTTCAAGACACTTTAACTTTTGCTAATTTGAAGCAGAATATTTATCGTTGATTGCATAAAAAGCTTTTAAAAATCTTAGAAATGTTTGGAGTTTATTTAGAGCTGTTGAGATCTAATAAGTTAATAATGTAATTATTGTCTACGTATTTGAATATATTATTATGTTATATTACTTATTTCTGTGCATGATCCCACGTGTAACCCTACTGTATTTCTTCGGTAGTGACTAATTGTACTACTATGTTTGTAATATTTGTTATGTAATGCAATGACTGTTATCAACTTTGTAATTAGTTGTTTGCTAACACGAACGCTTAGCGCCGATGTTTTTAAGCCAGGATTTAGCTAATATAGTGAATAATAACTATAAATATGGGAATGGTACCAGCATCATTTAGCTCTTTGCAGTCATGTTTGGACTTTTATGGCTTGATGTTTTCTTTCGAGAAGCATCTCTTTCACCTCTTTCACGTATTTTCAACTAGGGATTTTTGTACCAATGCCCAGGCTTGCTTCTGTTTTCTGTTGTAACTAGGACCAGTAGAGAGGGTTTATTTACATTAGCTTAAGGATTGTTTCTTCTTGTTTTTTATTTATGGTTAGCGAATTTGCCGAGTTGCAAACCCCCCGACAGTAGGCTAGGGGTTTGGTTATTCAAAATAAACTGTTCCCGTGAATTTTTCGTCAGCCTGGATTATTTATTTAGTACTTTGTCTTTTGGGGGTGTATTTCCTGGGGCGTCTTTGACGTATGTCCCTGATCCTACGGGACATAGAGTTTCTTGCCGACCAGCCCTATCAGGAATGCATTCCAATCCACTTTAGCATATGTGTCAGAAGGATGGGGTGATCTGGGAGGCCACGCACGGTTGGTGGTGACCAGATGACCTCCTCTGACGGGCATATAACCATCATATTTCCTGTGGCGCCCAACCTGTTCGGCCGAGGGACATGGAGACCATCACCTCCGTGTAATTTTAAACAGGATTATATTTAACTGTAACTTGTCTTTATGCTTGCTTGTTGTTTGTTTTTCAGAAAATTTAGTGTGTTTTTCTTCATCTTCGAATCCAGCAGTAATCAAGAGAGTTTATTTAAATAAGCAGACTTTCCAACCTGATCATTTCCTTGTTATAGTGTAGTGAGATGTAAGGCATATCCTCCTTTCTCATATTTGGATATGTTAGGTGATGGATGAGGAGAGGTTTCGCATCAAGGTTGATGGGATGCTCGGCCAAATGAATTCTAACTTAGTGGCCAGTGTTGCTGTGTTGAGGGGTGACTTCAATGAGAATACTAGAGTTCTCAGAGGTGATCTGGACTTGGTCCGAGGAACTCTAACAAATGTTAATGCTAATTTAGCCTATGTTAGGGGTGATATGACCGATAATGTCGCCACGTTAAGAGGGGACTTGAATGACAATGTAGCATCTATAAATGAGCCGTTGAAAGCCCAAGTGGTGTAACTCCTCTCGGAATAACAGGCAAGTCTAATCTTTGAGGCTGACAGAGGCCATGCTCACTTCCAAAGCTTCACACACACTGGCCCTGAGCTATGCCTGCTTGCCATAAGGTTTAGACTTCCCTGTAATTCCGAGAGGAGTTACACCACTTGGGCTCTCAACGGCTCAAATGCTAGCATGAAAGATAATGTCGCCACGATAAGTGGTGACATGGCAGTTGTAAGGAGTGATCTTACAGCATTAAGAGGCGACATGACCACTAATGTGGCCACAATTAATGAGTCGTTAGCTCAAGTTAGGGCTTATATGACTACGAACATGACAATTGTAAGGGACGATCTTACGGAAAATGCAGCCACACTAAATGGATCACTAAACGATGTAATGGGTGAAATTGACACTGCTAACGCCACCTTGCCAGTTAACACTCAACCTCTAACAGAGCTTAGCCACGATATCGAAACAAATCGCGCGGAAGCTAATAATAATTTGTTAAGAGGGCTAACTAATGCCCGCGCTGACATAACCACAGGCAGAAAGGAACTTGAAGCACGACTTGATGTGATCGATCAGAGCATCGAGTTTGTCACGGACAAAATGGACGAAACTAAAAATGAGCTACAGCTACGAATTGCAACTACTAAGGAGCAGTTGAGCTTGAGCGTCGCAAGCGTCGAAGGGAGATTGGACGAAAACCAGACATTTCATGATGGCATCAGGCGTGAAGTAGGACTAGTGATCACTAGCATGCGAATCATGAGGGGAGTCGCTGTTGGAGTGCACAATAACGTAAAGACAATCTCACGAGATATGGTTAGATTCCGAGACGAGCTAACTAATAGTACAAAACTGGTAGCTACTCTCACTTCGAATGTTGCGGACCTCACACATGAGCCCCACGCTAACCAAAAGGAACCGACCATCTAGATAAACTAAGTTCAGAAAGACCTCAAGGAACAGAAGGACCACGTTACCAGTTATAAGGATGACCTTGAGAACGATCAGGGACGATTTGAAGAACAGAAGTGTGACGTTGATTTCCTCAGAAAGAGGATTGAAGATGTCGCAATTCAAGAAAGATTGGCAGCATCCGGAGATACCCGGAAGATTTCCAAGAAGTGGACAGCATCCTTAGGGAGGATATACAAGAAGTGAACGAGGGCCTTCCGAAGACCGTCCAGGAGGTGGACGAATGTCTTCGGGGGATGATAGAGCGCTTGGAACTGCAATTAAACACATTAAATGTGACAGGAGATCCCTTAACCACTCCTGACATGCAACGACTGGAACAACGATTATTAGAACGGGTTGAGGCACAACCCAAATCCATATCTTTTTCAACTCCGTTGAGTAATGTGCCCACAACTTCGGCCAGTTCACAGGTGATAATGACTGTTCAGGCAAGTCCTGCCATTACTATGGGGCAGCCTAGCATATCTTATCAGTGGCCAAGTTTTACACCGCAGACGTCCACCGTGGGAACAAACCAGTTTGTAAGTCCAGGACCAACAAAGGGTACAAAAAACTTTTTCTACACCACCCAATGTGACGACAACTTTAAGTCAATGGTATCCTACTCCGACAGAACAACCGAGCCAATTGCATCCCAATGCTCCGGCATTTTCACCCATGCGTTCTCAACAAAATTCGAACGTCATGATAATTCGTTCAAGAGGGGAACAACCGGCTCGATTCACTGGGAGTGGAGGTAACATCACTGCAGTGGAATTTCTAAATAATGTTGAGTGTTATTTAAGAGACAGTATGGCGACCCCAGAAAGGGAGTTAAGAGTCATAGAACGCTTGTTAGATGGGCAAGCAAGTACCTGGTTCCGTGCGTTCTGGTACTCATTTACCGGGTACCATGAATTTCGGGGAGCTCTCTTGAGAACCTACTGGTCAGGTGACATCCAGCAGGCCATCGGAGCTGAGATGTACACCAAGAGGTACAGTTCGACACTACCAACACGGTATTCCAATTATTTTACATCATATCTGGCGAGACCCCGTTGTCTTCAACCTCCACTGGAAGAGGCGGAACTGATACAGACTATCATCCGTCAGTATCCGGCTGAAGTTCAGCGTGTCTTGATCGCAGCTAATGCCACTTCATTTATTAAAAATGATCAGATCCTGCGCAGACTCGACACGAGTAGTGACCAGTTTACGACACATAAACCACGAAGGGAGCATAGGAATGAGCCTAAACATATCAACTCTACAACCGTTGACAAAGTTAGCCAAACACCTGCACCTTCGGCGAATATAGGAACGAGGACCAGACCGGAGAGCGTGGAACCGGCGGTCTTATGACAGGGAACATCAAACTGGAAACCAGACCTACTGGAGACGTCTGTTTGATAGGAATGACAATAGTGATAGGCGTAACACGAATGAAAACTGTAACACCGGAAATCAACAGAAATCCAATATTCGAAGGGACCATCGATATTCCGTCGGGTATCATGGAGAGAGAGACCCACGATACCAGTACAGTCAAGCAGATCGCGACTACAGAGGGCGTGCTCAGGAGAGCAGAGAATACATCCGTCAGCTTCGTGATAACGAAGAAAGGGAACGCGCTCGACCTCCAAGGGATAGACGGCAAGAGCCTGAAGAAATGCCACATGATATTGATCAACCCAGCAGTTCCACATGCTAAGTAAAAAATGCCAAAATCACAGTTAGGGATGAGGCGATGGACTCCAGAGTTAAGGCTGTCATCTTAATCAGGGAGCCACTCCAAGAAGACCTCCTGTATGAGCATGAGACGACGAACGACGTTATTCTTATAAGTCTCCCACTAATCTCGTATAAAATCAATGGTTGTCCAGTCACTATCCTGATAGACACTGGAGCTACGATAAGTGACATATCAGGGGACTTCCACCTTCTCCTCAAAGCATCGACGATACTCACTGAACTTCCTGTGTCTACGATAAAGGTCAGGGGCATTATTCCCGACAGAACAGTGAGATGCTAAGTGCAAGTGCTATGCGCTGTTGAAATTGGAGGCCACGATTACCTGCATCAACTCCTGGTCTTGAAAGACCTTACGTATGAAGCGAATTTGGGAGCGGATTTCATGAAAAAGAATGGATTATTGACATTGGGGATAGCACCATCCGATTTAAACCGTATGATGCCTGTCCCGTGAACTTCATCGGGGGAAGTGAAGAAGATCCACGCAAGGAAGTAAACGTCCAAGAAATGCAGAAAGCAACGGACGAGGAAAGCACCCAGGAAGAGTGCAAAGAAAGATTCAGGAGACTACTAGAAGAGTACGCCGATATATTTGATGAGGCACCTGGGGAAATCAAGAACTACGAATACGACTTGATTGTAATTGACAAGTCTCAATTCCAGAGGAATGTTTACCCCATTGCTGAGAAGCATATGGAAGCAGCTGCGGAATACTTCAGAAGATGGAAGCGGATGGTGTAATCAAGAAAGCCCCCACATCCTATGTCAATCCCATTACCACCGTTGTGTGGCCTACGTCTTTGACTGGATGGAAGTGCCTTGAACGACCGCCTCAGTCCTGAACATGACTGACCGCGAAAATCAAGGATATTTTGAGGAAATTTAAAGAAAAAAGATTTCTGACTTCAATTTACCTGGTTCAGTCATACCACCATATTAAGTTGACTGAACGAACTCTCTTTGGACAGAAGTTTTGGCCATAATTACCAAACGCGTAAACTCCACGGTGCATGAAAGGACTGGTCACATTCCATGTGTGCTGCACGACAATCAAGCTCCTGTTCTCCTATGAATCACTATTGTTATCACACCTCCCGGTATTCAACCCTCTCATGCTCATTGCTTAGAGGCAGCGAGAAACAGAATGAATCGCCAGGCAGAGAAGCGCATAAGAAGATTCAGGAACAAGAGGCTTCGCCAGCAACTCATCACGGATGACTCGGTTCTTATTCGACGCCCTGGAATTTCTAACCTTCTAGAGAGTGTGTACGCCAAATTTACGTCCTTATATTACGGCCCTAATCGAGTACTGGAAGTACTAAACAATGGGAGTTACACTATTCGAGATCTCATCACTGGCGAGCGCATTGGCGTCTACAATGCAGCTAACTTGAAAAGATATCACCTGAACTGAGTGAAATGCCTCATCAAATAAAATTGCATTTCCTGCATTCTTATTTGAAACGACAAAGAGACAAATGAGCCCCCTCCAACGCTCATGCTGGTGATAGTTCTTGTAAGAAGCATGGATTTTTCTAACAGAGAATATGTGAACGCATCCTCGAAGCGCGCGACCGATTCAGGACCTCTTTTGACTTTGTCTTGATGCTTGGAAGATTTTTCTACATGTTTGGAGATTTAATCACGAATGTGCATACTTGAGCAATTAATATTTGGTAATTCTGCATAATTAGCCAATAGAAATTGACCCAATAACCCTTTAATTATGGTAATAATAACGGTATATCCTCACAGAAACGCGAAGTTCATTTAAGTAGTCACTACTCGACTACGGAAGTTATCGACCCCGGAACCTGCCGTTCGAGCCCAGTTTACTCCCAGCTGTACCCTTGACGCGTAACAACGTGATTTTGTGCCGGTCGTGTAGACCACGAGTTGCACCAGTAATATTGAAGGAATAAGGAGTCCATTATCGGCGTAAATCGCCTGACATCAAGTATATTTTCAGCACCACAGTGCTTGTGCAGTCATATTTAAGTCGTTTGAGTAACGCGAGTGAATTATTTTCATCTAAAACGGTGGCTTTCATATTTTCGTGCTACAGAGCACATGGTAAGAAAGTGTGCAACAAAATATCTTACAAAAGTAAGAAATATCGATCATCTACAATCCTTTCTACAATTAAAATTGCATTCCAACGTGTATTAACCCTGCCGTGCAAAGCCCGAGAATTTTCAGTACCAGATGACACCGATATTTTCGTGATAGTCATTTTCACTTCGTGAAAATTCTGTGTGAAAGAGAGTAGCTTCAGTGGCAAGCACATGGTCAATTTTTGCAATACAGCTTACGTCAGTGTAGCTTCAGTTTTGATAAAGTGAAACTTACGATATCAAATCAGTGAATTCCACCATTATTTCACCATTTCTTCGACTGAATTCAACATGCTTCAACTATATCCACCACTGTCCATTTCCTGCTTCACCTAGAGGAGGATGGTAGCTTAAGCTATTATATGGAGGAGATGACGACCATTTGACGAAACTACACCATGGAGGCCGATACAAGAAAGTAACCAGCATCATGGCCATGGAACCATTGGCTTTACCAAATACCAGGATGAAAGGAATTACCCCTCTAAATTATCCCTTGGAAGGGGGAGTTAAGCAACGGGTCGCCGTGAGTTATGGTTAATTCTGCTTCTAAAGCATATGGTCAGGGTAGGATTTAGTTTTTAGCAACTGTATTTTCGATAACAGTCATTCTTAGGTAGGATTCTTCTTCTTGTAGTTACCAATCATGGTACTTTTCCAGCTTCGTGAGCTTCTGCACTATTTGTTGTGGTTAATCTCGAAGGTTAGACACCTCACGTGCTCAGCACGGCTGCAATCCTGTAATCTTTATGTATTCCACATCATGGAAAATGTCATAAACAAGGAGATAGTGTTTTTCAGTAATCAGCTGTGAGCTGAAACTTAATTGATATTGTCAATGCTCCCCTAATATAATCTTTCTGTACGCCACTGTTACGGGCGTATCGTTTGGAGTGAGAGAAGTTAACTCACCCACAATATTATTTATTAATGTGTCATAATGGTCTTAGAACCAAGAGTAAGTACGATTCAGAGGAATCTTTATAAGAGTGTAATTGAGTGTTGTAGTTGTGACACACTCTGAATCCCGGATTACACATGCAGCGTATCATTTAAATTAATAACACTGTAGGTTAGATGCTGGACAAACTTGAAGAATCATTGTTGTGCCCTGAGAGCAGTATTTTTGCATTGTAACTTTCCACGGTTGAGTGGAACATATTTGTCAAAGACAGTCAGGAGTAGACATATCTTTATTCTGCTACTCTCTGCTTCATTTGAATCCAACACATCTTTGTGACTACTTTTGTGGGCAATTACAGTGCCTCAGTCTTGTATAATCAAGGTTTACTATTTGGAAGTGTAAGGAAATGTCCTGTAGACAATTATCAAGTTATTCTACGAGTTTAAGATGTGATGACTGCATTTGCCTATTGCAATGGACTAGTCAGTACCAAGAAACACTCAATTTGTGCGAGGACATGATGACAGATTTCCTATTTAAAGGCCAAATCCACAGTTATTATCGCAACCCCTGTGCAATCTCCAAGAGAGACATAACGATCGAGCATTTCTATTTACATGTCGCACAGGTAATCTTTTCCAAATGAGTCACTCTTGTACGCTCGACGGAATGTCTATTACCTGACAGCCGTTTTTTTAGTACTCATAAGTTATCAGCTTTATAATATTTTTCTTCGCTATCATCAGAAGCGAATGTTCATGTTAATGCTATTGTGATGAGTACAATTTGATCTTATATTATGAATGAACCACACTTCTGTATTTAATCAGGCTATTTGTTCTCACCTTAGAGCAATTGATTTATTCCGTGTGTTATCGCGATGTGAAAGGTTGGTTACCATTATTTTTGTGATGGCCATTATGTCTGAAAGCTGTGCGCTGGACTACTGAGGTTAATGCGACTGTGATCATATTGGATGACGCAGGGCAAGTTCTGTTATGGTTAAAAGGAATGTCCGAACGCCCGTAAGAAGTAGTGTTATTACGGACCATATGTAATGTATTATTGGAGCCATTTTTGATCTCAAGACGATTGTAGCTTATTGGGTCTCGTAAGCATCCCATCTGGACTTGTACAGCATCATTTAGCGCTTTTTAGTTATGTTTTGACTTTTATGGCATGCTGTTTTCTTTCGAGAAGCATCTTCACCTCTTCCATGCATTTTCTAATAGGGATTTTTGTACCATTGCGCAAGATTTCCTTCTGTTTTCTGTTGTAACTAGGACCAGTCGAGGTGGTTTATTTACATCAGCTGAGGGATTTTTATTCTTGTTTCTTATTTATAGTTAGCGGATTAGTCAAGTTGCAAACCCCTCGACAGTAGGCTAGGGGTTTGTTTATTGAAAATAAATTGTTCCCGTGAATTTTACATCAGCCTGGATTATTTATTTAGTAGTTTGTCTTTGGGGGTGTATTTTCTGGGGCGTCTTTGACTTATGCTTTTGATGGGAACCTGATCCTACGGGATAGAGAGTTTTGTGCCGGCCAGTCCTATCATTAATGCATTCCAATCCTCTTTATCATACGTGTCAGAAGGATGGGGTCATCTGGGAGGCCACACATGGTTGGTGGTGAACAGATGACCTCCTCTGACGGACACAATATGACGTTCTGCGACAATGATTGGGAGCAAAGAATTCATAGCTCCTGACGTTAAGATATAAACATAACCTTGAATATATTTCTCAAATAATTTTATCTTTGCTTCTCTATTTTCATTGTCTCTCCATATCTTATCCATACACGCACTGACTTGTCGAGAATGATCGATATCTGTAAGATTGTGTCGACAGTTGTAATTTTGAAGGGGTTGTTGTTATATTTAAACGTCGATCCTAAGCAAGCAGTTTGGTGATGCTGACTTACTATTTGTCCTGTTAGCCAGAGATGTTCTAAAACCTTCTTTAAGCAATTCTGTTTTCATTATTCTGGTTTAATCTAGTAGCCTACTTTCCCTTAAGGAAACCGTTTCATTTCATCTTCATTGATGACATTTTATTTAATCTTTTCTAACCTTTCTTTAGACGTTGCCAAGCTAACCTTAGATATTGTTAAAAACATTTTGTTTAAAAAATTCTTCGCGTTTCAATTCATTAATGAGGTGATCCATCTTGATTTCGTGGAGAATAGACGTGTTTGAAGTGAGCTCTTGGCTAGTTAAGCTAACCTTAGATATTGTTAATAACATTTTGTTTAAAAAATCCTTCGCGTTTCAATTTATTAATGAGGTGATCCATCTTGATTTCGTGGTGAATAGACGTGTTTGAACTGAGCTCTTGGCTAATTAACGATTTAAGTATATGCTTCGATTGAGTAATCCTGATTCATCCTAGATTGAATTTTTTGGTTGTTACATCGTATTACCTATTAAGGAAATTATATTTTCATTAGCGTAATCTCTACATTCGTTTTCAATTAACATTAATTATTCTCTATTTCGACTGCTTGATTTTTCCAATCCATATTTATTGTATGAATGAATGTTGTTGTTGTTGACGTTTTGCCTCCTGAGAGACCGAGTGCAGATCGTTCAAGTTGACGCCCGTGGGCAACCTGCACGTCGGGATGAGAGATGGAAAGGATGAAGATGAATGAAATTGGGCAAGGATGTGGATGGAATCGGCCGTGGCCTGTCAGAAGGTACCGTCCCAGCATTTGATTGGTGTTGAAAATGGGAAACCACGGAAAACCATTTCAAGGACGGCCAACGGTGGGGCTCGAACCCATGCGTCTACCGAGTCAGCAGAGAGCTTGGTCCCATGACCTAACGCTGCGTTTTAGCCAGCGTAGCCACTGCTGTCGGTATTGTATGTATTGGGATTTGTTTTTATATATGGTATTTAGCACTAGATTTAAATATTCGAATTATTTTAAACTTTTTAATGTTTAATTTGTTATGGTAATATATTGTAATTTATTTAAATTACATTAATTTATTTGAGCCTACTGTCCGTTCTTGAGATTCATATCTCACCCTTTGATTTTAATTATTGGTAGCTTATCATTCTCTGGGAAATAAACCCTCAGCCATCCATTCCATTTCAGACATGCTATTTTAGATTGGTAGTTGGCACATAATTTGTGGCATTCGCGCGGTTTCTTTTCCTCCCTGTTAATTGTGTTTATTAATACCTTCTTCCAATCGAGATGGGCTTTTCGAAGTATTTTATGCTTGTAGTTTGCTAAACCTGTTCTAATGTATTGTTTTTATGTTTCATGGCTCCCTGATGTGATACATGGATACTAGAATTTTGTCTTCAATTTCCTGCCTCACTAAGGATGTGTTTGCCTTTGGTTATTCTATTAAATTGTGAGTAGTGTTAGAATGACAGAGCTGCTCTACTTAGGAAGTTGTGAGCCCCTGGCGGCCTTGGAAAGGAGGAGTGATGGTAGGAGGGCGTGCGTAGATTAGTTTTTTCGTCTCGTTGTGCTCTTTACGGGGATGTAGGTGTAGAAAAGGTGAAAATATGATTTTGGGTCTAAAAATGCCTTTTTCACATTTTTCCTAATTTTTGGAAAACCGAAAATTTGATCATGACGTGTGTCATGTTATTTTTTGATGTCGTTGTCCTTTTTACGTGGATGTAGGTGCTGAAAAGATAAAAAGCTGGAAACATGGTTTTTTGGTCTAAAAATGGGTTTTTGTGATTTTCCCTAATATTGGGAAAACTGAAAGAGTGATTATGACGTGTGTGATATTTTTTTTGTCTCGTCGTCCTCTTTACGGGGATGTAGGTATTGAAAAGGTGAAAAGCTGGATACATGGTTTTTTGATGGTAAATGTGTTTTAGTTATTTTTGAAGATATTTGGAAAACGAATCATGTGATTTCTACGACGGGCATATTGATGTTTTCATCTCATTGCCCTCTTTACGAGGCTGTAGGTATTGAAAAGGTGGAATGCTGGAAACATGTTTTTTTTTATGGAAATTTTGTTTTTGTTATTTTTCAAGATATTTGGAAAACGAATCATGTGATTTCTATGACGGGCATGTTGATGTTTTCGTCTCGTCATCCTCTTTACGGGGTTGTAGGTATTGAGAAGGTAAAAAGCTGGAAACATGTTTTTTTATGGAAAATGTGGTTTTGTTATTTTTGAAGATATTTGGAAAACGAATCATATGATTTCTATGACGGGCATGTTGGTGTTTTCGTCTCGTCATTCTCTTTACGGGAATGTTGGTATTGGAAAGCTGAAACCATGTTTTTTGGTCTAAAAAGTGCGTTTCCAGTTATGTTTCCAGATATTTGAGGAAAACGGGAAAAAAGTAAGAAACCAGATTTGAAGTCACGTTGCGTTGGCGTGTCAGGCACTGTGATGTTGCTAAAAATTGTTATTTGCTCACACTCAGAGAGATAGTTTGTTGAAAAGAGAGAATTGCAGGCTTGAAGCCGTCCACTGCGAGCGGGCAGGCAAGCATGTGCTCTTATCATTTGCGTGTTCCGCAGCAAGAGATATAACAGCCTGTAGTTCACACGCAGGTGCTGTTATCTAACACAGACGAGTAACCCGATATTTTGTTGAAGGACAAACAGCTCTGTCCAGAAGCTGAACATTGCTTTCCCGCGCAAACGCAGAGTTTGCAAAGCTTGTGAGAATCATTCTGACTAAAGCGTTCCACGACATCCTACACGTAGGAACAAAAAAGTAATGTGTTAACATTGCAACTTGTTGAAGAGATATGTACGTACTGAAAGTAAGAGATAGTCATTATTCTTGTGATCAC
The DNA here is from genome assembly GCA_946902985.2 of Meconema thalassinum. NCBI lineage: Eukaryota > Metazoa > Arthropoda > Insecta > Orthoptera > Tettigoniidae > Meconema > Meconema thalassinum. The sequence goes on from OX336389.2 coordinate 722,300,209, forward strand.
CTTTGGAGACAACGGATGCATGTGCCTTAAGCTCTTAGTAAAAAAATTACGTGAACCGTTAGTGTACTTGTAATAAGGTTGGTTCATTATTGATAATTATTACATGATTGGTTTTATTGTTATTTAGTGTATGCATGGAAAGTAAGTTAGTTACTGATTGTAGTTTTTTGGATTTTGTTTGTTGCAAATTTTCAAAAGCAAAAAATTCAAAAAACACTCCAAGTCTGGGAAAGCAGACAGAGAGTGAAATATTATAAAAAGCAGCAGCAACAGTGACAGTGTCGGCAAAAGAGCACATTTGCTCAAAGGATTATAATTCATTACATGGTGAGTACATGTTGTTCCATTACTTTTATTGTTGTTGTTGTTGTTAAATGTATGTCATTTATTTCAAGGAAATTTATAAACTTATGGCGTGTATTTATTACTGTTTCAGAATTAAGACGTGTATGGAGTGAACGAGTTTTAACTACCGTCACGCTTGCGATATATATTTTTTAAATGGTGAGCTATGAATATATATCATTTCTTTTCTTTGTAAATTACCTTGTTTTTTTGAGTGAGTGTGTTATCTATGTGTGCACAATTGAAACCTTTTCATTTTAGCAACTCCTATGAACGAATGAATGAATGAATGTGTGAATGAATGAATGAACGAATGAATGTGTGAATGGATGAATGAATGAATGTGTGAATGAATGAATGAATGAATGCTCATGTTTACAGCATATAATCATGACTAACAACAGATTTTATCGGTTTGCTTTTCAGATAAATCTTTGGAAACAAAAAAAACCTTGTTGGTGATCGTCTCCTGCTGAGACCAATTGTATAGGATCAACATCAAATTGCTACAACCATTGTGTGCATGTGTGTGTGATTGTGTGAATTTAGTGAATAACAACAACAACAAGTGTGGAATTGCTGGTTTTGGATGAACCTATTATAAGGTAAGATTTGCACGTTTATTATTCCATTTTATAATCATGTCTATATCAGAGAGTGAAGTGTTAGTGTGGCAACCTTTGGCCAAATGTTTCAAAACGCGAGTATGCTCCGGCCAAATTTACAATGCGAATCACTGTCTGTCCCCTAAATATTTTGTGGAATTATGTTTCCTGTTTTTTGGAGTGAATGTGAACAAGGCTTAAGATTGCATCAGGCTTAAAAAATATATTACGAACTACTATGTGAATTTATATTGATAAAAAAAATGTTGAAGAGAATCACACATTCAACTTTTGTACAAAGATGGAGAAAGTACTGATAGCCGATAATTTAGAAACTTGGTATCAGGAGAAAGCTATTCAAGCGTTTATCACAAAATTTGATAAGTTGCAACAGGGTCCCAGTGGCTTGGCTCTAAATAGCATTGCATATTAACAAATTAATATTTGTAAATACAATCCATTAAATGCAGGAAGTAGCTATATTCCCACACCGAGCTTTATCGCTTCGAGAAAGGCGGTGATCAACATACGCAATAAAGACGATTACTGCTTTTTGTGAAGTATAGTTAGCTGTCTGCACCCCTGTGAAGACAGAAATGGTCATCAACCAGGGAAGTACAAAGATGTGTTTAACCACATTAAACAAATTCTCAATCTGAAGCGTGATTCATTCCCAATGCCTTAAGATAAAATGTATTTATTTGAAAATGATAATCCAGATTTCTCATTCATGGTATATGGTGTCGAGGGAAGCAACATTGTAGGCCCTTTGTATGTCACCAAAGAGACAAATCAATATCACATTCACTTACTATTGTTGTCTCATGGGGATAAAAGCCATTATTGCTGGGTAAAGAATTAAGGAAAACTAGTAAGCAGCCAAGTGTCAAACCATGATGGTAAGAAACATATTTGCGAGCGCTGCCTTCAGTATTTTACAACTGATGAACTTTTGAAACGACATACGGGAGACTGCGAAGGGCAGACAGCAGTAAAGCTAGTCCTGCCCGAAGGGAATGATGCAGTCTTAAAATTTAAGGCCACTATTAAACAACATATGGTACCATTTACTGTTTACGCTGATTTTTGAGGCCCTGACTGTTCCCCTTCAGGGATGTGAACCAAGCCCACATACAAGCTCAACCTATCCAGTGCAGAAACATGACCCATTTGCTGTAGGCTATTATGTTGTCTGTCATTATGATAATTCCCAATGTGGGTATGCAAGTCACAAAGGTCAGGTTTGTGCGCGGTGGTTAGTTGATCAAATGGCGGCTTTAGCAGGCAAAATAGAAAAAATTTGGGCAACCCTGTGCCAATTCAAATGAATGATGTACAGCAAAGGGAATATGATCAAGCTACCATCTGCCACATATGTGAAAATCTATTTTAGGCGGAGAAAAAGTAAGAGACCTCTGCCACACGACAGGGCATTTTAGAGGTGCTGCCCATAGGGAATGCAATTTGAAGTATTCTACACCTCGCTTCCTCCCTGTCTTCTTACACAATTTCTCTCGGTAGGACCTTCACTTCATTGTTAAACAATTTGCTCATGTAGATAAGAGCAAATTCACCATTTTGGCTAAGAACCATGAGAGCTTTACCTCACTTTCATGGAGTAAAGTTAGCATGAGTATTCGCTTTCTTGACTCACTCTAGTTTATGTCTAGTTCGCTGGATAGCCTTGTGAATGGGCTAAGCGAAGATGAGTTGAAACATACTGAATCCCACTTAACGGATACAAAACAATTTAAATTGTGTGTTCGTAAATGTCATTTTCCTTATGATTACGTGGCAGGTTATGAGGTGCTTGAAGAAATATCTTGGCCGCCAAGAGAAAAATTCTTTTCTCAGTTAACTCAAAGCACCATCAGTGAAGAATATGCCCACGCACACCATGTTTGGCGAGTGTTTGGTATAGAAACCATGGGCCAGTATGCTATGCACTACTTAAAATTAGACGTGTTGTTGTTGACAGACGTATTTGAAACGTTTCGCCAGCCATGTCACACGATATACGGGCTCGACCATGCCCACTACTATACCAGTCGCTGCCCTCAAATTTACCCAAATTGAGCTTGATTTACTGACGGATCCCGATACGGTACAGATGATGAAAAAACGGATTCATGGAAGGGTTCGTATCGCTCAATCAGAGACATGCCAAGGCAAATAATCATTACATGCCTGATTATTGTCCCGAAGAACTAGAATCCTACCAAATGTATTTTGATATAAAAATTTATACGGTCACGCTATGAGCCAACCGCTGCCGTACAAAAACCTGGTCTGGCTGTCTGAGGATGAAATTAAAGATTTTAATGTGCATAGTGCAAGCAAGCAACAGGACATAGGGTATGTCCTTGACGTTGACTTAGTTTATCCCCCACATCTCAGACAGTGACATGGTGATTTCCCCTTTTGCATAGAAAAAATTATGCCGCCCGATAGTAAGGGCAATCATAAAAAATTGATGGGCACTTTGTATGACAAAAATCACTATGTGTTGCATATTGACATGCTGGTAGAATTTTTAGCCCAGGGCTTAACCATGAAAAAATCTATAGAGGTATCTCTTTCTGTCAGAAACGGTGGTTGAAACTGTATATGGACTTAAATGCCAGTCACAGACAAAGTGCCACTCCGCCATTTCAAATATTTTTTTAAACTGATGAATAAATGTACCTATGGCAAGAATTTGGAAAATGTAAGGCAGTATAGGGACATAAATGGTGAACACGTGGCATGGCGGATGGGGAGCTCAAGAATATATTGCAAAACTAAATTTCAAATCATCGAACATTATTGTTCATGATCTACTGACTATTGAACTTGCCAAAATTAAAGTGGTCATGAATAAACCTATCTATTTAGGCAAAGTAATTTTAGACTTTTCAGAATTGCACATGTATAAATTTCATTAAGGTTTTGCAATGCAGCGATTTGGTAGCATTTCCTTGTTATATACAGACACGGGTAGTTTCATTTACCATATTCGTGACTGTAACCCGTACGTCGTTATCAAAGAAAATCCAAAATGGTTTGACACGTCCTCGTTTAGAGAGAAAAACGTGTTCGATATCCCCAGTCTGAACAAAAAAGAAAATGGTTTAAAGAAAGATGAGTGTTCAGACACCATGATGACTGAGTTTGTTGGGCTTGCACCGAAAATGTACAGTTCTTGGCAGGTGGATCGATATGAATCTATGCGAGCAAAAGTGATTAGCCAGCACGTTGTTAAACGCCTCTGTGTGGATGATTATTTACACGTCCTTCAGACCCACACAGGCATGACTCATAGTCAGTTTAGGATTATATCTAAAAACCATGATTTATTTTTAACGAAACAGCGAAAACAAACACTCGCTTTGTTGGACGACAAGAGACAGTGGTGTCAGGATATGATGACAAGCGTCCCATTTGGTTACAACCAGTAATGGTTGTTGCTATTGTTGTACAACACAACAATTGTTTGCTTTGGTTGCTGTAACATGTGTGATGCCATCCCGAGCCTCGGAATAAAAATAAAAAATTGTAGTTTATCATATAATTTTCGTTTTTTAACCTGTGTGCATGGATGTATGCACGGTTGTGTGAATGCGTGTAAATAGTTGTACATAAACTGTATGTCTTCTGCTATTTGCCTGTCAACGCATAAAGAGAGACATGCATCAACGTTTTCTTGGCTCACTCTGCACAGGCTAGATTAAAAACATGTTGGCTTTCTAGGTGCGGCTTATTGGACCTCACTAGGTTGTGGCTTAATAGGCCTCACTAGGTTGTGGCTTAATAGGCCTCATGTTTCAGCATAGTGACCATCCACCCTCAGGAGGCATGCGGCTTAACAGGCCACACTAGTTCGTGGCTTACTAGGGATCATGCTAGAACAAAAAATAATCTGCTGCTTTTACTCAGGATAATCTCACTTTATGACTAGTGTTATATGTGGTGATATATTTCAAAACAACAGCAGTGAAATATCTGAACAGATTTTTTTTTAAACCTGTTGCTTGTTATGTTTGTGGCCTACAGCTAAAGAAGTCAACAGACAGACGGTTATTTATTTGGGTTTTGGTTATTTTTTCTTTTCTTTTTGCTATTCACTTAGGGGACAGACGGTGTATATGTACATAGTATGTCTTTATTCACTTAGTAAACGTCAACGACTACTTTTCAGATTCAATGATGAGCCATGATGAAGATTGTTTTATCGTCACCAAACACTCAATGTTCAATGAATATGCCACGATGGTGTATCATATTCCACAACGTGCGGCCTATCCTTCAGAATATAGAAACATCAAAGTACGCATTGATACCACTTATTACGACAGTATCATTGATCATGATGATAATGATGATGACCTGTTTCATGACCCAGGGCATCACTATTGTAAATCCTGTATGCTAAATTTTGCCTTTCAAAATAATGTATCCACGCAAGTGATTCCTAAAGCATGGTACGGTTTAACAATTAATCAAGCGATTGTTAAATTAGCTGACGATGATTATTTTGCGGATTTTTGGTGTACACTATGTACAAAGCCCATGTTTAATGTTTAAATTCCAATAACCTCTCAAATGTTTTGTATTCATTTCTATAAATTTCCTGCTGAGGAACGAATCACTTCGTATCGGCAACAAACATTTCGCCACCTTTGTCTTAGCTTACCTATCAATCATTATTCGCCTCATAGAATGAGATCTGTTAGAAACTAACAACAACAACAACATGTCATGATTATGGCTTCTTTTTTCATTCGGCTTTCAGGAGCATACTTGACGTTTAGAATATATTTGACTATTCTTTGTTTGTTTTAGTTTATCGTGTATTCGTGTTGATGGACACGCACATAGGTTTAAATTTGTAGTTTTGTATTTTGTTTCTTTGTTTGTTTGTATGTTTGTTGGATATAGACATGGTTATTAAATGCATAGCGTGTTAACTTTGCCTTTTATAGGCTACCAAGAGCATTGAGATGTTTGCTCATAGTATCTGTTGATACTATTTCTTTATAACAGAATGCAGTTTGAATTTGCACGACAACAGGGCAAATGAATACAAGTCATGCAACAAGGGGATTATATGCTAATTCCCATTGACAACAGAGGCATACATTTACCTGCAAGAGATCTTGAAGATGATTCACACTTAATTTTCATAAAACATTTCCTATTAAATAATTTCCAAATTTATGTTTTGACTGAAAATGATGAAAATGAATGTCAACTTTTAGAAGTCGGCTACAAAGTGTGGGACAATGATTTGCTTGTTTTACATACCTCTTACCGAAATGTAATACAGTGGTCAGGTGAACATTGCCCACAGGCCTACGTTTTTGTTAATCTGTCAGGGAAACTGTTGCCACAAATCCTTGAACCTCCCATATAACAAGTAATATAATGCGCCATTTCATTAGCAGATGCGCAAGTGATTCAACCCTATCCCTATAAATACGTTTTTATTGTTTTGTCTAATTATGCTCCAGCACGTTTCTAATGTGATTGAACAACTCCTCCACTCTGTGGTAGGAATCAAACATTCTTTTTTAATAAAAAAAATCAAAAACAATAAACAAGGTCTTGGTTTATTTATAACTTTTAAAAAGTAGTTTAAAATGTTAGCTTTGGTTTATTTTGTTCTTTCTCTTAGAAAACATGAGCATGTACCATCATATTAATGATCATGTGGCAGACACTCCAGTATATATGCTGCAAAAACAGTTGTTGCTTCTTCCAGTGTTAAAAATACTTGTTTTGACGGACGTGGTCCGTGGCAAGAAATTCATCAAGCACTATTGATGGACGTAATACGCACCAAAACACAAATTTTTCTTATCGATGATCAAGTTCATTTACAGGAGTATACCTATTTACGTCATGTGGACCATGAAACACACAAAAAATGACTGTTGATGTTGGTTCAACATTTATCGCATACCTCCTACAAACATTATTATATTTTTGCCAATTAATGCAATACTATCTACAACTTTAGGCAATAAACGCTCAGGCTTTTAAAAAACAACACACTTTGATGTATAGACAACGTTATTGTTGTTGTTCTTGTTGTTGTTGTAATTTAAGGACGAGAGTCTTAAAAACTAACACTCTTTTCTTTGGTTATAGACAACCATGGATGCCTTGAACGCCATTGGCCAAGATTGCGGCTTTGCACGCAAGAAAATGAGTGAATTGCCTACACAAACACCATTTCGCATTCATAAAATACAAAAATTAAAAACCAAATTTGGATGAACGAGCTCTTTGCATTTGTCAGGACTTTGAGACATTTTTTCCCACACGATTTAATAGTTTACCAGGTGATGTCATGGAGGATGTCAATTCGAGTATTCACCCTGTTTATTTAATCTATGAGGGTGAAAAAAATAATCGATGCATGATTCGTTTTGTAAAATTAGAAAACGAATAATCATTGTACGCTAGCCGTGACTTTTGTTTATTGATCCCTTACTTTTTAATAACTCTAATAAAAATTAAATTATTTTTGGTGCTCAACAGTTTGACGTTTATTAATTGTTGCTCAACGTTTATGATGGTAAATAATAATAATAATAATAATAATAATAATAATAATAATAATAATAATACTTTTCTAAACTTCTCCTTGATGGGAGAATTTTGTTTTTTGAACCTTTAGCTATGTCAATACAATGATGTATATGATGAGCGTAGGTGAATGGTAATTTTGTAAGTTCTTTTAATTGGAGATTTTTTTAGCCTTAGAGGCTACGTGTATAGAATCAAGCCTATGACGCATGTTTATAATTAGCTTACCTTTCTTCAATTTTGTTGTACATGAAGAGTTAAAAAAAGTTGAAACGTTATGCGCTTAAGGTTCGCTTGTTCATTGAGCAACCCTTTACGCACCACAGCCACAAGTAAAACAGCAGTTCAAAAGACATTTTTTTAAGAAAACTATTTAACACTATTTACAAAATAACTAAATAATTTAAAGTTAACGTCACATCGCCTTTACTACAAAAACATGTTTCTAGACTTGATAATGATTTTATACGCCAGTATGACCTACTTATAAAACATAATTTTGTTTTACTTGTGGTTGCAGTGCATGAGGCGGTGTTAGATCAACAACAAGCGAGCCTTAAGCACAGGACGTTTCAACTTACTTTATGAATAATAATTTTTAATAATAATAATAACTATGGACTCTTGTCCTTTTTTATTGTTTGTGATTTAAAATAGCATTTATGGCAATTTTTATACAATTTTTCATTATTATTATTATTATATTGATGTTACTATTGATGAATAATGATGATTCAAAAATAGGTTTAGTACAATTACCATTTATATGATTTCCCATACAATTTTTTATAATGATAATAATGAAACTTTTATTCAATAATGATGGACTTTTGTCCCTTTTTATTGTTTGTGATTTAAAAATAGCTTTAGTACAATTAGTAATTTTCATTTAATTTTTTATAATGATCATAATGATACTTTTGTTGAATAATCATGCACTGCTATCCTTTTTTATTGTTTGGCATTTAAAAGTAGGTTTAGTTCAATTACCATTTATATGATCTTAATACAGTTTATTTATAATTATAATGATGAAACTATTAGTCAATAATAATGGAAAAAAACACAACATGGCCTCTTCTCTTTTTATTTATTTTTTAAAGTTAACAGTGATATCATACATTTTTAAAAATAAATTCATGATGTTAAAGTCTATATCTAGATAAAAGTAATTTGCTCTTCATAGCACCAATCACCATAAATGCTGCCATTCGTTCTGATAGACTGGCATCTGGAGCTGCTAATCGTTGGTTGGAAATGCTTAACAAGACTTTGTCGGCAATGCGTCTTATTGTGGAATCACTGTTTTCATAGGCCTTATCATTATTTAGACATGCATGATCCAAAGCATTAATTCCCATATCCCCTCTCCTCAAACGATCTTGAAGACGAGTACCAGGGCTGCAAAAGCTGTAAGCAGGTAGGTGAGCTTCGAATGGTAAGATTTTAATGATGTTATCAATAATTCTACGGCCAGTACACCTGGGATATAGAGGTTTCAATCGGTGAAAATCAATTTTTTTGTTGTCCTTCTTGTTCTTCTTCTTGTTCTTGCTGCTGCTGTTGTTGTTTTTGTTGTTGTTGTTGTTCTTCAGCGGATGCTGACGAGCATGGTAGGTGGTGGTTGTTTTCCGCGTGACAGCCATGGAATGATGAAACAATGTCTCTATTGTGAGTTTTATGACCGTGATATAATTTCATCAATTGGCATGTGTCACACTGTCGAATGCAAGGTATTTTTGCCATGGTAAATTGCTTGTGATGGAAAAACCGACTGCATGGTTGTAGTTCACTCAATACAGGGTCGGTAGTCCACTCGGCAGGCGCCTTTTCCCAAATTTCTTTCACAGCGTTGGCAGCAACATAAAAAAGAAATGACTTAGGTAGTGCTAATATTTCATGATGTGTAAAGCTAATAAGTTTTTTCTTGCACACAAAGAACATTCCAATAGCCTTGTCGATTGTAGTGGCGTCCATGTTTATAACGTTGATGTTATCACCTCACGTGTACAAGTCTCACTGCTATCATTGGACGATGAACTTTCAGTTTTAATTTGATTTAACAACTCCCAACATGCACTGGTGGTGAGCCATTGAAACAATTGCCACGCATGTGCTAAGGCTTTATTCTGAATATTGTTGCAAGGACAAGTGTCCATGAGCGTTTGCAGGGATGGATAACCCAGATCTAGAAGGTCAATACATTGACAGTGAGAGGGTAAAAATGGTTGGAGCCACTGGCGTTTTTCACTCCCTTTAACAAATAACACATTGGCCGAGGGAAGACGGGCTTTCATGACTATGTCAAGATACTAGTAAGAAATATCACCCTTTTTCCATACTAATTGCAAATGTTTTTCAAGCACCCAAAACGTACTACAATCGATAAAACCAATTCCTTAAATATAAATTTGTTGTCTGCAATTTTAAACCCCTGACAATCCACGATGGGTGTACGCATGATGTTTTTATATATTGTTACTAGTTACCTCGTTGACAACTAATCAACAACTAACCCATTTCATGGTTTTACATTGCAAAAGTCAAAGGACTTTAGGAAAAAAGAAAAGGAACCAATGAATTGAACAACAGCTAAATTATTTTTTTACAGGTTATATTCGTAACATAAAAAAACACAATTTTATTACAAGTTTTCCTTTAATCTGGAACAACACTCAAATCAACAGTTTGCACATACGGGCCACAGGTATCTCCTAGTTTTGCAGGGTCTAGTACAATGACATGGTAATTCAAACTCCACGGAATATTGCCCACATCATAGTGATTCAGGTGAGGACAAGTTGGACTCCATCGCTGATGATCGCTAAATTGTCGATCCCCCGTCTCCCAGTTTCCAATTTCAATGTTGCAAAAAATACACTTGACCACTTCCCCACGGTTTAAATAATAAAATCCGGTTGCTGCCAATTCTCCATAATCCATAAAGGGGACTGTCCATGTTTTAAAAGTTTTCAGACGATTAAATTCACATTTTACATTCCAAGATTTGTCTGTCACATTGCTGTTGTTGTTGTTGCTGCTGCAGCTCTTGCTTATTGAGAGACACATGACGTTTGTTGTTGTATGTGTGCACATTGCCAAAGCGCAACCGATAGTGTGCATGCAGAGGCTTATTATCAATCCCATGAATGATGTTTTTTTTCACCTGACCACAGGTGGCTTACTTGCTGGTGACATAATTGGACAAAGGATGATATTTCACATGTCTGGCATGAATAATCAAACAGTAGGCACTGGTATGGTCTGATACATTTTCTTATGTTTCAAAATCTAAACTTAAATCAATGGTGGTGATTTTCATAGATTCTTCTAGATACAAACAGTCGAAAACAATCAGTGGTGCTTTTGCTTTAAACCCTTGTGGCGACAACATTGGGCAATCCTGTTTTTCATAATAAGACGATTAAATTTAGCAAACATATCATAAAGGGGACCAAACTTATTTCTTGAAAAATTGAGTTCCAACCCCTCATAGGGAAAGCAAACATTACTTAAAAATAGTCGTATATTTCTCAAGTGAATGTGATCAAACAAGGGTGACATCTCTGCTTTGTTGGTATTTTCTATTGGTTTGAAAACCAATAATAACACAGAGGGGTCTCTCAGTAGAGCGAGCCGATTTTACACACCAACTATGAGAGTCTGAGGTAGGTAGCAAGGGGTACTCATGTAGACTCCTATTTCGAAAGGCGATAGGCAAGGCTGTGTCTTTTTGCACCAAATTTAACATGCTTAGCTTTTTACGATCAGATAGCGTCACATGGGGCACTTTCCATAGTAATCGAAGCAGTTGAATTTTTGAGTCTATCACTTGGTCGGAGGCTCCTTTTAGTGCATGATAAACACTGCGGTCTCTCACTAGATACAAACTTTGTCTTACGTTTAAAACAATACGCTTGTGATCTTCGGCAAAGCCAATGAGCAATTTTAAGGGTAGGAAGCCTGTAAAAGTGCCATCGGTATGAACTAGCCAGTCATTGCTACTGTTGGGGCACCACCCTGCCATAGAAAACGTTTTACTTTCTTCCTCCCTATAGGAAGGATATAATTTCATAAGACTAGTCATGCCCACATTTCGAGTCATATCTATGACAATATCATTTATCACATTGCGTACTTCAAAAAACAGAAAAGCCAAACCATGATTCGCCAACGTAGACATTGTAGGTGTGCTGCCATCTGCTTTCATCAATTTACCCTCAATTTGAAGGACACTTTCATGAGGCAGAGTAAAAATATCTTGATTGTTAATGATGAATTGAATCTCATCATAGTTATTCAGTCCTGTTGCTTGAGGTTGATAGGAATGCATATCAATGCGCACGACGCCATCTTCCACTTGTATATGATTTAACACTTGCAACAGCTCTTTGTTCATGATTGGGGTGTAACGTATAACCAATGCGTTGTAAACGTTGTCGGTTTACTCGTGTCAGCCGTTTCATACACGGCGGGATACTAACCGACATCGTAGATGCTGTTGTTGCTTTATAGATAAATTGCATAGCGTCTTTAAAACAAACTTGTAGGTCGCAGGGGTGTTGGCATCCAAAGCAATCAGTTGTTGCTTTCTATTCACTAAACGTAAGGTAATATTACTAATATCGCTGACACACACAGGATGATATAGAACCACTGAAGGGTTTTCACGAATAATATAGCCACAAGGGGAGGTGACAATAAAATCATACAATGAATGGCTTTGTTATTGATTCCTAAATACGTCTCTAATAATATTTCAAGTCACAGAAATGTGATGGTCCTCGATGAATTTCACTGGATAATCTGAATCATGGGGTTGGTGAGCAGCCAACACTCTTGGTTTAAATCCTAGTAAAGGGCTAATAGATTGAACTCGTGTTTCAAAGTCAATGTTAAACGTAGAGAAAATACGACAGCGATGAGTAATCGTATTGGCTGTAAGTTCAAATTTGTGTGTCCCATTCGCAAATGGTTTGACAACAAATTGTTTTATCATCGACACGCTAATGGCTTCATGCACATCGTCTATTGTATAACCTCCAGGGAGTAGTCTCAACATATAATCATCATAATAAAATTTGTCATAAATTTCCAGTTGTATATTGTAAATTCTGTTGTAACTTTCCAAAGAAATTAATGCTAACACATAGGATTGTTCGGGATGCAATTCAATGGGAGGAAAACAATCCTGCGACACTTCAGGCCCGCTGCTGTGCACGGTATAGGTCTTGGCGTTGACATTCATAATGATGAGACTGAGGGCTTAACGCGACCTGTTATATAAAAATGTAAACATAAACGTCCACACTCTTGACTGTCAAAGGCTTGTTGACGATTCACATTGTAGAATATATTTACCCGGTTTCCCAAATAACGTAGCAACTCGATCGGGGGTGGTAAATTTCCATAACTATCAAAGTACCATACTGTGGAACCTTGTTTCACCTAGGCTACAAAATGGGTTCCTGGGCCTGCATCATCGTGGCTCGTTCTTCTTTCCACGGAGCTTTGGGTAATTCACTTCGTATAAATACACCTCGAAAATGAGAAATCTTAAGTTGTTTGGCATGCTTTCCACTTGTTCAGGGGTCATGGCATGACGAGGCAGTTGCCTTAAGCGTTTATCAAAGATGGATATATTTTTCTTAGACAAGAGGCCATGGCCTTGTTGATGAAAGACTGGCCTTAAAGGATTGCCATTTCTAGCTCCCATAACAATGGCTTCTAACGTTTTATTGTGTCGCTCGCTTTCTTTGAGTTGTTGCTTGCCTTGTTCGACGGCTTTATTGGTTTTCGCCACGGCAGTGGCATCACCCAAAAGCGAGCCCAAAGCTGCCAACCCGACAAATAAAGCCTGCAAAAAAAAAACAACGCTTAGCAACAGGAATGACTCGCCCAAGCTTTTTCTTTCTTTCTTTCTTTCTTTCTTTCTTTCTTTCTTTCTTTTCTTTTTATCGATGCATTATGGTGCGATTTTGGTGCTGTAGACAATCGCAATCCCTGTAATGCTTTTTCGATAGCCACTCTTTTTATTCTTTTTTTTTTAGTTTTAACACCGGGTGTGAGGCAGATCGACTTAGTTTCCGACCTTGCGTTTTTCTCTTTTTGAGATTTGTTTTTTTTTTTCATGTTCATTGCATATCTATTTTTCACCATGGTGCTACTAGGTGAACCTTTCACAGCAAACATTCGATAACAACTAACGTAGAGAACCTGATTTTATAGCAGTATATTCCAATTCTATATAAAGTGGAAAATCGTTCACCGTTTTCCCAGCTTCCTTTTCCTCAAGCGTAAACATAAGAAGAAAGGAAAATTCATCTCCAACATTCACTGTTTGATGGTTGTGGACCAACAGTCTATCACCGTATATTTGTATTTTTAAATGTTTCTCATCATGCATGGAATATTTAATATGAATCACGCCATCATAATGCAATCGATAATGACTTAAACCGGAAGCAAGCATATAGGTAAGTCCATCATTCACCAGTGGTGGTGGGGAATGGTTTCTGTCATTGTCCAGTTTTTGATTTGGCAGATACACTAAATATACAGATGGGACAAATTTATAAAAACTTTTCATTTGATAGGTCACATAACGTTTCGTGCAGACATCATATTCCTGTCGAGGCACTTGCACATCAATAATACGATGATGATTGGCTGAAAGCCCTCAGCGGTTAGTCTCGGAGCCATGTGATAGACACTTTGTACTTTGCGATCGACATAGTTTTTGTAGCCACCTCTCGAGACTGTTTTGACCAAGAGGCGTCCGTGGCCATGGTTACACGTGCTCGCCCAAACACGTCCATGGTGATAGATGTTAACTAACCTATACTACTCACCAATTGCCTATATATAAACCTTATACTCACATGAAAATCTCAGTCGTCGACACTATGGAATTAAAGAAACAACCCCATGTTTTGTCCGTCTCTGATTTGGTTTCAGAGCTATCACTGTCCGTGTGCGAACCTAAACGTCATGGCACCCTATTTCCATCTACCGTTCGATGTATTATGGTGGGGCTTTCGGGTTTTGGAAAGACCAATATTTTGTTGAACATTATTCCCGCACCTCATGGCCTACGTTTTCAAAATATTTATATTTTTGCCAAATCCTTGTACCAACCTCTGTACGTGTATCTGGAACAAAGTATGTCTTCGTTAAATAAAGAAGCCATGGGCTATTTTGCATTCATCTCAAGATGTCATTCAACCAGATTCCATTATAATTTTTGATGATATTGCCACTCAACGACAGGATTCAAGATTATTTTAGTATGGGACGTCATGAACAAGTGGATTTTTTATCTGGCTCAGACCTATTCTAAAATTCCTAAACAGTTGATTCGTGACAATGCCAATCTCATCGTTCTCTTCCTCCAAGACTCTAGAAATCTCTATCATATTTTTCAAGATCATGTGAATCCAGATATGTCCTTTACAGCTTTCACGCAATTGTGTGCCTCGTGTTGGAACCATCATCCCCATGCCTGTTTGGTCATTAATAAACATAGTGAATGATGTGAGGGACGTTATCGATTGGGTTTTGATCATTTTAATTCTGTTTAAAAAGACCCGGGGTTTGACATTTCCTGTTAGTTTATCTTTACCTTCACAATGGCGAACGCCATAGGGTACAAGAAACATGTTCAAATCATGCAGCGATTTATTGAGGCACGAAATATGATTCGACATAAATTTCGTTAATTAAAACGTTTAAAAAACATCAATTCTTTACCCATGATAAAACATGCTCCATCATCGGTTGATCCCATGAGGTCCAAGCCTAATGCTTCTGCTGCTACTGCTGCTACCTCTCAAACCAAACCTTCAACAAGTTCAAAATTTACTCAAACAGAATCCACTCGGCAAGTAAAATCCTCCTCCTCCTCCTCCTCCAATGTTATTGAACAAGAACATGAAGAACAAGAAGAAGAACAACAACAACAACAACAACAACAACATGGACAAAGTGAAAGTGAAAGCGAAACCGTATTTAGTCCTGAAATTAAAAAAATCGTCACCCCTTCAACAGTTTCAAAAACAAAACAAACATCATCCGTCATAGCGGGAACACCGTCTTCCTCCACATCGTCTCCGTTTTCTCAAGTCTTGGCCACCCCTCAAAATAAAGCTCAACTCAAAAACATTTTAGTCAATCATTAGGGGGCAACACTGGAACCGTATCTGACCTTTCTATTTATTGGTAAGACAGATACCACGTATGGTGTACGCTCTGAGAATGATAGTTTTAAAATTGGAGATTCATCCATTAAATTTGCTCGTACGAAAGCTGTAATTAAAAAGTTCAACTATAAATTAACACCAGGACTGTTAAAGCTGCTATTCTCTGGCACACCCTATCTACAAGATTTTACGTCCGAGGACCTTGCTAAATATAAATCCATTTTATTAGACACCAACGCTCACAAAAGAAACTATAAATGCTCTCAGCAGCTCAATGCCAATATATCTCAAAAATATAAAACCATCATTGCAAACATGTTTGGTAATCGAAAACACCACTCTGCCTCTGGCGTAAGGATTAAGAAGTTAAAACCCAACATACCTTTTGGAATAATCCCAAAGTAGTATAGTACTTCAGACATTGGATATTGTATCATCACTAGCAGATATTGCGTAATCGTGATGACGTCATAGCACTTTTGGTGACGTCATGGGGCCTTAGAGCGAGCATGTGCACGTGTACAAAAAAGTTTGTTTGACATAAATGAATGACCCTGACCCGCTCTATCCCCATACAAAATTTCAAATTTCTAGGACAAAGCAAAAAGAAATTTGAAACAGGGCTATATTTCCAAAATTATCAATTCGACAAAAACGTTTGCTTCATATAAATGAATGGTGTTTACCTCCCCTAGCCTCATACCAATTTTCAAGTCTCTAGGACAAAAGAAAATGAATTTTGAAAAATGGTCACTATTTCGGAAACTAGGAACTCTACAAAAACGTTTATCATAAATGAAAGGTCTCTATCCCCCTACCATTAAACCAACTCCTAGGTGTGTAGGACAAAAATGAAAAAAGTTGAAATTCAATTGGGTTCATGTAAGCAGAGAGAGTGTTGTGTGTCTTAACTTTTGAACAGGAGTGTATGGGCGCGACGCGCGCGGAGAGCCAGTTGGTTATCCACACGTGTTTGCTTAGTGCCCTGCATGTGTTAGCGGTGGGAAGAGGTTGACCTCTGACCGCTTGAAGCAGATAACCTTTGGCCGCGCAGCTGTTATAGCCGAGCGTGGGGGGCCGGCTTGCTAATCCCATATGTGACGTGCAGCTGTTAGTTAACATTTTTTGTGTGCTTGCATGCTTTGTGCTCTCATTCTGCATAGACTGTTTTATAACACAAATATATATCTTTGACTGCATGAAATGAATATTGGCTTGTTTGTTTTAAATTCATAGCCATCATTATTGAACTCTGAAATTATATTAATGAGAGAACAAGATCAGATGTTAGTTCACAGAGCTTCATTCATGAGGTATGTTTAAAGAGCGTTTTGCTACTTTAATATTAACTTCTTAGTATATATGTTTAAGCTGACATGGTTAGGGAGCCACACTTGTTCAGCATCATGAATGTGATTGTGATTAAATCAGTAATTGAGAAGTTGGAGCGCCTAAGAGAGCAGAAACTAATAGTGGAGGGAGCGAGGGCGCTAAATTTCAATCATATTGTGACGGCTACAAAAGTAGAAGAAGCAATAATAATGGACAATCTGAGTGTAGAAGAAAAAACGTTTTGACTTCGAAGTGATTAGAATAGTCACAGACCGACGGTACAGCACAGACTTAGATTTAAATGGACTCAATTATAATGTAATTAGTGTAATTATTGATCGAGTAAGAAAAGTCAGAGTGAGGATGGAGGAAATTTTGACTCCTCCTGCTGACGGACTGAGGCGTGAAGACGTCACGGATGAAGAAGTGTCTTAAACTAAATGGACAGTGAACGGTGTTTTTCTTGATATATATATATATATATATATATATATATATATATTTTTAAATATATTTACAGTATTATTACCATTTGTGTTTTATTTTAATTATATAATACTAAATAGTGAAATAATGGTATGATCTTCGTTCTTAAAGTGGTAAGTAGTTCTTTTTCCGCCAAGCTGCTGAGAATTGAAGATGCTGTCTGCAGAGTTGAATATGCTGGTGATCTTGTGTGGGAGGTAAGCACAATCATTCTTTTCTTTCTTGAGTGTGTTGGTTTTAGTGAGCTAAAAATATATAGAGACATACTAATAATAATAATAATAATAATAATAATAATAATATTTTTGCGATGAATTAAAAAACTTACATTGTTGTAATTAGAGTATGTTTTTGTTTGGAATCCAGGAGTTGTGAGTTAAATCGAATCCCAGCCAACATACGAGAGCTTGGGTTCCTTTTCTTCGTAGTACTTTGTCAACTAAGTAAATATTAGGATGTTTTGTTCGTTGTAACTCTGGTTCATAAAATGCTCCAAATATCGGTAAATTTCTATTATCTTTTAAAAGATATGTTCGTGAATTAGTATTTTGAACTTTATAAATTGTAAATAATTCCGTAGTCCAATTAGCTTCGTAGTCTTTGCTGAAAGGTTTCTTGATATTCGATATTCTTACAATATCACCAATTTTATAATTTGGTTTACTTAAAGTTTCATTATATTGTGTTGGCAGGCGGGGTTGATTGTTTCTTTTTACATCAATAAGTTCCATGCCAATGCATCGATGTATTTTGTGATTTTACTTTTCTAATTACTCGGGCAAAATATTTACTCATCGGTATGAACCTCGTGTTGTGAATTATTTCCACATGGATTCCTTAAGAGTTCGATTAAATCTTTCTACGACGCTCGCTATAATGCTGCTCCCAGTGGAATAATGCTTTAGATTTTGTTTCTGAGACCATGTTTTTAATTCACTGTTATTGACCCGCTAATAAAATTAACTCGCATCCAAACCGTTCCGCGGGCGGTTATTGGTGCTATCCTGACCTTCAGTGTACCTATAATTGTCTGTCTAAACTTGTATCCGCGAGGTTCTGTACTGTCGATGGCTCGATCTAGTGGCAAATGTTTGTACCTCGACATGTTTCTACCTCGGCGAGTCTCTGTCCAGTAGATGGCTCGACCTAGTGGCAAAAGTTGGAACATAATATTTGAAGTGTACGAAGCTTGCCGATCGGGTCCGTTGGTGCCCGAACGAACTCTTATTGTCTCGGTTGTTGACAAAAACAAAAGAAAGTTGAAGGAATTCTTACAAGAGGAAAATATGTGAGATCTAAATCTCTGGTGTAAAACGGGGATTTTCTGGCCGTTAGGCCAGGTAAATCTCCTTTCCCCGATATAATTTCATCACTGCGTGATGTACATTTACCGTCCGCCGAAGGGAAATCTATATCATCGGGTTAAATATGTAAACATGAAGAAATACGTAATGTATGAAGCTTGGCTACAACAGGAGTACATCTATTAAGTTTCGTTATATGTTAAAAGTTATTGGAACTACTTGTGAGCTGAGAAGGTGAATTAGTCGTCGGTACGAGTATACTGTGTTGGTAATATTCTTCATATTTTTATGTTGCAGTCTAGAGCTGTTGAATAATCATTTTAGTGCAGTTGGCATATATTTTGCTATTGGTAAGTCTCTTGCCTTGGAGAACCGAGTGAGCCTAGCATGAAATGAAGGTTCCAATAACTTAATTTTTTAATCTGATGTAAGACATATATTTATATGTATTTAAGGGGCTGTGTTTAATTTCTTATTTCTGACGTGCCGAGCTGTGTAACGTTCAGATCTCATTTTGTGTTGAGCGGGGAATTTCTCTAACCTTAAAATATTTTCGAAATAATTAATTTTCTTTTCCTCGTCTCATTAATATGGTCTCTTATAGACTCTGTTTAATATATCACTTCTTATGATATGTATTTTATTATTTCGTCCGTTGCCTGGAAACAACGTCGGGATTGTTAACTTTTTTTCATGTTTCTCTTGGAAACTATATGAGTAATTTTTCCAGTCGAGTTGTGATCAGTCATTTTGCAATTGTTGCTGTACGCACGTATTTGAGGTTGGTCGTGAATAATTAATTGATTTAAAGACTCTTTCAATTTATTTGAAGGGAATATTCTCTAAACGGTTTGACGTTGTCATTACTTCGAAGTTTTTCGTGGATATTTATGCATTCCATTGGGATCTAATTCTACTGATCTGGAATATAATTTGTTCTTCGGTTATTAAAAGGGTAAATACTTACTTCTTCTTCCCACTTGTGGGTTCCTTGCTTCTTAATTTTAATTAATTTGTTTTCTTTATGTTTATATTTTATGTTAAGTTCATCTTTTAAAAATGCATGTAAAATTGTCCTCTCATTTAATTATATTTTATATTATGAAACTTGCTTCGTGTTTTCTTCAATCTTAGATTTAGTGCTCTTCTCTCAACTTAATTACTACTCGGGTATGGTAATTTGTCCAGCCGTTCCACACACATACCCTAGTTACTCTTTGTTATTATTTATTTTTAAATTTCTTGTAGGATTATTAATTGCTTCTCTGTTAGTGTTTCTTAAGGTAGCTTGTGGGTACATATTTTGGTACCTAGTCACGTGGTTTTGTTTCCACTTGGTATTTTGTTGAGAGAATGTGTACTGGGTTTATCTTGGAGAAAGCATAGGCATAAAAGGTTTACATATTCTGAAAAATCTTATATTAATCTTATGGGATTTTATGTTTCATGTCGACTGTAAATGGATCAACGGAATCTTAGGGCAGCTTACAGTTTGACCAAAGAAGAAATTATTTATGAACTCCTGATTAGAGGTTCTACTTCTTCTGGAAATAGGGAAAAGGATCTGATATTACTGAATGCATTTACGGATAATCCTGTACTTGTACCAAACTGGAGGAAATTTGATTGGACGTTGGGTAAGTCCCTTATTGTACCATCTGTTGAAAGTTTAATATTGGTTTTTCATTCATTAAACTCTGACTGTGCTCCGTCTAATTCTCAACTTACCAGATTTAAGGTCCGCTGTTTACATTGGTACCATCGCCTTCGTGATTTAATACAAGTTTGGCAGGATAAAGATCCTGAATTCCAATTAAAATTAATTTCTCTTCGTGCTAAACTTGTTGATTTTTTTGCGTTATTCCCAAATAATAGTGAGAGTGCGAGTGTTAACCCTGTTGTGTGTGCAAATGAAGGGGTCCCTTCTATTAGTGGATTGAACGAATTGGTGCATAATATCAGTGTTGAAAGCAATTTAGGAAATTTTGGTGTATCTTTGTCGAATCATAGTGAACCTGCAACTATGTATAATCAGGAAAACTATCCAAGTGCGTGCAGAATATCTGAGGTTAGGTCTGAGTGTAGCAATGTCAGAACCGGATCGAACTCATCACATCATAACCTTGAAAATCTTGATGATATAAATGTTTCCTTTGCTAATGTGTCCATCTCTGGTGATGCGAACAGCCAGGTTAGGGGTAATTTATCAAATGCTAGGTCAAATGTTGAATGATTATCGCCCCTATGTTCTGAAAATCCTATTAATCCTATGAATTTAGAACACGTTGTGTCATCTAATGTAAATAATAATCCTCGTGTGGAGTTTAAAATGGGAATTAAGTTTGGTAGTGTACCTCATCCCTTAAATGCTTGCATCCAAAATCTAGAGATGTGCAACGGTAACGATGCTGACCTGTTAAATAAATTTTTGAAGCAATTTATTGAACTTACCGACAATGCTGTAAGATTTGGATGTTCTGATAGTCAAATTTTCAACCTGATCTTTCCTTATACCTCTGGTTTATTAAGAGAAAAGTTAATTGTAGCCATGGAAGGTTGTTTTTCCATTGATCGATTCCATCGTGAAATATTAAGTTCATTTATTCCTAGTCGAGCTTTGAGTATGCTGATGCATATTTTTTTCTATAGAGTTCAGAGATTCCAGGAGTCTTTAAATGATTATGTAACTGATGTCAAGTCTTATGCTAGAGTTTTTTCTGTTCAATTAAGTGAACAACAAATTGTGGCTTCTATATTGGAAGGGATTAATCCAGAAAGCAGGTCATACTTGACAACATGCAGTATTCCCATCAATTTCTGTTATTTAAACAGATTTGTGTTGAACTCGGGTATTATCAAACACTCCGATTCCTTGAGAGTTGCCAATGCTCCTCCACCAAATTTTAATTTTAATCAATCTCAGGATTATGGAAATCCTTTCCGTTATGATAGCTCGCAAGGCCGTCGTTTCCAAAATAGAAATTCCTTCGATTCGAGTAATCGCACATCGAATAACAGGAGAAGATGTGATACTTGTGGATCATTTCAACATATTGCTAAATGGTGTACGAGAAGACCTAAACATAACCAATGACTAATTCGTAAGGAGACTTCTTCGGATTGTCATGCGTCAAATAGTTAAAAAATAAATTCTATGAAGGTAAATAATTATTTTGATGATGCCAGAAGTCTCAAACCTAAAGTGAGGTTATGTAGTCGCATTTCTGAAGTTTCTAAACATTGTTCCCCATTTATTGATATGTTGGTAAATAACGAACCTGTTACTGCTCTGATCGATTCGGGTAGTGTGAAATCAATTTTAAGTAAAAACTGGTTTGAAAATATGAGGTCAATATGCAAATTTGGAAAACTTATTAATGAACCGAATAATTTTGTGTCAGCGAACATTTCTAGTCTTGAAGTTTTAGGATTGGTAAACTTAAAGATCCGCATTTTAGATTTCACTTGGAGATATGATTTTTGGGTTGCAAATAATTTATCGTGCGATGCTATTATGGGTGCTGATTTTTTGTCTCATGTTGGATTGTTACTAGATCTTAGAATCAGGTCATGTTGGTTTCGTTTCAAGCCTAATTTAAAATTAAACTTCAAGCCTTGTCTTAGTTTTTCCGGAGTGAATTCCTCCGAAGTTATATCTAGTTCTGAAACCATTGAGGAGCTTAATTTTGAAAATCTAAAACCTGAACCTGCTGATAAACTTCGTGAACGTTAGAGGTGACCAATCTATTGGAATACAAGATTGATGGTTCTGATAATATTCCAGTCAGTTCGCCACCGTATAGACTAGCCCCACCCAAGATGAAAATATTGAAAGAGATAATCGACGAGATATTAGATGAAGGGATCATTAGTAAGTATACTTCCTCGTATTCGTCACCTATATTCTTGGTGCCCAAACCTGACGGTGAATTTCGCCCAGTAGTTGATCATCGAGCTCTTAATAAAAAGGTTATTCAGCAGTCTATCCCGCTTCCTGATCTGAGATCTTGCTTTGCATGGTTTAGGGGTGCTAACTAGTATACGATTTTAGATCTGAATCGTGCGTACTTTCAGATTCCATTAACTGAGGATTCTAAACATCTAACAGCCTTCTCCACTGACTGGAATCTCTTTCAATTTAACCGTTTACCATTTGGGATCTCCACGGGTGCAGCCTTCCTAAGCCGTTTGCTGGATATGGTATTTGAAGGAATCAAGTTCAAGTTTGTGTATCATTATCTAGATGACGTAGTCATATCCAGTGAGAACTTTTACGATCATCTGGAACATATTAGTGAGGTTATGTCTCGTCTAAAGAAAGCTGGTCTTACCGTAAAACCATCTAAAGTTTCCTTTGCTAAACCTAAGATTTCATTTTTGGGACATATTGTAACATCGTCTGGAATTTCTGTGGATCATTCGAGAACCCAAGCGATTCGTGACTTTAAGCCCCCCAAGAATGTTAAAGGTGTATCAATGTTCATTGGTATGATGAACTATTTCCGTAAGTTCATTAACAATTTCGCTCAGCGTGCTGCTCCTATAAATATGTTGAGGAAGAATGGAGTTGATTTTGTATGGGGTCCTTCGAAAGAAGCAGCATTTGAAGATTTGAAATTAGCTTTGATAAATGCACCTATTTTGTCCATCCCTGATTTCTCCAAAACCTTTATTGTGCAAACCGATGCCTCCAATAGTGCTGTTGGTGAAGTATTACTACAATACCATGGAAAAGGTAGATTACCTATTGCATACACTTCCCGCACTCTGAATGATGCAGAAAGAAATTACTCTGTTTATGAACTCGAAGGTTTGGCCGTCATGGATGCTCTTGAAATGTTCAAGTTGTATATCGAACATGTACCCTTCGAGTTAGAAACCGATAACCAAGCCTTGAGTTGGGTTCTTGGCAGACCTAGGAAAACTGGTAGAATAGCTCGTTGGGTCACTCGAATTTCTTCCTTTAAGTTCTCTGTACGTCACATCCGAGGGAGTGAAAATGTCATTGCTGATTGTTTAAGTCGGATGTTTAGTGACACTAATGTTGAGGTTGAGGAAAATGTGAAGAGTAACGCAATTTTGGAACATAACATGTCAAACGTAATTCTGTCTAACTGTCCCATGTTGTTTCGGGATGTATCTGAATATCGAAAGGAAGATCCAGTTCTAAGTGAGATTATAAGAAAATTAGAGGTTGGTGAAGTTGTAAAACCATATTCCTTAAGGAATGGAATCTTGTGTTGTTTGGCCCGTTCTGATAGAACACCTAAGATTGTTCTTCCCACTGTTTTAGTAGGCGAGATCTTTAAATTCTTTCATGAGTCTCCTATCGGTGGACATTTAGGATTATATAAGACTAAATTAAAAGTGAGACAAAACTTTATCTGGAAGGGTATGGATGGTGACATCAGAAGACTGGTAAATAATTGTACGACTTGTAAATTGGCTAAACCATCTCCTAACACTAAGGTTGGAATGTTATCGTGTCAACTTTCCAATAAACCATTGGAAAGATTGTTCGTGGATTTTGTCGGCCCGATGCCGCTGTCGAAGCTGGGTAACCGTTTTGTACTGGTTTGTACGGATGGCTTCAGTCGTTTTAACTGGTTGTTCCCAACTCGTTCAGCTACCACTGAAACGGTAATTAAATGTCTTAACCAAATTTTTGCTGTTTTTGGCCCCTGCCAATTTCTGGTATCAGATAACGCGAAATGCTTTACATCACATGTTTTCCGCAATTTTTGTTTCGAGTTATCCATTTCCCATGTGACATCTTCTATCTATTATCCTAAAGGATCGTATGCTGAGAGGGTGAACCGAAATCTTCGAGCTGCGTTAATTGCTTACCATCACAAGGACCATAGATTATGGGACAGTTGCATTCCTTGGTTGACTTATTCGTTCAACACTGCGGTGCATGAATCTCATCGTACCACCCCTTTCAATTTAATGTTCTCCTTCGTCCCAAATTCCCCTATATCAAATTTGTGGACTATTAATCAATTGTTGCCTGATAAAGTTATGAATGAGAACGTACGTTCAGTTTGGAAAAAAGCCAAAAAATATATGAAGGTGGCACACGAGAAACTACAGCAGAGGTATAATAAAGGACGTAAACCTACGTCACTTCAGATTGGGGACATGGTTTTTGTCAAGAATTTTTCTGTTAAGGAAGTTGGTTCTAAAGAATCTGGCAAGCTAGTCACAAGATTCCGTGGCCCTTGTGAAATTATAAGTTTTATCACTCCGGAGACATTACTTGTAAAGGACCCTCAAAAAAGAAAATATTTAGAGTGCATTTATCTCATGTTAAGAGAGGTTGTGATGTCTCTAATTAATGATTATAAGATGTATTTAAAATTTGTAAAAGCAAGGAATCTCAAAACCCCGATGGGGGAAATTTTAGTTAAAATTAGGATGTAATTTCTGTAAGCCAAATTTTTCCTATATCTTATTTAACCAAGGACTTGTCTTTCTGATGTAAATCAGTAATTGTGTTGAAGATAGAAATAGACCATTGCTGTCGGAGTACGGTTTGATTTCAGATCAAATGTCGGAGATATCGTCATCCGGATTGAAGAGTGTTGTGACTGTTGCGAATGTCCAGGGCCCGGACATAATGATGTCAAGCCATGACCTCTCTCACTAAGATGACCAAGTCTCCATCTACCTATGAAGACGTTATTTCTGTGTGACCGAGTCTACATCACCCTATGAAGATGTTATTTCTGTATTTTATTGTATAAAAAGGGACTGTACTACTGCCAAGTAAGAGTTGGAGTTTTACGCATGTTGGAGGTTTTCTAATGCATGAAAAACTTGAATGTATCAAATCATGGAACGATCAGTTTGGTGTACAAGGTGTTGTCATGTGAGAACTGATGTATGTTTTCAGCTCGTTTCTTCGGTGTTTTTCCTACCCCCTCTATCATAAAACTGTGAACAATCGTTACCTATTGTCCAGCATTGTGCGGGGGAGAGGTGACCCGTTAAGAAAATTAACTCTCATCCAAACCGCTCCGCGGACGGTTATTGGTGCTATCCTGACCTTCAGTGTACCTATAATTGTCTGACTAAACTTGTATCTCGCCTAACTTCCGCGAGGTTCTGTACTGTCGATGGCTCGATCTAGTGGCAAATGTTTGTACCTCGACATGTTTGTACTTCGGCGAGTCTCTGTCCAGTAGATGGCTCGACCTAGTGGCAAAAGTTGGAACTTAATTTTTGAAGTGTACGAAGCTTGCCGATCGGGTCCGTTGGTGCCCGAACGAACACTTATTGTCTCGGTTGTTGACAAAAACAAAAGAAAGTTGAAGGAATTCTTACAAGAGGAAAAGATGTGAGATCTAAATCTTTGGTGTAAAACGGGGATTTTCTGGCCGTTAGGCCAGGTAAATCTCCTTTCCCCGATATTATTCCATCACTGCGTGATGTACATTTACCGTCCGCCGAAGGGAAATCTATATCATCGGGTTAAATACGTAAACATGAAGAAATACGTATTGTATGAAGCTTGGCTACAACAGGAGTACATCTATTAAGTTTCGTTAATTGTTACAAGTTATTGGAACTACTTGTGAGCTGAAAAGGTGAATTGGTCGTCGGTACGAGTATACTGTGTTGGTATTATTCTTCATATTTTTATGTTGCAGTCTAGAGCTGTTGAATAATTATCTTAGTGCAGATGGCATATATTTTGCTATTGGTAAGTCTCTTGGCTTGGAGAACCGAGTGAGCCTAGCATGAAATGAAGGTTCCAATAACTTAATTTTTTAATCTGATGTAAGACATAATTATATTTATATGTATTTTAGGGGCTGTGTTTAATATTTATTTCTGACGTGCCGAGCTGTGTAACGTTCAGATCTCATTTTGTGTTGAGCGGGGAATTTCTCTAACCTTAAAATATTTTCGTAATAATTAATTTTCTTTTCCTCGTCTCATTTAGTATGGTCTCTTATAGACTCGGTTTAATATATCACTTCTTATGATATGTATTTTATTATTTCGTCCGTTGCCTGGAAACAACGTTGGGATTGTTAACTTTTTTCATGTTTCTCTTGGAAACAATGAGAGTAATTTTTCCAGTCGAGTTGTGATCAGTCATTTTGCAATTGCTTGCTGTACGCACGTATTTGAAGTTGGTCGTGAATAATTAATTGATTTAAAGACTCTTTCAATTTATTTGAAGGGAATATTCTCTAAACGGTTTGACGTTGTCATTACTTCGAAGATTTTCGTGGATATTTATGCATTTCATTGGGATCTAATTCTACTGATCTGGAATATAATTTGTTCTTCGGTTATTAAAAGGGTAAATACTTACTTCTCCTTCCCACTTGTGGGTTCTTTGTTCTTAATTTTAATTAATTTGTTTTCTTTATGTTTATATTTTATGTTATGTTCATCTTTTAAAATGCATGTAAAATTGTCCTCTCATTTAATTATATTTTATATTATGAAACATGCTTCGTGTTTTCTTCAATCTTAGATTTAGTGCTCTCAACTTAATTACAACTCGGGTATGGTAATTTGTCCAGCCGTTCCACACACATACCCTAGTTACTCTTTGTTATTATTTATTTTTAAATTTCTTGTAGGATTATTTATTGCTTATCTGTTAGTGTTTCTTAAGGTAGCTTGTGGGTACAGTTATAAAGTTCCGTTCCTCGATCCGTGTGAAAATAATTTTGTAATCTTTTTCTTTGAGAATAAACAAATTTTAAACATTTTACAGTCTCACTTCCTTTTTTGGTTTTAAGAGGAATTACCCATTCATATTTTGAGTAAACGTCAATAATGGTTAATAAATATTTAAATATATTTTTCCATTTTGCAAGTTTTGACATGTTCACAAGATCTGCTTCATGGAGGTCATCAATTCCTTTGCTAATAACATGTCGTCTCTTACACTTTTTTCTAAGAGGTGCATGAAGTTCTTTTGCAATTTCTCGTCTGATTTCGTTCATAGTTATTTTCTAAACAATGATTTATAACATACAGTGCATTGTTTTACGAATGTTTGAATTTTTATTCAATATATCTTGCATTTCTTAGTCCTTCTTCAATTGCAAAAATTTCGCTGTCGACTCCTGTGTGACCTGCACCTTTCGATGCAATTAATTTTTTAAGTCTTGATACTAATTTGTTTGGTTCATTCCAATGGACAAATTCCATATTGCTTCATCCTTCGAATTTCCAAATGACTTGTGGTGTGATGTGTTTCTTTTGGCCATATCCAGTGTGCATCGTAGTATTTGCTTCTTCATTCTCATCTGCTGTTTTTATAATTTTATCTATGTCATCAGTAAGAAGGGGTTCTATTATATTTTTATACTTATAAGATTGCGTTCCTCTCGGAGCTGCATTGCTTGCATTCTTTCTTTTGTGCAAGTTTGAAACATTTAATAATTTCAAATAAGAACTTAAATCAATCCTATCTATTAGAGTGGGATCTGGTACTTTCCTTTGAATCAATTCAAGTAGACCTTCTGTTATAGGAAATTTTTCACCACCAACTTTTATCCACTTTTTATCAAAGAAAACTCGTTCACGTCCCAAGTATTGTTTGTCATTTCTTATCGTTATTCCAAATGTTCTATCCACGTTTTGTTTAATGAACGAATCAAAGTAGCGGTTAATTAGTGTAATTATTTTGATGCTATCTCCATATTCTTCGTCTGAATTAGCAGTTGATTCAGAATCATCATATTTTTTCTTTTCCTTTTTTGATTTTTTTGAGATGACGTAGTATTAGCAATAGCTACAAGCTGATTTAATGAATTTGTTACTGGTTTAAAGTTAGTCTCTATATCTCATTCTTTTCGTCTAACATCATTTTGAGGTGAAAGATATTTGTCCTTAACATCTTTTTTAAGCGAGAAAGTTTATTCTTTACTGGACTTTCAGCTTTAATCTTCGAGCTCTTCTCCATGACTAAACTAAAATTGTAGTTGTTTTACTTATTTATAGTATATTCAAAATCAATTTGAAGAGGAAGATCATTGGTTTTATGTTTTTCAGGATCTCTAATTCGAAACTGTATTTCATCTTCTTCTTCAACTACAATGTCACTGCCATCCAGACCAATCTCTTGACGTATATTTAAAATTGCATACACCTTATTAATATACCTTTATAGGGAAGTTGGTACTGTATATTATGATTATGAAGCGTGTATACCGGTGAATGGATTGAAGGTGAGTTGGAGAATTTCAGAATAAATTTCGATAAGTTCTTTTTCTTTTCTTCATCTTGTAATATACCACATTCTTCTTTGGATGCAGCAAACTTTCGAGTGGTTCTTTGTTAACCAATTGCCCATTTTTTTCTAGTTCAGTTTTTAACTCGTTATATTCAACTTTGGATGCAGGAGCGTAACTTTCAAGTTCTGCTTTTTAACAATATTTAGATTGCTAGCAACACCCTCAATATGAGTTTGTAAATTGCTTAAAATTTATTTTAGTTGATTAACTTCAGTTCGTGAAGCTGCATAGTGTTCTACAAAACATTTATTTGTCACATCTTGGACGTTAACAGGAAACTCGACATTTTTTGTTTTTGATGTTGTTTACGCTCTGTTTCATTTGTTCAAATTCATGTCGTGAAGCGGCATATTGTTCAGCAAACGTCTTATTTGCATCATTTTTATCGTGTATGGGATTGTTTACGTGAGTAATTCGCCTACTCATCATATTTAAAGTTCCGCCATCGTCAACGTTTAATACGTTTTGTTTATTAAATTTAGTGATTAAGTCTTCCAGATATTTTCGAGAAGCAGCAAAGTTTCTAAATAATATTTGTTTATTGCATCTAACGAATCGATTGGTTGAGATATGTTTGTTATTCTTCTATTTAACATATCTACAGTTACATCATCTTTATTTATATTCAAAACAGATTTTTTAATTTCGTCGAGTTCTTTTGTTACATGAGTTTTAAGAAAAGAATACGATACCGCATCTTGATTTTGAATTGGTTTTTTAACATTTCTTATTCTTTTGTTACCCACGACTAGGTGCAATTAGCCGAAACTGGCACAGGGGCTAATGGGCAAGATGGCCGCTATACATGGTCTCTTATGGAACTAACCCTTGGGAGCTGGCACAAGTGCTCGTGGGCAAGATGGCCTCCGCGCACAACTTTAGAGGACTTGAGGTGGCTGGTACAGAGGCTATTGCACAAGATGGCTGCCAGGTGCAACTCCCTTATGTTGGAGAACTTGACGAGGCTGGCCGGATGCCCTTCACTACCTTTGCTCTTTCCAATCGCCTACTTGCAGGAAACTGGGGCAGTGTTTTATAGACTACTCCCTTATGTTAGAGGACTTGAGCAGGCTGGCCGGTTGCCCTTTACCTCCTATGTTCTCCCCAATCTCCTACTTTAATAGGCAAATCCTCCTACCATCATGCTAGCAGGTATGTTGATTAATACTACACGTGAGAGTACATACTTCAAGCCGACCAGGACGTTGGAAGGTAGAAACCGCCAATAACATCACAGCAAGGGTTGGAGCCTTGTCTTATGGAGATGTAGCCAGTACTCTACTACCCTCTGTGAGGGCTCTAACATCAAACCAGTCAAACTCTTGTAAGTTAACTATAAATGCTATACGTAAACTCTTATAACAAGTGTATCAACAAGCTTTGCAAACTTGGATGACGAATACACCTGAAAGGTATACTCTCCCTTCGTAAAGGGCACCGCACATTATAGTTAAGTATACAGAAGCTAAATCTTTACAAAAAACGAAAACTCCAGTAAGTTAACTATAAATGCTGTACGTAAACTCTTATCATTGACATATCAACGAGGTTTGCAAGCTCGAATGATGAATATGTCTCAGAGGCCTACTTTCCCTTCGTGAAGGGCACCGCGCATCATAGTTCAGTTTAAGGAGCAAGTTCGAGTTGCAGATGTCCCTCCTCTTTTCTCCGGGCTTGAGACCGGCTCTAGGAGACACATTTCCTCCTCCCCTAGAGGCAGAGTTAACACCTATCAACCCTATATTATTTACTTAACATAAGATAAGTTTTTCTATTGTATTCCCTTAGCCTTAAGCACCAAAGCCCTTCAGCACACACACACACACACACCTGTAGGCATATGAAGAAATTAATCTCACGCTAGAGACCTTACCAGACATACATAGGCTTACGGAGAAATTAATCTCACGCCAGAGGCCATATCAATCATATATATATATATATATATATATATATATATATATATATATATATACATAGGCTTACGGAGAAATTAATCTCACGCCAGAGGCCATATTAGTCATATCTAGTCTATATATATATACATTATATAGGCTTATGAAGAAATTAATCTCACGCCCGAGGCTGTTTTACATACAACAAACACATGCTATAGGCTCTGCTGCTAAGACTTATGGAGAACATTCCATACTTGTAAACTTTAAAAAAATCAGATTTTATTCGAAAAATTATTGATAGATGTTTCCTATTGCTAGGAATCTTTTAGTCGTAGATAAATTAAACAGATTCAGCGATTGCGTAATGCCCATGTGTATGTGTAGCTATTCCAGCAGCGGCAATCACTCTCTTGTCATCATCTGGACACAAGGCGATCTTGTTTAGTTGTACTGACGATATTTCATGACGCTTCGACGTGATAACATTCATTGGTATTCTCTTAACCATTTTTGTCATAAGGCAGTCCTAATAATCTTCAAAACTGATACATTTCCTAACAACATCCCTGCTAATAACTCTAATCTTCTTTACTTCTACTCCATCGATGTCTAGGGCATACATATTAGCTCTGAGACCGACAAATTTTCTAATAATGTGCGCACAAGCTTCATCTTTAAATTTTCCCAAAGCTTTTTGTTCTTTACAGAATAACATATATGATTATTGGGGTAGTCAGACGTATCCAAATGCTCTAGGAAACACAACTTGTCTTGGTATACATCTTCGGTCTTTACTAAATATATGACGGAATCCGTGTCCATGTATGCGTGTTTAATATTTTCAACCCCATAATAAGGAAGCAGTACATTGTAGTGGTGGGAATACATCAAAGTTTTTGAAATATCCAACACACACATACCAATATATATAGGCTAATCGAACACAATGCTACGTTTAGCCATATGAAAAGCAGCTAGATCAGGACCGTCAATTGTTCTGTCTATAAATGTTGGTTTAGCTATCAGCTTTTCTGCCATCTTACTGTCAGTAACAAGGCGTATGTCTAATCTATTACGAATATTTTCCATAGTTTTCCCAAATATTGCATTATCGAACAATTTATACAAATCCTTCTCGAAATCATTTTTAGCCTATTTCCGTAGATTATTATTAAATTCAACGTATGACTTTAACCAAGGTAGCTTAACGCGCGGTGAATCTTAATTAATTTTAATCCATGATCCAGAGCTTGTTTAAGAGCCATATAATGAACTACGTAACGCCTTCGATTTCCAAGATGAGGGATTAGTTTCTTTAAAGACGTTTCCTTTGGCTGTTTACACTCTGGTAGAAAGGGTAAATCATTGTGTAGATCATGAAGTCCATAAGAATAATCAACGTCTACTTCTAAGATGTAACCGAGAGAATCATCTTCCTTTAGTGTATCCAGATCAATGGTGTCTGGAGAGACCCACTTAAATCCTCCGTAACGGAGGTGATGACACATAGCCCAGCCGTATTGGTTGTTCGCATCATCGTAGGTAACAAATTGAGACGGCTTTTCTGAATCAAAATTCTCCATGTATCTATTATTAGCTTCAGCATATCGATGAGAAACCTGGCATAATCCTCCACGTATTCCTGATTCTATCATTAGAATCTGATTGTAATCCTGTAGTAACTTGAGCTGAGTACCTGTATATAAGAGCATGGCATCCCACGTAAGACCTGGAGAAGTAAAATAGTGTGCAGGATCGACTTTATGAGTTTCAAGTGTTTTATTTCTGAATGTTTCAAACACGTCTGCGAGATGTTAGGTAAAGGTCGCTATATTCCCCCAAACTTTTAATTTGGAACTGTTTCCACACGTGTAATGCATGTTCATAGACCTCTACACTGATGTCTTCCTGATTTAATCTGTTTAAGAACTCCTCCTTAGGTGGTAAGCTTTCTTTGCTTAATTTTTTCCAAGAGTCCACGTAATCATAAGGAAATACACACTTCCGGGACATTAGAGCTGAATTTTCCACCCCAAAGTACTTACTTGTCTCAGGGTATGATGTTAGGTTGCCCACTAATTTTGATAAACTGCTTGGCATGAAGCAAAACGTATCCAGAAATCTAAGCTTCACATTACCAACATGTTTGGTAAAGGAGAGGTGGCTTTCTTCTGAGTTGGGAATAACTTCTACTCTCTCCGCAGTACACCCCAACTGTTTCACAATGAAATGAGAATCAAAGCCGCTAAGTTTATGTAAGAATACAGGGATATGGTATAGTGTTTTGCATCTCAAATTACAGGTATTATGAGCGCTTTCACGGTATACACCTCTAAGATGGCAATGATCTCGAATCTTCCAGTCATTCTCAGAGAACTCCTTATGACACAAATAGCAGATT
The DNA here is from genome assembly GCA_946902985.2 of Meconema thalassinum. Lineage (NCBI taxonomy): Eukaryota > Metazoa > Arthropoda > Insecta > Orthoptera > Tettigoniidae > Meconema > Meconema thalassinum. The sequence goes on from OX336389.2 coordinate 722,333,613, forward strand.
ACAGATGACTGAAATTCTGCTTCTTGATCATCAGTTAAAGCCTTCCGAATATTTAAGCTGTAGAAGCGATTTATTTCGCTAGCTATGGATATTAAATATTCCATAAATTTTTCTGCAGCGTCAGGACCACGATAAAAATAAGGTTCCCTTGGAAGGTTAGTCTCTAAGTGAGCTACAGATGCTGAAGGTTTTACATATACACCAAACTCATAGGTACATGGCTCTGGTATGTGGCTGTGTAGCTTATCTCTGGATTAGGTAGACATGTTTGATGAGGTATGAGTATACTCTCAAAGTCAGCATAGATTACGTAAGACATTCTAAGCATTTTCTCTACATTGATAAATTGTAGAATGGGCTTTTTAGTAGGCATTTTAACCTTGCAATGCCATGCAGGAAACACAGTTTTCTATGCTCTTCTAATTTATCTAGACCACTTTTACCATACTGGTTATCAAAATGTGTAAAGTAACGCTTACAAGTGTATATCCTATGTTGATGATGAGTTAGTTGATATCCCATCAATTTATCAAAATCTTTGATACATATATAGTGATGTCGACCAGTATTATCACTAATTAGGAGTAAATCGCGATGATCTACTAGTTCTGTGTCAACAACCTTGAGAGGAAACAGGTTACAATCATCATCAAGCCCAAACACATTCACTGACATATCATTAGATTTCTCAAATTTTGAGATATCAGCCAGCAATGTAGGGAATGAGACACATGAGAAATTATATTTTGTTTCTAAATCCTTATATTTGCTAACGCGTTGAGCGTTTGTTTTAATGAACTTCGCCAAGAGAGCATAAATAAAACACCTCTCATCTTTAAAGTTTTGAGGGTTGATGCAGGCTTTTTTCGCTTTCAAAACAGGGTGTAGAGGAATGTATGTACTGCCACGCAAGGGATTATACTTATTTATCCTTAAACGGACCCCATCAACAGCTAGCAAAGCCCAGTTGCTACCCTTCATCTGAGATTCCTCCATTTCCCTAGCTAATTTTTTAAAGTGTGTTTCTAAGAGCATAGTTAAGTCTGTTTCAAGATATACTGCCTGATTACGAGATTTGAAGGAGCGGTCTGCAATATCACCACTAGTTAAATGAATAAATCTACCCTCGGCCAACATATTAACCTTTAAAGACTTGTGCACACATAGTTCCCTTTGTATAGCATGAATGATTCGCTCTTTTGACTCTTTCAAATAAGAGTTTAAATCCCCGCACGAGTCACATCCAATAAAATATGACTTTAATCGAACCTTGAAAGAGGATTCATACTCACAAAGGTCTTTACTATCAGGAACCATGGCGAGCAATTCATGCTTAGTCGGTTCAGAATTAACCTTCTTGGCAGGTGACGCTACACTACAAAACTCTTCATGACGACGCCCGTTATATGCATTGCTGAATCCAGCCCCACATGTGTTGCACTGATGGAATAGCCCACAAGACACTTCATGACGATTCCTATGATAGTCACGGAGGAAAGTTTTTCCACACTCCTTACAAGCATAGCTCTGAATAGTTTCCTCCATGTTAGACATTGTCTTCTGATAACAGCAGCCAACAATAAGAACAAATATCAAAGAACTGATCATAGCTCATATCCGTATTTACATGATCGTTATATACATGACGCAAGTTTGTTCCGTCTTGTTTAAAAATAATAAAAAAATAGCGTTATCTCTAATTAGATGTTTAGTTATACAAGAATATGATTGACAAAGATAAAATACGTCAACGTCGTGATGATAGATAGATAGATAGATAGATAGATAGACCTCTACTGAATTAAACTTTCATGTGTTGTTGTTTATTGCATGCTACATCATCAAAAAAAAATTGAGTTTTTTCTAGCCATTTCTGGAGGCATAACATCATCATTATCAGAAAAAAATCACTTTTTATTTCTTTTATAGTGTTCAAAAACTTTTTTTAATTCAACATACTTACTTTGAGCGAGTGATTTAGAATAAATATAAAGGTTTTCAAAACGAACTCCATTTTTGTGACATAATAAATGTATCATTACGTTTGTTTTGCCACAGTTCGATGGACCGCAAATGATACATCGAATTGTGTTCGGTAGTAAAACACTATGTTTTCTTTTTTCACTTTTACTCTGGTTTTCACCATTAGTAAATGAAATTTCTGGTAGAGTGTTTGACTGCTTTACAAACTTCAGCATGTCAACGTTTACATGTGAGAATGCACACTGCACAAAAAATCACATCACATCAACATATATTGTTTCCACACGTATCATAACTTGTATTATATGGAATAATAGTAGGATTTTCAAGATTTAAATCAGCGTTGCCGACGTAAAAAACTCTTAAATATGGACAATATTGTTGCATCTGAGGGATGCATTCCCCATCCCTCCTATATCTATAACATACTCAATTAACCATACACAAATATCGGCGGCATATACCACATAAACCTCTATATCCTGAAGGCAGACCCAGGACATGGCAACGACCCAGGGCATAGCGACGGCCTCAGATAACCTAGGCCAGCACCGCATTTCCTATAGAATCCGCAACTCCGCACAATCAGCATGGCGGATTCTATAAAACAAGGGAAGTGAGGTGAACGGAGATCAGTCTTCCACACTGTCACCAATTGCCATCACGCTGTCCGAGGTCATCCAGATAGGTGAGTGTACAAGCGAGCTCATACCACACACACAGACACTTATACTTTCATCCCCTAGATAAATTGTAATTAGCATCTGCATTATTATCATTTGCTCTACAGAGCTCCACAGTATCTGTACCTTGGGAGTACAGATTAAAACCTAGTAGTTAAAAGCTAACTGGTCATTTGGTTCTTTTATTTAAATAGTAATAAGATCCTACCCCTTAAATCTTTTCCCGGTAGGATCCCGACAGCATTTAGTTAATTGTTTGGTGGCTATAGCAGACAGCCACTGGTGTCACGTCACATTGCATGCGTGAGCATTATTCGCTAGCAGAGCGACCAGTTGTCCACGTTAACAGAACTCGAGCGGCCACACGGCTGTTCAGACACTTAGTCAAGTAAACTACCCTTTGCCAGCATCCTTTAGAACTACCCAAGTATTCTGTACAATTGGGTGTTCTCCCTTCGAGCTGCGTTCACGCCCGAACCACTCAAACCCCCATCCTTTCACACCAGAGCCCCGAGTAGCCTTCAGCTATTCTCCCTTCATCACCCTTTCAACACACTTGTAGAGGCTACCCTCTCAGGTACCCTACAAATAGTGGAGGCGCTAGGTGACAACGCCAAGGGGGTACAGACAACGTACCTTCGCGGTAAAAATCCATAAATCTCACCTCTTACTAGCCAAGCGAACGCCGCCCAAAATTGGGAATTTTTTTTGCAATACGTGTCCGATAAAACTTTTACCCGCCCAGACCCACCCCAAGCACCGCCACATTCTTAAACGCCACCCTTAACTAGCAATAACCCATTTACGACCCCAAATTAGCTACGCCCACCCCACAGAGTACATAGGGGCCACATTATTTAGTTCCCCACCTAGTTCGGTCCCCGGTACCTTAAATAGCTTTGAAACAATCATATTTCACTCACGGCCCCCTTTGAATTGCAGGGGATTCCATATACATAGGCAGAATACCTCCACACCGCCGGTCGCTTACATACGTTTATACCATTACCCTTTAAAAAGCCTTAGCATACCGTAATGATTACCGTACGCTGTAGCCCCCTTAGGCAAACCAGGGGAGTACCCAAGCTTCCAGCAATTCTGTGCATTATATTATTGATCACTAACAGCGGCATAAGTATGCAGGCTCATGATCCATCGCCAGAAGGACCCAGGGTATAGATTACAACAGGGGTTCATTGGAAGCAACTGCACGGCCAAACAATATACCAGGGTAGTATCCCTCTCACATATAATGTCCCCATAACACAACAACACATCCCTCTACCGCCCGGGGGGGGGGGGGGGGAGCCAACGACCTTAGATCCCAGTTGCACCACATCTGGGAGGCCTTAGACCACTGACGAATATAACGCAGAGGTTGACGGAATTTCTAATCATACACAGTCCCCGACGCGAAGAACGAAAAGAGAGTTAAAATTCATTGGCAATTTCCTGCAATATTGTTGCGGGGTCGCTACCAGTGAAGATACTAAGACCCTACATATGACGGAGCAACAGATGGCAACTTACGTTAATAGGCTTAGCGATATGATTCACGCTAACCACCGGGATTTAACGTCGACATCAGTTAAGCTTAATAACTGGACGCATACGATGCACACAGCTATCAGGGCGATGACACAGCAAATGTCACACAAAACAATGAGGACACACAGACAGTTTTATTCGTCTCTACGTCCCAGATGGCCATAGGCAATGCCATAGCTATATATAACACAATCATGTACAATTAGCGACAAAATGACAGAATCCTGTGTAAACAGCGGCGCATTCCTGCAAACACCACACATAGAGACACCCTTCGAGGGGATTTACTAGCACTGGCCGCCAAGCTACGCCAACACGACCACCAACTGACCACTCCCGTGGACCACATTAGTTGGTATTACACCAAGCCTATATGCACGTGTATATACTACGCCACGAATATACACATTAAAATCAACATACCCATCATTGACAATCATGCCCAATGGGTACTATTTCAGTATATTCCCATTCCGTACAAGTGGCTAGATAGTACTTTTACGTTGACACGTTGATAGTCGTGTCCTCACGGGCAATACATTACAGGACTGCATAACACCCATCAATGCATTATGTTATATCCCGCGGTTTCAGGAAATGGCAACTATTCAGCCCGCCTGTGCCATTCACTTATATCGTAATGCACCTACCAATCAAATTCTCGAATCATGCACTTACAAATGCGATAAAGGGCTACAACGAGCACTCATTACCCAAATTGGTCTTGACGCGTTTATTATTACCAATCTTACCCCACACATGTACATCCAATGTAATAACAATCAAACAAACTTATTACACCCACTCACGGCCGCGCCACCAGGCGCTATCGAAGTCACACTACCCTGCGATTGCCAGCTCATGGTAAAAGGGGATATTCTCATCCCACGCACTTTTCCATGCGATGTAAAAATCGCGGAAGAGCTTGCGATTACGCATACACTGCCCGCTACGTGGACACAGCAAATACCCCTACAAGTTCACAACTTCGGCCATTTACACGAACAGACGACCCTATATGATAATATCACGGCCATATTTAATGCCAATTGGTCGGCATTTATCCCCACATTCACGGTTACAGATACCCCGTTTAAACACCACGACCGTCCCCCACAGATCCCACACGTGCCCATGTCTTGGTACAATATGGACGCCTCTACAACAGCCACCGTGGCGTGGAACGGCGCCATTACAATAATCATCATTTACATGTTAGCCAAACAAATTGCTCTCGCTAGGGCGATTCAGCAAATGCCCACTAGTAGACCGCCCCCGTAGGACACTATCTAGGTAGCCAAGGAACAACAATACTCTATCCCTCTGAATTCCCCAAACGGCCCATTCCTAGTCGGAAGGAAACCGCCGTCGCCATACCACATCCGCAGCCCGCCATTGGGAACGATGCCCACGTGAACGCGCCTCACCCGCCACGTGCTAGCATTCCTATCCCCACGCTTCCATTATACCCTAGGACCTTAGCGCCTATTCCGTCCACCGATGGTCCTAAGGCCCGCCTAAAAGCCGTGCTTATATACAGACCTACCCCGTGTACACCCCCTGAGGAGCCACAGCGGCTCAAGCCCAAAATCACTCTCCTACAGACGCCCCATAAACAGGATAAAGCCCTTGAGTGGATCCCAGGCGCTAAAATTGCTTTAGCTATCCGTGGGCAGAGGAGATACGCCTTACAATAAAAGACGACTTATTCCCTAGTATTGCAGTTCATATAACTCGGCTCCAAGACCAAATTTCATTTTAAACGCATAATTCATGTATAGGTCAAGGGTAAGACATGTCGAGGCACGCTGCGCCTGTAGCAGCTCCACGTGTCTCAACAGTTACACAGTCCCCGTGACCGAGACGGAAACGTTAGGGAACCCGAATAAGGAATAAATTATCCATATGTCCCACACATATCCCACCCAGGCCCAAAACAGTCGACCAAGGCACCATACCTGCTATGGCATCAGGTAGCCACCTTCACAACTACCTGTCGGGACCAGGCCTCCCGACTGCCTAAACACGATTCCTAATTATAAGTACCCCGCTTAGCTCTTAAGAGTGTATTAATCTATAATGTACTATTTATTTCTGTGTGTATTCATACCTTCATTCCAGCACACTAGTATCTGATATTAACGCTAGGATAAGGACTATCTATACTGCGCAACATATGTTTCGCTGCCAGCCTAGGTCATTTACACTCACCGGACGTGTAACCCGAACCCCCCGCTAACATTGCAAACGGCATGCTTCCTTAACGACAGCGAGCTAGGCAAGGCACGTGTCCTGCCACACACCCACACAGCCCTGCGTATCCCAGTGCAATCACCCGAAGGCCAAGTTTGAGAACACGGAAAGACTTTCTCGTAAATTAGTGCCCCCACATACCCTACAATTAGTTCGACAAGGGGCTTAACTAATTCACATACTACACTAAATTGAACACCCAGTCCGGTACTTTAGTTGACCAACTGCAGATCAATCAACTAACAGTAGCATACATAGGACACACGTGCCTTTACATAATACATATGTCCCACTCACATTCACGTACCCCATTAGGGTCTATACATTACTTTAGTTGACCGACTGAAGATCAATCAACTCACAGTAGCATACATAGGACACGTGCCTTTACATAATACATATGTCCCACTAACATTCAAGTACCCCATTATGGTCTATATATTACTTTGGTTGACCGACGGAAGATTAAAATGCCGTTGGATCATAATTCCTAGCACCGCGCTAGATAGCAACAGCAATTTATAGGCACACGCATACCCACACCAGAATCAATGCAAAAAATTGTGGTACATAGAGTCATTAATTCCACACACATTCCCAGTTCACAATTTTCGAACACCACATCTCACTAGAAGGGGTTACGACCTCCTATTAATCAATTTTCGTTCAATACGGTAATCCTCTCATAGGTTTTATACCATACACTATCTCCAAATGAGATTACAACAGCCGCTTATCATCCAACGCATGGATACTACAATAACACAGGTTAGCGGCCTTTCGAAAATGCAAGGAGATATTCATACCATAACACAGGATAGAGGCCTTCCGCACTTGCAGAGAGATATCCATATAATACCACGGGTTAGCGGCCTTCCGCAAATGCAACGAGATATTCATACAATAACACAGATTAGCGGCCTTCCGCAAATACAAAGAGATATTAATACAATAACACAGGTTAGAGGCCTTCCGCAATTGCAGAGAGATATTCGTACAATAAGACAGGTTAGCGGCCTTCCGCAAATACAAAGAGGTTTTAGTACAATAACACAGGTTAGAGGCCTTCCGCACTTGCAGAGAGATATTCATACAATAACACAGGTTAGCGGCCTTTCGCAACTGCAAAGAGATATTCGTACAATAACACAGGTTAGCGGCCTTCCACAATTGCTGAGAGTTATTCGTACAATAACACAGGTTAGCGGCCTTCCGCACAGGCCTAGATATATTAGCACTAATGACTTAGTGTAGCGACATTCGATACAATTCCGCACACAATCTCACTATTACACAGGTTCGTTACTATCGCTACGGCCAGCAGAATTTGATACAATTACACAGGTTATCATACCGTCCGAACATCAGACTCTACAGGACATCAGGATCTCACACTCTTAGGGGACATTTGGGAAACAGAGATACTTACAAAGATTACATTATTCCATACACTGTACATCCAGGATAAATTCTTTATTATATTTCACTAACTCCTACCACTCATGACTGCACACTGCTCATAGACAGTGATGCGCGCTCAATACACAATGCCGGAAGCGAGGATTGCACATACAGAATCTCGGCTTACCAGAAGCAGGGTAGCCAACACTAGTAGCCCACGTACGGTGCTACTCCAGTTATCACACACTCCATTGTGCTATATTTTTTTCTCTCCTCACAGGGAATCTATAACTTTTATTGTCATTTAACGGTGGCATTGACCACCCCAAGTCGTCACAGGGCCAGACATGATAAACAGTTCTCCAACGAAGCGTCCTCATTCTTTGTCAACGTATTAGGGACTTCATTCGCAACTTAAATTTTATCATTCATCCTTAGTCTACGAGGCCAGGCCTTCCGTTGAAACAAACGCTTGCGCGGGGCTACACCTCTATACTGGCCGCACAGGACTCCATTTTTATCATCCCCAAGCTGAGTTATGGACTGTTGGTCATAGACTACCATGCGACGAAATTATAGTAAATAATAATCAATTAACATTATACCTTAAGAAAAGCCACAAGACTACTATGGGACCCACCAGTCCTTCTCTAGATCCCACTTAATTTATATAAACCCCTTAGCTACACACATTTGTTGACTTAATCATTGGTAGGCCATATTTCACTTTCGAATTTTCATTTCACGCGCACTTGCACAATGTGGTACATATCCGCATATGTCCATTCGTGTCACATTAACAGCATGGCTCATAATTATTTTATTATACGTGGGGTTAGAGCACTGTACGGAGTACATTAAAATAATCTTGCCCCCAAACGAATTTTAAGATAAATATCCAGCCATGAGCGTATATCCTGTAGGTACTCAGGCAGCTATTACATCCATAGGCCATAAGTATTCTGCGGTTTCCTAGGGTAGTTATGCCCAGGGCAGATTAATTTCTACCTTCCTAGGTCACCGTTCTGGGATAAATATCAGCCATGAACATAGGACTGCCTGGTTTTGTAGATAACGGTTAACAAAGGCCCGATGATTTTATTTCCTAACAACACTAAGTATGCACTTGTATGCGCGAACATGGTATACACACTAGAAATACATACCCCATTTCAATACATTGCCGTGTAGTGCTACGGCATTCAGCTGTCACTTTTATACAGCAGATTGTCCGATAGACATAGATCCTTACACTCCCACGAGGACACTCCGCAATGTGCGGAATAAAATTCACGTCAGAAGGGAATTATTACACGGTCACACAGACTTTTTTCATTTTCCCGAAGGAAGTGGGCTAAACCACGGGCACACATTTCATACATACTGCTCACGTCAGAAGGGAATTATTACACGGCCACACAGAATATTTTCATTTTCCAGAATTAAGTGGGATTAAACCACGGACACATTTCCTACATACTGCTCACAACATGTCACCCGCGCATAAAGACGCGACAGGCTTCAACACGTTCTCAGCACAGTTTACTACAATACCAGTACAGTACGGGCGGTAACCCAGTCTTATACCTAGTATTTGCCCCATTGTATCACGGTGTGATGACAGCGCAGTCCCACTTATATTCCACCCGTGTAGGGCTTGCTTTCCTTTCCCACTACCCAAACGGGAATTCATTGACACACACCCACGTCATGTCTTACACAGACTGTCTTCTAGGTGACAGTCAATATATGACTCACACTCCAGGCGGCGACCACCACGTGCATTTTGACATTTCCATTCACCGCATATCAACAAAACCGCCATGTTAATACACACACTCACAGCGCTCTTATCCAATCCGCTTAACGCGCGTGTGGCCGAACCCACAGAGTGCGAGGTCACCAATTAGCGCAGCGTATTCCGTTACTACACGCCCACCGAGAACTGTTATCTCACACTTCGTAAATACGTCTTATCTCAGACGTCACTCCTCCTCGTATATACTTGCCACAGGCCGCCGTCAAATTTCCATAGGCCGTCAACTCACATCCACGCGCGAGATTCAAATGCCTTTGAGCTAAAGACACTTGTTTAATTCCTCCCACCCTGCCTATAAGGGGGAACCAACCCTTATATTGCAACTCATCTCCTCACACGACCCTTAACTAGCACAGTGAATGTCTTTTTCACGAGAAATTGCCATTGTTTTCCATGCCACACATTGAGCGCCTACGTTCGCTGCTCCCCTTTTACTTTTTGGCCATTTCTCGTACCATAGTTGATATTTCCTACACCATTATACAGGACACGCCTTCCGCTATAGGAAACCACGTGCGTTCCCATATCTACGTCCCTAGATAAACTTCCGCTCCAAATGCTATACTTTTTCGAGGTATACCTAATTTTATATACCGATTTCCTGCGATCAGGATCGAGCAGTTTCGGTCGACCCAATGATCCAGCCATGTGCCCCGACACCATCTCCTTACCCCCCCCCCCCACCAATAAATGGCTTACACACTTACATTTTTGGAGATTTTTGCTTTCCCATTGCAACAAAGGTCGCATTTATATTCACCCCCCCAAATTAAGGTGGTTAAACATGATTTTGTTCCCCCCACGTTTCCAAATAACGACGGATAAACGTTTCCAACACTATCTAACCCCCCACCGCAGTGTTGAATATAACCCACGGAGAGCGGTACTTCATCGAGCCCGCAGGGATGACATTTTAGGTGCCATATACATAGAGGTTACGATTTGTTAAGAGCAACCCGGCACACAGCAATGTAGCATAATATCTCACATAAATTTATTTCAACACACAATGACAGTCGGCAGGGCCGATAACGATAGGACATCCTTCAGCGCGAATGTTCACACTACACGCACTATATTTTTGTCACGGAAGTGATTACATATAGGTCCAGCCAGCCTTTATAATATTCGCTGTTATAATTTGACAGCACTCATACGGCAATATGCCACTCGCAGCTTATAGTGCTCACACCTTGATTCCCCCTGACATTCCCCGTGGGTAATGGTAAGTATTCATAGAATAGGAAATTACTTAGTTCTTAATAATTAACTGACCACTTATAGTGTATAAGTTTTAGTATGTAAGTACAGGTAGTTTTTGGTAAACCACCGACGGCAGTAGTGTATTACGATACACGACCGCAGATGCCAGAGATTGTAGTAGGTTGACACCAGGTCAACAGTCCCTCCTCCCTTAAACACAATATATACACTTATACATATTACAAGTTTCCCCCATTACCTTGTCCATGCAAGGCACTTGGTATTAGTTACTATACCATAGGTGTGCACCATGCTTAATCGCTCGTAGCTAAGTGTTAAGATGGAACACTGCGGAACTGAAAGCCAACAGTGGAATATAGAATACATTCCCTTGCTAACAATGATGATATCAAAATATTTATTTACATTTTTCACCCTCATGTGATATATTTTCCCTGCATGGAAACAACTAACACCCCTCCAGTAAAATGTTCCTCACCATTTAACTACTTCCTACATCCTACTAGCACCACATGTACCCTCCGGTTCTAGCCACCCTTTTACCCCAAATTAACTATTTCTAACATGTCAACATACCTCATAATATGGGATATACCTTCCTCATCCCTCTTACCCCTACTAACTGTGAACAAATATAAATAAAATGCACTGCATTGGCTGGGAATCCGCTTGCTTGGCGCAACGTTTGCGCACCGTGCCACATCCCCCCCGGACCCTTATAACAAAAGCACACACTGGTCACCACACATACATAGCTCGCTATACACTATACCCATTTGGTATGAATATATGGTGACTATTGTGAAAGCTGCACATGACATGATTTAGACTTTGACGAACGACGGAAGGTCATAGCGGTGACGCGTTAGGGCGGGCAAGCGCCCGCGCTCGAGGATGTACCTAGCCTGTCTCCCGAAGCGCGGGGCCCGTTATACCCATCATGCCCTAACGTCGTCTAACCTGTACCTGCGGGCGGAGGCTTGATCGTTTCGATGGGGACAGTAACCAACTCCCCATCGGGCAGGATAGATCCTCCTTCCCAAGACGACCCCCTTTACTTGACTTTAGTTAGTCTATAAGGATAAGTAATAGCTTCATAGCGGAAGCAAATCCTGTTCACGAACACAGGTAGATAGCGCATGAGTATAAAGAAACACGGCGAATGAAATAATGAATATATGATCTCCCGGGCTGAGGTATGTGGCACCGATGTTCTCCTCTGCCCCCGGAGAGTATCACCTACGATTTGCGATATACGACGAGCCTACGGTTCTCTCCATGGCCGAGGTTACTACCACCGTTGCTCACTCTGGTCGTGCCCCAGGGGGAGCAACATATTGATATTGCCTGGACGGCAATATATAGCCTGCCCACTGCGATTTTACGCAGACGCGTAAGCCCGAATAGAACGGTCTATATCGTTCACGCGAGTGTGCTTCACTTGCAGCTGCGAGTTCCTAAATGGGACACCCACTCCCCCTACAGGGTGCCCGATAGCTATAGTTGGTTATTTATGTAGGTAGGGAGAGTAGCGCCACTATGGGTGCTCTCCAGGTTTTTCATATGCAAATATGATCCATATTTTCATGTGCTTACATATTGAGGGTTAATTTCTTATACACTCTAGGTCTAGGCTTAGCGCCGACAACCGCCCAGAGGTCAACAAGGGATGCACACCCTCTACACAGATATAAACATTGTATTCTTTTCTTTACTTACAGGTGGCGCCATTGAATATAGCCCTTTATAATTATTTTGCCCATTTCCGAACACGTCTTCATCCCCTAGTCAAATACACACTTTCGCCTTACACAATGATATGCATTTTATTACAGCTGATTAATCCACACCACGGGCGAGATATGCCTGTGCGATATACCCCACCGCAGGTCGGATCTCCATGATAAAGTTTGAACCCTATACATGAGAGGCGCAATCCGGCGGAGAGGGTTGTACTCAACCCATGTAAGAGTCAACCTTCCCCGTTAAGATGGACCGTCTACCCACAGGAGGCGATCCATGTGTATATATTTTATTTCTAAGATTGGCCATGGGATAGTATAGTTAGATATTAGCAATAATTGTAAGGGAATAGATTAGCGATAACGATATTAGATGTAGAGCACTCGAAGGTTTTTTTACAGTGTCCAAATGAATGGACGTATTTAAATTCCCATTGTTGGTTGTAGGATTGGTGCTACGGCACAGTATAGTACACAGAGAAAGAGAGAGACAGAGAGAGAGAGAGAGAATCGAAGTGAGAATCAGAGAGAGAGAGAGAGTGAGAGAAATGGATCATTTGATTTTATTTTTGTCTTTGTATATTTTTTAATGCCACACTATTTTATTTCCTTTTCCTTTCGGTCCTTCTAAAATCCAAGTTGTACGGGTGCCTCCTTTTTCCCCCCGCACAATGAAAACATTTTTGCTTACCCCCTTAACGACTAAACCGAGGCACTCATTTTTCTTTTTCCCCTATTCTTTATCTTCTTTTCATTTATTTGGTTTTATATGTATGGTCGCCACTCAAGGGCACTTTTTCAGCACATATAATTAAATCGACGGCGGGTAAGTTAAGGCCGGCAGCTGTTTTTCCCCCCTTGAGCTGGTCCATACTAATAATTAGGATGATGATGTCTAATGAGGATGATGTTTTATAATGATGATCTTCAATGATATTTATGTTTAACGCTGATGATGTTTTATAATAATGACGTTCAATGATGTTTATGTCTAATGATGATGATGTTCAATGTTGTTTATGTTTCATGATGATGATGTTTTATAATAACGATGTTCACTGATGTTAATGTTTAATGATGATGATGTTTTATGATGATGATGTTCAATGATATTCATGTTTGGTGATGATGATAATGATTATCCCCCCACACATCTACACTATCTCGCTGTGCACACATCAAAGGAGTACTTCTCTACGGGGCACGGCACTCTGGATACTGCCCGTTGCCATTCATATACTTCACTCTACAGTAATAACCGCCACTCCATGCCCAACATCTTTACTTCTGACACCCATCCCATACGGGGATCACCACACACCCCCAACGACGTCCCCACCTTCTGGTCGAAGGAATAGTACACGACGAGAGAAGAACAGAAGAAACAAGATTTTCAGGAGAGAAGAAGATGCTCATCTACACGTCCATACAAACTACAAAAACTAGCCCTACGGCCTAGTCTCGTCCCGTCATCGAGGACGATGACTAGCTCCGCCGAAGGAGTTGTTGCATCTGAGGGATGAATTCCCCATCCCTCCTATATCTATAATATACTCAATTAACCATACACAAATATCGGCGGCATATTTCACATAAATCTCTACACCCTGAAGGCAGACCCAGGACATGGCAACAACCCAGGGCATAGCGACGACCTCAAATAACCTAGGCCAGCACCGCATTTCCTATAGAATCCGCAACTCCGCACAATCAGCAAGGCGGATTCTATAAAACAGGGGAAGTGAGGTGAACGGAGATCAGTCTTCCACAGTGTCGCCAAGTGCCATCACGCTGTCCGAGCTCATCCAGATTGGTGAGTGTACAACCGAGCTCATACCAGACACACAGACACTTATACTTTCATCCCCTAGATAAATTGTAATTAGCATCTGCATTATTATCATTTGCTCTACAGAGAGAGCTCCACAGTACTCCACCTTGGGAGTACAGATCAAAACCTAGTAGTTAAAAGCTAACTGGTCATTTGGTTCTTTTATTTAATTAGTTAATAAGATCCTACCCCTTAAACCTTTTCCCGGTAGGATCCCGACAGCATTTAGTTAATTGTTTGGTGGCTATAGCAGACAGCCACTGGTGTCACGTCACATTGCATGCGTGAGCATTATTCGCTAGCAGAGCGACCAGTCGTCCACGTTAACAGAACTCGAGCGGCCACACGGCTGTTCAGACACTTAGTCAAGTAAACTACCCCTTGCCAGCATCCTTTAGAACTACCCAAGTATTCTGTACAATTGGGTGTTCTCCCTTCGAGCTGCGTTCACGCCCGAACCACTCAAACCCCCATCCTTTCACACCAGAGCCCCGAGTAGCCTTCAGCTACTCTCCCTTCATCCCCCTTTCAACACACTTGTAGAGGCTACCCTCCCAGGTACCCTACAATATGGTGCCCATTTTTTTATTATCATTTAAAGGAATTTCCTTCTCTTTCCAATTTTCAATTTTAATCTTACAGAATATACAATTAACTTTATCACCATGACCACTATAATAAAATCCTCCTGATGCTAAACAAAATTCGTTTGAACAGGGAAGAGGCCAATTTTGAAAAGTTTTAAGTCTTTCATATTCAGATTTTAATTCCATGCTAGGAGAAATATCGTTTACGTAAGGGCAACAAAGAGCCCATTTCTTATGGTCTTCAAACGGATCATCATCTTCTTCCCAATAAATAAGTTGCAGATTATAGAAAGCACACCTGGCCGTATCATTATATCCATAATAGTAAAATCCTTCAGCTGCTAACCATGCAGTGTTCGTATAACTGTCTGAAGACCAGTTCTTACATGTTTTAGCCGATCTCTTTCAGATTTTAAATTTATTTCTTTTTGACTCAATATCATTTGCATTATCTGTTTTTTGGAATACTTTACACAATTAAAATACTTCATGATGCTGCCTTACTTCACAAAAAAGATGTTCACCACACGAAACTAAATGTGAACTGATATGAATCATCAAAACACACTGGCTAATATGCATGTTTTGCGTGTGTTGGGTTGGCCGAGCGGTCTAAGGCGTTAGACTTAAGATCTAATTTTCAGAAATTGAAAGCAGGGGTTCGAATCCCTCATCTGACAATATTATTTTATTTACATGTGGAGTGAGGAGGTATTTGATCGTTAAAAAAATCCTTAATATGAAGTGGTACAAAGAACTTTTCTTCTTTATTCATTTAGAATTACAATTAATACAATTTTATTTCTCTTGAATGAGTGTTGAAATAATCTCATTCTTTTAGTTGTTCAGATGAGTGTGTGTTGAGATGATCTTGTTCTTTTAGTTGTCCAGATGTTTATTTTCTGTAGACAAAAAAATACACTGTGTTAAAAAAGCAAACAAAAACAAAATATGTATAGGTGTCTACAACACTAGTAGATTTAATTAATTACCTTTTATGGGTAGTGAATGCAGTTATCACATTTGCGGCGAAGATGAAACTGTTGAAATTTTCCCTTTAGATGATCTGCTAGATGTTCCCACTCCAGACGAATTCGTTGTGGCTCATATATAGTCAGTACGTTTATAGGAAAGTAGTTCCAATCAAACTTATTAAATCCTTGAAGTCCATTGTTTCGAAACTTGTTTATTTGGAACACATGATTTTCATGAGGCCATCAGAAGAATTTAACCAATGTTGAACAGCATTGACATTAAATTTAGCACAACTATTGTTTCCCATTGCTAGAGATGGTAAATGTTTTGGACAATCTGTATGTAAAAGATGACTCTGCTCCAACATTAGATCTGACATTCCATCGATCGTATTAAGATAGATTAATGATCCTGGGGAAAGTGTTTTAGTGCAAACAAAGAAAATTCATATGGCAAATTATATAAAATTAAATATTCATATTTATTTTTAATAAGCCTCCGTGGCTTAGGTGGCAGCACGCCGGCCTCTCACTGCTGGATCCGCGGTTCAAATCCCGGTCACTCCATGTGAGATCTGTGCTGGACAAAACGGAGGCAGACAGGTTTTTCTCCGGGTACTCCGGTTTTCCCTGTCAAAATTTCATTCCAGCAACACTCTCCACTATCATTTCATTTCCTCTGTCATTCTTTTGATCATTGCCCCAGAGGAGTGCGTCAGGCCTCGGCAGCCGGCACAGTTCATATCCTCGCCGCTAGATGGAGGCTTCATTCATTCCATTCCTGACCCGGTCGGAGACTGGAAGCAGGCTGTGGATTTTCATTCATTTATTATTAATACAGTCAAAAAAAGAAGAAAGAGTTTTTTCACAATACGCTGCGACCAATGTGAACACAGGACTGAATGAAGGTATATTGCTGTTATTTAACATACAGTAAGCAAGTTCCAAACTGCCGTTTGGTAGCTTGCGAATATCTGCAACTATTGGCTGCTTCTTATTCCACATGTCGGCATCAGTAGAAGGAGAGTTTGTTGTTGTCAATTCCATGTTTGCAACTAAAGTGAGAATACTTGTCCACTTGGTTGCTTATAACTTAGCAAATAATGGTTTAGATAATCACTTCATTAGTTAATGGTCTGTAAGATATTTGAGATCATGAATAAGTACAAAATAAAGAGTTGTATCTTCAGGTATATTCTCACTTGTCTCGATTTCAATTCGCACATCAACTGAAGATGTCTTCACTGCTTCCACTTGCTCGAGACAATTAATTACAATAATTGGACAATAAGACTTAAATTCATCTCGTGAAACTAGAGTCTCTGGACGAAAATCATCGATCTGATAGTATACATTACGAAATTTAACAAACATGTCATACAATTCACTGTAGTCTTTTATAGCAATTTCAGAAGTTGGCATTTCATGGGGATAAAAATTTGAATTTAAAAAAACTCTTATAGATTTAATGTTACAATGGCCAAAATAGGAAGAGCATGTATTTAGTACATTTCTTTTTGTTTGAAAACCTAATAAAAATTGGCGTGGTTTTTGAGTTTCAGAAGTTGTCATTACAGTCCAACTATATTTAGTTGTTCTAGGAAGAGAAGGCAAGACATGAACATCCCATGATAGAAAACCAACCTGAATGGGAATATTTTTCTGCATTAGTTTTAATCTTTTAATTTGTTCTTCGTCCTATAATAATAAAACAGGATATTTTAGATAAACTTTAAATAACTTGACCTTAGAAAGATTATTTTCGGTTGCAGATTGCAACGCACGTGCGTCACTTGACGACCGGAGAAGTATTAGCTCATGCTTGCAGTTTAAAATTGTCTTTCTACAATCCTCTGCTAAACCTAACAGGTTGCATAAAGGAAGTATTACATGAAAACGTTTTGTGATATTATCAACAATATTTGCTTCACTTGCTGGTGTTGTTAAAGAGGGGAAATAACCAGCATTTTGTAAAGCTGTATATTCGTCTTTTGAATATGATGCAAAGGTTTTTATAGAACTTGTTATACCTAGATGGCGTGTATGATCAATTTCTTTACCATTTAACGTAACGCGAATTTCGCTAAAAAGATTAGCCTCAAAATTTTTGGTCAGCATGTGCTGTAGTAGAAGCAGCTGGATTTACGTTAGAAGTAATAATTTTCCTTCTAAGTGAAGAACACCTTCTGATAATAAGACTATGTTTTCTTCATTTTGAATTGGTATTCGAAATTCATCATTATTTTCGAATTTATTAGCTGAATAAGGTTGATAAACACTTTCTTCTCGTCGCACAAATCTGTTGTCAACCTCTCTTTTATCCGTTATGTTAAACATGTTAAACATATTAACAGCTTCAACTATAGATAGAAACTAATTAAGATTAACAATTGCACATATATTTATATTGAAATTAAAGTACGCGATAGCCTAAAGAATGTAAGAAATGTATGTTGTTACTCGATAACTGTTTCTTAGATTTTAAGGTGCGATGTCGTTGTTTGTTTGTTTTTTTTAGAAATTTTAGCGGATTGATTTATATCTCTATTTCGAATCAGAGTCGACTTCTTTTTTTTTTCAAACTTTGAGTATTATATACTATAATCATATTTGTGAATGTTTTCTAGTAAGCTTACTCAATTAGAATGAGAATATAACAGTATTTCATTACTTTATATAGCAAGATATCGTGCTGGACGAATAATTCATTCTACAGTTAAATCTTCATCTTGCAAATCAATGAGCTGTTGAAGTTGATCTTCAAGTTGCACAGATACATGTGGAATAACCTTGCTGTTCATAGGCAAAAAATAATTGTTGATGGTTGACAACAATCGGATAACCAGCAGGAACATGAGCTTTAAAATTATATAAAGTGTGTATTGGATTATGGTTCAAATAAAAACTCGTACCAAGCACAAGGTTACAACATACTCGAATATTATTAACAGTGTTAATTTTAATCATATATTCAGAATAATGAGTTGTGTTTGCCTCGAAAGTTTTATGAGAAAATCCTAACAAATCTGCAATAGAATCTACAACACCAAAATCTATAGCAAAGTTTTTCGAATGTAGTTTACAATGATAGAACACTTTATCATAATTAATATAAATATATGAAGGATATTTGTCTTTTTCACCTAATAGAAGTGCTAATAAATGTGCTAGTAATAGCTCATTAATCTTTGCACTTAATTGTTGAAACGTATAGCTAGCATCGGGTATTATTAAAATTGTTATATCCACATCGTTCATCTTTATAGCTAAAACGTTATTATTTTCGCTAATTTTTACTTCACTTTCGATTCCATTTCGATCAATCACGATTTCTTTTTTATTCTCTTTATGGTAAACTTTCTTTTCAATACCTAAAACCTCTGCTGCACTGTTGGGTACACCGAAATCAATATTAAACGGAGAAGACAAAACAAGACGGTTGCGTCCTTTTCCGTTTATGTCCTCTTTCAAGTAAAGATTTGTTTTTTGTAAATGATTTGTTATAAGTTTCAACAATGAGTGATAACTAAGTAAAGTATCAAATGTTGAGGCTAGATCTTCAAATTCATAAATACCTGGTGGTACCACTAAATCTATTGATAAAAAGATAGTAAAATGAATGCGACATTGATTATTTCTGATGGTAACATTTCGTGTAGAATTAGATGTATTGTAACCGATATCGCATGGTTTTGAGAGCTCTGGCAACGTCGCATAGCAGGAGGAAGAAAGCAAGCGGAAGTAACCTGAGGTTGATGTTTTTACGTCATGGACATAGTCGACAGCATGACTAGGTGAAGGTTCCAGAAGCGTAGAGGGCGCTGATGAGCTCCAGGAAAAGTCAAGGTGGGAAGGTCACGCCGGAGAAGCGGGTCACTTTCTTTCCTATCACCGTACAACGAAGTTCACTTTGTTTTGTGTCGCCGTACGCCGAAGTTCATCTTTATTTTTGTGTCGCCGCACGCTGAAGTTCCAATCAAGTGTGTAGTAGCAATCGTACCGTGGCAGCTTGGAACCAGTGCGGTATTCCGACAGTTTTTTGGGACATAGCTGAAAGGCTCAGTATTATTTCTTGCGTGGACAGCTCTGTATTAACGAATACTAAAGCCGAATGTGACGAGGTGATATTATAACGCAGATCATAATGCATTATGTTGTGGGACACTCGTCATTAGTACGACGAAGTGTGAGCAGACACACGTGGTGTCTCAAGCTTTTACTAGGTACGGGACTGCATGGGCCGTGCGCGATATAATTGACGCCCAGAACATATGAACGAAGCGATGTGCTTTTGTTTGACGATCAGGCAAATGAGTATCCAGGGTCAGTGAACTATAAGAGATAAACTGAGTGTAGTCCAAATATAGAGCGACATTCAAGGCCAAGGACGGACGTAATCTCTTATGAGTGCAGGCTGGTGTAGATGCGTACGATATAACCTGTGCCGGTATAGAGTTATTATCACGGCCATAAGTTGATATTACTTGGCATATTCGACATGAAGATTGCAGCGATGTATTGGACGGACATAAAGGCTATCAGTACAGACCAGAGCGAGTTTTGTGTCAAGAACTTTACGAGCGAAGAGATGACCAGCTAAGTCTAGAAATGTGGAAGCTGTTATGATGACGTGGAAACGAAGGCGGGCCAGGACCATGGACACCCCGAGGGTCGCGAGCTGGATCCAGGACGAGAGGGGAGGATGTTCAATGGGAAGAACCTGGACCCAAACCCCCAGGAAACGTGTCAGCGGAACCGAGACTGAGGTGGTCGAAAGGTACTGAAAACCATGTTAATTCTTAAGTAGTGGTTAATGGGTAGTGGTTACTAAGATTTGGACAGATGGGCTTAAATCGAAATAGAAGTTAATCAAAAAGATAAAATGCGATATCATGACAAGATTATTAGGATAGTAAATTTTAAGTTTTCTTTTGAGAGATTAATGCAGTCATATTTAGGGTTTAAAATAACATATATGGATGCTTTAAAATATAATCTGAGTACAGGGATCTTTCAGCGTGTTACGTCGCTGTGTTCTTTGAATTGGTGCAACCTGGATGACAATTTATGGTTTGAACAGGCTTAAATTACAGGGGATTCATTTACACTTAAGGGGCCACTTTTTGTGCGCACATCATGATATTTATACTAAACACTCACACGTCACTGAGGTTTCCCTTTACATGCTAACATGAGGAGGTGCGTTTGGTAGGTAACTGATACAAGGTTGTGTAAATAATGAAACTGCATTGATAAAATAGCAGGGTTGCCTAATACGAAGTTATGATGAAACTAAAGGTTCTCGCTATAGCGAGGTGAATAAAATAAATGACTATAATTAATGTTACGTGATAGGTTCAAGTATATGAAATTTTGAGGCAATTGTCAGTTGAAAATAATACAGATAGGCAGAGGCCATCTACTTAAATGTTTATGGTGTATTTATAAATATGTGAAGAGCATGCAGTGATTAACAAATAAATAAATAAATATCTGGAATCATAAAGATGTTACAATGTAAAGTAATAAATGTAAAAGCCAACAACCAGTCATTTTTTTGAGTGAGGCACAGCTGAACGAAAACCATTGAAAATAATAATGAAAGTATTTAATCCATGAATAAAAGGTCTGAAAATAAATTCTTTAACGCCAGTGACATACATATATAAAATATTTTTTTTCTATTTTGGTGATTACATTTAGTTAGAAGGAGATCGAATGAGGCAACAATTTTTTTTCTTTGAATATTTTCTCAGATTTATGCACCTGCTCATTTATGGACTATTCAACGGAGAGGTGACATAGCATTTTGAAGTAATGGTTGTAATACTAGGGTGATATAGCTCTGATCTCTGTAAGTTATTTTGTATCCAAAGATTAGGACGCCCGGAGATTTTTGTCCTCATTAATTTGAATTTTCTTCTGCGTCATTTATTTATTTGCACATCAAGAGTAATTTTGAGAAGTCTCCCAGCGAAGGTAGGCTTCTGTGTTTGATTTTATGTATTTAGTGGTGTGGTTCTGTAATAAATGGTGGATGAGTTTTATTTTAACAGCGGAGTTTTCTGTCATTCTTGTTCGTTGTCATACTTGTGTGTCCACCGGATCAATTTTGAGATTTTACCCCAGTTGTACCCATCATTATAAAGACCCCGGGATTGCTGGAATCTCGTTCCCGACATAGTTTTTTTAAGGCCAAAATTGATTTGGACATTCAAGATTTTTTTTTTCGTTTCGAGTTGTACCGAATTCTGGGTGAGGGTTGACGTGTGTGTCGGGCCACCCAATCCAAAGCCAGATTATCGGGCACAACAATATGGCGCACACCGTGTAATGGCCTCGAACTGGGAATATCGTACCACGCAGTGGTATAGCCGACATTTTGAACTCGAAAAAATTGGAACACCAGAGTAGAGTGACAAGATGGTGAACGGCCATGTGGCACAAATGGAATGGAGAAAAAACCAATTGAGTGCTGGCACCCCATTTTATTGTGAGATATGTCTGTCAGTCTGTTTAAGTTCACTTTGTAGGATTTTTTGTGTGTGTTTGAATGACATAGAACGAAGCGATTCAGTAACGTTAGAGCGCTGTGTTTAAGCGATACCATCCACATTTATTATTTCCACATGATATTTGCTTTCGATTCCACTGCCAAATTGAAGTATCCACTAGTCCTTAGTCTAAGTTAGTCACTAGTTGTAACAGCTTCCATGTTTATTTGTTGTGAAATATGGGAGAATTTGATGAAATTAAGGGATTGATGAGACAGCTAGGAGAGAAGCTAAAGGAGTTAGCTAAAAGTCAAAAGAATATGGAGGAAGGTTTGAAGACTCAATGGAAAGACTATGAAGGTGGTACGAACACTAATCTAGATGGGGTGGATAGACAGTTGATTAAGATGCAGGAAGGAACAAATACCAAATTTGAAAGTCTAGACACTCAATTTAAAGGTTTCAACACAAAATTGAAAGATTTTGACACTAAATTAGAAGGCTTAGACACTAAATTTGAAGGTTTAGACACTCAATTTAAAGGTTTAGACACCAAATAAAAGATTTAGATACTAAATTCGAAGGTTTTGAAAAAAATCTTGGAATTCAGTCAGGGGATTTTCAAGGAGGATTGGAATTATTTAAGGAGCACCAATTCGATATGAAACAGTACATGGAGAAGGCTCAAGCCGAAATGACGGATTTAAAAGAACAAATTAAGAGGGATAAGGTCGAAATTGAAAGTAATATGGGGACACAGTTGAAATCATTGGAGAAAACCGTTCAAGAGAAAATGGATCGAAGCGTGGAGGCATTGACCGCCAAGATGGAAGAAAGGGATAAAGCAATTAACGCAGAGGTCTTAGTGTTAAAGGAAGAGGCGAAAGCAGTACAGCAGAGATTAGCGAAAGATATCAGGAGCATGACCGATAAAATATCTGAATTCACCATAGAGCAGGAATGCAAGATGGAAAGTCTTAGGAGTCAGATGGGGGAAATGAAATTAGAGTTAAACGACGAAAATAAAACACAGATTGATACAGCGGTTTCGACAGTACAAGATAAAATGAGTATTACTCACGGAGAACAGTTAAAGAGAATTGTTGAATTAGAAGGAAAGACGGTAGAAGCAAAATCAATAGATGAAAACAAGGAACCAAGTCCGACAGGAACAACATTCACACCATTCAGTTACAGCTCATCTCAACCGATTACCATCATTAGGAATCAGGAGGACCGCCCAAAAAAATTCAAATTTGACTGGCATTACACCCATAGAATTCCTGCGGGACCTGAGGGAATACATGGATTAACATAGGGTTCCTAAAGAGAGAGAAATGAGGGTAATAGAAAGAGCTCTTGAAGGTCAACCGCTAAACTGGATGCGAGCATTTAGGAATCAGTTTAGAGGGTACGATGACTTTGCGAACGCTTTCCTGAAGAGATTTTGGTCCTCAGAAGATCAACAAAGTATAAGGGCTGAATTATACTCAAAGAAATACGCGACTACCAGGCCAACACAATACGCTGGGTATTTCACGAATCAGGTAGCCAAGCTACAATTTTTGGATCCACCGTTGGAGGAGCAGGATTTGGTGCATGCCATAATACAGCAATATCCGGTAGAAGTGCAGCGTGTATTAATTGCATCGGGTGCAAACAGACTCGAGGTGTGTGACGAGATTTTGAGGAAACTAGACCACACGAGCCAGATGACAGAACCTCGTAGTCCAAGGACAGAACAGAGAGAGGCAAATATGGTGGTAATGGATCGTATGGCGCAGACGGAACCTCAGCGAAGTTATGGAAGGAACGATAGAGATGGAAGGGATGAAGGAAATGTCTTAAACAGATACAGGAATCAAGGAAAGCCATATGACCGGAGGCCATATTATCAGGATAGAAGTGGACGATTTAATCAGAGGGACTACGGAAGGTCAGGATATAGAGGGAGAGAATCGTGGTCACGTGATCGGAGACCATACAATAACTACCCAAGATATGGGAATCAAGAAAGGCAAAATTATAGGCCATCATTAGAAGAACGTCACCAAGAAAGCCAGAAATACATTGAACAATTGAGGGAAAAGGAACAAGAAGAAGAATCTCAGGCAAAACAGCATGAGGAATCGAAACCAGGCACCAGTGGTGTCAAATCAGGAAAGAGAAGCTGACAGGAAGGAAATGTTGAGTTTGGACAGGGACTCACAGGCAGTAATAATGATTATTTGCCCATTAATAATGATTTACGCCCTAGTGCTAGGAGAGTCCAAATTCAAGCTATACACCACATAACTGATGAAGATATTATTTATGGAGACGAAGAAGGAAATAGAAAGGTGAGGTGTGTGGATCTGCCGATAATCAATGTAAATATAGGGTAGTGTGAGGTTGAAACGCTGCTCGACACGGGTGCGAGTGTGAGCATAATATCGGAAGCTTGTCTGGAAGGAATAAAAGATTTAGTTGAGATTGCTATAATGCCAGTATCGAGTATGAAGATGCAGGGTGTTATTCCAAACAGATCAGTAAAATGTAGAAAACAAGTTTTGTTTGAATTCCGAATCGCTGAAAGAGTATTCGAGCATGTATTTATTGTGCTCAAGGACATTAAATACAGGATGATATTAGGAGCGGAATTCATTTCTGAGCATGGCATAGTCATAGACCTGCGCGGAAAGGTGGTTCAATTCAGAGATGATATGGATGAACGAATTGAAAGTGAAAGGGAAGAATTTCCAATTATGGACACTGGAACTAAGTGGGAAGGAATGATGCCGGATAGCAAGGAGGAAATGCGGATAAATACCATCAAAGAAGAACCATTGGAGACAAAGTTACAGGAGAATTTGGAAAATCTGATAGAACAGTTTAAACACATCTTCGACAGCAAACCAGGGTTGATCAAAAATTTCCAGTATGAAATGAAATTAACTGATGACACGCCGTATAAAGGGAAAATTTATCCTGTCCCGGAATACCTTCATGGGAAGGTAGAAGAGATGATACAAACAATGGAGAAAGATGGCATCATAGAGAAGAGGGCAACGTCATACTTGAACCCTCTCGCTGTAGTAAAGAAACCTGATGGATCTGTGAGGATATGCTTAGACGCGAGAAAAATTAACAGCGTAAGCCTTCCAGAATACGACAGACCACCCAAGATCAGGGAGATACTGAGAAGGTTCAAAGGGAAGTCTATATATACAACTCTGGATTTGACGGCGTCATATTACCATATTTAGCTAGCGGAAAATAGTCGTCAGTACACGGGGTTCCTATTTGACGAGAAGACATATGTCTTTTCTAGGCTCCCATTTGGCCTGAAAAATAGTGGACCCGTGATGGTGAGAGCGCTGGACCAAAATCTAACGGAAGATGTCAAGAAGCACGTGATCTGTTACGTAGATGACTTGATCATAGCATCTGAGACACCAGAAGAGCATATAGAACACATTAGAATGGTTTTTCAAAATCTAGATGAGGCGAACTTCAAAGTGAATTATAAGAAGTGTCATTTTTGTAAGGAGGAGATCATATTTCTTGGACACGTGATAGATGGGCAAGGATACAGGCCAAACCCCCAAAAGATAGATGCTATCAAAAACTTCCCTAGGCCGCGAAAAATTAAGCAAATTAGAGGATTTTTGGGCATGTGCCAATTTTTTGCCCTGCATTGCCCTAAGTACTCTGAAGTGATGGCTCCGCTTCACGAGTTACTAAAGAAAATCAACAATTGGAAATGGGGAAACGAATGCGAAGAAGCTTTCAACCGAGCAAAGAGTATGCTAGTTGAAAACATAAAATTGGAGTACCCAGATTTTCAAAGAACGTTTTACTTGAAAACGGACGCTTCTTATGTGGGAATAAGCACGGTACTATATCAACTAGATGACAAACAGCATTTGCTAGTAGAAAATTGAAAGCACATGAGAGGAACTACACTGTCACTGAAGTTGAAGCCTTGGCGACGATTTTCGCACTACAAAACTGGAAGAAAATGCTATTAGGACACCGAATAATAATAATAATAATAATAATAATAATAATAATAACTGACCATAAGGCCCTCCAGTTTATGTTAAAAGCGGATCTAGCCAATGAGAGAGTAGCACGATGGACCTTGTTTCTGCAAAGATTTGATGTTTCGATTGTTCACCAACCGGGAAGGAATAACCTGCTGGCGGACATACTGAGCCGAAATCCTTGTAAAGAAGCAAGCGTGCAAGTGGTAGAAATTCAGCGGGAAGACCGTGAGACGATTGAAAGACTCAAGAAGATCCCACAGTCACAAAAAGATACGAGCCGTTGAGTATAGGTTTTTGAAAGGCAGGATGGACCGAGATGACCCTGAATACGAAGCTACTTCGAAACAAGCGGCTGTACATTTGATTTTAGGGGACTCAGTCTACAAGTTCATAGATCGAGATCGCACTATGATCAGGATCGTAATACCACCCAGTTTAGTCCAGCCGGTGGCATGGCTAGCACATAATGCCATAGGTCATGGCGGCACGGACAAGACGATTGCGGTGTTGCAGGAACAATTTACGTGGGAAGGAATGAGAATATCTGTGAAAAACACATTGAGGACCTGTGACGTATGTCAGAGGAGCAAGTACTCATCACACCTACTACGGGAGAAGCCAAGGGCTATAATACCATCCAAACCCTGTGAGTTGTATTCGACGGACCTGTATGACTTCCTCCCTAGATCAACCAGAGGAAATCGGAACATATTGGTGACTATGGATGTATTTTCGAAATTCATAATGCTGCACCCCATTCAAAAGGCCAAGGCGAGATACGTCATCAATAGGATAGAGAAAGGAGTGATTCCTAAGGCAGGCAAGCCCGAATATATTTTAACAGATCACGGGACTCAATTCACTGCAGCAGGCTTCCAGCGAGCGATTACGAGGCTGGGTATTAAACATATTTTAAGTTCAATACGAAATCCCGAATCGAACCCAGTTGAAAGGACGATGGCTGAATTGGGAAAGTTCTTCAGAATTTATACACATGAAAGGCATGATAGATGGATGGAATTTGTACCGCTAATTGAAGAGTGTATAAACACCACACTCCATGAAAGTACGCGGCAAATACCTCAGGCTCTCCATTTTAATACGGTACCCCGAAGACTATGGGACCATCTGTTCAACAGACCTCCAGACGCCGTCCCCAGTCATAATATGAGGATACAAAGGGCACGCGAGCGACTTCAACTCCAAAAGGACAAGGGAGCTAGAAGGGTGCAGCATAAGCGATTCGATCAGCCCCTGAACGAAGGACAGGAAGTGCTCGTCAGGAGACCTGTGTCATCTAATTTGCCAGCGCAGATCTACAGCAAATTTGTAAGAGTTATCGCTGGGCCGTTCAAGATTGGACGCAATTATGGAAATCATTGTTACCAAGTCGTGGATATCGCAACTGAGAGAGTTATAGGCAAATTCAATGCAGCCAGGCTTAAAAGGTACCACACGAGAGAGTAAGCATGCGATATGGAGAACTTATTGAAGAAGTAGATTGTTGACCCAACAAAATAATAATAATCGAGATGTTTCACGCTTATTATTATTCCTGGTTGAGGGGGATTTGTAACCGATATCGCATGGTTTTGAAAGCTCTGGCAACGTCGCATAGCAGGAGGAAGAAAGCAAGCGGAAGTAACCTGAGGTTGATGTTTTACGTCATGGACATAGTCGACAGCATGACTAGGCGAAGGTTCCAGAAGCGTAGAGGGTGCTGATGAGCTCCAGGAGAAGTCAAGGTGGGAAGGTCACGCCGGAGAAGCGGGTCACTTTCTTTCCTATCACCGTACAACGAAGTTCACTTTCTTTTGTGTCGCCGTACGCCGAAGTTCATCTTTAGTTTTGTGTCGCCGCACGCTGAAGTTCCAAACAAGTGTGTAGCAGTCGTACCGTGCCAGCTTGGAACCAGTGCGGTATTCCGACAGTTTTTTGGGACATAGCTGAAAGGCTCAGTATTATTTCTTGCGTGGACAGCTCTGTATTAACGAATACTAAAGCCGAATGTGGCGAGGTGATATTATAACGCAGATCATAATGCATTATCTTGTGGGACACTAGTCATTAGTTCGACGAAGTGCGAGCAGACACACGTGGTGTCTCAAGCTTTTACTAGGTACGGGACTGCATGGGCCGTGCGCGATATAATTGACGCCCAGAACATATGAACGAAGCGATGTGCTTTTGTTTGACGAGCAGACAAATGAGTATTCAGGGTCAGTGAACTACAAGAGATAAACTGAGTGTAGTCCAAATATAGAGCGACATTCAAGGCCAAGGACGGACTTAATCTCTTATGAGTGCAGGCTGGTGTAGATGCGTACGATATAACCTGTGCCGTTATAGAGTTATTATCACGGCCATATGTTGATATTACTTGGCATATTCGACATGAGGATTGCAGCTATGTATTGGACGGACATAAAGGCTATCAGTACAGACCAGTGCGAGTTTTGTGTCAAGAACTTTACGAGCGAAGAGATGACCAGCTAAGTCTAGAAATGTGGAAGCTGTTATGATGACGTGGAAACGAAGGCGGGCCAGGACCATGGACACCCCGAGGGTCGCGAGCTGGATCCAGGACGAGAGGGGAGGATGTTCAATGGGAAGAACGTGGACCCAAACCCCCCAGGAAACGTCTCAGCGGAACCAAGACTGAGGTGGTCGAAAGGTACTGAAAACCATGTTAATTCTTAAGTAGTGGTTAATGGGTAGTGGTTACTAAGATTTGGACAGATGGGCTTAAATCGAAATAGAAGTTAATCAAAAAGATAAAATGCGATATCATGACAAGATTATTAGGATATTAAATTTTAAGTTTTCTTTTGAGAGATTAATGCTGTCATATTTAGGGTTTAAAATAAAATATATGGATGCTTTAAAATATAATCTGAGTACAGGGATCTTTCAGCGTGTTACGTCGCTGTGTTCTTTGAATTGGTGCAACCTGTATGACAATTTACGGTTTGAGCAGGCTTAAATTACAGGGGATTCATTTACACTTAAGGGGCCACTTTTTGTGCGCACATCATGATATTTATACTAAACACTCACACGTCACTGAGGTTTCCCTTTACATGCAAACATGAGGAGATGCGTTTGGTTGGTAACTGATACAAGGTTGTGTAAATAATGAAACTGCATTGATAAAATAGCAGGGTTGCCTAATACGAAGTTATGATGAAACTAAAGGTTCTCGCTATAGCGAGGTGAATAAAATAAATGACTATAATTAATGTTACGTGATAGGTTCAAGTATATGAAATTTTGCGGCAATTGTCAGTTGAAAATAATACAGATAGGCAGAGGCCATCTACTTAAATGTTTATGGTGTGTTTATAAATATGTGAAGAGCATGCAGTGATTAACAAATAAATAAATAAATATCTGGAATCATAAAGATGTTACAATGTAAAGTAATAAATGTAAAAGCCAACAACCAGTCATTTTTCTGAGTGAGGCACAGCTGAACGAAAACCAGTGAAAATAATAATGAAAGTATTTAATCCATGAATAAAAGGTCTGAAAATAAATTCTTTAACGCCAGTGACATCCATATATAAAAATATTTTTTTTTTCTATTTTGGTGATTACATTTAGTTAGAAGGAGATCGAATGAGGCAACAATTTTTTTTTCTTTGAATATTTTCTCAGATTTATGCACCTGCTCATTTATGGACTATTCAACGGAGAGGTGACATAGCATTTTGAAGTAATGGTTGTAATACTAGGGTGATATAGCTCTGATCACCGTAAGTTATTTTGTATCCAAAGATTAGGACGCCCGGAGACTTTTGTCCTCATTAATTTGAATTTTGCTTCTGCGTCATTTATTTATTTGCACATCAAGAGTAATTTTGAGAAGTCTCCGAGCGAAGGTAGGCTTTTGTGTTTGATTTTATGTATTTAGTGGTGTGGTTCTGTAATAAATGGTGGATGAGTTTTATTTTAACAGCGGAGTTTTTTGTCATTCTTGTTCGTTGTCATACTTGTGTGTCCACCGGATCAATTTTGAGATTTTACCCCAGTTGTACCCATCATTATAAAGACCCCGGGATTGCTTGAATCTCGTTCCCGACATAGTTTTTTTAAGGCCAAAATTGATCCGGACCTTCAAGAGTTTTTTTTTCGTTTCGAGTTGTACCGAATTCTGGGTGAGGGTTGACGTGTGTGTCGGGCCACCCAATCCAAAGCCAGATTATCGGGCACAGTATACAATCCTGCAAGTCCTAAAATTCAGTTTCGACTTAGAGACACTGAAAAACATAAAACCAATGGTCTTCCTCTTCAAATTGATTTTGAATATACTATAAATAAGTAAAACAACTACACTTTTAGTTTAGTCATGGAGAAGAGCTCGAAGATTGAAGCTGAAAGTCGAGTAAAAGATAAACTTTCTCGCTTAAAAAAAGATGTTAAGGACAAGTATCCTTCACTTCAAAATGATGTTAGACGAAAATAATTAGATATAGAGACTAACTTTAAACCAGTAACAAATTCATTAAATCAGCTTGTTGCTATTGCTAATACTACGTTAATTTAAAAAAAAGGATGATTCTGAATCAACTGCTACTTAAGGATATATAAATGGATGAGTGCTTGGATGAGATTAACTTCTACGTTTGCGCGAATAGAGTGTGTGTGAAAGAAATAAAGAAAGTCAACGACGAGGAACAAATTGTGTGTGTGTGATGGATGTTCTGACGAAGTTCAATAACTTAGCCAGTTGCGTTGAGTATTCTAATAAGAAACTATCAGAACTAATGATTGATTTACCGTATGTGGTCCAAATTATTCGGGATGTGGAGACGAGATTTGGAAGAAAAATAGTGGTGGACATTATCATTGAAGATGAAATAACAAGTGTATTTCTACCAGCAGTATTTGCAAAACTAAGCGCATCAGAGATTGATGAACTAAACTCACTTAGAAGCAAACTGATGTTGGTGTATTTTGGGTTGAAGAACCGCTCACCACACTTAATCCAATCGTTAACTTTCGGCAGTCTCCGGAAATGCTCGGTGAGCGTGGCCTTGAAAATTAGTTGAAACTAGTGTAGTTGAAAGTATAGTGTGACCCGTTTCTTACCTATATGAAGCAATTCAAGTTGAACGTTGGTTATCTTTTTCATTGCACACCAAGACATGGATGGAGCAGTGTAAAAATGAGCTGCATCAATGCCATAAGTTTCCATGCCATTCGATCTAAAATTTTCAAAGATATCCGCCAAAAGAAGTGTGTCAGCTTTTAAATACAAATCTGCGTATTCTCCAAATGTTTGACAGGAAAACGTTTCCCACACCGATTGAGCAAACTCATACTCCTCAGTCGATATTGTTTGATTATAAAGACTGCTATAAAAGTTAGATATTTCAGGTAATTTCGTTTCGTTATGTACATCGATACTTGTGACGTATTCATATGGAAACCCGCCTTTTCTCGCAGTAAGTCGAAACTGTGCATCATCATTAAAATAACGTCTATTTATTTGCTTTGAATCTTCACTTAAGGTAGATGAACATTGATCTAGTGAACAGGACAAGAAATTATATGTATTGATAAATCTTATCTGAATTAATCCATTCTTAACCTGTACATACTTTGTAAATCATTTATAACGTTCCATATACATTGCTAAGAAACATATATGACCAGGATTATGTAACACCTTGTTTCTCACAAATTTCTTTAATTACAAAATGCCCATCATAGGCCGTTAGATTATGAAATGCTATAGGCAGAACCTTTGTTACTTTGTAATTTAAATTACAACTATTGTGTGCGCTTCCTCTATATTTTCCAGTTATGTGGCAATGATCGCGTACTTTGAGTTTATTACTATGCAATCGGTTTCTTGCAAATGTGACAAATTTTACTTAACAAAAATAATCTTTCTTCATTTTCCGTCATCTTTAACATCGGTTTAGCCGATAAATAATATGTTTGAAGTTTATCTACAATACTATAAAGTTCCTTTACAAACAGTTCTATGCAATTATTTCCCCTAAACAGTTTAAAACTGCACAATTCACTATCAAAATTACAATGAAGGTATAAAGAAATGCTGTAAGGAATATGTTTATGTGTTAATGTAGAGTTAGAAATGTCACTATTTGGAAAACAAGGGGAAACAGGAGACAAAACGCATTCAGTGTCTGCATAAATTATAAATGGAACTGTATCTTTAAATTTTAATTCTGTAAAATTAACAAACCTTTGTTCATCAGTTGGCATTATGCTTTTTGCAACAGGAAACTGTATACAGTCCGCAAAGGGAACATTTAACTCATCCTCAAGAAAATAATATGACAAACAACGTCTACATATATAAATCCGTCTCTGGGTGCTAGTGACGCTTAAACGCACAAGGCGAGCGACATTTCTAATTAAACAAAAGTGATAACTTTCACTGTTTCCAATCTGCAACATCAATAAGTCCACACTCCTTTCATATACTTTACCTGATACATACAAAAGTACAATAGTAAATGTTTTTTTCCTTTTACTTCGTTGGTTCCTATACACACCCAATTGTTTTCATCATATACACATTTACAGAAATATTGTTTTGATTTTCAAACTTATTTAAATATTTCATTTGCATTGGAATTGGAATATCATCTAAATTTAAAACATCTCTGTAATTAGGATAGGAAAAAAGAAGATTCGCGTTTCGAGTTTTTGGATACAAACCAGCAACCACACTCCATGCAAAACAAGCTTCCTTTTTTGTCATACAAATTTAGCACAGCATGTTTCTTGACTATTACGTCAGGCAATCTACAAGTATTGGACTTTCCTACTTGAAATCCAACATATTTATTTATATTAATTCTCAAACTATGAATTTTTTCTAAAGCCCATCCAGAACCGTTTGCTTCAATTTCGCTCATTTTTGTCAATGTCCCTTCAATGATGTGATTATTATAAAATTCATTTAAATCAGTATACTCGAAAACTACTTTATTTTTGACAGCAAAATATTTTGTTTCTGATATGTCGCGAAGCACATATTGTGCACACAACACTGAATTCACCTTTAAAGCTTGTACAGTTAGCGCTTTCTTAACATACTTTGTAAACCAAATATTAGCATTTGCTAAAAATTCGCGAGGATCCAAAAACTCATTCTTAACATTTAAAACTGCTAGTGTGTACACTCTAGAATTGAATGCCGTTTCGATTAAATCACAGCTTAAGAACGATTCATCCTTTATTTGAATTATAATTTCTTCACAATTCACAGCTTGTTGCAATATGCGCTCACTAATAACTCTCCAACATTCTATCAACTCATCACTGTTCTCAATCAAGTCCGTTTGAGTGTTTTCCCCGATTTGGTATGATATTGAAATAGCACTGTTTATTTCTCTTCTAAAATTAGAAACACTTTGAAATGCATTGTCCAATTGGTTTCTTATATTTTCACTATTATTATTTATTACAATATCAACCTTTCTACGTTTGCTAGGAGGTGTCGCCATTGTTATCTAAGCAATTGTCCAATTTGCACTGTTGTTAATACACCACAAGCAGTTGCTGTAACATCGGCTCACCATAAGCCTATAATATTTTAAAGTATATTCAAGCCATTGAGATAAATTTCTGCCTGTAATCTCTAGTGAACAATGAACGGCTTCAAAGTGAAATTCGTCCTGAAGTTTACCAAGCAAAGTGTTTCTATACTCATTCAATTTTGTTACATCAGAACAAGTCATGGAAAATTCAATTTTGTAAACCTCATCAAATGTGTTGTATCCGAAGAAACAAATAAAATGGTCATCTTCACATCATTCATGTAACAAATATCTAAGAAATGCTTCTGTCACCTCTCGCTGAGTATCATCTGATTTGCTAAAATTAGTAACGTAGACTGAAAATGTTGAAATTCCACTCGAAGATGTCCATTTGTTAAAACAAGCTTCTTCCTCATTATTACTCACCTCATTTTCATCTTCTTCTCCTTCTTCTACAGACTGATGAAAGCATACACGATGATACCCTATTACCGGGTGCGATCGATTTTAAGTTCCACTCATAAAATTAACAGTTTTCCACTTCATTTTGCTGTTCCTTTTATTAGTTCTTAGATAATCTGAAAAAAAAACAAATTAAGAAATAATAAGCAACTAATTATGCATCAATCGTTATATGAATCAATACATATAATCCATATATATATACTCACCAAAAATTTACAGTTTTAAAACAACTTGATGTGAGCGGTTCTTCAACCTCAAATACACCAACATCAGTTTGCCTCTAAGAGAGTTTAGTTCATCAATCTCT
Organism: Meconema thalassinum; assembly: GCA_946902985.2. NCBI lineage: Eukaryota > Metazoa > Arthropoda > Insecta > Orthoptera > Tettigoniidae > Meconema > Meconema thalassinum. Next base: position 722,368,472 of record OX336389.2, read on the forward strand.
GATGCGCTTAGTTTTGCAAATACTGCTGATAGAAATACACTTGTTATTTCATCTTCAAAGATAATGTCCACCACTATTTTTCTTCCAAATCTCGTCTCCACAGCCGGAATAATATGGACCACATACGGTAAATCAATTATTTGTTCTGATAGTTCCTTATTAGAATACTCAACGCAACTGGCTAAGTTATTGAACTTCGTTAGAACATCCATCACACACACACAATTTGTTCCTCGTCGTTGACTTTCTTTATTTCTTTCACACACACTCTCTTCGCGCAAACGTAGAAGTTAATCTCAACCACGCACTCATCCATTTATATATCCTTCACCCCCACCTACACTCAAGAAACCATATGCTGCAAAACACGCTTCTGACGCAATCATCCCATTATTTTTTATCACTATTAATTAAAGAAGTCAAAGATTACATTCTTAGCCAATGACGTTAAAGGTCAAGCACGTCTCACGCGAACACTCCAGACATATCACGTGATCGCTCGCACAGCTGAACATGCTCACACTCGCATGGATGTCAGATGACGTCAACACATTAATTTTTTATCTCCATCGCATAAATAAGCCACAGATTATCTGCTTCAAGCGGTTAAAAGTCAACCTCTTCCCACACTAACATATGCACGAGCACATATTCGCTCTAGTGTAGGATGACGGTTAGCTTCCTAATAAACAACCCCCCATGACGTCAACACCCATTAATTTGTTATCATCACCATATAAACAAGCCATAGGTTATCTGCTCCAAGCGGTTAAAGGTCAACTTCTTACTCCCGCTAACACGTGCACGTGCTCGCTCTAAGGGCCCATGACGTCACCAAAAGGGCTATGATGTCATAGCGATTACGCAATATCTGCTCGTGTTGATGCAATATCCAAAGTCTGAAGTACTATACTACTTCCCAATCAGTTATTAGAGCGCTTATACTTGCTTCATGCATCAAAACAAGCTGGCCTCACTGGACATGAGACAGAAATCGCCCACATTGAACAACAACTCCTTGATGCTAAAATTATCTTATAAGCCATCCCCCATCAAAGTGGATATCGCTCATGAATTGCATAAACCATCCCGACGCATTTATGAACGCCGTCCTGTCGTTTCCAAAGGAATCGATGAACTTTGGCAGGCAGACTTGGTTGAGATGATACTTTATTCTAACGTTAACGACGGTTTGCGCTATATGTCGACCGTCATTGATGTCTATTCCAAAATGGCTTTTTTCAACCAGTAAGAAATAAAACTGGTGTCTTAGTCACAAAGGCCTTTCAACATATTATTGAACAATCAAAACGTCAACATCACTTGTTACAAACCGACCAGGGGAAATAATTTTTCAACAAGGATTTCTCCAGTTTTCTCAAATCTAAGGATATTCACCATTACACCACCTATAGCAAACTCAAAGCTAGAGTAGTTGAACGCTTCAATCGAACATTAAAAATTATATGTGGAAAGAGTTTACGATGCAAGGTTCCTATCGATAGATAGACTGGTTTCCTCAACTTGTGTCACAATACAACAACACCATTCATTCCACCATTGGCATGAAACCTCGTCTCGTCACCAAGAACCTACTCAGACTCAATAGACTGTTGAACCCTATAAAAAGGGTTGACCCTAGGCAACATCACATTAAATTGGAATTTTGTTCGCATCAGTAAACATAGAAGTGTGTTTTCAAAATCGTACACTCCACGGTAGTCGACAGAAATTTTTAAAATTCGTCAAGTCAAGCTAGGTCAACCAGTGACGTATCTCTTAGAAGATCACAGCGGTCAACCCGTTCAAGGAAGATTCTATTATGAAGAAGTGCAAAAAACATTATATCAAAACGATCATCTCATTGAACGAGTAATTAAAGTCATAGGTGCAAAATATTTTGTAAAGTGGTTAGGGTTTCCTTCCATGTTTAATACATTTGTTCAATAAACATGATTTTTTGTAATAAAACCTTATTTATTTATTTATTTTGTTATTTACACAAATTTTCCCTTCCCAAAAAGACGTATCACATTAACTTTCACTAATTCCACCCTTTTGAAACTTATCTTTGTTCTACCCCTTGACAATATATTATCATTATGTTATACACCCACCCATCGTTTCAACCAGTGCGCGGCTTTATAAATCCATTATGAACCAAGACTATCACCTACTCGGTATAAAGCCACACTGTATAATAATATCTGTCTCTTATCTCTTAGGCTGCGGAGCACGCAAATGATAAGAGCACATGCTTGCCTGCCCGCTCGCAGTGGACGGCTTCAAACCTGCAATTCTCTCTTTTCAACAAACTATATCACTGTGTGTGAGCAAATAACAATTTTAGCAACATCACAGTGCCTGACACGCCAACACAACGTGACTTCAAATCTGGTTTCTTACTTTTTTCCCTTTTCATCAAATATCTGGAAACATAACTGGAAACGCACTTTTTAGACCAAAAACATGGTTTCAGCTCTTCAATTCCGACATTCCCGTAAAGATAATGACGAGACGAAAACAACAACATGCCTGTCATAGAAATCACATGATTCGTTTTCCAAATATCTTCAAAAATAACAAAAACAAATTTTCCATCAAAAACCCATGTTTCCCGCTTTTTACCTTTACAATACCTACAGCCCCGTAAAGAGGATGACGAGATGAAAACATCACTATTCCCGTCATAGAAATCACATGATTCGTTTTCCAAATATCTTCAAAAATAACAAAAACACATTTTCCATAAAAAAACATGTTTTTAGCTTTTCACCTTTTCAATACCTACATCCTCGTAAAGAGGACGAGGAGACGAAAACAAATATATCACACACGTCATAATCACTCTTTCAGTTTTCCCAACATTAGGGAAAATCATAAAAACCCATTTTAGATCAAAAAACCATGCTTCCAGCTTTTTACCTTTTCAACACCTACATCCCCGTAAAGAGGACAACGACATCAAAAAATAACATGACACACGTCATGATCATTTTTTCGGTTTTCCAAAAATTAGGAGAAATTTTAAAAACGCATTTTTAGACCCAAAATCATTTTTCACCTTTTCAACACCTACATCCCCGTAAAGAGCACGACGAGACGAAAAAAACGAATCTACGCACGTCCTCCTACCATCACTCCTTCCTTCCCAAGGCCGCCAGGGGCTCACAACTTCCTAAGTAAAGCAGCTCTGTCATTCTAGCACTACTAGTGTGGAATATATATTTTGTTATGGAGCGTTATGTGTGTGCCCTTTGTACTCCTTCTTGACCTGAGGGGAATTTGGTCCTGGGTCAGTCCCTCATTGTACCTTATGTAGAAATTTAAGTAATTTTTATTTAGATTTTGCTGCTGTTAATCATTCTGCTTCCCAGATCTGTAGATATAAAGCTTGTGCGTGTTGACTTATGTACCATCGGTTGGGGGATCTGGTACTGATTTGAGTAGACATGATCCTGTATTCCAACTTGTTTTGTAAGATCTGAGTTATAGGCTCGTGGTAGGTTGTTATGATTTCCCTTCTCAGGCTAGTGAAGTTGACGGGGAAACTTCTATTAAGTGTCTAGATTCTGTTGTACCTTCTGATCTCGAAACGGGTATTGTAATTGATTCTTAATGTGTCATTCATTATTTTCTTTCGATTTTGAGAAATTGCTGTTTAGATGACCAAGATGCATGCTTTGATAATTATGAAAATGGATCTATTTTGAGTGGGAAATGAAAGATTATGTCCGCCAATAATTATCAGGGGGCTGAAAGGTACTCATTAACGCTAACTCATGTGAGAGGTGGTAATTTTAACTTAAGGCTTGGTAATTTGCCTCCTTCTGGGCCTAATGCTACTATTTGTGGTACCGCGACTAATGTAGTAACATGATTGCCATACTCTTAATACTTGATGGCTCCCTGGTGATGAATGCTTGGTGTTACAGGTGGTATTAATGTGGTCTATGAAATGATTATAAATGTACTTGTTTAGTATTTTTCCAAGGTGTGTTTGCCCACCTTTTCAGGAACTTGCCAGAATTATTCAACCTAGGTGTTGTGTGATCTTGTAGTAAGTTGGATAGTAGAAAGTCTAAACGTCTAAACTTAAGTTTGGTTGGTACTTCTTAGGGCTAGGACCCTAGGTATTGTTGTAGCTTTTAAATGGTTAAACGATGTGTCCTAGAGGGGGTGAATTGTCTGATCTCTCCGTGGGCAGGATAATTTAAGTGTGTGTTGGGGGTGGAAAGGACTCTGTGGCTATATTGCTAAATAAGAGGCGTTTCCTAAATAAGCGTAGTGGCTAACAAATCAATGCGGATTAATGAAGTGATTACGGTGCAACATTGAATGGCGCACGCGTCTAGCCCGGGCGGCCAGCGCGTGCAATGTCGGCTAGCAGCTTGCTAGTGCCGACGCAGCACCTTATAAATGAGGAATAACGACAAGGCCGTAAAGAATAAAACAGGTAGCCAATTATAAGAAATTTGGATGTTTACTGTTAGGGCTTAGCTGCACTGAACAAGCTTCACTAATCAAATATTATTGAGTAACCTATTATATTATGAGGTGATTACAATTTAACAGGTATGGTTGTTGAAAGGAATGAATATATAGGAATTAACCATAGTACACAACTAACCTTGACAGTAGATCGGTGTTCGGTCTCTCGGTGATCGTTCGGGCAGTGCCGCAGGCAGACAGACAGATTTCCCTTAGGGGTAGGGATCTATTTATAGGTGATGGCTTTGCTGACGGTGCTGGTTGGCACAGAGTCAGTCTACTTAGTACCTCCTGTTCATGCGTGGATAAGTGTCATACGAATTGGACAAGAGTTGGCACAACGCTGTAGCCAACTTGCTAAAAATATAGAAAAGAATTATAGAATGAACAGTTGTAGTTGTTGCTTGTTTTGTAGCTTGGGGTATGAGATTGGGGTGAAGCGGGTTGAGTAGGGGACTGATACAGGAGGTGGTTGTAGTGTAGATATAGATGTACCCCGTGAGGACCGTATGGGGCCTCAGGGTATAATAACTCTCCTTCTTCGCTAAATCTGTGTCCCCACAGATTGGATTATTGTTAGGGGTGGCGACATCTTCTCTCTTCTTTCACCTGTTGCCTTCTCTCTTCTTTCATCTGCCTACTTCCCTCTTCTTAGTTCCTCCGGTCCTGATCGTGTGGATGAATTGTCGTGTGGAAAGCGTGGACCTGCTTGTATGCATTGGGGCCGTAGTTGTGCAACGTAGTGTGTACTCAGGTAGGGTAGGTTTAAGGGCGGAACAATATTATCTATTATTTATATTATGATGAAGATGAACATGTTTACAATATGCTTTACAATTTTTCAATATGTCATTATAAAGATAGATATAGAAAATATGCAATATCATGTAATAGTGCGTGTCAGGAAAATGTGTAGATTACAAATGTGTACATAGTGAGAATATATGTTTGAAGGGTTTCAATGTTGCAACAAATAATTATAAAATCAGTGAGATATAAGTTACGCGATATTAAAATACCAAAATACCAAAATTACAAAATACTGGTTTGAAAAAGAAAGAGAGAAACATTCTCTATGGGGTGAGAAAAGGTATTAAATTTGTTTTTATTGATGGGGTGTTTAATAGGTAGTGGCGAGAATATATAAAAATGTTTAGATAAGGAATGATGTTGGAAAATGCAAGAAAAGAATGTACATACAGGCATAGAGTAATATTCTTCTTTTTTTCTTCTTCATCTATCCCTTTTGACTCTCAGCGTTGGGTCTGCCAGCCACTGTCTGTATTCATTCCTATTCCCTGCGAGTCTCCTGGTTTGATGCAGAGTCCTTCCCTTCTTCTCTGCCAACTCTTCGACATAATGGATCCATTCTTTCCTTGTACGACCTCTTCTTCGAGTGCCTTCAGGCTTTGCCTCAAACACATGCTTCGGTTTCCTTTCTTCATCCATCCTTATGATATGTCCATACCATTGTAAATATTTCTTCTGGATAATATGTACTACCGATTCCACCTGTAATTCTTCTCTGATCGCTATATTTCGTACCCTATCTCTTCTAGTTTTATTCACTATCTTCCGAAGGTATTTCATCTCTGAGGCAGTCACTCTACTTTCATGCTTGTCCCACATAGTCCATGTCTCAGCTCCATAGGCGAGTGTAGTAAAAATACTGTCTTATAGATTTGAATTTTGGTTTTCTCCGAGACTTCCTTCTTTCCCACAATACACTGGCTCAACTGATAATATACGTTATTTGCCTTCTTTACCCGAGTATTGACCTCTCGGTCGATTCTTCCATCCTCAGTCAGCATTGTTCCGAGATATGTAAAGCTGTTGACTTGATCCATAGTCCTTCCTTGCCACTCAATCAACACATCTTCCCAATCTCCTCCTATCTTTATAACCTTACTCTTATTTATATTAAAGGCGAATCTCCTGTCTTGTAGGGAAGTTGCCCACTCTGTAACAGCTTGTTGCAGGTCTTCTGAACTATTATTAATAATAATTTGTCGTCCGCATACACTAGTGACTGAAGGTAGGCTACATTCGTCTCATATTCCAGTTTCCAATTTTCATTCGCCTTGTCCTAGCTCTGCATTGACTGATCACTTGATTCATGAATACAATGAAGAGGAATGGACTCAGGCTGTCACCTTGTTTCACTCCTCTGTCCATCCTGAATTGTCCACTCCCATGTCCATCCAATCACACTAATCCTTTGACCACCTTATACACACTTTGAATTACTCTGATCAACTTTCTTCCTAACGGTAAAATTTCCAGTGTTTGCCATATTTCTTCTTTAGGTACAGAATCAAACGAAGCTGTAATGTCTAGGAATGCCAGATATGCTTCCTTCCCTCTTTTGTTTATTCTCTCTATAAGGTGTCGAAGACAACTAATCTGATCTTGAGTTTGCCGATGTGGGCGGAATGCTGTTTGTTCTTCTTGTAGCTCTGGCTCCACCTGTCTTCGTAATCTTTTCTCTACAATTCTCGTGTATAGCTTCAATACAACTGATGATAAGCAAATGGCTCGATAGTTCCGACAATCTGTTGTACTTCCTTTCTTATGGATTGGGAGGATGATGTTGTTTGTCCATTTCTCAGGTATCATTTCTTCCTTCCAGCAAATGTTAAACAAAATTCTTAACCATTCTTTTAATTCATCACTGCTTGCCACGGTGGGTGAGTGGTTATAGTGTCGGACTACCAACCCCAAGATTGCAGGTTCGCCCCTGGCCATGGTAAGTGATTTTTGAAGGCGACAAAAATTACGATACTCATGTCATACGTTGTTGGCATGTTAAAGAACCCATTTGAATTCAGTAGGCCGTGTTCAATGGCAAAATTAATCTCGGGATTTTCCGCCAACACAAAGTTCCTCCATTCTCTACTTGAAAGCGCTGTAGTAGTGTCAAGGGGTTTAGATATCTAACCTCTTTGACTTTCATAGCGTTCAAAAGAATGACGAAATTCGACATGCAAGCTACCCTCTGGGTGTCAATTAACAAAGCTTGCACCAGGCACCCGAGGCCATACGATATTATTATTATTATTATTATTATTTTTATTATTATTATTATTATTATTATTATTATTATTAATTCATCACTTCCTTTCTTAATCATTTCAGGAGCTATATCATCCGGCCCGATGCTTTACCATTCTTCATCATGGTTATCGCTTCGTCAATTTCATATCTACTGATTACTTCTTCTTCTTCCTCATCCTCCATCTCTTCTGATTGTAGCTGTTGCTCTTGCCCTATCTCATCCCTCTCAGTTTCTAACATCTCTGCAAAGTAACCTATCCATGTTTCCAGTACCTCTTCTACTTTGGTTTTAAGTATGCAGTCTTTGTTTTGTATACTTCTTACTTTCGTCCCATATTTTCCTCTAAGTCCTTTGACAAATGTCCTGAACCTTAGTTTATTTTCATGGAAATGTGTCTTTGTTTCATCTCCAACTTTCCAACTATCCTCTTTCACTAGCTTGACAATTTGTTTCGATACATTTCTAGCTTCCACGTATTTCTCCCAGTCATCCTTCCTCTTGCTTTGTAAATACTTCTTCCCAGCCTCTTTCTTTTCCTATACTGCCTCCTGCACCACTTCATTCCACCATCTAGTTCTCTTCTGATAGCCTCCTTCTGTCTTCATCCCACATATGTCTTGTGCTGTTGTCTTGATGATGTCTCTTAGTACTTCCCAGACTTGTTCGGCTGAATTCATGTCCGTATTCCCTCTGGCTGCCTGCAGCCTCTGATCACACTCGTCTCTATATATCTTCTTCTTTTCTTCATCATTAAATTGGTCGATTGTCAACTTGGAGTACTTTCTGGGTCTCTGTGGCTTTGGTGTCCGGAAGTGCGTAGTCATGACTAATAGGTTATGTTCAGTACTCATCTCCGCACTTCTAAAAACTCATACATCATCGATTGCATATCTTGCACTCTCTGTGTATGTAAAATAGTCTATAACACTCGTTCCATCTCGTTCTTCAGCTACGTATGTCATCTGATGACATTTCTTATTGGGAAAGAAAGGATTTCCAATAAGTAATAGATTATCAAAGCAAAACTCAATCATTCTCTCTCCATTACGATTCTTAACTGCTTCTGCCGCATATTTGCCAACACATCTATATCCTTCCTCAAACTCATTACCTATCCGTACATTCCAATCTCCCATGATAACGACATGTTTGTTCCCACCCCGAGCTCTGTTAATTGTTGTCTGCAAGGCTTGGTAGAAGCCATCTTTCTCTGCTTCACCTCTGCCTTCTGTGGGGTATATATCTGGATGATCGAGATGTCCTCTTGTAAGCTGAGGTCCATTCTGATTATCCTGGAATTTACTGCTCCCCATTACCTCACTTGGTTGTTGAGTGTAGGACTTAGTATGTCTCCCACTCCCTCTTTGGCTCTTTGATCTCTATCCACACCGGAATACCACAAGGTATATCCTTTTTCCATCGTCATTTGTCCAATACCCTTCTTCTTTGTTTCACTAATCCCCAGCATATGAATTTTATATTTCTGCATTTCATTTCCTGTCAGAGAAGTTAGATTCCATGTAGCCCATCTCATTGTCCTTTTCTCGCAAGGTCGTATCATGTCTATCCGTCTGGCTCTTCCGTTTGTTCTTTGAATTTGAAAATTTTCACCCGACGTGGGTAATCACCCCTACGCGAGCTAGCACAGTGGAGGTGCTGCCTCCTCACAACAACTCTGCCTACTGGACTTTTCTGTCAGGGTTGTTCCCCCTTATCTGAGCATATCCCGTTTTAAGGCGCCGGAAACTCACCCTCACCCCTCCCTTACGGGCTGGGGTTTGCTGGTTGCATTGCTAGGCAGAGCCTCCCAACTAAGGCATTTCTCAGTATTTACCAGAGACACCTACTCAGTATTGGTGTCCCCACCGAGGCCCAATAACCAGCCATTCACCCTCGTCCTTTCTCAATCGGGCTTGGGACCGGCTATGGCGGAGTTGCATAGTGTAATATAAAAATGTATAATAGGTAATACAATGTAATAACACACAATAACAAAAACAACTAAAAAAACAAGTGTACCGGTGTATTTTATATTACTGTCGACGTGTAACCGTAGATGTCTTATCTCTATTTACAGCGTTAACTTAGGGAATACACTTATGAATTAAACTTAAAAGTTTAACTTGTGGTAGACGTATGTGGTAGACGGCCGTGTCTATATTTATCCTAGTTGGCCCTGTTGTTTTAGCTTGTAAGTTACCTCCTGTGGGTGGATAGCTCACCTTAGCAATGAGAGCTGTCATTTACATATCCATGGCATCCCTCAGTACCGTGTGTTACGCCTCATTTGTGGCATTGTTCGGTATCCGTCGGTAACGCCTGATATCCCACAGATACCAGCCATCACTGTACGGATTTTATCCTTATCGTAGTAGTGTCGCTGAATGGAGATAAAGTAATCTGCTGTAGTGTAAGGAAAAACAAAGGTGGAGTGTTGTACAAGTTTAGTGTTTTGCTCCACTTTGCGTTGGCAGGAGGGAGAAAGAAAGAGAAGGAAGAACAATAAAACAAGAAAATAAAACTGTTGCTCTTTGGAAGTGAAAGCGGAAGTACAAATAATAAACAATTTAGTAATGGTTCAGCTATTGTCTGAAAAAGAAAATATAACATTAGCCGTGTGGGCACCGGTGGAGCTGCTTCCTGAAAAGGAAAAATACAAACATTTAACTTTCCATCCATGCGCATTTGGTGTCTCAGTCACGCAGCGCTGTTTGTTTGTTTGTCTGTCCGTACGGCGTAGAGGCTGAACTTGTCGTCTTACTTACTAGCTTACATAATGATCTACTTTATTTGTTACCGTCTTATACTATTAATTTATTATTTTTACCTTCTTATGTCTAATGTGCCGCATTTTTTCCTTCCTGGTTTATTTCGTTACTGACTTACTGCTTTACTTAATTTATTTCTGCCTTCTATTCTTATGTAGTTACTTAATTACTTTCCTTTTCCCCACTCAATCACCTTCCTTACTTTCTTCTTTGTTCACCTTATTCACCTCTTCTAAATAATTCCTTTCCCTATTCTTTCTTCACTCTGATGCAGATGCCTATGGTTCTGGCGCTATTTAGTTTCTTATTTACTCTCATGTTCTTTCAATTACTTACTTCCTATTTTTCAATTCATATTCATCTTTAACTTCTTTAAGTTCCTATTCCTTACTTATTCTCTTTACTGATGTCTATCAGCTGAAATTCCCTTAATTCTTTATCGTCTAGTTGTTACTTTCTACTCTGACTTATATATATATATTTTCTGGTTGGCATGATCATTTCCCTTCTCAAAAGCTCTCTGCTTTCCCTACAGCGTACTCATGTAGTGGTGGTAGATCTGCCAAATTAATGTACGGCCTGTTGAAGGCTGTCGACATAGCCTGGATTCTCCTCCCATAAGTGGCTGCGTAACGTTCAAGTTCCCTATGTCCGTGATTTGGCAGTGCTCCTTGGCAGAATTTACTTATATACTACTTTGTCGCTTCTTGGCGGAATTTTGCTTGTGAACTAACTTATTACTAATTTCATAGGTTGTTAAGTAGCAAGGTGGAGAGAGAGGGTGCACTTCTATTTTTAAATTCATTATATATTCTTATTCATTGGTTAAATAGGTAGTTGGTTAAAGGGATAGATTAGGGTGCACTTATATTCTCCATTTCATTATATTTCTTCATTAGGCTACATTTCTTCATTATTCTTGATTTTGCCTTTCATTATATTTCTTGATTTCTTGATTCTTCATTTCATTAAATTTCTTGATTATATTTCTTGATTTCTTAGGATGGGGATTAGTGGCTTGAAGCCACGCAATATTTCGGATACGTCCTCCACCCCATTGTTAGCGTGATTCTTACATCGGCCGTCTGGGGTGAGACGAGCAACTAAGCCGTTCCAGCCCTAACGCTCCCCACCCTTTGGCTTTATTGCCTAGAGAGGAAAAAATAGATATATAGACAGATGGATAGACTTCGCTTATATCTTCATTTCTTCATATATTCTTGTTTATTTCAATATTTCATTTCATTCCCTCGATGCCTTCTTGGCGGAATTATATATCATTGTTTCATCATTTGTTTCATTATATCATCTGCTCGCTGCAGGAAAATAGGCTACACCACGATATAGGTAACATTTACTTAACCTCAAAATTAGCTAACTTATAACTACGTTGAATGCGTCAGTGTGTCGATTTCTATTGATCATTCGCCGTCGCTGGCTGGCCCAAAGTGATGTCATATCGCAGCGTGGTTGATGTCATGGTTTTGTTACGGCTAAGTGTCCCTTCGGCCACTAGGACCCTATTTGAAGTTAATTTAACCTTAACTTGTCTTTTGGTCTAATAGTTCCAAGCTCACCGGCTTGATAGTTCCTTATGTTTGGAACTGTCGTTTGTGATCTGTCCGCTGCTTATGTGCTACTGCCCTTATGATCTTATATCTAGTTATATTGTGTCACTCAGGTTTCAGGATAGGAGTCATGTGGGACGATAGGAAGCAAAACGCATTTGCTGCTCTACGCTGGGCTCAGAGGATTTCCACACTGATACCATTGCACAATGTTCTAAATGTTTGTTGGTTGTTTGGATGCATGCTTGGGGTCTGTTAGCAAGGTTCAAATGTATGTTAATGTTTTCTTAATTGTGGATCTTACCATGCAAGGTAGGATGGTACATTATTGGGCTTCTCTTGTGGCCCTTTTTATTTTTGTCAGGATATCATGTACTAATATTGTTGGGAATCAGGGTTTGTTAATATCTAATTGGCTTAGGGAGTTGAGCGTATGTTTGGTGCTCGGTTGAGGATGAAGGCTTTGTTATTGGGGTTTCCATGCTGGTCATGTTAATTTACTACTTGGTGTGTTATTTTTATTAATGGGTATTGAATTAGTAGCTTGAACGATAATGCCTCTATCCAGCGTTTTTCTTAGTTCCACGTGTCGATTGTTGACAGGAGCCATGTGCGTTTATTAATACAGCGTGCCACTTGCTTATGTCAAGTGACGTAATGGATCTGTATGTCCGTTAGATAATGGGAGTGTATGCGTGTGACATATAAACTTGTTACGTCACAGGGTATGGAAAATAAAAATGCGTGTCTTCTGTTTTGTTAGCGTAGCGGTATGGCCGTCGCCTTGTGACGTCATGCGCCGACGTTATATAATAATAGTATTTGCCATTCGGTTTTATTTGGCCCAGTTGGATCAAACTTATTAATCACTCGTCTCTGTGCGATTCCCGCTTCACGTTTATTATCTGTGTTCTACCTCTTAAATACTAATATTCATCCTCTGCTCTGATTCTTCGTGGCAATTATTATTTGTGCCTAATATACGCGCCTAGTATCGGTTATTCATCTCTTTGCAGAAATAACGGTACTTAATTAATGTTTCCTTTTTTCCTCTTAAAGTTTTATCTATGGCATGCATAGAAAAGTTCCTATTGGTCTCATTTGAGAATATTAGCCTTTTGGTCCGACTTCGGTGCTTCGCTTGACTCCACACTAGTGGTAGTGTTCCTATAATAAAATAAAAATCATATCATAATGATTATATTGGGAATAGCGGCTCTAATAGGTTATAGTATGTGCTTTGTATTGTTCCTTTGTTTCCGCGCGCTGAATGTGGTTAGGTATAGCATTGCCATTGGCTCTGCTTGTCATTGGGTTAGTGTTAACTTTGATTATTAAAAGGCTTCCATTAATTGCTCTTTGGAAGTGAGGCTGTGTCCCAATAGTACAATTTCAGCCGTAGTGAACTAGATAGTCGACTACTTTGCCGGATGTGACGTCAGAAGTCGTGATCCAATACTGCTTAGCACATAGCAATCAAGTCTGTAGCATCTAGTGAACGAAAGTGCATGCTAGATTGTCGACTACGTCAAGGAAGTTATAGCAATTGTAGCTTATCGAAATTGTAGGTTATGTAAATTGTAGGTTGTCTTTGACTTAAGCCAAACACAAACTATAATTAGGGCTCGGCTAAAAAGTGATCTTTTTGGCGCATCCGTGATCGTATAATTCAGGAATTGTTTATTTAAAACAGCTGATGAATGCGCAAAGAGCTTACAAGGAGTAGCAGATCACCGCCATCTTGAGTGTTGGTTTGGTACCAGCATGTAAGTCCAGTGCGTTTCAGAATACAAGTCTATGAAGGAGGCTGTGATCAAGTAGACATGTCCCAAATCTCCGTAGTGCATAGCACATAGCACATAGTAGCTAGCAGCTAGTCAATAGCAGACAACTTGAGTATTGGGACACAGCCTGAGTATTAGTGTACCAATATTATTATTATGTGGTTGGTGGCTGGTCGAGCTTATAACTTTGCTACGTTTTTGTAATCATCTGCTTTCTGCAGCTATGCAACTTGTTAAAGTTAGTTGCATAACTTTGCTACGTTTTTGTAATCATCTGCTTTCTGCAGCTATGCAACTTGTTAAAGTTAGTTGCTCTCTCTCTCTCTTTCTTGCATTGACAGGGGTTGCATTTATTATCACCCCCGTGTTAGGGCTTGAAATTGATATGTGTATTAGTTTGTAGTAGAGCCTTCATGTCTATGTGTGCATGTCGTTATTGTGGCAGTGTTAGAGGGTAAGTGGTTTTTCAGAGGTTTACCCTGTTTACTTCAGGAAAGTGGTGCTTTCTGTCTCCCGGTGTATGGTAGCTTGGAAGCTCTGAAATGCGTCCCTTATAGTGTATTAGGGTCTTATCTTTGTGGTACGCTCTGTGTCTGTGATTTGTAGTGTACCATGTGTGTCCATGGTTTATCGTTTCTACTCCAGGAAAATAGCGTTTCTCTCCTATTTGTATATGGTTCGCGGCCTAGAATATCCTTGTCTGTTGTGTGCTTCCTAGTTGGTCTACAGTCGGTATGTATGTATCCTTGACCGTGTTCTTGGGTGTGTACCCACCGTTCCCTAATTATGTATTTCGTACCCTTGTGTCGTTATTACATGTTGCTCATTCATTTCCTGCTTTGAGTAACGTCATATGTGTAGGCTTTGAGGGAGGAGTTTGTGACGCGTCCCGCTCGTACGTCACAGAGTATGCTTAAAGTAAAATGGCTGCCATCTGTCTCGATTGCACCGGCGAATGGCTACCGTCTTGGTCTGTAATGTGTTGACGTTATGTTAATTGGTGATAGTAATGATAGTAATAACAATAATAATAGTGGTAATACCGATAATAAGTACTGAAAGCTTGTCATTCTAGAGCAATTTTTCCTAACTGGGTTAAACCTAGTTACCGCTCATCTATGCGTGCTTTCTATTTTAATGCTTTAATGCTTTAGTGCTAATATTCACTCTACATATTATTTTCTTTTGTCAACTACTATCTGCCTATATGTGTGGCTACTTATTGGCCGTTCAATACTCGCAAAAATAACGCTATTAATTTAATACTTCCTTCCCTATTAAAATTTTATATATTTTGTGGATAGGGATAGTTGCTGTTTTTAGCTTCTAAAAATGGTAAGTTGCCTACTGAATAGTGTCTTTGGTTCTTCGTAGGGAATGTGGTTAATCCTATTTCTGCCCTTGCCTTTACTCGTCGAGCAGTTAGTGTAAACTAGGATTATCAAAATACTTTCTTACCTGCTCTTTGGAAGTGAAATCTAGTGTGTTTAAGTATTATTATGGCAGATTGTACCTATAGATTTAGTACATCCCCTTAATGATTTGCCTTCTGTATCCATGTAGATGTTAGAGTTAGTCCGCTAGCTTTCTTTCTTTACCAAGCAATTGTGTTAGGTGCTAAGCGTTGTTCCCTTATGATGGCTGAATGTGTCTATGTTTTGAGTATAATTAATGTTATTTGGTGTTTTGAAGCGTCCATATTGTTGTCCCTTTCGTAACTTGTGTTCTAATGTTGCTTTTTCGGGAAAAAACTTATCCTATTCTAAAATTGGTTGGCCCCGCCTTATTTGTAGTTAACTAGTACGTGTATTAATGTACTCGGTATTGTGCCCTTATATGAAATTCATTGGACCATGGGCCTCAGTTAGTACCGTAATTAATTATTATTGCATTTTATTATAGTTGTGCGACATGTAATAGGCATTTTACAACTGATTAAACTGGAAATCCATTTCGTATTAGAAATACGCGGAATATGAAACGAGCCGTAAATTTTGTCAATTAGATGTCCATAGTGAGCCCGTCAGAGGAGCTACGAGGACAGTCAACAACCGCAATGACTTCCCTAACATCTCATCCGCCGGACCTAACTGCCGAGAGGATCAGGTGAACTTCCAAATAGGCCAAAGCGGCACGAGAAACTATCGTCCACGGGGATCGTGGTACATGGTGACGAAAGGTCATAGACTGCCTAAGGAAAGGTTCACCTTAAAAGCTAGACTGAGAAAGGAAACATCCAGACTTATGTAAAACATCGTGAAAATGTATTATAAAATTGACAAACCCCTATCCTAGTTCGGAGGGTTTCTATCGGCTAATCTGCAAGCTAATAAATAATCAAAAATAACGGGCAGGTCCCTACCTGAGAAGTTACAGTAAACCCTCGCGAAAGATCTGTCTCACAATAATAAAGCAACAACAGCAACACTAGGAAAATGGTACGACGAAAAACCCTAGGTCAAGTTACAAGATCAAGCTAATATCGGAATTTACATTTAACAGGGTAGCGAAACAAATCTAAGTTAGGATGATACCATCTCCACATTTACATTTAATATTAATTCATCTAGCTAAGTCCTATCCATTAATTACAAAATTTACGGCGGTGACGTCCGTAATATCAAACAATTACAATCAAAGCTATGTGACAAGCCATAAAAAAAACATCTAAGACATTCGTACGAACTAGGTGCTAATCAGCACACAAAAGGGTAACATAGAGGATTCGTACACTTTTACATCAACAAATAAATAAATACAAGACCACAGTTTTATTCAAAGCCTGCCTACACCTTGGTTTACTGTTTGTAAGCCATAGTCATTTAACGTGTGTAATTACGGTGACGACTGCGTAGTGAAGACTACGTCTAACATCGTATGGCCTGCGCTCCACAAGCTACGAACTAAAGGTTCGAGCAAGCTTCAGTCGCTACAAAAAGTGTCAGCTGTCCTAAAGTCATTTCCTCCAGGAAATACCTTCATTAGCACGGCTATGTCAGCAGGTTCCAAATGCAAATGAACAAGGTTAAATAGAAAGGGTTCGTTAGTATTTTTTTTGTTTATCAAAATTATGCGTTTTATTATTAAGATGTCGGTTTAGATTATCGTTGGTTTATGGCGAATAATAGCTGACAAGCCTTGGCACGGAGCGTCTCCCAGAGATCATCTCTGCCAAAAAGCCTCGACTCAAAATTCGGAATACAATCAACGAGCAATAACAACTCGGACACACAATAACACAAGTTACCAGCGGCGCACAGCTCGCGTTCAATAACTCTGGGACGGGCCTGGACACATCAGTTACCCTCCCTAAACATCTGGTCCACGGGAACAGTCCCGGACATTTTACACAAAATACCTTCATACATGAAAAACCTCCTTCACGGGGCTAGCCTACAACATACTATAAGAAACCTGACATAACTGTACTCGTCGAAACAACGGTACACTGGGTTCCATGAGCTATCAATGCAATGAAAAACAAATGAATGCTACAAGCATTCTGTCCTGTGTTAATATCAGTCTGTCTCACTTAGAAGCAAGCGCTCTCAGTCGGGCGCTGGGAAGTATTCAAAACCTGTTCGTGTCACAGCAATCCGCAGGCTCCCTGCGCTATATGACACAACACATTAACTGGGCCGGCAATTTAAGCAAGAAAATAACTGTAAAACTGGCCTCATAATAATACCTTTACCATAGGTTATAAACCTCGAAGAATGTGTTCATTAAAAGCACGCTATAAAGCTGAATATAAACATATAACTCTGTCTTTCATAGCAAAGACGTATAAAAGGTAGCAATGTCACTCATTGCTGAAGCTCACTGCTCTCAATGATAAAACATTCCATTTGTTACTTGTATCAAACATCAAATAAATCACGTGTCATCACACTTAACACTAACAAAACAATATTATGGCGCAAACTCCACACTCTGGATTTGCTTAATGATACGTTGGGAACTGGGTTCGATGCTAGGCAACAACGAAACGTCCCTTTTACTTGCAAGGTCCACACTTGACCTGGATGGCCTCTGAGCACATCTCGAATGAAATATAAATGCAGTTACAAAACTGGTAATTACAGTCGATTACCCAAATGATACGACTACTCTAATGAAGTCAGGGGCGTAACATTGACTGGCTGCAAAAAGTGCAGTTAAAGAATCATGACCATGGCATCAGATTGCCATAACAAGAGTCTGCTAAGACTTGAAAATCACCCCAGATAGGGTTAAACAAAGTAGCCTCAAGATGACTACAGTCACGTTCAGCAATAGACAGAAATTGGCGTCCTACGACGTCCATCAGGTTGCACCAGGGTTGAACAAAATATCAAACCCAAGGGTGACTCACAATCACAGTAAATAAATGACATCTAATTATACTAATTACATTCCCTACCTATGAAATGGCTGTCACTAAGTTCGGATGATTTACAATCTACACTATTCTAACTATACCACCAATGACTAGAACAAAGAAGGGTTGTACAAACTCACGATATGAAGGAGCCCACGCTTAGCTCTCTGTCCAACGACAAGGGTTGAAGAAAAGCACCTCTGGCTTTCAGGATTGGCATCGTCCTTATCAGAACTTCCATCTTGGCTCTCCCAACGACCAGGGTTCGGTCTTTCCCTGTAGTTGACATCGTGAATGGGTTGGACATGCCTAGGAAAGGCATCCTCGATTCCTTCCTTCTCGTTCGACGTTCTTGAAGTTCCATAATCATGCTCGTTCCGTCCGAGACATCTCTCTCATACCATAATGGTAATTAGCCCATTATCTCCGACTCGAACATGGTGTTGTAAATGTCGAACACGTGGTCGGTAATAATAGACTTCATGTAGTTCATTATTATTTGAAAATTACGGTATGCTTCGTAGATATCACAGGCTTTAAACATATATCTGGTAACACAGCCTCTACACTTGCAGATATCATTAATAAATGGCCATGCACTGATCTGCTGTTTCACACGTGCGCAGACTCTACTTTGGCAATCACGTGGCATCCGTGAAATAGGCGTCGTTTTCTTGTGGATAAATCCACCGTAGCAATTTATATGCAATGTATTTTTAATATAATACTTGTCTAAAGTAACAATATCACATTTACCTGTATATTTCGCAGCAGGCTCTTGGCCCTCCACAAATCACGTGGGTATAAAAATGTGGTGCTACAGAATTATCGTAAATTCACAATACATGCCAAATAAGTTCACTTTACTATTCGTGCTGATCACTACACATCAACAACTGTGGTTCGCAATACCATAGTGCTCGATGGCACTTGATAAAGATTCCTCGCTAAAAAGCGGTCATTTCCCACGTCTAATACGACGGATATCGTAACACGCCTCAACAGGGCGGATTCTCCAGACGTAGTGCACGGAACTGAGTTCCTCGTGGAATCAAGTCGTCAAACTAAGTCGTTGAGCGACTACTTACATTCCTATTTGCGTATCTGCAATGATATTACCATTCCTTAAAGTGAAGAAAACATTCTCCAAAATGTTTCAATAATGCTGAATGACGAAATGGAATATTCTGAGTCTCGTAGAAAGATAAAATTGATTAATAAGACCTCAGATAAATAATTAGCAGACTTCACCAAAGTCAAAAGTGCGATTCTTCGTTACTCCAAAGAGAATTGTATAAGCTCTCAGCTTCTCGTAGCTTTCTGGGTGTGTTCAAAGGTAGTACATCCCATCATAAATGTGTTGTCATGAAAAATATCACATGAACCTTAGCTCAGCGGGTTCAATAGTGTTTTGGTCAAATTGACTTAATTTATAATAGAATAAAGGAGGCGGCAAAATGATCTCTTGAAAAGAAAATGGAACTCTATCATGAAAAGTTACTGAATCATGCACAGGAGTCTCTTATTAGACCCTATTTACATTTAATGGCAACTGAATTTAATGAGAGTTCATTTGATATGTGCTTGGTTGTTTATCGTTTAGTATCTAGGGCGTTCGCTTGGCATCGAATGATATAATGGTTCCCTCCTCCCATATAAAATTCAATGGAACTGCATTGTCGCGTGAAGCGGTAAGCTCTGTTCGTTATCTAATAAATGGATGATCTAACACAGGTACGGCGGTTGACGCCAATATGTCGTATGACACGTCCTGTTCGTAGGCTAATACATTTTCCTGCGTGTGGGTAAAAGGCGATTGACACCATAATGCTACATAAAATAGCACGCCTCACTGATCGAAGGCTAAATGATACAATGCGCGAACTGTAACTGACCATAATTGCCAAGACATATATCAAGGATGTAATCGCCAACGTGGCTTAATTTGGAAAAAAATAAAAAAAGATCAAAAAAATTATAAGGGAAACTTTGTCCCTGTTTGTGAGTGATTGGACGCTCTTCCATTTGCATAGAAATGTGTGTGTGTCTATCAATTTAATGGTGTGTGTGTGTGAAATTTGAGCTTGTGATAGGTTATTTGTGTGTCGATTGGTCGGAGTGCTAATCCCTCCTTTGGCTGAATATGGCCTTTGGACACCTTGCGTACTTGTTTAACCCTGCCATGTAGCGACGCATGCAGTCTTGCCCCAGCGGTGGCCGCTCGCTGAAGTATTGCTGACGGGTGTTGTTGTGTCATATTTCCCTTCCTGATGTTGTCATTCACTGCATATCGATCAGTGTGCTGTTCCGTTATTGAAACGTATTTGCACAACCTGTTGGCATTCCAGCCGTGGTTACCCTAGTTATATTTAATTATGAATATGTATCTGTCCCCGTGTAGCTTCGTAATCATTGTGCGTTCCCCACTTTTCCTCGCTATAAATGTTTAAGTATTTTCTGGTATTCTTGTTAAGATGCTCGCGTGAACTTGGGTGTGAGTTATGAAATAATTTTATTGTCTGCGCGTACCTTTGTGGTATTTTATCGCCACTAAATGAGGTAATAAAGTACAATAACTAAAAAAGGAACATGAAATAATATACAACTGGTATATAAACACAATGTTATTATAAATTAATGCTTTTCAATAGCCTTTCCCTACTTATGTACAGATGGCCTTTGTTTAGCGCTAATTCTAAACAGATATGCATATATATCTGTCGTTATGCATTTGAGGCTGTGCCTTGTCTTTAAAATTAGTATAATTGTTGTAAGCGCTGGGCGTAAATTGTGTGTTTAGGGCCGAATTGAACCTGCCCTTTTTGATTATCTGGAAAGTGTAGGCATGTTGCTTCCTCGTTCGAGTGTTTTCCCTATTGTACACCCCCCCCCCAAAAAAAAAAATACTAAGTACAGTTAAGTATAAATTTAACATACATATTACATATTGTATCACTTGTGAATTATTGCTTAGCAGTGAATTCTTTTTACTCCGATGACAAGTTTCCCTGTTCGGCAGTAACTCAACATATACGTATACCAGTATTATAGCGTGCTAAGGGTTGTATTATGTGCTTGGCACCCGGATATGCCAGTAGTATAGCGTGCTAAGGGTTGTATTGTGTGCTTGGCACCCGTGTAATTGTTTGTGTGGATTGTGTAGTAAGTATGTATTTGTGCCGCTTCGTACCTGTCCTTATCTTGGTTCGATTCTGGGCATGTAAGCCGCATGTGGCTGTCTGAGTTAGGCTTTCTAATTGGTGGCCGTTTGTGAAGTATATTGCGCATGTTTTTAGGGCTAATTTTACATGTTCCCGCATAAGATGTCTGTAATTCAAATGTATCTCCCCGTGTTCATTACTTGGTATTGACTGATTTGCTAATGTTTTGACTGTATGGTATTATATTTGTGAGCGTGTCCCCTTGGAATTTGGTGAGCGTGAATTATTACTCTTACTGTGTGTAGGTACAATTGCGGTGTCTATCCCTTATTGTATATGGTACCGCATGCCAAAATACTCATTTATAAAATACGAGATTCCATGTCACCTACAATACAATATTATAAACTAGTGTTGTTCCCGGTAATCTCTCTTTCACTCCTAGGAAGATCATCACCGTTCAGCGCCCGTTCCCAACAAAAATATGTATATAATATGCTACATGTCTAGGGGTAGTATGGATGGGATTTGTGCAGCTATGTTGTCTATCTGCTATATTTGGGAGTATTATGGGGCCATTCTGAAGGCCCTGTGTAGTCATGAATTGGCGTTTTTAAAAGCGTCACCCTGGGTCTCCTGATGGGATAATTCTCCTTTGAGGGTGGTGTAAATTTGTGCCAAGATGCATTAGTGGGCTGCTGTGTTTGTGGATTAGGCAATAGTGTGGCTCGTCGCCGCTTAAAATTATTCACCCTGCTTGGGGTGGCTAGCAACTTTCGGCTAGGTGTAGGTGGCAAAGTACATCTAGGGCTGTTAATTGTTGCCTGATGTGTGGGTGGCCAAGAGAGTTTGGGCGCATTAAGTGTTATCCGAGGTGTAGGTAGCAACGTGCGTCTATTTGCGCTAAGTGTTGCCTGATGTGTGGGTGGCCAAGTGAGTTTGGGCTTATTAAGTGTTATCTGAGGTGTAGGTAGCAACGTGCGTCTATTGGCGCTAAGTGTTGCCTGATGTGTGGGTGGCCAAGTGAGTTTGGGCGCACTAAGTGTTATCTGAGGTGTAGGTAGCAACGTGCGTCTATTGGCGCTCAGTGGTGCCTGATATGTGGGTGGCCCAATGAGTTTGGGCGCATTATGTGTTATCTGGGGTGTAGGTAGCAACGTGCGTCTATTGGCGCTAAGTGTTGCCTGATGTGTGGGTGGCCAAGTGAGTTTGGGCGCATTAAGTGTTATCTGAGGTGTAGGTAGGAACGTGCGTCTATTAGCGCTAAGTGTTGCCTGATGTGTGGGTGGCCAAGTGATTTTGGGCGCATTAAGTGTTATCTGAGGTGTAGGTAGCAACGTGCGTCTATTGGCGCTCAGTGGTGCCTCATATGTGGGTGGCCCAATGAGTTCGGGCACATTATGTGTTATCTGGGGTGTAGGTAGCAACGTGCGTCTACTGGCGCTAAGTGTTGCCTGATGTGTGGGTGGCCAAGTGAGTTTGGGCGCTTTAAGTGTTATCTGAGGTGTAGGTAGCAACGTGCGTCTATTGGCGCTAAGAGTTACTGATTTATTGACGGCCTCCTCTGTGTTGTGTGTATTGGGACTGTAGGTTTATTGATTGCTAATATCCACTGCATGTTCAATGCTTGTAATCTTGTGTACTGTTGCCATAATTTCGCATAATTTCGTGTTAATTGTATTCTCTCCTAATCTACTGGCGTATTCCCTGTTTTCATATTCGTGTGTTCCCTTTTAAGGCGAAAGTGCTCGGTATGTAATAGGCTGTGTTTTTCGTGCAAAATGTCGTGTGTTTTAGCTAGCTGTGTGCTTATGGTGCCAATCTTTGCGCTTATCGGGTTGTTCTTTGCGCAATCAGTGTCTGAATTTGTTTAAGATTTTAGAATTCTGGTATTTTGATTGGTTAGGAATTCATGTGTCTTTAGTAGTTGTACTTGATTCGCATGTATTTTCTGGTGCCATGTTAGAAATCTTTCATTTACGCTTTTGCCCTGGGGATGGCTTTGCGCAATAGAGTCGTCATGTTGTTCTGTATGTAAGTGTTTAAGTGTTGGGGGCAGTAATTTCCCTTGCTTTAATCAAGTGCACGAGGGAAATGGTTTCAAAGCCGATAACTTCAGATGGTTCGTCTCTGTTTCCAGTCAAGCTCAGTGAGCTAGTAAAAATCCGGACGACTGAGGGTCCTTTAAGCTATTGGTTTTTTTGTTTGTCGTTTTTGGCTCTGATGGGCGGGTTGCGGTGGGAAATAAACTAGTGAGTTTGGATTAGAATCTAACTTGCTTGGCTGCTTCGCTGTTACTAACGAAAATTTTCCAAATTCTGGACTTGCTTGGCAGCTAAAGATGTACCTGAACGTAAACTACAGAACTCGTTGTTTGAGTCCCTTTAAGTGTAGTACACGGTGCCTCGGAAAATATTGTTGTAGCTTTTAAATGGTCATAACTATGTGTCCTAGAGGGGGTGAATTATCAAGATGAACTAGGCAGTATACGTTAATGTGTGAGGTCTGATCTCTCCGTGTGTTGGATAATTTATGTGTGTGTTGAGTGTGAAAAAGTATATGTGACTCAATTGCTAAATAAGTGGCGTTTCTTAAATAAGCGTATTTGCTAACGAAAAAGAAGGCAGGAACGTAAAGCCTGCGGATTAATGAAGTGATTACGGTGCAACCTTGAAATTACGCACGCGTATAGCCTGGGCGGCCGGCTAGTGCCATGTCGGCTAGCAGCATGCTACTGCCGACGCAGCACCTTATAAATCTAAATGCTATCTAGGGAATGAGGATTAACGACAAGGCTGTAAAGAATAAAACAGGAAGCCAATTATAAGTGTTACGTGCAAATGCACGTCCCAATGTTTTTTTAAAACCCTCTTCCCTGTTTTCGGGTGTTCCATGACATTTTGAATCGACCGCCTGCTGACTTGATTCCGTTTGTCAACACAAGATATCATCTGCTGTCGGACTTCGGGGTTATTTCAAGTAGTTCCTTCAGCTCCGCTAGAGAGTGTGTGCTGTGTCTTATAAAACTCTTTATATTCATGACATAATTGAAAGACAATTAGATACTATGTCATGAAACAAATGCCGGTGTATGCATGATACCGCCAAATTATTTACTAAATAATGACATTGTTGATTGATGTGTCAAGCCTTGATTGGTCGATGAATATTTACATGAATGCAGTTCGGTTCTTGACGCGCTTTTTCTCCGCCATCTTGTGGAGTTCATGGTCTGTCTGTTTGTAAACAAGAAGCCGGCCGCTGGTGTGAAGGAATATCTCTCTGTGTGCTAGGGGCTTCGCCCCTAGACTCTACGAAATATGAATACCTATTCGACTAAGAAACGCCTGTGCTACATAAGAATTTAATTTCTTCCTTTCGCCTGGACAATGAAAGTGATGGAGAATCGCAACTGGATGCGAACGAGTGCTGGTCATCTAAACGACGCATGTGCCGGGTTAGCCATTTTTGAAGCACATGTAGTGCCGTACAGAATTTAAAAATTATGTGTTAATTATTTTACTATTATTGTGTCTCCACTGAGAAGGAAACAAGGTACGTTATCATTTGATGTATTTTTATATTATTGTTATGGAGCTCCGATATCATCTTATAGTAATGTTTTAATTCTGTACCTTATTTTGTTTTATAGGCCAAATTTTATTTATGTTTTAATAACGTTACCTGATATATTTTAATTTTGTTTCTTTTCTTCGTACCTTCTGGAGACACATTTCTAGTTTATTTTACGTTTTAATTTATTATTTATTTTCTTGTGGCAACCTTGGGATTGACATAGAATTTAATTTATTCATGATCCGTTGCCCTTCCACGTTGTTAATAGTATTTAGATATTATTGTTTTCCGCCGTTCTTTTCCTTCTGCTGATGTTTAAATTTAATTTTATTAATTGTTTGCCGTAGTTTCGATCAGGTATGCGGTCTCCTGTTGTTTTTAGTGGCCATGTTTGTTTTTTGTTGTTTTGCCGAGATGCATTCTGGTCTCGAGGTCAGTCTCTTGGCGTCGACCGCGAAACTCATACGTGTTGTGTTAACTTAAGATGTTTTTATTTAACCTTGTCGGTTTAACATTGTGTTTTTAGTAATTGTTCCTGTGTTTTTCTCCATCATGCAAATTAATGAATTGTTTTCTGATACCATTTAATTTGGTTAATTTAATTTTTTTTTCTCGTTTCTTCGTGGCCGGGATCTCCGCCTGTCGGATCGCTATTGCATTCCCTTGTAAATTATCAAGCCCTTTCTCATTGTGTTATGCCTGTAATTTTTATTTTAACCTTTGGGCTGTATAACATTTTAATTTCAATTTGATTCTTGTCCTTTTCTTTGCAAGCAAGCATGTTCTGTTTCTGGTGAAGGTGCTCCTTTGAATTTTTAACATTTAACTTTTTATTTTAAATTTTTAATCAACTGTTGTGGCATTATTTCGTCGATGACAATTCCGTTAGTTATTGGAGGGTGTCTGTAGGATAGCCTGTGCGTTGTCCCCTTCTCCATCTTCCTTCCACTCCTTTGGAGCTCTTCTGTTGGGACATGTCATCTGGTGGTGATTTGGCTGCGGAAGCGACCCGGACCTCTGAATACAGGTAAGTAGGCCCATCCACGCTGGCCATTGGGCGGTGTCATTCTGGTGAAGCAGAGCGTTGGTCATCGAGTTACCAACGTGCTGCTGGCCCAGGGCCGCCGCCGGGTAGCAATAAGAAATGTGGATGTTTACTGTTAGGGCGTAACTGCACTGAACATGCTTCACTAATCAAATATTAGTGAGAGGCCAATTATGTTATGAGGTGATTACAATTTAACAGGTATGGTTGCTGGAAGGAATGAATTTGTAGGAATTAACCAGAGTACACAACTAACCTTGACAGTAGATCGGTATTCGGTCTCTCTGTGATCGTTCGGGCAGTGCCACAGGCAGACAGATAGATTTCTATTAGGGGTAGGTAACTATTTATAGGTGATGGCTTTGCTGACGGTGCTGGTTGGCACACAGTCGGTCTACTTAATACCTCCTGTTCATGTGTGGATACGTGTCGTAAGAATTGGGCAAGAGTTGGCACATGGCTGTAGCCAACTTGCTATAAAATGTAATAATTTGTATAGAGTGAACGGTTGTAGTTGTTGCTTGTTTTGTAGCTTGGGGTGTGAGATTGGGGTGAAGCGGGTTGAGTAGGAGGCTGATACAGGGGGTGGTTGTAGTGTAGTTATAGATGTACCCTGTGAGGACCTTATGGGGCCTCAGGGTATAACAGTATTATTTTTGGAGTTAGTATTTGTTCTGGTCAGGTTGGTTAGCGATTGTCATTGTTCCATTTTCATTATGTTGGTTGCACTACAGGTGTTGGTAGATGTGCTGCTTATTAGGTTCACTTTTTGGGCAGGTTTGTGTTTGTTGAACGAGGCTGTATATTTATTAAGTGAGAAATGTTGTTCGTTATGGTCTGAGGACCAAGTATACTCTTTTGTATTGTGGGACAATTCTTTCTACCCTTGGTTAGGCTCCTCTTAGTATTGGTCGAGCTACTGCATAAACTAAGGTAGGTGATTGTTTAAAAATATTTTTATCTGTTTCGTGAATTGAGAAATTGAAATTGTGTTGGTTCTGGTTTTCTAAACAGTCGGAATCAAGCTATTTTCTCTGTACCAATATAATATCGTTGAGGACAGAATGGCCTAATCCTAGATTTCTGAGAAGTCTCAAAGGAATTATTTGTCGAGTAGACCTAATCAGGCATTGAACTGAATTTAATTAATTGTTCTTTCTAGTGTGGTAAATACCCGAATGGGCATCGAACCAAGAGGAATCCCATTCTCCCCCGTTGACTCTGTTCTGACCAGTAGTTCCCCCATGGAGTATCAACTGGCATTCTTGGCCACGTTACTAACAAATAAACAATTCTATTGTAATAAGAATACGACCTAGTATTAGAAAATGCGACAGAAGCCTAACATCAATTCTATCCCACCCCACAAAACTAGCACATATCAAAACAATCAAACGCACACACCAGGACACTCCCTGCAACACACTACCTTCCAGAACAATCATCCACGCACATTACAAATGTCAACAAATTACGCAGATGGAAATTGAGCGACGCTCCCTTCGATAAAAAAAATCCAACCACAATGGAGGGAATTACAATTGAAACTAAGTGTCAAAAGGTATTTACCACACTAGAAAGAACAATTAATTAAATTCAGTGTGGTTTCGGTATCGGTAGATATCCTTTATGTTGAAGCAGTTATTTTTTTCTAAAAACAATTTAATGGGTACTCTCAGTTGTAGTCGACAAAACATCACGATCTTGCTTTTTTCGGCAATTTGCAGAGTCCGGTTATTACTTTTTGGTGTGACGTGTTAAATTAAAGGTTGAATTGGGTTAATTTATTTGTGGTCAACATGTCAAGGTGGAAATTGCAGTCAGTATTTCTAATCATTTAACAGTTTAAAATGAGGTGAAATAAATATAAGCACTGTGGTGGTGTCTCATTTTGCTGTTCTGCTTACAGTAAATTCCACACTGGTAAAAGATGCCGATCACTGCCATCTTCACGCTTCCTCTGCTTGATTTTCGTGTCGGTTGCCAAATGTCTAACCACACGCACAAAATAACAACCTATCCGCCACATCGATTTAAATCGAGAATTACTCGAAATCTCCTCCAGCTGTTAAGAACAGGGCGTTGACGCCAGTTGATCGATGAGCCTTCGGGTCGGAAGTTATATTTTCTGGACTAGATACAAATGAACCAATATTGTATTCTTAAACCGTTTTCAATTGTTTAAGGGCTACGCGTGCCCCCGCGTTCCCCCTGAAAAAAGCACTGGTTGGAGGTAAGTAATTTGTTAGAAGAGAAGTCTCGCCACTGCGGTTGCGGAGAGTCGAGATGCATGCAATTGTTACCTGTGGGTAAGGGTCTCTATTGTTTTTATGTTATGGTATCTCGACGACTAATGATTCGCATACTTGAGCGTAGTAGTATTGTATTATTAGCGGGTGGTAAATATTGTTTATGGTTTTTTCAGGCTGAATGTGGATGGAAAGGTGTTGTGTAAGGAAGGTACTGATTCGATTCTCCTTTTTTGATTTATTGGTGATTTAGGGCTAGTCTTGATTGGTTTGGATTTGATATTCTTGTTTTCGTTTGAACTTGATGAAGATTTTTAAAATGAAATATTAACGATCTGGAATGTAATGTGTGATAGTTATGTGTTGTGAATGTATTGGGTACCTCCATCATATTTTGGATTCCTTTTAATTTAGGTTATGCATGGGAGGGTTTTCCTTGAAGTAAAATCGTTACATATTTAGCATTTATTGTCATCTGTGATGAATTTGACGTTACGGAACTTGTTTTAATTGATGTTATTAATCTGCTTTAATCTGACCAGTCTCCTCTCAAAAGATATATGATATTTATTTAGAAAAGTATTTTACTACTTGGTGTTTGCCCCGGTACGCTACTCGTGAGGTACAATCGGTGACTTGTCACCAAAGGCCACTCCTATTGGGATGCTTGCCAAAATTCGGGAATTTTCTGCGAATGTATGGAGGGTAGAGTGGCATCGATGGTGTAAAGTCAGGAAAATTGAGAGCAAGATATCGTAGACTATGTAAAGTTGTTTTGGTATTGGTCCCTGATATGATTTTAAGATTATGTACTATGTTACTTGATGGTTAATGTAAATGTGTTTGTGAATTATTTAATCGTTGACTCAAACGAGCTGTTTTTAGAATCTACATTCCCTTTGTCGCTGTTAGAATTATTTTGTCTAAAACCGTTAAAACACAAATATTTTTATTTTCTTATAATTCTAACAACAGCATTACTCCTCCATATGATGGTCTGTTAATCTGGTCTTTATAGATGATTATTATTCTATTATATTACAAATGCAATTTCTTTAATATTGTTGACCTTGAACTGGGAATTTAGACTGTAATTGGTAAAGAAATATAGTGGTCAACAATGTGCCTGTCAGAGGAGATTGCCGGTGTACCATCAACCGAAATGGTAGTCCAGACAGTTCCATCCGTCGAACACACTACCTGAGAGGATCGGATGCACCTTTTTTAGGCTAGTCCGGTACGAGAATGGTGGTCCCAAAGGATGGGGTTCTACACGGAGTAAATGTCATAGACACCCAGAGAAGTACACCCTCATACACAAAGCTAAGACGTAAGAACATCCAGACTTAAGTAAAATTTCGTGAACATGTGTATTCAGTAAAATCATAGCCCTATCCTACTTCGGAGGGTTTGATATCGGCTAATCCGCAAAGCTAGTAAACGTATAAATAAAGAAATTAGGCCCTAACTGAAACTAGGTTAACCCTCTCAAAAGTCCTTTTATACATAAAAGTAAACAACAACAACAACAACAACGAGACTTGGAACGTGGCAAGTAAGGTAATCCCTACACAACTACAAACAAGTGAATGAAATCCAAAATTTACATTTAACAATCAAGCAAAGCAAGGCCAAGGTTATGATGGTACCACTTCCGAATTTACATTTAAATATACTTCATCTAACTAAATCCTGACATTACAACAAATTACGGCGAGAAGCGTCCGTAAGCAAACAATTACTTGAAAAGCTAATATGACAACCAATTCCCAATCATAAAGAACATAGCTAATGACAACACGTATATAACAACAATACAGGTACAATCAGGACAAACAATTAAATAAATTGACAACACTCAGATTTTCCTACAAACAGTCCTGCGTACACAAATTAGGGCGGTATTTTCCCTTAATTGTCATCTAAATGCATGTAAATAGGTTGACAACTGCGTAGGGATAACTACGTCTGACGTAGTATGAATCAGCGGTCCACCAGATACGAACTATTGGTCCACCCGCGATTTCCGTCGGTCAATATTGTTGTCAGAAAAATCTAAAGTCACTTCCCTCTGGAAATGTTTCAGCTCATGGCATCATTTAGCAAAAGAGAATGTAGGTTCAAATTTAGATGAACAGATTACTCATCATTTTAATCACGTAGGTTTAGATAAATTAGTCTTCATGATTTATAGCAATTTAAATCGTAGGTTTAGGCTCCCTAATTGGCTTTATGTCGATTATTGATGACTTTTACAGCACAGCCTAAATA
The DNA here is from genome assembly GCA_946902985.2 of Meconema thalassinum. Taxonomy (NCBI): domain Eukaryota; kingdom Metazoa; phylum Arthropoda; class Insecta; order Orthoptera; family Tettigoniidae; genus Meconema; species Meconema thalassinum. The sequence goes on from OX336389.2 coordinate 722,398,800, forward strand.
CACATTAGTCGTGAGTCTCCTCTGAGATTCTCACAACATAGGTGACTTCTACGGTCACTAGAATGCCACGAGCCAACAAACGGCCCGAATGAACAATAACACTTGCTGCTCACCATGGCTCGCATAATACACATCGGCACAAGTCTGGCAACATTGCTCAGTACTGTCTGGAAGTAACATCGGTCGAGGCTATCAGATCATCCTCCGACGTGCTCTACAGGCACAACAATTACACAAATAACTAGCCTTATACAATGTCATCATGGTCTTTAATTACATGAGGATGAACCTTTAATCATATTCTAGAATCATGAAGTGTTCCTACAAGAACACTCGCCCTCAAATAGCGTACTTGAATCGTGACATACTAGTCACTCGTATTACAAAACATAGCATAACAGCTGATTGACCTACATTCGGTAGCGTTCCTTGACATAGCATAAATGCTTTCCACAAAGACCCATGACGTCAGACAACGTCGGAAAATAATCAATAAGTCTGTCTCACATATGGAATCAGGGGGAATTGTGGGTATAAAATAACTGGTTTCTCTGGCTCGAACTTGACTTGTGTCTCGGGACAGTCGGATGAGGAGCCAGAAAGATGCGCGCGCACCCGGCAGGGAGGAGCATTTGAATAGCGCAAGTTTTAAGAAATAAAATATGGAGGACGGTTGTCGTTTCGGGGTAACATTTACAGTCGATTTGCATTATTAACGCAAAGCGGTCGTGAAACTTGCTTTAAGTACATTTGAAAATATGCATTCCAATCAATATTCAAGATCTAACTGTAATAATTGAATATTTAACCATACGCACTATTAAGAACCATAACAATTTGCGGTAAAGTCTGTCGGAAAAGTGTGCGAGTGGTATCGCGCTCGCTTGATGTTTTGAAGATCCCGGGTTCAAGGCTACCCAAGGGCGGAAATTTTTACTTCTTTTTAATTATTTTATTATTTCCTCCTCACGTCGTACAACAATATTGCAACTTAGTTTTGTCTACATGATCTACGAGGACGATAGTAAACATGTTTTCTCTCATTTAAAATTCTTTTGTAAATCATTTTTTTTTTTTTTACTTTACAATTTCAATAATATTTTTGTAGCATGTGAAGATATCTATCTCCCATAATTCTGTGCATCCATATTAGTTAAAATAGTTATCGTTTATTTTTAAATAATGTTTAACTTTAATTTTTGGAAATAAAACATAATTTTGTGAAACTATTTTTTATTTCAGGAACTGTTTCATATTTTTCCAAACCCATGCACAGAATTATTAGTCTGTGCAATGCATACATAGTGTAAAAAGATTGTAAAGTTTCAGTAATTGTTAGTGGTAAATAGTTCCTATCATTTTTTTAAGGAAAAGACTATCTTTTAGTAATTTCTGCCCATACTGATCAACTGAAAGGAATAATTTTTCACTTTTTGCTTTATGAAAGATGTTGGTCGTATGGAAATAAAATTTGGTGCAGTTTGGATCACTGGGAGCAAAAAAATTTTCTTGGGGTAGCCTATAGTGTCCCCTTAAAGAACCTTCCACTAATTACACCTGTGTGAAGCTAAATTGTATAGGTTAGGAATGTAAACAACGCTCTTAGGTGTCTACGTTCGTTGCCAAGAGCCGACTTTGGTGTCGTCTAGTAGCTAAGTTCTGAACTAGGCCTAGTAGTCGTTGACGGTGGCGTTTGGCGGCAAAAGTAGGAACTATTTGAAAAATTCAAAGTTGCAGTCCTTACTTGAGTTAAAAAACAGATACACACATTAATACAGCCATCACAATTATCACCGGTTATCAGACAGATTCTACACACACTCAAAGTACACGGGGCTACATAACCGCGTTGTCACAGCCCCTAAACTTAGGAACCAACCAACCAAATACAGAACGTGTCATAGGCTAATATTATTATTCTGGGATAAATTTTGAACTATTTAAATAGTATCCGTCCATGGTCTTAAACAGTATTTAGGGAAAATAGAATTTTAAATGAGAGAAAACATGTTTACTATCGTCCTCGTAGATCATGTAGACAAAACTAAGTTGCAATATTGTTGTACGACGTGAGGAGGAAATAATAAAATAATTAAAAAGAAGTAAAAATTTCCGCCCTTGGGTAGCCTTGAACCCGGGATCTTCAAAACAACAAGCGAGCGCGATACCACTCGCACACTTTTCCGACAGACTTTACCGCATATTGTTATGGTCCTTAATAGTGCGTATGGTTAAATATTCAATTATTACAGTTAGATCTTGAATATTGATTGGAATGCATATTTTCAAATGTACTTAAAGCAAGTTCACGACCGCTTTGCGTTAATAATGCAAATCGACTGTAAATGTTACCCCGAAACGACAACCGTCCTCCATATTTTATTTCTTAAAACTTGCGCTATTCAAATGCTCCTCCCTGCCGGGTGCGCGCGCATCTTTCTGGCTCCTCATCCGACTGTCCCGAGACACAAGTTCGAACTTGAACGCGAAACGTGTTCTACTGCATTGGTGCTCGTCCAACGGCACTTGACAAACTTGCGTTCGGCAAGCAAAGATACACTCTCATTTATAACTGGATTCACACACTAAAATCCTACGATGTGATCCATACACGTAGGTAGATAAATACATAATTAATAACACACTAAACTGTACCAAGTTTTACGCAGTATAACGATGTAACATGTTTAAATTGTCATATAAACTTGTACGAGAGATATTCATACATCTCGCAACTGCTTTGCCTTCAAAGACATTCCCACTTCTTCTATTTACAAGTGCATGGATAAATATTGCGTGTCAACACCTCGGCACAAATAAAAGTTAAACTCACAACACTTTATACTCCTGTGCTGTTAAAAATGACACGCTTGTATGTGGATTCGATGCTAGTTTAATAACATTAATTATTATTACCCATTATTCGTTCTAACTAGGAATACAAAGGCGTCAGAGTATCACGATGCTTTAACATAATCCATTCATAAAGGTTGTGATTATACTTCAATGCACCAAATGATACCGCGATAAAAGTGGTGAAAATCAGACAAAGATATTAAGCAAGGTTTTTAGGAAGTACCCTCAATATTCACACGGATGATAATTCATCCATTGAAGATCAGTCTGAGCTGATAATAATTAGCTCTACGGCAGTAGTTCTGAACCAGAAGAAGTCTGCGGACCACTCAGCCTGAAATTCAATCATGTGCGGACCACCTTCACTCCCAAATACACCTTATCAGTTGTAATTCTTCCTCAGCGCCTTCCCCATAAGAAGTTTCAAATATGATGCCCTCGCGCGCGCTACCCTATTCCTTACTCCGGACCGGTCAACTGAAGTACACCTAGCATGAGAAGTATGAAACGTAAATACGTCTAACTTTACTTAATTGTCCATCCATCAGCCTCATCGTCACTAGGGGGCGTGGTGGCGCAGCGGACAAGCTGTTGGACTCTCACCAAGGTGGACTGGGTTCGATTCCCGGTCAATGCATGTGAGATTTTCGAAGTGAAATGCCATGTCCTGTGGTTCGGATTCCACGTAAAAAGGAGGTTCCGTGACTCATGATCGCATGATTAACGGTCACGTAAAACTAAAAGTTTCCTTCCTTCCTTTCATCGTCACTACTTTCACTGCCTACATTGTCAATTTCACTCGTATTATTAACGTCAACAGACTCGTCTGAACTGATTATCGCATTGTCAGTTCCGCGCGCGCCATGCTAACACTTGACAATACACGCGGTAACTCACTTCCTGTACCGAAAACATTATCGAGACCACAATACTGTATACCTATTGCATTTCGTTCAACAAAGACCTTAGGTTGTAAATATCACACAGTATTTCGATTAGTGAATGGCGGAGAAGAGAAAATGACACAAGAATGAAGCACTGTAAGAAACGTTAATTTACGTAGCCTGTCGCCCGCGCACCGATACAAAACTATGTAAATTAAGGTAGCCCGTCGTCAATGTGTTAAGCAAAACAGTTTTTAAAACGCATTATTTAATATTACTATTAATTAGTGTACAGTACAATTTAATTACAAATTATTTAATACATCAGAATTCCCTTTTTAATACTGTATATAGCCTACATGATATAAAAAGTCCCAATTGCAAATTTATGTTCCAACAACAATTTTGTTTGAAAAGGACACTGGAAAATAATTTTACATCAATGGTTTCCTTATTGTGCCTTTTGTGCATGACTTTCTTTGACAAGCTGAGGAATTCTAGGTGTTATGCTCTTGCTCAGAGCTAACATCAAACCACTGCTTGCACATAGACGATTCCTTTGCTTGTTTTTAATCAACAATAAAGACGAGAATCTCTGCTCACACAAAATTGTTGTCGAAAACACCACCAGATACCGCAAAGCTGCTTGCCGAATGTTTGGGTAAGATACGGCTTTTTTACACCACAACTCTTCTAGGTTTACACCTGATCCAAACAAGTCCTTGAAGTTACTGTCATTTGAACTGCAAGCAAATTCATCCTTAAGAGTGCTTAAGTGACTGAGTACGTGGAGTTGTACCTTGTCTGTAACAGTGGTGTAGTTCCCGTCGTCAGCAAGGGTTTTCAAAGTCGGGAAAGAATGAAAGTTTTTGTCTTCAACTTTGGCTATCTAGAGATCAATTTTACACAAAACGCACGAAGTTTGTCCTAAAATACAAATATATTGCCTACACATTCAAACTTTTCGCTTCCAGAACCTTGAAGTTGAAAGTTCAGCTGGTTCAAATGGCCAAAACTATCTACTAGATATGCAAGTTGCATCATGAAAGTTGCTTCACACGATTGTTCCAAGAAACGCTGCAATTTTGCCTATAAAAATACTTTTAGCTCTTCTATCAACTCATATAAGCGTGCCAACATGTATTGCCTTTTAACTGTGAAACCTCAAATGAAACTGCGAGGACTTTTTCAGACAATTCATATGCTGTACCAGTTTCCCCTAATTTCATCCTCTTTAAGTTTACTAATTTTACAGAGAAGAATTCAGGAGGCCGTTCACTCAAGTTCGAATGAACTGCCTTTAAATGAAGTCGTAGTTTTGCAGGTTTTAAGGCTTCATTGCTGAGGCCAGCAGCACAAATCACGCACTGGGGTCGCATCTCCTTATTTATCTCAATTGCTGTAAATCCAAACATTATATAATCACTGTCATATTTCCGCTTTGGAGCCATTTTCGACAGAAAAAGTACAAACAAGCACGCACAATAATATCCCGCAATATCAGTAAACACAACAAAAGCTACCGAAATCAATTGCACTGCTCTGAAAGGCTCACAGCTAGAGACTGAGCAAATGAGTTGCCGACAGCGCTGTCAGCCAGTGTGCTCGTGACTGCGCTGCGCAGCGCAGCGCGCAAGGCATGAACGGTAGAGGTAGGGGTTGTTTTCATTGAACAAAACCAATAATTACCTGAATAATTTTAATTAAAGGTTGTGGCCCGAATTTCTTGTTCCTTAATGTCGGGGAAAGTTTATTTACCACAATTAAACATAAGTTATGAAAATTATTTTGTATCATATTCTAATGACACTTATTTTAAAGATATTTCAATTCAAAATCTGATAGTCATCACCGCGGATACATTCAGACGATTCTTGTTCAATGGGCATCGTTTTCGAAATCCCCATTTATTGACTACTAATATTTTACGTGCTGGTGGACCCTTTTCTCCCGCGGACCACTCACAAGGCACTCGCGTACCACTTTTTGTCCGCGGACGACCGGTTAAGAACCTCTGCTCTACAGGCTATGACATATTAGTGGGTTCATGATTGACCTTTTAATACAACTCAATGGAAGTGCACCAGCGATATAACCCACCTATACAGTGTCTCACAAATGTTTGATCATTCTGAAAATTCTGAAGTCACATGATGAAACAAGATCTACATAACCCTACCTGATTGGTTGTCATTTAATTTCGGTTGTTATTCTAATCTGATCTACGATAATAAAACCCTGCACAAGAAAGAAGGTACAAAACTCATAGGACCAGACGTAATTGACCTCATCCTTCTCTAGGAAATGAGGAGTAGTCAACTCCTCATAGTAGGAGGGATTAAATTCATTGTGAAGTTTGAAGCCATATTTCAGTGTTGCCTAAGTAAACAAAAGTTTGGTGCTTTTCAGTCGGTCAACACGAATGTACCCAAATAGAGCTGGGTTTTGCCCTGATCCTGAAATAAATTACATAAGATTAATAAATACACTAGGATGACCAGTTTCGATCGTCAAGCGATCATCATCAGATCCATTACACTTAGGCTATAACATCTATGTTTGAGAATACAGGTGAAAATATATACAATATGTACAATTATTTAGTTGCAGTGTTGGTAATGCAACAGTCGGTGTATGTTAAATGTGGTATATCTAATGTTAGGTAAACTTCTAAAATAGTGATGAAAATCCGGAATTTGTCTGTTAGGGGTGATTATATGGTTTTACAAAATCAACTATGGTTATACTGAAATAATGTAAGCTTATACTTATCGAGTTGTCTCTTTAACTGGAGCTTGAAGCAGTTGCGTGTTTCCATAGACACCAGTTGTAGTCGACTAACCTCGAGTGTTCGCTGGGTGGAACTGCTTTTCCCCCTTCCTCCCCCTTTAGTTGCTATGCTCTTCCAGAGGTCAGTGCCATGTATTTTTGTGTGACTTTGCCAAATCTAGATAAAAGTGTATGCTATTGAATGCAGGAGTCTGCAACTACTAAAGACCGTGGAACTATATTCGCCACGCTTGGGCTAAAAAGCCATTTATACTAAGCGGTACACGGTCTATTGAAGACGTCCCGGCACCTTTAATGCTGCCGCGCATATCGGCCTAGGTTTATTGCAAAAATGTACATAGTACACCTGATCCAAATAACATTTACCTCAGTCGGTCAACACGAATGTACCCAAAAGAGATGGGTTATGCCCTAATCCTGAAATAAATTACATGAGATTAATAAAACACTAGGATGACCAGTTTCGATCGTCAAGCGATTTATTAATCTCATGTAATTTATTTCAGGATTAGGCCATAACCCCTCTCTTTTGGGTACATTTGTGTTGACCGACTGAAAAGCACTAAACTCTTGTTTACTAAGGCAACACTGAAAATATGGCTTCAAACACCACAATAACATTTACCTATAAACACCGCTATTTTCCCCCCTTTCTTTATCTAGCTTGGCTGTATCGCTAAGTTGTGTCTTGTATTCGACAGGGTGTGTTTTTTAGTAGAGCAAAAAGGGTGAACTCCCCGTAAAAGTGTGTTCATTTAGATTGTTGGGATTGTTTTGTTTGGCTAGGTGAATCTCGATTGCTTCTTTTATGTCGAGAGCTCTGCCTTTCGATTCGTGATGAATTATATTTAGGTCAGTCTCGATTTTAGTGAAGCTGTGCCCCGTGTCACACATATGTTCATACATACATACATACATACATGGTTTATTTGCAAATGTGGACACTGTCCATGGTGGCAAATTACAATAAATACACAAAACAATTCACAACCACAAACATTTTAGAAAATTAGGACTAATTAGAAAATAAGTAATAGTTGCTAAGAGAAGAAACCGGTAATCGTAAAAATAATCATTCTAATAACAGAATAAACATAAAATACTAAACGTTTACACTTTCTTTCATTGCTTCTACTTATGCACCGTTCATCACTGCCTCTTAATCTGGTGCTTTTTCACCAACTCCTTAAATTTACCAACATCAGAAGGCAAAGGGCTGAAAATGCCCCCTGTCAAACTGTTCCATTCTATTTCCCCCCCTCCCAATGAACTAATATTTTCCCCAGTTACTTTTCCACTGACTTAATTTCAATTTACAACAATGACTGTATCTGCCCATATATGAACTTTCCTCTCCCAATCTCTCATGAATATCTTCCCATGCAATTTCCCCCTTGTAAGCTAAGAAAATACCCCCTAGTCTTGCTCTTGAACGTCTATCAGCCAGACTTTCCCATCCCAAATCGTGTATCATCCTACTCACACTACTCGTCGATCTGTGGTCCTCCATTACATACCTGGCGGCATTCCTTTGCACTCCTTACAATTCCATTATTAAATACATTTGGTATGGATCCCACACTCCCCCAGCATATTCCAGCAGAGGACGGACTAGGGACATGTATGCCCTTTCCCTAATCTCTCTGCCAGCGCCTTTAAAGACTCGCATAACCATATGTAGTGACTTGTATGCTTTCTTTACTATTTCCCTTATGTGCTTACCCCAGTGAAAATTCCCACCCCCCACAGTTACACCTAAATACCTACATTCGTCCCCAAATACAACTTTATTTTCCCCCACTAAATATTCAAAAACAATATGATTCCTTTTGTTAACAAATCTCACTGCTTGACATTTCTTTGAATTTATCATCATATCACTTTTTTCCGCCCAGCTTTGTATATCCGTCAAGTCCCTCTGCAATATGCTGCAGTCATCCGGGTGATTTTTCCTCCTGTATACTACTATATCATCAGCAAATAATCTTATCCGGGATGATATTTAACTCCTATGTCGTTTAAGTAAATGAGAAATAGTAAAGGACCCAATTTACTCCCCTGAGGTAACCCCCTCCCCACCCTAGACTGTTCTGACACTGACCCACCAACCCTTACCCTCTGACTTCTCCCCTCCAAAAATGATCTCACCCATTGAACTACTCTCCTGTCCAATCCTATAGCCTCCATTTTCCTTAACAGAATACCATGATTGACCCTATCAAAAGCCTTTGATAGGTCAACTGCAATGCAGTCAATTTGACCTCTGTTATCCAAGGCCTCACTGATATCCTGCTGAAAGCCTGCTAGCTGCGATTCACACGAAAATCCCTCTCTGAAACCATGCTGTTTATTTCCCAACCACCTACTACTCCCTAAGCATTCCCTTATGTATTCATTCATAATTCCCTCAAAAATTTTGCATATAATACATGTTAGACTGACAGGTCTGTAGCTATCACTATCCCCCCTTCCCCCTCTCCATTTATATACCGGAACTACCAGAGCCTGTTTCCAGTCCTCAGGCACTACCCCATTATTTAGACAAAAGTCAAACAGAAATCTTAAATAAGGCACAATGTTCCATCCCATAACCTTTAACAATTCCCCATTTATCCCATCTACCCCGGCTGATTTTCTTGACGATAATCCCCGTATTGCATTATAGATATCCTTATTTACATAACTTAATTTCTTACCCTCCTCTCCTCCCTGATCCACATTTCCCTGCCCTGTAATTCCTACCACCTTACCATATACCTTGTTAAATGCCTCAGCCTTCTGCCCATCTTCCACCAGCAGCGTTCCATCTTCTCCCCCGATATCAGGTATGCGGCCTTGAACCCCTCTTACTCTCCTGAAATAGACATACATATTCCTCCACCGTTCCTTGAAAGTCATCCCCCCGCCAACTAGCCTACCCATAAAATGTTTATTTGCTACTATCTTAGCCCTAACCAGTTCCCTCCTCAACCTATTTAATTCTATTCGGTGGCCTATCCCCTTCGTAATCTTATTGCTTTCTAATCTACATTTCTTCTTTAATCTTCTTTAATCTTCTTACCTCCTTATTGTAATAAAGTGGATCAGTAGTCGCCCCTACTTTTTTAAATGGCACATGTAATTTTTCACAATCCACAATTATTGTTTTCAAACCAGCCCACAGTCTATCTACATCTAGTCCCCTCTCTATCCACTGATTGAAATTTTCAGCTAAGTAACTACCAATCATTTCCTTATTAGCTTTGTAGTACTGTTTCACCAATCTTGTCTCCTTCTTGACCTGCCTCTCATTGCTCAACTTTACCTCTACTAAAACAGCCTTGTGGTCACATATCCCTTCAATTATCTCTTATTTGACCCAAATATCCTCAGGCTTTATCAAAAACACATCCAACATGTTGTTCCCCCCAAGTTCTTCCCTCAATAACTTGAATAAAGCCCCCCTCCCATATGATTTTGTTGGCCAGCGATTGGTAATGTTCTTGAGAGTCAGCCCTACCCTCCCAGTCCACTCCTGGCATATTAAAATCACCCCCTACAATTATATTTCTTCCTGCCCTGTCAGCCTCCATAGCATAATTTACTAAAGTTGTTCCTAAATTGACATCCCCTTCCTGTTCTATATACACCCAAAATGTCTACCATATCTTTAAAACCAACCCTAACCCCCAGAATCTCAATTTCCTCATCTGTATAAACTAGGCGACTCCTAAATATATCCTTAACTAATATAAAAACCCCACCCCCCGTGCTTCCCCTATCCCTCCTGTATATCCTATAACCCATAGGAAATACCTCTCCTTCCACAACATTATCCACTAGCCTTGACTCAACCCCGATTATAACATCTGGATCATATATTTCCACCATGGTTCCAAATGTTATGCCTTTTCTGACTACACTACGACAGTTTACCAGAAGGCATCTCAATCCTCCTTCATATTCTTCACAAAAATGAGATTGCTCACCTCTTACATACCTTATCTGTTTTTTTTTTTTTGCAAGCTCTTTACTATTCGTTCAAAGAGTTGCCCTAATTTTACAGAGCCCCTTCTATTTAAATGTAGGCCATCCCACCCCAAGTCACAGTCTTGAACCCATACCCCTGAATTAACAAATATCGCCCCCTCTTCTCCACACACCCAGTCAAGTACCCCCATTCACTCCATCAATATATCGTGGATCTACATCCCTTCTATGCAGTATGCCGCTTACAATAATGGACGTTTCAGGATATTTCCTCCTACATGTCCTGATCAGATTTTTCATGTCATTTCCAATTGTTTCTGGCGTACCACTGCTTCTAACATCGTTTGTGCCTATATGAATGACCATCGATGCTACATTACATTCTCCGTCCATGGATTCCACTTGCTTTCTGAGCTGCCCCGTACGTATTCCAGGGAAACAAATTACGTCGGCTTTTTCTACTCGAAGTCGTCTGATTATCGAGTCTCCAACAATGATCGATACAGGTCCCTCTTCTGTTCGCCCGCAATGGTCGTTTGATACAACCGCATCACCAGCTTCATGAACCTTCTTCGACCGCCGTTCATTCATGTCCTCTGCCTGCCGAGTACGTCCGATTACCTGCTCAGTCGGATGGTTAACGCCCCTGTCCGCAGGAACATGAACTACACTCTCCGGCGCTTGTAGCCGTTCACCTATTTTGTTGGACCTTTCCTGAAAGAACCCATCAGATGCTGCCCTCTGCACGTCAAGCACTGAACTTAAATTTAAATGTGACGATTCATATTTCGCTATTACTTCACTCATGTATCTATTTTCCTGTTTCACACGCTCTAACTCAGCCACTACATTGTCAAACTCCAATTTGAACAGCCTAAGTACCTCGTCCCGACTTTCGATTTCCTTATTCAATGCTTTGCACTCACCATACTTAAAAACACCAGGCATGGCTGCCAGGTTCTGAACGTTATTCACTTCGACAACCTTAGCGGACGATCTTGTCGTAATTGGCCCGGTATTCTTCACTCGAAGATCACAGTTCCCGCAAATGACACCATTCGGGTGGATTTTTTTACACTTCCTGCACAATAAACTATGAATTTTCGACTCACTAAACGCACATCGCTCTTGACCGTTCACTCCGCTCGCCATCTTTCTACCTTTTGCTTGGCGGGAAATAGTTTTCCTTTGCTATTTGTTTAATGGTCCTTATTTCCTTATTATAATTGTCTGTTGACATGGGTATGTTTAAAGCTCTGTGCACCATTGAATTGAACCCCGCTAATTTATGCGTACTGGGGTGATTAGACTGTTTGTCGATTGCATGCGAGGTTTGTGTGGCTTTTCGGAATATGGAGTATGAAAGCTCGTTGTCCTTACGTTCAATAGTTATGTCGAGATAATTTATTTTTCGATCTGTTTCGGATTCCTTGGTGAATTTGATTGAGCGGTGTAGGCTATTAATGGATTGGAGAATTGTTTCTTCGCTTGTTAATTCAGTATCGTAGATGCAAATTACATCATCTACGTATCTTTTCCATATTACTATTCCCTTTGTTGAAGTCTTTTCTAAAAACTCATTTTCTAGTGCATTAATGAAGATGTCAGCGATTAATCCGCTTAGTGGTGATCCCATCGCTAATCCTTCTGTTTGTGTGTACATTTTATTGTCGAATTGAAACGCGTTTTGGCCGAGGACGACCCACAGTAGTCGCACGATCTCTTCAGTTTCTTTTTCCGAATTGTTGGATTTTAAGTTATTTTCGATAGTGTTGATTGCAGCATTAATAGGAATATTGGTGTACATGTTAGTTACATCGAAAGATACAAGCCTCATGCTAGGTTTCATTTGTAAGGTGTTCAGTGCTGTTACTAATTCCGTTGTGTTCTTTACAGAGTTGTTTTTGTCGTTGGAAAGGCGGCGTTTTAGTATTTGTAGTAACTCTTTGCTGATTTTGTAATTAGGCGCATTCCTACAATTGACTATTGGTCTCACTGGGCACTCATTTTCGTGTATTTTTGGTTGTCCCCTCAATGACGGTATTTTCGGGTTCATGTTTATTAGTTTTGATTTTTCAGCTTTGGTCAATATGTATTCTGTTTCTTTTAATACACTTCTTATTTGTTTTTGGAATTTATTGGTGGGGTCTTTTGCTAATTCCTTGATTTCGTTGTTGTTTAGGAATTCGACTGTTTTTTCAATGTATTCTGTTTTGTTCAAAATTACTGTGGTATTTCCCGTATCTGCTTTTGTGATGATTAAGTCATGTTCTTTTATTTTTTGTTTCAATGACTTTATTTCTTTTAGTTGTTTGTTGATTTGAGTGTAATTGTTTTCGCCCTCTCGTTTGAGGATTTTTTTGGCTTCGTTGGTGGCAAGATTTTTGGTTAATTCCCTGTCTTCTGCTGGGAGCTTGTGACTGGCTATCTCGATATCAGTGATTAACTGTTTTATATTATGGTTCATGTGTGCGTCTGTGCAGTTGTATTTCAAACCTTAGTCTAGCATATCCATTTCATTTTGAGAGAAGGTTACGTTCGTTCTGTTGTTTACCGTGCTGTGGAAATTGAATTCATTGTTATTCGTGTGTTGTTCACTAGGTTGATTATTCTGTGTTTCTCCTAGTTTTCTTAGTTTATATTCTAGCGTTACGTGTTTCCTAGTTGCCCTTATTTTGATGGTGTCATGTAGGTGCTCGGTGAAACTGTCCCATTGGGATGCGTGCCAGAAGTTACTTAGTTGCAATTGAATATCGTATCGTTGTTGGTTGATTTTTTGCTTTCTTATGTATGCAAATCTTAGTTCGTTTTTTATCCAAAGCGCTTTGGCTTGTTTAGTTGAAATGACTGAGGCTGGTGAAATCGGTACGGTTTTAATTGGTACATATTTAGGGGTGAGATTTAGTTCTATACATTTTTTGTTGAACCAAATTGACTTGTCTATGTTCATGAGTTTAAGCCTGAGTCTTTTGAATCTCTTGGCTTCACGATTTGCCTGACTAGCCGTGAACATTGTGAGGTTTGAAGCCATTTTTCAGTGTTGCCTAAGTAAACAAAAGTTTGGTGCTTTTCAGTCGGTCAACACGAATGTACCCAAATAGAGCTGGGTTATGCCCTGATCCTGAAATAAATTACATAAGATTAATAAATACACTAGGATGACCAGTTTCGATCGTCAAGCGATCATCATCAGATCCATTACACTTAGGCTATAACATCTATGTTTGAGAATACAGGTGAAAATATATGCAATATGTACAATTATTTAGTTGCAGTGTTGGTAATGCAACAGTCGGTGTATGTTAAATGTGGTATATCTAATATTAGGTAAACTTCAAAAATAGTGATGAAAATCCGGAATTTGTCTGTTTGGGGTGATTATATGATTTTACAAAATCTACTATGGCTATACTGAAATAAAGTAAGCTTATACTTATCGAATTGTCTCTTTAACTGGAGCTTGAAGCAGTTGCGTGTTTCCATAGACACCAGTTGTAGTCGACTAACCTCGAGTGTTCGCTGGGTGGAACTGCTTTTCCCCTTCCTCCCCCTTTAGTTGCTATGCTCTTCCAGAGGTCAGTGCTATGTATATTTGTGTGACTTTGCCAAATCTAGATAAAAGTGTATCCTCTTCAGTCCTGAGCTCAGTTCAGAACTTTGAAATATACTTTTCTGTGTTTAACATATTGCAATTAGGTAAAATGATACATATTTATCAAAAAAAAATTTTTTTTTCGAAATCACTGGGCTATTATGACATGTAGCATATATGCTACATCAGGACTTAATGACAACTCTCCTCCCGCTACTTTGCAATACTAAATTGTTTTGTGATACACGATTACTAATGGTTTAATGCCTTGTAAAGTATTTACAATAGTAACATAATTTTTTGTACATTTTTCTATATTTATTTTGCATCACCAAAAGTCAAAATACAAATAATTAAGAAATGATAATTAAAAATTTTTGATTAAAAAGTCAAAGCACTAAAGAGGTTATATTAAAAAAAACATAAAATTGAGAGTACAATCCACAATATCCAGTTATGACTCATGAAATGCTGAGAAACAGTTTCTTTTTTCCGTAAAGCACAGGTACATTTTGCATTTTTTGCACTGTACAAAAGTGAATCCCTTTCAGCCCGGTAGTCTACATCTTGATCTACTTTTTTGCGTTCTGCTCATCATGTCTGCTAGATGCAAAGCATGAAACTTCCTGGATTGAACAGACGGCATAGGCGCTGGTATTCTGCGGCGTCTCAAGTTTCGATTTCCATCGTACTCATCACCATCATCATCATCATCAGGTACATCATTCGCTTCATCTTCATTGTTGGAGATGCCGTATTCAATCTCGGGTCATCTTCCCTCCCATCATCATCATCTCCAATCTCCAGCTCAATATCAGACACATCAGGATCGATAGAGTAAATCAGTTTCACAATGTCTGCATCATTCAAGGCTGAAGAAATAAATGGTGAAATTTAATGTTACCGTTTTCATTACATGGTATGAGAAAGTAGGCTATGTGGCAAGAGAAAGTAGGCTATATAATATTTAAAGACCGCATATTTCTCAACATTTAAGCCAAATGTGACTTAAGCCTTACCTACAGCACTGAAAGACATGCTAAAAATGAGGAAAATTCAGACATAAAATCAAGTAGCAAGTATAAAATGTCAAGGTCATTGCCTGATGTAGAGTATATGCTACGTAATGCAAATCGTGATCGTGTAAGTATTTTAGTATACTACCGAAACTTACATTCAATAGCACATTAACTGTTGATCAATTGTAAGCAATTTTTATAACATTTACATTACTTTAATATACAAATACATATTAATTACCTGCACGTCTTGTTGCCATGGCTACCAGTCCGCCAACTTCAATATTCACAGAGGTGCTGCCAGCTATTCGCTCGAGCGGGTAACAAAAAAAATAATGTGCGTGATGCGCGGCCAGTAGACTATATGGTACAGCCGGCAACCCGCAGAGAAGCCAGCGCTTGAGTAAGAAAAGAAAAGAAAAACCGCATGTAGCATATATGCTACGTAAGGACAGAGGAGGGTATGCTATTGATTGCAGGAGTCTGCAACTACTAAAGACCGTGGAACTATCTTCGCCACGCATGGGCTAAAAGCCATATATACTAAGCGGTACACGGTCTATTGAAGACGTCACGGCACCTTTAATACTGCCGTGCATATCGGCCTAGGTTTATTGCAGAAAAATGTACATAGTACACCTGATCCAAATAACATTTACCTATAAACACCGCTATTTTCCCCTTTTTTATCTAGCTTGGCTGTATCGCTAGATTGTGTCTTGTATTCGACAGGGTGTGTTTTTAGTAGAGCGGAAAGGGGTGAACTCTCCATAAAAGTGTGTTCATTTAGATTGTTGGGATTGTTTTGTTTGGCTAGGTGAATCTCGATTGCTTCGTTTATGTCGAGAGCTCTGCCTTTCGATTCGTGATGAAATATTTTTAGGTCAGTCTCGATTTTAGTGAAGCTGTGCCCCGTGTCACACATATGTTCGCATACGGCTGAAAGTGTTCCGTATCTTATCGCATTCCTATGTTCATTATAACGTGTATCTACTCGTCTTCCGCTCTGTCCAATGTAATTAGCTTGACAACCAATGTCTTGGCATGTAATAGAATATACCTCTGACTTTGAATACGGGTCTTGTTTATTTAGATTGCTATTTTGCAAGTGCCTCCCGGTCGTATTATTCGTTATGAATGCTATTTTTATGCCTTGCTTTTTGAATAGATTAGTGATTTTATATGTGTTCTCATCCGCATAGTTGAAGCGCGCGAATTTTTTCTCATTAATGTCCGGTTTTGGAATCATTTTATCTTTATTTTTATGTGTGGCTACAATTTGGTCTATTTTGCTTGGCGGGAAATTGTTTTACTGGTCATCCTAGTGAATTTATTAATCTTATGTAATTTATTTCAGGGTCAGGGCATAACCCAGCTCTATTTGGGTACATTCGTGTTGACCGACTGAAAAGCACCAAACTTTTGTTTACTTAGGCAACACTGAAAAATGGCTTCAAACCTCACAATGTTCACGGCTAGTCAGGCAAATCGTGAAGCCAAGAGATTCAAAACACTCAGGCTTAAACACATGAACATAGACAAGTCAATTTGGTTCAACAAAAAATGTATAGAACTAAATCTCACCCCTAAATATGTACCAATTAAAACCGTACCGATTACACCAGCCTCAATCATTTCAACTAAACAAGCCGAAGCGCTTTGGATAAAAAACGAACTAAGATTTGCATACATGAGAAAGCAAAAAATCAACCAACTACTATACGATATTCAATTGCAACTAAGTAACTTCTGGCACGCATCCCAATGGGACAGTTTTACCGAGCACCTACATGACATCATCAAAATCAGAGCAACGAGGAAACACGAAACGCTAGAATATAAACTAAGAAAACTAGGAGAAACACAGAATTATCAACCTAGTGAACAACACACGAATAATAATGAATTCAATTTCCACAGCATGGTAAACAACAGAACGACCGTAAACTTCTCTCAAAATGAAATGGATATGCTAGACAAAGGTTTGAAATACAACTGCTCAGACGCACGCACGAAACATAATATAAAACAGTTAATCACTGATATCGAGATAGCCAGTCACAAGCTCCCAGCAGAAGACAGGGAATTAACCAAAAATCTTGCCACCAACGAAGCCAAAAAAAATCCTCAAACGAGAGGGCGAAAACAATTACACTCAAAACAACAAACAACTAAAAGAAATAAAGTCATTGAAACAAAAAATAAAAGAACATGACTTAATCATCACAAAAGCAGATAAGGGAAATACCACAGTAATTTTGAACAAAACAGAATACATTGAAAAACAGTCGAATTCCTAAACAAAAGCGAAATCAAGGAATTAGCAAAATACCCCACCAATAAATTCCAAAAACAAATAAGAAGTGTATTAAAAGAAACAGAATACATATTGACCAAAGCTGAAAAATCAAAACTAATAAACATGAACCCGAAAATACCGTCATTGAGGGGACAACCAAAAATACACAAAAATGAGTGCCCAATGAGACCAATAGTCAATTGTAGGAATGCGCCTAATTACAAAATCAGCAAAGAGTAACTAAAAATCTTAAAACGCCGCCTTTCCGACGACAAAAACAACTCTGTAAAGAACACAACGGAATTAGTAACAGCACTGAACACCTTACAAATGAAACCTAGCATGAGGCTTGTATCTTTCGATGTAACTAACATGTACACCAATATTCCTATTAATGATGCAATCAACACTATCGTAAATACCTTAAAATCCAACATTTCGGAATAAGAAACTGAAGAGATCGTGCGACTACTGTGGGTCGTCCTTGGCCAAAACGCGTTTCAATTCGACAATAAAATGTACACACAAACAGAAGGATTAGCGATGGGATCACCACTAAGCGGATTAATCGCTGAAACCTTCATTAATGCACTAGAAAATGAGTTTTTATAAAAGACTTCAACAAAGGGAATAGTAATATGGAAAAGATACGTAGATGATGTAATTTGCATCTACGATACTGAATTAACAAGCGAAGAAACAATTCTCCAATCCATTAATAGCCTACACCACTCAATCAAATTCACCAAGGAATCCGAAACAGATCGAAAAATAAATTATCTCGACATAACTATTGAACGTAAGGACAACGAGCTTTCTTACTCCATATTCCGAAAAGCCACACAAACCTCGCATGCAATCGACAATCAGTCTAATCACCCCAGTACCCATAAATTAGCGGGGTTCAATTCAATGGTGCACAGAGCTTTAAACATACCCATGTCAACAGACAATTATAATAAGGAAATAAGAACCATTAAACAAAAAGCAAAGGAAAACTATTTCCCGCCAAGAAAAATAGACCAAATTGTTGCCAAACATAAAAATATAGATAAAATGATTCCAAAACCGGACATTAATGAGAAAAAATTCGCGCGCTTCAACTATGTGAATGAGAACACATATAAAATCACTAATCTATTCAAAAAGCAAGGCATAAATATAGCATTCTCAACGAATAATACGACCGGGAGGCACTTGCAAAATAGCAATCTAAATATACAAGACCCATATTCAAAGTCAGGGGTATATTCTAATCTATTACATGCCAAGATATTGGTTGTCAAGCTAATTACATTGGACAGAGCGGAAGACGAGTAGATACACGTTATAATGAACATAGGAATGCGATAAGATACGGAACATATTCAGCCGTATGCGAACATATGTGTGACACGAGGCAGAGCTTCACTAAAATCGAGACTGACCTAAAAATAATTCATCACGAATCGAAAGGCCGAGCTCTCGACATAAAAGAAGCAATCGAGATTCACCTAGCCAAACAAAACAATCCCAACAATCTAAATGAACACACTTTTATGGAGAGTTCATCCCTTTTCGCTCTATTAAAAACACACCTTGTCGAATACAAGACACAACTTAGCGATACAGCCAAGCTAGATAAAGAAAGGGGGGAAAATAGCGGTGTTTATAGGTAAATGTTATTTGGATCAGGTGTACTATGTACATTTTTCTGCAATAAACCTAGGCCGATAGGCGCGGCAGTATTAAAGGTGCCGGGACGTCTTCAATAGACCGTGTACCGCTTAGTATAAATGGCTTTTTAGCCCATGCGTTGCGAAGATAGTTCCACGGTCTTTAGTAGTTGCAGACTCCTGCATTCAATAGCATACACTTTTATCTAGATTTGGCAAAGTCACACAAATATACATGGCACTGGCCTCTGGAAGAGCATAGCAACTAAAGGGGGAGGAAGGGGAAAAGCAGTTCCACCCAGCGATCACTCGAGGTTAGTCGACTACAACTGGTGTCTATGGAAACACGCAACTGCTTCAAGCTCCAGTTAAAGAGACAACTCGATAAGTATAAGCTTACATTATTTCAGTATAACCATAGTTGATTTTGTAAAACCATATAATCACCCCTAACAGACAAATTCCGGATTTTCATCACTATTTTAGAAGTTTACCTAACGTTAGATATACCACATTTAACATACACCGACTGTTGCATTACCAACACCGCAACTAAATAATTGTACATATCCTAGTGTATTTATTAATCTTATGTAATTTATTTCAGGATCAGGACATAACCCAGCTCTATTTGGGTACATTCGTGTCGACCGACTGAAAAGCACCAAACTTTTGATTAAATTCATCCTAGGCCGAGAATCCTGGCCTTTTTCCTCTTCTTAACCATCCTTCCTCGTGGTTTCCTCTTCTTCGTTGAGCTTATCTCAGGACACCTCCTTCACAGGGTAGCTTAAGCCATAGTAGACATCACAGATATAGGATTCAACATGTCGTACACGTGGTTATCAGAAAGATCAGAAAGAATTTGTTAACTTTCCAAGGAACATTGTGATTTACTTAGGACTACAATATGTATTGAAGGAAAACTTTGGAACCATCCTGACCTCTAACGTTCCTAGAAATTCTGTTGGCCTTTCTTGCCTTGTAATGTTGACCTAAATGGTTCATTGATGTAATGAAATAATTGTTTTAACTATTAGTGAGTAAGGTGAATCCATATAAGTTATGTCGGAGTGTAATGTAGTTTCAGGTTGTGATAGAAGGAGGCGTGCTCACCCTGGCTATATTGTGGACTCTCATGGGGGTGTCCAAGGGTCCGGTTATTTTCCTCTAGTGTTCTAATCTGCTACGAAGTCGAACCTGTCTCCAATCTGCTCAAAAGAAGACTATTACATATAAATTGTAATACATGTTTTGCAATCACTATGAAGTAAGCTAATTGTTTTTATGCGTGAGTAGAAGATGAACTTTATCAAGGGATGCAGTTGACTAAACGTCTATCTATCAAGACATTCTAAAAGAATCGAAGAGCTGAGGAGTAAATCTTAATGTATGTTTCGGAAATGACTGTAACTCCTAAATTTCTCGAAAATGGAATTATTCTTTAAGAAAATCGTGAAATTTCAAAGGACATTCAAGACTGTGGTGGTCATATAGTGCCTTATTGACCACGATGAGGAGAGGGAGACCGCTACGTGGAGAGGGCTCTAATTACGGGCTAGGCTGTAACTCGTGTGGCCACAGTATGGCTCTCGACTCCATATAGCGGCAAACCTTCGAACATTTTCTCCGCGTGTTGATGTTCTGAGAATTACATCGATTTAGACTTTGACTTGTCGAGAATGATCGATACCTGTAAGATTGTGTCAACAGTTGGCCCTTGAGAAACAATTTTATTATTAATGGATTGGAACTAGAAACGACAAGATGTAGGGTCTGATATTTTACTGGTTTCCCGGGTTGTATGATCCAGTTGGATCAGAGGAAAACTCTTGTTCAGAGAAGATGTTACTGGAAACGTCGAAATGAGACGTTATGACATAACTTCGCCATATTTATATATAACCATCGTTTAGGTCATGCATGTCGTATTAATTTTACAGGTATGATCGTGTAAATAGGTAACTGACGATTTTCCTTATAATTTCGTTTTGTCTAGTTGTTCTTGGGGGCAGCGTGGCGCAGTCGGTAGAGCCGCTGAGCTTCTAACTGAAAGGGATTAGGTTCGATTCCCACCCAGGTATTTGATTTTAGAAACAAAACTACCACTTTTGGAAACGCTAATAGCCCTAGTGTTCACTCAGCCTACACCAGAAATGAGTACCAGGGTAATTCCTGGGAGCAAAGATGGCCGGGCGTAGAGCTGACAACTCCATCCCATCTAGTGCCGATGTCACAAAAAGTGGAAGCCTCTACCTTCCACTACCCCCAGGGCCTCCACAGCCTGTACGGATTTCGCTTTGCTTTTCTTGCTAGTTGTACTTACGATGGTGGGAACAATTGTCAGCAAACTATAACATATTTATCATGTAATTTTGAAGGGGTTGTTCTTAAACTTAAACGTCGATCCTAAACAAGCAGTTTGGTGATGCTGACTTACTCTTTATCCTGTTAGCCAGAGATGTTTTTAAACCTTCTTTAAGTCTTCTTTATCATTACTCTGGTTTAACCTAATATTTACCCTTAAGGAAACAGTTTCAATTCATCTTCATTGATGACATTTTATTTAATCTTTTCTAACCTTTCTTTAGTCGTTGCCATGCTAACGTTTGGTATTGTTATTAACATTTCGTTTAAACAGTACCTTCGACATTCAATTTATTAATGAGGTTCTCCGTCTTGATTTCGTGGTGAATAGACGTGTTTGAGCCGAGCTCTTGACTAATTAACGATTATCATGGATTTATCAATCGTGATTCCTCCTGGATTGAATTTCTTGGTTGTTACATTGTATAACCTATTAAGTTAATTACATTTTCATTAATATAATCTCTTCATTCGGTTTCAATTAACCTTAATTTTTCTCTATTTCGACTGCTTGATTTTTCCAGTCCATAATTATTTTCTTTATAGGGGTTTGTTATGTTCTATGGTTTTTAGTTCCGACCATTTCCATTCTAGTTTAAAAAATTCGATTTAATTTAATCATCTTAATGTTAAATTTGTTGTGGTAATGTATTGTGATTTATTTAAATTATATTAATTTAATTGAACCTACTGTCTTTTCTTGAGATTCATCTCTCTCCCTTTGATTTTAATTATTGGTAGCTTTTTATCCTCTGGGTTATAAAACGCTCTCATCCATCCATTCCATCTCAGCCGTACTATTTTAGGTTGGTACTCGGCACATTATGTATTGCCAAAAAGCATCTTTGACGGTATAATTCATTCATAATTTATTAAGTTTTTGTCTCTCGTGTAATATTTACTTCTGTGGACATGTGCCTTTTTCCAAATTCTTGATTCAAATACAGTGGAGTATGCGGAGCATTCGAATATTCTCTTGCGCAAAATATCACCCATTTCATGTACCAAGGTATCGTAGAACGCAATTGATACTGTCCAACAATTGTGATACCCATATCCATGTTTACATTTAGGACAGGCATTTTCTTACACTCCACACATTTTTACCTATCAACATATTATCGAATCAATGACGAATAGGATTGGCTATTTCTCAAGTGAGTGGGTCATGTTTAGAATGTGTTCCCCGTGTTGCGTAGATCATTTGGTTCATTTTTAAATGTGCTTCACCCTACATATTAAAACAAGGCAGCAGACATGCTTGGTTCAATTCTTAAATATAGGGGGTAAATGAAGAAAAGGAACCGCAATTCATACAGTGATATAACAGGTGTCTTGCAGATAGTTATCTTTCGATTGTGCACCTTTTCATGAAATTACGAGGCACATGTGATTCAATTATTTCACTAACCTATTATCTACACTCTGAAGTTGAGGTAGCGAACCAAAGCACACTATTATTTTAAATTCACTAGTATTTCTTGTTTTATTTTTAACAGGACGTGGGGTTACCACGTTGTTGTATTATGAGTATTTAATACAAAAATTGTTTGAATTCAATAGATTTTTTTTTTTAGACGTTTACCCTCCAGGTTGGCGGAACCCACGGACTCAGAGAGAGAACTCACCACTACCGCCTCTACAGGCAGTGTCCTAGAGCTGGGAACATCGAATCGGAAGGGATACAACTGGTGAGGTGGGATTGGCACCTCGCCCAGGCGGCCTCACCTGCAAAGCGAACAGGGGCCTCATGAGGGAAGGTAAGGGATGGTTAGGATGGATAGACAAGGAAGAGGGAAGGAGGCGGCCGTGGCCTTGAAGAAGGTACCATCCCGGCATTTGCCCGAAGACGAAGTGGGAAACCACGGAAAACCACTTCGAGGATGGCTGAGGGGGAATCGAACCCCCTCTACTCATTTGGGCCACCCGAGGCTGAGTAGACCCCGTTCCAGTCCTCGTACCACTTTTCAAATTTCGTGGCAGAGCCGGGAATCGAACCCAGGACCTCCGGGGCTGCAGCCAACCATGCTGACCGCTACGCTACGGAGGCGACTTGATATTTTCTTACAGACTTTTATCTTGTAATATCTCAATGTGTTTCTGTTCTTAAAATAGATTTCCAACAGTTTTTCTTAGAATTATTAAATATAGCCACACTGGAGATGACACCTCATATTGGGAACGGTCGCTAGTTGATGGAACAGGTAAGCCTATACCATTCATTTTGTCACTCATTTCATCACGTTCAAGGTCCGGATAGTTATACACATCTACCATGTCTATGTATGTCTATCCCTTATTATTCCCGTTTTCCAACGGGGTTGAAGATGAGATGCATAGAAAGTCTTTGAGGTGGATGGTTCTTACGGTCGGATGCCCCCACGAGAGGAGTTAATGAGAGATGAAATGATTGCTAGTGAATGAAATTGAGCAAGGATGTGGAAGGAAGCAGTCGTGGCCTCTCAAAAGGTACCATCCCAGCATTTGTCTGGAGTTAAAAATGTGAAACCACGGAAATTCATTTCAAACACGGCCGACGGTGGGGCTCGAACCCACGTCAAGTTAGTCAACAGAGAGCTTGACCCTATGGTCTAGCGCTGCGCTTTAGCGAGATACACATTCACCAAGTTTTTAACAGTCGTATATACCAGGTTGCTCATTTGCCCCGTACGATCTACCAAGTTTTCCGCACACACTAGTGTTGTATAGAATGTCTAATAACTGGTTTCCACAGGGGTCAACCTGTATGCTAGCAGATTATGTCAGAATACGAAGTGAGTCTTGCTGCGTGGCTAACTGGATAGCGTGCTAGGCTTTGGCCCAAGGGGTCCTAGGTTCGATTCCCCACTGGGCCATGGGGAATTTAATCTCCCATGGTTACTTCCACTGGCTCGGGATATTAGGTGTTTGTGACGTCTTCATGTGCAAACAAACATAAGAAAACTGGAAACAATAAGAATAAACAGGAAAAAATAAATATGTAATGGGAAAAAATGTGTGTGTGTGGGGGGGGGGTGATAATCACCGGACCACCACTAACTGTGCATGTTCCTCGGCGGTACCCGTCTAATGCGCCCCGCTGCGTTACTAAACCTTTTATTTGAATAGGTTTTTTTTTTTTTTTTTTTATTTTTTTTTTTTAGCGTATGGCTTTTAGTGCCGGGAGTGTCCGAGGACATGTTCGGCTCGCCATTTTTTGTAGCCGCTTCGAGACGGACACCCAATGGGTGAGCTACAAGTACCGTTGGGGAGGGAAGGAGGGAAGTTGGAATGTAAGGACGAGGAGTTGGAAGGTAGCGGCTGTGGCCTATAGTTTGGGACCAACCCCGGCATTTTGCCTGGAAGGAAGATGGGAAACCACAGAAGACCATCTTCAAGGTTGCCGGCGGGGGGATTCGAACCTCCTCGCCTCCCGGATGTGAGCGACTGCCATCAGTCATGCCGTAACCACCACGGCTAACTCACCATTTGAATAGGTAATACGCTCGTATGTGGTACAACAACATGCCTATTGCTATTACCAATGATGCCACCTTCAACGCTCACAATCTCATGAACTGGGCTCCGCCAAACTCCCACGGGGTTCGAGCACAGCATGTAAATATCTATTAGGGGGGGGGGGGAGTTAATGTAAGATATTCTGGGATACTACATAATTGGGCCTGTTGTATAGCCCCTAAACTCACAAGTAGGCCTAATCTGGAATTTCTAGAAACCGACTTATCTCTGGGAATCCTTCTAGAAGATATTCCACTCCCGTTAATATTGCAATATCGGGTCAAGCTTGACGTGCTCCACCTCACAACATACGACCCGTTACGGAATGTCTGGATGCACGATATCATGAACGGTGGCTAGGTTGTGAAGGACTTGGGCAGTGGCCACTATGATTGCCTGATCTAACCTCTCTGGACTTCTGTGGGGATTTATAAAATTACAGGTCTATGAACCAGCGCCAGAAAATGAAGCTCAAATACAAAAACTTATTCGTAAGGCCTTTGCTTCGGTGACACATGCAATGTTAAGACGTGTCCATGCAGACACTGCGAAACATGTTCAGCACAATGCACCATCAGGGACCTGTCCTTGACCATATGCATTATGAATAGTTGTAGAAGGAAACATTATGTCTTATCCAAGTATAATATTTTATTTTAATTTCTACGCTTTGAAGCAATAATATGTAAAACTCAGCAATTTTTATAGGTTTGTGCCTTGAGTAGTATGAGATGGTGGCTCCTAACGCAGGAGTAACTGGATATGCAACCCGCAATACTTCCTAAGGGGCAAATCCTGCCCCCTAGGCCTTGCTTGGAGAGGTGGAAGTGGGAGAGGGGTGGGTGCGGAGAGGAGTGGGGATGGGGAGGGGAGAAGGAGGGTGAGGGGAGGGCTCGGAGGAGATCTGCTCTGCTCAACAGCAAGCAGCATACTGGCAGTCTCGCTGATGCTCCTGTTCCGTACATGGGACTTGCCAGCCGCCCGCGAGGCCGATCTGAGCGCTCGAGCGGGAGTAAGCAGAGTTGTATCTTTTGTCACTCTCACACAATGGCCACAGGGGTTGACCGTAGCAACGGTGGGTAAAGCTGGTTTGTAACGTCCAAGGTTGGAGATGGCGGTGAACTCACATGGTGTTGGACGTACATCCTTATGCATTGCATTTCTTAATACAGACATATCTTTGGATGCTTTGTCATGAAATGTTGTGTACTCATTTATGGTCTGTTAAGTCAGTCCAACACTAATATAATTTACTGTTTCCTTCCATTCCTCATTTATCATTATATAATATTAATAATAATAATAATAATAATAATAATAAAATTAAGGTATTATATCATAACTTAATGGGACTAGCTCACACAAATGAAAAAGAGCTACCCTTGTAGAGGAGGCCTTTGCCCTTTGAGGGATATTCGAGGCTGTTCTTTATTCATTATTCTGTATTTATATTATAGTATGTAAACCTGATGCACTATATGTTGCATTATTTTGACAATTGATATTATAACGTTTAGTTGGTCAACAAAAAAATAATTTGCAATTACTGGAATATAATAATACATTATACTTTTCTTTGTAGATGATTATTGAGTTGGGAATTTAACAAGTATTTGATTACATTGAACCACTAATAATAATTGCTACCCCCCCTAGCATTGGACGGCACTGGCCAGCAGCACGTCGGCTTCTCGATAACCAACGCTTTGCTTACCAGAAAGGGACGAGTACGGGAAACGTGGATGGGCCAACTTACCTGTATTCAGGGGTCCGAGTCACCTCCGCAGCAACATCACCTCCAGATGACATGTCCCGACAGAAGAGCTCCAAAGGAGTGGAAGGAAGATGGATAAGGGGACAACACACACAGGCTATCGTACAAACACCCTCCAAAAACCAACGGAACTGCCGTCGGCTAAATAATGCCACAACAGTAGTTAAAAGGAATAAAATAAAGTTTAATAGTTAAAACTTCCACCAGGAAAGAGAACATGCATCAGCCAACACAAATTTCCAAGAAGGCCAGATAGCGCCTAACATGCTTGCTTGCAAAAGCCAAGAAAAGGAAAAAGTTAATTTAAATTAAAAACAAAAAAATAAACAGCCCAAAGGTTAAAATAAATATTACATGCATAACATACTCAGAACGGGCTTGATGAATTGCAAGGTAATGCAATCACGATCCGACATGCAGATGTTGAGGCCACGCCAAAACAAAAGGAATTGAAAATAAATTACACTTTAAAAAAAATTAAATGGGATAGAAAATAAAAAAAATAAATGATATGCTCGCCGGCGAAACACACAAGGATATTTTACATCCGAAAACACAAAACTAACAACAACAAGATTACAATTTAAAAAAAAATGGAGCTAACAGAAAACACGTATGCTTTGGAGACCCGCGCCAAATGGACTGACAACGAGACCACAATGCATCACGGTAAACAAAAGCTATGACCACACCAAAAACATGCCAGATCAAAATTACGGCAAATAATTAATAAAAGTAAATTTAAACATTAGCGTAAAGAAAATGACGGCGGAAAATAATTAGGTCTAAATGCTATTATAATCGAGAAATGCACCGGATCATGAATAAATTACAATGTCAATCCCAAGATTGACAAAGGAATATAAATAATGATTTAAACGTGAAATAAATTAGAAATGTGTCTCCAGAAGGTAAACAAAAAAAATAAACAAGAAACTTAATATATATAAGGAAACGTTATTAAAACGAAAAAGAAATTTTTGGCCTACAAGCGAGAACACAACAGAAGATCAACATTCGTACACGACCAAACTTGGAGATCCCAAAATAAAATAATTAAATAAATTAAATTTAAAAAAAACGTACCTTACATCCTTCTCCGTGGAGACACAATAACAATAAAATAATTAACACATTTTAAATAGTGTAAGAAAGAAAAAAAATATGAACTGCCTCAAAATGGCCACGAGAGCACACGCGCCGTTTTCGATCACCCATGAAGCTTCTCTTCTTTTAGCCAGTTAAACTAAACATACCACAGTTCATCTTCACGGCGAAAAGACGAAAATAAATCCATAGGAGCACAGGCGTTTCCTTTTCTTGAATATATGCATATTTGGTAGAGGATGGGGGAGGCAACCGCCCCCCCCATCAGCAGAGACACCTTTTTACGACCAAGTCCTTCTTGAATCTCTAATGGACTCCACAAAAATGGCGGAGAATTGCTCGTCATTTATCGAACTGTCTTCATGTAAATAAATATTGTCCAATCAGAGAAAGACACATCAAAACAACAATGTCATTAATAAGTTCATAATTTTGGCGGTATCAAGAATACACACCGTTCTTTGTTTTATGACGTAGAATCATAATTGTCTTTCAATTATGTCATGCGTATATAGAGTTTATAAGGCGAAGCCCACACCACCTATTGGGGAGAAACAGGAACTACTTGCAATCTCTCCAAGACCGACAGGCGCTACCATCTCGTGTTCAGAATGGGAAGCAAGTCACCAGGCGGTCGTTTCAAACTTCAAGAACAGCGTCCCTGATTAAATACATGTTTGAAATGGTAGAGACTTGCCCTTGCACGTATCAATAATAATAATAATAATAATTGGAAAAGTAATAATAATAAATATTCCATTCAGCATGGTTACACAGCTATCCTCTCCCTGTGATCTCATCCACACTTTCATGGTGTGGTGGCAGGTATCGATCAATAATAACCTAATAATAATAATAATAATAATAATAATAAAAATTCTAATGAACATGGCTAAACGGCTGGCCTCTCTCTGTAATGTAATCCAATTAACCCCCAATTTAGCGGTAAGGATATGAACTGTGCCGACTGTTGAAACCCTGTCCCACTCCCCTGGAGCAATGATTAAATGAATGACATATGAAATGATAGTGGTGTATGTTGCTGGAATGAAATTTGTGACAGGCAAAACTAGATTACCCGGAGAGAGAAATGTCTGATTCTGTTTTGTCCAGCACAGATCTCACATTGAATGAGCGGGATTTGAACCACGGACCATGGGTTGAGATGAAGGAGTGCTGCTGGCTAAGCCACGGAGGCTAATAAGAATAATAAGGAAATTAAAACTGTATACTACTGTAATGAAACTTGAAGCACTAGATTTTACATTATTTGAACTAAGGAAAATATA
Organism: Meconema thalassinum; assembly: GCA_946902985.2. Lineage (NCBI taxonomy): Eukaryota > Metazoa > Arthropoda > Insecta > Orthoptera > Tettigoniidae > Meconema > Meconema thalassinum. The sequence goes on from OX336389.2 coordinate 722,427,899, forward strand.
ACATTTAGTTGGTCAACAAATATATATATATATATAATGTACATTTTTCTTTTGTCTTGCAGATGAATATTGTGGTGAGAATTGAATAATTATTTAATTACATTGAACCACCTCTCATATTTTGAGAGTGGGTAATCGTTGGGAAAAAGTAATAATTATAATACCTCACCTGTGGAATGAACTATATATCTGACTAAGATATGAATATCACAAATGTACGAACATAAATTTTACATTACACACAATAATAAAACACATAATTATAAATAAGTTAATTGTAAAAATATATCATGTAACCATGATGTTATATTGTAGTAGATACAGATAACCTTCAAATTGATAAAATATGCATTGTGAGCGCTGCTCATTGGAAGTGAAGCAAGGACAACTAGCATCATTATCTCACGTAAGGGATATGCATTATTGCGTCAGAAACAGGTAACCTTTAATTTATAAAAATTAAACTTGCGATATATAAGGATGAAATGTTCTCTATTCCAAATCAGTGAACACTTGCCTCATCAATGCGAGAAGAGGTAAGTAAATACAATCTGTCATGTGAGATATAGCATGCTTGCACGTCACTTGTGCACTCTGAATGTGTTGCAAACTTTTCTTTTTCATTGGAATGATGTTCACTTTGCAATATGAACCATAAACTGAGCAGTGTGTGGCCACGTCAGTCTCCTTCCCAATCCTCATATGAGGTAAACTAAAAAAACAGTCGTCACAATAATCAAGTACATAATACCTTAATCAGTAAAATTGTCTACTAGCAAAAAATAAAAATAAATCACTCGCTCAGTACACATACCTTGTGACATTAACAATGAACATTCCCGTCAGACCACTTTCTCTCTCCGCCCAACACTTCTTGTTCAGAACAAGGTCAGTTTTAAAGTACAAGTCTATGACTTTAATGTTTAATTTTTTAATTTGTATAGCATCATTGATCCTCTTTTATTATCAGTCAAATGTACCTGACTGATTACTCTATAACCATTGTTTCTATGAAGATTGTAGTTGTTACCATCGTTTGATTCTGTGCTCTTTTGTCCGGTTTGATGCAGCGCTCCACGCCTCCCTGTCCTTTGCCAATTGTTTCATCTCTACATAGGTTAGTTAGTTATTTTTCTCTTATGCATAGAACATGATGATGATGATGATGAGAATTGTTGTTTTAAGGGGCCTAACATCTAGGTTATCGGCCCCTTTAAGCATAGAACAAGTAGGTCATCTGCTAAATTTAACAACATTAACAATAATGATATAAATAGAATATGATAGTGCTTGGTTAGAAATGAAATGACGTCATCATATATATACATTTAGATAAAATGTAAATACACATACAATGTAGAACTGCTTAAAAAACACCTCACCAACCTATCAACTAAAAGTTTATTTACACAAATGATAATTCTGATGTGAATTTTCATTGTATATAAAATAAAAGGAACATAAATGGTTTAATTACTCATGCCTAGCCGTACTAAGCGGTAGACCATGGTGCTAGTTTCATCTCCATTAATTTCTCTTGTTGACAGAAAGGGTATCCACCCGTAAAAAACAGCCACCATATAAACATTCATCACAGCTTATCAACATTGAAAACAACAATAATAATAATAATAATAAAAATAATAATACAAGATAGACATAGAAAAAATAATTACAGAGCAGAATGTCCCCAAGGTAAACTTGAAACATCATCACTTAGCCATGAGCGTTTATTGTCTAACGAAAATAAAGTTCGCTAAATTTGTTCCACAAGAAACACTTGATGGCTTTGAGAGTGTAGTCGCAACTTTTTTTGTAACATAGATGTTCCATAAACAATTCATCTCGGTAACGTTTTTTGTAACATAGATGTTCCATAAACAATTCATCTCGGTAACGTTCGATACCCAATGTACGGACAACATTAATTCGTACACCCTTTGCCTTACTAACTTGATGCGATGTTTCTGTATTGTAACAATACATCTTTGGCGCTAAACCTATAAATTCCGACATAAGATTAATGCCACTTCCATCCTTGAGAAGTCCTAACACTTTTGAATTTATAGGTAATATTTCAAACGCGTTTTCGCTAGGAAACGAAGATGTGTCAAACTCCGTAAAATGTTTACTCATTACGCGATAAGGATCTATATCTTTGATATGATAGATAAAACTATCAGTGTCACTGTAAATTAATGAGACATTACCAAAATGACATTGAGCAAATCCATAGTGAAATGCATACATATGGAATTTTGAATACTCCAAAATACACATGCCCAAGAATATGGGTTTATTAAAAATATTTCCAATTTGTTTAATTCAATTGTGGCCAAATCATTTTCAATAATCTTGATAGACTTGAAATTGGGTTTTGCAATTAACGTACGTGCACCCCAACCACCCTCCCATGAATTTACTAAATGAATTACACGAAGATTGCGAATATCTTCCATACTTTTTCCATAACATGCGTAATTCATAAGCTTAAAAAAGTGAATCTCAAAGGGTTGTGTTGCGAGCTGCCGATGCTCTGTGTTCAAGTCCATATATAACTTTAATCATGCACTTTGCGAAAAAAAATAATACGATGAACTTTTACGTGTGTCATGCCTTAAGCTGAGCAGTCTAAGGGCGTCTGAATGTGTATGACATAATTATTTTTAGAATACAGTGTTCCCATCAGTTTTGTTTGTTTAGATTTTGAACCAGGAGTGATTAAGCGCTCAAGACAGAATGGAAAATCGGAATGGTCAGCGTGTTGGATAATTTAGATTGACTTCAAGCACGTAACCACGGTTCGGATCAAGTCCAGCCATTTCAATGTTAAATTGCTCAATTTCCTGACTTGTCAACCATACAAAATCTCCGTATGGACGTGGTTGAGACATTGCATAACCATGAAGGTTATTGGCGTCGAATTGCATTAGGTAGGAGGTGGGCTGTTCAGGTTTTGACAATGACATGTATGGATTATTCGCCTGAATATGTTTCTTGTTGAGAGAAACAAATCCACCTCTTATCCCCCTTTCAAAAACAAAAGCATATCAACATCAGTGAGCAGATCCAATTCAATATTTGTATACCGGAGCATTGCATCCCTGGAATAACCTGAACCCGTGTAATAGTGGCAAGAATCAAGTCAATATATTTTGGGACACATGTGACGAAATTTTTCAAACACGTCAGTTAGTAAAAGTGTGTCTACAGTAAGGTCTGCATATTGACCTAACGTAGTTATACCAAATGTATACCAAACATTACAGGCATGACGATAATCTTCATCTGAAATTGGTTAATTGTTTAACGTGTTGAAAAAAACTGATTGATCAGGTAAGCACGACTCGTTTAACGATGCCCCGCTATTAACATAGGTATAAGAAAAATACCTTTTAGTATACATAACTCAAAATTATCAGAATCATGAAAGTGTTTCCACGTATAGTGCATGTCATTGTCATGCATTGTCCTTTTACTAATGCATCAAGAGATAAGGACATAAACCGAAATGAATCAAGGAAACGTATTGAAATATCTCCAAGTTGCATGGAAAATGATATAAATCTTTCATGATTTTGAGGAATAACGAAAAATTTTGCCTTATCAATGTTTGCAAATTCTCGAATAATAAAATGGGAATCAAATCCACTCAAGTTATGAAACAGACATGGAATAAACTTTGCTGCACGGTAATTGATATTACACTTGTTATGTGCAGGTCCTCTATACCTACCTGTAAAGTGACAATGTCACGAACTTTGATTTAATCAGGTAAAATGATTTTTTCACAAATATGACATACATTTGTATTATCATGTCTTGTTATATCATCAATAGTTAATTGAATGGGTATAGCAGTATGTAAAAGTTGGTGCAAACGATCAGCAAGCTGATACTACTTATTTAATAACCACTGAATGCAGTTTGGTCCACGATACAATGTGGCCGCTATGTACCACACAAACCAATATACGTCTTCATTACATATATTTACAACAGCTTTTTTCTTTTTAATGGATGTAGGCAAATTAATATACATTGCACCAGAGTTTAAAGAATCAAAGTTACACATATTTATTTGTAAAAACAGAATGGTTTCGAAAGCTTTTCCACTTCCACCTTCCTGAAATTTATCCACTTTACCTAATAGATTATCAACAATATTACTTTTAAACCAATCTTTAATAATGTCAGATGGTTATAATGGCCGCATTTGCGTTGTAAAATAAAAGGTTTCGCGAACTCCATCACCATTCTTTTTTACAAAAACAAAGGTGCATGCCAATTCAGAATTTACTTTTAGTGCTGTAAATTGCGATAAATATTCATAAATTTTAGCTATGAATAATTCAAGATATGCATACAAAAATAATTTTGGATTTAAGATATTGTTTACATTGCGTATGCGACCGCTACATACTCGTTGTTGAAAACAGTTGCGAGTATCCTCCCAAACAAGTGGCTCCATACAGAAATAAAAAAATACAATTCTAATTTAACTTCTATACTCTTCAAAATTCACAATGCACATCAAAATACTTTAGGATATGTTTACGTCAATTTAACAATCTTCCTCTTCAAAATTCACAATGCAAGCATTGTTTTGCACGCCCAAATACTTTAGTACAAGGATGCGTGCATTTAATGCTGTCAACGCTTTCTCCGTCAAACAAACAAATCTGGTTGGCGAGAATACAACAAAGTCGTGACACTGACGAAGTATTCCTGCCCCGAATTTAGAGTCTATTTTCTGCAGATTTTCCACTGTAAACGGCTGGTTAATGGGAAGACTTTTAAGTCTCCGTGTTTCCAGTCCAGCCTGCGCCCCAAGTTTATGTATCTGTTGAAGAGCGTCCATGGTATGGTTAGTCAATAATGAAAACAAAAATAATTTAAACATTCTTCTTTTCTTTAAGCTGAACTGATGAATTTACAAAAGATGTGAGCTTACCTTGTGCAGTGAAGAAGCGTACACTTCAGATGAGCGTTGATGACAATATGACGGGTGTTTGCCGTATGCAGCTGTATATATATCAAGTCACAAGAACTGTATGAATAAATAAAAATAAATTCTTTTACACACGAAACAGGTATCGTTGAGGAAGGAGATGGACTGGGATGGTGGTAGGGAACCAATTACATTAATTCATGCCAATTGCGCATGCGCAGTTTTATGAACCGAGGGAGAGGTGGTGACACGAACTCGTTTCCATAGTCTAGGAACTTCTTTTGAATGGAGTTGAAACGTTGCAAAAGTGGTAGGGGACAATCACGTTAGAAGAGCTAACTAGAAGTAGCAAGGTCGCTATACTCTCGAGTAGGTGGAGTTTAAACATGATTGTTGTGATAGGGGTCCAATCATGTTAGAAGAACAAACTGGATGTAGCAAGGTTCATTTCAGCCGGATATTACCGTCCTCGAACTTGAGTTGTCTAGACGAGTGATCTTCACACATACAACCTCATGTTTCAAGGGAAAAAACGAGACAAGGTAAAGACACTCTACCCTTGAGAGTAAAAATAAGGTTACTCCACCCAGATGTATTTACGATCATCTTATACGGATATAACCGACCTCGAACTTGGCTTGTCTAGACATGTCAACTCCATGCACGTAACCTCGTGTTTCAAGAAAAAACTGGTCAAGGTAAGAACACTCTACTCTTGGGAGTGAAAGGAAGGTTACTCCACCCCGATAACACACACATTATGACCGACCTCGAACTTGGCATGTCAGGATGAGTGACCTTCACACATGTAACATCATTTTTCAAGAAAAACTAGTCAAGGTAAGCTTCCTCTACTCAGTTGTATATACAACCATCTCAAGCGGATATAACCAACCTCGATCTTGTCTTGCCTAGACAAGTGACTTTCTCACGTAAGCTTGAGTAAAAAAAAACTAGTCGAGGTAAGAACACACTACCCTTGCGAGTAAAGACAAGTTTACGCCACCCAGATGTATTTACATTTATTTCAGGTGGATATAACCGTCCTCGAACTTGTATTGTCTAGACAGTTGACCCTCATACATGTAACCTCATGTTTCAAGAAAATAAAAAGTCAGGGTAAGGTTGTTCTATGTTTACAGGAAACCAAAACAGGAAAATAAAAAGCGAACCAACCACACCGCTTATAACAATGCACGCATGAGCAATTGCATAGAGTAAGGTTTCCACCCACATGGGAGAGAGGTAAAGAGTGACGCATGCGCAGTTTCATGATGTTCTCGAAGGAGGGGTAAATTGGTTGAGATGAAATGATGTCTGTTATGTATATAAAGGGAAGAAGATGAGTTAGAAAGCATTACAATCATCAACAGTATCAAGTGAACAAGCGAGCATTATTAGCAAGCAAGATGGATAGCAGTAGAGTAGACGGATGGATGGACTGTAAACCATCATCGTCAAGAGCAAACAACTGGTGAGTTACATTTTGTTACATATACACTTGTAAAGTGGAAAAAAAAATAAACATATCAATGTGCAAATGGATTGAAATATATTAGCCAATAAGTTCACGTTTTCACAAACATTTATGTACTGTAATTGTAGTATGCTGTAGTTCCCCTTTCAAAGTTAGTCAATGGTGTACTGTAACACAGGTAAACTACAAAAAACATTATCAACATAGAAAAATAGAGAGTACAATTTGTTAAGTATTCATAAGGCACAGTATTGAGATCAGAGAAATTAAACGTACATGACTTTTTGAATAAATCAATGTTTATAGAAAATTATAATTTAATATTCTATTTCAATGCTGAACAATTTGGCCTGTATAATGTCGTTTGCTCTGTTTGATTTGTTCATCTCAAATGAATATAGGATTACAACAGATAAAAATGTTGAATATATAAAATCTACAAGATACTGTTTCAAATCTATTTCAGTATCACATCTCCTTCATCAGGAAAAGAGAAGAGAAAACACGTTGTACTCTATGATGGGACAACACTAGATGAATTCACTAATCTTCTAAAATCATCTACACAATCCATTCTTCATCCGCCTTTGTCAACAAATGGATTAACTGCATTTAAAAAAGCAGTTCTTCATGACGAATTAATCAATGAACTACCATACTGCGAATCATGTGCCGAAATGCTTGGTCTAAAATAATCGAGAGTAGTATTATCATATACTATGAAATTTGAAAATGTGTTTGTGGTGGTATTGAACGAATGTCAAACATACTGGTGTTATGGATGTGGAAGAAAAATTGTGGTGGTGTACATGGGACAATTCACCAGACTGCTTTATTGACTTTCCGGCTAAACGGTTACCTTATACTGAATTGGAATATGTTTCCATTGAATTGGAATCGCAGCCACTGAATGATGAAGACGAAAACAAATATAATATGATGTGTAAAATCTTTGAAACATTAAAACTTAACAGAAACTAAAGTAAACAAAAGTATGATTTTTTTAAATTGGGAATTTAAAGAGGTGAAAGTATAAAAGGACAATGTACTGTTGTTCATCTTGCTTGTACATAATGCTACTATTGCTAATACTAGAATAGAAACGCTTTTTGGTTTGTATTTATTTATTTTTATTATAAAACATAATACTTCCTGTTTATCTTTTTGGTTTTTGTAATCGTCCACCACTGATTGTGAGCTTCCCCTTCATAGCTCCTGCAACAACAAGAGCTGCCATTTCCTCTGCAACTGATGCTGAAGGTGATGACACACGTTCCATTGATTTTCTCAAAATAATCTGATCGGCGACACGTCTTAGTACAGAAATGTTCTTTTCACGTTTAGAAGCTCTGTACTATAGACCATGCTGCTTGCAGGCAGCCTCCAGAACGTTAATTCCAGGATCTCCACGTGCCAGTCGTATGTTCAAATTAGTACCAGGTCCACAGTATTGATAACCAGGTAGGTGCAACTCGAAGGGTAGAAGATCTATTACTATGTCAACGAGACTATGACCAGTACAGGTCTGGCATATCTTTTTCAGTCGGTGACGTACACTTTTCTTTCTTTTCTGCTGCTGCGGACGTTGCTTCTTTCTTGCCATCACATCCGTGGAATGAGGAAACATAGTCTTTACATGAGGTTTTATGTCCATTATACAGTTTAATTAACTGACACGTTCTACAATTGTGAACCGATGGCATTTTGGAAACAGATACTTGTTGATGATGATCATAATCAGTGCTTGGTTGAAGTTCACACAGCACAGGATCTTTGGTCGAATGACTAGGCACACTATCCCAAATCTCCTTCACAGCATTTGACGCGACATAAAACAAAGACGCCTTGGGCAGAACATTTAATTCTTCTTCTCTAAAATTATGCAGTTTATTTTTACAAGCGAAACACTTAACAATTGCCCGTTCAATAGGGTTAGAATTTAAACTTTCAATGGTAGCCATTATACACACACACGTCTGTACAACACAAAAGTCTCTATTTCACTGTTGCGGTCAACATTCATGCATATTGTTTTTACACCCGTTTTCCCCGTACCGACATGCATTGCGACTTAACCAATTAAAGAGTTTTATCACATGTCTTCTTTGTACACGTTTATCAGGCTCGTACAAGATGTGTAGTGCAGGACATCCCATCTCGTGAAGATCGATGAGTTGGCAAGATGGTGAAACGTAGTGACGTAACCATTCCTTTTTTCACCTCCCTTGGCAAAAATATGGTTGGCACTGAAAAAATGGAGGTTTAAAACAAACGATAGATAATGATAAGGAATGTCTCCTTGATGGCAGTTTAATCCTAAATTACGACGCAGCCACTCTGGTTGTTTTCTATCTTCTTCCGACTGTATGTGCAATGGAATAGGTGGTTCAAAAGTGAAAGCACTTACTCTTGGTGCTAACATGTTTGTACAATCTATAATTGCAACCTCTTTGAAAACAAACTTGTTTCCGTTGACTTTGAACCCTGAATATCAACAATCAGTGTTCTAGACATGGTTACTGCTTGCTGACACACACACACTCACACACTTTTCTTCAACGCTGGCTTCTGCCAAATAAGCAATGTCTACTTTTAGTCCTAAATAAAAATAAAACAAAAAAGGAATAGGTTTAACTAAAAGTAAAAACAATGACATAAATTACACTACCTTATTTGTAAAGAGATCTGAACATTGTTTACAATTTTTATCATAGGATTAGGTCCATCCCCATCGGTGTGAGAATTTCCTCGATGCATGAAATGTCTACGGCAGCTGCGGCAGGCTGCAACATCCGCTGACATACGGAGGTGTAATGGTTGCTTATCCCTGTTGAAATCAATATCGTGAGCACCGTACGTGGACAGAAATCTAGCTGGTAAGTAGGGGATCAGATGCTGCGGCATTTTATGAAACAATTCTGCTTAATGGTAGGCGGTGATGTCTGAACTTATCAGGCTGCGATACATTTTAAATACCACATCGGCGTCTCGACTTGTTGAGCAACGATCACATTTACAATTTAACCCATCGGCCCACTCTCCATCATGACATGAAGCTTTGGCGACATCATTTTTTTTTTGAGCAGAGCTTCTTGCACCCCCTGTCGTGAATGCCGAACGTTGACATAAATCCATCTGGTAAACAGGAAATCAGATGTGGTGGAATTCTATGCACAATATGAGTCTTGTGATAGGCGGTAATAGCTTCACACACTAAATTACAATAGATGGCAATTGAATCCTCATCTGCATTACGCGTGTCACTTTCACATACACGGTCTGTTGCCCCCCTTTGGGAGGGGGTGTTGACTTCATCGTAGTTTTCCATGACTGAGCAGGGGAATGCGGGCAGACATGCTATTTATACTCTGGTCACCATATTGGACAGCGGCTGATAATACACCTGTGTCTCGTGAACAATAAGGCAATAACTGCAGATGTTTCAAATTCTAGTCTGATATCAATTGTTGTTTCCTTCATTGACTCTTCCAAATACGAACAATCCATCACAAACAGAGGTGCCTTGGTCTTAAAGTCTTGTGGTGATAATAGCGGACATGGTTCTTTCTGATAATAAGATGACTGAAAATTTGCAAACAAGTCATAGAGCCTACCATTTTGTTCTTGGTAAAGTTCAAATCCATTCCCTCATAGGGAACGGTAAGACCGTTCAGGAAGAGTCGTATATTTCGCAATTGGATATGATCAAATTGTGATGCATCTGTAGTCTGTTGATACTTGCGATCTGTTTGAAATCCAACAATGACGTAGAGAGGTCGCTCTGTGTACCGTGAGGTTTTTATAGACCATGTATGTGTATCAGTGAGTGGTAATAACGGATATTCATGCAGCTCCCAGCTTCTAAATTGTATGCGAAAGGCTGTATCATTTTCTACAATCTTGAACAGACTCAACTTTTTCTGATCAGATAGAGTAGCGTGCGGTACATTCCATAGAATTCGTTGCAATATAATTTTTGAATCTATTGCCGCTCCATCGGCACCCTACAGCGAATTATAATCACTCCTATCTCGGACAAGAATCAGATCCTGTTTTGCGTTCACAACAATGCGCTTATGGTCCTCTGCAAAGCCTTAGTATTAATTTTAAAGGTAAATGACCGGTAAATGAACCATCAGTGTTAATCATCCAGTCGGGACACCAACCAACCATACAGAAAGCTTTACTTTCTTCAGTTCCGTACGAGGGATACAGTTTCATAGCGCTTGTTATGCCAACATTTCGAGTAGTATCCGCTTCGATTCCGTTAATCACGTAGCGAACCTCAGAAAACAGAAAGGCAAGAGCATTGTTGGCCAACTTTGACGTTGTCGGGATTGTATCATCTGATTTGATGAGTTGACCTTCAATCTCGATGTAACTTTCATGTGGTAGGGTGTAGATATCTTGTTGATTAATGGAAATACGAATCTCATCATTATTATTTAGTCCTTGAGTATACGGTTGGTAGAATGGTGTTCAATTCTTACGATACCCTCCTGTACTTCGACTGGGTTTGTCACGTCGAGGATTGAATTCAAGGTGTAAGGTGTGACCCGGTTGTTGTAAGATCTGCTTGTTGACACGTGTTGACCTGTACACGCGCTGCGAACAACTAACAAACACCCTTGAAGGTGTTGGCACTTTATACGCTTGTTTCATGCTGACTTCAGATACAATTTGTAGGTTACAGGTGTATGACGGTCTAACTGGATGAGATGTTGGTTTCTATTCACCAGTCTTAAGGTAATGTTCCTAATATTGGTTACTCTCACAGGATGATAGAGCACCACTGACGGGTTTACACGGATGATATAGCCACTGGGTGAAGTGACAATAAAATCGTATAGCGAATGCAATGGTTCCTGATTGGTGTAAACATCAGTGATGATGTTACACGTGACAGATACGTGATGGTCTTCAATATTTTTTTCTGGTTCGTCAGACTTGTGCAACACGTTTAGTTCTAACTCTCGATCTGAAAAACCTAGCAATGGACCAATTGAGTCTGGTTGTGATTTAAAATCGATCCTAAAGGAAGAAAGAATACTACAACGATATGTCACGTTGTTGGCTATGAGTTCAAACTTGTATGTCCCGGCAAGAAGTGCTTTTAGAGTGAATTCTTTGATGAGAGTTGTGTAGATGTGATCGTTAATATCATCTACAGTGTAGCTGCCAGACGGTAGAGTTAACTCATAGTCATCGTAGTAGAACTTATCGTTGACGCCTTCATGTACGTTGTAGATTCTATTATAACCTCCAAACGAAACAAGTCCCAGCACGTAGGGTCGTTGTCCCAATTCAATCGGAAGATAAACGTCAACGGTTACTTCAGCTCCTTGTCCGTGCACTGTAAACGTTCTACTTTCTGCCATTATACTGCTCACGTTACCTCATGTGCTGGGTCTTATATAGAAAGGTCAGACAGAGGCGACCACAGTGTTGACTGTTAAAATTTTGTACTCGTTTCACATTATAGTTTATTGTTGCACTGCTTCCAAAATAGCGAACAAGCTCTGTCGGAGGAGGAAGGTTTCCAAAACTGTCAAAGTACCACACAGTGGATCCTTGTTATATGTAGGCCACATAATGTGTTCCTGGTGCATGAGTATCATCCAAATTAATAACTGCACTTTCACTCTTCCAAGGTCGAGGAGATAATTGATTACGCATAAACACACATCGAAAGTGTGATATCTTCAACCGTTTTGCGTATCTGATAACTTCCTCATGCGTCATAGCTCGCCGTGGCGGTGCATCTATTAAACTTTTTTGGCGAAATGTAAATGCCGAGTCCTTTCTTGTAGGGTGCCAGCTTCATGTTCACACCTTTACCGCGCAGTGCAATGGCTTCCAAAGTTTTATTATGTCTTTCACTTTCCTTCAACTGTTGCTTCGCCTCCTCAACAGCTTTCACCGTTCGTGCTACTGTACTTGCTCCACCAAGAAGTGAACCCAGAGCTGCTAGTCAAGCAAATAGTGCGGGTAAAAATCCTCCACGTTTCGGTACAGGAATAACACGCGCACGTTTTCTACAACGTAGTTTACTTTTGGGATTCGCATGCAACCGTGCTGCTCGGAGTGGTTTTTTAATGGCCAAATCGCTATTTTTTCTCCACGCGAATCTTGACGTGCCGCATGCTTTAAAGCCTCCCTTTATCGATGACTTCTTCTTCTTCGCCACATATCTTTGTTTAACCATCGCGAGCAAGGAATGAGACAACCTCACACTGTAAAGTATGGAAGACTACTAACGCTCCTTGGGAAGAGAACGTGCAATTATTTAAGCGATGGTGGCGGTATATTCAAGTCTATATACAGTGGAAAATCGTTAATTGTTTTCCCCATATTTTTTTATTCAGACGACAGTTTCAGTTGAAAGGATAATTTGTCCTCGGCTTTCACCGCCAGATCGATGAGTGATGATGATATAACACTACCGTTTAATAGTAGCACTAAATGTTTAAAATATGGTGTTTACTCGATAACACGAATGGCACCATCATACAATAAACGATAATTGCTATAACCTGAACGTAGTATGTAGGTGAGTTTATTGGGGTCTTTTACCGGGTGTTGGTTAACAATGTGCAGCAAAAATATGGAGGGTATTGATTTAATGAAAAGCGATAATCGTTGTTCCAAAAATCGCTTAGTCGTCACATCATGAGGTGCACAGGATCAGCAACTTCGGCTATTCATCTTCGCTTCATCTGTAGTGCGTTCTCCTTAATTTCCCACACCTATTCCATTTCACTGGTCAAAAAACTTTTTGTACAAACATCTTGATCATCCTCAGGATTGGCCACATGCACAAGGCGTACATTATTCGCTGTATAACCATTTACAGTTAGGGTAGGCACAACACGGAGTAGCCCTTTCACTTTGTTATCCACATAGTCCTTTCTAGCAGCGTCCGTGTCGTTGGTTGGAAGAGCCAGTTGAGTGATACGACGTTGATGTACGTCATAGTCCTTTGTTTCCCTTAACACCACAGAATTGGTTAATATGTAGGCTTTGGTGCACACATCTTGATTGTTCACAGGGTCTGCAACGCTCGCGATACGTTCATTCTGTGCCATATAATCTCCCTGCATACGTCGTAAGCGATAATTATCTACATACTTTTTCGAACATGCGTCCGAAGCTAATACAGGTTCTTTTATATTGGTTAATCGCTTTCCATTGAAGCTGTAATGGCCATCCATTGTGCGTGGCAGTGCATTGGCATCGACATATCGTTTATTAGCTGGATCTGTATCATGTGTTGGAACGTTTGTCGAAACAGATGGTCCATTTCTTTTCTTTGTCTTAAGTGTTCTTCCAAAGGCATCCATGGTTACACTGGATAGGAAACAACCACTTGCTTCATGTGTATAGAGACCACCCCTTCTCCTTTCACAGTTAGTCAATATGCAGATTATTAAGCAACAACATTCGCTTCCGTTGGGAGATTTGGTTGCTAACCTCTTCTCAACACCATCCAAACCACGTCACGGATCGCTCTTCCCCTCATCCATTCGCTGTCTCATCGCCGGACCATCGGCATGTGGAAAAACAAATCTTCTGCTTACGCTAATCACCTCGTTAAACGGAGTGCGCTTTCAAAATATTTACATTTTTTCTAAGTCGCTCTATCAACCTCTATATATGTTCTTGGAACAGGTCATGACAGTTCTTCGTAACATGGGCTATTTCACATTCCCTGCGCACGAAGATATTGTCTCACCGGATCATGTTCGCCAAAATTCGCTCATGATTTTTGATAATGTGTCCACCGAACGGCAGGCTATCATTTAAGCCTATTTCAGCATGGGACGACACAAACATATTTACTGTTTTTATCTTGCTCAAACCTATTCCCGAATACCCAAACAGCTCATTCGTGACTATACAAACGTGATTGTTCTCTTTCGACAGGATGAACCTAACATGTGTCACGTCTATGATGATCACGTGAACCCATACATGAGCTTTCAAACTTTTACACAGTTGTGTGCCACGTGCTGGAACGCTCATCACCACGGTTGTCTTGTTATCGATAAGCAGAGTGACATTACCAACGGCCTCTACCGTAAGGGATTTGATCATTTCATACGTATTTAAGGCGCCACGTGGCTTTTTCAAACGTCATTCCTTCAGCTATCACGGCAACAGCAGGAAGTCAAATACAGAAACACATTATCCGTGCGCGAAATAATATTCGACGCAAGTTCCGCGAAACGGAACGCACGCATGCTGATAGTGAGCTGTTGATTGCAAAACATTTGAAAACACGTCCGGAAGCCGTGTTAAAGGGAACATCAATGTCCACTAAGCCAAATGGAGTATCAAAAGGAACGCAAACAATCGAGGAGGAAGAAGAAGACAATGAAGAAGCTGAAGATGTTTTTACTTCTGGAACAGAATCACCGTTTCCTGAGTTTCTAAAACAACAGTCATTGCTCAAACGCCCTCAAGCTCTAGAGAAAAAAACCTACTCTGTCAGAAATCTTGGCGAAACCTGAAAAGTATGGGCAGCTGAAAGGTATTCTGGTAGAACATTTAGGACCGATGGTAACACCCTGCCTTGAAGAACTTTTTACTAAATAAAACTGATACGACCTATGGTGTTCGCTATGAAAATAAACGTTTTCGAATTGGTGACTCAGAGATAAAACTAAAAGATAATGTCATTATCGTTAAAACAGTTCGATATCAATTGACACCAGGTCTTTTAGAACTTTTAGTTGCACGTGTACCTTCTAAGGATGGCTACGATGAAGACGATCTTCAAAAGTATAAGTTCATCTCGATGGCTACAAATGGTTTTAGTCGTAATTATAAACGATGTGAATAAATCAATGCAAATAAGGGTTTTAAATATAGGGCCATCATATCCAATTTTTTTCCCACCTATGCAAGTGTCCGCCATGAAATCTCAGCGTCCGGTTTTGCGTTTAAAACTTTAAAACCTTTTACCGATTTTACCTATTGGAACAATCCTAATAAGTTAGTCAAACGTCTACAGCTCCTGCACGCTTCCCAACAGGCTGGACATACCGGTCATGAAGGTGAAATTATAGAAATAGAAGAGGAGCTTCGTCATGCTGGCATTATTGTGTAATGGCTCCACATGACAATACCCCTTCGCCTATCAAAAAGGCAATTGCTCGCGAGTTTCAGATACCAGCTCGCCGTATCTATCCACGTCGTCACGTTGTTTCAAAAGGAATTGATGAGCTATGGCAATCTGATCTCATGGAAATGATTCCCTATGCCAATACTAACAACGGTATCAAGTATCTGCTCACTGTCATTGATGTCTATTCCAAAATGGCGTTTGTTGAACCTGTGCGAAATACAACAGGTGAATTAGTTACTGCAGCCTTTAAACATATTATTCAAAGAGCTAAACGACAACCACGCCTCCTCCAGACAGATCAAGGAAAGGAGTTTTTCAACAAGGAGTTTTCTTTGTATTTGAAAGAACTTGGTATTCATCATTATTCCACCTATAGTAATTTAAAGGCAAGTGTTGTTGAACGTTTCAACCGAAAGTTAAAAACATATATATGGCGGGAATTTACAGCTAGAGGATCTTATCACTGGGTAAACCTAGTGATGATTCTAGTAACGCGTTACAACAATACCAAACATAGAACCATTGGATTAAAACCACGTTTGGTAATAAAAAACACTCCACAGTTGATTCGCATTCATCATGGCATCAAAACTGCCGACCCACAACGTCTTGGTTTTCGCATGGGTGACTATGTACGCATCAGTAAAAATAAATCAATCTTCTCAAAAGGGTACACAACAAACTGGAGCACAGAAATATTCAGCATTCGCCAAATGAAACGTACCCATCCAGTCACTTATCTACTCCAGGACAATGACAATCTGCCCATCAAAGGAGAATTCTACATCCAAGAACTCCAGAAAACGCTGTATCCCAAGTATTATCTTGTTGAAAAAGTGGTTAAAAGAAATGGCAATAAACTTTATGTCAAATGGTTAGGTTTTAATTCCTCTTTTAATTCTTGGATTAATAAATCTGATCTTGTATAATGATTCTTGTTTTTTTTTACTTTATCCTCTCCAACCCCCTCCTTGTCGGGGGTTGGCCGAGTGGTCTAAGGCGTTCGACTTCAGTTCGAAGTTTCTACATAGAAACCAAGGGTTCAAATCCCTCACCCGGCACAACGTTTTATCTCAACATTGGTTGGCAACACTGCATCGTAAAACCAGTAAACGAAATCAATTCCTTTTTTGACGCCATTTTTTTCTTTTCCAGTAAGCATGACTTGGCTCAAAGGAATAATAATAAGAACACCCAATCGGCTTCACTCGGCTCTCTTCGCTGCTGCTCGGCTTGGCACCGCGGGCATAGAGCGAGAGAGAGAGAAGATACAACTCTGCTTTCCGCTGCTCGGCTCGGCTGACCTCGGTTGGACTCGCTATCGCTCAGCTCGGCCCTGGGGGTATGAAGACACTTCATGTAGGTGAGGCCAATACCACAGCGACCGTCCACTCTGCACAGAGGAGTCGACCAGGCCGGATCTCTACCGACCCCCTCCCCTCCCCCTCCCCCCTCCCCCTCCATCCCCTCCCCCTCCCACTCCCACCTCTCCATGCAAGGCCTAGGAGGCAGGATTTGCCCCTGGGGAAGTAATGCGGGTTGCATATCCAGTTACTCCTGTGTCAGGATCCACCATCTCATACTACTGCCGTGTCTTGTGTGGGGATTCGCCTAGGACACCAAGCTGGCTCATCAGCGGGCTCTAGGTGTCCCCGCCCGGACCCCCACAAGAGTAGCGAACGGCGCGCCACCTATCTTTATATAGAGTTAAACTGTACCCCTTTACTGGGAGAACTAAAATCTTTAGCAGCATTAACCTCCCTATGAAGGCTTCCAAAAAGATGGTAAATTGGCTTTTACGGCCAGTGAATAAAAACTCAGCAAATTTTCTAGGCTTGTGCCGTGTCATGTGTGGGCTTTCGCCGGGCGGGGACACCAAGAGCCCGCTGATGAGCCAGCTTGGTGTTCGGCTTGGTGACACAATAACCAATGGAATGTGCTTCCAACTGTAGTTCACATTTTATACTACATAACTTGGCTTGACTATATGCATTGTTTCATAGCCCCAAAAACGTATTTACAAATAACTGTGGCAAGAGGTCCTACTCCAGGCGTGTTGCAAATGATACGACGTATAACCAATGTCTAATATTAAACTAAAACATGATGCCTGCCTAAAAGAATGTGCGTGAGTAAGGTCTCTAAAACTAAGATCTTCCCGCGTGTCTGACCGTAGAGAAAATAAGTTTTGTTGTCTCACTTATATACAGTAGCTTCCATTTCGATTCCAGCGCTCATATCTTGCCGGGGGTTATTCTGTCAAGTTATATGGCATGGGTTGAATGCCATCACATGATATTTCCATACGCGAGTGCTATCCTCCGCTTTCCCCAGCCATATTGGTATTTACTCCTTAACGACTTCCATGGCAAGTTGAAGAATCATTTCCACGTGGTGTTGGGTATGACTTCCAGTCGACATCATGGCAGAATATTTGGCGTGTTCTCTGAAGTTAAATTTATCGTGGTTTCTCTCAAGCTCACTGACGTTATACTGGTAGTGGTACTGAGCAGAAAGGATCATAAATTCCGCTCACAGGCTTTAAAATCGTCACTTGTGTGACGACAAACGCACTATGAACTGGAGTGTTAATTACACTCTTTATCGGTCCGTATCTGAGTAATCCACTCATACAAAAATTACATTCACGTACAGTTTTTCATCCAACAATTTAATAAACACTTATGGTTCAATTCTATGCAAAGATTGTTCGTAAAACAGCAGTTTCTTAATGTCCACGTGCGACCATGTGCTCCGCACTAAGTCCTGGGTTCACGTACACGATGACCCAATTCTACGTACTTGAAATGTCAGAAATATGACAATATGACGTTTAATATTATATCAGTGCCACACAGGCAACTATGCTGCACTTTTCAACAACTTCTCACTTCGAGATGAGTTATCTCGTGGCCTCCACGCTTAGATAACCAGACAAACGAAAAACACGCCAGTTCAGGACCATTTTGATGACGGAAGTTCTGACTGCGCCACCCTATTCGAGGGCGCTACCACTAATTTAGCGTTCGCATATCTGCGATGTTATACCTTTACTCATCAATACATAAATAATTCGTAGAGATTTCCAGTTGTTCAAATAATGCAAAATATACTTTATTAATTCCAGCCTTCAAGAAAACATAAAAATATAAATTCTCAGCGTGGCAACTTATTACAAATCAAATGAGAGCAACATCCAAAGAGATAATAATAATATCGTATGGCCTCGGGTGCCTGGTGCAAGCTTTGTTAATTGACACCCAGAGGGTAGCTTGCATGTCGAATTTCGTCGTTCCTTTGAACGCTATGAAAGTCAAGGAGGTTAGATATCTAAACTCCTTGACACTACAGCGCTTTCAAGAGGAGAATGGAGGAACTTTTAGTTGGCGGAAAATCCCGAGATTAATTTTGCCATTGAACACGGCCTACTGAATTCGAATGGGTTCTTTAACATGCCAACAACGTATGACATGAGTGTCGTGATTTTTGTCGCCTTCAAAAATCACTTTCCACGACCAGGGGCGAACCTGCAATCTTGGGGTTGGTAGTCCGACACTATAACCACTCACCCACCGTGGCAAGCATCCAAAGAGAATATACAGCTACTCGGAAGTCCTCAGTTTGTTAATGGAATCATGCAACAACAAGTGCCATCGATGTCACAATCGAAGAGGTGATATCGGGCTCAATACGGTACTGTCCGTGTACCTTGGTATACATTTCCTTGCAGGCAATGCAGCACTAAGTACATCAGCTCTGTTGTGTATGCATTGTCCACGCGTGTTAGTGATTCTACACTCAGAAACTACACTGAAATGTTATAACTGGAGTTGTGCCTTCAGATAAGTGTTTAATAAATTAAACTAGCAACCCACCCTGGGTTCTCCCGGGAACAGTTATAAATGCATTACGTGCTAGGTCGTAAACTGTCGCCAAAGTAATTGAACGGAGATTGTTGGAAGAAATGAAAATGTAAAATCACTTATAGTAGGCCATGTATTGAAGATAGAGATATACACTCCCGGACTTTATTGTGGAACTATTCTTGCTGAACTATTCTTACACTCATAGTATATTGATATTTTTGACGGTTTGCCCAGCGTAAGCTTAAAAAACGCACGGAGGCCAGTTTTTTCGACTTTTTCACAGAAATCGTTACTGCTTTGCATTCTTTGGTCATAAATGAACGCTTTTCTACAGAAGCCTTCCTCAAGATATCATTAACAGAATAGTGAAAACCGCATCAAAATCCATCCAGTGGATCTCGAGATTATCCGTGACATCCAAGAATTGGGGACTCTGTTTTATGCTAAGTAGAGATTTTCAAGTAAACGAATAGGTTTAGAGTAAACATTTACTAACTTCGTGGATGTATCGTTCATGCCATATATACTGTACATATAGCAATAGCAATAATAATAATAATGTTATTGGTTTTACGTCCCTTTTAACTGCACTGGCTTTTAGAGACGCCGGGGTGCCGGAATTTTGCCCCGAAGGGGATCTTTAACGTGCCAGTAAATCTACTGACACGGCTCCCTCGCATTTGCGCACCCTCAAATGCCAGATGACTGCGCCAGGTTTCGAACCTGCAATCTTGGGCTCAGCATATAGCAATAGCAAATACACATCTATTATACAACGATTTGACATCGTTTGGAAAACGTTGATCGTGAATTTCTCAGATTGTCATTTTCTGACCCAAGTCATTAGTCCATTAATGTCTTCTTTTGTAGATTTTTAACTACGGCGTTGAAGTGCCTTCCCAAACATCAGATGCTGAGCGTATTTCTCAAAATGTATGTCATAAAACCCGTGGCACTTTACTTCCACATGCCTACTTGATTTCAGTGGAACGTCAGGCTTCAAGGATAATCACACACCTTTAGGAAAAATACTACAGTAGCCTATATCAGGTTTCCAGTCTTGATGTCTCCCGTCAATATACAGAAGCTGCTATGTGATTACGACCTTACTGCACACAGTCTGTCTTAAGACTCAACTGCCACACTGTGACTTAATTTTTATCAAGATAATAAGCATATGAAAAAATAGGAAAAACCTACACTACGTCACTGAACGATCGAGATATCTGATGAAAGCTTTCGCTGTGTACACAGGAAGAGCCTTAGGGAAAGAGAAGTTGGGGACCAGATTTGAGTGCTGATCACGTCCTCATTTTCATCAGTTCCATTTGAAATGAGGTAAGCTTGTAAAAGGCTATACCCAGAAGCATTTGGTCTTTGTTCCTGTGGATTGAATCGGTGGAATGTGTTATGAAGAAATTATCTGAATACGTTCGTGATACATGAATGGTTAATCAGAATATTACTTCTTTGAGGTGGCTTGAAAATAGTTATATCATGGCTCCATTTTTCAAATGTTTAGAATCGACCTTATTCGAGTCAAGCAGAATGTATGGAGTACTATACGCCACCCAAACGTGGCACAACTGTGCAACTGTGGAATTAAATAGAAATGTTTGCCGTCTTTTTCTGACTCAAGAATGTTTCTGAACGCAGTTTTATGCCCAGCTAACATAAGCTTAAACATTTATATGATACTAAATTCTGCTTCAAGTTCCTGCGAACGTGTTTCATTGAACTCCACAAAAGTCACATATACCCCAATATATGAGTAGATCATTTCACGTAAGCCAAGCCTCTTTTTACTTTATCCTCTGTAAACTACTGTTTGTAGAAAGTGAAACACACCGAGAACAAGAGATGTGACCACATTTCACTTTATACCACAGATTAGGGACATGCCAACACATTACTAATTAGAGGGACAGTCCGGTTCATGCACGTTGACGGTCGATCTTCAGTACGGCGTCGCGCCACCACATGCTGCACTCAGAGCCGCTAGACGTCGTTGCATGGAATCATACAGCGCTTGAATACTCTGCTGGGGAATACCTTCCTACTCGGATTGTAGGTGCGTTCACAAAGCATCAACAGTGGCGGCAGTTTGACCTTAACGAACAGGTTGCCGACCGACCATATCCCAGAAGAGTTCGATGGGCGACATGCCAGGCGAACGGGCAGGCCAGGGAAGCAGAGGTATCCGTCGTTCAGTGTTCATCACATTCCTCTGCATATGCGGACGGGCATTGTCCTGCTCAAATATGGCCTGTGGAACGGCCAGCAAGAGGGGCAGTGCCGCGGGTTGTAAAACTTCCCTGGTGTACCGGTCACTGTTCGGATTGCCCGCAAGACGTACGAGGCGCGATCGCCTGTTATAGGCAATTGCGCCTCAAACCATTACACCTGGTGTTTGTCCGCTATTCCGCTCAACAATACAGTCAGCCTGATTACGTTCTCCACGGCGGCGTTGAACACCTCTGCGGCCATCGCTGCAGGAAAGGTTGAAGCAGGACTCGTCCGAAAACACTACATTTCGCCACTCAACCTGCCAGTGTCGGCGAGCACGTGCCCATTGTAGTCGGAGGCATCGGTGGTTCCCAGTCAATGGAAGCCGACGCAGAGGCATGCGTGCTACCAGTCCAGCCCGCAAAAGACGGCGCCGCACCATCGACGCACACGTGTCCACCCTCGTTGCAGTGCTCCAACGTCGAGCCAATACTGAGGACGACGCTGTTCCGTCCGATACGGCCATGCGGAGAAGATGGCGGTCTTCTAGCGGTGTGGTCACATTACGTCGTCGTGTACCCTGTTGTCGCTGTGTACGGCCCTCCTGTCTCCACTGGATCCACATACGCCTTACTATTGACGCAGCGTGCCCTGTACGAGCCGCAATGTCCCGGAGCCCAAGCATTCTGCCCCTTTCAACCGCTCTCACATGCTGATTGTCCACCCTGTGGTATCGATGAGGCATCGTTGCACTTGCTTACTCGTTTCCACTTGGTATGACGGCCCCACGCCGACAGAGCTGTGCAGAACACTGACATGTCCGGTCCCACGACAGAGGGCACTGGTAGGCCAATGTGCACGCCATCTCTCTGCTATTTCAATCACTTTGTATGGTAACGCATGCCTACACAACCCCTGTTCTGGGAGTGTCTCCAACCATTTCTTCTGGGTGTTTCACTTTGTATAAACAGTACTGTATATTAGGCTATTAGTGATCACCATAATATTATGTTCATGTAAATCGCGGTTGATAAGCAGAATGCGCCCTTTGCCACAAGTGTTGCTCAGTCCACATCGCTAAACAAAATGTAACTATGCGATAGCCTCTACAAACACAAATAAATTTCATTTTTCATTCAGAGGAATTAACCCGCCATCGGTAGCGTTGTGGTCTCTTACACGAGAGGTAGCGTGTATTGGCGCTCCCTAACATCAGCTTGGTATATCATTTAGTGCTTATGCGGGATCTTCTTCGCAGTTTGAATACATTATACTTGTCTTTGGTTATTTAGTAATATATCTAGGTAAGTATATACTTACATATTTGTATATATCCACAATAGTTTATCACTAAATATTAACTACTACAATTTTGACTCCTACATTATTTTCGTTCTTTTAGAAGGTAATTATAATTTTGTTTTATTAGACTCGTTCTATGTTACCCCTTTATATACACATAAATTTACATAAAAATTACTAAATATTATAAAAAGGAACAAAAGAACTTCGTATTACATTGCTAAACAACAAATTTGATCACGATTTTTAAACCACATTATTTTCTATCATTGTCCTGTTCACTCATTTTTTTCAGCTTTTTGCGAAAAGCATTCACTGCTTACTACTTTTGTTAGTCCAGTGTGCTCTTTGCATACTGAGCGTCTGCACGCATCACAGCGAGTTGACGTAAATCGGTTTTTTCGGACAGGGCAGTAAGCACATCTTGGTTTCCGCCCGGGAACGTCTTAAGAATATGCAAATACCTTAGTTTCTTCTGGCAATTATATACAAGTTTTACTTAGTGTTCAATTAGATTTTTGAAAAATTAAGAAGTGCCAACTTTTAGCAATAATTACCTGGGGTTGCTGGTGGTGCATTTCGGACGAGAAGTTCTTGGCCAAGGATATTTTTGATGGGAGTTCTGAGACCTATGGACAGAACATCGACTGAAGCACGTCTCAACACATGTGGCTGTACGATTTCCAGGGCAAGATTGGTAATGAATTTTCTTCGTGGAATCGAATCTCCTGTTGTAGAGAAATAAATAATTTGGGCATTGACAGTGGCCCGATTCAAAAGACCACAGAAGACTGCTAAAGGCCATCTATTGTTTACTCTTTTCACGCTGTAGTTTTTTTTCTTCCTGTCAACAACATCAACTCCTCCTTTCGTCAAGATGTAAAACGTAATTACCTCTGGCTTGTTGGCAACTTCGGTCGCACGATCGATGTCGTCATCAGAATGTTAAGTGGACAGCATAAGAACATTTTTATTTTTCCTGGGAACACATGAGACGAATATCGTACAATTAGGTTCTTGGCCGAATCCAAACATGCTACTTCCAACGGGTCTGTTCTTGACATTCAAACAGTCTGGTGGCAATTGAGGTTTGTTTTTTCTTATAGTGCCAACTTTTGTCATTTTATGCTGAGTAAAAAGGTCATTGCAGATTACCTCGTAGTTCTGCCCCTTAAAACAACAACAATAAGGTCATTGACAAGTGGAACAGATGTATAGTAGTTGTCCATAGTGATGTTCCTTCCTGAGTTGTCAAATGGTTGAATTAGTCTCTTCACAACAGCGGTTGCACCATTGTCTGTAGCGTAAGGGCTTCCAGCTGGTTGTTTACCGGGATATATTTCCATATTTACAGTACATTAAAAAAGGTCCTGGTATCAACCAAGGCATAAATTTTAATTCTGTATTTGTCTGGTTTATTACTAATATACTGACGGAATTTACATCTTCCTCGGAAACCTTCAAGCATTTCATCAATCGTCACGTATTCCCCAGGTGTATAGCTTGAAATACAACTGCTGACGAAGCTATCAAAAATTTGTCTAATAGGGGCCAGGTTGTCAATTATCGCACGAGCATTTCGAGTACGTTTTTCATCAACCTGAATAGCTCTGTACAACTGGTGAAATCTTCTTTCGCTCATGACTCCTCTAAAAAATTCGGGAGCTGTACCATTAGTTTCCCACATTTCTGATGTATTTAGATGGTTGCCTTTCTTCACACCCAACATATATAAAGCACCAAAAAAGGCTAATAGTTCCTCAAAATTGGTTTGTGGACAGTCCTTTTCACCATCTGTTTAACCCTAGAACTGCGGACCGTCTTCCAGGAAGACGGTGTGTTGTTTAATCAAGTGCGACCGTCTCTCTGAAAGACGGTCTTGGAATTCAAATATAGTACTACTGTTAGCCTTCAGATGGCACTAATTTCAAGTTATGCTGGTTCCCGATGCTTTTATCTTTCGTAGTGTAAGTCTTTGGCAAACAAATGACAGTATGCAAGCTATTATTTGGCTGCAGAAGTGGAAGTACTTCCATGTTGATATTGAAGTTGCATTGAGCAAAATGGCCGCCAACTATGTAGACGATTCAGAAATTTAGCACTTGATTTTTGACGATTCGTGTGATAGTATGGACGATGACAGTGATTATTGTGTGGATTCGTATGAAAATGAAGATGGTGAAAGTAGTGGCAGTGATACCGGCGAACAGGATGTCACGCAAGTTATGGAAATCCCCATCAATGCAAGCGATGTTTATCATGTTCCGACAGACCCTGTACACATGCCTAATGTTAGCCGTGAAGTGGTAAGTGTGAACTAGACTGATATTCAACCCAAAGAAAGTGACTTTCCAGGTAAAAATGTACCGTTTATCGTTCATCATCCTGGGCCTGTGAACTTGCCTCCCCGTAATCGCGCGCCGATTATGTACTTCAAAATCGAGAAATGTCATATTTTTGTAAAAATAATTTCTTTTTAGTAAATAACAGGAATTAATTGAAACTGGTTCTTGAATTAGTAACAAAAAACTACGAACTTTTCATTTATGATGTCTCTGATGAACATTTAACTCGGCAATATGGTTTTCTAGAGCAGAAAATTCAATAATTTTTTATTTTTTTATTTTTTATAAAATACTTTTTATGATTAATTCAAAGTGACGAGTCTGAATGATTCACCTATATCAATATAATATAGAACAGTCTTTCAGCTTTATATTGGTGTATGATAAGTCATATTCATGAAACCAGTATGCTTACAGATACCAAATTCCTTTAGTGTGTACTTTATGGGAATTTGCTGCAGCATTTGACAGATAAACCTGCAGCAGTTCTAGGGTTAAGAACTGGCCATTTCAGAAAGCTGGATATTTGTAAATGAAACAATACCATTGATTGCTTCATTAGAAAAAATACCTTCCAACAATCTACAAGAGTTTTACAATGTTTTGCATTACCTTTCACACCTAGTAATTTTGTAACTATATTTGGCCTTAGAGTGTTTCCTTTCTTATTTGATTGTTTGTGTACGTGCCATTTGGTATATGTATACTTTGCAATGAATTGAAGTCCAGAAGGCTGCGTAATGGCTGTAACGGATGGACGTTTCAAGATTTTCCGTTGTCTTGATGGCTGCACTGTGGTTCTTTTGGATGCAAATATCCCAGTTGGCTGCGTTGTGGATGTGGAGGGTATAGGCTGAACAGTTAGTTCTGTAGAAATATCACTATCTGAATCGTTGGATTGCTCAGTATCAGTTTGATGCATGGAATGTTCACTAGGAGCATCACTTAGACAGTCAGAATACACAGCCTTGGTCGTCAACATCTGTAAATACGTCGTCCTCTTCTTCAATCCAGATCAAAAGAACAGATTCACTGGGCCTATTGGCCATTAAAACTTCACTGTGACACTTCTCACTAAAATATTACACCAGCACGGAACGCGCAAAAAATGTAACGCCAAAGGTATCGAGGTTAAAAGCCACCTAACACTGCCTGTGAAGCGAACGGTATCGTAGCGAGGCGCGAACTAACATGCCTGACGCAACGAAATTCCCCCAGTCCCACACGAGACACGTGTGCGTGAATCACCGCATAAGAAAGCAAAACATGTGACTCATACACTCATTTGAGAATACCTGGAGTTTGAATAGTTTGAGTCTTAAAACTAAAAACTTTTCTTAATAAGGAATATTTTTGTTAGGAGCAACCTAATAACGATACCGATGGCGGGTTAAAGGGTTCGTTGGAATAAAGGGTCGATTCGAGACCTTGGTCGTCAACATCTGTAAATACGTCTCTTTTGGTGTGCAACTCATGTCAAATTATTCTGTTTTAGCCCAACGGCCAGTTAGAGTATAACTTATCGTTATCATGTGTAATTGATCAAAATGCACGTAACATGGTTCGTTCTGATATTGTGAGAAGTATATTTCTTGACAGCCGATGGAATTCCAACGTTTTCACAAAATTGCAGATAAAGAGCCTCGTTTGAACTTGATAACAGCCTTGGTACAAAATTAATGCACCCGAAGGATTAAGTGCACCCTTATATTATATAAATACATCCTTGAATTAGTGGAGATGAAATGTTTGAAACTTTTTTTTCTATTTTCGAATAAAAAGTGGTAATATTTGTAAGTAAGAAATTTAGAAAATTGTTATTCATGAAGAATGTCATAATTTGAAAGTGTTCTAACTACCAGAATACTGTAGATTTACATGCAGAATTCCTGCAGCAAGTTGGAAAACTAAAGCGAGAAATCAATGTGTGTTGTAGTCTCTTCTGGTGTGCAACTCATGCCAAATTATTCGGTTTTAGCCCAGCGGCCAGTTAGAGTATACCTTATCGCTATCATGTACTGTATAACCCACCCTGGAACAGCTTTGGACACACAACTCAAGATATAAGTCAGTCTTGCCCAGGTAGCTTTGGCGGGTTGTGAGGGCATATTTATACTAGGGGCGGAGCGAACATTACAAACGACTATCCTATAGATCCAAGTGTAGAATTTGTCTGATAACCTGTGTTATTGTGGTACTTGTAAGAATCTGTGAATTTGAAATTAAGTTTAGGATATGGAAGTCGAGGACCGTGACCTTAGGTTAGGAACCACCTCTGCATTTACCTCGAGAAAGGGTGGGGAACTACGGAAATTCACTTCCAAGGTGGCAGACGTGTGAATTGCAGCCACCACTTCTCTGTTCTTCCTTATTAACCTGAGTACACGTTCCAACCTTCAGACCAGAAATAAATTTCTTGATAGAGCCAGGAATCGAATGTGGACCACCGAGGTGACAGACATTGACAGTGGCGACCTCGCTATAACATCACATGGTATGGTTGTCATTTGGGTGTGAATGCTGAGCGAGTGCGCGGTGTAAGTCCTCAGGAAACCTGCTGCTGATATTATTATTATTATTGTTACTATTGCTGTACCGTACGTTAAATTTCTAGACTGAACAGAGTAATCCGAGAGAAACAATGGCTATGTATAATTTTTTTAATAAAGAGGAGTATATAATCTGCATATTGCTTTTAGCGAAACAAGGATTTTGCCTGGTCTCAAACCCATGAGTGATTTTGAAAAGTCCTAAACTATCAAAGGTACTGTTTTAAAATGTACACCTCAGATGTGATTTGATTAAGAAGACAGTTCTTGAATTATCATGTCAGTAGCTTTAATGGTTCAGAAGTAATGACCAAATTACTTCCTTTAAAGGATGCAACAAAAAAGTCCCTCGTATTGTACATTTTATTTTCTCAACTCCATATTTTGTCAACGTGATCATCATACATGCACTATTTAGAATTGCTCTGAATATTAATGTGGTTATAGTAGGAACTCCTCCAGAATGGTTTGACATTAATGTGCAATAATATTTTCTTTAAATATGGGCAAACAGCAAAATTATTATACAAATAATATTAATTTATTCCCAGAAGAACACTCAAAGCAATTATAATTCATTATGTATTTCTGAATTGACGAAAGTATGGACTACCTATCTCAAAAACTGTTCCGCTAGGGATATTTTATATACAGCAAACTACTGAAAATTTGAAGTATTAGTAACCGGCGAATAAAGATCTACTAGCACTACTTTCATTAAAACCTCCTGGTACATATGTAGGGCCTTTCAGATTTCTTGCTCTCCTGCTGCTTCTTCTTTTCTTCTTCTCCTTTCGCTGGTCCTTTCCAATGGTAGAACTTCGCTTCTTGGTGTAGATACGACTCTTGTTGTGTTGCACAGGCATAATTCTAGCACACTCTATCACGCTTTAATCCTTGTGATTTTGGTGAAGCTTCAACAATTTATTACTCCCCATCTTGAATTCACTGATATTTTTAGTTATAGACAAATCTAGTTTGAATTTTGAAACATTTTTTCTTTTGTTTTTGGCATTTGTTCTATACCATATGGTGGAGGGACTCATTGGCATTCTGCGTCTGCCCTCGAGTAAGTATTTCTAACATTGCAGTAGGGACCAGGCTGAGGTATCTACCAAAGTGTTCAACCATCTGTGACCTTGGAAATACAAGATATTCTATTGAAATATTAAAGTCATAAGTGCAGGCGCTGATTCCAACTGAGGCGCTGTGTTTGGTTTGTGAAGCCATTCTATTCCCTGGACAGTAATTCTATTGTTTTCTGCTTAGCTTCAAACGCGGGGCACATACCTCGGACTTAGAATAACACTGGGAACCTGGATCAATCAGAGTTCAACACATCAGTCATTTTCCGCTACTGCCCCTTATTCTTACACGCACACTAGACAAGAGGACGTACAGTACTTACTGGGTTGTAATTTTAGGGCACAATAACTAGTGATACGTGACTCAGCTTGTGAATAGTTCCCATTTTCTTGGTTGCATGACGAACTAGATGTGTGGACAAGAGTATGGTGCCATTTACCACGGAAGTGGCAGCCACGAGACATACAATCATTTAACAAAAGTTCTGCCTTGAAACAATTGAAACAAACCGTCCCTGAAAGCGAAGAGAATGTTTTGGGGCTGAATGAGGTTACATACTTCCTCCGAATGAAACTTTCTTTTATCATTTCAAATGATCTTGTCGACTTCGTCGTTATGGTTGGGGTCCATCGTTATGCGTTACGGACACGGGCACGGAGACGGACGTGACGTCATGCAGCCGCGCGAGAAGTGACGTCATGCAGCTGCGTGGGAACGTGACGTCATGCTCACGCGGGGAGCGAGAAGCAGACGCTAATGATTATTGGAGTCTGTTGAAAGAGGCCTGGCATCGAGCGACCTGGGGCTCTGAGCGAAGCGAACAAAAGAATACAGGGTGACTTCTAAAGAGATATACAAGATGCATTATAAGAATACAGGGTGCCTCCTAAAGAGGTATGCAGGATGTCAGAGCAAAAAATTACAGTCAGTCTGAAATAAGAATACAGGGTGCCTCCTAAAGAGGTGTGCAGAATGTCAGAGCAAAGCATCGAACCAGTCCCAATATTCCATCCCTATTCTCACTCAAAAAAATGCCCCTCCCCCACCCCCCTCCCTACTGTTCAGCCCGCCACTGCTCGCTCCCAGGTTCTACAACTCATCTCCCAACTCTCTACCGTTACACTAGTCTAGCCAGATCGAACACAGGCCTGCCTGGGGCAAAAACACTCCTTTTCAGAGAAACAAAACAACTCCGCAACAAGCTTCACGAAAACCCAAATTTAAATCGAAAATTCCATTCTACAAACACCAAATTCGGTAAACTTACCTCATTTCAGTTACTCTATAGTTTAAACAGACACAGAAGGCATAGTCATGACTCCTTCATGGAGTAGGCTATTGTCTAATCATGTTCACCTGTCCTTCAACTTTACCATAAATCAAGCTTCACGAAAACCCAAATTAAAATCGAAAATTACATTCTAAAAACACCAAATTCAGTAAACATCCCTCATTTCAGTTACTCTATACTTTAAACAGACACAGAAGGCATTGTCATGAATCCTTCATGGAGTAGGCTATTGTCTAATCAAGTTCACATCTCCTTCACCTTTACCATAAATTTCATAAACTCTATTTAAAAATCAGAAACTCACTCCACAAATCTGTAAATCAGTATTCTTTCCTTATTTCAGATACACAATTCATTAAAAAAACATATAAGGCAAAGTCATGACCCCTTCATGTAGTAGGCTATTGTCTAAATCTGGATACTCATATTACATCCTTACACTAATTCAAATTTACGGCCAAATGATCCTTCTGACATGGTGGCAAAGGTTTCCACCGGCTTGCCTGGGATGATGGGCCACAAAACCGCTGTCAAAAAGTACACAATTTACGCTTTATTCAACCAGACACATCTCTAATGCAAGTACAAGAAACAGATTTCTTCCCGTGACCCTTAAAGAGGTGCCCGCGCGGGAAGCCTAAGTTAATGGGTAATGCAGTCTGTTGAAAGAGCCCTGCGGCTTCGAGAAAAGCGAGAAGCCCTCCTGAGCCTTTCTAACATGTGTAGCATTTGTAGCAAGCGTCATTAGAAATGATACAACGTCAGGGGCTCACGGCTGGTGAGTTCGGGAGTTGGCGACCCCGAGGGATTCCTGAGCTGGGTCCGTTTTCCCCTTTTGTCCCTTACCTTTGGGGCGGACTCTCTCCCCTCTCCTCTCCTCTCCTCTTTTCCTTATATTTCCTTTTCTATTTAAGATTCCCGCACTGTTTTTTTACTTGGTTCACCGTGTATCTAAATTTCCTTTTAGCGATTTTTAAGGCATTTTTAATCTACGTTGCATTTTGTAAGTTTTTTCGATCTAAATTGCATCTCGCGATTGTTTTCAACTTCCATTGCATTTTGTAAAGATTGACAATCTAAATTGCTTTTTGGTAAGTCTTTCAATGCAGATAGCCGGGCCTTTTAGTGAGAATTTTGAATTTCAATTGCATTTTGTAAGTATTTTCAAGCAAAACCGCATTTCGCACGAATTTTGAATCTAAATTGCATTTTGTGGGTATTTTGAATCTAAATTACATTTTGTCAAGTATTTTCAATCTAAATTGCATTTTGTAAGTATTGTCAATCCACATGAGTCGTTTGAATCTGCCGTACATTTTGTAAGCATTTTCAACTTCAATTGCATTTTGTAAGTATTTTGAATTTCAATTGTACTTTGTGAATAATTTGGATTGGAACTGGGATATTTCAATCTGAATTGCATCGTGTATTTTCAATTTCAATTGCATTTTGTAAGTATTTTTAACCTTAATTGCATTTTGTACGTAATTTCGATCTCATTTGCATTTTGTACGTATTTTGAATTGCAATTGCATTTTGTAGGTATTTCGACGTCACATTGCATTTTGTACGTATTTTGAACCTAGCCTTCATTTTGTGGGTATTTTTCAATCTATTCCTTTCGTGGATCTTTTCGTTCTAAATTCCCTTCTGTAAGAACATTTTGTGAGTTGTTTCAATCTGAGTTCCTTTTTGTAAGTATTTTCCGTCTCACTTAATTTTCGTTCTTGTTTCCGCTTCATTATCATTTTCGCTATCACCCAGATCATTAGTGGCCGATAACCTAGATGTTAGGCCCCTTAAAACTACAATTATCATCATCATCATCATCATTATTCTCATTTTCGCTATCACCCAGATCATTAGGGGCCGATAACCTAGATGTTAGGCCCCTTAAAACAACAATTATCATCATCATCATCCATTACGAGGTTGGCGGTCGCGGTGTCTAGGACCAACCTGTCGATATGTAGCCCTGGCCTGCGGTGCGGACTCGTCATCTTCAGATTAAGACAAAACTGATCTGTTCATTGTATTAGAAGAATTCAATTAGAGACCAGAAGTACTTGGTAAGCTGGGACCAAAATCTGGATCGGCATCTGTATTGTCAGTATCACCATCACTAGTACTACTTTCCGTATTATTATTAGCTTATGGAATTACACACATAAAATTATAACAAGTACAAAAATTTAC
Organism: Meconema thalassinum; assembly: GCA_946902985.2. Taxonomy (NCBI): domain Eukaryota; kingdom Metazoa; phylum Arthropoda; class Insecta; order Orthoptera; family Tettigoniidae; genus Meconema; species Meconema thalassinum. Next base: position 722,460,315 of record OX336389.2, read on the forward strand.
TATGACAATCGACAATATATATACAGGTGATTTCATAAATTAATGTCCAGATTGTTCAACCACTGCACAGCTTGATCTGAAGCCTTCCATGGATCTCTTCTTTCACACTCCGTAACAATGTGATGAATTGTCTGTTCCACTTGACCACAATCACGAAGAGGGGAAGATTTTAAGGGCCACTTATGAAGTAATGATGCACATCGACCATGGCCAGTTCGAACCCTGTTGATAGCAACCCAAATTTTTCTTGGTAGGTCAAACCCAGGAGGAGCATGTTTTGCATTAAATAAGGGCTGCCACTCATGAGGTACTTTGACGCACCATTTACTTTCCCATTCTTTTGTGGCACTGAAGTTACTTAAAATGAGTTCATGAGCTGTCTGAATGGGTGGAGACCTGGCCTTCAGACGCTGAAATCCTCCAATTACGTCACCATGAATAGGGAGAGACTGGTTCGCTGTTATTTTATGGAATTCTCGGACCAAGTTCTTCATTCTTCTAAGTCATGGAGGTTCGAGGTGACTTAATACAGGCAACCAGAATACAGGAGTGGATTTAATTGTGCCAGAAATGATTCGCATAGTCTGATTCAGAACAACATCGATCTTTCGAACATGTAAGCTGTTCATCCAGACCGTAGAACAATATTCCGCTGTAGAATAAACCAGCCCAATAGCTGAAGTGCGGAGCGTGGGAGCAGAAGCTCCCCAAGTAGAATCAGCGAGTTTGTGAAGAATGTTGTTCCTCGTTCTCAGTTGAGCAGCACTGTCAGTTAGATGTTGACGGAAAGACAAAGTTCTATCCAGAGTAACTCCAAGGTACTTAGCATGATAGTTGCAAGGTAGAGGAGTCCCATTGAGTGACAAATTTAGGATAGTTTTGGACTGCCTGTTATTAAAATGAAAGAAACAGGTCTCTGTTTTGCTCGTACTTGGAGTCAAACACCATTTTCTAAAATATGCACTCAAAATGTTCAGATCAGTGTTTATATTTCTCTTTATCTCAACCACAGATGAATGTTGAAAAGGAAGTGCTAGATCATCGGCATACGCAAACTGGCGGGAGGATGTAGCTGGTATATCCGCGATGTACAAATTAAACAACAGTGGTGAAAGCACAGATCCTTGAGGGAGCCCATTATTGAGAACTTTCAGTTAGCTAAACTTATTATTCATTAGCACTTGTAGCTTCCTATTGGAGAGCATATTGTTTAACAACTGTGTCAGTAACTTGCATCCCGTTAGTTTAAGGAATGTATATGTTACGCTCAAAGGCCGAATTCGCTCAATGACCGAAATTTTTACCCACGACGCGACGTGGGTACGACAAAATACTCACAACGCGACGTGGGTACCGAAATTCGGTAATTGGCCGAAACGGAATGCCCACATCGCGTTGTGGGTAATCCTGTTTGCTCAAAGACCGATGTAAACTTCACTTCGGAGATTGAGCAATGCAAAAATACCCACGTCGCGTTGTGGACAACGTGGCTTGCCCACAACGCGTTGTGGGTATTTTGCTTTTGCGCAAAGTCCGAAATGACCCAACGTCAGTAGTTAAGTTGTTTGATACCTTATCGGCAAACTATAGTAAAAAAGAAGTTGGTTTTTGAAATAAATATTCTTTCAACATAATGAACATTTATTAATGTTTTAAAGAAAATGTTATAATTAATGTTATAAAGTATGTTACATATTATAAAGAAATTTATTGCTTTATAACACATTTGACATTGTAAACCTTAAAAATATATGACTCAAAAGAAAACTTAAAATCAAATACTATAATGTAAGAAAAACGTATTTAAAGTTATGTTTATCACGATACATTCATTGTAAGAACTGTTTATTTATTTGCGCATGTGGTGCTGCTATGGTACTTTGAGTTACATTTGATTTTAAACACTTACAGGATTTTCCTGTGCACCTTTGTTTACATCCACACTTAACAAACCCTTGTTTAGACCCTGACGACACCACCGCTTCTTGCCTGCCGACTTTGCAGCGGCTTACGTCCGAAACACCAGAATGAAAATTTAGCAGAGCCGGGAATCAAACTCCGCCCTCTGGGGCGACAGTGAAGAACGCTAGCAAATACGCCACGGGGGGGGGGGGGGTCAAGAAGAAGAGCAGTTTGTCTAAACAAAATTTATGTTAAAATACAACACATCCACTTAACCTACCTGTTCGAGGGTCTCCTTCCAAACAGATTTTGCTCTATCCCAACGCTGGCCTGGCTTTGAAGCCACAATTTTGTTGGAGTACTGCTTTGCCACAGACCACACTAGTTCTATAGCATTGAAAGTAGATTGGTAAGGAGGAAGTCGCAGAACAGTATGCCCTGCTTCTCAATTGATAAGGGATGCGCTATAAGAGGTTGCCATGACAACACCATTGCACGAGGTCACATTCAGTTTTCCATCTGACACTGTAGGAAGCGGCTTCGGTGACGTAACTGGTAGCATGCAGAATTTCTATACCCAAGATCGCGTGTTCAAAGCCGGCCGAAGTCGTTTTTTTAGGACGGGTCAGGGAAGGGATATTGGAAGGAAATCGGCCGTGGACCTATTGGAAGGAACCGTCCGGGCATTTGCCTGGTGGTGACATTGGGAAAACCACTAAAATCTTTTTCAGGACGGCCGAGGTGAGATTCGAACCCACGCTCTCCCGATGGCAACGAGGCAGCGCGTTAGCACTCTCGGCCAGCGCGGCCGGTAATAAAATGTTAAATATATGCATAAAATGACGAATAACAAAGTTCATTAACTCCAATTGTAAAATACGTTCTCATAATGAGAGGTATAAAATGAGGTCTGTTCCTTCTACGAAAACCTCCATATTTTGCCTATTTTCGCCTATCCCCTAGTTTGCCCAGTGAAATCTACCTCCGCCTTCCGGCGTGCCGAGAGTGTTTTGTATTTTTCAAATGTAGCAACTACACTGAAGAAAATGGAAATTTCAACACCCAGAAGGAGTTGTGCTACATTGCTTCAATTGAACATGCAGGACGAATGTTCGGTTGGGATTCGATGATTAAACTTTCAGGTCCCTTTTACCGCAAGTTTGGACAACAATCAATACAGGATGTGCCAACCACGAGCTGCAATACATTGATGAATTCGGCAAGGCCTGGAGTCAATAAGGCCCTGGATCGCTTCCTGAGGAATTGTGGCCCATGCTTGCTGCACTGCACGAGTCAGCTGTTCCAGAGTTGTGGGTGGCTGAGGACGGTTGGCCAGTTGTCGACCCATCATGTCCCACACATGCTCAATAGGACCGAGGTCCGGGGATCTGGCAGACCATTCTAAGGTTGTGATGTCGTGGAGAGCTTCTCTGGAGATGCGTGCAATGTGAACCCGGGAATTGTCCTGCTGAAACATATCATTAGCAATGTTCGCCATCATAGGGACAACCACTGGATTGAGTTCTCTATCAACGTACTGTCGAGCAGTCATAAGCACTAATAGTGATTTCACATTAAAGCCAATAGCTCCCCAGACCATAATGCTTGGTGTTGGCCCTGTGTGGCACACCTTCTCTTGGAGTGTGTGGATCTGGCCGATCTGCGAGGGACTCTTAAACTGCCTAATACCCTCTCCCTTATTCTCCGTGATGACGTGCCGTCAGCTGACCTCGTCATCCGGTTCATGAGGGAGAGTGGTTACTTTTTAAAGTTTTAATGTGTAGATACGACTGTTAATTCAGGATAAATCTGTTTTATGTTTTTTATTGTGTTCATCTATTTTATTGTCCATTATTTCTTCTCCTATACGAAGGATAACCATTGGCATTATCTTTGCTCTCTTCCTGTAAGTATTTTCTATCTAAATTGCATTTTGTAAATATTGTCAATTCAAATAACAGTACAGTAAGTATGTAGTTAGTTGTAGTTGTGAGTAGGTAGTTAGTTTGTCTATTAGATATATGTCATTGTTCTATTAGACTGTGGTGTGTGAGTGTGTCTGGTAACAGTTGCATTGTTTATTAGTTATAGTTCATTGTTTCAGTAGACTGTGATGTGTGATTGCATGTGAGTGTGTCTGGTGACAGACTGTTTTAGTGGTAGTATTTGTTGTTGGTGGAACTTAAGTATTTTTTCGTTAGTAGAATTTTGGTATTTAATTGTTAGTACAGTAGAAGGTTAGTATTTTTGTTAGTAGAATTGCTCTTTACTTATTCTGAAAGGGAGTAGCAGCCTTTCAGAATAAATCAATTCTTTACTAGTCTTATAGACGGTTAAGATATTGATAATATAAGCCAAATAATGGCTACACTGCGTCCTGCTGCACGGCTGAAAGCAAGGGGAAACTACAGCCGTTTGCTATTCCCGAGGATATGCACCTCTCTATGCATAAATACATGTGATGATGGCCTCCTCCCTTGTAAAATTTCAATCCGGAGGTAAACTAGTCCCCCGTTCGGATCTCCGGGTGGGGACTACTCGAGAGGGGATTAACATCACAGAAGTGACTAAGAGGAACTCTGACATTCTACGGATCGGAGCGTGGAATGTTAGAAGTCTGCTAGGAAATGGAAGGTTAGAAATCTTAGAAAGGGAAATGGATAGGTTGAGGTTGGATTTGGTTGGGATTAGTGAAATGCGCTGGCAGGAAGAACAGGACTTTTGGTCAGGAGACTAGAGGGTCATTAGCACTAAATCAAACAATGGCCAAGCAGGGGTTGGCCTCATATTGAGTAGGAAACTTGGACAGCTGGTGGAATATTATGAGCAATATAGTGAACGGATTATTGTAGCAAAAATAAATACTAAACCTACCTGCACCACAGTGGTACAAGTCTATATGCCTACCAGTCAAGCTGATGATGAGGATGTTGAAAAGGTCTACGAAGAAATAGACGAAATTCTGAGGTATATCAAGGGTGATGAAAATGTTATAGTAATGGGAGATTCGAATGCTGTGGTAGGAAAAGGGAGAGAAGGGAAGATAGTAGGAGATTTCGGATTAGGTGAAAGGAATGATCGAGGAAGCAGGCTGGTAGAATTCTGCACTGAGCATGAGTTGGTCATAGCTAACACCTTATTCAATAACCACAATAGATAACCACACATGGATGAGACCAGGAGATACAGGGCGTTACCAAATCGACTTCATTATGGTCAAGCAGAGGTTTCGAAACCAGATTTTGGATTGTAAAACATATCCTGGTGCTGACATAAACTCTGACCACAATCTGGTTGTAATGAAATGCAGATTTAAGTTGAAGAAACTGAAGAAAAGTCAAAAGCCAAAAAGGTGGGCAATAGACAGACTGAAAGAGAAGGATGTAAACGAAAGATTCAAGAAGAGTATAAAGGAAGGACTAATGAAAAACCCTAAACAAACTTCAATTGCAGACGAATGGGCACTTTTGAGGAATGAAATAACAAAATCCGCAGAAGAAAACATTGGTAGGAAAGAGAGAATAGGTAGAAAACCGTGGATCACTCAGGATATACTCGAATTGATGGATGAAAGGCGGAAGCACAAGAATGTAAGAGATGAAAAGGGGAAAGCAGAATACAGACGTCTGAGAAATGAGGTTAACAAGATGTGCATGGAAGCGAAAGAAGAATGGTTGAAAGAGAAATGTGCTGGTATAGAAAATTGTCTGAAATTAGGAAAAGTAGACACAGCTTATCGAAGGATTAAGAATACTTTTGGGGAAAAGAAGACTAAGTGCTGTAATATTAAGGACACAAATGGAAAGCCTCTAACAGATAGGGAAGAAAAGGTTGAGAGATGGAAAGCTTACATAGAGAGTTTGTATAAGGGAAAGGAGATTGAAAATCATGTAATGGAAAGGGAGGAGGAAATTGATGAGGATGCGAAAGGAGATTTAATATTGAGATCAGAATTTGATAGAGCTTTGGAAGACTTAAGCAGGAACAAAGCACCAGGCATAGATGATATACCGATTGAGTTGCTACGCTGCATAGGAGAGGAAGGTCTGATCAGGTTATTTCACTTGGTGTGTAGGATTTATGAGACAGGTGAGGTACCCCCTGATTTCAAGAAGAATGTAATCATCCCTATACCAAAGAAAGTGGGAGCTGACAGATGTGAAGATTACCGTACAATCAGCTTGATTACTCATGCTTCAAAGATCCTGTCTAGAATAATTTACAAGAGGATTGAGAGCCAGATAGAAACGGAGTTGGGTGAAGACCAGTTTGGTTTCAGGAGAAATGTAGGAACAAGGGAATCTGTACTAAGTCTTAGGCTGATTTTGGAAGGTAGAATAAGGAAAGATAAGAGAACGTTCATGGCTTTTGTAGACTTAGAAAAGGCTTTTGATAACGTTGATTGGACTAAATTGTTTGACATTTTGAAATCGATTGGAATAAAGTACAGGGATAGGAGGGTGATATACAATCTATACAGAAACCAGACAGCAGTCATTCGAGTTGGAGGACATGAGAGAGAAGCTGGTATTCAGAAAGGTGTAAGGCAAGGCTGCAACTTATCACCCATACTTTTCAATCTTTACATTGAACAAGCAATGAAGGAAATTAGAGAAAAATTTAAAGTGGGAGTGAAGATTCAAGGAGAAATAATTTCAACTCTGAGATTTGCTGATGACATCGTCATCTTGGCCAACAAGCCTGAGGATTTGCTTGAGTTTTTGAATGGTATGGACTCCGTCTTACGGAAAGAATTCAAGATGAAAATTAATAAATGTAAAACAAAAATACTGGAATGCAGCCGAAATAAATCAGAAACCTCTATGGAGATCAAATTGGCAGGTGAAAAGCTGAAGGAAGTAGGAGATTTCTGTTACTTAGGAAGCAGAATAACCAGTGATGGACGAAGCAAAGAGGATATAAAAAGTAGGTTGGCTCAGGCAAGAAAAGCATTCCTACAAAAAAGGAATCTGCTGACATCGAATATAGATTTAGGTATTAGGAAGTCATTTTTGAAAGCCTTTGTCTGGAGCGTGGCGCTCTACGGAAGTGAAACTTGGACTATTGGTGCAGCAGAAAAGAGGAGAATTGAAGCATTTGAAATGTGGTGCTACAGGAGAATGATGAAGATCAGATGGGTAGATAGGGTTACAAACAAAGAGGTATTAAGACGAGTGGGAGAGGAGAGATGTTTCTGGCGACTGCTAATGAAGAGAAGAGATAGGTTGGTAGGACACATACTAAGACACCCTGGAATAGCAAGCTTAGTTATGGAAGGAAGGGTCGAGGACAAGAACTGTAGGGGTAGACCAAGTTTAGAATATGTTAAACAGATTGCCTCGGATGTAGGGTGTGGTAGCTATGTAGAGATGAAACGATTAGCTCAGGACAGGGAGGCATGGAGAACTGCATCAAACCAGTCAAAAGACTGAAGACTCAAACAACAACAACAACGTCAAGTCATTCAGATTGACTGTGATTTTTTGTCAAGTATCAGCTGTAATATTTTCGTGAAGTACATTCAGCTCTAACGCCCTTCGAGCGTTCAAATTACTCAGAGCTTGATTAAAGTCGAGCGATGATGTCATGAACTGAGGGCTTGCTAAATGTGTTCGCATTTACGGATGAACTTGTGTTAATCTTGCACACTTTTTTGATTGTCATATTAATGCTCATTTTCCCCCCATTTTATAATACTAGTTTTGGCCACTTGAAAAAAATTTAATATTTTTCTGGTTTATTATTTATTAAATTCCATGCAATCTGTAATTATATTTTCCACTCACCAATCATGGTTTTTCAGGTATCTTATATGTGCACTTAGGAGAAATTGTCGCACTCCCGGTGGAAGACTGCCACAAGTCAATAAAGACACTTTTTCAGGAGAAGCATTTAAAGATTTTGAGCTAATAGGAAAGCTATAAATATTTGCATAACTAAAGTGAAAGTAACGTATTACTAACTTCTAACACTGTCTAGTACTATACAATAACATACAAAGTTATATAATGGATTATAATTATGTGTTTTAATAAAAAATATTAACAATTTTGAGTTATGGCAGTTTTCTATTCATTGCAGTACAATTGCTATTTATAGGATCTGGGTTGTGGCAATTATACAGGACACTGACTTGATCATAGTCATTTATACGTACCATATAATTCAAAATTCATGTTTTTTGACTTGTGGCAGTCTTCCACCTGGGGTGCGTTGTATTTGTTTTAGTTATATGTTATACGTTCAGTTATATGCACCGTACGTGTTTGGTCACTAACCTTCTCAAGATGTCGGAAGCTGTCACCTTCTATACCTCAAGACCTTCTAGTAGCTGATTGCGTCTTCGCAGTCACATGCTCTGACGTATGCCTCCCTCCTCTTGGGTGGTCTGCTTCAGATACGTCTTGAAGTTTCCATGTGACGCAACATAGCTACAGGGTCATTATCTACTGTATGTGCGCCTCGATAAACACGGCAAGCTATACCGGCTTTGACTGGCGCAGATCGCGGGCGCAGACACTGTTCAGCCGGCGGTGGTGCGCACTCTTACATTTTACCAAACATGTTCAATAATGCGTGCTTACAGTGCTCATAGCCGATTATGAAAATGTCCTCCCTCTCTCATAACACACACCTGACATATTCTGATGAAAGAATGAACAACAATCTCATCTAATTTTAGTTCAGTAAGAACGCAACGTTGTCTGTCAACACTTTCATTATTTACGGAGCCTGTTTCCGTGAATCGTTTAGCGAGCCTCCTAATTGTACTGGCATTAGGAACAGGTCTTCCTGGAAACTCGATTCGAAATTTTCGTCTTGTTTCGGAACAAGATTTTCTGCTTTTCATATACGAATTATGGATATACACACGTTCGCGCAATGTGAAATGGTGTCTAGGCATGACCAACAATCACAGTAATAAAAATACTCACTAAACGTGCAACACAAACGTCTAAGCTTTGTAGATACACGTCCATATGAATGACAAAACACGTGTGAACTAAGGATATGAGTCAGCGGAGAGGGGATATTGCGCGCCAAGTGCCGTCTGAACCGAGTAAGCACGCCCGCGATCTGCGCCAGTCAAAGCTGACTTAGCTTGCCGTGTTTATCGGGGCGCACATAGGTAATGACCCTGTATACTAGGTATATGGCTCGTCACTTCTGTGGCCTGCTAGCTGTCTCTGCCCTCTGCTCCTACCTGCAGTCTGGTGTGACATCAGGTCGACAAGGCAGAGTTACACACACACGTAAATCTACTAGGAAACCCCCACGGCAAACTGCGGGTTGGTTCCATGACCCCACTACTCTCCGGAAAGATGGACTAAGTGACCAACAATCTAAATGTGCACCGACTTGCTCTGGTGGCAGAAATTATAATAAGATAGTATTATCTTACATTAAAGAGAGTGAACCAGCTTTTAAACTTGTTGTGCTTCAAAATGTTATAAACTTTTTCTGAGCTCAGAAACTTTCACCAGGTAAACTCTTTCCAAATTCTTCCTCAACTGCTAATTAATTTTGATTGCTCAAAGATTTTATCTCTATTAATTCCACTTATTCAGATTTATATTATCTACCTTCTATTTCATTTGATAAAGATAATTTATTCACTGATTGTTAACGGTTCGAAATTCACCTTTTTCAAATTCTTCATTTCAAATTTGTTAATTTTAAATGTATGTTGAATTTATAGTATTTAACAAATCATTGGCAAAGATTTTCATTGTTCAGTATTCTATACTTGATCTCCTTTTCCTTAAGATACAAATAATTAATTTTGCAGTTTCCCTTTATTTTCTCATCTGCACCAATAGGGACTGGAGTTAGTATTTCCATAAATATTTTCTACGGCCCATAACAAGAGACAGGTAAGTTAAGGACGTTCTTACGGTCTGCTGATGAAAGTAATTAATAATTAGAGTAGCGACTTTAAATCGCTTCCGTGGCTACTCGTAAGTTGGAACATATAACTGGGAGTTTACCTGGCAATGACTGGGTGTCCGCAGGTAAAGAATTCAGAGGTCTTAATGTTTGGTACTGTACCCGAAATTACCTTCCATCAGCTTGTTGAAATCCCACGAAGATCACTGGATCGTAGAACCTGGAAAATCCCGGCTGAAACCCCCCCCCCCCCCCTTACTACCAACAAGAGATGGGGATAATAGGGCACAGGGAAACCTAACCAGGCAACGTTAAGAAAAACGATGGCTAAACGCTAAAAAGCAACAGCTCAAAGAACACGAGATCTACACAAGTGTGTAATCTCAGGCGTAGAAACACCTAGAAATACCCAGCATGGCTTTCTTAACGTGACCTCCACTCACTTGTATAAATCACCACAATTGTCGAATTAAAAGGAATTGAAAATAATTTATTCAAAAAAAGAAATAGTGAAGTGCTATGTCCTCAGAATAAAAATCTGATGAACATTAATAAGTTTGACATGGTCAAGAATAAATCACACAAAACAAGGATTAAATCCACCACACAAGAATGGGTTAGAAAATCCTATAAAAAGGATTATAGATCCAAACAAACTTCTATTGGTTGAATATCAGAACTGTCTCGTTTGAGTAGGTAATTTTCCCTGATACACATGTAAATAATGACCATGATAAAGAATTTATACACATTTATATACAATTGGTTTCAACATCTCTCAGAGTGTTTTGGCAAAAGACGAAGATTGTACAACCTCCATGATTGTAATTTCTTTAATTCAATTGTGGTTTCGTGGAAGTTATTTCATAAATGTTTGGTGTCCCTTGGACCCAATAATGTCTTGTGAGAACAAGCAAAAATCAAATTTATTCAACATCAATCTTAGAATTCATCAAAGGGATGATTATGTAGCTATTAGTATTGCAATTAAATCCAGAAATCAGATAATAAAGATCATTACTTTAATTACACGTGCTCGTGTCTAGAAGTGCACGTTTCCTGATAATACATTATCGCAATCTAGTTCGATATCTGTAAATCTATGATCGCTTTAAGTCACACCTGACTTATTTATTCACCTTCCATTCAGCAATGGATTTCATCATACTTATTTTAAATATTAATTAATTATTATTATTCAACGGTGCCAGAACATGGTCTTACCCACATGATAAATCTACTCCACTGAGTATTAATTGTTTCAAAATTGCCTTTTATACATATATAATCATAAGCCACCCTCTATGGTGATACGAATGATTTTGTCAATAATATAATTTAATATTGTGGTGTTTGAAGCCATATTTTCAGTGTTGCCTTAGTAAACAAGAGTTTAGTGCTTTTCAGTCGGTCAACACGAATGTGTTGACCGACTGAAAAGCACTAAACTCTTGTTATAATTTAATAGTTACAGTTTGCTTTATATTTACGTTTCTAGAATTATACGGGATCGTTATACTTCATATAGAGTATCTAAAAATGTTATCTCTTATGTCTCCAACTAATTATTGGAATTATTGTTAATGCTTTTACAATAGTTTATTACAATCACACGTCTGTTAAAGGACATGCCTCCACATTCGATTATCTGAGATTCTCGTTGAAGAAAAGATTGTAAATGCCGTTCAGAATGTCTTTAATAGACTATAACTGGCATCGATAAGTCTGAAAAATACCTTAAGAAATGGATTTCTATCAGCTCAAAATTAACATGACATACGTGTGTCAAAACAATACATTCAATAGGATCAAGATGTCTCAAGCTCAAAAAGAAATATTCCTGCTCGAGTGGACTATGGAAAATAATATAGGGTTCCTACACCATCGACGAGGATGATCGTATCGATAAGCACCTACATCGTCGATTAGAAAACCCTACTGTTTCCACAGTGCACTAAAACTGGAAACATCTCTTAGCAAAAACTAAAAAGAATGCTATCAGGCCAAGTGTGAGCTCAAAAAAGTCGCAACTATCTGACATGACGTAGAAAAAATGTTCAATAGAACCTTAACAACTCTACAATCAACAATCAGAACGATCTCTATTTAATAGATCCGTCGATAAATGCGAATGTGAATAAGCGTGGCAAAAATATACCAAAATGAAAATTCAAAACCACTATCTTAAATAGTGAAGATATAAAATTAAAACTTCCCCTATGTGTCTCCTCTTCACTACGACAAAAATATTCCCATATAAATTACCATAAGTTACCATAAATTGTGTAAAAACACACTACAAAATGGATGCATTCTTTTAAAAAGAATCAAAATCCAGTCGAAAATAGGACCAGCCATGGGTAAGACGGCAAGCCTAAGTCCTACCCATCGACTAGACTAAGAAAAATAAAAATAAAATATGACAGTTACTAAAACATTATAATATTCATTCATTACTACTACTGATCAGTGATAATTTGCTGTACCTTCTCGCCAGACGATGATGGAATCGAAAGCAATGATATGCCTCCCTTATCAAGTCTTCCTTATACGTAGAAATGCCCTGGGTCATCCTGGAATGTCGATGCAATCGAACCCCGGATCGCCAGTCACCAACGCACGGGTTCCAGACAGCCGCACGAACAACACCGGTTGTTACTGCACTCCACGTACTATCCATATAGTTCCGAATAAGAGTCTCGTCACAAAGTAGTAGTATTCGCCCGAAGCGATAATTGCATTTTAATATCATCATGTCATGATGGACTGACATGGTAGAAGAAATTTAGCACTAGCGATAACGCTTTAAAAAGTCAGTGTCCATTCCGTAGAATGCATAGTGCGTCGCTTACACCGCAGTATTCATGTATAAATGTTTATCCAGCCATAGCTATAAGGTAAACCTGCATGGAAACTCTTCCTCCCGATATCTCGTTGATAATCATGTCGGTAAAATGAGAGGAATGAGTAATATACTTCATGTAGTGCTCAAGTATAACAATACTTGTGTCCATTGAAGTAAATGTTCTACTGCAGGTATCACAGTACACTTGCCAAAGTTAATGCTGCTCGTTGCAAAGAGCTTGCCTTAATATATGTATGGCATGATTAAGCTTGCACGTTACATGGCACATATTCAGCGCGAAAATATCATTCATTACTGAAATGCCCATGTTAAAGTTTTTCGACGCACAACTCTAACTTCCTAATGATGGCCTCGCGCACGTTTCAAGTAGGCCTCGAACTTCGCGATACGTGTTAAATAATCGCGCTAGTAGGTCGTTCTGCTCTAGGCAGATATATCAGAATCTGTCTTGCTCGAACTGCCCACAGATTCACGAGGGTGAACATCCCCCACTCTCACGGTGCGTAGATCGATAAATGAAAACGTTGGCGCATAGTCAAAATAGTTGTCATATATCATGAAGTCTTGCCAGAGAAATCAGGTCTTCAAAAGCCTGTACAATGTCAATACATCTTGGGTAAAATGCTGAAAATCATAAATAAATTTCTCTTCCTCGTTATTATAGCTGAAGTGATCTTTCAATAGTCAATCAATAACTTGGATCTGCGCGGAGCACAAGTTCTGAGTGTCCAGCTCGCGTCTGCTAGTTCGGAGAACCTCGGCTCGGCTCGGGCCAGCCTAACGGGATCGCCGTCAGCTGTCGCGCCGCAAACTCGCCAGCCAGTGCTGCGTTGGGTTACAAAACAAATCCTGCAGATCACTGTACTGCAAATAACGCTTGCGGGTAATGGTACAGTACATTATCTGAAGCTTTATTGTTAATAATGATACTAATAAACGGATCGTGGAAGTCCTTTAATTTTGTTACGTGACTATTGAAGTTCGACAGTTTAATTGTACTGTAGGTTTGTTGATCACAAATTTAGTACGGCTTGCATGAGAGTTTTTGTTAAATCGACTGCTAAGAGCCGAATCGACACCAGTACTCCACGCGAACAAGAGATGTATCTTATCCGGGTAATCGCGGATCCTGATGGGTCCTTTCATGTACATTGGATGAGCTATACTAGGAAGAACCGTGGAGAAAACATAATTCAGAAATTTACTCCTATCCGCACTAGACGGTAGAAAGAGCCACAACATTGTACTGTGCGCCCTGGTGAAACGGGAGATTGCCTCACGCCTGATTGGCGATTAATAAATAAATAAATAAATAAATAAATAAATAAATGATAAATCCACATGAAGTTTCATTCATCACCGCTTTACAACTATATTAAGACAATGTGGCTTCGTGTATTGTTTTTATATAATTCTAAAAGGATAGATTTTAGCAGGACAATTTCAATACTACTGTTGTCCCTTACTCGTGCGCACAAACTGCGCTGCAGCATGCGAAATTAGTGTCACATCTTCGAAATGTATTGCTTTATTTGGAATCATGTAATATAAGGTATCACAAATTAATATCATTACATCCTATACCAGCGGCCTCCAGCCTATTCACGCTTGGCGTGCAGGCTATGCTGCGCCACTTACCGGCAGGCTGGCTCCCGACTCTCTTGGCTGGGCTGCCTAACCTGACTGCCGGCGCTGCGTGAGCAAATCGACGCGACTGACCGAGTCCAGTTGGAATTGCAAGTGCACCGGACGTAAATGTTAACAAACTTTTCGTCCAATGCGTTGGTTGTCCTTAGGGCCGGTAGTTTTAATCGATTAACCGATCAAACGAAACAGAAAATTTCGATTAATTTAATTGCCACAAATAACGATTAATCTTTTAATCGATTAATCTTTTTTATGATTATTTTGTCGATTAATCAATGTATTTCGCACATTTAACTACGTTCTCACAGAATCAACAAACTATGTCACAACTTGGTTTCTTAATGCAATCACTCGACATGGTTAGCCTGGGCTGTCCCATGACGGGTGATGTTGTTGATTCGTTTAGGGGATTTGCAACATCGTGGTCAAGTAGCCCCGTGTACTTGGTTGAGTTTAAGACTTGTCTGATAACATGTGTCACTGCAATGTCTGTACGTGTGTGTGTATTTTTAAATCAGGTAGGTGTTGTGTAGGAACTGACCTTGGCCTTAAATTAGGTACCATCCTGGCATTTGGCTGGAGTAGAGGTTGGGAAACCACGCGAAACTATTTCCAGGATAGCTGAGGTAGGAATCAAAGCCGCTTCTTATCAGTTTTGTCTTGCGAGGCTGAGTGTACCCCGTTCCAGCCCTCAGACCAGAATTGAATTTCTTGGCAGAGCCGGGAATCAAACCCAGGCCTCTGTTGTGACGGCCAAGAATGCTAGCCACTTTTCAGCGCCCACTTTGAGGTTTCATTTAACTTCACCCCGAGGATTATTGTGTTGGACGTCCTTTTTCAGTCTTGCCTTAGTAATCGAAATTTAATATTTTTCAGTCGGTTAACACGATTGTACCCAATTATAACGGGTGATTCCCTAATCCTGAAAAAAATCTCACATGATATTAATAAGTACACTTGTATGACCAGTTTCGATCATCAAGTGATCATCATCAGATCCTTTACACTTAGGCTATTAATACTCCAGTGGTCGCGAGGATCACAATAGTGATCCAGCCGTATAGTTTTTGTCACTCCAGCCTATTGGTATGACTGTTGGCTTTGAGCCTTCCTCGCGCCCCTTCCTCTCTCTTATATGCAGTAGCCAGGTACATTTTACTGAAGGCTGTTACGTTATGAAGAAATTTATTCTTGTGGATCACAACTGTGATCCATGCGACCACTAGCGTGACTATTTTTTTACTTCGTTCGTTTTGTTATTACAGTGTATAATCTCATTTCCTGTGCATATCTACTCAGTTTTATGAGTTAATAATAATTATTGGTATATAAGTGCAAAATAGATGACTATGAGAATATGAATACATGACTGAATGAACCAGACAGCGAGAAAGATAAGTGATCATCATCAGATCCTTTACACTTGGGCTATAATACTCCAATGGTCGCGCGGATCACAATAGTGGTCCAGCCGTATAGTTTTAGTCGCTCCTGCCTATTGGTATGACTGTTGGCTTTGAGGGTTAGAGGACGTGGTTGAAGAACACCACGAAGAAGTGAATCCAGATGTGTACAGTGATGCTGATAGTGGTGATGACAATGTTTCTAGTGGTGATGCATGTAGCAACCTCTATGTGACACTTGCCTTGATAAAGATAATGGATTGTAATAACTTCCCTGAACTCAGACTGCGAGTGAAGCGTGACATTTCCTCTGAATTTATTGCACCATTATGATTTTATATTTGATGCAATACAGTGATCACACCTTTACTGCATAGTCTATTTATGAATAAACACATCAGACTATATCAATATAGACCTATAAGAAAGTGTACATCCTAGAAACATTATGGAGGGAGTGTATTAGGAAAATATTAGACAAATCACAATGTCCGGTAATTATTCAAGTATTTCTTGTAAATGCATGTATAATTATATTATAGTGTACGGAAAGAAAGTTCTCTTCACAATGTATAATCATATTCATTGAATAAATTCCATAGAATAGCCTAAAACCATACAGAAAATATGGATCACAATTGTGATCCGCGCGACCACTGGAGTGTTAAATCTACTGTATGTGGAGAAGTATGGGTATTTCTATTTATATTTACAATATATACACTCATTTGGTTGCAGTTGCAATTAAACTTCACATGTAGTCAAGATAAGTGATTTTTGTTGAGAAACTCACAGTGGTGATTGACCTTCAACTTTGCTTGCTTAGTGTGATTATGTGATTGTTATTAAATGGTCAGGTTATTGGGGATTGTGCACTTAGCAGATTAAGCTATGCGTGGTCCATTTACGTTCAGGTGCCACCTTCCCGCTAACACAATAACCTGACCATTTAGTGTAGACGGATATATAGATAGATAGATAGATAATGCCTCTATTGGTGGCGAAGTTAGGGCTCAAGGCCCTCTCTTACACTTAACCACTAGAAGAGTATACATCTACATGACTTATAATTAAAAATACCAATAGCACAAATAATATTATTAGCAATAAAATAGTGATAATATGAATAATGGTAGAATCATTGATTTCAAAAATACACAAAGTAAAGTACCCTTAAATGACGTAACTACAGTAATCCGATCATTCATCTCATTCATTCATTCGTTCATTCAACATTTATCCAGGAAGTCAGCGGGCTCCACCCAGCAAATACTCGCAGCAAGCCACTTTAAACTTGCGATGAGAGGGATTGTCTCTAATGTTCGCAGGTAGCAAATTCCATGACTTCGACGCAGAGATTATGAACGAGCGGTTGTAAACAGCAGTACGGTTTATCGGTATGGCAAGAGAGGAGCCAGATCTCGTATTGTGGTCATGATAGGACGAGAGGTAAGAAAACGGTGAAAAAAGATAGTTAGGGGTATTAGTGGAAAGTATTTTGTGCAGTAGTGATAAAATGTGGAGTTCACGACGCTGGTGCACTGGAAGCCACGACAGTTCCTTATAATAGGGTGATATATGAACATCATATCTCAGGCCAAAGATGTATCTTACACAGTTGTTGAGGCACCGGTCCAGTTTCTTGTTACTGTCGCAGGTTATTTCAGTCAACACAGTGTCACAGTAGTCAAATATAGGTAGTATCAGAGAGCGAATTAGTTGTACTTTAAGTCGAACAGAGAATACATTACCGAACCGTTTCAGAGGATATAAGCATTTATGTACTTTATTACATGTGCTTATCGCCTGTTTAGTCCAATTTAAGGTCTCAGTCATAATAATTCCTAAGTTTGTCACTGAAGAAGAGTAGGGTATAATTTTATTGTTTAAAATTATTGGCGAGATGTCACGTTGCTTGAGGGAATATACAGTAAGTTTTTACAGGTACCGATAATAATCACTTGAGTATTATTTGGGTTTATTAATAAACTGTTTTATAAGCATAGTCACTAAGCTGTTGTAGGTCAGAATTTATTTTAATAATTGCATTATTGATATCACTCGGTTTTGAAAGATAGTAGATCTGTACATCATCTGCATACACTTGCAATTTGCAGAAATTAAGGGCTTTGGATATGTCATTTATTTGAATGATAAATAACAGTGGCCCAAGAACCGAACCCTGAGGGACACCGAGGGTCTTACTTTGCCATCCCAAACTCGCATTTCCCACTATCACACGTTGCCGGCGATTTTCAAGGTAAGAGGAAAAGAACCGGAGTGACACACTATTAAAATTTAGTTCGCAAAGTTTCTGCAGTAGCAACTGAGGGTTGACGGTGTCATAGGCACTACTGAGATCTAATAATGTCAGTACAGTCACGTTCCGTTGGTCCATTGCACATCTGATATCATCTGTCACTCGTAGTAAGGCTGTCGCAGTGCTATGCCCCTTTCTGAAGCCGGATTGGAAGGGGTTGAGTAGGGAATGTTTTGTAAGGTAGTCAGTAACTTGTGTATGAACTAGACGTTCAAGTACCTTGGATAATGGTGGTAGGATGGATACTGGACGATAATCTGAAGGAGAATCAAACTTGGAGCTCTTCGGGATAGGTCTAATTAGTGCATCTATCCAAACATCTGGGATCACTCCGTTTGTCAGGCAGTAGTTAAATATATGAGTTAGTATTGGCAGAACAGCTCCCAAGACATCCTTAATCAGTGATATAGGAATGTCATCATTACCTGTGGCATTGGATGAAATAGAGTATATCACACCTTTAACTTCATTCTAGCTGACATTTCTAAAAGAGAATTGCTCAAAAACAGACTGCTGTTGTAAAAAGGGTACCGGTAGTGAACTTTTAGGGAAGGAGGTAGAGGCTACTTTTGGCCGTGCGAAGTGATCATTTAGAGCCTCTAGCGATATGCTTGGTACATGTTGTTAAACTGTCTTACCTATCCCTAACGCACGTAATTTACTCCATTTTTGTCTAGGGCTGTTGGTTTTCATCAGTTCCTGAATGTATTTATATTTAGAATTTCTAATTAGCTGCTTGGTTCTGTTTCTCAGAATTCTATATCTCTCAAAATCAACTGCATCATGTGTCAGTCTGTATTGTCTGTATAGTTTGTCACGACTGGCCATAGCAGATCTTACCTCAGCCGTTAGCCACGCAGATGAAGAGCGGGTAATTCTTACCTGTTTCTTTGGTGCATGTTTGTCAAATATTTCTAGTACCATTAAATTGAATGTATTTACTTTAGAGTTTATGTTCTGAGAATTATGTATATTATCCCAAGGCAAGTTATATGCATCATAGCGTAGTTTATTCTGGTCAATATGTCGTAAGTCTCGTATTGTAATGTAGCGTGGTTTATACTTAGGTATTCGTATAGAATAACATACGTACAATAGATCATGTGAAGAGATGCCAGGAGCAGGGATCGGTCCGTGTTTAATTACTTTCTGAGGTTGATTTGCCACAAGAAGATCAATTAAGGTATGGCTCGTATGGCCAGAGTAATGAACATGATTAGTAGCATTCAGGGGTAAAACCGGCATGTTTGTGGCGAGAAATAAATTCAGTAGGCTGTTAGCTTCACCAGTCTGCTTTAAAAGGTCAGTGTTAAAATCACCCATGATTATAATGTCGTCGTATGCCGAGGCAAGACCTGCTAATGTATCTTCAAAATCAGCAGTCTGTCTTATTTTAGGTGGCTTGTATACAATCCCTATTAATATCTTTTTATGGCAGTCTAATTCTACAAACATACTGTAAATTCTGGTCGCAGTATAAGTGTTGGGTCAGAAGTGGAAATTATCTTACATTTTAGGTCGTTTCTATAATAAAGTAGAAGCCCGCCACCTATTTTGTCAACACGGTCATGGCGTAATATAGAGTATCCATCAAGGTTAGCTGCCGATGACGGCAAGTTTTTACGCATCCAACTTTCACTGATTCCAATAATGTGTACATTGTTTACTTCAAAAATAGCCTCTACCTCCTCCAGATGTGCTATTGTGCGCGACAAACAATTGGAAGCCTGAAGGTCAAGCGGCCCTCCGCTCCGCTCTCCTCCCCTCGCCTGGCGGTCTTGCCATGCTATTGCACGATGCCTTCTGTGGAGTGCTGGATGCGAGAACGTACATGACAACACCGCACCGACTACCCGTGACCTTCAGGCTTCCAATGGTTTGTCCCGCACTATAATAATGACTGACCATTTAGGTGACAACAATGTAACGACCGCGGGTGGCTCTTTAGCTGCTCATGCAACACAAGTCCCGTTGAAGCTGGTAGGGACGGGAGGGAAGGGGTGGGCGAAGTTAGTGGAGAGGAATGCAGGTCAATGGTATTGCCGTTGTCCTGGTCAACAAACATCTGAAAGTATGCAGTGGGAAATAAAATTATGTAAGAAGTAAAATGAGCTTACCTGAGCAACCTGGTGAGCAGATCCACTGACCTTCACAAGCACACACATACACACACACACACACACAAATATAAGCTAATTACTATACACATAATTTCTTTCCTAGGTTCACTTGTTCATCCTACTCCCTGCCATGTTGTTTAACTGCATCATCGTGCATATTTGAATTTTGCTTCCATCCTCCCTTAAAACTCAAATACGTCCATCTTGAGTCCAGCATTTCTGCAATCCCCATATATCCCGTGCCTCATTTAAGATAGTTTTTCTCACACTTGTGAGTGACTCAGTTAGCATGAGCCCACTGCCCTTAAAAGCTCGTTTCGCACGCCACACACGATCTCGATCATGATACCGAAGAAACTTGATGATAATCGGTCGATTTCCTTGCGAGACCACCT
The DNA here is from genome assembly GCA_946902985.2 of Meconema thalassinum. NCBI lineage: Eukaryota > Metazoa > Arthropoda > Insecta > Orthoptera > Tettigoniidae > Meconema > Meconema thalassinum. The sequence goes on from OX336389.2 coordinate 722,480,855, forward strand.
CAGCAGACGTTCGATATCGGCGGCCCAGCCTGTGGCAGCGATCCACATCAAGCAGTGAGATATCAACTGAAAGTTTATTTTTCAGTGCCTCGAGTGCTTTGTTGTAGACGTCCTCAAACGGCTGCTCAGGGACCCCATGCAACAAGAGGCAGTTTCGGCGACTGTACTGTTCAGCCTCATCCAATACCTCGTCATGTTTATGAAGCCGGTTTTCCAATTCCTTCAACTCCCCTTTAAGTCTGGAGATGTCATCACTGTCCTGTTTCTTGAACGCCTGGAACTCATCGCCAAGTGCTTGGAGCACGTCTGGTGGGTTGGCGGCACTGACAGCTGAATTTAGGCGAGCTTGATATTCTTTCAAGGGATCTTCGAAAGCCGATATCTTCCTAGCTACTTCCTTTAGAGACATCGCGTTTACTTTTTAGTGAAGAGGATGCCTAATAATATTATTTAGTTCACACGAATCAGCACTTTCTGCAACTTAACTTTATATTTAAGCAGGATGTAGCAAGAGCAACTTCACTCAACCGTCACACTTGCCGCCATTATATGAGTAATAAGTAAATAATCTCCTTGAAAAAAATTGTATACGTTATGATCACAATGACCCATGTAGGCAGGCGAAAGCGTAACAACTGTACAACCAAGGCTCCGCTGAGGTATGTAACCTTATACATAATAGAATGTAAGTGCGTGCTCTAATTTTGGTTTATTTATGATAACTTAATGTGTTATTCTTTTTTGTTTACACCATCATAATACTCATACGAAATTCACAAACCCTTAAAACCAACCAAACTTATAGAGTGCTCAAAAACGTATTTTATATTGCGATTTAGTGAGTTGTTTATTTTAATAAGTGTACGAAATCATATTATACACAATATAGCAGGGGTAACCATAACGAGGCTCGCGAGCCTCAGGCGGCTCTTGAGTCAATCTCGTGCGGCTCCTTGAAACCAAGCTGACAGTAAGAATAATAGAGATTTTGAAAAGTATACTACTAGCTATACCCGGCATGCGTTGCAATGCCAATCAATGACAGTTAGAAAGGAGGATAATAATAATGTTATTGGTTTTACGTTCCTTTTAACAACTGTGGCGTAACATCTAGGTAATTTGCCCCTAATAATAATAATAAGCTAATGAAAAAAGAAACAATTACTGAACGGACATGGTAACATTTTAAAACTGATATAGGTAATTCAGATTTCTACCTACGGTATATTCCTAGTCTCAACCTTATTTGCTGGCTTAGACCGATGCTCGTTGCATCTATAGAATGAGCTGTTAGCCTTCTGCTCGGGTCCCAGCTCCGTGAGTTTGAGAGGAATGTGGTTCGCATGGATGACGATATAGCCTATGATGACTGACGTGTGGTGTTCCCGGTCCTTGCGTAGTAACAGACCAAATACAGGGTGCCAGGGAATGTTCTCCACAGCACCTACATGGTGCTGCCAGAGGTAGCATCAGCAGTTACGTTGGCCGCATGGTTGCCGCTTCCCCCCTGTGGGTGGGGGTTCAGAATACACCCACGGTATCCCCTGCCTGTCGTACGAGGCGACTAAAAGGGGCGACCTTGGCTACACCTTTAAGTTTCCGGCTTGTCTTCCGAATTGGACCTCCCGTGGGTAGGAGGGATGGAATACACTCACAGGTATACCCTACCAGTCGTAGAAGGCGACTAAAAGGGTTTCTTGGCCCAGGTCCCCTTTACGGGTTTGACAGCCAGCTCTAAACGTAACATTTGTGCGGTATAACTCCCATTAGGTTATATCGCACGCTTTTCGTACATATTTTTGAGGTCTGGCACTCAAAATTAATATGTGCGTCCTGTCAGGGGAAGTGTGCGACTACACTTGAGAGCCTGTCCGGTCTGGCCACAACGACAGGTGGGTGCACGATGTACCCTGCAGTAGTATCCGCCTGACAACGCAGGCCCCCGCACAGCTGCATGCCTGTGCTGGAAAACTCTCTAGTTTATGCCAAAAGGTACATGCCTGAATGGCATGTCAAACATCGGACCCCCGGGCAATGCCTTCCAAGCTAGGCGGGCCTTGCCTTGGCTGGGTAGCGCCTACAGAGACAGCCCGTGATTTGAGTCGGTGGCATTCAGGGAGGATTCAAAGGCTATGGGAAAAAGCGCAATTTCCCCCCAACAGGGAGGTCCCCCACCCAATTTTGATTCCCTAAGGGGTTCTACTCCTTTGGAACAGTCTGTAAGTTGGAATATGGGTGCTAATACCCCCAAGTTTCTGGGTGCGACCAGAACCGATGGGGATGATTTCAAGCTGGTCAAATAGATGTTATTTTCTAGCCACATAGAAGGTGTCTATGGTGAGCTTGAGAAAGTACAAAAGATCAGGAATGGTAGGTTGTTGCTTAAGACCAGAACGGCTGAGCAGGTTGAAAAACTTTTGCAGTGTGACCACTTTGGCGAGATCCCCGTCAAAGTGGAAAAACATAAGTCTCTCAATCAGGTCCGGGGAGTTATCTTCCATAGGGACCTGATTCTTAACACTGACGAGGAACTCAAAGAGGATATGAAGCACCGTCACGTGACCGATGTCTGGCACATTACGCGCAAGGTCAACGGCCAGGTCGTTGACACGGGTGCTTTCATCATTTCCTTTGAGTGCTCAGTACTCCCGGAGAAGGTTAAGGTAACAAGATATCGTTGTGATGTCAGGTCGTACATTCCGCCTCCTATGCGATGTTATAACTGCTAGAAGTTCGGGCACATGGTATCTCGTTGCTCGAACTTGGCAATCTGTGGAACGTGTGGTAAAGTACCTCATGATGCCGAGCAGTGCACAAAGCCCTATCAGTGCACCAACTGCTCTGGATTTCATTCTCCTCGGGACAGGGACTGTCCTGTGTTCCTGCGCGAGAAGAAAATCCAGGAGATCAATACCCTGGATGGTCTCACCTACAAGGAGGCTCGCAAGAGGTACCAAACCACGATTGCTACCGATCCCACGATTGATTATAGTAAAATTATACCTTATATTATCTTTTGTACCATCTGTGATACACTCATTTTTTACTCCCACGATCCCGAGATCAGCACCCGTGAAATTGAACGCCAGCTCAATGGTGGGTCCTATCCCACTTCCGACAACCAAATAGACTGTGCGAGCGAAGGGTCCTCCGCTCAGGGGGGTGGAGGGAGAGTCCAAGACGTCCTCCCCACCCAAATAGTCAGCGAAAGCCGCGCCTAAGCTGGCGGAGGCGGCATCGTCGACCAGGGTCAGGAGTACCTCTCCTGGCCCGTCTCAACTTAGGAGAGAGGCGGGGAAGAAGGGATCACGTACCGCGCGATCCCTTGCCCCTCCGAACAAGGGGAAGCCATCCGCCCCACCAACTGCGGATACTTCTGCGGCTGGGGACGTTCCGGTCCCCAGGTCTGCGCGCTCCCCACGGAGGTCCCCCCGCGGCCGGAAATCGTCCCAAAGATCGTCCCCCCTGTGTCGACACACTCCACGGCCTCGAATGAGGACATGGAGGTTATTGTCGTCCTAGAGGGTGATACTACTCCTTAGCGTCAGGTAGCTGCTAACCTTTATATATTAGTTTATCAGTTCACACAATGGCACTGTTACAGTGGAATTATAACAGTTATAACAGGCATTTGACTGAGCTACGTCAGCTCATTGCATAATACAAGAAACTAATCCCGGCCTGATCATCAGACGGTCATGAGAGGTTTCAGCCTATAATCAAAAGAGCGACCAGAAGCCGACCGAGCTTCCGAGGGCGCCTGCACTTTGGTTCGCTCTGAATGCTAGAGTGAAGAGTTTCCTTTAACTACTCTTCTGGAAGCTATTGCAGTTCGCGTGTCATTGGCTGTTATGGCAACAGTTTGTAACGTGTACCTTCCACCGAACCAGACCTTTGATATTAATGACGTCTTTGATCTTGTCGATCAACTTCCAGCCCCTTTCCTACTCGTATGTGATTTCAACTCTCATCACCCACAAAGGCGATCACCATCTTCCTGCCCCAGAGGAAGGGATGAGGAGGGCTTATTTCCAGGGTTGGATTTATCGATATTAAATACAGGGGAAGCCACCCATCTTACCATAGCGCATGGCACATACTCGCACATTGACCTGAGGGTGTGTAGCCGCGCGCTGGTTCCCCTGTTTGGTTGGTATGTACACGATGACCTCTGTGACAGTGACCATTTTCCGATAATTCTTACCCTTCTTAACCAGAAACCCGTGGAGTTTCCCAGTCGTTGGGCCCTAAAACGGGCCAATTGGCCATCGTTTACCGAACGAGCTGTGTTCGATGATCTTGGTTGCCGGAGCGTCGATGATGAGGTACAGCATATCACCGTTGTGCTTCTTGCTGCCGCCGGGGAGTCCATTCCATCATTTTCTGGAACTCCTCGTCACAAACTCGTCCCCTGGTGGACAGAGAATTTTGGAGCGGCAATAAGAGACCGTCGTCGAGTTCATAAGCATTATCGTCGGCTTCCGACCATGGCCAATTCGGTGGCATATAAGAAATTTCGTGCCAAGGCATGGATTCTTATCCGCCAGAGTAAAAACAATCCTGGGAACGGTATGTGTCGTCTATTAGGGCACATACCCCCTCCTCTCAAGTGTGAACTAAACTACGACGCATTTCGGAAATTCAGACAGCTTCTGGTCTACCGGAATTTTCATTGATAACGAATTGGATACCGATCCTTACAGCGTTCCAAACCATCTCGCATCGTATTTTGCGGATATATCCGGTTCCGATAACTATGATCTAGATTTCATGGCTCTGAAGCGCGAGGCTGAACGTTCCCAGCTCAGTTTTGCTTCTCAAGCTTCGGAGGAGTACAACGTGCCCCTTACGGTGTGGGAACTCCGCGGAGCGCTGGCGATCTGCAAGGACAGGCCCGGATAATATTCACAACCAGATTCTTAAACACCTTAACGATGAGAGCATTTGGTATTTTCTCAGGGTGTTTAATCGTATCTGGTTGGAAGGTGAGTTTCCAGCGCAATGGCAGGAAGGTATAATTATACCTATCCTGAAGCCCGATAATCATCCCAATTTGACAGGAAGTTACAGACCTATTTGTCTCACAAACGGTCTGTGCAAGCTCTTTGAGAGGATGGTCAATCGGCGACTGGCTTGAGTCCTGGAGAAACGAAGACTTCTGTCTGAATACCAGTGTGGTTTCAGGGCGTCTCGGTGTACCAACGACCATCTGGTACGCCTAGAGACCGCAATACAGGACACTTTTCTCCGGGGACAGCACCTCGTCACTATTTTCTTTGACCTCGAGAAGGCCTATGACACCACTTGGCGTTACGTTATCCTCTCTACCCTGTTTCAATGGAAATTCCGAGGTAACTTTCCGGTCCTTATAGCGAATTGTCGGTCCCTTCGCCCAGTCCGTGATAATGGGGGGGGGGGGGGGGGACATATTCGCAATATCATGTACAGGAAAACGGAGATCCACAGGGATCGGTACTTAGCGTAACATTATTTGCGATTGCCATAAACGGTATAGTCGCTGCTGCTGATCCAGCAGTGGTACCGTCGCTTACGTAGACGACTTCGCTCTACATTATAGTGCGCAAAATATGGCGGTCGCTGAACGACTGCTACAACAAGCTATTTGGAGAGTGGAACGCTGGACACTAGAGCATGGCTTTCGGTTCTCAACCGCTAAGACCTCGGTTGTCCATTTCTGCCGAAGGCGCACTCTCCATCCTGATCCCGAGCTTTATCTGGGCAATGTGGCTTTGCTGTTGTTGCTATGTACCGGTTCCTTGATCTCCTTTTCGATCAGAAATTAACGTGGGAGCCACATGTGCGCTATTTGAAAACTTCCTGTGCTAAGAAGCTGAACATGTTGCGATTTCTTAGCGACACCTCGTGGGGGGCAGACCGCACAGTGCTTCTACGATTTTACAGGGCTTTAATTTTATCTAGATTAGATTATGGAAGTGTTGCATTTGGTTCGGCACGCAAATCAGTGCTTGTTAAACTGGACAGCATCCACCACGGCGGTGTGAGGCTGGCGACGGGAGCCTTTCGGACGAGCCCAGTCGTCAGCTTGCTCGCCGAGGCTGGTGTACCTCCTTTACACCTGAGGCGCCAACAAGTAATGCTGACCTATGCTGCAACTATTCGAAAGATGCCACTTCATCCTAGCTAACCATCTTTGTTTAATAATCCGAATAGCCGGATGTATGGTGTGCTCACCCGAGCCACTTGGCCGGCAGGGATACGCTTGGATGACTCATACCGGCAGTTCCGATTTCCCTCTGTCTCCTGTATCGTCCGAGTACCTAGCAAGGCCCCTCCGTGGATGGTCTCTCGCCCTGATTTCATCCTGGATCTGCACACTGGCCCTAAGTCGGGCACGGACTCCTATGCCCATCGGAGGCTGTGCCGGTCCGTGGTGGGCCTGTATCCGGGATCAGGGCTTCTATTCACGGACGGTTCGAGAAAGTAGGCTGTGCATTTGTGGTTGAGGCTCGTCGGTTTCTCTTTTCACTTCCAGAGGCCTGTAGCGTGAACAGAGCGGAGTTCTATGCCATCTAAGAGGTTCTGCGGTACACGTTATCAGACGATCACCAGCACTTTCTTGTGTGTACTGACTCTCTGAGTGCGCTGCCAGCGATTGATGTGTGTTTTCCGAAGCACCCGCTGGTCCAGCGTGTGCACGACCTGCTCGTCAGTGCATGTAACGCTGGAACCGTGGTGACCTTTGTGTGGCTTCCTAGCCACACGGGTATTTCGGGAAACGAACTTGCTGATCAGACGGCGAGAGAGGCAGTCGCACTGCCCTCGCTACCGTATAAGGTGCCTGATAGTGATGTGCGCTCTCATTTGCGACATTCTATCCTGTCGTATTGGGAGGAAGCGTGGCGTGCCACGCCTCCACCCAACAAACTAAGAGGCATCACGGACACAACGAAGGTATGGAAATATTCCTTCCGATCTCTCCGGAAGGAAGCTGTGGTACTCTGTCGACTCCGGATCGGCCATGGGATTGCTACGCACTCCCCCTTGCTAAAGAGAGAAGAGCCCCCTGTGTGTACTTGCGGCGCCCACCTTACCGTGGCACACATTCTCTTGAAGAGTGGACCTGGCCGATCTGCGAAGGACTCTTAAAACGCCTAACACCCTCTCCCTATATACTCCGTGATGACGGGCCGTCAGTAGACCTCGTCATCCGATTCATGAGGGAGAGTGGTTACTTTTTTAAGTTTTAATGTAAGTTAAGACTTTTAATTCAGGTTGTCTGTTTTACGTTTTTTATTACGTTCATCTATTTTATTGTTCACTATGCCTTATTTGTTTTATTGTTTTTCACCATCCACTTTTTATTATTTTTATTCAAATAAGGCAAAATTGTTGGGGCTCACTGTCTTGTTTTATCTAAACCATTTTCGTTTCATCCATGGCAGTGAGCTGTTTTTACCTTCATATTTTCATTTCACGTCATTTCATTACATTAGGGGCCGATAAGCTAGATGTTAGGCCCCTTAAAACAACAATTATAATCATCATCATCATCGGCTGCCGCTTGTATCAGCTGGTAACTTTATAAGGGAAAAACTGAAGCTTCATACAGCTTTATGTGCTGTTCACTCAGAGATTCCTGTTTCTTGAGCTAATTCGCATGTTGATTTTCTTGGACTACCCAGCATTATATCGGAGATTTCATCATGTTTCTCGTCTGTTAAAAGCGCAGGCCTGCCTGTACCCAGTTCATCGTTAACTGAGCCGGTCCAACGAAATTTACTTATAAAATCCCGAGTGTTATCCCGTTTTGGACACTTTGAATTAGGAAACCGCGTCTGAAATGTTGGATTTACATTTTCTGTAAACCGATTGACTTCGCAAAAAAACGTATTCCACTGAAGAAGCTCTCTCTTCAGTAGTAAACATTACCGTTTGTATACTCTATACTGTTTCGCTCTGCCAATAATCTATCTGTACGCACGCTTACTGAAATACACACTGACGATTTCGACAACCAACAGCCCACACGTGTGGCCTGTACTGTACTGCTACCCTGTCCAGGACACAGTGCTACCAAATGAACTTCTGATGCTACCTCTTGCAGCATGTAGGAGCTGCGGAGAACATTCCCTGGCGCCCTGTAAATTGGTCGGTGACTAACTCAATCATTCGCAACACCACAGTGGTTTAGGCAACGGCCCTATGTTAGCAATATTTGAATAGACAGGAATACCAGATAACTTGGCGGCATGGTGACAGGCCCTTCACTTGTCACCCGCCCACTCCCCTGACCGCGCAAGTTCACAGAGCTTGGACTCAAGCAGTTGTGACACCAAATATCTGTATTTATAAATGCACATGTTGTTTGAATTATGTAGATGTAACTGGTAAAATATTGAAAGCCAGAAATATTGAGATGCTTCCAAATCAAACAGCGAGGTCATCTGCCCCGGTTAGAGGCATAGATGGACAATTATTAAGTAACGAATGAAGCAAATTATGTCACACACGTATTGAAATGTCGGTGTGAATGATTCAATTCGATTCCGTCAAGCATTCGAACTAACACAAAGGAAACACATGCACTGAGTGTATGAAATACACTCATTTGTTGATGCGACAAAAAATATCAATTTACAAATTCAGAAACCTATGCGGACTTGCATAGCTATACCCGGCATGCATTGTAATGCCGATCAAAGGCAGAGAGGAAGATAATAATAATGTAATTGGTTTTACGTCCCCTTTAGCAATTGCGGCTTTTCGAGACACCGGGGTGATAGAATTTTGGCCCGAATTTGCGCTGCCTCAAATGCCAACTGGCTGCGCCAGGATTCGATTCTGCAACCTTGGTTACAGCAGGCGAGAACGTTACCGCTGAGCCACGCAGCCAGTCCAACAAAGAAAGAAAGAAAGAAAGAAAGAAAGAAAGAAAAAAAGAAAGAAAGGAAGAATGAAAATAAGTGTTTGAATTGCAATTTCGTTCACTGAAGTGATTTTGGATAAACAATATTCTTTGTATTTATGTCTAGTGGGTATGTAAATAAATCCCAAGGCTTTCCGACGCGTTAGCACGCCACATACAGCTGACCATATGTTGAAACTACTCGTGGGCCATCTAATGCAAAATTGATTTACTTATTCAGAAACAATGGTGGGAGTGTGCACAAAAACTCACCTAAGATTTATTACAATTGGCGGAATTGTATATGATCACTTATGGGACTCCCTGAAACGATTCGCTGGCCAACACTCATTGTTTTGTTGAAACTACTCGTGTGCTACCTCCAATCAAATGGTTTTTCTAATCCAGATACCTTTGCGGCAGTGTGCACAACAACTCACTTAAATTTCACCGCAATCGGATGAATGGCAAATGAACGCATACAGGACTTGGTTGAAACAATTCGCGCTCCATCACTCATTTGATGAATCTACTCGTGCGCTACCTATTGTGAAATGGATTTACTAAGCCAGAAACTTTACGTGGAGTGTACACAACAACTTACCCAAGTTTCATTTCAATTCGATGAATGGTATGTGAACACATACAGGACTTTGTTGAAACGATTCGCTCGCCATCACTCCTTTGTTGAATCTACTCGTGTACTACTTCATGTGAAATGGACTTACTAAGTCAGAAACATTCCTTGGAGTGTACACAACAACTCACCCAAGATTCATCGCAATTGGATGAATGGTATATGAACGCATTCGGAACTTTGTTTAAACGATTCGCGCACCGTCACTCATGTTTTGAATATGTACATATGGTAAAAACCTTTCCTGGAGTGTGCACAACGATTCACTAATGTTTAATCCCAATCGGATGAATGGTATATGAACGCATAAGGGACTTGAAACGATTCGCGTGCCATGACCGTATTCGTACCGGCAGCCAAGCGTGAGATCAGTCACATGAACCCCCACCAAAAACCATAGCGTGAACTGTACGGAAATAGAAAGCGATACCAGATAACACGACAGGCTGCTGGCAGTCCCCTCATGTCACCTCGCGATGAATCAGCAAGCTATTCTCACACTTTGCATTGCGGTGTCATACGTATACAGATTGTGCAATTAGGCTACCATGGGATCTAAGGAATCCTTTTAAGTCCCTCACACTTTTGTGTTACATACATAATTTGTAGCCAGAAACCTTCCCTGGAGTGCACAATACAACTCACCCAAATGTCATCACAATCGGATGAACGGTATATGAACGTACATGGGACGGACAGACAGCCAGACAAACTATCACGTAACATTGATTTTTATACTGTATATATGGATATAAGTATATTAAGCACAGTTACATTTAGGCCATAAAAGTTTGGAAGAAAAAAAAACACTAACATGAGAGTGTGCTTAGAGACTTATCTCAGTATTTAGGACTTCTTATGTATTAAATAACTGTATTCATTTCTTAAGTTCTTTAAAACTGAATATCGATCTGAACTAATACACATTGAAGTTAACTCGTGCGAACTGCGCTTACCAATTATCAGGCTGATTTCAATCAAGTAACAGAAGAACACTAGCACTCGTAAGTGCACTTTTGAAACGTTTATTGTTGTTGTGTAATTATACAATTATGTTTTGTTTCTAGTAGGAAATAAACGATACTTAATGTCTATATAATAAAAGCTGAAGGAAATACGTGACATCAGCAAAATAACCAGTGATGGACGAAGCGAAGAGCATATACTGTGTAAAGTAGGTTGTCATAGGCAAGGAAAACATTTCTACAGAAAATAAATCTGTTAACATCAAATAGGCTATAGATTTAGCTATTAGAAAGTCATTTTTGAAGCCATTGTCTGGAGCGTGGCGCCCTATGGAAGAGAAACTTGGAATGTTGGCGCAGCAGAAAAGTGATGCATTTGAAGTATTGATTGATGAAGATCAGACGGGTAGATAGAGAACATCTGAAGAAGTATTAAGACAAGTGGGAGAGGAGAGATGTTTCTGTCGACTGCTATTGAAGAGAAGAGATGGGAAGGTAGGACACACACTTAGACACCCAGGAGTAGCAAACTTAGTTATAGAAGGAAGGGTTAATGACAAGAACTGTAGGGGTAGACCAAGCTTTGAATGTTAAACAGGTTGCCTCGGATGTAAGATGTGGTAGCTATGAGGAGATAAAACCATTAGCTCAGGACAGGGAGGCATGGAGATCTGCATCAAACCAGTCAAAAGACAGATGACTCAAACTCACACAAAATGTATCATCATTTTGTAAACCATTAATTTCTTAACAATGTGGCTCGCTTCGAAACAGGTTCATAAATTTGCGGCTCCCAAAGTTAAGGTTAGCGGCCACCCCTAATATATATGGGACATAAAATGAAAATCAACACACAATCTCTTTTGCAAAGGAGACAGAAACACACAACGAAAAACAAAAGTGATAATGTGGGACTGAGCACACAATAGTCCTGTTCATGTTGAGACATATCAATGTCGTGTATGGCCACCACAAACTCTAAGCCATGCTTGCAGACGACGAAGCATACTGAGCGCCAACGAATCCAAAGTGGTTTGGGGCAGATTATCCCACTCATGGACAGCAGCTTGGACTGAATCATCCGACTGCTGTGAAACTATACATAGTAACCTTTTAGACCTTAAGATATTGGCATTTAACTTACGAGTACTTTTGGAAATTTTAAGATGTGATTGTTTTCATTTATTCCATCTTGATCAAGCAATCAAAGTGAAACTTTGGAACTGTACAACTATTATAATATTTATACCCTATTAAATAATTTCTTACCTAGTTGCTTTAATGAAAACAGTTCCAAGAGACCATAACATACATCCTTAATAAGTCATTCCAACCTCAGTCAATATCCAAAACTTAGTTTTAAAAAATCACAGTCAGTCTGAATGACTAGACGTTGTATCATTTCAAATGACGCTTGCTACAAATGCTACACATGTTAGAAAAGCTCAGGAGGGCTTCTCGCTTTGCTCGAAGCCCCAGGACCCTTTCAACAGACTGCATTACCCATTAACTTAGGCTTCCCGCGCGGGCACCTCTTTAAGGGTCACGGGAAGAAATGTGTTTCTTGTACTTGCATTAGAGATGTGTTTGGTTGAAGAAAGCGTATATTGTGTACTTTTTGATAGCGGTTTTGTGGCCCATCATCCCAGGCAAGCCGGTGGAAACCTTCGCCCCCCTGTCAGAAGGATCATTTGGCCGTAAATTTGAATTAGTGTAAGGATGTAGTATGAGTGTCCAGATTTAGACAATAGCCTACTCCATGAAGGGGTCATGACTATGCCTCATATGTTTGTTTAATGAATAGTGTATCTGAAATAAGGGAAGAATACTGATTTACAGATTTGTGGAGTGAGTTTCTGATTTTTAAATAGAGTTTATGAAATTCATGGTAAAGGTGAAGGAGAGGTGAACATGATTAGACAATAGCCTACTCCATGAAGGATTCATGACAATGCCTTCTGTGTCTGTTTAAAGTATAGAGTAACTGAAATGAGGGAAGTTTACTGAATTTGGTGTTTGTAGAATGTAATTTTCGATTTTAATTTGGGTTTTCGTGAAGCTTGATTTATGGTAAAGTTGAAGGAGAGGTGAACATGATTAGACAATAGCCTACTCCATGAAGGAGTCATGACTATGCCTTCTGTGTCTGTTTAAAGTATAGAGTAACTGAAATGAGGTAAGTTTACCGAATTTGGTGTTTGTAGAATGGAATTTTCGATTTAAATTTGGGTTTTCGTGAAGCTTGTTGCTGAGTTGTTTTGTTTCTCTGAAAAGGAGTATTTTTGCCCCAAGCAGGCCTGTGGTCGATCTGGCTAGACTAGTGTAACGGTAGAGAGTTGGGAGATGAGTTGTAGAACCTGGGAGCGAGCAGTGGCGGGCTGAACAGTAGGGAGGGGGGGGGGCAATTTTTTTCAGTGAGAGTAGGGATGGAATATTGGGACTGGTTCGATGCTTTGCTCTGACATTCTGCACACCTCTTTAGGAGGCACCCTGTATTCTTATTTCAGACTGACTCTATTTTTTGGCTCTGACATCCTGCACACCTCTTTAGGAGGCACCCTGCATTCTTATATGGCATCTTGTATATCTCTTTAGAAGTCACCCTGTATTCTTGCGTTCACTTCGCTCAAAGCCCCAGGTCGCTCGACGCCAGGCCTCTTTCAACAGACTCCAATAATCATTAGCGTCTGCTTCTCGCTCCCCGCGTGAGCATGACGTCGCGGTCCCGCACAGCTGCATGACGTCACTTCCCGCGCGGCTGCATGACGTCACGTCCATCTCCGTGTCCGTGTCCGTAACGCATAATGATGGACCCCAACCTTAACGACGAATTCGACAAGATCATTTGAGATGATAAAAATCACAGTCACTCTGAAAGACTAGACGTTGTATCATTTCAAATGACGCATGCTACAAATGCTACACATGTTAGAAAGGCTCAGGAGGACTTCTCGCTTTGCTCGAAGCCTCAGGACTCTTTCAACTGACTGCATTACCCATTAACTTAGGCTTCCCGCGCGGGCACCTCTTTAAGTGTCACGGGAAGAAATGTGTTTCTTGTACTTGTATTAGAGATGTGTTTGGTTGAATCAAGCATAAATTGCGTACTTTTTGATAGCGGTTTTGTGGCCCATCATCCCAGGCAAGCCGGCGGAAACCTTTGCCTCCCTCTGAGAAGGATCATTAGGCCGTAAATTTGAATTAGTGTAAGGATGTAGTATGAGTGTCCAGATTTAGACAATAGCCTACTCCATGAAGGGGTCATGACTATGCCTTATATGTTTGTTTAATGAATAGTGTACGGTATCTGAAATAAGGGAAGAATACTGATTTACAGATTTGTGGAGTGAGTTTCTGATTTTTAAATAGAGTTTATGAAATTTATGATAAAGGTGAAGGAGAGGTGAACATGATTAGACATTAGCCTACTCCATGAAGGAGTCATGATTATGCCTTCTGTGTCTGTTTAAAGTATAGAGTAACTGAAATGAGGTAAGTTTACCGAATTTGGTGTTTGTAGAATGGAATTTTCGATTTAAATTTGGGTTTTCGTGAAGCTTGTTGCGGAGTTGTTTTGTTTCTCTGAAAAGGAGTGTTTTTGCCCCAGGCAGGCCTGTGTTCGATCTGGCTAGACTAGTATAACGGTAGAGAGTTGGGAGATGAGTTGTAGAACCTGGGAGCGAGCAGTGGCGGGCTGAACAGTAGGGGGGTGGGCAATTTTTTTGAGTGAGAGTAGGGATGGAATATTGGGACTGGTTCGATGCTTTGCTCTGACATTCTGCACACCTCTTTAGGAGGCACCCTGTATTCTTATTTCATACTGACTTTATTTTTTGGCTCTGACATCCTGCACACCTCTTTAGGAGGCACCCTGCATTCTAATATGGCATTTTGTATATCTCTTTAGAAGTCACCCTGTATTCTTGTGTTCACTTCGCTCAAAGCCCCAGGTCGCTCGACGCCAGGCCTCTTTCAACAGACTCCAATAATCATTAGCGTCTGCTTCTCGCTCCCCGCGTGAGCATGACGTCACGTTCCCGCGCAGCTGCATGACGTCACTTCCCGCGCGGCTGCATGACGTCACGTCCATCTTCGTGTCCGTGTCCGTAACGCATAACTATGGACCCCAACCATAACGACGAAGTCGACAAGATCATTTGAAATGATAAAATCTTCCGATAAAAGATGTCACGCAGGACACCATGCAAACTAAAGCTAGGCCCAGAGCTCACCTCGCCAGTAGCGGTGAGCCAGACGATGAGTGCAATATAAATTTGTTAATTTATTTATTAATATTAGTATTACAGTGTGTTATTCTAAATTGTACACATGTGCATTTACACCTTTACTCACGTAATTCACAAACACTTCAAGATAAATCAAGCCTAACGTATAACGAGAGTCAAATTGCGAATCGTATTATAATCACCTGAGACGAGCTACTGTACAATAGTAGTAACATTTACAGTCGTGAAAATTTAAAATTCAAGACAGTGATCAGGATCTGATGATGGCCTAAATTACCCCATTTAACAGTGATAGTTGGTGTATTCTTTGGAATACACGGTAAGACAGAGTAAGCTTTTGCTTCTCTTTGCTTTAGTTCATCATTTCCCTTTTTCGCAAACACCAACAGTGACCTCCTGGTTTCTCTTAGTTGGTATATTTTGCTTACACTACCTGTAAGTCTGTTCTAGATATACATCTTCCATGACCCACCTAGCGTCATCTAGCAGCGAATCTCTGAAGTTCCTCAATTTTTCCCTGCACAAGAGGAATTCTGGCCACCAGATCTCGTCGCTATCGCCAGCTATCATCTCCGTGATCAAGAGGACTTCGTCTACTTTTTCACCTACCAGGCTTCGCTAGTGACGCCTGCTATCAACTCTTTGAAGAAGATTTAATCAAAAGAAATTATTGTTATAACGTTGGCTATTTTTATGTGTATTCCTTTTGTCTCCTACCCCCACCTTTTTCCCTTCCCTGGTCTCTCCGCGCTCCGTTGAGCTGGCCTCACTTGTGCGTCTGAAGTCAAACCAGTCAGTTGGAGCTTAACTAAAGCTCGCCTCCTCTACTCGAGAGGCAAACTTTTAAATTCGACGCCATGTTCGATTTTTAAAATCAACCGTCAACAGCAACATCGCCTTCTTCATGAAGCAAAGATAAGTACCGACTTCATGTTTTAACCACATTCTCATCGCTTTTAAAAAGCTAAATGCTTTATTTTGATTTTATAGACAGTGAAAATTGCTATATGTGTTAAAATAACTGCTTTCAAGAGATCTTCTTGATCAAACTCGAACTATCAAGTCTAACTTTCAAAATGAAATAGTACTCCTTGTTCAGATTTTCTGAGATGCTATCTCACATCGAGGGATATTTCTAAAATACCCACTGTCTATAAAATCTAGTTTTCCGCCGAGGGATTTTCTACCCATTTCAACAGTCATCATTGCTCTGGAACTTTCCAGAACAAACAGTCTATCTACCAATTTAACTGTCATGTATTTTCCACTTTGATATGGGAGTACTTTCTTCACTGAGAAACTTATTTGGGATAAACTTCTAATCCACATAAACTGTCTTCCTACGTGGGAAATTTTCTGCCGTATTTAACTGCCGCCTATAGAAACTACAACTCATAATTCTCTCAAGCTAAAACTCAACTTTTACATAGCTGCAATAACTTTTCTTTCCATAAACAGTTTGTGCTACTACAGTGACCTTTCAACTATATCAACAGACTATAGTGAAATCAGTGCCTGTTCAAATTTTTCATCTGCGTCGCGATCATCCGAGTACAATAAATACGGCCATGAACACTCTTCCACAATCCCATTTGATCTTTCCCAAACCCTTTACTAACCAACTAGAGTATTAAATTTGTAACTTTAGGTCTTTTTTCAATGAGGTGTCACTCTCAGTAAGTGCCCTCCCATATAGCTCCATTTACCATTAATTAATGTCTGTGCAACTTCGTGTCTAGTACACCTCTTAAAATATGTTGTTTCTCCCTTCTAATGAGGGAATCCAATTCTTTCTACTCAAAAGTGAGTTATCTCTAGGTTTCACGAAAGGGAAATCTGCCCTATTTTTCTCGTGGTTCCCACTTAAACATAGAAGTTTTAGAAACTTCTGCTTAATTTTTCTCTACAGGATTCACAATAAGTGACCTGCCCTATTTGTATAACCACTAAAAGTAATTCTGTATTAATACAAGAAGTTATAGAAACTTCTATTTCATTTCTCTCTGTTTTTTGTTGTTACTTTCGAAGTTGTTATTTGATCATATTTCTACCCATCTAGAAATCCTTAAAGTACTCTTCGTGTACTTGCTTTATTATTTAACTTTAATTACCTTAATTATCTTTAAATTTCCCATTCGTCAATCTTAATACCACTTCAAAATCTTACTAAGATTTTAGCACATATAAAAGGTTTAAAACCAAAAAATTGACTATTGCCTGGTGCAAACTTTAAATGATTTCGGAGGTCTGCGACCCCAATTGTTCATAAAATTAAATTGTATATTTGTTAAATTAATTACTTCTTTTTGCATTGTTAAATAAATCAAGATTTAGTCCTTTGCTTTATCATTTCTCTAAAAGAACTATTAGGCAAGATCCTGTCTTCCCCTGCTCTTCCTATGTGCTTAACTTTAAAAACCTCACAAATAAAATCAATAACGGTTCCACATTTTGTTGATTTGAGCAAGAACTCTTAGTTTTAAACTTATTAAAGCCTCTTTTAGCTTTGATAGCTAATTCTAACTGGCCAGTAAGGCAAGCATAGCTCGCTACGCCAGCTTCCTGCTTGTTGAGATCCTCTCTACAACTTATGGTTGGTTTTTCAAAATTTAAGTGTTTCTCATTGTCTAAACTTTTAGTCGGCGCTTTGCTGGGTAGAAGCTTAGTCATTCCTAAATGCAACTATTGGTGCTCTTACCAAAATTATTCCCAAGGGTACAATTGCTTTATCCCTATCCTTCTTGGAAACATTCGTTCGCTCTTTAGAAATTTTACAATTTCAAGAACTAAAACATCACGGCTGATTCAAATTATTTACATTCTTCAAAATATTTGTTTAAAACAAACTCCTTTGAAGGGATACACAGTAAATCTGTTACTCTTTGCCTTGCCTGACCACCACCCTTCCCCATAGTAGGTAAATTTATGCTTGAGAGGGAATACGCTATAGCAGCTTGCTTGCGAATAGCCCAAGTTCCAGCTGCGTTTCCTGTTAGCTTCGCCCAGATCCTTACCCACTTTAGGTATCGGAAAGCGGATTTACAGTGGCAGCTGCCTTTGAGTGTACTTAAAGTTAAAGTTATAACTTATGTCAGACTCTCTTCCTATTTCTCCATCCCTTTTCTCCAGTCCGAAACCCACTTCTTTCCTTCTTCATCTTCCCTTGGGGGTCAGGTTATTCCCAAGCTAATAATCTACCCAATAGTAGATGTAATTATTTCCAGGAGTGTATTTTTATCATTTTTAAATTTTTAATTATTCATTGGGAAAAATCTTGTTGACCGACCGACTGAAGGCTGATTAACCAGTACCAAAATAAAATAATATGGCACTCAATGCTGTAGTGTTGAATTTATGTACTGTAGATTAAACCTTATCATGGAACTTAGGACACCCATTTCCATTGACGGAGTCGTGTTGATGCGAGTTATCTTGATTAACGATGAATGTTTTGGTTTGAGGCATGGGAAGCACCAGTCACCTTATAATATAATTTTATGATTATTTTCTGAAATGACTACGTTTTTTAAATCCTGAGTTTGGATTTGGAAATGGCCACCCTTTACTCTATCATAGTCAAGTACCAAAGTCTGTTTAGCCCACCACATGGAAAATGTATAAAATTTGGCGAAGAAATTTTGAAATGGGAAGGACTGGTAGAAAATAGTGAAAATAGTCCATATAGTTCTTCACGGAACAACTTGTTAAACATCATGGTTTCTACGGTATATTTCCTTTTGAATTATGGCATGGCGCGGTGGTAACTCCCTCGCCTGTTGTTCCCAAAATAAAATTAATTAAATCCTGGTGCATTCCTTTGACATTTGAATGTACGTCAATTAGAGACACTTATGCTGGTTCCAAACTGAAGGCCAGGGCCACCTCTTTAACAATCCTCACCTCTATTACAAATGAACAAACTAGTACAGCCATAACAATAACGCAGGTTATCAGAAAACTTTCACACACGCGCATGGTTCTATATGACGTAGACGTAGTCACAAGGCCCGAAAGTAAACCAACAACAACATCTATTTCTCCGAGAGTAGTCAGATGTGCATGTCTGGTGTAGATCCTTTGTCCAATAATGATTCCTGCTTAATGGACAAACCAATACAGAAGTTTCTAACAGCAATGTTTGACATGCCTGATTGTGTCCCCTTGTCCTTGTGATTGTGATTTGTAGTTAAACTCTGGATAGTTTAATCATTACCTGAAATATAAGAAGGTCCACCAAACGTTCCATACTTTTAGTTTAGATTCCTGTCGAATAATGATATATGTGGGCATTGTACCCGTATCGTTTCACGTTGCTTTTAGCAGTCTTTGAACCACGCATGGGTTGTGAGAATTGCGGTAAAGGCAGGCACGCACTAGCAAGTGAGCGCTGCGCTCGAGCTCTTAAACTTGCGTCGAAGGGATGATGACTGATGCAGCCCTAGGTCGAACATAATGGCTTAAGTATGAATCGTGTGGTGTGTTTGAGGCAGTAGTAGGTCGGAAGGCGAGGCAACCTGTTGAAGTATTGCCTGATGGTCGACGGAAACACGAGTTCACCTTTATTATCGGCAGTGAAAGTGATGTTCTGAGGAGATATACCTAGTAAGTCATTTTGCGAGTGAAATTATGATTTTCTAGAGTATGTCAACGGGCCAAGTGACTAGTTGACCACACATGGTCCATACCAAATTGATGATAAATGGAATTAACGTGGCACTTTGTCAAACACGTGTCTGTGTGCCCCCAAGACACAAAGTGCCACATAGCGCAGGGCATGCTGTAGGAAACAATAGATGGATCGGTTCAAGTGAATTCATGAAACTGTGCCCAGACATTTTTCATAAACATGGTCCGTGAATGGAATAAAAAAGCTAGATGAGACCTCAAATTTAACGCCAGATTAGTAGTACGTTTATTGGCGGTATGCATCCCGTACCCATGATGATAGTCGACGCTATGGCTCAATGTGCTGGTAGGAATCTTGGTGCACTGGCGTATGGACAACCAGCGGGATGTATCAACGTCACGCTGTCGTGGGGAGCTGCCAGTAGACCAGGGAATGGAACCACTACAATGATCTAATACTAAGTGAAAGGTGGAGTGCACATGCTTTTATAAATATGCTTGCTCGTGGAAAGTTCAAAAGTTTAGTTAGGTTGGATAATTTCCAAAATAAATGTTAGTTCCTGAGTCTAGTGAGGTCACGTCTCAATCACCTGGTATTACAAAATACGAGTAAATCTTTGAGAAATGCTGCTTCCAATTTATGTAAATAAATCTCTTATTTATTCATTTCGTTCATTTCCCTAAACATGGATTCTCAATTGGGTGGGGGGCGTATACAATAACGGATAAAATAATGTAAGAAACTTGAGTCACAGTTATTGTCCGAGCTTGAAGATTATCTTAATGGGAACATAATTCGGAGAGTCAAATATCAATATGTGTGGTCGATCATCCAGAAAGATTGATTGGTACATCGAGATGAATGGATCTGGCACAGCGCAAACAATGACTTCGTTTTTTTAGCCCGGTAATTTGATTCTTGTAAACAACTAGGGGATTTAATTTGCATCTCATCTCCTAACAAGAATCAGGCCTCCGTGAGTGTTATTATTGAAAGGTTATTGTCACTGTGCAAGTGATAGATGTCAATGCCATTCGGGCCATGTAGGTAGCCTCTAGTGTTTTGTTTGAATATGTTGCAAGCTAGTTAGCCGTCCTCTGGTATGCGAGCTGAGATAGTGACAATACAGGGTCATTGAAAAATAATGCCTCGATTTAAAGAAAATTATAACATCCAAACGTTTTATATTAAATAAGTGATTCATTCACTGTGGGGCAACTTGTTTGCCCAAGGTTTGATTAATGCATTAGCATGACCTTGATAAAATGTGCGGACTAGTTGCCTAACGAAATCCACGAGTATATTCCTGAGTCTGCCAAGGTCAATGTGTGGTGGGGGTTACTTAATGACCAAGTTATTCGACCTTTGTTTTTCGCTGAAAGAACAATTACAGGCCTTATTTACCTCAAGATACTTGAACAGTTTTTCTTCCCTCAAATAGAAGACTTCGAACAACAGACTGGACAGCGTGTCATTTTTATGAAAAAATGGGGCTCCACCTCACTACCTTTGCGCGGTACGCGATACACTTAACGCACGCTTTCCAAACGGTTGGATTGGCAGAGATGCCGCCATTTCCTGGCCTCCCAGAAGTCCAGACCTAACACCTTTGGATTTTTTCTGGGGGTTCATAAAAATCGGTTTTTTGCGCAGAAAAGATTCGTAATTTGTTACATTTTCGCGAGCGAATTGCTTCCGCCAACTCTACTGTTACTCCAGATATGATTCAACGCACGTGGCACGAATTGGACAACAGATTCGACTCTGCATAGCAACAAACGGAACTGACCTTGAAAGGTATGAAAAAAATGTTATCTTTTCCTCGCATCCACCATTTCATTACCTTTCATAGTTTTTTTATACTGATAATTTAAAATGTAGGCATTATCTTTCGATGACCCTGTATATGCAGTATGTGTGTGCAGGACTGGCCGGGAATGGGGAGATATCGTCATGTATTGAGAAATATTTGACACCTTACGGGCTGTACTAATAAAAACAATTACGGAGAAAAAACACACTGTGATTTTAAGATATGGCCAGGCATAGAAATTCCATGTAACGTTTTTATAAAAAGCCAGGGAACAAGAAGTCCTCTGTTGTTGTTTATTTCTCCACAGACGGAAGGAGAATCCAGCAATTATAATTAAGTAATAGTAATTATTGTGTGGCAGTGTATTTAATTATGGATGACAGTGAAACCCAAATGTTTGGCTTTCAAGGATTACCTCATTTCTTGTAACCATGGTAGGTAAATGAATTTTGTAATATAGTAAGTTGTTGGAATTTCAGTAGAACCCATTCATTGTGTACGTCGACAGCGGATTTCTTGAACCGACTTTGCCTTGAGATTGTCGAGTCGTGCCAAAATATTTTGTCTTGTTAGCCGGTGTTTATCATCGAGTAGGCTGTTTGTCGAGGTTCATTTATCCCAGTGACCGGTGGTCAAACGGGCACGGGGTGTATATACTGTACGTACGGTATGTCTGTTTTGAAACCTTAATATGAATGCTTCATATTAATGATTCATGATTTTTGTTCTGTATGAAGGAAAAGTATTCTACATTATTGGAAACACTTGCTATGTGTCGCAAGAAGCTTGCTACCTGCCCGCGCCGAGAAGACGGGGATGGTCAACCCAGACTTCCTGTATAACAATAGAAGGGGCTGAGATTGGAATGTTCTGTCCACTTTAGAACAAGGAAGAAATACAGTTACTTCAAGTTCAATGCACTAGCGGAGGCTAGGTGATGCTTATGATTCAGCATGAAAATATTTCTTTGTATGGCAAGGTGCAACGGAGAAGGAACGCTGAAATATAGAGAAGAAGATACTTTTTGTATCCGCCCGCAAAGCGTGGTCGGCAGAAACAGCGCCAAAATCATGTCCGAGTTGACGAATGAGATGAGGGGACGCCGTTGATGCGCGGGCGTTAAGCGCGATGCTATGACAGATCTGATTTGGAGGGAATCAAGTTGCAATCAATCTGCCGATCGATTTGATTTCCGGATGTTCGAATCGTACGCTAATCCTCATGACGAGTTCAGTGATGTTAATTACTTGCCTGGGAGATCACTGCTTGATTAGTTAGCTTTTCCTAGAACCCCATTCCTACTAATTGGTGAATTTGTATAAATACTGTGTGAAGTGTTGGGACAGTGTTCACTCATTTCACTCTGTCATTTGATTCATTCTTTTACGCTCAGTATAATAATTGTTAATGGTTGTCCGAGGGACACTCCACGATACTCTGATTCAGGTCTGCGGACTTAGTAAAACTTTCTCTGTTTGAGTACAAAATAGAACTTGTAAATAAGTATTACTTGAACGTCGAACTTATTATTATTATTATCATGTCAGTTTAGTTAGACATTGATTTTGTGTGAAGTGCGTGTGCATATTTTAAATAGCATCTTGCTATACCATAGGGACAGTCGCCGAGAAAATTGCTTACAGGACGCTTGGAAGAAAGTAGTACTCCACTTAAGCAATCTAGTTAGCAGTCAGGTGTGTGACATTTTAGAACGAACTAATTTGAATTTATTCAAGCAGAGAGTCAACACCTTGAAGACCATGGCTGTCGACCCTGAAGGAAGGATGTCTATCGAACTCATGATCACCAAGGCATTTACCTTGGAGTAGTTTCCAAAGCTGGGGGTCATGGCAGGTGATATCCGTTGAAAATGCTGTAAAGGTGGAGTACTAAAATGAATTAATTTCATCTTGTAACTAGCTTTGATGTACGGGAACTATTGTATATAATTTGTGTTTGTTGTTTTCTGTGGAATTTTGTTTTAACCGGCTACTAAATAATTATGAATCTCGTCGTGGCTCATTTGTATGTAATTTGTTTTGTGTGACGACAGTATATGTAAATTGTGTCATCGGGTGTATCATGTGTTTCATTGTGATATGATATAACATAAAATTGAGGTGTGTAACGGATGGTAAATGGGGCTTATACTTCGGTAATTTTAAGATAGATATGGGGGAAAAGTGATACCTTTGTTTTGTTTATAACTTCGGATTACACAGGTTAGACATTATGCGACATTGCATATTTCATAGCAAGAAGTCGTCTGCTTCTGAGGTAACAATTGAGAGTAATTTGAGCACGGAGTTAATTATGAGTGTGTTTTGTGTAACTCAATTTTATAAGGATATTCTCTGATTTGGCGCTATTTATTTGGTGGAAATGTATTGTCAAACAAAGCTCAGGTCATTTGTGTGATGTATTCTGCGCTGTGTTTTCACCGAGGTCAATGTACATGTACTCTGCAAGCTACGAACTGCATTCTCTGGGGAGGTGACTGTATATCTGCGGTCCTGAAATCCATGTGTGAGATTTCCGGGACAATATTGTGATGTGTGTGACCACATGTAATTTTTTTAGGAGGCTATGACAGCTGTTCTACGGTTCTCCAAACATGGTGCTTTAAGAGGCATGGTAACACTCACTTGGTTTGTTGACAAAGTTCGGAGGGATGGAATCCACTTACGCGCGCGCCCAGATCATGGATAAGGAATCTCAGGCAATTAGTGCTCGAGAGATGAAGGTCCGTGCAGGTTGAGATTAAAGTACTAGATAAATACTGTATAATTGGAAGTCTAAAGTGATTTAATTGGACGTTCCTCATGTCAGCGACACATTTCATGATTTTGTTAATATCATTTTGTAGTAATTTATGCTAGTGACTGTCTGAATTACTTGTAGGTATTTTTGTTTTTGCATATTTGAGTATGCTTATGTGCGGTAACGTAAGGAAAGCGAACGGCCGGCCCATGTGTATTTTGCATAGCCACGATAGGGATTCTTGTTTATTATTTTGAAAGTTCTGTTTGAGGCGACCTTGTCTTATGCTACGGCACTTGTTTGAAACTTCACTTGGAAGTGCTAATGTAATTGTTGTAAGGGTAGCGTAGTTGGTTGGTAAATTAATCTTGTATAGCCATTGTAAATTGTAGTTCCCGGAGCCAAAACATAGTTGTCTAATTACGGAGTACGTGACTAGTGGCCTGGACCAATAGAATCGTACATTGTAAAGTAGCACCCATTCTAAGCTAGTATACCCGCATACACAATCAATAAATACAAATAAATAACTGGAGTAACGGAATTGATCCGAGTTTGTTTTGATGTGATTTATTTCCAGCATACATAAAGTTGGATGTTTTATGTCCTTTGTGTTGAGTTAATTTTGAGGGTGTCACTATGGGTGGTATCGATTGTATTTTATGTCATGATATCGGTTTATTAACTTTTTATGTTAATCTTGGCTCACCTTCTTGCTATATTTATTTTATTTTTTGTCAACTTGAAATTAGGGAAGCAAAATTTTAAAAATACCCAGCCTCACAACAAAGAACTGAACACTCCCCGAAAACCGTCTCGTGTACGCTTCTTTCAAGGGGACAGTATGTATGCTTCATTGCCAGCAGACAAAAGTCAACATGTGACAATTTAGTAAATAAGTAAGAATAAAAGTTCAATATATATACTAAACAACGATATGAATAGAAATATGGAAGATATTATTAACTATCCAAAATCACAACCAGACATTTCATTCATTCGTTACCAAAAGTTCAATAAACATTAAGATATTATATATTTTTTACATAAATTAAGAACTATAGGAACGGAAAACTGTTGACACAGAACATTATATACAAAATAGGCAAGACACTTAAATATATTGAAAGGGAGAATATAGCACAGCAGTTGGAGAAGAGTAAGACAAAAGGGGCACATTACGATTTAAAAAACTCAAACGAGCTAACATCATTCAAAGAAAGGAAATTAATAAATGAATATTCCAAAAATTAAACGTCAAGGGGACGCTTCCGATGTTTCCCGCACATATACCTTGCCCAATATTGAAAATGTCCTTTGCCAGCGAGAACTCTGCATGGAAACACTTATCGTTAAAATGACCATTCTAGAAAATATATTGTGTCTTAATTACGAATTACTTCATTAGTAAACTGTAATAAGATAGGCTTAATGGTGGAAATAACAACTTCATTCGTTTTTATACGTGATTACGAACAAAATGGATTCAATTTATTCGCCAATAATGAAAAATGAACACACATGAAATCAATTATTCGTTCCTCGTGACTGACAAATAACAATTCTTCACCCGTATTCCTTATCCGTTAATACATTCTGCCCACCACCATCTAAAAGGAACGTTTTCCAATAAGCAAGATATTATTTGCCACACTTTTTCATGACACACTGCCGTGCATTATATGGACTCAGTGGTTGGCTGGTTAGCAACATCGCCTGTAGGTTGCTTTACTTGCCTTCGTGTGCTTAAGAGTTACCATTATGGGTCGTATTTTATCTGTTTTTATTTCAGAGTGATTCCATGTGCATACTTCATTGATAAGTTATTTCAAGTTCTAGGGTTGACTTCTCCCTTAGTGCTTTAAATTAATAAGTTTGGTATGAGAATGTACACACTTATATACAATGTGTATGCCTTCAACGTTCACGATGAAGACTCACACTGTCTCGAACACATTAAGAGCACAATTGAATTCACTAAAAATGTCGGTATACATTGCAAGATTTAGTTGATATGGACCTCGCAGCATGTAATATCCAAACGCTGTAATCTAATGCACGCGCACTGAAATATCAATTATAATCCCATTCTAGGATTTCCTTCAATGGTATTACTGCATATGTAGGGCTTTTGTACTAAAATTAACATGGATAGACTCAGCTGAATTCAATGACATTTTGTGAGGTTTAATCTTAAGTAAAATTAAAATTACATGGAAACAGTGAAGCGTGTTTTTCTTTGTTTTACATATCTCTCTGCAAGAATTCAGCACATACAATTCGTTTTACGTGATTTGAAAACGGACATGATTAACTGAAAACAACGTGAAGTTCTATACTAGGACGTGATAAAACTCACCTGAAGGGTAGTTGAAGTAGTGCATATTATAAGGGTGAAAATGAGTCAAAGAACATAGCTTATCAGTTAGAGCAGGTTGTCCAAGCCGAACTGCTCGCCACTGTGGAGTAGAGTACTCGCCGCCTTGCCTGGGTAAACCTGCAAAATGCAATACAGCTCTGCTGTGGGGGCTGCCGTCACTGCGCGATGGATACTGGCTGAGACCTCTGACGGAGAATACTGTTGAATAGGTTTGCACGTTTGTGGACGTGCGAATGTACTAGATATTCATAAGACACGTCCATGATACAGAATACAATAAGTTTACTGAGTATCAGAGGGTACACGGTTCACTGTGGACACAAGTGCTGAGATATCGGGAGTCAATGCATTTGCTGACATGATGCGCAGCCCATTCTTCTATGTCGGAACTCCGAGCATTGACCTGTCTTTGCATTTTATTCGGTTCATGGCCGAGAAAAGTTACTCGCAACAGTATGTGGACCCAAACATACACATGAGCTTCGCCGCGTTCTTGTGCAAGCTGGGAAAGGTTTTTTGATGCAGTGAACGATACCATCGTGACAGATCCAGAGTGGTATAATATCTGTCTGTTAATAGGGTAGAATTTTGTAAGTCTATTATTTCCACCTGAATTGATGGAGGGTAGTCATCAGGGGTAACTGAGAAACGAGTGCTGAATAATCGCATTTCCTTTCCACGAATATTAAGGTACTCATCGACACTACTGAAGACATTTCATTAGAAGTTATCTTATTTTCTTGAAATTGATATCACTGATTCCAATAATATAAACTAGTGGAATTTTGCCAAAAAATAAAAATAAAATAAATTTGGGGGGTCGTTTTCAATGATTAATCAAAAAAATAACGTGCGTTTTTAGGACGCGATATCTTTGCTCTTTTTCAACTTAATTGAGTCATTGTTGTCGCAAATTGATCTGCTGTATGTTCGGAATGTTGTATAGCAGAATCGTTTTTGTATCATTGATATTAGCTTTGTTTTAATATTTACGTTATTTTGATCGAAAAAATAAATTAACTGTGGGGGGGGGGACGCGACCCCTAATTTCAATTTAACAACTTCATTCTGCTTTACAACATAGCTGCATTATTTGTCTATATTTTAGTTTTTAAATGAAGCTAATATCTGCAATCTAAGTGGACATTTTATCTGCCCAAGTCAAGACAAATATTGAAAAAAATGAAGTCAGAGAAATCGTAACTTAAAGTTGAGGTACACTTTTAGAGTAAAGTGTCTTAATTGTCAACTCCTAAAACCTGCATTTTCTTTGGATTTTAGGTCAATCTTCTGCATTCTCCGACCCGAGAGGATCTCCTACATTGTTTTAGTTCTGGAGTAGACTGTTTCAAAGCCAGATTAATGTGTGCTTTATCTGCTACACCTATGCGTCAAAGTGACAGCTGCTGAAAAGCGTGCACACCGATCATTAAAGTGAATATAAATGAGCTAAACAACAATAATACTAGTATAAACTATATATTTATGGAAACTAGAGAGGACATATTATCAATTAAGACAATTTTAAAAGATTCGAAAATGTTCTTGAAAATGACTAATGGAAGGGTCTATGAGTACCTTAAGGTATTGGAACCTCTTTCCAAAGTCTGGAGAACCCTCATTATCTTCTTTAGGTACTTGTCCAAAGGGGTCTCAGGATGCATGTTTAAAGAAGGAAGACGGGTGAAAAACGTTAAAACTCTGTTTCGAATAGAGCTTTACAGTGAACGCTCTGAGTTTATCGTACATATCTTCGATTAATAGATCTATTCCTTGTAATGTCGTATTTAGGTGTTTTAGGAGCATTGTTAAATCTGCAAGAAATGGCAAGTCTGCTACCCATGTTAGATTAGAGGGAAATAGCTCTACCTGTCCTTTCATTTCCAGGAAAAGAGCGGTTTCTGCGCGAATGGGAAAATACATATCAAGGACTTTTCCCCAAATTAGGCAGCGAACAGTGCTGTGGTAGGGTAATTCACCGTAAGCCGCTTAGAAATCTTCTAAAAACCCTTTGAACTGGTAATGATTAACACCATGACGCCGGCCAAACTTTTCACACGTCACTACAATTTTCATGACAGATTCAATTTCCCCTGTTGCGCACAAAGAGCATCTTGGTGAATAAAACAGTGAATAGTCACCACGTCCTTCCCGAATTAAACATTTAACTATACTTTTTATTCGAGTGACGAAGCTCTGCTCTCGCCCAACCATTTGTGGCGCGCCGTCTGAAGACACCAAATGGAGCTTTTCCCAAGGAATGCTCATGTTGTCCACAGATTCACAAACCGCCCCAAATATATCTTGACCAGTAGCAGTGTAATCCAGCGGTACCACAACTAAGAGTTCCTCCGTAACTTGCATTCCCATGTCGACACCGCGCACAAATATAGTTAGTTGACCTTTATCAACTACACCCATACTTTCATCAAATGCGAGCGAAAGGCCACCCTGTTTTGAATTCTACACTTGAAATGTCCCTCCAAATCCCCTCCCATAGCCCGAATGCGACGAGACACTCTCTGTTTTGAGAGACAGACTGATTCAAATTTCTGCCTCTCTCCTGGAGTTAAACATTCCGCAACGGCGAGCAAACACGATTTCACGATACGCCCCATTGACAATGGTTTCCTATTCATCGCAATGATGTGAGCGACGTTGTAACTTGCTCGAAATTCTTCCTCATTGGTAGTTTTTATTCAATATAATTCGCCTGGAAAGGAACGTATGAATACGTTTTCTTTTTAATCTCTTTCTGTATGCCGGCTTTCAGTCTAGCTATGAGCTCCTGACGTGCTTCGCCTTTCATCCGATCATACAGAGCTGAATGAAGAGTTGTGTAATGACGCTGTACGTTCTATTTCCTCATTGAATGTAGCACTTTTTGACGCACCATACACTGATTAACTGATGAACTGTTCTTCGCACCTACTAGGCAACGGGCATCCCCGGCCTGACATAGTAATGTAGTGATGGGAAATAACACAACATGAAGACAGGCAGGAAGCGCATGGACTTGTGCTATTACCTTCGCCCTGTGAAGTATTGGCTATCAACCCTAGTCTCTCTCCAACCGTGCTCCGAGTAACACTGCTGAGTAATCGCCTGTACGTATACTCAAACTCGTGGATTTGGAACAGCATGAGTTTGAGCGTAACATGCGAAGAGATATTGAAATTAACACAAAGCTGATACCCAATGTCCGTCAGCTCTGCCACTTGAATATCACATAGGCTGGTATTACACTATCAAATAAATTTGTCAAAGAAATTTTTGAAATATTTCCTAAAACTAAACTTTTATAAAAGTTATACAAAACAATATATAGACCTTTACACTGCATAGACTATTTTATCATAGTTCAACAAAAATGTATCAAGGACAGTTCTGATCTCATTTAACTGTAATAACTGAAATACTGTAGCGGCAATAGCGGTATTCAAAAATACGGAAATATAAAGTATATATTTGGGGTGAACCGAAGTTCACGCACGTGAAAAGGAAGACATTGAAAATACCTTTAATATCGAGTTTAAATACGAGGACTTGTAAAATTACATCAGCTTATTAATAATGAGGATGAAATTAATGATGATGTTCTAAACCGCGAGTCCCCGAGCCGAGAATATGAAACATATGAAATAAGAAAGTCACTGCAGTTGGGATTCGATCCCTAAACCTATCGGACCAGAGTCCAACAATCTACCAACTTTGCTGAAAAGGTAATTCTTAGATTTCTTCAGTTACATGTGTCACCTTAGCATAAAATAATGCTTATTTATACTAGCATTAAATAATATAAGTAAAAGTGGCCAATTGTAATACGAATATTATAATATAGAATGCACCATCCTTCATGTCTTTTACAGCCTATTTATTTTTTCTTGATATTCTGAATATTCTGATATTCTTAACGTACAGCACTCTGCTATTTAAAAGTACACTTTATATATTTTGTTTTTACCATTTATTAAATAACATTTCATTAAATTTACGATCTGATGTAAGCATCTTTATTGTGGGAATATACTAAGGAAATATTGATGTAGCTATTGTTGTACAAGTTTGTTGTGAATTATGCTGGTTTAACTACAGATCTGAAACTGTGTAATCGTGACTCTGAGTTCATAGAAAATTTAACATGAATGGATTGAACATCTATTAATAATGAGTATGAAACTAATGATGACGTTCTAAACACAAATTCCCCTAGGAATATTGTACCCAAATTAAAAATCACAAACAACCTTCGATCCTTTCATTATCCAATTCCAAATCACGTGAACAGTACCCCTTACCTACATGCTGCGTGAGTCAGACACCCATGCTTTTCATCTTAACCTGCATCCAGATCTTACCCCTCCATACTAGACCAGACACGCATTTCATCTTCACACATATAACTTAATAAAGCGTGCCATTAATATCAATTAAGGGTCGATAAGGGTTTCAACCCAGTAATGTGCCTATCCTCATCTTCCCTTATCCCAAGTCACATCCGAATCATAGCATAGTGAATCTTACGGTACCTGTCTGAAATATTTTATCATCCCACACAGAGCAGTTACTTACCAATTACACTACGCTACTCGCGAGTACTGTGACACACACTCAACTAGTCCCAGTGCATGAACACAAGTTCAAGACACTTAAGCTGCCCTCTGTTTTAGTTTGCCTCATTCTGGTGAGTACCACACGTCGTTCAATATGAGAAATGAGCAGGGTAAGCATAACGTAATGTAATCACGCAGAGTACCGGAAAATTACGTAATATTGCATATTGTGAAATACATTACAGAATGAAGTGCTCATTTTTGGCAAGGGTTACCTTCTCATTATAATCGAATCGAAGGAACGATATTATGCCTGTCCCTACCAATAACGTTATTGACCGGAGGGTACACACTGTGAATGTTCACTAATGCTATTCAAATCATTTTGTTATTGATACAATCTGATGTGTAAGGTACAGAGTTGAACGAGCTACTGCCAAAAACATTATTTATAGGGCGAATAGGGAAATTTCAAATAATTGCGTTATCCTCTTACGTTCCTTGTTTATCAATCCCGATCTATAATTAAGGATCGAAACTGCGTGAGCTACTGTCAATAAAGTGATAAGGACGATTGTTGGAATTGAGAATAATATAATAGTGTAAGTGATTTGTGCTTGACAAAGCGGGGGCAGACAGGTATTTCTCCGGGTACTCCGGTTTTCCCTGTCACAAATTTAATTCCAGCAACACTCTCCCTGCCATTTCATTTCATCTGTCATTCATTTCATCATTGCCCCAGGGGAGTGTGACAGGCTTCGGCAGCCGACACAGTTCATATCCTCGCCGCTAGATGGAGGCTTCATTCATTCCATTCCCTGACCCGGTCGGTCAACTGGTAGCAGGCTGTGGATTTTCATTTCTTTTCATGTTAGTGTAAGCAGGATTTTTCGTTCTTAGCAAACCCAGTCTTTAAACATCGAAATTGTGTGGCTACCATCAAAATCGGCACTAAGAAAACAGAAAGGAATGACGTTGCTTCAGTTCAATGATATTAAGAGAAGAAGGGCTGTATAAAACTAATGTCATTTATGACTTCTTCAATATAATTATAACTAGCAATCGCAGCCTTATGACATTTCCCCCCTCAGTTACCTATCTCGTGTATGTGGAAATGTGTAAGTCTACCAACATCTTGTAATTTACTACAGAAGTAGCCGTTACTACCTAGGTAAGGGAGTCCATACTACAGGAGCATGTTGATAACTTGGCGAACTGAACCGTCCACTACTCATTCAGTGGTAATAAGGGAAGTCGGAGGTGAACCTGCGCTCTGCTGCTCAATGCAATTTAAAGTCACGACATTTACTGGGTGATACAAGATAAAGATGGAACCTACAATACAATATTCAGATTCTACCTGAAAGTGTATCATTTAAAACTATAAGCCATAAGTATGCAGTTAATATATACCTAGTATTGACTGATGTGAGGTTAAAGCTTACAAACAGGCAACTTCCTTATTCATCTAATTTTACTTAAAATAAATAAGTAAATAGCTGAAAAGCTGGTAATTAGTTGATGTTAAGAAAGGTTTTGTGCAGTGTGTGCTACCCTAAACAGAACCAGTGAAATCATTAGTCGTCGTAGCCTTATATATTTTTTCATTTTCATAATTATTTACAACACAGAATGTTCTCAAACCTTCCCCTACATGGGCTCAAATTTTCGCAATACTCTTAATCAAAATTATCTTTCAATATTCTCATTATATTTCATTTCTCATCACTTATATCATTTATTGAACGATCACCTGAATCGAACTTCATTTCTACACAATTTATAGCTCAATTACTTTAACAACATATAGCATTAACCTTTAGCTACACGCATCTCTTTCACTAACATTCGTACACGCTAGCGGCACTCTATGCCGCAATATATTGTTTCATTCTTTTTCGTAATTGAGTGACTTGCTAAACGGCTAAAATTGCTTTGTATGGAGAATTATACAGAACCTATGAGAATACATTGAAAAAATCTGATCAGTATGTGTGAAATTCTTATTAATAAAATATATCATTGGGAGGGATGGGATAAGGACATATTTACTATTCATACTTAATATAATTAAAAATTCTTATAAACATTTATTGGACAACGAAGGAAAAATAATAATTTTCACATACAAAAGAGATATTGAGAATTATTGGATTGAGATTGCCCTTTTTTCAGGCTCATATTACAAGACTTTGTACCTGATGCTCAACAAGCTCAAGAAATACTCTAGAGTAAAAGAAAAACTCTTTGTCAGAATCATGTAGGCCTATACACTTAGATTATTGCCTTGGAAAAGGACACTTTCCGCTAATTTACAGTACAAAATAATATACAGTGCCTAAATACACAAAATAACTCTGTACTAGGACTTAAAAATTGAATAGATCCTCTTCATCCAGTGACCCTTCTTGCGCATCAAGTTCTTGGAGCATCCTTTCAATCTCCTGTTGTTGACAGCCATGTCGATTCCTATAAACAGAAGGCGAGCGTGCAGACTATGTGCTGACATCGATAATAATGATAGAAGCATAGAAAGAAACAACAAAGATAAAATAAGTTAAATACTTACATTATTTCACAACGCCGATTCCAGCCAGTTGTTACACGCTAGCGGTACGGAATGCCGCATTCGCGCACCTCACAACTTTGACAACCTGTCTCAGACTAACTGGGAACCAGACAGGCTCCGAACCTGCTCCCTCCCCTGCAGCACATGTCGAACTAAGGATATAGCGAGCGATCTCACTGAACTCGTAAGAGTTTACCACGTCAAACAAAATTTTGCAAAAAAAAGTGGCACTGAGTGCCGCTTAGCGTGTATCTATGGGTTAATCCTTTCATCCTTGGATTACTCGTTCCACATCCTGCTTTGTGAGTTTAAATATATACATTACCTTCAATAGTAGGTTCAAAAATGCTATTCTGATGTATTGTTTTATCGTATTCATTTAGCTTTTACTTCTAGTGAAATTACTTCCTAATAAAATGTTCCTATCAGCTTGTGAAGTTTACTCGAGTGTTGTTCAAAATTATGTGTTTGTAATGTCATCTCCACATTTCCATAACTTTCCAGCCTTAATATTGATTATCTCCTCTCTTTAATCCACGATTAAACAATTAATTACTCCGTTGCAATAAACCACTTAAAAATAATCTAATGTCCCTACAATCACCTTTGATATGGGTTTTTTACGCTGTCGGAATAGAATTTGATGTAAGTCTCCAACTACTAAAATCTGCTCTACTAAAGGATTCTACGTTCTACGTGATATGAATGTGCCTGTACCTTCGTCTTCGTCTTCGTCCTGAGGGTACCAGAGATATATCCCTTGGGAAAATGGATCTGTTCAATCCTCTTCTCCATTTCCGTTTTGATTCTTCACATCTTCCGGTCCCGGGGTGGACTCGATTCACGTTGTAGGCCTCCATCCTCAACTTCATAACTCCCCATGCCTCCTGTGTTTAGCAATACATCGTGCAATTATCAGTGTTCATCGTGAAACGTGAGTAGTTGATGTTGCTGATGTCCATAATGACCAAATTTAACATATTTTTCTGTCCTTACAGTTTTGTAGTACGTGGTGTTAATAGACCATTCGTGAAAACCGCACTTCAATATTTCCAATGGCTTGCTGACACCAGCCGAATTATGTAAATATATAATACGCGAGACAGCTGGTAATACCTCGCGCCTTGTTGGATCGTATGATATTTGGCAGTGACGAAGTGTCTGAGTATGCTTGGACTGACGCGTCACGAAACCTGGTGTCTATTGGCAAGTGATGGTCGGGCTCGCTCTGCATGGCCTTGCATTGGGTGCTTTACCGTGTTCTGTCCTTTCATTGAAATGTTAAATTGTGAACCAGTGTGATTCAATCAAGTCAGCATTTACATGTTCAGTTGAAATGAATTTCTCGCTGTCATTAAGGCGTACGTTTCTTACTGATCCTGCAATGCGTAATTCTCTCGTAATACACAAGCAGTGTGTTTCATATATCCGCACTTGTTCCAGTATTGAAATGTCTGTCTAATTTCGCCACTGAGGCAAGTAACTCAACTCTCTTGTGCACAAGAAAAGCGGCGTAATCCAACTGACTATCCGAAGTGATACTGTTCCCCGCCGATATACAGTAAGACGTGATCTCTTCATCTCTTTCATAACCTAGCCGTTAAGCCTCGGTTGCGCGATGACAGAGCGCTCTATAGCGTTGTAAGTTAGTCACATTACATAGTCAACTTAAATACCAATTCCTTGACATTTTGACGTAGTACATTTCATCATTCTCTCAATTTATTTAATAAATTATTCCCTCTATCCATCTATTTCATTATATAATAAAAAATTGCACTATGACCTTATTTAGCGTAAACATATGTCTTAACCATGAGACATCACAGCTGTGGCGTCTTCTCTGCTCCTCTACGTCACCAATTTAATGTTGAATTAGGGGGTGATGTCTTGACGCATGTCATATCGGTGACAGTACTGTAGTTTCCAGGCCGATGCTTGTCATTGTAAAGTACGGCGTAGAGCAGTAGAGCACGCCCCGTGGCGAACTGGAGCAGTCTTGGCTGTCACCCCTGAGGTCCACCAAGGAATTAAATTCTGTCCTGAGGGTGAAAGGCACATCCATCCTCCTTAAGGCAAAACTGATAATATGTGGATTCTATTCCCATCTCAGGCATCCTGAAAGGGGTTTTCCATTGTTTTCCAATTCTACACACATCAAAAAAAGTTTTGCATCACCTCGGTTCCAAGAGTTCCGGAACCGTTAAATACAAAGGGAATAGAGATCAACACAAACAACATTTCAGCTCGTTTTATTGCTCATGAGACCCACACATTGCATGTTGTACCATCATACAGCTAGACTTTCAGCATTTGTGGTCCAGATTGCAGTACACACCACTACCTCTAATACCCAGTAGCACGTCCTCTTGCATTGATGCATGCCTGTATTCGCCGTGGCATACTATCCACAAGTTCATCAAGACACTGTTGGTCCAAATTGTCCCACTCCTCAACGACAATTCGGCGTAAATCTCTCAGAGTGGTTGGTGGGTCAAGACGTCCATAAACAGCCCTTTTCAACATATCCCAGGCATGTTCGATAGGGTTCATGTCTGGCGAACATGCTGGCCACTGTAGTCGAGCGATGTCGTTATCTTGAAGGAACGCATTCACAAGATGTGCACGATGAGGTCGAGAATTGTCGTCCATGAAGACAAATGCCTCTCCAATATTCTGCCGATATGGGTGCACTATGGGTCGGAGGATGTCATTTAGGTATCGTAAAGCCGTTTCGGAGCCTTCCATGACCACCAGTGGCGTACGTTGGCCCCACATAATGCCACCCCAAAACATCAGGGAACCACCACCTTGCTGCACTCGCTGGACAGTGTGTCTAAGACGTTCAGCCTGACCAGGGTGCCTCCAAACACGTCTCCGACGATTGTCTGGTTGAAGGCATATGCGACACTCATCGGTGAAGAGAACGTGATGCCAATTCCGTGGGGTCCATTCAGCATGTTGTTGGGCCCATCTGTACCGCGCTGCATGGTGTCGGGGTTGCAAAGCTGGACCTCGCCATGGACGTCGGGAGTGAAGTTGCGCATCATGCAGCCTATTGCGCACAGTTTGAGTTGAAACACGACGTCCTGTGGCTGAACGAAACGCATTATTCAACATGGTGGCATTGCTGTCAGGGTTCCTCCGAGCGGCAATCCGTAAGTAGCGGTCATCCACTACAGTAGTAGCCCTTGGGCGGCCTGAGCGAGGCCTGTCATCGACAGTTCCTGTATCTCTGTACCTCCTCCATGTCCGAACAACATCGCTTTGGTTCACTCTGAGACGCCTGGAAACTTCCCTTGTTGAGAGCCCTTCTTGACACAAAGTAACAATGCGGACGCGATCGAACTGCGGTATTGACCTTCTAGGCATGGTAGAACTACAGACAACATGAGCAGCGTACCTTCGTCCTGGTGGAATGACTGGAACTGATCGGCTGTCGTACCCCCTCCGTCTAATAGGCCCTGCTCATGCATGGTTGTTTACATCTTTGAGCAGTTTTAGTGACATCTATGAACAGTCAAAGGGACTGTATCTTGGATACAATATACACAGTCAACGTCTATATGCCGGAGATCTGGGAACCGAGGTGATGCAAAACTTTTTTTGATGTGTGTATTCCAAACAAATGCCAAGATGTAATGGTGGCCTCCTTCCCAATCGTCTCCTGAATTCCAATACACGCTCTACCAGAGACATCACAACAACAAAACATTTCAGAAATATTTAACACACAGCGAAGAATACGGGACTGGATGACTACAATATCCAAGCCCCTCAAATGGAACTAAGGAACGAACAACAGAATGTGCACTCCAAGCTGAGGCCCGTTAGATGAACAGTGGATTTACCGACATTAATTCCGAAGCTGACATAATCTACGAGCATTTAAGTATGACAATCCCTCATTGTCTACATCAGTACATCCTCTAAGAATCTTCAGCTTTTAAGTCAGTACCAGCCTCAGTTGACATTGCGAAATACAGAAATCAGGTTGAATAAATCAATCTAACATAATATGGTTCATGACACGACTCATTTTTATGTACTTGTGTAACGCATACAGTATGTCGACCAAACACTTTGATACGATAATAAATAATGTCCCAAATAACAGAGTTGTTACGTAGGATGGCATCAAGGTGGAAAGTTTGAGGAATTGAA
This sequence comes from Meconema thalassinum, assembly GCA_946902985.2. Taxonomy (NCBI): domain Eukaryota; kingdom Metazoa; phylum Arthropoda; class Insecta; order Orthoptera; family Tettigoniidae; genus Meconema; species Meconema thalassinum. The sequence goes on from OX336389.2 coordinate 722,518,457, forward strand.
GGTTATTTCAATCATACTGATTAGCAAGGTGCTGAAATAAACAATTAGTTTGCTGGTTCACCCCAGCTCTAAATTCCATCACAATATGAACCTTCTGTCAACATGATATATTACGTGAATGTACAGTGCTCTGGTCACACTGAGCTGCGAGGTGCTCGTCATAAAAGATGAGAAGATAACTGGAATGAACTACAAGTGCACGTTAATCGATATCGAAGATCATGCTGAATTACATAATTAAACAATTATTGTTGTAAATATTCCTGAAATGTACTGTGTTGTGTTATGGCTTCTGGATATTTTAGGTCATGTGCGCATGGGCCATGTAGAGCGGTGGAGGATTGGTAGAAGGGACAGGGTGATATTGATAAACAGAAATGGAAATAACTCTCTAATTTGTAATGAAGTTCATTTCAGAAACAATTTTTTAGATGAAGCTTACTGAAAATATGGAAACTCAGAAACATACAAGCAACCACCACGTACCAAAACTACGAAGAAATTTTAGAATATGGGTTCTTTAACCTCAAGCTGTCTGGCCGTAGAAGACTATTTTGTTATTAACAGATGTTATTAAATTTCTTATGTAAACATTCCAAATGAATACAAATCACCCGTATGCTTACCAAACGTATTTGTAGAAACTTCAAAAACATAGGTCTACTTTTTGAAATGTTTGAAAATATCTCAGTCTGAGTTCTATGGGATCACTCGTGGATTTGATTTTCCAAGCTGAAGAAGAGGATCTGATGTGTAGGTCCTTCTCATGATCTTGGCAGATGCAACTATACCGATATGATTTGAAATTTTGTACATCCATCAGCGGAAGAGTCTACCTGAGGAGAATTAGGTATAATAATCGAATAATCTGTAGTTTGCAAAGCCCTTTGTATTGTTTCCGTCTGTCTACCTGGGATGGACAGGCGATAACAGGCGAGGACACATTAGCACAGTGTTAGCACGTGTCTCACTTCTCAGGGCGTCCGGGGTTAAGCCGGCAATAATTTACTGCACACTGCCCTCATGTTCCACGTAAACGATTCAAGGAATATGTACACAACACATACACTGAGTGAGAAAATACACATTTAAAATGAAAATCAGTTCATATAATTATTCATAAAAATATGCCTGTCAACAACAAAAGAAAAACAAGTAGTTCCGTGACGAACTAAACAGCCTACTTTTCTTAAAATATAAGATTCATGCCAATCTATATAGACCTATCTGCAATAATAACGATATCAAGTTCCTAATACCAACATTTCTAAGTACTACAGTTTGAAATACACCTAAAATAATGTAGCCTAATACAGTAACTTACTACAGTTGGCAGCCCTGGTGACTCTGAATATATTCTGAGCTCCCTCTCTTAAGGTATAGAATGCACATACAAAATTAGGTTGAAGACTAATGGATAGTACGGACGTTACATGCTGCTTGATATTGGATTTATCAGTGCGCGTAAAATCGTGTTGGGAACAATGTCATATATGTGATGCTCAGAATTAATCTGAAATAATACGATCTAATATAGCCTAGTGCCAATTGGTAATAATTGTTAGTATAGAAGTTACATTTAATTAAAATTGAAACTATCAGAAATCTTAGAATCATGTTGGCAGCACTGAGGTATATTAGATACTCCAAATTAATCTAGAAAGTCAGGTACTATACGTGTGCAAGGTTTAGAGCTGAAGGCTTGCATATATTTCTGATATATTGATATTAGGATTAAAAAATAAATAGAGAGAACATTTATGAACAGTTGGCAGCCCTGCTGGTTCCTACGAATACGCATAATCATAACTGTTATGGTACACAAAGCACATACGAAATTTGGTTGAAATGCATTTGTTATTATAGAAGTTATATGCATTTAAAAACTTGACCTATCAGCAGTCCTAGAATCGTTTTGGCAGCACTGAAGTATATAAGTTACACCGAACTTCGGTAGAATATTAGGTACTATAAGTGTGCAAAGTTTAGAGCTGTTGGCTTGCATACTTTCAGATATATTGACATTAGGGTTAATCAAATAGAGATAACATTTATTAACGGTTGGCAGCCCTGCTGCTTCCTACGAATAAGCATAATCATAACTGTTATGGTAGACAAAGAGCATACGAAATTTGGTTGAAATCCATTTGTTAGTATAGAAGTTATATGCATTTAAAAACTTGACTTATCAGCAGGCTTAGAATCATGTTGGCAGCACTGATGTATATAAGTTACACCGAACTTGGGTAGAATATATACGTGTGCAAAGTTTAGAGCTGTTGGCTTGCATACTTGCTGATATATTGACATTAGGGTTGAAACATAGTGAGAGCATTTATTAATAGTTGGCAGCCCTGGTGGCTGTTTAAAATATGCACAGTCATATGTGTTGTAGTACACATAGTACATACGAAATTTGGTTGATATCCAATCGATAATATAGAAGTTACATGCATTTAGAAATTGGACCTACCGGCAGGCTTAGAATCATATTGGCAACACTGGCATGTATGAACTTTAGAAAATTAATCTGGAATGTTACTATCTATACATGTTACAATTTTGGAATAGTTCGCCTGCATAACTTCTGAGATATCCGACATAGAGCTGAAATTTCAATTGCGATTTTTCAGCAGTTGGTAGCACTGACGTCAATTTCAAATATGGTCGTGAGATATTCAAATATAGATCTTAACTCTTACCAAATTTGGTGTTGATAGCTGCAGCCGTTTAGGAGTTGATAGGGGGGACACACACACACAGCCAGACAGACAGAAGGACAGACAGACAGACAGAGAGACATTTTCCCGGATCGATCTCATAAGTGTACTTTTTCCTCATTTTTGCAAAATATGAAAAGTAGGCTAATAAAGCACTTCACTGCAATCGAAAAAGAATGTGTGGCGGCGTAAACCATCTAGTATTGTGATTTTTGCATCTTGAAAAATAAAACATATTCGTAGTCTTATCTGCATGAGAGTCCATTTGTTTCCACTATGATCGGTGAATACAATTAAATAATTTTAGCATAAACATGAGAGAATGCAAAATTATCTATAGAAATAAAAAATGAGAATTAATTAAGTAAATGATGTCGCATTTCGCTGCCTTATTCCATACTATGTACATAACGAAATAGATTTGGAGTTATTTTCACGCACTTTCATCTTCATGGAGACGTTATTTATACATTATGTTCATATTTCAAAATCGAATCAGCAAAACTGGGATGATTCTTTGCAACCTCCACTTATTGAAGAACAGCTTTCTAAAAATTTAAAGATCTTAGTCATTGAATATTCTGACACTTGACACTAATCAATGACTGAAATATAAGATTTTTCGAAGAGACAAAAGTAATAATAATTTAAATAATAATAAAAATGTTATAATTACAAAAAATGTAATTATTGACACTTGAATGTATTTTCTATGCTGTTCAACGCATTGATTTTAAATTAATTATTTGAACACTGACTTTTTTTTATCAAGCCACTACATAAATTGGCAACGTTATTTGACGTGACGTCATTTCACTCTTCCCATGAGATTCGAGTAGTATCATACAATTTATTTGATGTGGAAGTCTATTTATTATATTTGATTTACACTTTAATTATCTGAAGCTCTTTATACACCCTATGGGGCAGGATTGCCACCAACGCAACATGTCACATTTACCCTGTGATTTAGTTGGAAAAAAATATTTACAGGAACTCACCTTATTAATTCAGCAATTTCCAAATGGACTCGTATTGGGTGTCAAAATCAGCGGCCTCGTGTTTCCGACAAGTTGTTTCATCAGCTGAACGTCTCCCCTTTCGTAGCCATGACTTGACATATGGTTGTGGGTTAAATAAATGCACAGGTTATGAAAATAAGTCCGCTTGATCTTTCAACCAGCAGCCTATTTTTCTTTTCGGTGTGGATCTCATTCATGGTACTGAAAGCTCTTTCAGCTTCAGCTGAAGAGATGGGAATGGTCTGTACAGTCTTGACTAAAGGCGTCAGCTCCACTGGAATTTCCTTGGTCTCGACATACTTTCTAAAAGCATTAATGTACCTCCTGTTGTCTGACATGTTGAAAAAGTCACAAAGGTTGCCGACACTCTCATCACCATAGCAGATATCCAAAGCAGAAGTGGAGGGCCAATTATTTTTGTATAGTACCTTTGAATCACTGATAACTTTTGTCATTCTCTCATGTCTCTGCTGACTAGAGCTGGAACCAACATGAGATGATGTGGACACATTTTCCATAAGCCTGTTATTTAAATTGTTCACAAGACTTCTGAAAAACTGCTTTCTGTCAATTTTTACAACTTTTTTAGAATCATGTAATCCTATGTTTCTAAACTTTTTGTTTTCTGCTGCTTTAAGGACTGTTCTGTAGTATTCTCCAGAAGCTGAGTTACACATAGATTCAAACACTTTTATAGTGCGCTTGATTGCATTTTGAGCCTCTGTCAGACTTGTCTCTCTTTTCTGCAACTCTAATGAAAAATCAGCTAACTCAACAAGAGCATCATACATAATTGCAATATTTTCTAGAAATTCTACACAAGTTAACATATATTCTAGACCTTGGAGTTTTGCCCTTTCTTTGGAGTCTCTCTGGTGGTCATTTTTGGCCTCACTAAAATGTTTTACTACAGCACTGTAGTTTTTCCAGACAGCTATTATAGTTCTCTGGCTTGAAACTACCCATCGTATTGTAAATATTTTCCCAATCTTCTTAACTCTTTGTTCCAGTGAAGCAGCACAAATGTTGAGTTCCCTTTGATTTTTGGGAAACATGCTGTATAAAGTACACAATTTGTCAAAGAAAGAATGGAAATGGTTAACACCTGTAACTTCATTCCTTGTATCAGAAACGGCCAATTCCGAGCGATGGTTTAAACAGTGCCAGATTACTATATCTGGAAATAACTTTAAAAACTGTGCTCCAATTCCATTTTTTCTACCTAACATTACAGAGGCCCCCATCACATGCTAGACCAACTAAATGTACTGCCAGAAAGTTTTCATTCATCCCATATGAAGAAAGATTCTTCAAAATCTCTCGAGTAATAACATCTGTTGTAGTTGATTCAAGTTCTATCAAGTCCCAGAAAAAGGAAACAACTTCAGAATTATCTGAAAGAGCACATCTCAAACATAATACTAACACAGATTTTACACTAACTGTTGTTGATTCGTCAATCATACTACTGATTTTCCTCTGATTTTCTGTTATAGATTTTGCTATTTTATTTCTCATTTCCTGTGAAATGTGTTCAATAATATTAGCACAACTAAAATTTGTATGAAGAACTCGTCCCTCATCTAAACCATTTAATTGTTGAAGTTCAACATAAGCCTGTAGGTCTACGAAGGGTCTATTTCTTTTCGCAATTGAGTATGCTGTTCGAAATACTCGAACGGTGGTTTCTAGGTGTTTGACATTCATAGTGTCCAAGCAACTTTCAAATATCTTTTTATTGGATTCTAATTTTTGTAACATAGGTTTTTTGTGAGATTCTGAATTTTTGTACTCAAATATTTTTTTTCCTAAGGCTTGTTTGTTGTTGATTAATATTATTTCCGTTGGGATGAACCTTGCAATCTACTCATACTTTCATTAGCTTAAGTCCTGCCCCTTTAGAAACTCCTAATCCTAGTTTACTTTCCTCTTAACATATATTGCAGCCTAAATTTTTATTTCCTGCAAATAACCACTCGTTCTCTGACAAAAAAAATAACGGTACTGAGACTCGTTCCAACAGTCTGGAAAATCTTGTTTTCGGTAGGTGGGTCCTTGAATTTCACAGTCGATGGTAGAAGGTGTAGAACCATAACCTAGATTCTCCCTTGAATCGGCATCACACGTTTAAGCAACATTTAACCCAGGGTCTATCTCTATACTCACGTCTTTAATGAAACTAATGTTCTCGGAGCTCCATTCAGTTTCGTTTTTACTTGAGCCATCACACACCTTTTTAGTATTCTTTGATTCTTCATCTTCATCCCCACCACGTTTTTTTGAACCCAGCCACTTAAGTAAACTCATTGTCACAAGTTGTGACTCACAACTCACTTTCACAGTCAATGGAAAACTTGAAAGGTACTACGGGGCTACTGATGTTCATTAACTACAGAGAGATTCCGCAATATCTGCTTCACAGCAACACATCGAGCAAAACATAAAATAAAACTTTGATTCACACAAACATAACGAGCGGAAGAAAGTTGTTGTGCTCACTTCCCGCTCTCCGTATCCAATAGCAGTGTAGCCAACCTTAGAAAACCAGAAAAACGCCCAGGAGTGTAAAAGCGACCGTATTTTATGAACATAAAACTGTAAGGTTCGATATTAGTCTGCTAGAGTACACCCGTGACGTTTCAGTGCTATGTATAGATTATAAACGATGTTCTTACTGAATGTAAAATTGTTACGTCATTCTAAAGCGGGAAGATATTTTCCGGAACGGCGTTCCGGCCCGTTCCGGTCCAACTAAACCACTGCATTTACCGGAGGATTTACCTCTAAACTTCCTGAGCTGATACTCAGGAAACATAATTTATCCATCTGTGATTAATCACACATCCATGTACCATTTTATTCCAATTGTAATTAGAATGATTAGCTTCATTTATAACGTGTTCAATGTAAGCTTAAGGATTACTTTGATCCCTCACTCTCAAATAAATATTTATAACAATGTAATTAACAATTTTACAGTACTAGATCAAATGCCGTCAATTTCCAGAAGCATTCAATGATAAAAAATATACAGTGTTATTATTATTATTATTATTATTATTATTGTTATTATTCTCAAACATGGAAAATATTAATATATTTTAATTTCGTATTCGGATAGGGTCAACTAGAGGTTTTGAGGAGTCACTAATCCTGCTGGCTCTGAAAACATAGCATAAGACCTCCTATATTATGAATTCAATTTAATTTAATTTAATTTAATGAGGATCTACCAATACCTCGTAGTTCCGCCCCTTAAGACAACAATAACTAACTATCTAACTAGGATCCACCTCATCTTCAAATGTAAGCATCAACTTCAGGCAACGAAAATAATAAACTTAGAGTGTATCACAGTGCATTATAAAGACGCAAATTTACAGAAGTTAGGAAATTCATGGCAAAAATAAGTTTCACATGGCAAATTAGAAGGCCTTAGCGATGTCTTGAAGTCGGAAGTCCCGAGGCGCCGAATGGAACCAGGCACCACGATTCCGTAAGGACTCCGTCCCCGGGAGAGATTGTATCCCAGCATTCACCTACTGCTGGCTCCATGTTCGCAGCAAACTGCCGGGGATGACATTGCCCTCATTTCTCGATTCTGCTAGTCCGTCATCGTCCACCTGCACCCTAGATCACTAGCCCATCATGGTCTTCCCACAGCTGGTCGGTTACGTCACGTTCCCATTCATTCACCTCCGGATAGTCCAAATACTGTCGTGCGTGTTCGTCATTTATGGTATTTTGGTTAACAGTCTTTATCGATGGGTTAACTGGCTTCAAAAATGTCTGGAGTATAATCGGTAGAATGTTTCAGTGATAACTACCACGCTCTCTGATATTGGTGTAATATTGCACTCAAAGATATGCCGGGCCTATTTCAAGCCCTGTGTTCACAAGTAGTAAAACGTAACATTTCCAAAGTCCACAACATCATGGTCAGTTTAACGAACACCATATTCTATATGGTTTCCAAGTCCAAAAGTTCTGAGCGAAGCTCACAATCTGTCAGAATCAGTCAGCTAGCTTAAGAAGTTATGTTACAATCACTAGCAAGTCTATGTCCACATACACTACCTTTCGTATTCAGAGTATTCACGGAACAACTTTAAAATAAATTACAGACGTGGATTTTGCGCAGTCACTTCAGCGGCACTCTCAAGAACACGGTAACACTGCCGGATCAAGTAACGTCGCACCGGCGCGTGAGAATATAACATCAATACTATGTAGCAGAACAAGTCACATGACAAGTATCACGTTGAGTATCATGAGGAGTAACCTCGATGATTAACATGCATCTGCTATTCAAACCTATGTTTATATAAGCCTCCAAAGTCACGCATTGACTCTCACAGCGACAGTTCGTAATGCGATATGCTTCATTCTATCGGCTCTCGTACCAGTAATTTGCAGAATACGTCTCCTGTACAATGAAAGTTCTTTAATTACACAGGCTCTAAACTTGAATCAGTACTCTAGTTTACTCCTGCTTTGAACATCTTTACATAAATGAAACAAGCGTATGACACACAGGCACTTCCTGGCCAGCTCCAGGGCCACGCGCTAAGTTCAAAATATGGAAGGTAAACTTCGAGCAGCGACTTTGGTTTCGCCTCCGCGCGCAGAATTCAAATAGTATCTCACGTCAGTCTTCTCGGTACCTCTCATTAGGGCACAGTATATCATCTTCTTCCATAACTATTTCTTTGGTAAGTTGTGATTGACATTAACTTAATCGTAAATAAAATACAGCAAATAATATATGAGTTTCTTTAATTCGCTTCTGTCTCCAGTGATATCATATTGACTTTACAGTATATACGAGATCAAAAACGGTATCCCATAATAAAACCCCATGAAAGGAAGCTCACATAAGTTAATTTTACACTTGTTAACGCAACATGCCATATATTAAGAAGGGTTTCAAACAAAATTAAATTACCTCAAGTCACTGTAAACTAACATTTATGTTATTTATGCCAAAATAAACGCCTCAATGTACACCATATGATTTTCTCCTCTTATTAAAGGTCTAAGATAATGTTCCTGAGAAGCAAGGAGACGACGACCATCTCAATGAGGTTTGTCTCCCACCAAAGTGAACTGGGTTCGATACCCGGTTAATACATGTGGGATTTTACGGTTGAAATTTCTCGTCCTATGTTTCGGATCGACTTTCAAAGAAGTACCGTGGTTTTCAGTCGCGAAATTAAAGGTCACCTAAAGATTACAATCCTCCGTCCGTTTCCCTTGCTATAGTGGGCATACCGATGATCCCCTATTAGGAATTAGCACTGCGACCTCCTCTGCTTCTACACCTCTCACTTTGAAATCGTTCAAAACTGAATCTAACCATCGCATTCTAGGTCTACTTCTGCTTCTATTACCCTCTACAGCCGGATTCATTAACCTCTTAGGTAATCTCTCCTCACCAATCCTCTTCACATGACCCCATCATCTGAGTAGATTCGTACGAATAGCTTCATCTAGCGTGTTCATTTCTAACATATCATTTATATCTGAATTACGTGTACCCTCCTGCTATAACGTTTTTGGCAGCTGCTACACGTTGTGGGGACAAATGTTTCCCTGATGTGAATGAGGAAGAACCACAACAATTCCCATTCGCATCAAAGGAACTCGTTACAGCAGATGGAAATAAAAAAATTAACCCCTTACCTGCTTAGTAATAAGAATAGTGCAATGCTCGTTTGGGCGCCAGGTCATCAGGTGATCTTGAAGAACCGAATAATTAAATAAACTTAAAGAAAAGCACTCGAAATCTCTCTTTCTCTACTCGTGGCGAAGCTCAGCCACCAACCATTGTTTTTCGTGATCAGGAATAGGGATGCCTTATGATTAATGCTATATACTAGAAAAGAAATCCCTAGGATTAGACAGGATCAAAATTTGTTAATTTAAAAACAAAAATGCAGCAAAAAATAAATTACGTTGAGTAATAATACTAAGAAAAGCTTGAAATTAACTTACGTTGGCGAAAATACAAAGTGGATATTAATTTAAAAGATTTAGTAGGCCTATATCTTGAAGTTACTTAGCCATGAAATCAAATACAGAGACTTGATTGGATTTGGTATGTGATCTCACCAGTGTTGTCTTGCAGATCGCATATGTTCTTCTATCAGATAAGCGCTGGGAATGTTGCTTGGCCCTCGTTCCGTTGTCACGTAGATCGTTATCTTAAATGTGGCAAGGAGTTTATTTGTTCCACTGCCGACTGACTCTAGTAAACGGATATTCTCCAAACTTCACTTTTGTGAAAATTGACCAAATACACAATCATATTCACGTCAGTTAGATTCATATAACCTAGATGTAATTTTCAATTGAGATTGTAGAAAGAAGTACTCAAAGTCGTAGTTCTAGTAGTACCAAGTATAGTCCACGAGAATCGTTCTGCAGACGTATATATGTGGGTCCAGTTCCCTCTCTTCTAAACTCTTCTTCGTCCAATCATAAAAGCGTTGTCATGGCAACTCCCCTACTATCAGTCCATAAGATTCAAAAAACAGCCTCTTCATTCGTCCCATCCTCCTAGTGGTGTAACGTCATGATCAACTTTGAATTCATCAGCCGTTGTCTCGATGTTCTGAGAATTCCGTGGCGTCAGAGACAACTGCCCTAGTTCCTTTGTAATAAAGTGCTGTCTCATGAGGAAACTTAGTCAACAATTCTGAGACTCTTGTTTTAAACTCAGCGAACCTCCCGTGGTGAAGCTGTCGCCAGCCCAGACGAAATGTTTCACAATCAACCGCTCTGTTCACCTAGCATAGAATACAGACTATTGTAATTTCCATATTATATGTTTCTTAAATGACGGTAAATACGTACTAGAATAATAATAATTATATGCGTAATAACAATTACATTGAATAAATCCGAAAAGTATAACGATAAAAGTAATTATAATTTATAAACTAATAAGATATTCCTGCTTATACATTTAAATCCATGAGAATTAGAAGCAAGTAGATCTGAACAGTGAAGGGGACGAATTCGAAACATTAGAATTTTCGAGTCTATCTCAGATACGGGCAAAACATTCTACGTACACATGTAACAATATAAACTCTACAACATCATAATACTCACCACAATATTACCCTAAATAACAATCTTGAAACAAATATTCTGAAATAAATGGCACAGTACATATATACCCTTAAATTATTTACAACAATTTTCGTCGGCGTCTAATAACGTCATGGTTTATCCGGTTTCTTGCTGTAAATGCAATTCTGTTTCTCTTGCTGTTTATATGTTTGAATTCACTCATACAAAATTGACTTAACAGGCATATATTCTTAGAGACCGATCATTATCGAAAATGTACCATTGTTTCATAGCTTGTCTCCAGACTATTATATCATTCCACCTTTTTAACACTTAAACTGACAAATCACACGAACGTGTGAGTCCCACATATTCGCATTTTCACAAGTTCTCTGTAGTGAACTTACAATCTGTACTTAAATTACATAGAAAACAAATGAACATAGTGTTATTCATTGGCACGATATTTGAGTGCAAGTGTACCTTTAATCCCATAATTTAAAGCGCTTCCTCACAACTCTCTTATCTGATCCAGACCACGCATAAACTCAGATGTGTCGTCTGTCGGAATGCCCTCCTGTATCCTCAACACACTTGATCTACCTATCACTATTTATATAACCGGCCAGTGACACATGCTGTCCCGTTACTCCAGGGTCTTACCTCACTTACTCCACGGATCTGGGTAGAGAATGAACACTATATGCCCGATACAATGATTTGTCACCATCCGCTAAAACGTAAGGACAGGATCCAATCTGCTTCGTAATAATATAGGGGCCAGAAATTATAAGAAATAATTTGTCGACCTTACTTGATTGCCTCGGGACAAGTAATAGGACTTTATTGCCTTCATCGAATTCATCAATTTACTTGTTCTCTTGTACTATTTCAATATGCTGCTATTTTTCTTAAGTTGCTACCGGCCAACTGGATAACATCAACCTTCCCCTTTTGATTACCCTCCCAATACATTTGCTAGTTCATTACGTGGTTTCCTACCATAATGAATTTCCCAAGGCGAGAATTTCGTACTTTCGCTTTGAACAGAATTCTGCCAGGTTTCAAGTTTAGGAAGCTGAGCAAACAAGGCTGAATGTCTATCATGAACTAGTGCACAAAATAATCGAGTTAGTTGGCTCATCGATCTTTCTACTAAATTCCAATGGGGATAGCGAACAGATGAGTGCACATGTGTGATCCTGGCTTCCTCAGTTTTGGTTTTAGATTGTTTTGAGGTGAACTGCGGGCCTCTGTCTGTCAAAATTCTGAGCGGAAAGTCAAACTCAGGAAAATAAATTTCAAGAATCAGTCGGATACATGCTTTACTGGTAGCCTTCCTTAGAGCATATAGTTTGACGAATTTACTGAATGCGTCAACTATTACAAATATGTATTCATAACCGTACTGAACTTTCATGACCGGGCCAAATAATTCCGCACATAATAACTCACCGGGGTTATTATTATGTCTGGCTGCATGGGTCCACTTAAATTCCAAACTGGAATTTTTGACTTTTGACATAGTTCACACTTAGCAAGATTTCTCCTAACCTCTTTTCTCATTTTCTCCCACACATTGTGATGCTGAAGTTCGTATAAGACTTTACAAGCAACAAAATGGCCTTACTCCTTATGTGTAAACCACACCAACTCTTTTCTCAGACACTTAGGAACACATGTTGACCATCTGGCCCCCATGCACTTACGAGCCAGAAAACCATCGTTCATCTTAAATTCAAATCTCCCCACAGTCACACACACTGAGTCACCCTGTTCCAACATAACGAGGGGCTCACACTAAACTTCATCCTCTCTCTGTTTCAGTAGAAGATTCATGAGAGACTCTAATGACACCTTATTACTAGGATCGAGACATGCACAGATCAAGGTCTGCCGTAATTACAGAACTCTCTGTACACAAATTCCTGTCCCTCGACCGCATATCAGCCAAGATATTGTCTTTCGCACGATTATGATGTAACACAAATTCATATTCTTGTAGAGCGAAGACCCATCTACACACTCTATTGGAATTCATCGGACAAGTATTGATGAATGCCAAAACATAGTGGTCAGTGTAAATTGTAAATTTACTTCCTAGTACATACAATCGGAATTTACCCGATCTGTACACAATTCCAAGAAGTTCTAATTCTGTAATTGTGTACCTCTTTTCAGCTGCAGAAAGCCCTCGTGATTCCAAAGATATAATTCTGAGATTGTCATATTCATCGTTCTGACACAGCACGCCAGAAATCCCTATGTGTGACGCATCGGTCATCAGCTTATATTACTTCTCTCTCCTCGGGTACCTCGAAATGGCAGCGTGCTCAAATCCTAAATTGAGTGCTTGAAAGGCCTTGGCATGCGATTGAATCCTATTCCACATACTACCATTTCTAAACAACTCCCTAAATTGTTCCACCAAGCCAGCATACTTCAAATCGAATCTGCAAACGAAGTTGCAAGCGCCAATAAAAGATCTCAACGCCTTAGCATTCCTGGGCTCAATCGCATCCAAAATTTTACCCACTCTACCTTCTTCCCGCTTAACACCTTCCGTAGAAACCTTGTGACCTAGAAAAGTGTTCTCCTGCCTACAGAACTAAGATTTAGATAACTCAAGGGTGAAGCCTACCTAGTCCAGCTTCCTAAGAGCACACTCTAGATGTCCAAGATGTTCCTCAAACGACCTACAACTAATGACTAAGTCATCGATATAAATAGTAAAAAAAAAACTGCTGATGTCATCGCCTAGTGCAACGTTAAGTGCTCTAATTAAAGCTGCTGAACTACTTTTGAGTCCGTAGGGAACTCGTCTAAATTGATATGAATTATACCTGTGGCCAAAAGCCGTTAGTGGTCTATCTTACTTATATACTGGCACCTGCCAGAAACTTGAACTTAAATCAACACAACTTCTATCTTTCTATCCTTCGAAACACTGAACTAATTCTTCAATAGACTGTGACCTCAACTGGTCTTGTGAAATACGCATGTTAAACATCCGTGCGTCAAGACACAATCTATCCTGTCGATCAGATTTCTGTACAGCAATTAGTGAGTTAGCATTAGGGCTAATATATGGCTCAATAAGCTTATCCTTCAACATGTTATCAATTTGCTGTTGCAATGAATCCTGGTATTTGAATGGGATGGGATACCTATTTCCCACGAAGAATTTGCGATCAATTACGTTTAATGAATGTGTATAACAGTTGGCCTCGCCAATCCGATTCCTGAAAATCATACTGTTCCTCAAGAGAACCTGTAATTATTGATCACTCTGATAAATACCCAAATGCTCTCTTCCACAGTGCTACATAATGCGTCATCTAGACTGCAATTAGTCAGTAAACTGCCAATAAAATTAAAATCACTTTTACCTCTTACCTCCATATCACCTGCTGATAAAATCTAATTCATCACGCACATTTTTTGAGAATCTTACTTGAATCATCAAATGCAATTATCACGACCTCTTCATTCCACTTCACCTTAATACCGCCTTCGTCGTAACACAGATGGACATGATTAGCAGACAGCCAGCCCGATCCTAAAATTAATCTGTATACCAGGATCGAGATTACTAAGCTCACCTGAGAACCTACTACATTGTTTATGCTAATTTTCACAAGAACCTGCTTGGAAATGACATGGGACTTCCTACCTACTGCAGTCATCACGAACGTAGATTTAATTGGAATCTCTTGAAACACAATACCTTATTCTCTCATCTTAATTTAAAATAATTAACTAATGCAGCTCCTTTCACAACCTGAATCAAAAAGTGTGTTGAGACGCACCCTCAATACAGGTAAGCTAATGACGGAATTTAAATTACCATTTTTACTAGGATCAACTTCACTCTCCTCAAATTCACACAAGAGATCATGTCTTATATTTAGATCATAACCACTAAACAGAGCACTGGCTGGGAATATAAACGACTGGAAATCTGACCTCGCATTACAGTCTCGATCTAGTTTTAAGCTGGGGAATTACTGAGTTCAATCCTCGACTGCTGACTTGACGCTTGCTTATTACTATGGTTACCTTGTCTTTCCTCCCTAGGATTGATAATATTCTGTCCTGACTTATCCCTCTGGCACTCTCTGTTCGGTTAATAGACTCGGCTATTGTTCCCTTTGTTCGATTACCTGTGTTACCTCTCTGGTTACCCTGAGGTCCATTCTGATACTTACCTCTTCCCTAATAGTTGTTCTGATTGTTAGTATAATTTTTATTATTGTTAATCCTATTGTTTTGATTATAATTTGGATTATTAGACTAATTCTGATTATTACCCCTATTATTGTGATTGTAATTCTGTCCTCTCTGGTCTTGCATTCCTCTACTAACATAATGACTACTTAGTAATTTCTCATCTCAGTAACTGTACTAATGTTTTGCATGCAGACGGCCTTTTTCACCTGATACGGGAAGTGCATGAGTAACAGCCTCACCTTGTCACATTACCGGGCAATCCTATCTTAATACTTGCAAGTTAGCACCTGATTTAAAAAGTACTCTGTTATCGTGCTATTAATCTACTATTGTACTTGCCAAAAACAATACCTTCTCGCTTATCTACCTGCACTTCCTCATTCCAATACTTATTACAGAATTTGGCTTTAATGTCTCTGAAATCAACCAAACCATTCTTATATACAGCGAAATAGCTCCGGGTCTCACCAACAAAAGCCTGATCTACAATATCCACTACACTCCTCCACTCAATCAATTGCTCATCCAAACGGTCCTTATATCTACTTTCCACTACCGCCAGCAATTCCATTGGGCAACCTTGCTTGTTACAGTATGTCGGTAGGTCTGCCTCCCTAGCAAGACTAACACTTGGACATCCTACCCTGCTACCAGCTCCTTCCTGCCCAATCTGCGATCTCAATCACGCCTCCAGATCGGCTGTATACTGCCTACTGTTCTGCCCTCTGTACTTTTTCCTGCAACTGCTGCTCTCTCTGATCTAAATATTTGCTTAAAACACTCTGATTTTCCTGTACTTCCTGATTACTCCTCACATAATTTATACTACATAGTTCTACCTTACTCCCAAGCTCAGACAGAGCTTTAACTATTTCACTACCTAATTGCTCTTCCAACTGCTTCGTTTCTACTTGAACCAGTATTTTCATATACTCACCCCGAGTAGTAAGACTATCCTCTAGCTTCTCCTGTAGTCTATCTAGCTTCTGATCTACTTCTGAACTGATTTTCTCAAAGTTCCCCTGTATCTGAGTTTTAACTACACCTCTCATTTCAACTTTTGTCTGTTCTAAACTCCCTTTAAGCCCTTCAAAAATCTCACACATCCTCTCATTTGCTTTAATTACCTCGTCTAGTTTCTGTTTATTATGCTTCATTTCCTGTTTTATTTCCTGATTTTTTTCTCAATTTTATTATTAGTTTCCTGACTGTTCTGTTAAAATTCTTTATTTACTCCCTAAAATTCCTTATTACTTTCCTGACTCAGTTGCTCAAATTTATTATTACTCTCCCGTCTCACTTACAACAGGATACTCAAAATGCTATCCTGTGCTGGAATCTCAGGTGCACCATTTATCTCACTCGTACCAGTAGGATTAACCTCCGTTAAATACCTAGCTACGCCAATCTCACTATCTTCCACATTCCCGCCAATACAAATCTCCTCACTAGCTTCTATCACACCTCCGTTCACCTCTATAACATTTCTCAGCTTCATACTTTCCTCATCAGTCTTACCGACACGCTCAAAAACTTATCTCTAGCCCCAAAAATCACTTGCAATGAAGTTTTCACTTTTCCCTTCAAGAAATTCATTTGGTTTTCGGCCTCAGGTTAGCGACGACAAATGTAACGTTTTTGCCCCACTTGGGAGACCAAATATAATGTTTCTGGCAGCTGCTACTCGTTGTGGGGACAAACGTTTCCCTGATGTGAGTGAGGAAGAACCACAACAAGTTCCACTGGCAGCAAAATAACTCGTTACAGCCAAGAGAAATCAATTACTCGCCTGTTACCTATTTATTAATAAGAATAATAACTTGCTCATTTGGGAACCAGTTCTCCAGATGATCTTGTTGAACCAAATAATTAAATAAACTTAAAGTGGATCACTCGAGATCTCTCTTTCTCGATTCGTGGCGAAACTTAGCCACCAACCAATTGCTTTCCGTAATCAGGAATAGGGATGGCTTATGATTAAAACTATCTACCAGAGAAGAAAGTCCTAGCACTAGATAGAATCAAAATGTATAATTTAAAGCGCAAAATGCAGAAAAAAGTTACGTTGAATAATAATAATAATAATAATAATAATAATAATAATAAGATAAAACTTGAAGTTAATTTACGTTGGCGAAAAATACAAAGTGGAAATTAATTTAAAGGATCTACGTTAAGAAAAGAGCTTGAAGTTACTTTGCCATGAAATCAAATACAGAGACTTGATTGGACTTGGTATGTGATCTCACCGGTGTTGTCTGGCAAGGAGTTAATTTGTTCCACTGCCACTGACTCTAGTGGACGGATATTCTCCAAAGTTTACCTTTATGAATGAGTGAAAACACAATCATATTCACGTCAGTTAGATTCATATAAACTAGTTGTAATTTTCCATTGAGATTGTGAAAAGACGTACTTTGAGTCATTCCAGTAGTAGTTTGAGTACCAATTATAGTCCACGCGAATCGTTCTGCAGACGTATATATGTAGGTCCAGTTCCGTCACTTCCAACCTCTTTTACGTCCAATCATAAAACCGTTGTCATGACAACTCCCCTAGTATCAGTCAGTAAGATTCAAGTACAGCCTCTTCATTCGTTCCATCCTCCTGGTGGTGTAACGTCATGAACAACTTTGAATTCATGAGCCGTTGTCTCGATGATCTGACAATTCCGTGAATTCAGAGTCCACTGCCCAAGTTCCTTTGTAATAAAGTGCTGTCCCATGAGGAAACTTGGTCAACAATACATAGAATCGTGGTCTAAACTCAACGGACCTCCCGTGGTGAAGCTGTCGCCAGCCCAGACGAAATGTTTCACAATCAAGCGCTCTGTTCGCCTAGATTGTAATACAGACTATCGTAATTTATATTTTGTATGTTTCTTAAAGAGACGATAAATAGAGTAATATATTAGATAATAATAATGATATGCTTAATAATTATGCATAGAATAAATCCAAAAAGTATGACGATAAAATTATAATAATTAATAATAAAAATACTTTGCTGCTTATAAATTTAAATCAATGAGTATTACAAACAAGTACATGTGTACTATTAAGGGAAGGAATTCGGAACATTACAGTGCCTTTGATCCCATCCATTTATCCCAGTAATCATTTGTGCTGCCCTCATATCAGTATCCTCTAGCTTATGTTTGAGATATCCTAAATCTACCCAGCTCTCACATCCATTGAGCAAGGTGGGTCTATATACTGAGCGGTGTAGGGAACGTTTTGTCGCTCCACTAACTTATTTCAAGATGTATTGTTTTTCAGTAGGTCGACACGATTGTACCAAATTGTAATGGGTCGTTCCTTAAACCTGAAATGAAAATTACCTGAGATTAATAAACTCACTTGGATGACCTGATTAAATCGTCATCCTAGTCATCCTATCTCTGGTAATTTTCTTTTTTGGAATAGGGATCGACCCATTACCATTGGGTAGAATCGTGTTGACCGAATGAAAAACATTGAATTTTGATTACTAAGACAACACCAAAAAATGGCATCCCACACGATAAGAAGTAATAACTAACATCTTTCTTGCAGAATACTGTAGATCGCAAATGAGAACTCACTGCATTCGCTTTTCTACACCTCGACACTATTTCCTTCCCCATTCTACCATCCTGAGTGAGTACACAGACTTAGTACTTAAAATGTTCCACCTGCTCCAATGTTGTTCTTTCCATCTTGAATTATATTCTACTGACATAACATTCGTTTTAGAAATGCTGATTCTCATTCCATATTCCCTACATTTTATTTCAAGTTCTAACATGCTGGCTTGCAATATTTCGACGTTGTCTGTCATTACCCCCAGTTCATGGGCATAGGCCAGACTGCGTACTGTACCCGTTTTCCAGACCTCACGTCGTCCCGGAAATCAAAAGTGATGTCCAAGAAATGGTACATGGTCGTAACAAAACAAATTAGGAGTCCCTGAAATATATATCCGGAAAAACTACCAAAAACAACTGAGAACACGGGCAAGCAATAGATCTAATGTCTCGGGTCGTTTAACGGGATAGTTGAGATAGGTTGCCTCAGATATATATCTCTCTAAATAAAATAGGATAGTATCACTCAGTCAGGAAAAGGAACAAGCTGCAGGAATAATTTAAGATAACTATGATAAAATGGTCTCTCTTTATTTAAGAGCAGACGAACACAAATAAAATACCCTCCTAAAAATCGAATTGGTTCAATCTTACGTTGGGATCGTAGATCCAAAAGTACTAAAATGCCAATTTGACTTTCCTATTGCACTTGGGGGGTAATGCGATATAAAATAAAGTTCCAGTGTTCGTTGGTTTGGCTGAATGGTAAATAAATTAAAATCGCTGCACTTCACTGTCACTGTTTCAGCTTGGAATAAATTGAAATAAGATGTAAATTTTAACTTCACATTCCCCTCAAAAATCTAACTTATCACACATTTAAACTAACATATTTTAAGGAAAAAAGTTAATCAATTATGACAATATTATCTAACAATGATAAATCGCGATTTAATTTAAATTGCAATAAAAATAGAATTAATTAGCAAATATTGGTTGCATTGAGCTTTCGACATTGGTGTGGAATACTGTTCAAGTAATGTCCAATATCTTTCATGTAGTAACTAATGTTCATTAATAATTATTCCAATCTCCAATTATATTACATCAACCTGCTAATTGTTGTTAAATTCCACAATTCAGTTCCAATAAATTATAATCCATAAATTATTATAATATCTTCCATTTATCATTATTATGAGGGTGATGCATTGATTAATTAATATGGCAAAATTCATTCATTAATAGGTTACAGATTACTTCATTTAAATGTTTTCCTTTCGAAGAGAAGATCGAATAAAGAAGATTCTTAGTTATTGTTAATATCTCTATAAGCTCTTATATCAATATCCATTATTTTACAGCCTTTAATATATATATTAATCTTATTATTCATCGCATTCATTAAACATGCTTATCGCAATAATAATCTCAGGATTGTGTTCACAGACACCTCCTAGAATTCTTCTTATCACAAAAATCAATCGTGAAATACATATTTTCACTGCCTACAAATGTGAAGTATTTCTATCATAATTCTTGAATGGGCCTCGTGACTCGCATTCAAATGTTGCAACTATAGGACCACTTACGTAAGAAGTGTCCACAACATAAATCAAATAACAAGCATTCATGTATAAATAGGCTGCTGCGTAAAAATATCATAAGAGAACCAGCTTGTTATAACATAAAAATTTATCGAATCATTAATTCAGAATCTTCCAATGCTCAGTTAATCAATAGGAAATCAATAAATTATTATCTGCAATAATTCTTCAAATTGCTGTCATAAATTGCCACACAAATGTGATTATTATCGTTGATAATCAACCATTAATTAATAAATATGAATGTCACCTTTACCTAATTAAATTAGATATTATTATTCATATCATTCATCATAATGAATCCAATTATTAATTTTATCAACCATCGCTATCAAAGATCGGGAAATGTCGCTGACAATCGCATTCAAAAGATCGTGGGAAAATATTCTTAAATAAAAATAATTATTGTCATAAAAATATTTCAATTAATTTAATTTATCAAAGAATTACATAATTATTAAGTTATTATCTCTATAAGAAAAATTTGTGAAATACTAATAGCAATGACTAACTCTTAAGGTAGCTCCTTTATGTTTGAAAAATCAAGAGTAAATATAACAGTCATCAGGAAATAAAATCAATCATGTTTCATGGTGTTGCTTGTCATGGTGTATTATGGATGTAATGTTTCACTGTCCTTGCACATGGAGTGAAGTCCACCGATGACGAAAGATGTCTTTAACTTAATAGACCTCCGTTTAATGAAATTGGAAAACCCCAACATCATCGTGCTGAGTATAAGTTGGTGTGTCTGCTGATCTCGGTGTTCGTCAAAGCCGCCTATAAGTTTCCCCTCAAATTGTCTAAGCTGATATCATCTTGATTGTGTAAAAGCTATCATGAGATCCCACGAAGAAAAGTTTATTGTGTATAAAGAGCATTCTGGATAATTCAGGTTCCTGAAATACAATTTGACTGTTTGCCATTGCTTTCTGAATAATGCACATCTTTAATAGTCTTGAAATTCAGTTTATATTAATAGTGTTCTGCTCCTCAATGTTTATTTGAATGTGAATATTGCAGTAATAACTTCTTAAAGTGTCAAACCTAGGACTTCACCTAGTATGAGTGCGTTTGCAAGAATTGGTTTGAAGTGTTCATGACGGTTTCATCATGAAGCTGTAATTGTTCTTCGCGTTGTGTGATAATGGAAGGAATTGTTCTACTCACATAAATCTCCGATACACTCACATGAATATCACTGAATTTATCGCTAGTTTCAATAACTAGACCGTTTGAGCGTTTATTTCAATCGAACACATGTTCACTTAAGCAATCTGATGCCGTGCGATTTTGAAAAACCATCACCTCGGTTGAAAATAGGCTATGTGTTTTTCAGCGTGAACTCTCTCCGAATGAAGCCAAGCGATGCGCTGCAAAGTACAGGTGACGATCCTTCCCCTCCTGCTATCACGTGGTGTAGTCAGGGGTGAATCGGTCCTCCCTCTCCTGTGACGTATTACGACATAACTCAACATGCACTATTACACAGGTGATATTTAAATAATATTCAGCCGTTAGTCGATTGGTATCTTCTATTATACACATTCTACCAATGCATGAAGGTAACGCTGAAATCAATGAAGCGTTGTATAAAGAGTATATTTCGCATGTTAGAAAGACCGGCGCGGCGTCTCCTTGCTGTGTCCAGCCAGGCTGCTGCTAGGCTGTAAGACTCGCTCTAAAGTTTATAATGCACATATCCAGTCACGAGCCTATGATCCCGCTGTTCTGACCTATTAATGAGCGTAACTCAAAATGCGATTTCGGTCACAGTACCTAGTTTGCACCTAATTAAATCCCACCTGATTTCCACTTGATTGAAACCCACCCAGCCAGATTATGCCCTTCAGCAAATGGTACTATATAAAAGAAACAGTACGGCAGTGGTGACATATTACAGCCTTGCCTCATTCCTGGAACAACCTTGAACCAAGAACTCATCCATCCAGTCTGATTATCAACGTAAGTACGTTTGCTTCCCTGTAGTAGCCTTCCCTCGACACCATAATCCCTCAGGACGTTCAGCATCTTCTCCCTTTGTACTCTATCTTACGCCTTCTCTAGATCTACAAACCACAAAGACAACGATCTAATCCTCTGGTAGCATAACTCAATAATTTGGCGCATACTAAAAATATGTTGATCTTTATATCCTCGTTGTGGTCTCAAGTCACACTGGTTTTCATCCATCTTACTCTCGGCCAATGATCGAACTCTCCTTTCTACGATCCCTGAGTACACATTGTCTGGGACACGTATCAAAGAAATGACTCTATTTTTGAAATGTTTCCTGTTACCCTGCTCATAAATTGGAGCGATTACAGCTTTTGTCCAGTCAGAGGGTACCTTCCCTAAATCCCATAGCAATTCGATTATTCAATGCAACCGTTTCAGCCCTGCTTTCCCACTATATATCACCATTTCTCGCCTTATTTTGTCTATCCCTACCGCATTGTGACATTGTAGTTTATTTACCATCCTCTCTACTTGCTCAACCATGACCCTGTTTCCGACCCCATCCTCCTCCTGCGTAATCTCAAAATCTGCCACATTGCCAGAGATGTCACCATTTACATTTAGCAAGTTTCCGAAATATTCTTGCTATCTTCCCACTGGTTCCTTGGTATCTGCAATGAGTTTTCTTTAAATATCTTGAACACTGCTCATTTGTCTTTTTCTTCAACTTCTGGGAGCCTTTCTTCCAGAAAGGCTTTCCTGCCACTCGACCTAATATTTGTAATTTATCTCCAAATTCCTCCAATGATTTTCTTTTGGACTCTACTATTATTACTACTATACTGTATGTTAACTCTATGCGATACATTTTATATCCACGCTTTTATTGAATTTGATTCTGACAGCATAATGGTGGAATCAATGTTCGAATTTTACGAAGTTTTGGAATTAAACTTGTAGATATCTTTCCTGTGAACCGATATTACCAGAATTGTACGTGTTTCTAGTATTTTAGTTTCATGTTACCTCCCTGCCTATCCCGTTAAACCCACGAGATGCTTTATTCTCAAGCCTTCCGAGGTATTTCTTATATTTTCTCCAAACTAAGATTAACGGAAACATATTTCATTGGTTAATTAGAGTGTTCCTTCCTAGGTGAATTGCGGTGTTTTAGCTGGGCCATTGCTTGTTATCTGGAAAATGGGCAGACTACCTGTAAATTTAGTTGTGTGGGATTGATGATATCACTACAAATGGCCGCTCAATGAGGAACCGAGGAAAGTGTAAGACTTAGTATCAATACAAATGGCTTCCAAACATGGAGCTGACTAGGGACCGATAGAAGACATGTTACAGTCAGAAGCAACACTGCTTTTCATTTATTTTACTCTCGGCTAATGATCGAACTCCCTTCCTCAATTGCCCGAGTATATTTAGCCTGGGACACATCTTCCCGTTATCTTGCTCATAAATTTGGGGGATAATTTTCTTTGCCCAACCAAAGGTTACCTTTCCTAAAACCCATGACGATTCGATTATCCTATGCAATTATTTTATCTTTGCTTATCCTCTATACCTTACCTTTTCAGGCCGAATTACATCTACCGCTGCCAGTTTGTGATATTTTATTTTGCAGCCTCTCTACTTCCTCAACCGTGATCTTGCTCCCGTCCCCACTGCGCAACCTAAATGTATGCCACATTTTCGCAATTACATTTTGCAAGTTTTCGATCTATTGTAGGTATCTTCCAATTATTGCTGCTTTGGTAACCAAATTCACATTCGGAGAATGTTCAAGAATTAGATCAATTCTACTGTATATTCCCTCCATTTCTAAGATTATTTTAACAATCCGTAAGCCCTTCTTACCGCCTGACATAATGATTCAAATTAATGTCCAAATTAATGGCACTTTTATCCTATTTTCACCATATAAAAATAGGCGTATGTGATAGGCGTAATAAAATCTAAACGGCTGGAGAGATTTCCTTGAAACTCAGTAACGACATATTACTATCTGGTCGGTCCCCGACCGTGCCCTTCACATTTACATACATTGTAGTCGACTACAACTGGTGTCTATGGCAACACGTCAACTGTTTCAAGTTCCAGTTAAAGAGACAACTCGATAAGTATAAGCTTGCATTATTTCAGTATAACCATAGTTGATTTTGTAAAACCATATAATCACCCCTAACAGACAAATTCCGGATTTTCATCACTATTTTAGAAGTTTACCTAACATTAGATATATCACATTTAACATACACCGACTGTTGCATTACCAACACTGCAACTAAATAATTGTACATATTGTATATATTTTTCACCTGTATTCTCAAACATAGATGTTATAGCCTAAATGTAATGGATCTGATGATGATCGCTCGACGATCGAAACTGGTCATCCTAGTGTATTTATTAATCTTATGTAATTTATTTCAGGATCAGGGCATAACCCAGCTCTATTTGGGTGCATTCGTGTTGACCGACTGAAAAGCACCAAACTTTTGTTGACATGTTTAGTACACAGCCAACATGGCGGTCAAGTTAATTTTAAATATTTGAATGGCATTTTCTTGAGTGTGACTTGGTACGGTAAATTTTTATACATGATTCAATCTACTGGTGGCTTATTAAATTCAAGATGGCGGGTGTGCAAAATTTTAAAATTAAGTTTTTATTCTTTTTGCCCTAATCAAGCGATCGAAGTGAACGTTTGAATAATGAACCTCAGCAGTAATCTTCTTTTAATCGTATATATTTTGATGGCTTACATATGGAACAATCCAACATGGGGATCATCTGAAATAATTAGACGGATCTCAATATCAGCGAATCTATTATAGTTATCACACTGCAATATTGTATGTTGATAGAGGCTATTAAGATTAGTTCCGATATGGGCCTTTCAATAACATGATGAACACAAATCTAACATGGCGGCGAAGCAAAATTTGATAGTTGTATGGATGTTTCTCGCGACTTAAATGTCCGAGCAGAGTGAAACGTAGGGCAGAAGTTCTTTATACAAGACTCAATATATAGGCGTATAATTTATTTCAATTTCTATGAGAACCTTAAAAGGGCGACTGTGCTAAATTTATAACTTACGTTTATATTTCTTGTGATCCAAACAACTGACTAAATGTAGGTCGATATAATGACCCATGATATAATATTCATCTGCTGGAATATAATTCTATAGCACTTACATAAAAACAATCCAACATCGTGCCCATACGATATATTTCACCAGTGCCCAATATTTTAGAAACGATTAAATCAATCAAACTGAATTTTTGTATGATGTGGGACGACTGTGTGTTAGGAAACTTATGTAGATTTCGAAATCCCTTAAAACACACACACATCATAACAGTCAAGTGATTTTCAAATGATTGAAATATTTTTTTTCTGGCTATTTAATAGCCTGGATCAATGGCACTTGGCACATTGAATAATAATTTAGAGACATCTAATGATATTCAATTGTGTAAATACAAGATGGCATCAGTACGACTTTTTAACCTATTTTCATTTTAATACAGGTAGTTCCCTGAAGAACTAAATAACCTATTTGCATAAATCCTACTAAAGTTAATTGCCTATATCAAAATAAAAATATTCTGTTTGATTGCTGTAATAGATTCGTACATATTGAGAACCGTCTAAATATTTCGGATGGTCACCATGTTGGATATTTATGTATAGGCCTTAGAGTAATGTACTAATACATGATGAGTATAGTGCAGGTTATTTATTCAAGCTTCTATCGCATGATTAGGGCACAAGAATAAAATACAAGGTTTAAACATTTTGCGCAGCCGCCATCTTGTGGTTATGAAAATAATTTAGATGAATTAGATGCCAGTTGATTAAAAGTATATAAGCAGATACCGTGCCAAATTTCACTGCGTTCGGATGGTTAAATCACATGAAACATCCATTTGAATATGTAAATTTCGCGTTGCCGCCATGTTGGATTTGTGCTCACCAGGTTATACGTGAATTTATGTTTATAGTCTCTATGCACATACATAATTGCAGTTTGATTGCTATCATAGATTATTAGATATTGAGAACCGTCTAAATATTTTGGAGGGTCACCTTGTTGGATTTAAATATATGTAGGCCATAGAGTTATGTACTATTAGATGAGGAATATTGTACAGCTTAATTATATATAAAAATCCAACATGGTGATCATCCAAAACATTTAGACGGTTCTCAATATCTAGGAATCGTTTGCAGCAATCAAACTGAAGTTTTAAATGTTTATAGAGGCAATTAACCTAAGTTGGATATATTCAAATAGGCTATATAACTCTTCACGGAATTACTTCTTTTACGTTATTTCTTTTATAATTTTTAATCTTTTTCGTGCGATTGAAGAGATGATTGGTAAAATCGGCTATGATAACAATCCTGTAATGGCACAAAACTCGGTAGCTTACATTTCGTATATCATAGAAACCGTGCGATTTCCTAGAAATTATATCCCGTGTGTCATTACAGTAAGATGACATCATGTGGGAGGAGTTTTATTCATCGATATTGACAGCTATGTATTCTAGCACATCGTTTTGTAATTGTAATGGTGTTGGTGAAGACCCAGGACCTGAACCAAAAGCTATTTAGTATATCACATGGAAAATTATTTTGATAGAGAGGAGAGTTTTAGTGATAAAAACCAGTGCGATATATGAAAATAGGCTACTTAATTTTTCACGGAAATACTTGTTTCCTTTTGCATTCTACTACTATTTGTTTGGTTCTGGACTTTTCACTCTCTAATGCATTCTGTCTGCTAGATTCCTTGCTTGAAGCCACGTATTGCAAGGCTCCATTTTAATCTGCTAGCCGACTTCACTCTGTCATTTCACCAGAATGTGCACTTCATCCAATCAGTCCAGAAGGTTGTGCCAAAGTATGTATTTGCTATTTCTAATCTCTACATCGTGACCACTACATTTCAGCGTCCTGAAGTTATCTACTATCTACTTTTTGGAATATCTCATCAATCATTTGCATGTATGTCGGCCCAAGTTCCTTATCATGGATGTTTTCAACGCTAATCCATCTGCTAACAGACCTATGTTTCTGCACTTGAGTTTTAACTATGCTCAATTCACAGCTGACCTATTTATGTTCTGTTTCATAAAAATATGCCACTAAATACCCTTCAGTTCCTCATCAATTTCCCAAATTTAAAGTTAGTAATGATACAGGTTCATCTGGTTCCTTTGCCCTGGCATGAGTCTATGTAAATTTCCGTATGCTTCGAGAATGAATAATGAATACATAAATCCTGCAAACATCTCCCATTGGTGTTTGCTTCCCCATCCTCACACCACTTACCAATGACTTTCATGTATCCCTCAGCCCAATTTCCTATCCTAGCAATGAAATCTCCTATTAGCACTGAACTACCTTTACTCTCAACTCTCAGTACCACATCACTCAGTGCCTTATTACTGTACTTCATCCAGGTAAGCCCTTTCACATAGAGAATACACAGAATTAATCCTGACCTGCGTTCCAAAGATTTATGGGCGGTTCGTGCAAGAAAAAGCAGCAAGGCGCGGAGCAGCCCAGCAGTCCCAGTAGTGCCAACTCAATTGAGGAGACTGTAAGGAAGGTACTTATGGAATCACTTCAGTCGAAGGAATTCATAAACCTAATTGCCAGCAATATTGTGGGCAAAATAACGGAGTGTGTGATAAAAGAGCTGGAGCAGTCCGTGAAGTTCAATAACGAACTATGCCACGATTTAGAGAGGAAATTAGAATTAAGAAAGCGTGAACTTGACGAACTGAACCAGACTATGAATGACAGACTGGACGAAATAGAACATTATGGATGTAGGCTCAATGTCAGACTATTTGGCATTAATGAGAATGATGATGAGGACACGGACGACCTTGTGCTCCAAGTTGCAAGGAACATTAATACAGACGTCAACAAGAATTACATTGATAGGAGCCACCGAGTGGGAATGAAGTCATCAAACATGCCGCGACCAATTATAGTGAGGTTTACCTCATATAGAGCTAGGAGTGAGTTCTTCAAGAAGAAAAGGCATCTCAAGGGAATGAGGACAACTATAAGGGAAGACCTCACCGCGAATCGACTTGCTGTTCTGAAGACTGCTGTGTCTCGATTTCAATTGAAGAACGTTTGGAGTCAAGATGGTGTCATTTTTGTAAGAAACACCTACGGAAGAAAGGTCCGAGTGACGAAAATGAAGGAGTTACCAGCCCAGTAGGAAACCAGATGAGTAATTGACACTTTTTAATTCCTGGAGTCCATCTCATATTATAATAAATCATTACATTTTTAATTTCTTTTTTTTTTTCAATTTAATTTTTAATTTATTTAAACTCACTAATTTAATACGCATTATATTTTATTAATTTCACTTCATTCATTAATTTATTGCATGATTCATTCTAATCCTTCAACTTAGTTTCAAGTAGCCTATATGTTAACATCAGCTCCTAAATACTTTAAGACGTATACGTTGGTACGCACTTCAGCTTCCTTTGTCATTTGGAAACACAAGCTCACGCGAAGGTCACTAACCCCTCCCCTCCGACAGCGATCAACCCTGCCTGCTACCTCGCCCTTTCACTCCTGACGAAACATACAGTAATTAGTATACCGTAGTCCTACCTACAGATCTCAACAGCTGACTGTAAATATCCTCTTCCTGTCAAATATTTCTGTGTATGAATTTATTTACTGATGACTTTGTAAGATATCAAATTCATACAGAAGTAGGTAGAGGTATTGATAAATGTTTGTCCCAAATACTTAAATTTAAGAAGATAAATAACTTAAGTATATTTCACACAAATATTAGAAGTCTATCTAAAAATAAAATAAATTTAGATGCCGAGTTAGAAGCAAATAACCATATATTTGATGTCGTTATACTCACAGAAACTTGGAAATTAGGTAACTTTAATATATGCAAGCATTCCAACTATAAAATATACTATAACGAAGGATGCTTTAATAAATGTGATGGAGTTGTTTTTATGGTGAAGAATTCTATTGACCATGAGGTAGAAACTGTGACTTACAATGATTTCAAGTTCCTTAGGCTCAAAATAAATTATGAGAACAATAGAATTGCATTGACAGGCATATACCGTTCGTCAAAATACAATAAACAACTATTTATTAATAATCTCCAGGATTATGTCCAGCAAAAATGTACACTAGAAACCGAGTCAATTCTAGGTGACACTAACATAGATCTATTTGATAAGTATGACTCTAATGAATATTTAAACTTACTGCATGAGCATAATTTTAGATCGTTGATATATGGCACCACTAGAGAAACTTCAACGAGCAAACCTGTATTGATCAGGCACTTTCGTAGCGGTATTTCTAATGATAACTTCTTACCCATTATATCACAGAGCAGAATTTCAGATCACTATCCTATATTAGTTAGTATAAATCTTGAAAATGGCCGTGACTTAGAAGCAGCTCAGCATAACATACGTGAACATAGATTTAAGTTAGATAGTGAGATACTTAAAAATAAATTGAGCAATATTAATTGGGGCACAGTATTAGGGAACAACCACTTGGATTCTAAAGTAGATACATTTATACAAACTATCCAAAATTGCATAAAAAATTATTCAATACAATTAAATTCAAAGCAACGAAAGAGAAAGGAGTGGATCACGCACGCGCTAATTAAGTCCATTCACACCAGAGATAGGTTGTATCAGGAATATATAGCAAATAAAGAGAATAATGCCATGAAGGAGAAATATAAGCTGTATAGAAATAAATTAAACGAATTGCTTAATAAAGCTAAAACTGAGCACTATAAACAATTAATAAATTCCAATTCTAAAAATCCAAGAAAAGTATGGGGCATTGTCAATGCAATAACACAAAGAATAAGTCAAAAAGAAAAAATAACAAAAAATAAGTTCTCAAAATCATGTTTAGGATGATGATTTCACTATAGCTAATACATTCAATGATTATGTTATTAACAAAACTACTGACATGTCTAAAAATATTAAGAACAATCCAGATTTTTCCTTGAAAATCAACAGTAACCCATATTCCTGTTTTTTTTATTCCGATTACCGAAGCGGATTTACATAAGCACCTACACGAAATAAGCCACACTAAAGCAATGGGAATAGATAACATCTCAGCTCAAATTATTAAGCAGAATTTTAATTCTTTAAAGAGTCCTTTACTAACAATAATAAACGAGTCACTTTCAGTTGGATACTTCCCAAATCAATCAAAAATTACAATTGTAAAACCGCTACATAAAGCAGGCAGTCCTTCAGAACTAAAGAACTATCGACCGATATCGTTAACGACAATCATATCAAAATTATTTGAAAAATGCATAAAAAATCATATTTATCAGTTTTTGAAGAAACACAATATACTATCAACTAGAAAATTTGGCTTTATAAAAAATGTCAGCACAACTGATTCTATTGGGGAATTAACTAGGCGAATTTATGAAAATATGAACAGAATGAAACCGACCTTGGGCATATTTCTCGACTTAGAGAAGGCTTTTGACACCATACCTCACCATATTCTCCTTCAGAAGATGGAGAGATATGGCATCAGAGGCATAGCACTGAAATTGATAGAAAGCTATTTGACTGAAAGGATTCAATACGTTAGAATAAATGGAATTTTAAGTCTACTTTTAAGGCACAGTGGTTGATTTTTATCAACGATATTGAATCATCTATACATGGAATTGAAAATGTTAATGTCATATCATACGCAGATGATACGGTAGTTTGTGTTGAAGGTAGAACATGGGGAAATGTAAAACAAATTGCAACTGCTGCATTGAAAATGTTAAAGATATGGTTAGATGGTAACGAACTATTTTTTAATATATATAAATCAAAGTTCGTAAGATTCAGTTTAAAAGCAGTTGAAGATGATTTTAATGAACTAAAAATACACACTTTGAACTGTAATCAGAACTGTGACTGTCCTAAAATAGCTAAAGTGGATACAGTTAAATATCTGGGATTATTTATAGACAGTGACATGAAATGGAAAAGCCAATGCAAACACCTTACAAGTAAAATAAGAAGAACAATTTATATATTTCACAATTTAAAACATATTGTCAATAACAAATTAATAAGAGACATCTACCATGCTCTAGTCCAGTCAGTTTTTACATATGGTATTCTTGCCTGGGGAGGCGCCTATGAAAATGTACTAAAAAGTGTTCAGATAGTGCAGAATCTCATACTGCGAATTATGTTGAAGAAAGATAGATTATATCCGACTATGAGACTGTATGCTGAGACAAGGGTCTTCAACATTAAACAATTGTATGCTTTTGAAATATATAAATACATTTTTAAAGATAGAAATAGAATTCAAGTTGTTAGCCACGGGTATGAAACCAGAAGTATTACAGAGAATCACTCTATTTTATATCAACCTAAGTTAGGTATAGCCAAACGTAACTTTCTGTATTTCTCACCAAAATTATATAACATTCTCCCAATTAAATTAAAAGAATTTAAAGGAAATCATGCAAACCTGAAGATGCATATTATAAAACATTTTCTCAGAGAAAACAAAATTAAAATTGAAAATATAATTAGTTTAGCCTACAAGTTTATACAAACACAAATTCAATTTTCCTTCTTATTCATTATTTTTTGTGTATGCATCATTTACATAGAACGTGTTATTCGGCTAAGCCATTATACAAATTTTAGAAATATTAATCAATGATATGCATGCCACACACAAAGTAGCACCTTTTAGTGGCATACGTGATATCTCTTCCTGCTCTGTATGAATTTGATATCCTATTTCGACCTGTCTTTATCATATTGTAACAATATTGTAACAATTTAGTACCTCACAGAAACTATGTTGCGCTCTAAGATTCTCTTGACATACAGCCCTACTCCCCACTCGGTCCTGTCTCGTTTTACAAATTATATGTTTACCTTGCCATCTCCTACTTACTCCTCTCTATTTCTCATTATGCGTACTTCACTAACACCTGGAATATCCATCCCATCCTACTTGCTGACTCAAGTAATTCTACTTCCTTACTTTATTAACCTACCTCGATTTTAACAGCACAAAAGTCGAATACCCGTTCGATTTCCTGTTCGCTTCCAAGGAGTTCCTAATGTGTCAGATGAGAGTGGGAATCCGTTACTCCCATAGATACGCAGCATGCTCAAAACAATATTAGTCGGTACAAGTGATGCTAATTGCTAACTTCACTTACACAGTGCCTCACGAGTTCCACCTAAGGAACAAACAAGTGAGTCGAGTAATAATAGTCATCTGAGGACAAGGAGGGCCATGAATCATTATATGCTGAAGATGCCCACTCCTATTCCATAGAAACTGGTATCCCAAATAGACGGGCCACTAACTAGCCCACTCAGCCGTTGCCAGTCGTTCATAAAGGAAGACGTAACTCCACGATGAAAATTTATTTTTATTAATATTATATCTTTTAATAATATACTCTCACCAATATGACATGAGTCAGGACATCGGACTATGCCTCAAAGTCCCACAAGGCGATGATGAGGTAACGGATCCGTAAAAGCGTCATAACATTGCAGTCGCATGTATTATAAACACCATAGAGCTAAATATTTGCACCAGAAGTATTTTTTATAGTCTGGCAGTATAGTAAAATTAAGGAAGAATTTTATGTGAAATTAAAATATTCCTAATCTCAAGAGTATCAAGAAAGTAGAACTTAATTTAACCAAGCAGAATGGTTGAGAAAAACTATAGAGGGCTCTGAGGAGCGAGATAGAGTCGTAATGGAAATGTCAATCAGAGAGGAGCTCACTTTTTATCCATCTTCTTATAGTAGGTTCACCAAGATAAATAGTTGCCAGAGATCTGAGCAAAAGGAACGTATGTTACGGTACGAACAATACGTGAACGGGTGATGTCAAATACGCGATGACATGGCTATCAGATAAAGTATATTAAGCTATTTCGAATTTGTGCAATCGTACGCCTTAGCAAAGGCAGGATGGACAGTTTAATGGTAGCCTTGAAAGCCAATAACACTGCGATATGTCAGCACGTTTTACAGTGCATATTCAAGTGAAGTATCACGACAAAAGAGACTGTTATTTGAGCAGTAGGCCTATATCGTAAGCATTTGCGAGACGGAGCGCAGGGGATGCGATCTTCATTTGTTCCGAGTATGAACACCTGCTGTTGTTTGGAGACTAACAAAAGAGAGGCGAGGAATGATTGAACTCGTAGACTTGAGCAATGTTAGGCAGCATATGGTATGACTATACGCGTGATCAGACGCGTGATATTACGAAAACGTGAAATCTTACGAGGTATATTGTTATGTAAAAGTGTCGCCGTACGCAGGCTATTTAAACAATTAATGAATAGTTATAACAAGCAGTATATTGGCACTACGAACGTTGAGTGTGTGCACTTATAGTCACGATGACAGACAATTTCATCACGGTCAGAAATACCGTCAAATACTATCGTACTACGATGAACTCTTTAAATAACAAAATGGAAGGCTAAGCGGATATATGGGAAGTCGCTGGAAGTCGTGACGAATGAGAGCACCATGGACAGCTACGCAAGATGACCTTATCTTCCACGAGGCCTGGAGATGGGTGAACACCAGAAGAAAATGGATCTGAGGAGAATGGAGCACCATTGTCGGATGGAAGGGAGCCATCACATATATATTTACTGTTGTGTGGAACCACAGGTACTGATCGAATCACCTAACGCAGAACATGGTATTAGATAGTAATGTAGATTTCGTAGATGGATAATTGGAATACAAATGTATTGCGACGAAATAATTAGTTAATTAACATTATGGAGTTTGAGGAGTAAAAATACATTGTAAATTGATAGAATTAGGAATGGTCAATTATGAATTAGAAGTGATATGGTAGGAATTTAAACTTCGACGACATGATGGTATGATTTAACTACACTGGTAGGAATACTTAATTCAGGAATTTTCACCGAGGAGAAAAAGTATATACGATACAATAAATAAGCACATTATGCTGATATTTTTAGTAGATAATTGATTGATATTAGTGAAATTAACCACAGAGGTATAAGAGGAGTGGATTTATATAAATTGAATGAAATAATAAATGGAGATTAGGATAATGTTATGTGATGTTATTACATTTAAGTGTTGCGATCTGCAATGTTGAGGTTCGATTTATGCAGTCGTTCGTTATTATACATATGTTGAGAAGCGAAGTAGAAATGGAATATCGAAAGGGGATATTAATTTTCTGTCTGTTAGGTAGTCAGCCCGAAGGCTGGTTGGATACTCAAAAAGTACCGCCGTTAGGTTATGTGGGTAGATACCCACAACAACCCAAGGCAGCGCTATATTGAGGCGTACTAGGATAGAAGAGGAGTGAGGTGGTTTGCCATTGCTTTCCTCACTTAGTCAGAACAGCAGTACTAACCATATGAGTAGAACTTTTCTCAGCATCCACCGGCACTGACCGTTCCCTGAATGTCATTACTAAGCTCCACCCATACCTTAGTAGCTACTATATAATCACAGGAATGAGTGAGACTAATGCATCTGTGAACAGCCACATTTTACTCTAGCCTGTGCCAACAGGCAAATGCAAATGTACTGCATTCATCAAGAGATGGCAAACAGGCCAGATATTAATTAAAGGTTGAAATAAATTGAAATAGTATAAAAATGTAATAAATCCACAAATTAATGATTAGGAGGAAAATTCTGTGCTGCAGTAATTAATGGAATTTAATCACATCTAACTAACGGAGAAAGGTTTATTGAGATACCAATCCATAAGCAATTCAGTGTGAATGTATGTAGTGCAAATTTATGATTTTTTAGCATAATATCGGAGTGAGAGAATGATAAGAATTGAAAGTATTACGCTAGTAGAAGTTAAATATACTTGAATGTAAATGAATGAAGTTTGAATTATTGTGACAGAAACAGAAAATGGAAAAATTAATGGAATGAACTAGTGATTAGAAATTTTATTGAACTGCATGAAAATGCATTAAAAGTGAATGAAAGTTGTACAAATCGGTATAAATTAGTGAAATAAAGACAGGCAACCGTAATTTAAACTAGTGAATTTATTGACAAGAAGATCGAGTGATATAGTGTTTTTTTAACTTCATTTTTCTTCATTTATGCCATATCAACCATGAACTCCAATTAAGAGATGTGTTTGAATAAAATATGAACTTAACTTATATTACATGGAAATAATTATTAGAAAATAATCTCCGTATGTTACGTTATCTCGGAAGATAGGACACGAGGAGATTTTGTCCCACATCAAGTGTTAACATAGACATCTCCGAGTGTAGGGATAGGAGTATATATTATGTATTGTGTGTATTAGTGCGCCCGCAATAAACGCTGAATATCTTATCTTACTTGTGCAATATACGATAATTGTTTTGCAACATTATTTGATCGAAAAAGGAAATAATTTCCTGTTATTTAACCTTTAAACCCGGTTCCTATTCACGCCCTGGGATTATTAGGATCTTGTCCTCCCGGTTGTTTTGGCTTTGATACTGAACTTATTTCGACCTTTGAAGGTTTTAATTTCGTGGTGTACCGACTTCTCACTGCGGATTGCGATGAAGAGCCCTGCTATCCAATTTAAGACGTGTAATCGGGCACAAAACATTGCATACAAACATTTTGTTATACAAATCGCCTCCATGATCCCCTATTAGCAGTTTGCAATGCGGTATATTCTGCTTCTACACCTCCTACATTGAAATCGTTCAACACTGAATCTTACTATAGCATCCTATGTCTTCCTATACTTTCTTACCCTCAACAGCCAAACTCAATGAACTCTTATGTAATCTCTCCACCCCCAATCTCTTCACATGACCCCACCATTTGATTCGGCTAACCCATCAGTTTCGACTAGCGTGTTAATTTTTGACTTAGTCTTTACCTTTTCGTTAGAAGCACTTGCCTGCCATTGCTCCCATCCCTTTGTCCCAGCAATCATTCGAGCTACCCTCCTATCAGTTACCTCTAGCTAATATATCAGATATCCTTAATCTACCCAGCTCTCACTTCCATACAGAAAGGTTTGTCTAAATACTGAGCGGTATAGGGAGAGTTTCGTAGCTACCTAACCGAACAGAGGGCTGTTGAGCGGAAAGCCGCGTGATGAAGCCAACTCAGAGCTACATCAAAGCAGTGAGCACGCAATGTAAGGAGCATGCAAGCGGTTAGATAAAGTGCTCATAGAATCGGAAAGTAGGACCATGCAACTCCGTAAAGTAATAATAATAACAGTAATAATAATAATAATAACAATCCAATTCAGTGGCAAAGGAGAGAAAATATCAAAATTTATAGGTTTGTATATTAATATCCGACTGTTTATGCCATAATGCAATAAACAGTAACATCGTTATCAGACTGTAGAGTAAGATACAAATCATATCAAACATTTGGCAAATTTAGGAAAGTTCCCCACTCCCCCACCACTATCATATTTTACGTCCTGTTTCTCCTTATCTGGGACCCCATTACTCACGCATCACTTATATTTCTGAGAGTTCTAACAGGTGGTAGTATTCTCAGGTTATATGTCAGACATAACGAACTCATCTTTTTCTGTGATGTCCGTGGTGTATTAAGTGCGCAACGCACGTCTCGATGTCATTTCGGTACTTAATTACAGCAGTGCAGCCATATGGCTGTCAGCAGCATGTGGCTACAGGCTAATGGCTATAATTAACGTTGCTCAGGGCTGCCAGCTCATACGAAAGAGAAAGACGAAGGATATGAACAGAAATGCAGATATGCTACCTGCTTTACTTAGACATTGAATCTGTAGAGTTATAAATGACTTAAGAATTTCCACTTAAAATATTATTTCACCTATATACAGATTTCTTGCTCCAGCAGTGCTGTGGCAATTTGCTTCACTACTGAGTGAATGCAGCCGTATGTTTTCACAGTAAATCTGAGAGGTTTACCACGCATTTCAAGGATCTTAATAGTTCGTAGAAATACCATTGAACAATGACTAAATGAACATAAACATATTTTGATGTAAGTTGAATTGAATTGCGAACAAGACCAGCAAGGTCTCCGAGGGCTGTTCAGCCTTATTAAGACAAACAACAACGAAGATATGCTCATATGGTATAGCATGCTTCAAAATTCCTGGACGGGCGATTGATGATGGGTGCAACAATTTGTTACACCCGCACGAACCAGGAACTTGACCACACGGAAATACAATTTGGAAGACTTGTTGGTGTTAATAACTTGACGGTGAAAGCCTATATTATGCCTTTTGTTAGCTTTATATGGAGAGATAATGCCAAGCGAGCTATTAGCTCCCATAGCAAAGCTGTAATAGGCTACCTTGCACTTCACATTAAGGACGTAGAGCAAGCCTTTCTATCTCAGAACTGTCTAGACGGGCAGTGCAAACCGCTGTGATGAGCCCAATTGGGTTCACCTGGCAGAAACACGAAAAATAAGTAGAATATTAGCCGCAGTAGGGGGGCAGTGGGGATCCTGACCCATAGCCTACTTTCCTGGTGACGTCATCCAAGATGGCGGCCATGACGTCACCATGACGTCACACAAGATGGCGACCATGACGTCACCATGACGTCACACGGTAATGACGTTGCCATGACGTCACACGGCCATGACGTCGCTATGACGTCGCACACGATGGCGACCATGACGTCACGACTATAGCTAAACTAACCTAGCCTAACCTAACCTCACCTACGAGGGGTGATCAAGAAGTTCCAAAATGTTAACCCATAGCCTAATTTTCCGGTGACGTCACCTACGAGGTGTGATCAAAAAGTTCATCCATAGCCTACTTTCCTGGTGACGTGGCAACGAGGGGTGATCAAAAATGTTGACCCATAGCTTACTTTCCACTAACCAAATTGGCGGCTAACCAAAATGGTGTCTAACCAAAATGAAGGCTAACCAAAATGGCGGCCATGGCTTAACTAACCTAGCCTAACCTAACCTCACCTACGAGGGGTGTTCAAAAAGTTCCAAAAATGTTAATCCATAGCCTACTTTCCTGGTGACTTTGCAAATAGGTGTAATCAAAAATTCCAAACCGAACGCATGGTCGGATTTTGATAAATGAGGTGTCGAGGCTGACACCCCCTTTTTCCAAAATTCCAAAAAATTGTTGACACATAGCCTACTTTCCTGGTGACTTTGCAACGAGGTGTAATCTAAAACTCCAAACCGAACGCATGGTCGGATTTTGATGAATGAGGTGTTGAGGCTGATTTTTCCAAAATTCCAAAAATGTTAATCCATAGCCTACTTTCCTGGTGACTTTGCAACGAGGTGTAATCAAAAATTCCAAACCGAACGCATGGTTGGATTTTGATAAATGAGGTGTCGAGGCTGATTTTTCCAAAATTCCAAAAATGTTGACGCATAGCCTAATTTCCTGGTGACTTTGCAACGAGGTGTAATCAAAAATTCCAAACCGAACACATGGTCGGATTTTGACGAATGAGGTGTCGAGGCTGACACCCCCTTTTTCCAAAATTCCAAAGATGTTGACCTATAGCCTACTTTCCTGGTGACGTCACCTACCAACCTGGCAAAGCCGATATCTCCCGAATGCATGGTCGGAGTTTGACAAATGAGGTGTCGAGGCTGACACCCCCTTTTTCCAAAATTCCAAAAAATTTGACCCTTAGCCTACTTTCCTGGTGACGTCAGATAAGTTTATGGGATTAACATTTTAGTGATAGAAGCCATTTTCCAGTCTTGCCTAATCCAATTACATTACGCACAATTTCCGTTGACTGACTGAAAAGCTTCTTTAATAGGATTAACATTGAACTAGTCAGTTTCCTCCACTCTACACCTCGTGGTGTAGCGGCTAACATTCTTGATTATCACCCTAGAATGGAATAGTGACAGTGGAAGAACCGGTGTAGCTTGAGATTGGAAGAGAACAAGCGTTAACTAAGTGAGGTCGACAGGAAATAAGATTGAGAGGAGCCTGGCACAAGTAAGTGAATGCAATGCCGAACACAGCTGAGGTCCTGTGATTGTTTACGCACATTCAACGAGATGTGAGCTCTTGGCGAGAAACATGAAACACAACTGCCCGCTCGCATGCATGTAGCACGACCTTGAGATAATGAAAACTGCAACTCTAGCATGATGACAGTGTTAAATTGTACATTCTCTAAATATGCTGCATGTGAGATTGCATGTATGTACTGCTATATGAATTATTGGATATTAAAATGAAATCAACTGTGAATCTATTGAAAAGGAATTGTCTTGGCATTCGCCTGGTGGTGAAAATGGAAAAATCATGAAAACACGTTTTAAGAGAAGTCACTCCTGAATCACTTTTGTAGCGTAGCGGTTAGCATGATTTGCTGGTGCTCCCCAGAGGTTCTGGGTTTGATTCCCGGCTCTATCAAGAAATTTAAAATTTGTATGAGAATCGGAAAGAGGTCTACTCAGCTTTAGCCTAGACCCAAAAGAGTAGAGAGAATTCAATTCACACTTTAGCTATTCATGAAGTGGTTTTCAGTGATTTCTCACATTGTCTTTGTGCAAAATGCTGTAATGATACCTATCATAAGGCCACGGCAGTCTCCTTGCTAGAATGAAATGACGACAGGGGAAACTGTCATTGGCGGAGAAAAGAAAAAACTGTATCTCACTGCTTTGTTCAGCACAAATTAGCATGATTAGCTGGCGCTCCCCAGAGGTTCTGGGTTTGATTCCCGGCTCTGTCAAGAAATTAAAAAGTTGTATGAGAATTGGAACGAGGTCTACTCAGCTTTAGCCTAGACCTAAATGAGTATAGAGAATTCGATTCACACATTAGCTATTCATGAAGTGGTTTTCAGTGATTTCTCACATTGTCTTTGAGCAAAATGCTGTTATGATACCATAAGGCCACGTCAGTCTCCTTGCTAGAATGAAATTACGACAAGGGGAAACTGTCATTGCCAGAGAAAAGAAAAAACTGTATCTCATTGCTTTTTTCAGCACAAATCTCGCATGGAGTGACTGGGATTTGAACTATGGACTCAGTAGTGAGAGGCTAGCATGCTTTTGCTTAAGCCATGGAGGCTTTAAAATGCGAGTGACATACACCAAGTCTCTGAGCCACATGAATTCCACCATTCTTGAAGTGGATTTCAATGGTTTTCCACTTTGTATTTGAATAAAATGCTGAGATGATACCTACTGTAAGACCACGTTCGCCTCCTTTACACTTCCACGCCAAATCATTTCACTCTTTCAATCCCAGGTTAACAGGATAGAAAATGGAGAGGAGTTTTGATACAAGCATGTGAAAGCAATGCTAGACATAGCTAGGACCTTGTGATTGCCAATTCTACATCCCACTAGATGTGAGCCCTCAGATTTTGTAAAGGATGGACTAGGTAATACAGTTTTTTTATTTCATCACTTAGCAACAGTTAACAAATAGCTGAGATCTTGAAACAGGATGTGATGTTGCAATACAAGCTATTGTGTTTGAAAAAAGCTGATATTGCTGATAATTGAAAACGGAAAACTTATTATGAATGTCATTTCCGTTTGACATGCCATGTCCTGTAAATTGTTTTTGCAAGCTTGCAATATTGAACGCTATAAATGCACGGTCATAGCTATCATCGACACTCATTAGTCTCTCATTACCGGCGATTAATGCTGCAGTCTTATCATTTATTTTAAACAACTTAAGAAAGCAGTCGCGTTACTTGGAGCAAAATGAAAACTATTTGTGAGGAATGTATTTAATAGGTTAAACTTTTTAAACAGTTTGAATATAAATCAACGTGTATGTCATGGATTGATTGATTGGTTTATTTATTTACAGATAATTGGTTATACCTAATCCAATTGGCAACAACATTATTATTAAAGGTGAGTACCTCTTTTAATTAGATGCCACTAACAATACAAGTTTGAAAATCAGTGTTAAAACGACTTAACCATTTTATCCTGTGTTCATGTACATGACTAGATGTCATTGACTATACAAGTTCGAAAATGCATAGATTACTTGCAAGCGTAGCTACTCGTATACTTTAAATATCCGTTGCATGCCAGCCGTCAATTAGCTTTGTCCACTAGACTCTACATCGTTCTGTGAAACAAAGTGCAAGCGCTACTATAAAGTTCTTCAGGTATTCAAGGTTCCTTCTTTTTATGGTTAATAAGCGTTTACGGTTTTGACTCACCCTTTTGAGAAGCGTATCGTATGTTAGCCACGTACTTATAAGATTTGCATGATCTGCCACCCTAGAGGTGTGGGTTCGATTCCCGATGTGTAAAATAAAATTCTGATGTGAGGGCTGGAATGAGATACACTCAGACTCGTGGGGTAAAACTGAGAAGAGGAGGGTTCGATTTCCACTCAGTCATGGTTCCTAACTTAAGGCTACGGTGGCAATATTATTTTGTGGATCGGTGTTGAAACAACTTGACCATTTGTAACCTACACCTCGTCGCGTAGCGGCTAGCGTTCTTGGTTATCACCCTAGAGGTGTGGGTTCGATTCCCGATGTGCAAAATAAAATTCTGATACGAGGGCTGGAATGAGGTACACTCAGACTCGTGAGGTTAAACTGAGAAGAGGAGGGTTCAATTCCCACTCAGTCATTCTGGCTTTCTCATTTCAACTGTACTCCAGGCAAATGCAGGAATGGTTCCTAACTTAAGGCAACGATGGCAATACTATATCGTGAATCCGTGTTGAAACAACTTATGCCAAACACAGCTGAGGCCCTGTGATTGCTAACCCACGTTCAACGAGATGTGCGGACCTAGCGAGAAACTTGAAACACAACTGCTTGCATGCATGCAGCGCGACCTTGAGCTAATGAAAACTGCCCACTCAGTCATTCCGGCTTCTCATTTCAACTGTACTCCAGGCAAATGCAGGGATGGTTCCTAACTTAAGGCTACGATGGTAATACTATTTTGTGAATCCGTGTTGAAACAACTTGACCATTTGTAATCTACACCTCGTGGTGTAGCGGCTAGCGTTCTTGGTTATCACCCTAGAGGTGTGGGTTCGATTCCCGATGTGCAAAAAAAAATTGAGATGTGAGGGCTGGAACGAGGTACACTCAGACTCGTGAGGTAAAACTGAGAAGAGAAGGGTTCGATTCCCACTCAGTCATTCCGGCTTCTCATTTCTACCGTACTCCAGGCAAATTCAGGGATGGTTCCTAACTTAAGGCTACGATGGTAATACTATTTTGTGAATCCGTGTTGAAACAACTTGACCATTTGTAATCTACACCTCGTGATGTAACGGCTAGCGTTCTTGGTTATCATCCTAGAGGTGTGGGTTTGATTCCCGATGTGCAAAAATTAAAATTCAGATGTGAGGGCTGGAACGAGGTAGGCTACACTCAGACTCGTGAGATAAAACTGAGAAGAGGAGAGTTCGGTTCCCACTCAGTCATTCCGGCTTCTCATTTCTACTGTACTCCAGGCAAATGCAGGGATGGT
The DNA here is from genome assembly GCA_946902985.2 of Meconema thalassinum. Taxonomy (NCBI): domain Eukaryota; kingdom Metazoa; phylum Arthropoda; class Insecta; order Orthoptera; family Tettigoniidae; genus Meconema; species Meconema thalassinum. The sequence goes on from OX336389.2 coordinate 722,561,206, forward strand.
TCCTAACTTAAGGCTACGGTGGCAATACTATTTTGTGAATTCGTGTTGAAACAACTTGACCATTTTTAATCTAGACCTCGTGGTGTAGCGGCTAGCATTTCTTGGTTAACATCCTAGAGGTGTGGGTTCGATTCCCAATGTGCAAAATAAAATTCAGATGTGAGGGCTGGAACGAGGTACACTCAGACTCGTGAGGTAAAACTGAGAAGAGGGGGGTTCGATTCCCACTCAGTCATTCAGGCTTTCTCATTTCTACTGTACTCAAGGCAAATGCAGGGATGGTTCCTAACTTAAGGCTACGGTGGCAATACTATTTTGTGAATCCGTGTTGAAACAACTTCACCATTTTTAATTTACACCTCGTGGTGTAGCAGCTAGCGTTCTTGGTTACCACCCTAGAGGTGTGGGTTCGATTCCCAATGTGCAAAATAAAATTATGATGTGAGGGCTGGAACGAGGTACGCTCAGACTCGTGAGGTAAAACTGAGAAGAGGAGGGTTCGATTCCCACTCAGTCATTCAGGCTGTCTCATTTCTACTGTACTCCAGGCAAATGCAGGTATGGTTCCTAACTTAGAGCTACGGTGGCAATACTATTTTGTGAATCCGTGTTGAAACAACTTGATCATTTGTAATTTGATTAACGCTTTATTCAAGTGAATTGATTGTGATAGACCGAGTCATGGAATGGAATGAATGAATGAACCGTCTTGTTATTTGCCTGGTGGTAAAATTTGGAAACCATCTTTGATTTGATTAACACTCTATCTAGTATTCATGTTCATGACAAGATGCCACTGGCAATACTATTTTTTGGGAATCAGTGTTGAAACAACTTGACCATTTGTAATTTGATTAACGCTTTATTCAATGTCAATGTTGACTACTAAATACCATTGACAATACTATTTTGTGAATCCATGTTAAAACGACTTGACCATTTGTGATTTCATTAAACACTCAATAAAGGTATTGATTAATCAATTGATTTACAGATAATTGCTGTGAGGCGTAAAAAGAATTTGAAAAATCCTTACCGACGCATAACAGCAACAAGTCAATCGCAAGTGGATTGCTGATAAGCAGTAGCGTGCTTGAATCATTATTTGAGAGGTATGTATTTCATAGCATAACATTTTTAAATATGAATAAATGTACAAGTCATGCATTGAAATGCATTAATTGATTGTTTTTTTTTATTATTTACAGAAATAAACCGCAGATCTTCCTATTCCAAGTAGTATCATCACGTGCAGTTTTCAGAGATTTCCTATTCCTAATAGCATTAACACGTGGAGTTTGCAGAGTCGTTTGAACATATTAATCTACATTGCAGTATTTTAAATCACCGGTAAGCCTATTTTTTTTTACAAAAATGGCATGTTCAATGACTACAAACAATTTAACATAGAACCCTCTTGGTTCATGCTGTAAATCTCGTGTTTGTTCAGGCAGAATAGCTAATAGCAATGAAAGTATTATCCACAAGGATTTTTATTGTACTGTTTTAATGTAGTTAGGAGTGAAATGTATAGGGCTTTGGAGTTATACAAGGCTTTGAAAGTAAATATGGAGTTAGTGTGTGATTTTGATTACATAAAAATGATATGGAAATCAGGGATGAATTTCATGTATGTACAAAAATGCGAGAGCTTTTCGTAGCCCATAATTTAGAAAACTGTTACGAAACCCATGTCCTGGAAGCCTTGCTAACAAAATTCGATAAAAAATACATTATTTGCAAATGAATATATGTAAATTCAACCCTTTGAATGCTGGGTCACGTCATATTGCTTCACCACCAGCGATTGAGTCTCGGAAAGCGGTGGTGAACATTGTGAATGTAGATGACTATTGTTTCATTTGGAGCATTTGTGCATTTTTGCAACCAGTGCAACGCCATGGAAGTCGGCCTGGAAAGTATAAGCAGACATCTGATTCATTGTTGTAAAATTTAAATTTAACAGACGTGTCGTTCCCTATGGATCTAACTCAGATTCACAGGTTTGAACAGAATAACCCTGATTATCATTCATGGTCTATGGTGTTCAAGGAGAAAAAGAAATTATAGGCCCTTTATATGCTACAAAAGAATTCAAACGTTATCATATTCATCTTTTATATTTGTCTTAGGGAGAGGTGAATCACTATTGCCTGATTAAGAATTTGGGTAATTGTTAGGCAGCCAGATGTCCAAGCATAAGTGTGCAAAATATATTTGTGACCGTTTGGTGTATTCTTTGGATACACGGTAAGACAGAGTAAGCATTTGCTTCTCTTTGCTTTAGGTCATCCCTTCCTTTTTTCGCAAACACCAATAGTGATCTCCTGGTTTCTCTTTGTTGGTATATTTTGCTTACACTACCTGTGAGTCTGTTCTAGATATATATCTTCCATGACCCACCTAGCGTCATCTAGCAGCGAATCTCTGAAGTTCCTCAATTTTCCCTTGTACAAGAGGACTTCCTTACCAATCTGGCCACCAGATCTCGTCGCTATCGCCAGCTATCATCTCCGTGATCAAGAGGACTTCGTCTACTTTTTCATCCACCAGTCTTCGCTAGTGACGCCTGCTATCAACTCTTTGAAGACCATTTCATCAAAAGAATTTATTGTTATAATGTTGGTTATTCTTATGTGTAATCCTTTTGTCTCCTACCCCCACTATTTTCCCTTCCCTGGTCTCTCCGCGCTTCGTTGAGCTGGCCCCACTTGTGCTACAGTCGTCTCGACTTTCAGTTGGAGCCTAACTAGGGCCCGTCTCCTCTACCTGAGAGACATAATTCAAATCTTCGCCATGTTGTGAATTCCTGACTAACGGTCAACAAGGAATCGCCGTTCATCAGAAATGAGCTAAGTACTACTTCAACGTTCTTCAGCTAATTTTAATTGATTTTAAATAGCTACATGCTCTTTATCCATCATTTACAGACAGTGTGATATATCTAAATGTGGGCAATAGCCATCTTCGCGGGATTTTCGAGGTTGGGCTTTGTCTATCCAAGATAATCTTAATATGAAGCAGCATTTCTTATGCTTATTAACTTAGATAATTACTCACAACGTGGGACATCGTTAAATTACCCACTGTCTGTAGAAAACTTAGCTCGTTACACCGCTGGAATTTTTCTGTTAATTTCAACCGTCATGATTGTTCTGGAATTTTCCATGCCCAACAATTCAACTACAAGTTAAACTTTCTAGTATTTTCCACTCACATATGGGAATACTTTTTCTAACTAAGGAATCTTCCTTATGAACTGCTAATCAACACCTAATTTTTCTTCCTCCGTTAGAACTTTTCTGCTGCATTCAACTAAAACCTACAAGTTTTTCAACTCAATAGACTCTCGCAAATCTAGTGCAATTAGTTATTTTTCACCATCGCAATAACTTTCCTTGTTTTAAACATTCTGTGCTACAATAGTGAACTTTTCAGCCACGTCAATAGACTATAGTGACACAGTGCTCGTTCGATTTCTCATCCGCGTCACGCTAGTCCGAAATGAAAAAAATAGGCCAAAAACTTTCTCTACAAAGTTCCTATTTCCTCTTCCTCAACCCCTCTTTACTAACAAATTAGGTTAATCTTTAAATTTATGTATTTTGCAACGAGGCCTCGCCAAACCATAGGCGCCCTCCCAATTTTCTCCATGTATCATTTATTCAATCTGTATCTATATCAGCAGTTAGAAACTGCTTATTAATCTATTTCTTTTCTTGCTAGCACAAGAATTGGTTATTGTCTACCAAACCCATCAATAATCTCTTTAATCCACGTTTCACGAAAGGGTAACTTGCCCCATTTTCCCCTCGTGATACTGTTTAAATCTAGAAGTTCTAGAAACTTCCTTTTAATTTTTCTCTTCAGGTTTCACAATAAGTGACCTGCCCTATTTTGTATAACCTCTAAACGTAATTCTGTATTAATACAAGAAGTTATAGAAACTTCTATTTCATTCCTCTCTGTTTTTCTTTGTTGTTACTTTCGAGGTTGTTATTTGTTCATATTTCTAAAACACCCTTCTAGAAATCCTTAAAGTACTCTTCTTGTACTTGCTTTATTATTTAACTTTAATTACGTTAATTATCCTTAAATTTCCAATTTGTTAATCTTAACACCATTTCAAAATCTTACGAAGATTTTAGTACATATAAAAGTTTAGAACCAAAAAATTGTCAATTGCCTGGTGCAAGCTTTAAATGATTTAGGAGGTCTGCGACCCCAATTGTTCATAAAATTAAATTGTATATTTGTTAAATAAATTACTTCCTTTTGCATTGTTAAATAAATCAAGATTTATTCTTTTGATTTGTCACTTCTCAAAAATAACGATTAGGCAAGATCCTGTCTTTCCTTACTCTTCCTATGGGCTTAACTTTAAAAACCTCACAATTAAAATTTATAACGGTTCCACTTTTTGTTGCATTTGAGCAAGAACTCTTAGCTATAAACTTATTAAAGCCTCTCTTAGCTTTGATAGCTAATTCTAACTAGCCAGTAAGGCAAGCCAGCTTCCTGCTTGTTGAGATTTTCTCTACAACTTATGGTTGGTTTTTCAAAATTTAAGTGTTTCTCCTTGTCTAAACTTTTAGTCGGCGCTTTGCTGGGTAAAAGCTTAGTCATTCCTCAATGCAACTATTGGTGCTCTTACCAAAGTTATTCCCAAGGGAATAATTGTTTCATCCCTATCCTTCTTGTAAACATTCGGTCAATTTTTAGAAATTCTACAATTTCAAGAATTAAAACATCACGGCCAATTCACACTATTTGTATTATTCAAAATATTTGTTTATAACAAACTCCTTTGAAAAGATACAAAGGAAACTCATTATTTCTTTCTTTGCCAGACTGCCACCCTTCCCCATAGTAGCTGAATCTTGGCTTGGAAGGGAAGGTACCTCCTCCTCTCGCCTGCAAATAGCCCAAGCTCTAACTGCGTTTCCCGTTAGCTGTGTTCGGCTCCCCACTCATTTTAGTGATTTCACGGTCTTTGCGGTGACACTCTTCTTTAAAGATTATTTGTATTTAGTGTTGGACTTTCTTCCTATTATCCACACTTGCTCCTCTGTCCGAAACCCACTTCCCTTTACTTTTTTATTCATCTTCCCTTGTGGGTAAGGTTAATTTTAAGCAAAAACCTACCCAAAATTTGGTCCCAGAAACCCGGAAAAGTCCATTTGTCAATATTTTGCAAATCATTAATATTTACTTTGAATTTTTCAGCTCTAACTTCTCATTGCAAAGCTGGTGAGGTGGAAAGGGATTGCTTCTGTCTCCTTTGGTGCATTTCTCCCTTTCAACTCGTTTGCTGCTGCCAGTCTGAGAGCATTTCCAAGGTACCACAGTTTCGTAAGTTATACTTGAATTTACCTTTTTCGCCATGGCTCCTCCAAATAAAGATAAGGATGGCAAGGATGAAAAACTTTCTTCCACACGAGCTTCTTATAAAGGGCAACTTACCCGATTCCGAAAATACATCAAGGAATTAGATCCCTCAGAAGCTCAATTAGATTTGTTAAAACATCGTGTAAAAGACTATGAACCTTCTTATGAAAATTATTGTACTATCCAAACCGAAATCGAAACCTGCATGCTCAATCAAACTGATGATCGAGTAGAGGTAGAAAATCAATATTACGACGGAATAGCCTCCGCCTTTAAAATAATTCGCCAACTTGAGGAAGAGCAGAAAAGGGATGGTTCCGTTCTTGGTTCCCTTCACGAACAACAAACCTCTTCTCGTGAGGGCACTCACAATCCCAAACCAATTCTATCTAAGATTAATCTACCCCACTTCTCAGGAGACGAATCTACTTGGGATTCTTTCTACGAACTATTTTGTTCTCAAGTTCATGAAAATGAAGATATTCAAATCATTTACAAGTTTCATTATATGCGATATATTCTACAAGGTCAAGCCATGCAGTTAGTTGAAGCTCTCCCATTAAGTGCCAAAAACAACCCCATTGCCTTTAACTTGTTGAAGGAAAGATACGGTAATTTACTGCTACGTATTCGACGCCACATGAAGGCTCTATTCAATTTGCCTGCGTCACAGCACATTGACGTCACTAGTCTGCGTACACTCATTGATACAACACAACTTCACGTTAAAGCTCTATCCCAATTAGATCAACCCCTGATCACTGGGACACTTATCTAATACATTTAGTTGTTTCTAACGTCGATGTTGCAACCCTCAAAGCTTGGAAAATGGAACTTTCCAAAGATGACAATTACTCGTATGAGCATTTAGTCACCTTCATAAATGCTAGATGCCAACTCTTAACTCCTTTAGCTAATCAAAGTTAACCCTCTTCTGCTAGCTGTAAACTTGAATTACTGTCTCTTAAATCTAAAACCAAACACGTAGCGTCTAGTACCCCAAAACCCGGGTCCAGCTCGTCTAAACTAATTTCAAACGCCACTGGTTACCTAACTAGGTCCAGTGAACGCCGTATTGCTAGTTCTCTCGCTTTAAACACTCAGAGCGAACCCCGTAAAAGTTTAAATGAGCCATTTAAGTGCATACTTTGCAAGGATTCCCACGCCTTGTATCTGTGTAAATCTTTTAAATAACTGTCAGTCGACGACAGAAGAAAATTAGTTTCCCAGAATAAACATTGCATTAACTGCCTAGCACCCAAGCATTCTGCTTCTAATTGTAAGTCTTCAAGACTTTCTTACCACTGTGAATAACCGCACCACACTTTACTGCATCGTCATGATCAATTGAGGTCATCAGCAGCATCTACTTCTCAAAAAAGTGATAATACCAGCAATCCTAGTGTGTCTTCTTACATTCAAAACGCTAAGTCTTTCCGTAGTGATCAAGTATAGTTGTCCACTGTCCAAGTCGAAGTCCAGGACAAATTTGGCAACTGGGTCAGTGCTCGCGGTTTTCTTGATTCAGCGGACACTCATGTTTTTGTGTCTAATTCTTTGATTAGAAAATTAGGCCTACCTGTAATCCCCACTTCTATCAATGTATCAGGCATTAACAGCTCAAAATCGCAAGCATTACAGTTTTCAAAGTTAACCATAAGAGACACTTGTCACAGAAATAACTTTCTCAAACCGAATTGTCTCATTCTCAATAGCATAGGAGAAGACACTCCAAGTCACTTTGTCGATATTTCAGGTTTAAGCATTCCCTCGCATTTAAGGCTAGCCGATCCTCTGTTCAATGTACAAAGCCCCATTGACATACTCTTTAGTGCCAATGTTTTCTGGACTTGCCTTCGTAAACATGTTCGTAAGTTATCCTCAAACGAGGTTGCCAGAGACACTAATTTTGGATGGATCGTGACCGGTCAACTTCCTCATTATTCTCCCCTACCCGTATCTCAATGTTATTTTGCAAATACTGATTTGGAACAGTTCTGGAGGCTCGAAAGCGTTGATTCTCCTAACGTAACCTCTTCAGAAAACGAATTATGTGAGCAACCTTTCCTGAACACTACCACTCGTTCTCCTGAAGGCCGGTTCTTTGTTCAGATGCCAAGATTACTCAATCCCCCCAAACTTATTAATTCTCAACCCAAAGCTCGAAAAGCTCTCTTTGCTATCGAGTGCAAATTCAAGAAAGAACCTCTTGTTAAACAGCAGTACACTGATTTCATGGATGAGTATGAAAGCTTAGATCATATGGAAGTTGTCAGCAAATCTGATGACGAATTGCACCCCCCAAGCGAAGCGGTTTTCTTAAATCATCATCCCGCGTGGAAAAACTCTCTTATAAAGGATAAAATCCGAGTCGTTTTCAATGGTTCATCCCCTGACGTTAATGGCAACAGTCTTAACGATACTCTTTACTCTGGTCCCGCTATTAAGTCCGATTTATCTGCTATACTCTTAAACTTTCTATTATTTCGCATAGCTCTTATAGCGGACATAAAACAGATGTACCGTCAAATTTTAATTCAGCCTGAACAACAAGATCTCCAAATAATCTTGTGGCGCGTTGAAATCAGCAAGCCCATTAAGATATTTCGCTTAAAGACGGTCACTTATGGCTTAAAACCATCCGCTTTCCTTGCTATTCGCTCCTTACAGATGTTAGCCTCTCTAGATGCTCACTTATTTGATTCTAAAGCTTCCGAAGCCTTAACTACATCATTCTATGTTGGCGATTACTTGCAGTCCTTCCCCACTCTGGAGGAAGCTCCTTTCGTGTCACTAGAACTTCAGGCATTGTTAAAGAATGGAGGATTCCCACTTCATAAGTGGAATTCCAACTCCCGTGAGTATCTCGCCCAGTTTCCTATTGAAGATGTAGACCCCTCCTCCGTCGAAATTTGTGGAAATTCCGAATCCATAAAAACTCTTGGAGTTCATTGGTGCACTAGCACTGACACTCTCATCTATAAAGTTTCGCTTGCCGAAGAGCTCCCTAACACAAAAAGGCAAATTCTCTCTGAAATTGCAAAAATTTTTGATCCGCTTCAATTTCTTGCTCCGGTTATCGTTATAGCCAAGCTTTTCATGCAAGAGCTATGGTCTTTCAAATGTGAATGGGACGAAACTGTTCCCCTTTCTTTTCATAACAGATGGCTCTCTTTTCGCAGCAATTTGCTTGATCTTTCCCTTATTGAAATTCCTAGGAATTTAATTAATGCTCATCCCAATACATCTTTTTTCCTTCATGTGTTTGCAGACAGTTCCGAAAAAGCTTACGGTTGCTGTGCATATTTGGTTTATCGCGGTTCGTTAAATGAATCTTCAGTTTCCAACCTTGTTTGTGCCAAATCGAAGGTGGCTCCTCTTAAAACTATCACTTTGCCTAGGCTTGAATTGTGTGCTACACTCATGGCCGCAGAACTTGTTAAGAAATTACGGGAAGTCTTAAGGGTCGAATTTTCGCAAACTTATCTGTGGAGCGATTCCATGATCACTCTTTCTTGGATCGCCAAAAACCCCGTTCATTGGCAAACTTTTGTTGCAAACAGGGTTTCCAAAATTCAAACTCTTTCTTCGGGATGTCAATGGAGGCATGTGCCCAGCGCTGACAACCCCGCCGACATCATTTCTCGTGGATGTTTACCCTCTCAATTGGCAGCTTCTCAGTTGTACTGGCATGGGCCCTCGTGGTTAATCCAAGACTCTTCTTGTTGGCCTTCTAAACCTCCAGCTACAATCTCCAACTTACCTGACGGTAAAGTATCGAAATCTACTCCTTCGTGTCTTGTTTCCAACGTTTCTCATCCCTTGTTGTCCCGCTATTCTTCCTTTCACAAATTAATTCGAATTGTTGCCTATCTTCTCAGATGGAAATATCTTATGGTTGACCAACCTCTTCTTCCTAAACCACACCTTACCAATCATGAATTGAATCTCGCTACCATTAAGGTTTTGCAACTAACTCAGCAAGAAGCCTTTTCTTCTGAATTGACTTTGCTTTCTTCTAAAAATGATCTTCCGAAATCCAGTCGTCTTCGTGCCTTAGCCCCGTTACTTGATGACAATAGGTTACTCAGGGTAGGTGGTAGGCTCTCGCAATCTTTGCTTTCTGAGGACAAAAAGCATGCTGTTGTTTTTGCCTTCTAAACATCACGTAACTTCTTTAATTATACGTGACTTTCATTATGGTAATCTGCACGTTGGTACACGCGCACTGCTTTGCTTCTTAAGGGAAAAGTACTGGATCATAAATGGAATTCATGAAGTTTCCTCTGTAATTCACAAATGCATTCCTTGCTTCATAGCGAAACCTAAAGTCAATAATCAATTAATGAGCGATGTGCCCTATTTTCACTCTTCTCCTATACGTCCTTTTGCTTTAACTGGTGTGGACTATATGGGTCCGTTCCAATATCAACGCAATTCCCCTGAAGCTAAACGCAAATTGATTGGTAAACTCTATGTTTCTCTCTTTGTTTGCATGTTTACTGGCGCGATCCATTTGGAACTAGTAACGAATGCCTCCATTTCTTACTTTTTGTCAGCTGTCTCTCGATTCGCTGCTAGGCGTGGTGTTCCTTCTGAGATGTTCTCTGATAATGCTTCCACTTTTCAAGGCGCAGCTTCCTTGTGGAAGAAAGCTCTCATATCTTCTCCTGCCATGGAACAGATTTCTAAATTTCCTACTCAAAGGGTTTCAAATGGCGTTTTATAACTCCCAACGCCCCTCATCACGGTGGTAGGTGGGAATCCTGCGTAAAGCTCACTAAACGTCATCTAAGAAAGGTTTTAGGTAATCGCATTCTGACTTACGAAGAATTTAATTCGCTGTCTATTCTGATTGAAGGTGTTGTTAAATCTCGCCCTTAAACTCCGCTTTCCAATGACCTGCTTCCACTCACACCTGGTCACTTCCTTACAGGCACTTCTCTTTCTGTCCCTCCTCCCCTTCCCAACTCTTACAGGGATTCTAATTTACCTATTGTTTGGCGTAAACTTCAAGTCCACCGTAATTCATTCTGGAAGAGGTGGAATTTGGAATATTTAACTTCCTTGCAACGGAGACAGAAGTGGTTTCTTTCAAATCCCGACATTAAAGTGGGGGACCTGGTCCTGGTTAATGATGCTTCTCCTCCCTTGGTCTGGATTTCCGGTAGAGTGACCGAGTGTTACCCTGGAAGGGATGGGAGAGTTAGGGTAGCCAAGATCTTGACCACTAATGGGCATATTATAAGACCATTGTCTTTAATTGCTCCTTTACCTTTAAGTTCTTAATGTCATGTCTCTTGTTCTCAGTTGGTGTTTTCCCCTCCCAGCTTGGTGTATTCTTTGGAATACACGGTAAGACAGAGTAAGCTTTTGCGTTTCTTTGCTTTAGTTCATCCCTTTCTTTTTTCGCAAACACCAACAGTGATCTCCTGGTTTCTCTTTGTTGGTATATTTTACTTACACTACCTGTGAGTCTGTTCTAGATATATATCTTCCATGACCCACCTAGCGTCATCTAGCAGCGAATCTCTGAAGTTCCTCAATTTTCCCTTGTACAAGAGGACTTTCTTACCAATCTGGCCACCAGATCTCGTCGCTATCGCCAGCTATCATCTCCGTGATCAAGAGGACTTCTTCTACTTTTTCATCCACCAGTCTTCGCTAGTGACGCCTGCTATCAACTCTTTGAAGACCATTTCATCAAAGGAATTTATTGTTATAATGTTGGTTATTCTTATGTGTATTCCTTTTGTCTCCTACCCCCACTCTTTTCCCTTCCCTGGTCTCTCCGCGCTTCGTTGAGCTGGCCTCACTTGTGCTACAGTCGTCTCGACTTTCAGTTGGAGCCTAACTAGGGCCCGTCTCCTCTACCTGAGAGACATAATTCAAATCTTCGCCATGTTGTGAATTCCTGACTAACGGTCAACAAGGAATCGCCGTTCATCAGAAATGAGCTAAGTACTACTTCAACGTTCTTCAACTAATTTTAATTGATTTTAAATAGCTACATGCTCTTTATCCATCATTTACAGACAGTGTGATATATCTAAATGTGGGCAATAGCCATCTTCGCGGGATTTTCGAGGTTGGGCTTTGTCTATCCAAGCTAATCTTAATATGAAGCAGCATTTCTTATGCTTATTAACTGAGATAATTTCTTACAACGCGGGACATCGTTAAATTACCCACTGTCTGTAGAAAACTTAGCTCGTTCCACATTTTCTGTTAATTTAAACCGTCATGATTGTTCTGGAATTTTCCATGCCAAACAATTCATCTACAAGTTAAACCTTCTAGTATTTTCCACTCACATATGGGAATACTTTTTCTAACTAAGGAATCTTCCTTATGAACTGCTAATCAACACCTAATTTTTCTTCCTCCGTTGGAACTTTTCTGCTGCATTCAACTAAAACCTACAAGTTTTTCAACTCAATAGACTCTCGCAAATCTAGTGCAATTAGTTATTTTTCACCATCGCAATAACTTTCCTTGCTATAAACTTTCTGTGATGCAATAGTGAACTTTTCAGCCACGTCATTAGACTAAAGTAAAACAGTGCTCGTTCGATTACTCTTCCGCGTCGCGCTCGTCAGAAATGAATAAAATAGGCCAAAATCTTTCTCTACAAAGTTCCTATTTCCTCTCCCTCAACCCCTCTTTACTAACAAATTAGGTTAATCTTTAAATTTTTTTTCAACGAGGCCTCACGAATACATAGGCGCCCTCCCAATTTTCTCCATGTATCATTTATTTAATCTGTATCAATATCAGCAGTTAGAAACTGCTTATTAATCTATTTCTTTTCTTGCTACCGCAAGAATTGGTTATTGTCTACCAAACCCTTCAATAATCTCTTTAATCCACGTTTCACGAAAGGGTAACTTGCCCCATTTTTTCCTCGTGATCCTGTTTAAATATAGAAGTTCTAGAAACTTCCTTTTAATTTTTCTCTTCACGTTTCACAATAAGTGACCTGCCCTATTTTGTATAACCTCTAAACGTAATTCCGTATTAATACAAGAAGTTATAGAAACTTATATTTCATTCCTCTCTGTTTTTCTTTGTTGTTACTTTCGAAGTTGTTATTTGTTCATATTTCTAAAACACCCTTCTAGAAATCCTTAAAGTACTCTTCTTGTACTTGCTTTATTATTTAACTTTAATTACGTTAATTATCCTTAAATTTCCAATTTGTTAATCTTAACACCATTTCAAAATTTTACGAAGATTTTAGTACATATAAAAGGTTTAAAACCAAAAAATTGTCAATTGCCTGGTGCAAGCTTTAAATGATTTAGGAGGTCTGCGACCCCAATTGTTCATAAAATTAAATTGTATATTTGTTAAAATAATTACTTCCTTTTGCATTGTTAAATAAATCAAGATTTATTCTTTTGATTTATCATTTCTCAAAAATAACGATTAGGCAAGATCCTGTCTTTCCTTACTCTTCCTATGGGCTTAACTTTAAAAACAACACAAATAAAATTTATAACGGTTCCACTTTTTGTTGCATTTGAGCAAGAACTCTTAGCTATAAACTTATTAAAGCCTCTCTTAGCTTTGATAGCTAATTCTAACTGGCCAGCAAGGCAAGCCAGCTTCCTGCTTGTTGAGCTTTTCTCTACAACTTATGGTTGGTTTTTCAAAATTTAAGTTTTTCTCATTGTCTAAATTTTAAGTCGGCGCTTTGCTGGGTAAAAGCTTAGTCATTCCTCAATGCAACTATTGGTGCTCTTACCAAAGTTATTCCCAAGGGTATAATTACTTCATCCCTATCCTTTTTGGAAACATTCGGTCGCTTTTTAGAAATTCTACAATTTCAAGAATTAAAACATCACGGCCAATTCACACTATTTGTATTCTTCAAAATATTTGTTTAAAACAAATTCCTTTGGAAAGATACAAAGGAAACTCATTATTTCTTTCTTTGCCAGACTGCCACCCTTCCCCATAGTAGCTGAATCATGGCTTGGAAGGGAAGGTATCTCCTCCTCTCGCTTGCAAATAGCCCAAGCTGTAGCTGCGTTTCCCGTTAGATGTGTTCGGGTCCCCTCTCATTTTAGTGATTTCACGGGCTTTGCGGTGACACTCTTCTTTAAAGATTATTTGTATTTAGTGTTGGACTTTCTTCCTATTATTCACACTTGTTCCTCTGATCGAAACCCACTTCCCATTACTTCTTTATTCATCTTCCCTCTTGGGTACGGTTAATTTTAAGCAAAAACCTACCCACCGTTGCCTGCAGTATTTTACAACCCCTACGCTTTTGGAACGACATAGTGTAGATTGTGTTTCTCAGGAAGCAATGAAACTCGTTTTGCCACAAGGAAGGGATGTTGTGTTGAAGTTTAAGGATATTCATAAACGTGACACAGTGCCCGTTGTAATCTATGCAGATTTTGAAGCTCTGACTACACCCATGGCAGGATGTGATCCAGATCCCGCCAGCAGCTCAACCACAACCTTTCAAAAACATGAACCCTTTGCCATAGGATTTAATGTGGTGTGTGCCTATGACCCCACAACATCCTATTACGACTACCGTCGAGGACCAGATTGTGCAAAATGGTTTTTGAATCAACTGGTCAAGTTGGCTGATCATGTGCAGGGGTTATTGGACCACCCAGTACCCATGATTCAAACTCCAGAACAGCAGCAGCGGTATGCGCATGCCACCACATGCCATACTTGTGAAAAGCCGCTGGTCATTGCTGAAGACACAGTTCGCGATCACTCGCACTTTACAGGAGATTTTCGTGGAGCTGCACACAGAAAGTGTGATGTCAATTTTCCAGCTCCAAGGTTTATTAGTGTGTTTTTTCACAATCTGGCTAGTTATGACATGAATTTTTTAATTCTTGAATTGGGTCATGTGAGCAATGGGAGCTTTTTCATTATCCCTAAAACCATGAGCGTTTCTCCGCCTGGACATGGCGGCTGGGTGAATTTTCTATTCGATTTTAGGATTCATTAAAGTTCATGGTATCCTCGCTAGATAGCCTTGGCAATGGCTTGGATGAGGATGAATTAAAATACACGAAAATCCATTTTAATAATCCAGAGCATTTTAAATTGTGCATTTGGAAAGGTATTTTCCCCTATGATTTCTGTGCAAGTTGGGACGTGTTAGAGCAGAAAATCTCCCACCTCAAGAGAAATTTTATTCAAAGCTAACACGCACAACCGTTTCCGATGAAGATTATGCACTTGCATGTCAAGTTTGGCGAGTGTTTAATATCAAGTCGATAGGTTAATATGCTGAGCTTTACCTAAAACTTGATGTATTGCTGATCTCAGATGTGTTTGAAAAAATCCGTGAGTTGTGTCAACACATCTGTGGTCTCGACCCTGCTCACTATTATACAACTCCTGGCCTGTCATTTGATGCAGCATTGAAATACACTCAAGTGGAATTAAATTTACTCATGGATGCAAACATGTTCTTATTCTTTGAAAACGGTATTCGCGGTGGCTTTGTGTCGCTTAACCAGCGACATGCCAAAGCGAATAATGCCTACATGCCTGATTATTCACCAGACAAACCAGATTCATACTTAATGTACTATGAAGTGAATAATTTGTGTGGTTATGCCATGAGCCAGCCTTTGCCCTATGGGAATTTTGCTTGGCTGACTGACAAACAAGTGTCAGAATTTGATGTGAACACAGCCAGCCGAGAAACAGGCCGTGGATATGTGTTAGAAGTGGATATTGAATATCCGTCATCCTTGTATGATGAACATACCGATTTCCCATTCTGCCTAGAGCAAATGGTCCCCCCTAAAAGTAAAGTGAACAGTTCAAAACTGTTGGGCACGCTTTACAACAAAAATCGTTATGTAATACATATCCAACTGTTGGTGCAATGCCTAGCCCATGGCTTAGTGTTGAAGAAAATCCACAGGGTATTTCCTTTGCCCAAAAAGCATGGCTTGAGCCATACATCCGACTCAACACAGAGCACCGACAAATGGCTACACAACAGTTTGAAAACAATTTTTGTAAATTGATGAACAACAGTATCTATGGCAAGTCCATGGCAAATGTCCGAAAATACCGCGAAATTAAATTAGTCAATGTCTGGGAGGGGCGTTATTGTGCCCAACGGTATATTGCCAAGCCCAATTTCAAATCCATTAAAATTATCGATGAGAATTTGGCTACTATTTAAATGAGTAAGACCAGCGTGACCTTGGATAAACCCATATACTTGGGTCAAGTCATTTTAGACTTTTCCAAATCAGTCATGTATCGATTCCACTATGAGTTATGCCAAACAGCATTTCGAGGATGTATCTCTTTTGTATATGGATACGGACTCATTCATTTATCGCATCCGCCACTGCAACCCCTATGTCGTGATGAAGGAACATAGTGACTGGTTCGAGACCTCTCCCTACAGCGTTGACAATAATTTTGAACTGCCCATAAAAATAAGAAGGAAATGGGATTATTAAAAGATGAATGTGGCGATTTGATTATGACAGAATTTGTCGGACTAGCATGTAAAATGTATACTTATCGCTCATTACATGACAAGGAAGCAAAAAGAGCCAAGGGTGTAGGTAAGGCTGTTATAAGATCTCTTCATGTCGATGACGACCTGGAGGTTTTACAAACAGCTAAAGCTATGATGCATACACAGTGCAGGATACAATCTAGCAACCACGAATTGTATCTCGTTAAACAAAGGAAACAAACACTGGCCTTGTTAGATAACAAACGCAAGTGGGTTGATGACCTGCTTTGCAGCATGCCATGGGGCTATTCCAACAAATAGAGTGTATGATTTCTTTGTTTTACGGTGTTGTAAAATAGCTTTTCTCATAGATAGGATAGGATAGTTAATAGTTTTTTCTTTAAACGATAGACATTGTAAATATTAGCAAGTAAAAATAGTATAAACAACCTGCACCCTTGTCACTTTTTGTTTGAAAACAAAGCCTTGAATAAGATCCTAATTATTATGCTAGTCATTGCAAATTTGTAAATAGTATTTCTTTATAGTTTATGTAAACGATAAAGATTCTTTGGATTAGCAGGCATGAGAATAAATGTCCTTTAGGAAAAAAATATAGTGGTTGCTTTCCTAAAATGACAGGTGTGTATGGAATAAAAAGTGTGAGTTTAAACAAAAGTGTATGTATGTGTGTGGGTGCTTGTGAGTCTATAAAATGATGCTACTAGTACTTGCCATTAGTTATTTAGCATTTGAACAAATTCATTTTCATTAATTTTTTTATTCATGTAGTCATAACTATGTCTTTTGTTAAAAGATAGTCTTATTTGTAAACCAAGGGGGGGGGGGGTTGGCAAATAGCTTAAAAACCATGGGTGATTGTTATTGTTGTTGTTGTAACAATATGGAGACTAGAGTGGCATAGTTACACTCTTTGGCATATAGATTACCATGGAAGGTTTGAATGTTATCGATCAAGCCTGTGGTCTTAAACTCAAGAAGATGAGAGACTTGCCTATTCATACACCTTTTCGCATTCATAATGAAGGTAAGAACAATTATCAATGTATGGTATGTTTTGAATAAACAAAAAAATCAATATAAATGCTTGTTTTCTATTTTTGCAATCATAGCAATGATGATATACATTTTGATTGTTGTTTTAATCATAAAGTTTATAGGTAGATAAAAGTCGTTGGTCTCTCCTACCTCTCAAACAATCATCAAGCTGAGTGCTGAGATCACAAAAGGAGTATCAAGGTAGGTATATTTTTCAAGGATTTATATTCAATGACTAAATGAATAATTCTATTCCTAGTATACAATATCCTTTCGTATCGCCATAGTCATCCTGGTATAAAACATGTGGCTGAGCACCCTCTTTTGCACCCACTTTTTGCACCCACTATTAGACCCTCATTTTGCACCCACATTTTGCACCCACTTTTGCACCCACTTTTTGCACCCACTTTTTGCACCCACTGTTGCACCCACTTTTTTCACCCACTTTTTGCACCAACTTTTGCACCCACTTTTGCACTCACTTTTGCACTCACTTTTGCACCCTCTTTTTGCACCCACTTTTGCACCCTCTATTGCACGCACGTTTTGCACCCTCTTTTTGCACCCACTTTTGCACCGAAATTTTACACCCACGTTTACATCCACATGCCAAGTCCTGTGGCTCGACAATCATTCTTGCAATTGTTTTTCAATCATTACAGTCATGCTTTCACTAAGCATAAGCCTCTGCGATTCATGATTCATAATATATCAATGAATGCATTAAAAGTATGGACATGGCATAAGCCTCTACAATCCATGATTTATCGAATAGCGATGAATGCATAGGCAAGCATGGTCACCGCATAAGCCTCTCAATCCATGATGTATAATACTTTTATAGACTCAGCGATTTACACTCTTGAACATTCAATCATCGCGCACGTGCATAGCTAAAGTTCAAGGCCAACACCTGCGCGAGGTCATGTGACACATCTTCTTGCATTTTGTCACGTACAAATCAAAAACAGGATGTGACTTGTAAGCTTAAATGTTGTTTCACAAGTCCACTCGTCAAAATCCAACCATGCGCTCGGGAGATATCTGCTTTGACCCTGAATGCATGTCTGGTTAGTATGGGACGTCAGCAGGAAAGTAGGCTATGGGTCAACATTTTTGGAATTTTGGAAAAAGTGGGTGTCAGCCTCGACACCTCATTTGTCAAACTCCGACCATGCATTCAGGAGATATCGGCTTTGCCAGGTTAGTAAGTGACGTCACCAGGAACGTAGGCTATGGGTCAACATTTTTGGAATTTTGGAAAAAGGGGGTGTCAGCCACGGCACCTCATTCGTCAAAATCCAACCATGTGTTCGGTTTGGAATTTTTGATTACACCTCGTTGAAATACACCAGGCTATGGGCCAAATTTTTTTTGGAATTTTGGAAAAAGCGGGTGTCAGCCTCACCACCTCATTTATCAAAATCCGACCATGCGTTCGGTTTGGAATTTTTGATTACACCTCGTTGCAAAGTCTCCAGGAAAGTACGCTATGGATTAACATTTTTGGAACTTTTCGAACACCCCTCGTAGGTGAGGTAAGGTTAGGCTAGGTTAGTTAAGCCATGGCCGCCATTTTAGTTAGCCTTCATTTTGGTTAGACACCATTTTGGTTTGCCGCCATTTTGGTTAGTGGAAAGTAGGCTTTGGTTCAACATTTTTGATCACCCCTCGTTGCGACGTCACCAGGAAAGTAGGATATGGCTTAACGTTTTGATCACACCTCGTAGGTGACGTCACCATGAAAGTAGGCTATGGGTTAATATTTTGGAACTTCTTAATCACCCCTCGTAGGTGAGGTTAGGTTAGGCTAGGTTAGTTAAGGTATAGTTGTGACGTCTTGGTCGCCATCTTGTGCGATGTCATAGCGACGTCATGGCCGTGTGACGTCATAGTGACATCATGGTCGCCATCTTGTGTGACGTCATGGTGACGTCATGGCCGCCATCTTGGATGACGTCACCAGGAATGTAGGCTATGGGTCAGGATCCCCACTGCCCCCCTACTAGCTGCCGTTTAATAATCATATGTTTCCCTAATGAGATATGAGGACCTAATATGGTAAAGGGTGCAACTACTACCTCATTTTCCAGCAAAGGCCAATAACGCAGTTTCCTTGCTAACTGGCACTTCACAATTCTCTACCAAAGAAGACATGCAATAATAATTACCTACAGCTTTCATAGTGCAATTATATACTACTATAAAGGAAGTTTACAAAAAACATAACATTTTCATTTTATACCAGGACCTTCTTTATAGATGGCATTATAACACAACAGCAGATTGTTGTTAAACGCTTACTGATTATAACAAAATATAGAGCAACCAGACTGTAATGCATACGGTCCTGTGGGAGTAAACAACTCTAAAAACGCGCTAGCACACTGACAGAATGGACAACACAGAAGAATTAACGCGTGAGACACTGGAACATGAGCCCTTCCCTACCCAACCCAACTGGGTACTGAACTCGAATTCAGCCCAGCTTAGGACCTTTGACCGAGCCGTGGTTCGAACGACTTGTGCACCATTGGAAGGAAAAATTGGAAATTTGGAATTAAAATAATTTAATTAATATATATGTATTATGGGATGCAAATGAAGCATAATGAAAGTATTTTGGAGAATTTTGAAGCATTTTGAGGAATGTATTATTTGGAAATATTCTGGTGAATGAGATTTTAACTAAGGAAGAGCTCGATCATTCGAAGCTGGAAATTGTACAAAGCTTCATGTTTGGCTCTAGAAAACCAGTTTTGGTTAGCAAGGTGATCATAAAAAAGCGATGCACACGACCCGTGGATAAGAGGCTAGGCCCAGGAGCCTTTATACGAATATATTAACAGCCAAACAAATAAAAGCACATAATTTTTGAGGGAATCGCTTTTATATAAATTAGGCAGATATAACGAGAAATAATCACATCTACAGGTGTAGAATGCAATATGAAATTTATTTGGTTGAAAAGAAATATAAATTATTGAATAATAGAGATAAAATGAGTATATTTCTATTAAAATACATGTGTGTGAGGCTAGCTGAGCTAGGCTAGCAGTGACACGCGCCGCGGAGAAAAGAAGTGTGGCATGACTGTCTCACAGCGACTGGACACGTGTGGACGCGTTTGACGCACGCGCACAGCAGAGAAGCATTTATTGCACGCAACATAAGCACGGTCGACAAGCACCGTTGGACTATCGAACGACCTAGGGATCGCCGAGGAAGTTCAGAAGAGGAGCCGGCGAAATGAATTTACATTAGTATTGGAGAGGTCAGCGTTTATAAAAGTATAATATCATTAGAACGAGACTTCGCTTATAAACAGCACTCTACAGAGAAGCATTAACGAACAGTATTGTTTATTGCAAGCTGCAATATTGCTACAACGATTTCAACTGTATAGTTCAACAGTATTTCATCACAATCTACATTACAGTCTACATGATGACAGCGATTGTAAGTCGGGGAGGAAAAGCTCATTCTACTTCTACTGAAGAGAATATTATGGAGAACTAAATAAAATTAAAGGAGGTTAATCTATACCATGGATTGGGAAGTCAGAGTGACTTGGAAAATCAAGGATCGACACAGCTACAACTGCGCAACAACTTGCAGTATTCCAATATGAGTTTCTACTCTACAAGCATGATGTCCAACAACACCAAGACGAGATGTCAACTCAGGACTTGTGGATCTACGATAACGAGACCACTCTGCAGGACAGAGATAAGAAGCAGAAGACCGTTTGCAGCCAATCGAACCAAGAAACGCAGTTTCCAGGCCGCTGGCCTTGAAGATGGCAGATCTACCGTTAGCAGCTCAAGCCGAGACGCAGTTCAGGTGATTGCAGGCCAAGTGAGATGGGGTCGCCCGCAGCTGATTTGCACGTGCTTGGCTGTAACTGGTTTCTCTAGGAGGCGAGCGATGGCAGCTTCGACGGAACATGAAGAAAAGCTGATAGAGGTATTTCCTGGCTGTAGAAGACGTCTCAAGGTAGAACAACCGTTTGATCTAATATCTGTAGTGTTGCTGTAATAGTAGAAATCCATTTTTGGAGTGCCAAATTCATTTGTAGGAATTCTTATTTTTAATCTTTGTTTTTAATAGCTTAAATTTTAGAGTTTCATTGTAAATTTTGATACGTCTTCGTGTGTCTTTTGAGACGTTATTTCATGTATATTTAACTTAGATTTGCGTTTCTCGAAATTTTTATTCTGAAGGAAACGTTGTATGACCCTCACTTTGAACGATACTCGTTTTATAAAAGGAATGCTTCGATGATTAGTTGATTATTCGATAATTAGATTATTTGATTATTCGACTATTTGTTTATTTAGTATCTCAAACAGATTATTCGATTATTAGATAATATTGTATTTTGGAGAGGATAGCGTCAGTAATGACAATTTGTAAGAACATTTAAACATTATAATTGTTATTAAAAAAGGGGCCGATAACCTCGATGTTAGGCCCCTTAAAACAACAATTATCATCATCATCATGTTATTAAAAATTTCTATGCGTAACAGCGAAAGTATACATTTCAATGTCTATAATGCATTGTTTTCAAGTAAAGCATTATTGTGAGATGCTATAATATTATGTAACAAACATGTCGATGTTAATATACATCTGAAATATTTATTTATAACCATTTGAATGTTATAAAATTCCAATAGCGGAATACAACTTATTAGACAACTAAATAGTCTTGAACTATTTATACTACGAATATACACTATAAAATAGGATCATGGTAGTGACAATTGAGGCCAAATGATGCCTATATTTATCAACAATTAAAGTATAAACATTGTTTAACGGAGATGAAAAGACCAGGAGATATGTTAGTCTACTTGCGGTCTAGTATGTTAAAAACAACTTAAATATGAATTGTTCATATATTTAAATGTATACTAGAAGCGTGAGGATATGTATTTATTTTTATTAACAAATAAAAGACGAGCGAACTACAAATTAACTTTGTTCACGTTTGGTAACTTGGAAGAACGAGTTTGTTATGGATCAAAGAGAACGAATAGCGCTAATGAAAGGAATAAGAAGTACTTTGTGAATTGTATTATTGTGAACGAACATGTAATTGTTGTAATTTGATGCACGATGTTTAATAACTTAGACAGGAGTTGAGAGTTAGGAGTGCATTCTGAACGGTAA
The DNA here is from genome assembly GCA_946902985.2 of Meconema thalassinum. Classification (NCBI taxonomy): domain Eukaryota; kingdom Metazoa; phylum Arthropoda; class Insecta; order Orthoptera; family Tettigoniidae; genus Meconema; species Meconema thalassinum. The sequence goes on from OX336389.2 coordinate 722,583,302, forward strand.
AATACTCTAGCGTAGTTACCTAGTAAAAACACTAATTCTTCTACATGTGTGTAGCAAGATGGGTTTTTTATGGAAGTAATGCCGTGCGGAGTTGTGAAGATTGTTTATAGAGGGGAAAGGAAGGAAGATTGACATGTTTGGAGCGTAGTAAGACGCCATTGATAAGTATTGTTCAGGAAGGAATATATTGCTATGTGGAGCAACGAATTGTTACACGATGAGTAAAAAGCGCTAGCACAAAGGTTAAATGTTTGAGTTGTTTATGTCTGAGAGTATTTGTATATGATCCACGAAATGTATAGAGTTTTTCAGTAGTTTCACATTGCTCTTTATCCTATTGTTTTATTTATTGATACGACATTCTAAGCTGTATTTACCTTAATTGTTTGATACTCAGGCTTATTTATTATGACATACCACTAGAAGTACCTGAGAATTTGATCGTTGGTTGAAACATTGTTCAACGAACTGTTACTGTAACAGAGACACTATGAAGCTGTCAGATCGCGACTGATAGTGTTAATGGTAATTTTTAAACCGTGTGAAGCACGAGAACTGTAGATAATGTAAATATTTAAACCTTATATAATTTATAACAGTATGATTAAAGTAGATAGTTACATTTTACGTACGCCTGTGTATAATGTAGGGTTTTTGTAATGTTAACTTCATTTTTATGAGTGAACAGCTGATTTTAATCAGACTCTTTTAGTGACATAGCCACAGGGTGACTGTCAATTACGGAAACATTTGGTGAATCTTCATATAATTACATTGTTGTAACAAGAATGTTCAGAAACATTTATTCTACAGATAGTAGAATTATCTGACGTGTGTAACAGTTAATTTTAACATGTTTATCTATTTTAATGGTGATAGGGATTATTTTGTTATTACTTGTATTTGTTTGGAAATAAATCCCAGGCACTAGTTTTTGTTTGCCTGTTCGTTTTTTATAAATCTGATCATCATTTCATTCTTGCAATCGACATGGGATAATTCTGCGAATTAGTTACTAGATTTCAAGTTAGTCTAAACGTTCACCGTTCACACCCGAGATCCGAGATTCTCGTCCTAACCTTTTGTGATTTGTAAATGTGTAACTAATCGGTAGTGTTGTTGCATGGCCGGTATGCTTCGAGGGTTCCCTAGTCATTATCCTAGTAGGGTAGTGTTGGTTAACCTGGCTAGGTATCGACCTCCCTAAAATCCTTTTCTAATATTGTCATTTAGACTTTCACGGCCCGTGTTACTATTCATAATGTTGAATTTTGGGCATATGCCGTGTTTTATTATATTAATATTCGACGCGTTTCGAAAGAAACCATGTCTTTCTTCGTCAGGAATAATCTGGAATACGACAATGTTGCTAAGAGAAAGCAACGAAGAACATATAGAAGGTGCCCAAAGATGGACGCCATTATAGCCCCATGTTAGGGACAACGGAAAGCAGCAGTGAATTACTTTCCCAGGGTTCTGATAATAGGTAGCCAGGATTCCCTGAGATTGTAGCCGGTGTAGCGGTTGAAATTATCTGGGTGTTTGCGTATTTCAACCGCCTCCCTGATGATTCTGGGACGATATTGCTTTATACGGGCAAGAACATCCACTCCTTGGAACATGACATCATGGCCAGGTGTTAAAGCATGATCGGCAACAGCTGATTTATCAGGTTGAATGGGCCTGATACATCTATTATGTTCCTTAATTCGAGTGCATATTGTTCTCGAAGTCTGCCCGATGTAAACCTTGCCACAAGTACAGGGAACTCTGTAGATACCCGGTTGTTGCAATTTAGGCAAACTGTCCTTAGTTGGTCGCAGGAGTTGCCTAATCTTAACAGAAGTTCCAAATACAGTCCGTATGTTGTACCGACGTAGGATTTAAGCAATACGATCCGTCGTGTTATGTATGTACGGAAGGTAAGCAGTTCCTCTTACATCTCTTTTCTCAACTGACGTCCTATTATTATTTGTTGGTTTCAGAACCGTAGAAATCAAAGCCTTGCTATAACCGTTGCTCTCAAAGGGGGTTCGCAGGGTGTTAATTTCTTCTTGTATAGAAGACACTTCACAAATCCTCCTAGCCCTGGTAGTTAGAGTTGTATGGATACCATGTTCCTGGGCAGGATGATGGTGAGAACTTGAGTGGAGATATCTATTGGTGTGTGTTGGCTTTCGAAAAACGCTGTGTCCTAAAGATCCATCCTCTTTCTTTGTGACGAGAACATCTAAAAAAGGTATTTTGCCGTCAGATTCCTTTTACATTGTGAAACAAATAGAAGGGTGCTGGAGATTAAGGTGATCCAGGAAATGGTTAAGATTTTCCTCACCTTCCGTCCAAACAACGAACGTGTCATCCACATAACGCCACCAGATCTTCGGTTTGAAAGGAGCTGACGACAAAGCTTTCTCTTCAAAGTTCTCCATGAAGAAATTAGCCACAACAGGAGAGAGAGGACTACCCATGGCCACACCATCAGTCTGCTCATAAAAATTCCCATTCCATAGAAAGTAGGACGAGGTCATGCAGTGATAAAAAAGTATTGTGATGTCTTCAGGACAAAGCCATTAATGAGAGACATAACACCATCAATAAGTACTCTCGTAAACAGAGACACCACGTCGAGACTCACTAGGATATCACCCGGCTGAAGTGTTATAGCTTTCAACTTTTCAATGAAGTGTGTGGAATCCTCAATGTACGAAGGCGTGGTACCCTGAAGCGGCTGAAGTAGTCTACCTGGGTATTTGGAAAGGGCATATGTAGGAGAACCAATCGTACTAACAATAGTTCTATGTGGGACATCTTCCTTCGGAGGAATAGCATCCCCTGGAAGGAGAGTCTTCGCTGCATCCGCTGAAATAGATGATTGCTTGATCAATTTGTCGGTGACATTTGAGTAGCGAGTAGTAGGATCACGACTATTAATCCTATATAAAGGATCTGATAACAAAGACGAGATCTTGGAATCATAATCAACCTTATCCAACACCACTGTCGCGCTACCCTTGTCAGCGGGGAGAACGATACTATCAGAATTGCCCCTTAGATCTTTAAGTACCCGGCTTTCGCCTTGTTTTAAGTTGTTGTTAGGTGGCTTAGCGGTCTTGAGAACTCGGGAACATTCTTGCCTGGCTTCCTCGGCCTCTTCAGTTGTGAGGTGATGTACCGAGGATTCTACGGATGTAATAAGTTCTTCAATAGGAATTCTTCTAGGCGCTACAGCAAAATTGAGACCTTTAGCGAGAACTGCCTGTTGGGTATCATTTAGGGGCTTGCTGGACAAATTTATGACAACCTTGTTAGCATCAAGTCTAATGGCTTGAGATTTCTGCAACTGACATAACCTATCATATTTGGAAATATGTCTGTCCCTCACCTGATATAGAACGCTGTTAGCCTGCACTGAAGAAATACGATCAAAGATCTTCCATAATTCCTAACGTACGAAGTTCGAGAGGCGTAGATGTAGCTGTAGTAACTCCCTCGAAATAAAATCCAACTGCATACGAGTATGCTGGAACCTCTCTATCAATAACACCTTGCTTGCCCGACGATAGATTCTCGTTGCCTTAGGTGTTCTGAAGGTATGCTTCAACATATCAAAATTCGGTAGAATATCATGATCCCGGCATCTAAGGAGAAAAGCGAGTGAAGAGATTAGACACACCTTCTTGCGTCGTAACCTACTAAATCTAGACATCAGTCGGAAAATATCCTCCCCATACAGGTTTCTAATATTGTCATTTAGACTTTCACGGCTCGTGTTACTATTCATAATGTTGAATTCTGGGCTTATGCAGTGTTTTATTATATTAATATTCGACGCGTTTCGAAAGAAAATATGTCTTTCTTCGTCAGGAATAATCTGGAATACGACAATGTTGCTAAGAGAAAGCAACGAAGAACATATAGAAGGTGCCCAAAGATGGACGCCATTATATCCCCATGTTAGGGACAACGGAAAGCAGCAGTGAATTACTTTCTCATGGTTCTGATAATAGGTAGCCAGGATTCACTGAGATTGTAGCCGGTGTCGCGGTTGAAATTATCTGGGTGTTTGCGTATTTCAACCGCCTCCCTGATGATTCTGGGACGATATAGCTTTATACGGGCGAGAACATCCACTCCTTGGAACATGACATCATGGCCAGGTGTTAAAGCATGATCGGCAACAGCTGATTTATCAGGTTGAATGAGCCTGATACATCTATTATGTTCCTTAATGCGAGTGCATATTGTTCTCGAAGTCTGTCCGATGTAAACCTTGCCACAAGTACAGGGAACTCTGTAGATACCCGGTTGTTGCAATTTAGGCAAACTTTCCTTAGTTGGTCGCAGGAGTTGCCTATTCTTAACAGAAGTTCCAAATACAGTCCGTATGTTGTACCGACGTAGGATTTTAGCAATACGATCTGTCGTGTTATGTATGTACGGAAGGTAAGCAATTCCTCTTACATCTCTTTTCTCAACTGACGTCCTATTATTATTTGTTGGTTTCAGAACCGTAGAAATCAAAGCCTTGCTATAACCGTTGCTCTCAAAGGTGGTTCGCAGGGTGTTAATTTCTTCTTGTAAAGAAGACACTTCACAAATCCTCCTAGCCCTGGTAGTTAGAGTTGTAAGGATACCATGTTTCTGGGCAGGGTGATGGTGAGAACTTGCGTGGAGATATCTATTGGTGTGAGTTGGCTTACGAAAAACGCTGTGTACAAAAGATCCATCCTCTTTCTTGGTGACGAGAACATCTAAAAAAGGTATTTTGCCGTCAGATTCCTTTTCCATGGTGAAACAAATAGAAGGGTGCTGGAGATTAAGGTGATCCTGGAAATGGTTAAGATTTTCCTCACCTTCCGTCTGGTGTATTCTTGGAATACACGGTACGTGAGAATCTAATTTTAATGCTCTTTGCATGTTCATTCCTTCCTCTTTGTCAAACACCAACAGTGATCTTATATTTTCTCTGTGGTGATCACTTCGCTTATATCTTTTATGAGTCTGTTCTAGATATATATATATTCTATGACCCACCCAGCGTCATCTCGCAGTGAATCTCTGAAGCTCCTCAATTCTTCCTGGTGCAAGAGGATTTACTTATCCATCTGGCCACCAGATCTTGTTACCATCGCCAGCTATTTTCTCCGTGAGCAAGAGAACTACGTGTACTTTTTTACTCACCATGCTGTGCTAGTATCATCTGTTATCAACTCTTTGAAGACCGGCTCAGCAAGAGAAGATCAATTTTTTGTTGCAATGTTGGCTATGTTTATATGTTCTCCTTTTGTCTCCTACCCCCACTCTTTCCCTTCCTTGGACCCTCCGTGCTCTGCTGAGTGGGTCTCACTTGTGAGCCGGCCGTCGACTCAGTTAAGGCTCAACTCGAGCCAGTCTCCTCAAACCAAGAGGCAAACTCTACTTTCTACGCCATGTTGGCATATTAAATATTGTCAAGGGGAACTTCACCTTCAACATGCAACCAAGATAAGTACAGACTTAAGGTTTTAACCTCATCTTCGTCAATTTTATCTACATGCTTTTATTGATTATTTTATAGACAGCGTGAGATTACTTGTGGGGCGGTAATCATTCTTCACGGGATTTTTCATGTTGGGCCTTTGTCTAATCAAGCCAATCTTGGTGAAAAGCAGCATTTCTTATGCTTGCTAAATGAGAAATCTTCTCACCACGTGGGATATTATCTAATACCCGCTGTCTATAAATTACAAAGCAAGTTCCTCCGCTGGATTATCTTTGGCCCCATCTTTCTATTAAGATCGTTCTGGAACCTTCCAGATCCTGTACTTTATCTGCGAGTCTTGCCGTCGGGTATTTTTCACTCACTTGTGAAAATACTATTTAAAATGAGGAATCTTCCTTATAAATTACTGCAATAGCAAACCTTCGTCCACCGTTGGAATGTTCTATGGCGCATTTAATTGTATTTCCCAACTTTCTCAAGAAATAGACTCTCGCCTACCTAGTGCAACCAGTTATTTTCATCATTGCAATAACTTTCTTTACATAAACTTTCGTGTCTCTACAGCGAACTTTTCATCTATTTAAAAGACTATAGTGATAACTAGTGCTTGTCCCACTTTTCTACCGCGTCGCGATCGTCCGTTTACATTAAATCAGGCCATGAACATTGATCCTAAATCCCAATGATCTTTCCTCAACCTTCTACTAACAAACCATATTAATAAAATTGTAACTTCTCCATAAGGTGTCACTCTTCGAAGTGCCCTTCCATTTTGCTTGTTTATCATTATATAATTTCTGTATAATTACGTGTTATATACACGGTTCAAGCTCACATTGTTTCTCTTTTATAACGAGAGAATACAATTCTTTTAACTCATTAGTGAGTTGTTTCTAGGTCTCACGAAAGGGTAACCTGCCCCATTTATCTAGTGATTCCTATCTAAATACAGGAAGTCTAGAACCTTCCTTGTTGATTTTTTCTTCAGGTTTCACAGTAAGTGACCTGCCCTCTTTTGTATAATTGTCATAGAAGTAACTCCGCATAAACATAAGAAGTAATAGGAACTTCTTTTTCATTTTCTTGCTTCCTTTTTTGTTATTTTCGAAGTTGTAACTTTTTCTAAAATAATTACTTGTAAATTCCTTAAAGTACACTCCTTGTACTCAATTTGATGTTTAAACTTTAAGCATTTCATTTGTCTTTTTTAAATCTAGCAAAGATTTTAGTACATATATAAGGTTTAAAACCTCATAAATTGTTAATTGCCTGGCGCAAATGTTTAATGCTATCTGAGGTCTGTGACCCCAAATTTGTTAACCAGATTGAATATATGTTTGTTAAAGTTATAAACTTCTTTTGCCTTTTTAAATAAATTAAATATTTGTTTTTGGATTCATAATTTCGAAAACACAACGTTTAAGCAAGATCCAGTCTTCCCTGACTCTTCCCAAGTTCATGCCATCGTTAATACAGAACAAATCTGCTATTATTTGTATTGCCAGACTATCACCCTTCCCTATAGTAGTCTTATGCGTGCTTGGGAGGAAATACACTAAAGCCTTTCTCGGGCAAACCGCCCAAGTCTTAGCTGTGTTTCCCGTCAGCTTGGACCAAGCCCTTACCCACTTTAGGTATCCGAGAGCGGATTTGCGGTTGCAAACGCCTCTGAGTGTATTTAAAGCTAAATTAATAACTTTTGTGGAACTCTCATCCTATTTCTCTATCCTTTTTCTCCAGTCCGAAACCCACTTCCTTTTCTTAATCATTCCTCAGCCAATAATCTACCCAAAATTTGGTACCAGAAACCCGGGAGAGTCCATTTGCTATGTCTATGCTTTGTCAAGTGTCATTTGACAATACTTTGCAAATTATTAATATCTGCTTTTAATCTTTCAGCTATAACTACGTCGTGCTTAGCCTGTGAAGTGGAAAGAGGCCGCTCCGGTCTCCTTTGGTGTGTACCGTTCTTTCTACTTATTCGCTGCTGCCAACTGGACAGCATTTCCAAGGTTCTACAGTTTTGTGAGTTGTATTTCAATTTATTTTCTTTGTCATGGCTCCTACTGAAAAAGATGAAACTCTCATTGCTAGACGTTCTTCCTATAAAGGACAACTCACTAGATTCAGAAATTTTATCAACAAATTAAATCCCGCCGAGTGTGATTTAGACATCCTAACACAACGCCTTAAGTTGTACGAACGGTCCTATGATTATTACGATCAAATTCAAACCGAGATTGAATCCGCTTGCCCAGAACTTCAATCGGATCGGGACGAGGTCGAACCCTTGTACCTTGAAGGGATTGCCAAGGCCCACCAACTGATCCGCAGTATCTCAGAACCGGACACTAGGGTCATCAATCCGGCCCAGTTCGCACCCGCTTCAGTTCACAAGAACAAACCGAAACCGTTACTTCCTAAGATAAGCCTACCGCACTTCTCAGGCCAGGAAGGTGAATGGTATTCTTTTTATGAACTTTACTGCTCACTCGTTCATGACAATAAGGAAATTCCCGACATTCATAAATTCTACTTTTTACGTACGTCTTTGGAAAGCGAGGCCTTGGCCTTGGTCCAATCACTGCCTTTAAGCGCAGATAACTACCACATCGCCATTAATCTCCTTAAAGAGAGATATGGCAATTTACGTTTGAGTGTAGCTCGCCACATCCGCTGTCTCTTCAACCTGCCAGCCGTCAAACCTAATGACGTCACCTCTCTAAGAGACCTGTTGGACTCTATGCAGTTAAATGTCAGAGCATTATATCAACTTGGGCAGCCCGTCCAAACATGGGACACCATACTTATTCATCTAGCTACATCCAGATTCGATTTTTCGACTTTAAAGGCATGGGAAATCGAACTCGCCCGCAAGGAGGGATTTTCGTTCGAACACTTAATCTAGTTTCTTAACAGCCGATGCCAAGTCCTTACAGCACTCGCATTTCAGTGTGAAAATGTCGAAACGAAGTATCAGTGTCACAGTTTTGAGAAAGAACTTGCATTTTCAAAGGGTCATTAGCCCCCATCTGTCGAGAACAAGCAAACCCGTTCTGCTTCTTTCAATCATCCAAGAGAACATATCAGGCCGCTCAACAAATCTTTAAAATGCACGCTCTGTAAAAAGCTTCACACATTGTATTTGTGCAAATCCTTTAAAGAATTGTCTGTCGAAGATCGAAGGAAGTTTGTCTTCAATAGCAAACATTGCTTCAACTGCTTGTCACCTAAGCATTCTTCTTCTAACTGTACGTCATCCAATCTCTGTTTCCATTGTAAAAAACCGCACCATTCTTTATTGCACGTTCATGAAAAATTGAGGTCACCAGTACCCGCTTCTTCAAACTCCATGCAGAGCAGCTCCGAACAAACTAATGCTTCTTCCTGCATTTCTAACGCCGAAACTTCTCATAGTGCGCAAGCCCTCTTGTCCACTGTACAATTCGGAATCCAAGATAATTTTGGAAATTGGGTTCGAACCCTGGTCTACTCGATTCTGCTTCAACGCACAACTTTGATTCGCAATCATTAATTAAAAAACTAGGTCTTTCGTCATCGCATACTCCCATCAATGTATCTGGCATTGACAATTTGAAAACTCAAGTCTTGCAGTCTTCAAAATTGAAAATCAGAGACGTTTGCCAAAGAAACACCAATCTTAACTTAAACTGTCTCATTCTTACCAGTATTGGCAAGGACACTCCTAGCAGCTCTATTAATACCTCCGGTTTAAAGATTCCTTCGCACTTAAGGTTAGCTGATCCTCAGTTTAATGCTCAAGGTCCCATTGATGTACTTTTCAGTGCCAATGTTTTTTGGAATTGTCTCCGTAAACAGGTTCGCAAGTTATCTTCAACCGTGGTCGCTAGAGACACCGATTTTGGTTGGGTTATTACTGGTGAAATCCAACATCCCAGTCTTCAAACCAAATCGCAATGTCATTTTGTTACAGCTGACATAAATCCCATTTCTGAAAAAGAGAACGCTCATGGTTTCGATCTCGATACTTTTGAAAAACACTTGCCGGAACGATGTCTTATCTTGAACAACTACGCCACCTTGGTAAGTTGTTTAAATGATTTTGCCTTCTTCCCGCACAAAATGGCGATTCAAGTTCGCCTTGCTTTGTGTTACTTCGTCTACCTTCTCATGTCATTTTTATAGCAGGTAATTGCTTAAACTCTTTATCGAAAACTATCTTCCCCTTGTGTAAAACCATGGCTATCAGTCACCATCACTTCGCTGTAAGCTATGTTTCACTTCTTTCGCTATTTAGAAGGATGGCCACGGCCGGCTCCTCCCCCCTACCTCACAATTGGAAGTCGCTCATGAAACCGCTTGAAAATCTGAATTCTATAGCATCTAGAATAACTATTCTTACGCATAAACTCCTTCTCAATGTCCCAGCTTTTCTTCTCTGTTCGGAAGAATTAAGCTTTTTTCTGTTGAAAATTGTCGGATTTCGTGATCCTCAAAATTATGCGAAATTGATTTCCTACTCTGTTTCATACGTCTTTAAATTGTTTTCTCACGTCCAAGCTACGGATGACTACATGTCGTGTTACTCGCTCCGCTTTAAGTCAAAGCTGATTCAACCAGTGTTGTTTGTTTACTTTGAACTGCTTGTTTGTCAAACTTGTTTGTATACAAGTTTGAGGAAGACCAAGTTATCGTTTATTTCCTGTATGCTTGCCAAAGGTCAAAGCAAGATTCCTTTATCTCAACTCTGGCTGATTGCCTACCATTGCCTGGCGAGTCGCTTCCGTAAGTGCAGAAGCCGTTCAACTCATCACCAAAATAAACTTGTTCCAGTCAAGGACTCTTTCAGATATTTATATTCCTTATCTCGTTGTACTATGTGGGTCAAGGCCGCGCTTGCTTATGTCTCCCACTTACTCACGCTCGTATTCTACAATTGCTTCGATTCTTGTTTTATAACATCGTTGCATATCCTTTACGCGCTTATGTATTGCACTTTGCTTACATATTTTGCGATCTTATTGTTCATTGATGAACAAACTTGTTTTTTCTCGTCGTTACATTCGATGTGTTTTTGCATTTATACTTGTAATGTCACGTTTCTCGCTGACTTAAGTATTTTTCTGAGTAACCCCTTTGATACCTATTATGACTTAAGGTCATTGTTTATGGCTACTAGGTTGTTACCTATGGCGTTCTTGCTTTCTACTCGCATAGTTCCTTTGTTTATTTGGTATATTCTTATCCTTAATAGATGTACTTGTTTCTATACGCTTTGTTTAAACTTTTCAGTTCTCCTTTCGCATCTTATCGCAATCTTTACTAGTGCCTTATTTCCCGCAGTTTCTAGCTATTTTGTGATTGAAGGTGTCGTTAATTCTTGTCCTTTAACTCCGCTTTCCAATGACCCTGATGACCAGCTTCCACTTACACCTGGTCACCTCCTTACACGCACTTCTCTTTCTGCCCTTCCTCCTCTTCCCAATTCTTACAGGGATTCTAATCTACCTATCGTTTGGCGTAAACTTGAAGCCCTCCGTAATTCTTTTTGGAAGAGGTGGAACTTGGAATATTTAACTTCCTTGCAACGGAGACAGAAGTGGTTTCTATCCAGTCCCGACATTAAAGTGGGGGACTTGGTCTTGGTTAGGGATGTTTCACCCCCCCTAGTATGGACCTCTGGTAGAGTGAACGAGTGTTATCCTGGAAGAGATGGGAGAGTCAGGGTGGCCAAAATCTTGACCACTAATTGTCCGATCACAAAACAACCATTACCTTTAAATGTTTACTTGTTTTTCTTGTTCTCTGTTGGTGTTTAACCCTCCCATTATGGTGTATTCTTGGAATACACGGTACGTGAGAATCTAATTTGTAATGCTCTTTGCATGTTCATTCCTTCCTCTTTGTCAAACACCAACAGTGATCTTCTATTTTCTCTGTGGTGATCACTTCGCTTATATCTTTTATGAGTCTGTTCTAGATATATATCTTCTATGACCCACCTAGCGTCATCTCGCAGTGAATCTCTGAAGCTCCTCAATTCTTCCTGGTGCAAGAGGATTTACTTATCCATCTGGCCACCAGATCTTGTTACCATCGCCAGCTATTTTCTCCGTGAGCAAGAGAACTACGTCTACTTTTTTACTCACCATGCTGTGCTAGTATTATCTGTTATCAACTCTTTGAAGACCGGCTCAGCAAGGGAACATCAATTTTTTGTTGTAAAGTTGGCTATGTTTATATGTTCTCCTTTTGTCTCCTACCACGACTCTTTCCCTTCCTTGGACCCTCCGTGCTCTGCTGAGTGGGTCTCACTTGTGCGCCGGCCGTCGACTCAGTTAAGGCTCAACTCGAGCCAGTCTCCTCAAACCAAGAGGCAAACTCTACTTTCTACGCCATGTTGGCATATTAAATATTGTCAAGGGGAACTTCACCTTCAACATGCAACCAAGATAAGTACAGACTTAAGGTTTTAACCTCATCTTCATCAATTTTATCTACATGCTTTTATTGATTATTTTATAGACAGCGTGAGATTACTTGTGGGGCGGTAATCATTCTTCGCGGGATTTTTCATGTTGGGCCTTTGTCTAATCAAGCCAATCTTGGTGAAGAGCAGCATTTCTTATGCTTGATAAATGAGAAATCTTCTCACCACGTGGGATATTATCTAATACCCGCTGTCTATAAATTACAAAGCAAGTTCCTCCGCTGGATTATCTTTGGCCCCATTTTTCTATTAAGATCGTTCTGGAACCTTCCAGATCCTGTACTTTATCTGCGAGTCTTGCCGTCGGGTATTTTTCACTCACTTGTGAAAATACTATTTAAAATGAGGAATCTTCCTTACAAATTACTGCAATAGCAAACTTTCGTCCACCGTTGGAATATTCAATGGCGCATTTAATTGTAATTCCCAACTTTCTCAAGAAATAGACTCTCGCCTACCTAGTGCAACCAGTTATTTTCATCATTGCAATAACTTTCTTTACATAAACTTTCGTGTCTCTACAGCGAACTTTTCATCTATTTAAAAGACTATAGTGATAACTAGTGCTTGTCCCACTTTTCTACCGCGTCGCGATCGTCCGTTTACATTAAATCAGGCCATGAACATTGATCCTAAATCCCAATGATATTTCCTCAACCTTCTACTAACAAACCATATTAATAAAATTGTAACTTCTCCATAAGGTGCCCTTCGAAGTGCCCTTCCATTTTGCTTGTTTATCATTACATAATTTCTGTATAATTACGTGTTTTATACACGGTTCAAGCTCACATTGTTTCTCTTTTATAACGAGAGAATACAATTCTTTTAACTCATTAGTGAGTTGTTTCTAGGTCTCACGAAAGGGTAACCTGCCCCATTTATCTAGTGATTCCTATCTAAATACAGGAAGTCTAGAACCTTACTTGTTGATTTTTTTCTTCAGGTTTCACAGTAAGTGACCTGCCCTCTTTTGTATAATTGTCATAGAAGTAATTCCGCATAAACATAAGAAGTAATAGGAACTTCTTTTTCATTTACTTGCTTCCTTTTTTGTTATTTTCGGAGTTGTAACTTTTTCTAAAATAATTACTTGTAAATTCCTTAAAGTACACTCCTTGTACTCAATTTGATGTTTAAACTTTAAGCATTTCATTTGTCTTTTTTAAATCTTGCAAAGATTTTAGTACATATATAAGGTTTAAAACCTCATACATTGTTAATTGCCTGGCGCAAATGTTTAATGCTATCTGAGGTCTGTGACCCCAAATTTATTAACCAGATTGAATATATGTTTGTTAAAGTTATAAACTTCTTTTGCCTTTTTAAATAAATTAAATATTTGTTTTTGGATTCATAATTTCGAAAACACAACGTTTAAGCAAGATCCAGTCTTCCCTGACTCTTCCCAAGTTCATGCCAACGTTAATACAGAACAAATCTGCTATTATTTGTATTGCCAGACTATCACCCTTCCCTATAGTAGTCTTATGCGTGCTTGGGAGGAAATACACTAAAGCCTTTCTCTGGCAAACCGCCCAAATCTTAGCTGTGTTTCCCGTCAGCTTGGACCAAGCCCTTACCCACTTCAGGTATCCGAGAGCGGATTTGCGGTTGCAAACGCCTCTGAGAGTATTTAAAGCTAAATTTATAACTTTGTGGAACTCTCATCCTATTTCTCTATCCTTTTTCTCCAGTCCGAAACCCACTTCCTTTTCTTAATCATCTTCCCTTGGTGGGTGGGTTATTCCTCAGCCAATAATCTACCCACCGTCCAAACAACGAACTTGCCATCCACATAACGCCACCAGATCTTCGGTTTGAAAGGAGCTGACGACAAAGCTTTCTCTTCAAAGTTCTCCATGAAGAAATTAGCCACATCAGGAGAGAGAGGACTACCCATGGCCACACCATCAGTCTGCTCATAAAAATTCCCATTCCATAGAAAGTAGGAGGAGGTCATGCAGTGATAAAAAAGTCTTGTGATGTCTTCAGGAAAAAAGCCATTAATGAGAGACATAACACCATCAATAGGTACTCTCGTAAACAGAGACACCACGTCGAGGCTCACTAGGATATCACCCGGCTGAAGTGTTATAGCTTTCAACTTTTCCACGAAGTGTGTGGAATCCTTAATGTACGAAGGCGTGTTACCCAGAAGCGGCTGAAGTAGTCTACCTAGGTATTTGGAAAGGGCATATGTAGGAGAACCAATCTTACTAACAATAGGTCTAAGAGGGACATCTTCCTTGTATTTTAGGAAGACCATAGAGTCTCGGAGGAATAGCATCCCCTGGAAGGAGAGTCTTCGCTGCATCCGCTGGAATAGATGATTGCCTGATCAATTTGACGGTGACATTTGAGTAGCGAGTAGTAGGATCACGAATATTAATCCTATATACAGGATCTGATAACAAAGACGAGATCTTGGAATCATAATCAACCTTATCCAACACCACTGTCGCGTTACCCTTGTCAGCGGGGAGAACGATAATATCAGAATTGTCCCTTAGATCTTTAAGTGCCCGGCTTTCGCCTTGTTATAAGTTGGTGTTAGGTGGCTTAGCGGTCTTGAGAACTCGGGAACATTCTTGCCTGGCTTCCTCGGCCTCTTCAGGTGTGAGGTGATGTACCGAGGATTCTACGGATGTAATAAGTTCTTCAATAGGAATTCTTCTAGGCGCTACAGCAAAATTGAGACCTTTAGCGAGAACTGCCTGTTGGGTATCATTTAGGGGCTTGCTGGACAAATTTACGACAACCTTGTTAGCATCAAGTCTAATGGCTTGAGATTTCTGCAACTGACATAACCTATCATATTTGGAAATATGTCTGTCCCTCACCTGATATAGAACGCTGTTAGCTTGCACTGAAGAAATACGATCAAAGATCTTCCATAATTCCTAACTTACGAAGTTCGAGACGCGTAAATGTAGCTGTAGTAACTCCCTCGAAATAAAATCCAACTGCTTACGAGTATGCTGTAACCTCTCTATCAATAACACCTTGCTTGCACGACGATAGATTCTCATTGCCTTAGGTGTTCTGAAGGTATGCTTCAACATATCAACATTCGGTAGAATATCATGATCCCGGCATCTAAGGAGAAAAGCGAGTGAAGAGATTAGACACACCTTCTTGCGTCGTAACTTACTAAATCTAGACATCAGTCGGAAAATATCCTCCCCATACAGGGTTCTAATATTGTCATTTAGACTTTCACGGCCCGTATTACTATTCATAATGTTGAATTTTGGGCTCATGCCGTGTTTTATTATATTAATATTCGACGCGTTTCGAAAGAAACCATGTCTTTCTTCGTCAGGAATAATCTGGAATACGACAATGTTGCTAAGAGAAAGCAACGAAGAACATATAGAAGGTGCCCAAAGATGGACGCCATTATAGCCCCATGTTAGGGACAACGGAAAGCAGCAGTGAATTACTTTCTCAGGGTTCTGATAATAGGTAGCCAGGATTCACTGACTTTGTAGCCGGTGTCGCGGTTGAAATTATCAGGGTGTTTGCGTATTTCAACCGCCTTAGTGATGATTCTGTGACGATATTGCTTTATACGGGCAAGAACATCCACTCCTCGGAACATGACATCATGGCCAGGTGTTAAAGCATGATCGGCAACAGCTGATTTATCAGGTTGAATGAGCCTGATACATCTATTATGTTCCTTAATTCGAGTGCATATTGTTCTCGAAGTCTGTCCGATGTAAACCTTGCCACAAGTACAGGGAACTCTGTAGATACCCGGTTGTTGCAATTTAGGCAAACTTTCCTTAGTTGGTCGCAGGAGATGCCTAATCTTAACAGAAGTTCCAAATACAGTCCGTATGTTGTACCGACGTAGGATTTTAGCAATACGATCCGTCGTGTTATGTATGTACGGAAGGTAAGCAATTCCTCTTACATCTCTTTTCTCAACTGACGTCCTATTATTATTTGTTGGTTTCAGAACCGTAGAAATCAAAGCCTTGCTATAACCGTTGCTCTCAAAGGTGGTTCGCAGGGTGTTAATTTCTTCTTGTAAAGAAGACACTTCACAAATCCTCCTAGCCCTGGTAGTTAGAGTTGTAAGGATAACATTTTTCTGGGCAGGGCGATGGTGAGAACTTGCGTGGAGATATTTATTGGTGTGTGTTGGCTTACGAAAAACGCTGTTTCCTAAAGATCCATCCTCATTCTTGGTGACGAGAATATCTAAAGAGGTATTTTGCCGTCAGATTCCTTTTTCATGGTGAAACAAATAGAAGGGTGCTGGAGATTAAGGTGATCCAGGAAATGGTTAAGATTTTCCTCACCTTCCGTCCAAACAACGAACGTGTCATCCACATAACGCCACCAGATCTTCGGTTTGAAAGGAGCTGACGACAAAGATTTCTCTTCAAAGTTCTCCATGAAGAAATTAGCCACAACAGGAGAGAAAGGACTACCCATGGCCACATCATCAGTGAGCTCATAAAAATTCCCATTCCTTAGAAAGTAGGAGTAGGTCATGCAGTGATAAAAAATCTTGTGATGTCTTCAGGAAAAAATCCATTAATGAGAGACATAACACCATCAATAGGTACTCTCGTAAACAGAGACACCACGTCGAGGCTCACTAGGATATCACCCGGCTGAAGTGTTATAGCTTTCAACTTTTCCACGAAGTGTGTGGAATCCTTAATGTACGAAGGCGTGTTACCCAGAAGCGGCTGAAGTAGTCTACCGAGGTATTTGGAAAGGGCATATGTAGGAGAACCAATCGTACTAACAATAGGTCTAAGAGGGACATCTTCCTTATGTATTTTAGGAGACCATAGAGTCTCGGAGGAATAGCATCCCACGGAAGGTGAGTTTTCGCTGCATCCGCTGGAATAGATGATTGCTTGATCAATTTGACGGTGACATTTGAGTAGCGAGTAGTAGGATCACGACTATTAATCCTATATACAGGATCTGATAACAAATACGAGATCTTGGAATCATAATCAACCTTATTCAACACCCCTGTCGCGTTACCCTTGTCAGCGGGGAGAACGATAATATCAGAATTGTCCCTTAGATCTTTAAGTGCCCGGCTTTCGCCTTGTTTTAAGTTGGTGTAAGGTGGCTTAGCGGTCTTGAGAACTCGGAAACATTCTTGCCTGGCTTCCTCGGCCTCTTCAGGTGTGAGGTGATGTACCGAGGATTCTACGGATGTAATAAGTTCTTCAATAGGAATTCTTCTAGGCGCTACAGCAAAATTGAGACCTTTATCGAGAACTGCCTGTTGGGTATCATTTAGGGGCTTGCTGGGCAAATTTACGACAACCTTGTTAGCATCAAGTCTAATGGCTTGAGATTTCTGCAACTGACATAACCTATCATATTTGGAAATATGTCTGTCCCTCACCTGATCAAGAACGCTGTTAGCTTGCACGGAAGAAATACGATCAAAGATCTTCCATAATTCCTAACTTACGAAGTTCGAGACGCGTAAATGTAGCTGTAGTAACTCCCTCGAAATAAAATCCAACTGCTTACGAGTATGCTGTAACCTCTCTATCAATAACACCTTGCTTGCACGACGATAGATTCTCATTGCCTTAGGTGTTCTGAAGGAATGCTTCAACATATCAAAATTCGGTAGAATATCATGATCCCGGCATCTAAGGAGAAAAGCGAGTGAAGAGATTAGACACACCTTCTTGCGTCGTAACTTACTAAATCTAGACATCAGTCGGAAAATATCCTCCCCATACAGGTTTCTAATATTGTCATTTAGACTTTCACGGCCCGTATTACTATTCATAATTTTGAATTTTGGGCTCATGCCGTGTTTTATTATATTAATATTCGACGCGTTTCGAAAGAAACCATGTCTTTCTTCGTCAGGAATAATCTGGAATACGACAATGTTGCTAAGAGAAAGCAACGAAGAACATATAGAAGGTGCCCAAAGATGGACGCCATTATAGCCCCATGTTAGGGACAACGGAAAGCAGCAGTGAATTACTTTCTCAGGGTTCTGATAATAGGTAGCCAGGATTCACTGACTTTGTAGCCGGTGTCGCGGTTGAAATTATCAGGGTGTTTGCGTATTTCAACCGCCTCAGTGATGATTCTGTGACGATATTGCTTTATACGGGCAAGAACATCCACTCCTCGGAACATGACATCATGGCCAGGTGTTAAAGCATGATCGGCAACAGCTGATTTATCAGGTTGAATGAGCCTGATACATCTATTATGTTCCTTAATTCGAGTGCATATTGTTCTCGAAGTCTGTCCGATGTAAACCTTGCCACAAGTACAGGGAACTCTGTAGATACCCGGTTGTTGCAATTTAGGCAAACTTTCCTTAGTTGGTCGCAGGAGATGCCTAATCTTAACAGAAGTTCCAAATACAGTCCGTATGTTGTACCGACGTAGGATTTAAGCAATACGATCCGTCGTGTTATGTATGTACGGAAGGTAAGCAATTCCTCTTACATCTCTTTTCTCAACTGACGTCCTATTATTATTTGTTGGTTTCAGAACCGTAGAAATCAAAGCCTTGCTATAACCGTTGCTCTCAAAGGTGGTTCGCAGGGTGTTAATTTCTTCTTGTAAAGAAGACACTTCACAAATCCTCCTAGCCCTGGTAGTTAGAGTTGTAAGGATAACATGTTTCTGGGCAGGGTGATGGTGAGAACTTGCGTGGAGATATCTATTGGTGTGTGTTGGCTTACGAAAAACGCTGTGTCCTAAAGATCCATCCTCATTCTTGGTGACGAGAACATCTAAAGAGGTATTTTGCCGTCAGATTCCTTTTTCATGGTGAAACAAATAGAAGGGTGCTGGAGATTAAGGTGATCCAGGAAATGGTTAAGATTTTCCTCACCTTCCGTCCAAACAACGAACGTGTCATCCACATAACGCCACCAGATCTTCGGTTTGAAAGGAGCTGACGACAAAGATTTCTCTTCAAAGTTCTCCATGAAGAAATTAGCCACAACAGGAGAGAAAGGACTACCCATGGCCACATCATCAGTGAGCTCATAAAAATTCCCATTCCTTAGAAAGTAGGAGTAGGTCATGCAGTGATAAAAAAGTATTGTGATGTCTTCAGGAAAAAATCCATTAATGAGAGACATAACACCATCAATAGGTACTCTCGTAAACAGAGACACCACGTCGAGGCTCACTAGGATATCACCCGGCTGAAGTGTTATAGCTTTCAACTTTTCCACGAAGTGTGTGGAATCCTTAATGTACGAAGGCGTGTTACCCAGAAGCGGCTGAAGTAGTCTACCGAGGTATTTCAAAGGGCATATGTAGGAGAACCAATCGTACTAACAATAGGTCTAAGAGGGACATCTTCCTTATGTATTTTAGGAGACCATAGAGTCTCGGAGGAATAGCATCCCCCGGAAGGAGAGTTTTCGCTGCATCCGCTGGAATAGATGATCGCTTGATCAATTTGACGGTGACATTTGAGTAGCGAGTAGTAGGATCACGACTATTAATCCTATATACAGGATCTGATAACAAATACGAGATCTTGGAATCATAATCAACCTTATCCAACACCACTGTCGCGTTACCCTTGTCAGCGGGGAGAACGATAATATCAGAATTGTCCCTTAGATCTTTAAGTGCCCGGCTTTCGCCTTCTTTTAAGTTGGTGTAAGGTGGCTTAGCGGTCTTGATAACTCGGAAACATTCTTGCCTGGCTTCCTCGGCCTCTTCAGGTGTGAGGTGATGTACCGAGGATTCTACGGATGTAATAAGTTCTTCAATAGGAATTCTTCTAGGCGCTACAGCAAAATTGAGACCTTTAGCGAGAACTGCCTGTTGGGTATCATTTAGGGGCTTGCTGGACAAATTTACGACAACCTTGTTAGCATCAAGTATAATGGCTTGAGATTTCTGCAACTGACATAACCTATCATATTTGGAAATATGTCTGTCCCTCATCTGATCTAGAACGCTGTTAGCTTGCACTGAAGAAATACGATCAAAGATCTTCCATAATTCCTAACTTACGAAGTTCGAGAGGCGTAGATGTAGCTGTAGTAACTCCCTCGAAATAAGATCCAACTGCTTACGAGTATGCTGTAACCTCTCTATCAATAACACCTTGCTTGCACGACGATAGATTCTCGTTGCCTTAGGTGTTCTGAAGGTATGCTTCAACATATCAAAATTCGGTACAATATCATGATCCCGGCATCTAAGGAGAAAAGAGAGTGAAGAGATTAGACACACCTTCTTGTGTCCTAACCTACTAAATCTAGACATCAGTCGGAAAATATCCTCCCCATAGAGGTTTCTAATATTGTCATTTAGACTTTCACGGCCGTGTTACTATTCATAATGTTTAATTTTGGGCTTATGCCGTGTTTTATTATATTAATATTCGACGCTTTTCGAAAGAAACCATGTCTTTCTTCGTCAGGAATAATCTGGAATACGACAATGTTGCTAAGAGAAAGCAACGAAGAACATATAGAAGGTGCCCAAATACGGACGCCATTATAGCCCCATGTTAGGGACAACGGAAAGCAGCAGTGAATTACTTTCTCAGGGTTCTGATAATAGGTAGCCAGGATTCACTGAGATTGTAGCCGGTGTCGCGGTTGAAATTATCTGGGTGTTTGCGTATTTCAACCACCTCCCTGATGATTCTGGGACGATATTGCTTTATACGGGCAAGAACATCCAGTGCTTGGAACATGACATCATGGCCAGATGTTAAAGCATGATCGGCAACAGCTGATTTATCAGGTTGAATGAGCCTGATACATCTATTATGTTCCTTAATGCGAGTGCATATTGTTCTCGAAGTCTGTCCGATGTATACCTTGCCACATGTACAGGGAACTCTGTACATACCCGGTTGTTGCAATTTAGGCAAACTTTCCTTAGTTGGTCGCAGGAGTTGCCTAATCTTAACAGAAGTTCCAAATACAGTCCGTATGTTGTACCGACGTAGGATATTAGCAATACGATCCGTCGTGTTATGTATGTACGGAAGGTAAGCAATTCCTCTTACATCTCTTTTCTCAGCTGACGTCCTATTATTATTTGTTGGTTTCAGAACCGTAGAAATCACAGCCTTGCTATAACCGTTGCTCTCAAAGGTGGTTCGCAGGGTGTTAATTTCTTCTTGTAAAGAAGACACTTCACAAATCCTCCTAGCCCTGGTAGTTAGAGTTGTAAGGATACCATGTTTCTGGGCAGGGTGATGGTGAGAAATGCGTGGAGATATCTATTGGTGTGTGTTGGCTTACGAAAAACGCTGTGTCCTAAAGATCCATCCTCCTTCTTGGTGACGAGAACATCTAAAAAAGGTATTTTGCCGTCAGATTCCTTTTCCATGGTGAAGCAAATAGAAGGGTGCTGGAGATTAAGGTGATCCAAGAAATGGTTAAGATTTTCCTCACCTTCCGTCCAAACAACGAACGTGTCATCCACATAACGCCACCAGATCTTCGGTTTGAAAGGAGCTGACGACAAAGATTTCTCTTCAAAGTTCTCCATGAAGAAATTAGCCACAACAGGAGAGAGAGGACTACCCATGGCCACACCATCAGTCTGCTCATAAAAATTCCCATTCCATAAAAAGTAGGAGTAGGTCATGCAGTGATAAAAAATCTTGTGATGTCTTCAGGAAAAAAGCCATTAATGAGAGACATAACACCATCAATAGGTACTCTCGTAAACAGAGACACCACGTCGAGGCTCACTAGGATATCACCCGGCTGAAGTGTTATAGCTTTCAACTTTTCCACGAAGTGTGTGGAATCCTTAATGTACGAAGGCGTGTTACCCAGAAGCGGCTGAAGTAGTCTACCTAGGTACTTGGAAAGGGCATATGTAGGAGAACCAATCGTACTAACAATAGGTCTAAGAGGGACATCTTCGTTATGTATTTTAGGAAGACCATAGAGTCTCGGAGGAATAGCATCCCCTGGAAGGAGAGTCTTCGCTGCATCCGCTGGAATAGATGATTGCTTGATCAATTTGGCGGTGACATTTGAGTAGCGAGTAGTAGGTTCATGACTATTAATCCCATATACAGGATCTGATAACAATGACGAGATCTTGGAATCGTAATCAACCTTATCCAACACCACTGTCGCGATACCCTTGTCAGCGGGGAGAACGATAATATCAGAATAGTCCCTTAGACCTTTAAGTGCCCGGCTTTCACCTTGTTTTAAGTTGGTGTTAGGTGGCTTAGCGGTCTTGAGAACTCGGGATCATTCTTGCCTGGCTTCCTCGGCCTCTTCAGGTGTGAGGTGATGTACCGAGGATTCTACGGATGTAATAAATTCTTCAATAGGAATTCTTCTAGGTACTACAGCAAAATTGAGACCTTTAGCGAGAACTGCCTGTTGGGTATCATTTAGGGGCTTGCTGGACAAATTTACGACAACCTCGTTAGCATCAAGTCTAATGGTATGAGATTTCTGCAACTGACATAATATATCATATTTGGAAATATGTTTGTCCCTCACCTGATCTAGAACGCTGTTAGCTTGCACTGAAGGAATACGATCAAAGATCTTCCATAATTCCTCACATACGATGTTCGGGAGGCGTAGATGTAGCTGTAGTAACTCCCTCGAAATAAAATTCAACTGCTTACGAGTATGCTGTAACCTCTCTATCAATAACGCCTTGCTTGCACGACGATAGATTCTCGTTGCCTTAGGTGTTCTGAAGGTATGCTTCAACATAACAAAATTCGATAGAATATCATGATACCGGCATCTAAGGAGAAAAGCTAGTGAAGAGATTAGACACACCTTCTTGCGTCGTAACCTACTAAATCTAGACATCAGTCTGAAAATATCCTCCCCATAGAGGTTTCTACTATTGTCATTTAGACTTTCACGGCCCGTGTTACTATTCATAATATTGAATTTTGGGCTTATGCCGTGTTTTATTATATTAATATTCGACGCGCTTCGAAAGAAACTATGTCTTTCTTCGTCAGGAATAATCTGGAATACGACAATGTTGCTAAGAGAAAGCAACGATGAACATATAGAAGGTGCCCAAAGATGGACGCCATTATAGCCCCATGTTAGGGACAACGGAAAGCAGCAGTGAATTACTTTCTCAGGGTTCTGATAATAGGTAGCCAGGATTCACTGAGATTGTAGCCGGTGTTGCGGTTGAAATTATCTGGGTGTTTGCGTATTTCAACCGCCTCCCTGATGATTCTGGGACGATATTGCTTTATACGGGCAAGAACATCCACTCCTTGGAACATGACATCATGGCCAGGTGTTAAAGCGTGATCGGCAACAGCTGATTTATCAGGTTGAATGAGCCTGATACATCTATTATGTTCCTTAATGCGAGTGCATATTGTTCTCGAAGTCTGCCCGATGTAAACCTTGCCACAAGTACAGGGAACTCTGTAGATGCCCGGTTGTTGCAATTTAGGCAAACTGTCCTTAGTTGGTCGCAGGAGTTACCTAATCTTTACAGAAGTTCCAAATACAGACCGTATGTTGTACCGACGTAGGATTTTAGCAATAGGATCCGTCGTGTTATGTATGTACGGAAGGTAAGCTGTTCCTCTTACATCTCTTTTCTCAACTGACGTCTTATTATTATTTGTAGGTTTCAGAACCGTAGAAATCAAAGCCTTGCTATAACCGTTGCTCTCAAAGGTGGTTCGCAGGGTGGTAACTTCTTCTTGTAAAGAAGACACTTCACAAATCCTCCTTGCCCTGGTAGTTAGAGTTGTAAGGATACCATGTTTCTGGGCAGGGTGATGGTGAGAACTGGCGTGGAGATATCTATTGGTGTGTGTTGGCTTACGAAAAACGCTGTGTCCTAAAGATCCATCCTCTTTCTTGGTGACGAGAACATCTAAAAAAGGTATTTTGCCGTCATATTCCTTTTCCATGGTGAAACAAATTAGAAGGGTGCTGGAGATTAAGGTGATCCAGGAAATGGTTAAGAATTTCCTCACCGTCCGTCCAAACAACGAACGTGTCATCCACATAACGCCACCAGATCTTCGGTTTGAAAGGAGCTGACGACAAAGCATTCTCTTCAGAGTCTCCATGAAGAAATTAGCCACAACAGGAGAGAGAGGACTACCCATGGCCACACCATCAGTCTGCTCATAAAAATTCCCATTCCATAGGAAGTAGGATGACGTCATGCAGTGATAAAAAGTCTTGTGATGTCTTCAGGAAGAAAGCCATTAATGAGAGACATAACACCATCAATAGGTACTCTCGTAAACAGAGACACCACGTCGAGACTCACTAGGATATCACTTGGCGGAAGTGTTATAGCTTTCAACTTTTCCACGAAGTGTGTGGAATCCTTAATGTACGAAGGCGTGTTACCCAGAAGCGGCTGAAGTAGTCTACCTAGGTATTTGGAAAGGGCATATGTAGGAGTACCAATCGTACTAACAATAGGTCTAAGAGGGACATCTTCCTTATGTATTTTAGGAAGACCATAGAGTCTCGGAGGAATAGCATCCCCTGGAAGGAGAGTCTTCGCTGCATCCGCTGGAATAGATGATTGCTTGATCAATTTGACGGTGACATTTGTGTAGCGAGTAGTAGGATCACGACTATTAATCTTATATACAGGATCTGATAACAAAGACGAGATCTTGGAATCGTAATCAACCTTATCCAACACCACTGTCGCGTTACCCTTGTCAGCGGGGAGAACGATAATATCAGAATTGTCCGTTAGATCTTTAAGTGCCCGGCTTTCGCCTTGTTTTAAGTTGGTGTTAGGTGGCTTAGCGCTCTTGAGAACTCGGGAACATTCTTGCCTGGCTTCCTCGGCCTTTTCAGGTGTGAGGTGATGAACCGAGGATTCTACGGATGTAATAAGTTCTGCAATAGGAATTCTTCTAGGCGCTACAGGAAAATTGAGACCTTTATCGAGAACTGCCTGTTGGGTATCATTTAGGGGCTTGCTGGACAAATTTACGACAACCTTGTTAGCATCAAGTCTAATGGCTTGAGATTTCTGCAACTGACATAACCTATCATATTTGGAAATATGTCTGTCCCTCACCTGATCAAGAACGCTGTTAGCTTGCACTGAAGAAATACGATCAAAGATCTTCCATAATTCCTCACTTACGAAGTTCGATAGGCGTAGATGTAGCTGTAGTAACTCCCTAGAAATAAAATCCAACTGCTTACGAGTATGCTGTAACCTCTCTATCAATAACGCCTTTCTTGCACGACGATAGATTCTCTTTGCCTTAGGTGTTCTGAAGGAATGCTTCAACATAACAAAATTCGGTAGAATATCATGATCCCGGCATCTAAGGAGAAAAGCGAGTGAAGAGATTAGACACACCTTCTTGCGTCGTAACCTACTAAATCTAGACATCAGTCGGAAAATATCCACCCCATGGAGGTTTCTAATATTATCATTTAGACTTTCACGGTCCGTGTTACTATTCATAATGTTGAATTTTGGGCTTATGCCGTGTTTTATTATATTAATATTCGACGCGTTTCGAAAGAAACCATGTCTTTCTTCGTCAGGAATAATCTGGAATACGACAATGTTGCTAAGAGAAAGCAACGAAGAACATATAGAAGGTGCCCAAAGATGGACGCCATTATAGCCCCATGTTAGGGACAACGGAAAGCAGCAGTGAATTACTTTCTCAGGGTTCTGATAATAGGTAGCCAGGATTCACTGAGATTGTAGCCGGTGTCGCGGTTGAAATTATCTGGGTGTTTGCGTATTTCAACCGCCTCCCTGATGATTCTGGGACGATATTGCTTTATACGGGCAAGAACATCCACACCTTGGAACATGACATCATGGCCAGGTGTTAAAGCATGATCGGCAACAGCTGATTTATCAGGTTGAATGAGCCTGATACATCTATTATGTTCCTTAATGCGAGTGCATATTGTTCTCGAAGTCTGCCCGATGTAAACCTTGCCACAAGTACAGCGAACTCTGTAGATACCCGGTTGTTACAATTTAGGCAAACTGTCCTTATTTGGTCGCAGGAGTTGCCTAATCTTAACAGAAGTTCCAAATACAGTCCGTATGTTGTACCGACGTAGGATTTTAGCAATACGATCCGTCGTGTTATGTATGTACGGAAGGTAAGCAGTTCCTCTTACATCTCTTTTCTCAACTGACGTCCTATTATTATTTGTTGGTTTCAGAACCGTAGAAATCAAAGCCTTGCTATAACCGTTGCTCTCAAAGGTGGTTCGCAGGGTGTTAATTTCTTCTTGTAAAGAAGACACTTCACAAATCCTTCTAGCCCTGGTAGTTAGAGTTGTAAGGATACCATGTTTCTGGGCAGGGTGATGGTGAGAACTTGCGTGGAGATATCTATTGGTGTGTGTTGGCTTACGAAAAACGCTGTGTCCTAAAGATCCATCCTCTTTCATGGTGACGAGAACATCTAAAAAAGGTATTTTGCCGTCAGATTCCTTTTCCATGGCGAAACAAATAGAAGGGTGCTGGAGATTAAGGTGATCCAGGAAATGGTTAAGATTTTCCTCACCTTCCGTCCAAACAACGAACGTGTCATCCACATAATTCCGCCAGATCTTCGGTTTGAAAGGAGCTGACGACAAAGCTTTCTCTTCAAGTTCTCCATGAAGAAATTAGCCACAACAGGAGAGAGAGGACAACCCATGGCCACACCATCAGTCTGCTCATAAAAATTCCCATTCAATAGAAAGTAGGAGGAGGTCTTGCAGTGATAAAAAAAAGTCTTGTGATGTCTTCAGGAAAAACGCCATTAATGAGAGATATAACACCATCAATAGGTACTCTCGTAAACAGAGACACCACGTCGAGACTCACTAGGATATCACCCGGCTGAAGTGTTATAGCTTTCAACTTTTCCACGAAGTGTGTGGAATACTTTATGGACGAAGGCGTGTTACCCAGAAGCGGCTGAAGTAGTCTACCTAGGCATTTGGAAAGGGCATATGTAGGAGAACCAATCTTACTAACAATAGGTCTAAGAGGGACATCTTCCTTGTATTTTAGGAAGACCATAGGGCCTCGGAGGAATAGCATCCCCTGGAAGGAGAGTCTTCGCTGCATCCGCTGGAATAGATGATTGCTTGATCAATTTGACGGTGACATTTGAGTAGCGAGTAGTAGGATCACGACTATTAATCCTATATACAGGATCTGATAACAAAGACGAGATTTGGAATCATAATCAACCTTATCCAACACCACTGTCGCGTTACCCTTGTCAGCGGGGAGAACGATGATATCAGAATTGTCCGTTAGATCTTTAAGTGCCCGGCTTTCGCCTTCTTTTAAGTTGGTGTTAGGTGGCTTAGCGCTCTTGGGAACTCGGGAACATTCTTGCCTGGCTTCCTCGGCCTCTTCAGGTGTGAGGTGATGTACCGAGGATTCTATGGATGTAATAAGTTCTTCAATAGGAATTCTTCTAGGCGCTACAGCAAAATTGAGACCTTTAGCGAGAACTGCCTGTTGGGTATCATTTAGGGGCTTGCTGGACAAATTTACGACAACCTTGTTAGCATCAAGTCTAATGGCTTGAGATTTCTGCAACTGACATAACCTATCTTATTTGGAAATTTTTCTGTCCCTCACTTGATCTAGAACGCTGTTAGCTTGCACTGAAAAAATACGATCAAGGATCTTCCATAATTCCTCACTTACGAAGTTCGAGAGGCGTAGATGTAGCTGTAGTAACTCCCTCGAAATAAAATCCAACTGCTTACGAGTATGCTGTAACCTCTCTATCAATAACGCCTTGCTTGCACGACGATAGATTCTCGTTGCCTTAGGTGTTCTGAAGGTATGCTTCAACATAACAAAATTCGGTAGAATATCATGATCCCGGCATCTAAGGAGAAAAGCGAGTGAAGAGATTAGACACACCTTCTTGCGTCGCAACCTACTAAATCTAGACATCAGTCGGAAAAAATCCTCCCCATAGAGGTTTCTAATATTGTCATTTGGAATTTCACGGCCCGTGTTACTATTCATAATGTTGAATTTTGGGCTTATGCCGTGTTTTATTATATTAATATTCGACGCGTTTCGAAAGAAACCATGTCTTTCTTCGTCAGGAATAATCTGGAATACGACAATGTTGCTAAGAGAAAGCAACGAAGAACATATAGAAGGTGCCCAAAGATGGACGCCATTATAGCCCCATGTTAGGGACAACGGAAAGCAGCAGTGAATTACTTTCTCAGGGTTCTGATAATAGGTAGCCAGGATTCACTGAGATTGTAGCCGGTGTCGCGGTTGAAATTATCTGGGTGTTTGCGTATTTCAACCGCCTCCTTGATGATTCTGGGACGATATTGCTTTATACGGGCAAGGACATCCACTCCTTGGAACATGACATCTTGGCCAGGTGTTAAAGCATGATCGGCAACAGCTGATTTATCAGGTTGAATGAGCCTGATACATCTATTATGTTCCTTAATGCGAGTGCATATTGTTCTCAAAGTCTGCCCGATGTAAACCTTGCCACAAGTACAGGGAACTCTGTAGATACCCTTATAACACGTTCGTTGATTGGACGGAAGGTGAGGAAAATCTTAACCATTTCCTGGATCACCTAAATCTCCAGCACCTTTCTATTTGTTTCACCATGGAAAAGGAATCTGACGGCAAAATACCTTTTTTATATGTTCTCGTCACCAAGAAAGAGGATGGATCTTTAGGACACAGCGTTTTTCGTAAGCCAACACACACCAATAGATATCTCCACGCAAGTTCTCACCATCACCCTGCCCAGGAACATGGTATCCTTACAACTCTAACTACCAGGGCTAGGAGGATTTGTGAAGTGTCTTCTTTACAAGAAGAAATTATCACCCTGCGAACCACCTTTGGGAGCAACGGTTATAGCAAGGCTTTGATTTCTACGGTTCTGAAACCAACAAATAATGATAGGACGTCAGTTGAGAAAAGAGATGTAAGAGGAACTGCTTACCTTCCGTACATACATAACACGACGGATCGTATTGCTAAAATCCTACGTCGGTACAACATACGGACTGTATTTGGAACTTCTGTTAAGATTAGGCAACTCCTGCGACCAATTAAGGACAGTTTGCCTAAATTGCAACTACCGGGTATCTACAGAGTTCCCTGTACATGTGGCAAGGTTTATATCGGTCAGACTTCGAGAACAATATGCACTCGCATTAAGGAACATAATAGATGTATCAGGCTCATTCAACCTGATAAATCAGCTGTTGCCGATCATGCATTAACACCTGGCCATGCTGTCATGTTCCAAGGAGTGGATGTTCTTGCCCGTATAAAGCACTATCGTCCCAGAATCATCAGGGAGGCGGTTGAAATACGCAAACACCCAGATAATTTCAACCACGACACCGGCTACAATCTCAGTGAATCCTGGCTACCTATTATCAGAACCCTGAGAAAGTAATTCACTGCTGCTTTCCGTTGTCCCTTACATGGGGCTATAATGGCGTCCATCTTTGGGCACCTTCTATATGTTCTTCGCTGCTTTCTCTTATCAACATTGTCGTATTCCAGATTATTCCTGACGAAGAAAAACATGGTTTCTTTCGAAACGCGTCGAATATTAATATAATAAAACACGGCATAAGCCCAAAATTCAACATTATGAATAGTAACACGGGGCGTGAAAGTCTAAATGACAATAGCAGAAACCTCTATGGGGAGGATATTTTCCGACTGATGTCTAGATTTAGTAGGTTACGACGCAAGAAGTTGTGTCTAATCTCTTCACTCGCTTTTCTCCTTAGATGCCGGGATCATGATATTCTACCGAATTTTGTTATGTTGAAGCATACCTTCAGAACACCTAAGGCAACGAGAATCTATCGTCGTGCAAGCAAGGCGTTATTGATAGAGAGGTTAAAGCATACTCGTAAGCAGTTGGATTTTATTTCGAGGGAGTTACTACAGCTACATCTACGCCTCTCGAACTTCGTAAGTGAGGAATTATGGAAGATCTTTGGTCGTATTTCTTCAGTGCAAGCTAACAGCGTTTTAGATCAGGTGAGGGACAGACATATTTCCAAATATGATAGGTTATGTCAGTTGCAGAAATCTCAAGCCAATTAGACTTGATGCTAACAAGGTTGTCATAAATTTGTCCAGCAAGCCCCTAAATGATACCCAACAGGCAGTTCTCGCTAAAGGTCTCAATTTTGCTGTCGCGCCTAGAAGAATTCCTATTGAAGAACTTATTACATCCGTAGAATCCTCGGTACATCACCTCACACCTGAAGAGGCCGAGGAAGCCAAGCAAGAATGTTCCCGAGAGCTCAAGACCGCTAAGCCACCTAACACCAACTTAAAACAAGGCGAAAGCCGGGCACTTACAGATCTAAGGGACAATTCTGATATTATCGTTCTCCCCGCTGACAAGGGTAACGCGACAGTGGTGTTGGATAAGGTTGATTATGATTCCAAGATCTCGTCTTTGTTTTCAGATCCTGTATATAGGATTAATAGTCGTGATCCTACTACTCGCTACTCAAATGTCACCGTCAAATTGATCAAGCAATCATCTATTCCAGCGGATGCAGCGAAGACTCTCCTTCCAGGGGATGCTACTCCTCCCAGACTCTAAGGTCGTCCTAAAATACATAAGGAAGATTTCCCTCTTAGACCTATTGTTAGTACGATTGTTTCTCCTACATATGCCCTTTCCAAATACCTAGGTAGACTACTTCAGCCACTTCTGGGTAACACGCCTTCGTATATTAAGGATTCCACACACTTCGTGGAAAAGTTGAAAGCTATAACAATTCAGCCGGGTGATATCCTAGTGAGTCTCGACGTTGTGTCTCTGTTTACGAGAGTACCTATTGATGGTGTTATGTCTCTCATTAATGGCTTTTTTCCTGAAGACATCACAAGACTTTTTTTTATCACTGCATGACCTCCTCCTACTTTCTATGGAATGGGAATTTTTATGAGCAGACTGATGGTGTAGCCATGGGTAGTCCTCTCTCTCCTGTTGTGGCTAATTTCTTCATGGAGAACTTTGAAGAGAATGCTTTGTCGTCAGCTCCTTTCCAACCGAAGATCTGGTGGCGTTATGTGGATGACACGTTCGTTGTTTGGACGTAAGGTGAGGAAAATCTTAACCATTTCCTGGATCACCTTAATCTCCAGCACCCTTCTATTTGTTTCACCATGGAAAAGGAATCTGACGGCAAAATACCTTTTTTAGATGTTCTCGTCACCAAGAAAGAGGATGGATCTTTAGGACACAGCGTTTTTCGTATGCCAACACACACCAATAGATATCTCCACGCAAGTTCTCACCATCACCCTGCCCAGAAACATGGTATCCTTACAACTCTAACTACCAGGGCTAGGAGGATTTGTGAAGTGTCTTCTTTACAAGAGGAAATTAACACCCTGCGAACCACCTTTGAGAGCAACG
Source organism: Meconema thalassinum (assembly GCA_946902985.2). NCBI lineage: Eukaryota > Metazoa > Arthropoda > Insecta > Orthoptera > Tettigoniidae > Meconema > Meconema thalassinum. Next base: position 722,614,652 of record OX336389.2, read on the forward strand.
GTTATAGCAAGGCTTTGATTTCTACGGTTCTGAAACCAACAAATAATAATAGGACGTCAGTTGAGAAAAGAGATGTAAGAGGAACTGCTTACCTTCCGTACATACATAACACGACGGATCGTATTGCTAAAATCCTACGTCGGTACAACATACGGACTGTATTTGGAACTTCTGTTAAGATTAGGCATTTCCTGCGACCAACTAAGGACAGTTTGCCTAAATTGCAACAACCGGGTATCTACAGAGTTCCCTGTACTTGTGGCAAGGTTTACATCGGGCAGACTTCGAGAACAATATGCACTCGCATTAAGGAACATAATAGATGTATCAGGCTCATTCAACCTGATAAATCAGCTGTTGCCGATCATGCTTTAACACCTGGCCATGATGTCATGTTCCAAGGAGTGGATGTTCTTGCCCGTATAAAGCAATATCGTCCCAGAATCATCAGGGAGGCGGTTGAAATACGCAAACACCCAGATAATTTCAACCGCGACACCGGCTACAATCTCAGTGGATCCTGGCTACCTATTATCAGAACCCTGAGAAAGTAATTCACTGCTGCTTTCCGTTGTCCCTAACATGGGGCTATAATGGCGTCCATCTTTGGGCACCTTCTATATATTCTTCGTTGCTTTCTCTTAGCAATATTGTCGTATTCCAGGTTATTCCTGACGAAGAAAGACATGGTTTCTTTCGAAACGCGTCGAATATTAATATAATAAAACACGGCATAAGCCCAAAATTCAACATTATGAATAATCCTTTTCTATCTTTGCGGATATAGGCTATGACTATGCGGGATTCGGATGCAGTACTTTGTGTTGAGGCTCTAGCTATTGAACTTCCTACCAACTAAATAATGATTTCAGGTACAATTACCGCTTACCGTCATATGTGGCAAAGCGAATACATCGCTTCAGTCCTAACACAAGACTTTTTCATACTGTATTTCGGCACTCTGACCCTTTTCCATCGTTGTTCCTAAAATGTGGTCTAAATAAAAGACGTTCTTGGAATCACAAGCCAAACGATCTAGTTATCTAGATGTGTGCGAATGCACCTATTCATGACCGCACTTGGAGAACCTCATATCATTCTCAGCAATTTGCGTCACATCCTGTTTAATTCACTCGCGTTCCTGGTATAAACTTTTTGATTTGTTCTTGAATATTTGTAAAGGGTCTGGGAATGAAGGAAACATTTAGATCTCTCAACAGTTAGTCACGTGACAACAACCCATGGGACCTGCGTTCTTTTAACATGGGAAACTGAACAACTGGGCTTGACATATCACCTAAAAATTCCTACATGCATTAACCGGTAACTGAACCGAGTCAACCTTGGTGGGAAGGAAGAAGCTTGAATTCCGCGTCAACACGCCATAGAGAGAGAGACACACATATTTACAAATAATTATCTTTTAACTTTTTATGATTTAACCCAAAATGTGATTAATGATTAGGACGTCCACAATGTAGTTTTGAATTTCCTTCAATATGATAAAAGAGTAATCTTATTGCAATAACGGCACAATTAACTGGCGTGTCTTTCGAAACGTCAGGGTGTCTGAATTTCCCTAAATTTGGACATTGGACGTGAGAGTAAAATTAAATGACACGAAATTGTTGCTCTTAAATCCTTTTCATGAAATTCGAATGATCCGGGATTGAACCCATGACACGGGGTTATTCAAATAACGATTCGTACAAAGTGCCACTCACTGTGATAATTTTCAAAATGTGCACTCATACGTCAGTCGTAACTCTTCAGTCGATCAACATGAATTTGATGAATGCCTGGGCGGAGTACAATATGTATAATATATAAATAATTAGTAAATAACACTCCTGCAAAAATAACTACATGCTTTTGTTATTGCAACTATTATAATGGGTCAATTTTAGGATTACCCGTCTCGACCTTCAAGTGGTCATCACCAGATCCTGAGCACTGGGTTGAGGTTTAATTTTATATACAAATACCATCTACTTACAATAAGTGTAGTGCATTTAGCTGGTGTTTATATTACGATTCCCAGTTTGAATCTCATTATGTGGTATAAGATTAGTTTGTATTTTATGGGTTCGTGAATAAGGTATGATTATTATGCACGTGTTTAAAGTCTGAACAACACGATATAAGAAATAAAAATAAAATTTCAGCATGCACATGATTTCTATTTTGTATATGGTTACTTATCTGGGTGGAGACGTTGGTTGTACAGGTGCTACGCTCTTGCGTGTCTACTCCCGACTGAATTGATGCGTAGCACATCAAAATAAATATCGTTGCACGCGGCATATCTTAGCAGAAGTAGTAACTATCTGAGGCTGGAATGATGTATAGAAAATATGGTGTATGTTATGTATTCTAGAATTATTCTCATTACCACTGCAGACCGTTTAATCCACCTGCCCCTGTGTAGATAAAATCCATATATGATTGCAACCGGGGTATAAGATTAAATAGGGCCCCATAATACTGCCTACTTTGAGGCCTTGGTGTGTTGGGAAATACCACATGGTGAATGCTCTTACTATAACATATTTCCCTAATTATTTCTTCCCGCATGCATTCATTGTTCATTTTCGCTTCAATTTTGGATTTATTTTATATAGCAGTGCGAAAGTTTGGGACATGTATTCGTTCAAATACAGTGGATTATCTTTCTTGACTAGATATATTTCTATGTATTTTGTGATTATGAGAGCTCTGCTCCTTGTTTCGTGGTGTAGAATTTTAAAGTCTGCATCCATGTTAGTGAAACGGTTTTACGTACCGGATAATTTAGTTCTTTACACTGGGTCCCGCGGAGTAGCCATGCTTTTTAAATCGTGCACCACGGACGTGAGGGCAGCTGAAGAAAATCCGGAGATCGCGGGTTCAAATACTGTCGCTAACAGTGGCTATCCTGAGTTTGGTTTTTCTTGCGGATTTTTCCACATTACCTCCAATTAAATGCCTAGATAGTACCTTATTTTAAGTCTCAGGGCACCTACCTAATCCCTGTCCCCTGGGGCTTGATGACACAGTGGTCAAGGCTATTCGCCTCTCGCCAAAGTGGACCGGGTTCGATTCCTGGCCAATGTATGAGACATTTTCATAGTGAACGCCATGTCCTGTGGTTCGGATTCCACGTAAAAACGAGGTTCCGTGGCTTCCTCGCTTCCTGTCCCTAATACAGTTGCGCACACTACTACATCCATCACATAAATAAAGATTATCAGACATGTTCAACACATACCCAACGTCACGGGTCCGATGACAAAGATGTCCCAATTCCCTAAAATGAACAAACAACAACAATGTTCTTCATACTGGTATATTATGGCATTTTACACCGCTATTGAAGTATAGTTTTTGAAAACTGGGACTCATTATTTTTAATTAATTACCCAACGTTTCACCTTCTACTGTGGAAGGTATTCTCAAATTTGATTAAACACATCGATGATAGCAAATAGCTTGGATAAAACAAGAAATTGACCTCAGTGTTATAATAAATTGATTCCAACAGACGCTCAGATCAGCATACGACTTCTTGTATGTTTTAGAGATTTTCCCACATTCCGAGATAAGTTGGACAATGCTAAAATTGATGTGAGTTTTATTATAAAATGATTCAAACAGACGTTCAGATCCACATGCGACATCTTGTATGTCTTAGGGAGTTGGCACTTTCCGAGATAAGTGAGAGGAATTAATTTCTGACAAATTACATGGATGTGACTTATCATTTATTGAGACTGAGCTACGCATTCATGAACAATTATAATAATAATATACCAGGGAATCATATAAAGTTTCACCCCGACCACTTAATTTAAAAACGAGATATAGAACATAGTTATAAAATGTACATCAGCCATTTTGAATTTGGAAACAATTGAAAGGGTTATGCACATGTTCATTGTAAATGGATGTTTATTGCGCCAGAACACGGAATTAAATATTTTAGGTCCAAGTGGCCACCATGTTAGTTTCTTGCTCATCATTTAAAAGCCACATGTATTGATTTTATTCACAGTTCCTTGTCAGCGTTAGCCATCTCATGTTGTGATTTCCAAAATTTCACCCCGAGCATTTCCTTAAATACGAGAAACTGAACATAGTTGATAATGCCGAATAGCAGCAGTTAATTGGGCTGAGGTATTTCGTGTGGAGGCCAATTTGGATTCGAGTCAGTTATCGAAATTTGAAACATGTCATTACAGTTGAACGGATTATTGTCGACTCCATACACAATTTCATTCAAATGGCTCAGGCTATTTAAAACTTATAAGAGGGACACACACGCGCTGATCTCATAAGCGTATATTTCACATGATAAATATGCCTTTATAACCTTATTGGATGGACAATTGTTTAGGTGTGTAAGCGCATACTGTATATGCACAACAACTCTTATTCAATCATTATCCACTGCAGGCAGCACGTTGAAATTCGGCGGTGCAGTGCTACACTTCAACACTTAGCTCGAGAAACATAGGCTCAATATATTTTCTGTTTTTGCCACACTATTAATACAACTGATGAAAAATATCAACTAAGAACGAATCTTAAGACTGCTTGCGGTCCTGATATACAATACGAAACAGTACGTGACACGAGGAAAAATTCATAATTTAAAAGTTACGAGGGACAATTCATTATCATCCTTTATTGCCCAAACTTCGACAAAATCAACTGTCTTCTAGGAACGGCGGTGAGTTTCAAACGTTTTATGTCACACAAGCAGTAGTGCCCGGCTTCGCCCGGTGGATTTGTTTGTTTTATGGATGATAATGAATACTGCTACAGAACTGGCACATAATACTTAAACTAACAGAAAAACATATTTTAAAAATATAACTTATTGTGTTGGTGGTTGTGGTGGTGGGGGTGATAAGTAGTACAGTATAATGGACGTAACATTCTGGTCATTTTCCCGTAATGATAATGACAATAATGAATAGGGAAACGGATATTTACTAACTACAATACTGACACATGTAATTTACAAATGAATTGAAAAATGTGATTAGAAAGAGGAGTATGTGTAATAAAAGACACTGCCTTGGGCCTATATCTCATTGGCTGTTCGAAAAGTAGAGATCAATAGTGTCGTCTTTTGTCATATAGTGCCATAGGAAAATTATCAGAGCACTTTGGAAAATGTCGGCTATCCCGAGCTCCTGAAGTAGCAATAGTGTCATTTATCGCCACATATCGCTCAAGGGTAAGGATCTGAATAACTGAAAGTAAATTTGAAAACACCAAAGTTATTTCAGCTGATTACCTCTATGTACTGCACCAACACCATCGCACTTATACAGAGATATAATATTTTCATGATGATAACTGTTTTAAGGGGCCTGAGAAATATTCTTGCATTAATTACTCCCAGTAACTCCAATTTTTAAGCAGCGCAAGTTGTAACTATTTTCGCAATTTTGGTAGGGGTGACGAGATGCAGCTCGCATTGCCAGCCAACAATTAACTTACAGTTACACTACACGGACATGAATGGTTCTAGGACCTTAAAACGTAGTTTTCAAGTTCATTTTGCCCGTTGTTCTAAATGTAGCGAATGGAGAGGGTTGTCCAAAATATCAAGTGACAGTGTTACCCGCAGACTTCCAAAGGGTAAGTACATCAAGTTTGGTTAGGATCGGTGAAACGATGTAGACTTGTGCCAAAGGGCCTAAATGCACGGAATGGAGTGGTCTGTCCGAAATTTCACGTAGACAGAAATTTCGGGTTCCAAAGGCTAAGTATGTAAAATTTGGTTCAGATCGGTGAAACGGTGTAGATTTGCGCCAAAGGGCCTAAATGTAGGAAATGGAGTATTCTGTCCGAAATTTCATGTAGACAGTGTTACTCGCAGGTTTCCAAAGGGTAAGAATACACATTTTGGTTCAGATCGGTGAAATGGTGTAGATTTATGCCAAAGGGCCTAAATGCAGGGAATGGAGTGGTCTGTCCGAAATTCCATGTAAACAGTGTTACTCGCAGGGTTCCAAAGGGTAAGGATACAAATTTTGGTTCAGATCGGTGAAACGGCGTAGATTTGTATAAATAACAGACAGACGAACCAACATTGAGCTTTATACCGTATTTACACATGCTAGTGCAACAATCTCAATAACGCAGGTTATCACAAAAATTCTATACACACACCCATGTACACGGGGCAACATGACCACGATGTCTAAGCCCCGCAAATGAAATATTAACTGAGGATACGATAGCATAGAGAATAGTACAGTCCAATAAATCCTTGAGCAACACTGAAAAATGGCTTCAAATACCATATCCTATCTCCAATTTACACATGCTAGTGCACCAATCACAATAACGCAGGTTATCACAAACATTCTACACACACGCCCATGTACACGGTGCAACATGAACACGATGTCTAAGCCCCGCAAATGAAATAACAACTGTCTACACATGAAAACTGCAAAGTGGTGATAGCAAAATATAGGAATGTTTGCCACTATTTTCCTCTGGCAGGATAGCATTACATTACAATTTGCTAATATGCTTATTTACTGTCCATACGATAGCATAGAGAAATCTACAGTCCAATAAGTCCTTGAGCAACACTGAAAAATGGCTTCAAATACCATATTCTACTTCAATTTACACATGCTAGTGCAACAATCACAATAACGGAGGTTATCACAAAATTTCTACACACACACCCATGTACAAGGGGCAACATGACCACGATGTCTAAGCCCCGCAAATGAAATAACAACTGTCTACACATGAAAACTGCAAAATGGTGATAGGTGAATGTAGGAATGTTTGCCCCTATGTTTCTCTGACAGGATAGCATTACATTACATTTTGGTAATATGCTGATTAACTGTGCATACGATAGCATAGAGAATACTACAGTCCAATACAATTCTTGATTGTCAATCGGTCAGTTTTCCCATGTGTCCTTTAGCAAATTTTACAGAACTATCATGATACAGAGTAAATCGTTGTTGCCTAGTTACAACCTGTTCATCGATGGTGCGGCGTTGACTATCATCATACAGTGTTAGTCGTTGTCGCCTTGCGACAATATGTCCGTCAAGTTATTAGATCAGTGAATCGGCGTAGATTTGTGCAAAAGGGCCTAAATGCAGGGAATGGAGTGGTCTGTCCGAAATTTTACATAGCCTAAACTATTCCTCTTGAATCTGGCTATCATATATACAAAAATAATATTTCGAAACCGACTGGTAGTTCCAGAGATTAGTGCGATTAAAGACACAAACACACATACAAACTCTTCAGCTTTATTATATTAGTAGAGATTACTGTCTGTTTGAGAAAATCAAGTATGTCCAAGAAACTTCCATATGTACTATAGTTTATTGGTGGACTGGTCTGACGTAACAGGAGTAACAAATTATTCATTATATTCAGGGGGATATTAATCATTATGGACGTAACAGACTTAGGTTTTTATACAAAATGTGACCGAAACCTGGATCGGCGTCTCAAGGGAATTATTTCACTAACTTCAACCCTGCCACCCACATTCTCATAAGTGTGAAGGATAATTTGATCTAATCAGACTGTTGCTAAAACAATGAATATTCCTGTGGAATGGTCAGTTAGGATTCTATTTTTGAGGATTTCAGAAAAGTGTAAATTATTTTTATTTATTTTGTATTTACTATGGTAGTTCAAATAACATTACATTTCACATGACAAGAAAGGACATAATATTGACATTTTGACGCTTTGTTGCAATACAAAAGAACAGATAAAAGTAAGCGTTTCTCCCTAAAGCAATAGTGTCAATCCACGAATTTAATTTATCGCCGTTACTTTGGAGTGACTGAAAATCTAATTATTGAGTACAAGCGTAACAATCTGTAACGATACACATGTTTTTTTTCTTAGCGTATGGCTTTTAGTGCCGGGAGTGTCCTCGGACATTTTCGGCTCGCCATTCTTGTAGCTGCTTCTGTGCGGACACCCATGGGGTGAGCTACAAGTACCGTCGCATGCGGAGTGTTGTCTGGGGAGGAAATTTTGAATGTAAGGACGAGGAGTGGGAAGGTAGCAGCAGTGGCCTATAGTTAGGGACCAACCCCGGCAATTGCCTGGAAGGTAGATGGGAAACCACAGAAGACCATCTTCAGGGTATCCGGTGGGGGGGATTTGAACCTTCTCGCCTCCCGGATGTGAGCGACTGCCTGCAGCCACGCTGTAACGACCACGGCTAACTCACCCAACGATATCCTAATTTGTAATGATGCAAACACCGATCTATTTATAGTGTTAATTGCTCAAATAACGCCAAATTTATTCATAAAGCGTAGGTAAATCTTTTTAATGTCATATTGAATTTTCGCTATATGATGAAAGAAAAGAAATTCGGCAGTCCACACTATGGTTTCACCGTAATATCTTGGACCGTAATGGTCTAATAATATACGGTTTGTTCGAATGAATCAGAGAAAAAGCTGGCAGCACTGGAAATACGGGCAGCCAAAAGCGACAATGTATTGCAGGGTATGTGCAGTAACATTACAGAATTTAGTCTGTCTTCGTCAGGTGTCCCCTATGTAGGGGAGATAGTTGAAGCAAAAGCGGTGTAAGATGGATACGTCTGAACGAGTATAACGGGGCGTGATTCAGTTCTCTATGCAAAGGTGTTTTGGCAGGAGAAATCTTTGGTCGAATGCAAGTTTTGTACGAGGATGCGTGTCTCAAACGAAACACAGTGTTAGAGTGGTGTGCCAGGATTTGAGATGGGTGGGTAGGCACAGTGGATCTCCTGCAAACAGGGCCGGTGGCTGCACTGACGCAGAAAGATTGCCGCTGTAAATAGCAATCGCCCTATAACCGTATGCTAGCGGACAGCGGGTATGGCTGCACCTCACCGCTGAGTAGTTGGCCACACATATGAGGATATTCCTGGAATGTCTTAGCTGATAACATACGAACCGACAGCGTTTCTTGGAACGAATTGTGGAGGGTCACGAAACCTGATGCGTCTATTTAGAGCAGGCAACACAGTGGAAGAGTCCAGAAAGGAAACATACTTCGTTAACAACGCCAAAGTAGGCAAGGTCATCCCTTGCAACTTGGAAGGTTACAAGCGGTGTTCTTTGACATCAGACTGGCTGCGTAGGGCAGCGGTATTTTTCTTGCCTGCTGTGCCCAAGGTTGCCAGACGAAATCCTGGTTCAGTCAGTTGGCATTCAAAGGTGCGCAAATGCAAGTAGATTTACTCGTACGTTAAAGATCCCCTTCTGGGCAAAATTCAGACACCCCGGTGTTTTAAGAGCCTCGGTAGATAAAAGAGGCGTAAAATATAGAACATTATTAATATCGACATCTTCATTAGGAGTGGCTGTCAATGATGCCACAATGAACGCTCAACGTTAATGCGACACCGTACAGAACTTAAGAACCATCAAAACGGCCAAAGGGAAACACTGTCACAAGAAAAGCTTATACTCCGTGATAACGCACACTTACATGCGGAAAATGCAACACGGGATGAACTGAACCGTTTTCACTTGGATCACTACCTAGATCTCTCTCCTTGCGACCTTCATGTGTTTGGTATATTGAAAACTTTTCTGCTGAATAAACGATTCAGTACTGTCCAAGTGGTTTGTGGTGCTGTGGAAGCACAATTTGAGAAGCAACCAGCGTCTGTTTTCGTGGAGGGTGTAGGAAAACATTTTAAGCGTTGAAAGAAAGTAACTTTCCCAACTTACTCACTCTGAGATAAAATATACTATTCTATACTATACTATACCGTTGGGAAAATTTTCTTTTGGGACTTAACTCAAATTGTGTGCAGTGTAATAAGATATAGGAGCCAAAAACAAGTGAAAAAGTTTGCAAGTGTGTGTACCTAAGATAAAATGTAGTTTTAGGAACGACTACGTAAAAATGTAGCCTAATCGAAATACGAGTATGGAGTGTGTGCCTACTGTATTTTAAAAGCCGAGTGGAATGAGAACCTCATACATGTTTTGCCGCAACTGTTACGGGCACGGGACAATTAGGCTACGTATCGTATGTCCAGTTTCCAATGTATTGTGGAGAATTTATTGCACGGTGTCTTTCATATTCTGGTACCTCCTTTTCACGTCACATAGTGTCACAAAATATTCTACCAAATGTGTATTCTATCCAGCAGTGTTACCGTGCTCGTAAAATTGTGCACCAAGGCCGCGAGAGCAGCTTCAGCACGTCCAGAGATCGCAGGTTCGATTACCGGCACAGACAGCGATTATCCTGGGTGTGGTTTTACCCTGGGTTTTCCATACTCTCTCTGGGAAAGTTCCGATATAACAGCTTACTTCAAGTCACGGGGTACCTAACTCATCCCAGTTCCCACTACAGTACCACACACTACTACAGTCATCACACCAATAGTGGTTATCAGACTAGTTCAATACACATCCAACTGCACGGCGATGATGACCAAAGATGTCTCAAGACCGTAGAATGAATTAACAACATCAGATACATGTATTGTAACCTCCGCGGAAACATTATTCAGCATCAGAGATAAGCTTCGAAATACTGAAATTGAGGTGTAATCTTCCTCAGAAGTGCAAGGGAATGATTTTATTCAATGCGTTTTTGCCCCCCAACAAATGGTTCTCTAATCATCAGGGATTATCTAGCAGTGAATGATGTGACGGATTAAAAATGGTGGCTTAAATGACAGCTGTGCTGGCTGTACCGGGCAAATCCCTAGACAATAACAGTTGTAGGCGCTGCCTCAACCAGGTCGAAGAAGCAATGAAGGAAATTTGAGATAAATTAAAAGTAGATGTAAAGATTCAAGGAGAAGTAATTTCAACTCGGGGATTTTATAATGACATCCAATTCACCAGAGGATTTTAATTCGTTTATAAGTTGTGTGGACTCCGTCTAGAAGAAAGAATTCATCATGAAATTCAATAAATGTAAAACAAATACAATAGAATAAAGCCGAATGGAATCAGAAATCGCTATTGGCGTCAAATAGAAAGGTGAAAAGCTAAAGCAAGTAGCAAACGTCTACTGCTGAGGAACAAAAAAGAAACAGTAATGGAAGAAACAAAGAGGAGGAAAAGGTTGGTTGGCTCAGGCAAGGAAATTAGTTTTCCAGACATGAAACCTGTTGGTATCATACACAGATTTAGGTATTAGAAAATCATTTTTAAAATCCTTTGGCTGGAGCGTGCACTCAGTGGAAGTGAAACATGGACTGTTGGTGCAGCAGAAAAGAGGAGAAAAGAAGCATTTGATAGAATGATGTACCTGCAGCTGAATATTATAATCGTGGCTCATTACAGCAACCTATATTTCTATCGCTTGTATAGGATATGAGAAATAAAACCGTGATTTTAAAAGGTTTACACAGCCGTTATTCTTAAGTTCTCATAACAATTGAATTAAATTGGACGTCAATATAGGAAGCCTTGTATGAAGATATACTCTGCCATGTTTTACAGTGCTCGAATGATTAAGTCACGAGAGAAAACCATTAAGTATTTAAATGTCGCATCCTCACCATGTTGTCTTTGTGCTCATCAGTTTATCTAAAGTCCTATAAGTGAACTATTTTAATAACCTCTATAAGCATACAATATTTCAGTTTGATGGATGTAATGGATTAATAGATATTGTGAATCGGGGAAATGTTTCGGACGATTGCCATGTAGTTTTGTTCTAAATGTATGCAATACAGTTATGTACGATTAGATGAAGAATATTCCGAAGGTTCATTATACAAATGTTCACTTTTATCACATGATTAGGACACAACACATATTATCTTTATTTTAAAAATTCACACGGCCACTGTCTTGAGTTTATGAAGTAGATTAAGGGCCGGTTCCATCAATCGTGCGTTAAATTCAGCTAACAAAACGTTAGTTAACAAATCGTTATAATTTTAACATTCTGTTATAGATTATGTGTTCCACAGAACGTTTTAACAAGTCGGTTAACAAACGAAGCGTTAAATGTCGCTTGCTGTAAGGATCAAGAAAGCAGTGAACGGCATGGATGTTATTCCATACTTCTGAACGGTGTCTAGGCAACGTGTATTCGATTGTTTGCTATTATATATACTCATTTCGCGGGAATTACGAGTCTTTTGGTGTCTTCATCTTGCAGTGTCTTGTGGTTTTATTAATTTGTACTACTCCCGTGTTACTTGCAATGGCTACAGTAGGAAAGAAGCGTGTTCGAGGCTCGAATTTCTCAGCACTGGAGAAAGAAATTGTTGTGAATTTAATCACAAAGTGAGGGGATATCATAGAGTCTAAAAAGACAGCCGGTCCTACTATTAGAGAGAAAGAGAAAGCATGGCAAAACGTGGCGAACGAATTTAATAGCCATTGGAATGTTACATCGAGGAGTGTCAAACAGATTAAAAGTTTGTACGATAATTTAAAAAGGAGTGCGAAGAAAGAAAACGCGAAAGATCAATTCGAACGTTATAAGACAGGAGGAGGTACCTACGTACCTACTACCACTTCAAATAGTGAATGAATATTGGCGCTAATTGAGGACCAAGTTGAGCCTCTTCAAAATGAAGACGACTCCGATGCAGAGTATCACGCTAAGTTAAGTCTCAAAATTGTCATTTCATAGCTTAATCAAGTGATTTTGTTCCTCATGTTATCATAATTCCATAAACGTTTGTGCAAGTTTTCGAAATTACATAACCTTTAATGTTATCTCAGCTGGACTTCTGTTAGCAACTTTGTTCTGTTTAAATAGCTTCGGAGCCAGATATTGATTAATTAGTTTGCTATCTACCAACGCATTTTTATGTAGGCCTACTGCTTTAAATTACAATGCATATGGGAGAGAGAGAGTGATAACCTGAATGTTCTGCCTCGTAAAACACCAACCTGCTTATGAAGGATTAGTGTAGATTAATTTGCAGTGGCCTGTCTTGAGATCTGAATCGTACAATAAGTTATTGCAATTTATGATATAGTCATTAATTGTAAATCTGCTAATCATAGGACATATGTGGCATATTCTTTTCAGAAGATAATCCAGGCACCAACAACCCACATTTATGTCCGTGTATCGCCAACCAAACACAAATTTCGACGCCCACGGTGTATGATCTGCCTGTGGAGGTGGAGGTGGAAGTAGAAGAGGAGAGGGAAGAAGAAACCCCAGAGCCAAATAGGCATGTAAGTACTGTGTTGCAAGCCAATACTGAACTTGATCGAGCATTGGGCATTTTGGCATAGATATGTAGACTGCTTATTAATTTCAGCTTGAAAATGATAACAATATAGTAGGTTCACATTGCGTGTCAGTGGATGATCGGCAATATCCATAACAGCAGAACCCACAATAAAATAAAATTTTCTAAACTACTGAAATTAGCCATAAATACTTTCTGTAGTGATTTAAAATAGATCTGGAAATGTAGTTTAGCCTACTCCTCCGCAGTCTATAACCCACCCGCCTTTCCCTCTTTAGATCATGACTTATATAGTAAAATTCCATCTGTGTCTAAGAAAATACTCATGAATCGTGCACAAGTACAGTATTGCCTACCCCCACGCATAAGGTACTAGTTGTATAGGCGTTTTTTTTACTACGTAGCGTGGCCCTGGTTTTTGTTACGCATATGACTGACCTCGTGTGGTGGTGTATTTTATATCTTACATTTTGACAATGCTAACGTGACTTCAATGTGTTCCCATATGTGCGCTTAGGTTAAAAAAAACTCATGCACTTGAGGAATATGGAATATGGCTGCCTTCGCTCAAGGAGCTAGAAACAAAACCACACATTTACATAATTTAGAATATATTTCCAGTGCACTAGCCATATTGGACAGCAATTTCAAATGGTGGCTCTTGCTGTAGTACACGGTGTCACACTTCAATGTTTGTACTTACTGTGCCACGATATTGAAGCTGACTGCGTTAAGCAAACCATTTTCACGCTATAAAATAAGGAAATTATCAACATTCACTTTCAAGTAATGAACTCGTGAAAAACTCGTCGCCATGTTGTATAAGGCTTGCATTATGCCATGCTGCCAACCTATATTCACTGCACTCCATGATTGTCCGGACGAAAATTACTGCTTGTACTACAAGCAAGGGGGTCTAGGATGTAAGCTTCAGGTTAGGTTTGTGTTGGTATGTAAATCCTTATTAATTAAAAAAAAAATAACAAGTATGCATGGTTTGAAGCTCTAGTGTCTTCCATTACTTTATGGATGTTGCCATTTTGTGCCTATGGAAATTTTGTATCGCAATCTATATTACTCCCCAAAAATCAGTAATAAAAATGTAAAATGTAAAAATGTATGAAAAAAGTGTCAAATAAATGAAAAATTGAAAAGAAATAACTTCTACTGTTCAGACCACGGTTTTAGGGCGATGAGTCCCGGTTTGTCTTACAGAGGACAGATGGCGAATCTCATTGATGTGGGAGTTCCTTTCAGTGCAACTGAAAGCTCTCGTATCAATTGCGCATGCCTGAGGCTCTCAGACTGTCCTCGGTATGACATTGAAGCCACCGGCCAAAAGCTGTGGCGTAAACTCAACTTGACCTTTCAAACCAGAGTAAATATCCTGATGCATTTCTTGTTAACGCAACGTTTTGCAAAATAACTTATTGCGATACATATTAGTTATATTATTTGTGTTAGGCCTTACAAAAACAAACATATACCTAACCTAAGGCTTACGTCAAGACCTCATGCTTGTAGTACAGGCGATGATTTTAGTCCAGGCAGTGGTCTAACCCAGTAGCGAGGAATGGTTTCGTCCTGTCAATGGCTTTAGAGGAGTGCAGTCATGCAATTAAATTGAACTAATCTGAACAATCGTAACTTGCCACCAAACCTTGCACAACATGAACTGAATTTGCATATGAATGCACCACATTCATTTGAAACTTCATACCAACATACGGAATATGAAACCGGCAATGCTACATAGCAGCAAATCAAAACACTATTACATCAAACAGACATGACCCTACATAATTCGTAACGTCTTCGACCACTAGTCTGGTACAGATCGCAGTATATATTTGATCCAGCTGTTATGTTTTGCACAACCAGAAACGCCTAGCTGCTGCATAATAAATTTTGTGGCCAGTCATAAACATATTGCACGCACTTTACTTGTGTTTGGTGCTGCACCCTGGACTATGGTAGTTCACCCAGTAGCCGCAGGCAGTCATTGGGCAAAGTGTTCATCCCTATCCTAATCGTCATGAGGGTTTAGGAGAGCAATGGCATAATTCATGAGATGTTGTCTTTAGTTTTAGTATTTAGTTAATAAATTACTATAATTGATTAAACGTTGTGTTTCATTTACATCTGGTACCAGAGTGATGTTAAGGTAACAACTTGTTGGGATATTCCACTATTCTATTATCAGTTGGTCCAGCAGGAGTGTGCGCAGTTAGTTTAGGCAGTGAATTATAAATATTTATCAGCCTAACCTGAAATAAATATTGCATGAATTATTTATACACTCAATAAATATACACACTTGTATAAAAAGTATAAAAGTATTTTGTTAGTAGATCTTGTTAACCTTATTCGAAATGAGAAATGGCAATGACCGTTGGAAGTCAGCAACTGCAGCAGATCTATTAAAAAGTTTAATCAATTGTATATCATATCCATTTGTGTGTCAATTGATAGCATCATGGTTTGCTCTGCTCCTGACATGATATTTCCTGATGTTCCATTTCATTTCCATCACACCTCTAGTCTGATTTGTGGAATCTAATCCAGACCGCAATGGTGGCAGCGAACTATGCTAGCGTATACACCAGGTGATACACACTTCCCGCTTATGACCCCTAGTGTGTGGACTAAAACGTTAGGCAAAATCGGATAGACAATTATTACTTTGTACTTCTCTACATATAGTTTTATTTTTTCTTACAAGTAAATTGACAATTGTACAACAGAAAAGGCTACATAATTACAAAAGTCAACAAACAAAAAAAAAATTGTATCCAGTCTATTATTTAATGCATATATTCTATAGACATCGAAGCGTAACCAAAAACACCATTCATAATTAATAAAGTATGCTTCTGTATTTTATGCCATGATAAATAACGTTGCATATAAAATTAGGCCTCGTAAAGCAGTTTGTAAAGGCTCATCGTCAAGATTCTGAAACTTTTTCAATATTTAAAGAATTGTTTTCCTAAACTGTCAGAAGCTAAAATTAAATCTGGTATTTTATTCGGTCCTCAAATAAATAAACCAATGGCCAGTGAAGAATTTCCAAAATTACAGTACTCAACTCCCACGAAAAACAAGCATGGTACAGCCTTAAAGCAGTGATCCATGGCTTCCTTGAAAAAAAAGCTGAGAATTACAAAGGGCTTATTTCCACTATGCTTGAGAACTTCAAAACTCTTGGGATACAGAATGTCCCTTAAAGTACACATGTTACATGCTCACTTGGACCAATTTACAGATAACTTGGGGGCATATTCAGAAGAGAAAGGGGTACGTTTTCACCAAGACGTGACGGACTTTGAGCAACGTTATCAAGGACAATATAATGAGAACATGATGGATGATTACATTTGAAGGCTAATACGAGAAAGTTCATATCCACACAGAAGAAGTACCAAAAATATTAATTTATTAAGCTTGTTTGTATTTAGATCGTAGGCTTTTGCGACCGGTGTCTAGTTTAATATCTAGGCTTACAGAATGGAGCCGCGTCGTGTATCAGTGATCGTTTTGGCTGTCATTACAGCAGCCTTAATCACGGGTACGAGCCGAAACGTCGGGAAACAATCTCTGCTACACGATGCGGGTTTTTTGTTTTTTATGACTTGTAGATAAATAAATAGGAAATTAAAGTTTGTTTGCGTTTGAACTTATAAAAATAGAGAATTTCCTTAAAAAAATGAACTTTCGTTGTGTTAGTTCCTAAAGCAAACTTTATTAGGTAAAACTATTTTTTCTTTCATTAGTTAGGCATGCAAAATCAAAATAAGACTTGCAGAATTCTGACTCAAATTTCGTGTTGACTTTTGTTATAATTCAGTTCTTCAAAATATTGTTATGCTGTAAGTATTCTCGGTTTGCAGGAATCGACGACACTAACTGGACGGAGGAGAAGGAGGTCAGAAGCCTTTCGGTGCCACTCCAACATTGCTGAGCTGGCAGCACACTCTGCAAATCTCTGTCAGCTGGAAGAAGAGAACGCAAATAAAAAAATTGAAAAAGAAATGGAATTATTAGATATAAAAATTCAAAATGCCAAATTGCAAACAGAATTATTAACTAAAAAATTAGCATTAATAAACCTATAAAAGCATCCCTTGATGTGAAAGTTTTTACCCTATAGTAGCTTTTCCTTCCTATTAATCCAAAATTTCCCTCACTGATTAGTACGTTTTTAGGTTGCTTATATGATGTAGCGATTTCATTTAGGGGTTTCAGGCAGGATGGTTATTGTCCTTATGTACAGTTTACGCCATGGATTTTGGCCGGTGGGTCCCGGTTTCATAGTCGTACAGAGGACAGTCTGCGAGCCTCACCCACGTGTTTTTGATACGCGAGTTACTTTCCGCGCATCTGAAAACTTGCGTTTTAATTGCACGTGCCTGTCCTCTGTACGACCGCGCAATCGGGGTTTACCGGCCAAAATCTGTGGCGTGAACTGTACTTGGGTGCATTTCTAGTTGGGATAGAAGTGTCAAGGTCTACCATCTCCTGCCTGGAAATCACGTCCAGGGTAGCAGTTGTCCTTGTAAGGCTTAGCCAGAAACCAAATTCTGGTTAGGACAGCAAACTACTATGTTTACCCTAAACATCCGTGGAGAAATAAGATAGGATTGGAGCATTATACAGTATCGGTTTCAGCAATTCTTTCGTTCCTGTTTTGGTAAGCTGCTGACGAGGGGAGGATACGATGCTTGGGTCACGGATCGAACCATCTTGAGTACACGTGTAGGGCATGACTAGGCGTATATCAGGTGAAAGTAGTAAAGGTGTGCTTCTCAGCCGTTTCAGAGTAATTAATTAATTGCAATTACAGTGCGGCTTCTATGTACGTTGTACGCTAGCAAGAATCCAACGAGTTTGGTTATTGTTGTTTTAAGGGGCAGAACTACGAGGTCATCTGCCCCTCTTAACACGGATTTAAGTATACAAATTTGGAAAGGAATTTAAAATTTAGAGGTGGATACCTAAATTTGGAAAGACCGAAAATTAATAAAACAAAAAATTAAATAGAACTAATTATAAATATAAACAAAAATTACGGAAAAACAAAATACTATCATTCAAAAACTGACAAATCGTTGAGTCAATGTACACTAGAAAATTTAGATTGCTGGCCCTAACCCACTCTCACTTATAAAGCAGATACCGCGATCAGCAGCCACTGCGTCATCGGCTAATATGAGTTTGAGTGTCATCTGCAAACCAAGGTTTCTTCGTAAGTCAGCAAGATCCACACACTCGGTTAAAATGTGGGCCACGGTGAAAACGGTTCCACAGTTTTAAAGTGGTACGAGTGGGAGGATCTTGTATGACCTATCGTTAGCCTACACAAAATGACGGACTCGCTCCGTGATAGGAGAGGGCTTCGCAACACGCGAGTAGTTCCCTTGATCGCTGTCAGTTTACTGGGCAGTGGGTCGGCTAGCCACTGACTCTCCCAAAATGCTAGAACTTGTAGGCGTAACTGAGAGAGAATATCTCTAGCTGTTGCCTCCATTGGTCGAGGTGGTAGTGATACCACCTTTTTAGCAGCTTGATCCGCTAACTCATTTCCCGCAATTCCCATGTGGCTTGAAAGCCATAGAAAGGTGATTCAAGTGTCAGCATGACACAGCCCGGCTAGTAGGTCGTGGATTCGCTGCACTAGGGAGTGTTGCGGTAAACATGTAGCAACGAACTCGGCGAGTCTGTTCACACGAGAAAGTGGATTCGTGCATCTTGTAGTGCAAACTGCATAGCTTCATAGATGGCAACGAGTTCCGCAGTAAACACACTACAGGCCTCAGGCAAAGAGATCTTGGTATTTACACCATCAATAACGTAAGCACAACCCACCTTCTCGACCACCTTCGAACCCGATGAACTACGCTGTGGAACTGCCTCTGGTAAACGGAGACATCCGTGTTCACCTTAGGACCTCTGTGTAGATCTAACCGAATTTCAAACGATCGCGTGGTGCGTAAGTTCGGGATCGCTGGATCGAATCCCACTTGGTTAGCAGACTTCACCCTTACGAATGAGAAAAAGGGAAGGCAGTTGTGAGCTGGATTGTATTCAATGAAACCTATGTTTGTAGAAGGTTTATTATAACAAGCACTACTGAGGCTTTTTGAGCAAGAGTCCTGCCAAAGTGAATTGTGGTTGGATCATGTACCGGGGCTCTGAATAAACAGCACAATGCTGTGCCCTAAAAAGTATACCACCAACAGTCAAATAATATTGTCAAAACAGTATAAGGGATACTAGTTGATTTGATAAAGTCAAATCCACGAGTCTTTTCATTACGAAACAACTGGCCCATAGTTATCTGGAATGCCTGTTGCTCTGTTATGGCAATTCACTTGCCCAAGTTACCACATAGCTTTAAACAAGCTGTTTTCTGACATTAGTACAGCCATCAGAATGGCACAGGTTACCAGACAGATTCTCTGGGACTGCGTGACCACGATGTCTTAAAGCTTCAAAATGAAATCGACAACCTTTTCTGACAAAACCAAAAACAGGACATCACAGAAAATAAATCAATATTTGAAAAAAAAAAATAGAGTACAATACATACCTTGTGCTATGCGAAATGCTGCTCAGCTATGGCATTCCGAAACGCAACTGCTGTTCCATGTTCTTGGCCCACGTGCAAGCCCATATCTTGGTCATCAACCTTATGTCCTCTTTGGTCGAAGTACTGATGTAGCCACAGGTTGTCAAGATGAATGTTGTCCCTGGTTTTAATGGCTATGTTGTGGAGAACTGCCGTTGCTAATATTATCTTTAATGTTGTCTGCATTTTTGTACGCAGACCCAATCTGAGGAATGGAAATCGCCTCTTCCAGACACCATACATTCGTTCCACACAGTTCCTAGCTCTTTTGTGAGATCGGTTGTACCTTTCCTGAGATCTTGTTGGTGGATCTAGGTAAGGTGTCAATAAATATGTTTTCAAAGGGTAACCATTGTCACCCAAGAGAACCCTACTATCTACACGCCTTGTCTCAAGATCGGCTCTAATTATAGAGTTGTTAAATATTGTACTATCGCGTACAGAGCCTGGCCAACGTGCAACTATATCCCTTATGAGGAGCTCCGAGTAGCATACTGTCTGGATATTTAAGGAAAAATATCCTTTCCTGTTTCTATATGTTTAACCCCTGGCATGACCAGGAGACTGAATAGGAATGTGAGTGCAGTACAAAGCACCTAAAACACCAGGAAAATGGGCAATTTCAAAAAATCCCTGCATTGTTTCATTTTGCTCTTCCGCCCGAGGGAAAGATATATATATAGGTCGTAATCTTGCAATTGCAGCAGAAACTTTCTGTACTATCCTACTTACTGTAGCTTTAGACACTCCAGCTGTGTCTCCCATAACTATTTGAAATGACCCTGTTGCATAAAACCTGAGTGCAATAAGAAATTGCTGTGTTGGTGAAAGAGGCAAATTTCTTTGTGTAGGGTATTCTAAAATCTCTTCAATTTCTTCCAACACTTTTCTCACAACATATTTGGAAAACCTATACTTCTCCAGAAACTTTTTTTTCTGACGGTTACAAGATGTCATTTGCCCTTGGCAAGAGTTCTTGTTCTCCAACATTGTTCAAATGGTCCAAATACAACAACTGAGCACGAAACGCGTATTCCCTTGCTGCCATTTTTAATAACACTACCGGTATGTAAAACTCCTTAACTGAGCAAGAATGGGATGTTAAAATAACGGATAGTTTAACGATTTGTTAGCAGTAATGTTGGTTGATGGAACACCATTTTGCTAACATTTCCGTTAAATTACCTTAACGTGCTGTTGAAATTTTTAACGAAGGTTGATGGAACCGGCCCTAAATCTTGTATATAAATTTACCGCACCAAATTTCACCGCGCTCGGATGATTCATTCTCGATAAATGTTAATGTAAATAAATTCGTTTTAACTTCGCTTATTTGCCATGTTGGTTTATTAATTAATAGATTTTTTAAAGTCACATCGGTGAACTTATCTGAGTATTTTATGTCACCACACAAAATACAGTACATTTTAGCGGATACCAGGAACACATTCGGAGATATAAAATGCCGGTGTATTATTTCACGCGGCTGCCATGTAGGATTGGTGAAACGTATTAAAATTTGAAAGGCACTATCTAGATAGTACGAGGTGGTGGTTTGTCATTAACGAGTTTCATTGAAATCTCTCCAGCCATTTAGATTTCATTAGGGGGGGGGAGGGGGGGACACACGCACACACAGATCTCTCATTCACATACACACACGGACAAAAGGTGATTTCTTAAGCCTACTTCTTCATATGATGAAAATAGGGTAAAAATATTCCATATTCTCATGCACTTGGGGAAAACAAGCACACGCCGCAGCCCATAGCCGTTTGGAAAGCAATATTAATAAACTGACGAAAATGCAGCTTGGGTATACCGTGGTTTCCTTCCTTTCTTTATTTTCTGCAAGACGGCTTATTGTTCATAACAATCGTATCTGTAATCCAATGGCCTGCTCTTAACATGAATTTCATGACCATATGGCATCAGTATACCAGGAACATCTTAGTGAAATTATTGAAACAGAACTGAGCCCATTCCAGTTACAATGCTCAGGGATTGGCAGATACCGCATCATCTCTAAATTGTTTTGACTAGCTCTGATCACACGACCAAAAGTCAACTTTGGCTCAAAATAAATACTGAGCTTTATTCATGCTCTCAACACCCAATTTTTTTTGACCAGCTCTAATCACACTACCAAATATCAACTTTGGCTCAAAATAAATACTGAGCTTAATTCATGCTCCCAACACTCAAGAAAATGTTTTGACCAGCTCTCATCACATTAACAATCTCAGGTCATGTAAAGGATAAAATTGAATGAAATCACTTTTTCTCAAATCAAGTTTTTCTCTGAACCATCCCGTTTCCTTCTGAGGTACTGTGCCCGTATGGTATATGGCACAATAGATCTGAAACAAGGATCTAGTGAGAAGGTGGTCTAGTTCAACTAAAAGCCAGGAATAGCTCGAGCCGAGTTCGAAGATAAAGGAAGCTTTGAGACACGAAAGAACGTGACCAGCACAGGAAATTAAAAATATAAATTAGATAAGTAAAACTACAGAGCGGAGCTAAGAGTTTAATTAACAGAGTTTATGGTAAGCTGATGCAAGCCTGGAGAGATCATAGTCTGGAGGGTCTTGACTCATACGGTCAAACAGCAAGCCAGCGATGTGTTATACGTAGGGTGATGTCAGAGAACATTAATGTCACGATAAGAAGCGGACTATTTATAAGATAGATCATGCAGTTGCACGAGAGGGAATCCCCTCACAAAATACAATGAGATCAGTGTGGGGAGGAGCCTCGATTCCATTATACTACTAATTCCTCGAGAACTATACAAAATTAATGAATAAGTAAAACATAATTGTAAAGGAAAAAGGATTTAATAATTTTTGAAACGGTAAAACTCTCTAATGATAAGATATTTCTGATATGTGCGGAGGAGCACAACCTTATTACAGCCTTGCGCATGAATCTGTGCTGACGTTAGGAAATTATTATATTACATCCAGCGTCATGATGCCGTCACCTTTAGAACATTTTATAAAATAAGTGAACGAATGGATTTTGTTCCACGATAGAGTTTTGAGACATACAGAACCTCCAGTACATGAAGATAATTTATTTTAAGGTAATACGACCATGGAATAAGAAATTGAGTTCCAAAGGTACACGAAGGATTAGATTCTTGGGCAAATGATATATAAGACGGAGGAGACAGATTGAAAGCTACGAAGTTCTTGAACCCCAGTGAGGGCCACGTCATGTCAGTTGTATCTGGACCCCGAACAGGGCCACACACGTTCGTTTGCCATCCAGAAGGAGTAAACCACGTCAGATGTTCCTGAATCCCAGAGGGGGCGTAAGTAAAGCAAGTCAGTTTGCCGTCCAGAGGGACGTTAGTTCACAAGTTCTTGGACTCCGGAGAGGGCCACATGCGATTTCCGACACCCCGGTGGGTTAGGGCACGCTACTGAAGACTCGTCACAAGTTCCAGACGCCAGAGGGGCAAGTCACGATAGTTTGCGATCTAGTGCGACGTTAATAGAGAACACAAGTCGAGACCCAGTGCGGGCAGACCAAGTTAGTTACGGTCCTAAAAGACACTACTGAAACTTCATTACATTTCAGAAGTATTCAAGTATTTAGGCACTCAGAGGAAAGGCCGCGTCAAATAGACTAAATAGCATAGAACAGTTCAGTGAATTTTTGAACATCCGTGGTGAAGTTAACAAATCGTTCAGTACAGAGAGACTGCGGTCATATGAAAGAGAACATTTTAACCTCGTTAAATACCAGGATCATGGGAGGACATGATAAACTTTCTTGCGTTTATTTGGAGGGATACGACAGAAGAAAGGAGGTTGCAGATTAGAACTTTACAAGAAGCAGTAAGTCGTCAGGGAAGGTTCGGGAAGAAATGCTTCACCAGTAAACCTGAGATATGACAGAAAGAAGGATAGTTACATGATTAAATGCGTACCTAGTGAATGTAAATGTTTTTGTCAAGAAGGCAGTGAACATACGCATATACGATAATTAAGTTTTATATTTCAGTGTAATATATTGAGTAATTGTAAAGGAAATTTCACAGTGTTAATCATCATTAAATGTTATGGGATTTGAAAAAAATGTGTGGTAATAATTGCGAATATACCATGATGTGTATCACGAAACTTAAGTGTTATATAAACGTTATGAATGTTTATTACGGTGTCGCCATAAAGTGCTAGAAATGCATTTGATGGGCGAAAAACTCCATAAAATGGTCCAACCACAAGAAATGGGTAAATACCAAATTTCAATTATACATTGTTACACTATGCACCATTATAAATTGTAAATTCGCCATTATTAACCATATTCACCATGGTTAGTCAAATTAGTAAAGAGTGAAGTATGTTATATGTAAAGTCAAAGTAAAATTAAACCCGTAAAAATGACTAGATGGAATTGAAATAATAAAGGGGGGGGGGGGGGGGGTGCGTTCAAGGTTGAGATTGAATCAATGATAGAATGAAGTTGAATTGTGATGATTAATTAGCCAGTGATTGCAAAATTTAAAGTGAATCATTAAAACAGTGATCTTCAAACCGCGGCCTGCGGGCCGCCTGCGCCCCGCCGCGTATGGGTATTTCAGCGGGCCGCAAAACAATTTAGTTTCAAAAATTCATATTTGATGATATTTCGATAGCCACAAAAGTGCCTGCTTCAAGGATATGATTAAAGATAAGACTAAAATCGTGAATTTCATCAGATGACAAGGATTGAACCATAGGAAATTCCAGACTTTCCTTAGATAGATGCAGAGTATGGCGATGTAGTATATAACACAGAAGTTCTCTGGCTCAGTCGGGGTAAGTTTCTTAGAAGGGGATTTGATATGAAAGAAGAAATCTGTATATTCATGGAAAGTAAAGGAAAGACATTTCACTAGTTCAACGACCCCAATTGGATGGCTGATTTTGGGTACCTTACGGATATTAAAATGCATCTCAACGATTTGAATAATCGACTGCAAGATAAGAACATCATGATTCATAACCTTTTTGATCAAGTTGAGGCATTTGAGGAAATCTTTATTTGCGGGGGATCCAACATCTAAAGGGCGACCTCACACACTTTCCAACACTGTCGCAATGTGAAGTTCAAAACAAAGGAAAATACAGTGAAGTACTCACTGTTCTACGATCTGATTTCAATAACCGGTTTGAAGATTTCAAATTAAATTTTAAAAAATACGATGAAGCTTATTTGTGCTCCATGTGGTGTGAATGTTGAAGACTATCCCGGAAACATAAAAATGGAACTTTTTGGGTTTCAGTGTAACAGCGATTTACAGGAGAAATTTTAAAAAATGGGACCTTTGGAGTTTTATTTATTGTATGTTAAAAAAGATCAATTTCCAGCAATCAGATCTCATGCTCTGTCGACAGCATCCCTTCTTGGCAGCACTAACATCTGTGAGCAGATATTTTCCTAAATGAAGAATGTGAAGCCAAAATTGAATTTGGTTTCTGACACTCATTTAGAGAACTCTCTTCGAATTGCTTCATCCAACCAAAAAGTCAATGTTGACAAATTAGTGAAAGAGAAACGGTGTCAGATTTCTCATTGAACTAAGAAAAATTACCATTTTGAAATTTGAAATTTAGTTTTGTAATATTTGTAATATTTATTTCAATATAATTGTATAACTAAACAAAAACGTATTTAAAAAAAATGTTTTTTTCTTTTCTTCCAAATTGTAAGACAATATATATATCATATATACCAGTATATAATACGACTAGCAGTAGTGCCCGGCTTCGCCCGGTGGAGTTATTTGTTTTGTGGATGATAATGAATACTACTACAGAACTGGCACATGACAATTAAACTAACAGAAAAACATATTTTAAAATTATCATTTTTGATGGTAGTAGTGGTGGTGGTGGTTGTTGTAGTCTGGTTAAAAGTAGTACAGTATAATGGACGTATCATTCAGGTAATTTTCCGTAATGATAATAATGATAATTATGAATAGGGAAACAGCTATTTACTAACTACAGCACTGACACATGTAATTTACAAACAAATTTTAAAAAAATGGTTAGAAAGAGGCATAAGTGCATTCAAAGACACTGCCTTGTGCCTACATCTCATTGGCTGTTAGAAATGTAGAGAACAATAGTGTCGTCTTCTGTCGCATAGCTCCGTAGGAAAATAATCAGAACACATTGGAAAACTTCGGCTGTCCCGAGCTACTGAGGTAGCAATAGTGTCATTTATCGCCACATAGTGCTCAATGACAAGGTTTGCAAAAATGAAGGTAAATTTTAAAGCACCAACGCTTATTCCAGCTGGTGACCTCAATGGACGGCACAAACCCCATTGCACTTATACAGAGGCATAATATTTTCATGATGATAACTGTTTTAAGGGGCCTAAGACATCGTTTTGCACTAATTAATCCCCGTGACTGCAATTTATAAACAGCGCAAGATGCAACTATTTTCGCAATTGTGCACCAGAACACTGGTAGGAGCGACGTGATGCTGCCCAAATTGCCAGCCAACAATTGACTTGTTAAAATATTCTTACAGTTACACTACTACGGACATAAATGGTTCTAGGGCCTTAATACGTGGTTTTCAAGTACATTTGGTCTGTTATTCTAAATGTAGGGAATGGAGAGCGTTGTCCAAAATGTCAAGTGAGTAGTGGGGGAGCTGCTTATAAAAGCAAGTGGTGAGCCCCTGCGACCTTGGAATGGAAAGAGCCATGCTAGGAGGGCGTGCTTGGATTCGTTTTTTTCGTCTCGTCATGCTCTTTACGGGAATGTAGGTATCGAAAAGGTGAAGTTAGGGTTTTGGGTCAAAAAATGCGTTTTTCACATTTTTGTCGATTTTCGGAAAACGGGCCATGCTAGGAGGGCGTGCTTGGATTCGTTTATTTCGTCTCGTTGTGCTCTTTACGGGAATGTCGGTGTCGAAAAGGTGAAGTTAGGGTTTTGGGTCAAAAAATGCGTTTTTCACATTTTTGTCGATTTTTGGAAAACGGGTCATGCTAGGAGGGCGTGCTTGGATTCGTTTATTTCGTTTCGTTGTGCACTTTACGGGAATGTCGGTGTCGAAAAGGTGAACTTAGGGTTTTGGGTCAAAACATGCGTTTTTCACATTTTTGCCGATTTTTGGAAAACGGGTCATGCTAGGAGGGCGTGCTTGGATTCGTTTTTTTCGTCTCGTTGTGCTCTTTACGGGAATGTAGGTGTCGAAAAGGTGAACTTAGGGTTTTGGGTCAAAACATGCGTTTTTCACATTTTTGCCGATTTTTGGAAAACGGGTCATGCTGGGAGAGCGTGCTTGGATTCGTTTTTTTCGTCTCGTTGTGCTCTTTACGGGAATGTAGGTGTCGAAAAGGTGAAGTTAGGGTTTTGGGTCAAAACATGCGTTTTTCACATTTTTGCCGATTTTTGGAAAACGGGTTATGCTAGGAGGGCGTGCTTGGATTCGTTTTTTTCGTCTCGTTGTGCTCTTTACGGGAATGTAGGTGTCGGAAAGGTGAAGTTAGGGTTTTGAGTCAAAACATGCGTTTTTCACATTTTTGCCGATTTTTGGAAAACCGAAAACGTGAGAATGACGCGTGTGATAGTATTTATTTCGTCTCTTTATTCTCTTTACGTGGATATAGACATGAAAAAGGTAAAAAGCTGGAAACATGGTTTTCTTATGGAAAAGGTGTTTTTTTTTGTTCATTTTCGCGTTATTTGGAAAACGAATGAGGCGATTTTTATGATGGGCATGTCGATGTATTTGTGTCGTTGTTCAGTTTACGGGAATGTAGGTATGGAAAACCTGAAATCATGGTTTCCGTCATTTTTTTTTTCGAGATCGTTGAGGAAAACGGGGAAAAAGTAAGAAACCAGATTTGAAGTCACGTTAGGTTATGCGCTTTGATATTAATAAAACACTTATGCATTATTATTATTATTATTATTTGTCTTGACTGGTCAGGGCTCACACGCAGAGAGAGAACTTGCTTAATGCAATGAGAATTGAAAGCATTGAGACTGACCCACGGCGATCCAGACAGACACAGGTCTTATCATCGTACGTGCCTCGCAGCAGAGAGAGATAAGAGGCTGGTGTCATTATACAGTGTGCGGATTTATACTGTGTATGTCATAGCCTAGGTTCATTATGGACTCATTATGCAACGCAAAGTTTGAAACAATGAGTGAGTGTATAACATCATGATAACAGATTGGCATGGGCTCGAACAAAGCGGTTATTGGACATGTAATAAACAAAAGGGTGGGAATAATGAAAGGTCATATGATACATTTTTTTAAATTTTTTTTTTCAAAATAATTAAATAGGGTTTTATTACAAAAAATTATGTTTATTGACCTATGAATTATACGTGGAAGGAAAACCTAACCACATATCTCGGAAACGAAGAATCCTAAAATTAGGTGTGATAGCTTAAAAAATAGGGGATGATATAGGCTTTTACCTCGATGGATCATTTCACCCCTAAAACAGTAAATAGTCATGTTATGGAAAAAAAACGTGTTAAACACCTAAAAATGATAAATGAACCTAAGATCTTTTGTTTTTGATGAAAAATAGCAGGGGGGGTGAAACTACCCTCCAAAATTGAAAAATCCCTATCTCGGAAACGAAGAAGCCTAAAATTAGGTGTGATAGCTTAAAAAATAGGGGATGATTAAGGCTCTTACCTCGATGGATTATTTCACCCCAAAACAGTAAATAGTCATGTTATGAAAAAAAACGTGTTAAACACCTAAAAATGATAAATGAACCTAAGATCTTTTGTTTTTGATGAAAAATAGCAGGGGGGTGAAACTACCCCCCAAAATTGAAAAATCCATATCTCGGAAACGAAGAATCCTAAAATTAGGTGTGATAGCTTAAAAAATAGGGGATGATATGGGCTTTTACCTCGATGGATCATTTCACCCCTAAAACAGTAAATAGTCATGTTATGGGGGAAAAAACGTGTTAAACACCTAAAAATGATAAATGAACCTAAGATCTTTTGTTTTTGATGAAAAAATAGCAGGGGGGGGGTGAAACCACCCCCACCCCCCCCCCCCCCACCCCCAAAATTGAAAAATCCATATCTAGGAAACGAAGAAGCCTAAAATTAGGTGTAATGGCTTAAAAAATAGGTCATGATATGGGCTTTTACCTTGATTGATCATTTCACCCCTAAAACAGTAAATAGTCATGTTATGAGGAAAAAATGTGTTATACACCTAAAAGCATAAGCATCTTTGTGAAACCATGCTTTAATGGACATGTGTATGGAGGATGATTGTTGTTATTATTATTATTAGGTAATTATGGATTAATGTGTGTATAGATAACTAACCAGTGGGGAGCGTGATGGCGCAGGTGCTTAGCTGCTCGTCTTTACCCGGACGGCTGGGGTTCAAATCCCGGTGACAGAGGGGGTTGGAATTTTCACCTGAAAAAAATCACGTGGCGTCAGAAAGGGCATTCGGCCTTAAATCCCGGGCCAAAACCAAAATGAGCCTGGTTGGCTCCGGCGACTCAAACTAATTGGGAAAAGCCGAAGAAAGAAAAAATGATAACTCACCAGTAATAGTAAACATTGGTTGGAGGTGTTGAAGAAGTCAGAATGGCCAACCCTTTACCCTGGTTCACGAATGGACCCCAAAAAGTTTTATCTGTCAAGACTCAGTCTACCCTGTTGCAGCCTTTAGAAAAAAAATCGAACCGGGGCCTCTGTGGTCACAGTGGACTTTTATTCATGATGCTTTTTAAACAAACATACGCTTGTCTACTACCGCTGGCTTGAATCTGCACAGAGACACTGGCTTTCGTTTGCGTAGTGTCCCTTGGCGATAACAGCACAGCGACCTCGTCAGTAAGTTTCATATTACTCATTTGCATGATAGCGGACGTGCTATGCACATGACTAGATCGTTGTTAGGTTTGACAAAGGCTTAGTGAAGCTTGTGGCAACCTTGAAATGAATGTCATGGTATAGTCGGGGTTGGAAGGCAAGACCTTAGTGTTGACAACCAAGTAGGTTAACCACTACACGGTGAGATGGTCAAATAATAATGTAACAGAACATATAGAAACGTTTTCTATAGTTTAACGAATTGGCATACCATGAGAGGTGTAGGTAATGGAAATTGAATCCTTAGCTGATGATTATACTACTTTCCATGCCCACGTATAAGCTATCATGTTAGAAAAAGAATGGTATGGCTTGTTTTAAACGGAGAATAATCATTGTGTTTACTGTGAAACACAAATCTGAATTTAAAATTAATTTAAAATAATTAATTTAAAATTAACTAATTTAAAATTAGTTTAGTACGCTGAAGTTAAAATGAATAATGATCACGTTACAGACAGCCAGTTTCAAAGCCATGAGAACTAAGTGAACAAAGTATAAAAATCATGAGCCAGTGAGGAATTCAACATGCTGTCCTTTGGACAAGAGAGAAGCGTTCTACAGCGACCCTCAATGGTTTGGGTCATCGTAAAGATGAAAATTAAATCTAAGCTACTACACGCTTATATACTAGAAGAAGAAATGGAAAACAATTGATCAAATAAAGAACAGAAGGAATAAAAAATGGCCCTCAACCCTCAAGCATGTGGATTGAGGGAGTTGGAAGGAAGGAGAGCCATGAAAGGCAGATAAAAAAGTATACTAGGAGAGGCTTTGCCCCAGAGGTAATGGATAAAGAGGAGGTAAACTGGACTCAGCTCAGAAATCCCTTGGGGTTGCCAACTTCCAAACTGATCAGCCCTTGAGGGTGTAGCCATAGGCAGAGTGCATCGCAAGTCGTGGGGCTAAATACACCCTACCTTCTTGAGGGGGGCATGAGCAAAAGACAGGAAATAACATGAAAATAAAAACAAGGCGGCCTCCTCAGGATATCAGAAAAAATAAATAAACCAGGGCCAATGAAGTTGCAAAAGGAAGAGACTCCCTAGGGCTCGGATACCCTAATCATGTTGGGGTCGGTAGAGAACAAGAGTTGAGCAAGTGTGGTCGACAGGAAATAAGAGAGTGAGGAGCCTAGCACAAGTTAGTGGAAGCAATGACGGTCTCAGCTGGGACTCCGTGATCGTCAACCTACATGACACTAGATATGACGCCCAGGGGTGGAAATAAAGACCTCTATTGTTTTATATCACTGGCTTTTAAGAACGCTAACACATGGCATGCCTTATAATGCAATACTGGTCCTAGGGTATGCAAAATTGTATTAGAAACTCAGCTAATAATAGTGTGCTTGCCCATGATTTACCTTAAATTTTCCTAAAATCCACTACATTTTCCGAAAATTGACCAAATGACACAAAATTCCAGCAAAATTCAACAAATGACTATCAGATTTATTGAAATTCCATTGATTTACCTAAGCATGGTTTAAACTACCTCAAATTCATATAAAATTAGACGAATATAGATGAAAATTCACTAAAATTTACCGAATTTAGCCAAGTGGTGTACAAACCATGAAATTTATCCAATTTTTTAAATTAAAATTGACCACATGTACTCGAAAATTTCATAATATTCCCTTTACATGTATGCTTTTTGTTGTTGTTGTTGTTGTTGTTGTTGTTGTTGTTGTTGTTTCGTTTACCATACTCTCTGCAGACAAATACCTCAACATGACTTTCTCTTAGACTAGGAGCTCTACATTCGATATGATAGCTGAGTTTCATTTCCCATAAACTTGTCACTGAGGTGGGTGTCAGGAAAAGGCATCCAGCTGTAAAAACCACACTCTCACATAGACTTTCATAACCTCTTACGTTGAGGTTCCTAACGCTAACGACATTGAATGATTGAACGGTTTCCTTTTCACAATTCCTGTCTATACTTTCCTCTTTAAGGTTGCAAGATGTTTGCAAGATTCCTAAAATGCAATTAAATGTAATAAATACCTTAAGATGGTTTCATTTGTTTAATGATATGGTGTTGATGATGGATATATACGTTAAGACTAATTTTTGTTAGGTCTTGACTGGCCTTGCAATTAGAAATTGACAAACCAAACATGGGTTATCTACCAGGGGAACACTTTGACCACTATGTTGGTTATTGACCAGTAAGTACAGTTCTAGTAATGAAACAGAAATCCAACACAAACAATGAGCGCACAATGCGGCGGAGATTGGTACCACGATGTACTGTTGGTTATGTAGCTATGTGGAATGTACATCACATATGGTTTACTTGAAGGTTTGGAGATTCCATTAAAGATATTTCTACAATAAACCATTTTCAAATGGTCATTCGTTGGTGTGAAAATATTTATTATATGGTATTTTATGAAAACAATTATGATTTATAAAAAATTTATACGTTTACTGTATTCTTATTTAATGTAAGCACTGGAGGCACTATCGACCAAAATACAGCACTATCTGGAATGTATATTGCATACTTGAAGGTTTGGTGATCCCATTAAAGGTATTCCTACAATAAATGATTTTTAAGTTCTCGTTCTATGGCGTGAAAATATTTAATATATGATATTTGCTAAAAGGATTTACCACTGCAATTATTTTACAAGTAGTTATTTTAATGACCAACAGAGTTCACTGTTAAGAAGGTAGAGCCCTATGTGGAATGTAGGATAACATGTTATACATGATACGTGACAACTGTAAGGCTTGTGATTTTTAAGATGCCTTTAACCCTATATTAAACACTCAGTTTGCAATACTGATAACTGCAATGTTACTGAAAAAAAATTGAAACAAAACAAAAATCAGCAT
This sequence comes from Meconema thalassinum, assembly GCA_946902985.2. Classification (NCBI taxonomy): domain Eukaryota; kingdom Metazoa; phylum Arthropoda; class Insecta; order Orthoptera; family Tettigoniidae; genus Meconema; species Meconema thalassinum. The sequence continues at coordinate 722,647,203 of OX336389.2, forward strand.
TGAAAAACCAAAAAGTGGTTGAGCATATATACAGTGGGGAAAAGAAAAGTTTTGTAAACACTAATGTCCAACAAGACTAATTAAATCAGTAACTGTCAGGGTGGCCGAGTGGTTAAGGCGTTTGACTTAAGATAAAATTTCCAAATATATAAGGAAGCAAGGGTTCGAATCCCTTCCCTGACATAACTATTGCTTGAACATGCAAGAAAACAAGAAATATACACAAACTATGTTTATCAATTTAATCAATTTTTTATTTTTTTTTACAAGAGATAGACACACAGAATACAGCTCTTTTGGTTTATCAGTTCTTTTAAACATAACACTTGTTGAAAATTTTTTTTTTAGGGGATGGGGGTGTTGATACGTTGACCCATTACACAATAATAGCAGCTTTACGAAGTTCATTTTCTATATTTAATAGCTCTTTCTCATAACCAATATGACCAAGCTGTTTACAGGCATGCAAGAGCTGTAGACGTTCGACTAATATATTAGGATCGTTCCATTTGCTATTTTTTATGAATGGTTTCAGAATCTCGGGAAGCAGTTCATCATTATCACCATTAATATGATTATCATCCTCATTATTATAATCATTTTCATAATGATGATCATTATCATCGTTATCATTTCCATGATAATTTCCACCTGTGTCCACAGTCTGTTCAATGGTTTGAGTTGTCTTTGATAGTGTTGAAAGCTTCTTTTTAGATGTGCGAGAATGCTTTAACATTGTTATGTTATTATTACCACTATTACCTTTCCTCACTAACTTTTTAATGGGATATATTGTCTCTGATAGGGTTGAGGGCTTTTGAGATGTGGGTGCATGTCTGAACATGGGTTTCACAGGAGGTGTTAAAGGTTTCTCATTAAACAACTCGCTAACAGCATGAGTGCGTTGTAGTGTATTAAACTTGAGGTTAATATTATCTTGAGCAGTACTATCTTTCTCTTGGACTTGGTTTCTTGCTTTGGTTTGGGTTTTCCCTACATTTAGACTAGCGTGATTATTAAGTTTACATTCATGATTGTTTGAAGAAAGTACGTCCAATTCTTTTGTTTTAAGCATTCCTCGACACTGTTTCGATCGTTGCTTTGAACAGCGCCAAATAACAGTTCCATTTTTATTGCTTCGTTTCACAATATATGAATATCCTTTATAGTATGCATAAGGCTTACCATACCTAGTCACTGATACTTCCATATCAACTGTCAAGCACAAACTAATCTCTAGTAAAGACAACTTGGTAATAACAACAATAGTTTAATGTGGGAGCATATATACATGCAAAAAGTGGGAGCAAAGGTGGGAGGTAAAAAGTGGGAGCAAAAGTGGTAGCAAATGTGGGAGAAAAAAATAACTGTGAGCAAAAAGTGGGAGCAAATATGGGATCAAATGTGGGAGCAAAGCAAATATATAAAAAAGTGGGAGCAAATATGCTAACAAATATGTCAACAAATATACCAGCAAAAGTAAATACACAAGTCAAGATAGATTAAAGTGCAAATAAAATATGGAAGCAAATATGAGAGCAAAAATTGTGTTTTTCCTAAAACAACTAGACATAACAAACTTAGTCATAACCTAACCTAACCTAACCTAACCTAACCTAACCTAACCTAACCTCACCTAACCTAACCTAACCTAACCTCACCTAACCTAACCTAACCTAACCTAACCTAACTTTACCTAACCTAACTTGACTGAACTTTACCTAACCTAACCCATCATAACTTCACCTAACCTAACTTTACCTAATCTAACTTCACCTAACCTAACTTTCAACTCACAGATCAAAATTAAATTCTAGGCATAGTTGAGTTGGAACCCAAGACTTCAGGGATAACACACAAGTTTACTAGCCACTACACCGCAAAAATGAGCAAATTACCATGCAACACAACATAAAGTAAAAGTTTCCTGTAGTGTAACTCATTGGCTGTCAACCATAGTTTGGGAATTCAAACCCAAGACCTCAGGACTTTTGTTTTGAACATTATCAGAAATATTATTCCATTTGCATTTTGCTGCTGCTGCTTATAGTTATAAGAGTTGACATTAATATGGAAAGCAAAAAAAATGTGGGAGCAAAAAGTGGGAGCAAAACGTGTAAGCAGAAGTGGGAGCAAACAAGTGTGAGCAAATATGGGAGCAGAAAGTGGGAGCAAATGTGAAAGCAAAAGTGGGAGCAAAAAAGAGCGAGCAAAAGTGAGTGCACAAAGTGGGAGCAAAATGTGTGACTAAAAAGTGGGGGCAAATGTGGTGTTTTACTAAAACAATCTCCCCTAACCTAACCTAACCTAACTTCACCCAACCTAATTTCACCTAACCTAACCTTCCATCTCTCAGATCAAAAATTAAATTCTGGCCATAGTCGAGTTGGAACCCAAAACCTCTGGGATAACACCCAAGTATACTAGCCACTACATCGCGAAATGGGCAAATTATCATGCAACACAACACAAAAATAAAAAGTTTTCTCTAGTGTAACTCATTGGCTGACAATCGTAGTTGAGAATTCAAACCCAAGACCTCAGGACTTTTGTTTTGAACATTATCAGAAATATTATTCCATTTACATTTTGCTGTTGCTTATAGTTATAAGAGTTGGCATTAATATGGGAGCAAAAGTAAAAGCAAAAAGTGGGTGCAAGCATGGCTGGTTGTAGAGACTTTCATATCAACAAATACACATAAATTAAATTTTAGTAAAGTGACTTGGCTAATAATAATAATAATAATATTAACAGTTTAAAAAAAATTCAAGGGGATTGATGTTTTTCAGGGTGTAATTTCCAAAGTACTGTCAAGAATAATAATTACATGAACAGATTCCAAGAACTCTAGAGTGCTTTTAAGGTTAATGATATGCTAGGAGTGAGATAGAGCTAGCTAACCTAAGTTAACCTCAGCTCAGTAAACCTAACCTTGTCACATGGCATGTTCTACAAGTATAGACTTGCTTTGAGACTGGCTATGACGTCACAGATGAATGGCGGTGGGAGGCTGGACATGACGTTTTTATTACCTAAAAACATTTTCCTTTTTGCCAACCTCCCACCGCCATTCATCTGTGACGTCATAGCCAGTCTCAAAGCAAGTCTATACTTGTAGAACATGCCATGTGACAAGGTTAGGTTTACTGAGCTGAGGTTAACTTAGGTTAGCTAGCTCTATCTCACTCCTAGCATATCATTAACCTTAAAAGCACTCTAGAGTTCTTGGAATCTGTTCATGTAATTATTATTCTTGACAGTACTTTGGAAATTACACCCTGAAAAACATCAATCCCCTTGAATTTTTTTTAAACTGTTAATATTATTATTATTATTATTAGCCAAGTCACTTTACTAAAATTTAATTTATGTGTATTTGTTGATATGAAAGTCTCTACAACCAGCCATGCTTGCACCCACTTTTTGCTTTTACTTTTGCTCCCATATTAATGCCAACTCTTATAACTATAAGCAACAGCAAAATGTAAATGGAATAATATTTCTGATAATGTTCAAAACAAAAGTCCTGAGGTCTTGGGTTTGAATTCTCAACTACGATTGTCAGCCAATGAGTTACACTAGAGAAAACTTTTTATTTTTGTGTTGTGTTGCATGATAATTTGCCCATTTCGCGATGTAGTGGCTAGTATACTTGGGTGTTATCCCAGAGGTTTTGGGTTCCAACTCGACTATGGCCAGAATTTAATTTTTGATCTGAGAGATGGAAGGTTAGGTTAGGTGAAATTAGGTTGGGTGAAGTTAGGTTAGGTTAGGTTAGGGGAGATTGTTTTAGTAAAACACCACATTTGCCCCCACTTTTTAGTCACACATTTTGCTCCCACTTTGTGCACTCACTTTTGCTCGCTCTTTTTTGCTCCCACTTTTGCTTTCACATTTGCTCCCACTTTCTGCTCCCATATTTGCTCACACTTGTTTGCTCCCACTTCTGCTTACACGTTTTGCTCCCACTTTTTGCTCCCACATTTTTTTTGCTTTCCATATTAATGTCAACTCTTATAACTATAAGCAGCAGCAGCAAAATGCAAATGGAATAATATTTCTGATAATGTTCAAAACAAAAGTCCTGAGGTCTTGGGTTTGAATTCCCAAACTATGGTTGACAGCCAATGAGTTACACTACAGGAAACTTTTACTTTATGTTGTGTTGCATGGTAATTTGCTCATTTTTGCGGTGTAGTGGCTAGTAAACTTGTGTGTTATCCCTGAAGTCTTGGGTTCCAACTCAACTATGCCTAGAATTTAATTTTGATCTGTGAGTTGAAAGTTAGGTTAGGTGAAGTTAGATTAGGTAAAGTTAGGTTAGGTGAAGTTATGATGGGTTAGGTTAGGTAAAGTTCAGTCAAGTTAGGTTAGGTAAAGTTAGGTTAGGTTAGGTTAGGTTAGGTTAGGTGAGGTTAGGTTAGGTTAGGTTAGGTGAGGTTAGGTTAGGTTAGGTTAGGTTAGGTTAGGTTAGGTTAGGTTATGACTAAGTTTGTTATGTCTAGTTGTTTTAGGAAAAACACAATTTTTGCTCTCATATTTGCTTCCATATTTTATTTGCACTTTAATCTATCTTGACTTGTGTATTTACTTTTGCTGGTATATTTGTTGACATATTTGTTAGCATATTTGCTCCCACTTTTTTATATATTTGCTTTGCTCCCACATTTGATCCCATATTTGCTCCCACTTTTTGCTCACAGTTATTTTTTTCTCCCACATTTGCTACCACTTTTGCTCCCACTTTTTACCTCCCACCTTTGCTCCCACTTTTTGCATGTATATATGCTCCCACATTAAACTATTGTTGTTATTACCAAGTTGTCTTTACTAGAGATTAGTTTGTGCTTGACAGTTGATATGGAAGTATCAGTGACTAGGTATGGTAAGCCTTATGCATACTATAAAGGATATTCATATATTGTGAAACGAAGCAATAAAAATGGAACTGTTATTTGGCGCTGTTCAAAGCAACGATCGAAACAGTGTCGAGGAATGCTTAAAACAAAAGAATTGGACGTACTTTCTTCAAACAATCATGAATGTAAACTTAATAATCACGCTAGTCTAAATGTAGGGAAAACCCAAACCAAAGCAAGAAACCAAGTCCAAGAGAAAGATAGTACTGCTCAAGATAATATTAACCTCAAGTTTAATACACTACAACGCACTCATGCTGTTAGCGAGTTGTTTAATGAGAAACCTTTAACACCTCCTGTGAAACCCATGTTCAGACATGCACCCACATCTCAAAAGCCCTCAACCCTATCAGAGACAATATATCCCATTAAAAAGTTAGTGAGGAAAGGTAATAGTGGTAATAATAACATAACAATGTTAAAGCATTCTCGCACATCTAAAAAGAAGCTTTCAACACTATCAAAGACAACTCAAACCATTGAACAGACTGTGGACACAGGTGGAAATTATCATGGAAATGATAACGATGATAATGATCATCATTATGAAAATGATTATAATAATGAGGATGATAATCATATTAATGGTGATAATGATGAACTGCTTCCCGAGATTCTGAAACCATTCATAAAAAATAGCAAATGGAACGATCCTAATATATTAGTCGAACGTCTACAGCTCTTGCATGCCTGTAAACAGCTTGGTCATATTGGTTATGAGAAAGAGCTATTAAATATAGAAAATGAACTTCGTAAAGCTGCTATTATTGTGTAATGGGTCAACGTATCAACACCCCCATCCCCTAAAAAAAAAATTTTCAACAAGTGTTATGTTTAAAAGAACTGATAAACCAAAAGAGCTGTATTCTGTGTGTCTATCTCTTGTAAAAAAAAAAAAAAAAATTGATTAAATTGATAAACATAGTTTGTGTATATTTCTTGTTTTCTTGCATGTTCAAGCAATAGTTATGTCAGGGAAGGGATTCGAACCCTTGCTTCCTTATATATTTGGAAATTTTATCTTAAGTCAAACGCCTTAACCACTCGGCCACCCTGACAGTTACTGATTTAATTAGTCTTGTTGGACATTAGTGTTTACAAAACTTTTCTTTTCCCCACTGTATATATGCTCAACCACTTTTTGGTTTTTCAATGCTGATTTTTGTTTTGTTTCAATTTTTTTTTCAGTAACATTGCAGTTATCAGTATTGCAAACTGAGTGTTTAATATAGGGTTAAAGGCATCTTAAAAATCACAAGCCTTACAGTTGTCACGTATCATGTATAACATGTTATCCTACATTCCACATAGGGCTCTACCTTCTTAACAGTGAACTCTGTTGGTCATTAAAATAACTACTTGTAAAATAATTGCAGTGGTAAATCCTTTTAGCAAATATCATATATTAAATATTTTCACGCCATAGAACGAGAACTTAAAAATCATTTATTGTAGGAATACCTTTAATGGGATCACCAAACCTTCAAGTATGCAATATACATTCCAGATAGTGCTGTATTTTGGTCGATAGTGCCTCCAGTGCTTACATTAAATAAGAATACAGTAAACGTATAAATTTTTTATAAATCATAATTGTTTTCATAAAATACCATATAATAAATATTTTCACACCAACGAATGACCATTTGAAAATGGTTTATTGTAGAAATATCTTTAATGG